>OY728132.1:1821736289-1823102789 GCA_963277665.1 Viscum album
TAACATTGCAGTGTTTTGTATGCAGTATAAAACTCAGGAAAATAATATGGCAGTGCTTGATTTACATTCGTTTTACTGGTAATGTCGTTTAGAATTTTAAAAATACCCTTAAATATAAAATTAAATTCAAATCAATTAAAATATAATTGTTATATAAAAGTGGGTGCTGCTTGAGAGAGGGAGACGAAACAGGGGGTGCGCGTATGGAAAAAACTGACCTTTTATTTTCATTCCCTTTACCATTTTTTAAGGATATTTTGGCTATTTTATAATTACTTTGCGCTCCTATCTTATTTTGTAGTGGGGAGTGTCTGCAATTAGTTTGCAGGACTTTACTGCAATTACTTTACAATTGTCATATTATATTGTCATTGCAGTTGTCATACAATTTATTATAAAGTGATTGCGGCCTATTAAAATATGCTTCTAAGTGATTGATATCAGGATACGCCCTGCTAGCAATAGTCTTTGATTTATCACTGCTGATTGTATTCTCTATTTGCATGCATTTCTCTATTCTTGTTGATTCAGTTTCTGGAGCTGTCCAATATTAAAAGCTTAAACCTTCTTAACCGAGGATTTTATAATTCATTGCAGCTGTTATGTGCCTATGGGATTTTCTCTTCTCAACGCACTTGTTTTTGAATTATTTCTATTATATATTGTGATAATCAAATGATTTCCCCCCCTTTTTCTTGTTGATTTTGGAGTTATTTGTTTCATGGTGTTCCAGTGACGAGGAAGCAAAGAAGAAAATTTACAATGTTTCATGTGAAAGGTATTTTGGATTTGGTTGTGAGCTTGATGAGGAGACTGCAAATAAGCTTGAAGGTCTGTTTAAACTGCTTTATTTTATGTAGCTTTGCACTTCTGTTTTAATATTGGTTTTCTTCCTCATTAGCTTCCATAAATATGCAGGCATACCTGGTGTTCTGTTTGTGCTTCCTGATTCTTATGTTGACCCCGAGTACAAAGACTATGGGGGTAAGCCTGCAATTCTTAAATAAAATTCAATTAATCTTCAATCATCTAGAATTAGGCTCTGCTTGGCATCAATTATTGAAAACTGCTTTTAGCACTTATCACTTACGATAAACAGTTAGAGACACTGGAATTGGTGTGACACTGGAATTGGTGTTTGAATAGTTTGTCTGTTGTTATGCATGGAAAAGTTGTATGAAAGATGCAAAATAATATAAGTATATCATCTATTCTTACTCCTTTGTTGCATAAAATTAAGGCTGATCATGTTCATAAAATTTATTTTTAGAGGAAGGAAAGGGCATTCCTCTCTAATACGAAGTAATACCAATTCTCTTTAATGGTGAGACAGACACTCCATCTGCATCACTCATTTTTTTTTCCACATCACTATTCCTTCTTATAAAACTTAGCCTTAAATTTCAGAAGAAAACTACCTAAATAAGTGGATGATTCTTTCTTTTTTAATAAGAAACCTGAAAGCACTCATGGAAAATCACTTATAATAACCGGTAAGTGCTATAAACAGTTTTCAATCGGTTTGTCTAACGAGGTCTCTTTAATTCATATTGGTTATTCTCTCCTCGACCCAATTTTAGCTACTGTTGCTTTGTGTGGTAGTCATTTGTCATCTTTGATAATGGGAATGGCCTCATGACTTGATCTTGTTGCGTGGTTGTCAAAATGTCATTTAAAACTTAAGGAATGCGCTACTGTGGCAAACTTAAGATCGTATTTCTCAAGGAGGTCTTTTTTCTCAACTCAATGTATTCTTTTGTTTATTGTCACTTATTTTTATTTTTTCTTTTTAAAAGAATGAAAACTAATGAAAAGAATGAGGGGTTGGAATGATTAATGCATGAAAACTTGAGATGTAATGCAACGTGAAGTTAGTTGCAGCTCATTCCAAATCGATCCTCCAGTTTATTCATCCTTAATTGTCAACAAATGAATTGTTCATATAGTTCATCTGTTCATTGAAAAGATCCACAACTGTAGTCTCTTCACCTCATGTTATTAATGGTTGAGAAACAAAACACCAAGGCCTCAAATGTATGTTCTCTTTCCACTGTGAGAAGATTGATTCACTAGCAACCGCCAAGTGTCTCGATACAATCTCAAATTTCATTGTCCTTACTCAACTCTCAAACAAGTAGTTGAATTAAGAATAATGAAATTCAAGATCCTTAAATGAAAATGGTTGTGAACCACTTAACTCAAATATCAAATCATTTCATCGTATATGTAATGAAATATGAGCTGGATAAAAATGATTAACACAAGAAGACATTCATGCAAGAATAAAAGCACAACGGCCACAATCTTTCATCAACAAATGTAATCTCAGAATAGATCAAACATAAGAAACAAACATTTAAAGTACAAAGGCTCGTGATAATAAAACTAGAATCACTCCCTTGAATGGACTACACAGATTAGCCTTCCATCTCCTTCGGCCGAGGGCTTCCTCCTCTACTCCCATCGAACCTCCCCAAAAGCGGGGGACCCTCAACATGTATGCCTCGACCCCTATTTGCAGACTGCATTCAAACTCTCTGGAACCCTCTCTTCATCTTCACTTCAACTTAGCTTGAATCACTCTACATGGTATCAACTTCTAGAATATTCTTAGAATATCCTGGTGGGTATCACGATTATCCCCACGCTCCTCTAACAAGTTCCAACTCAGCTTCATGTGTCATAGCTTCGATGATAGCCACTTGTCCTTTCGCCGATGCCCCTCCTTATCATTTGGTTGGTATGGAGGGGTGCACACTATTGTGACTAGGAAGTTGTTTGAAGATGAAGATGTCCCTGGAGGTGTTTATATCAAAGGGGAGGGAGGAGAATGATGGAGAAGTGGATGAATGTGTTATTTAGGTGTTGCCTTTTGTTGTCATCATCTTTGTCAACACTTTGTTAACACTTTGTCAACATATGAATCACATTTTAAATATGGTGAATCTTGGTGTTTCAGTTGAGGTGAAGTTCATTTGGAAGTTTGGAAATGACTAGAAGTGGTTTGGAAATGGAGATTTGTGTTTAGAGGTGATTGAAGTGAAGGTCAGCTTCATTATACCATGGTGATAGCCTCACCACGTTGTGGTGTAACTTTTTAGAAGAAAACGGTTGTTTGAACCCGAAAACGACCGTTGTGGATATTGTGTATTGCATTTTTGAGCGAAGGAAGAAGATGTAGGGTGATCTAGAGGAAGTGTTGGATTGCGGAATGTAAAAGTTTCAGTGTTTGAAGAGGATAAGATGCGGAGATACTTTGTTGACAAAGGGTTCAAAGACTCTTGATGGCTTGACAAGACTCTTGTCGTTGTTTCTTTGAAGATATATCATAAAGTGCGAAAGAGCACATTGTATTTGTTGAGAGACATTTCTACACACGAGTTCAAGGATAGACCCTGCCTGTTGTAATCCATTTGATAATTCTTGTGGATCGTGTGGCAATGGATGATACCACACAATGCCAAGGATGTAGTTGTTCTTTTGAATGGCGAACCTTGTATATCGTTGTGTTCTTCTGTGTTGTATAGATGTGCGAATGAAATCACTGAACTAACCGATTAACATCAAAAGGCTTCGTGGTGAAGAAGAAAGTATGGTGATAACTTGTTTGTTATCATCCTAATCGACGATGAAGGTTGATTGACGAAGAATCGTAAAAGAATTCCATTCACTAATCCACCGCCCTCTTAGTGAATACTTCCTATGAGACTACCACTACATTGGTGGTAGTGTCCTCAACAATTGGTATTAGTTCAATGGGTTCCCTTTCAAGACATCTGGAATGTCTTGTTGAAAGCGCGGTCGATTGTCGCCTATCGACCCGTCAAAGTTCCGATGCTCTGCTAATGTGTATAGCAGCACTCAGGTCGAATCCTCGACGATGATACTTTTTAATAGTCGTTTGTTTTTAGTTGATTGTATTCTAATTGGGGGGGTTTGTTTGTAGAGCTTAAATGAAGTGATTAATGATTGGTGTTTGATTTAACAATTTGATAAAGATTAGGGTGAGTTCTTTTTTAGGGAGTTAAGCTTGTGATATCCTTGAGTTTTGATTTATATTGCATTTAAATTAACACCCACTTCACAAGATAACGTTGATTGGAATTTCTAAGTGTTAAGGTTTTTATCCAAGCCTTAACTCAACTTAGGTTCTAATCTCAATCAGAGCTCGTTGATGGTAGTGTATTTATGGTTCCAATAATTCATGGAAATACTCTCAATCACTTGACATCCCTAAATTATAACTCACCACAATGAGAGATTTACTCAACCATTGAAATGATAAATAATTTGGTTATAATGATTATGATGATAAATTAAGAAAATAAGAAAAAGGAAGGGATAAAAAAAGAGTGGTGCGTTGAACACACACAAACGATGATGATAATTAAAAACAAACTTTAGATTGAATGAGAAATCAAAAGAAGGGAATGAGATTCAACTGTATTTAAATTATTTTAAGAACATTAATATTAAACTACAGAAGGTGGATGAGAATAAGAGATACTGAAGAAGAAACTTGCATTAAAACAAAATTACAAAAACAAACACTTGTGAAATTACAAACGAAGAAAAACACAAAAGTAAATGAAAACAAAGAGAGGAGGAAATGTCTCAAGTGAAAACTTGAGTATTGCATGTCCTCCCAAGCCTTTGGAAAAGCTTTGGTCGTGCCAATGTGTGCTCCTCTCTTCTGAAATGCCAACTCCTTTTGAAGGAGAGCAGGGGGGATGTATTTATAGCCTAAGGAAGTGGACTGTTTGCTTTCCCAATCTGTTCCTCCACTTGGCTCGACGATTTGGACATCCAGACAGTCGAATCTCGAGATATCTTCTTCTTTAAAGTTGTAGATAATAATGTTGGCCGACTACTCTCAAAATTTGGAGGCATTGGGAATTATGGAGCCAAAGTTATGGCGGTTTCAATAAACAATATTAAACTGTCCATTTCTATCCATGTTTTTTCGATGGCCAAAATGTGAATGGATTTTGGAATAGTAAGATGCCTTCAAATCCGAATGCTTTCTTGAACAAAGTCGACCGCCTATATCTTCTCTTTCACACTGAAAAATATCAGCTTGATTTAATGATTACATCATAAGATATGCCATGAATAGTGCCCGAATTTTAATTCCCGATCAGAATGGTGGGCTGGACTTCAAAGCTTCATTTGGGCCCCTTGTTTTGGAGTTGGGTTCTAAATTTTTTATACATGATTCTTTTGGATAATCACGAACATATGGTGGAGTTTCATAAAATTTGGACTTCGGGATTGAGACCAGTAACTCAATCATCATGGTTGGTCCAGTTTCTTCACAAATTCTTTGGGTCATCTTGTGTGGTCCATATGGGCCTTCAAATGGAAGAATTGACCCATGATCCCTTCTAATGAAATGTTGTATATTGAATTAGGAATTCTACAAAACAAGAACCACACAATATGGATCAGTAGGGGGAGAGTTATAAATAAAATAGTAAACTGACTCAATTGGACTACTTATAAAAATGCTCAAAAATTATACTTAGTATTAAAACATTAATATTTCACACAAATTATCCACATTGCATATAAAATCAGTAAAGAGAGTATATAATAATTCATGAAAATATTAATAACATCACTCGTCCTGGCTCACTCGAACGGTGACCTCAAGTGCGCCTCCTTATACGCTAGAAGTTCTCGACTAATAGAGAGGGTTTTAATAACGGGGGAGACTATACCCTACAGATCAGATTACCATAAATAACAACAGAAACAATAATAATAAACCATCCTCACAAAGCAACAACATAAATATTGACATTACAACTAAGTGCCAACCATAAAGGAAATAACAACACATGCTATTCTATATGAACCATTGTTATGTCACACGAGTCATCCATAAATAAACAGGATCGCCACATGGGCCGATTTTATACAAAATTGGGTTCGAGTCTCCGCATAGTTCTGTCTCCCACTCCAACCATTCGACCAACTCATCCATCTATCACAAGACCCTCGCCCTTACCTGTATCCCCAAGAATGAAATCCATCCGTGCTTTAAGATGCCCGTGCAAGGTTTGAGTACCACTCAATAGGCCACCACCAACGATGTCCTCAACCAAATCCAGAATATATAATTGCTTGCTGATGTGACATAGTGACAATAACATCAATAATAAATACTTGTCATAACCTCGAGTTCTAACTTGCCTCTCGGGATTGACCATATTTGCTTCGGCCAGTGTTGGTGTCATGTTTGAACATGTCAATATAAATACAAAGGGTCGGAATGTCGTTTGCCTGTAAAACGTTGTCAAGAAGCTCAAGAATATCACTCGACTTAGAAACCATAAAAGAGTGGGGTTGGCCTTACTCCCAACCCATGAGGCAACGATATCACAATTGGCATACACCGAACACGATTCTTCCATGAACAATGGCTGGCAATATACCCAACCTCGATGACCCACAAAACCCTGGTTGGCATTACACCCAACTCCCATAACCATACACATGTAGTTGGCATTGCACCCAACATGCCTCACCGAAATAAATACCACAACAATGGCCAAAGTTGGCATTACACCCAACCCACACAGACACCATAATCCCGAAGGAGATGTGCCATAAAGCCTATACACATATGATGTATTTTGGCTAATATCGTAAGGTTTGTCATGCGATAATAAGCCATCGCCTTGACACATGGTATTGGAACATTGAGGATTAATGTTCGATTCTTCCACGTTGGCCATCATCAAATGAGTTGTTTCATATGACGAAACACATGGGAGAATTAGTACATTCATGAGACGAATGGATGAGTAACCAAGGCATTAACTCATACATTATAAATGTATGAGTTAATGCATTTGAACGTCCCAATGACTATACAAATGAACACCATCAAGTTGGGTGTTTGAGCGTGTCATTTCTTCCCGTCGATTCTCTCATACCCGAAGCTCTCTTTGTCCTCTCTTTGCATCGAGAGGCGCTAACACGCCGTGTGATTAGAGGGTGGTCCTGCCTATATGACGAGTGATTTAATCACAGCCCGTGGATACACTATGGAGGATGGATGTGCTTTAGCTGCCTCTTTGTGATCTTCACCAATCTCATACGAATGAAGAAGATGCAACAACTCATCGGTGTAAGGTACACATAACAACGGTTTCTTCATTTTAGTTTATGCATTGTTTTAGTTTCTAGCATGGGTGGATCTTGGGTTTATGGGTTTCTAATTCGTTTTTGCTACTTAGTTTAAGTGTTAAACTATCTTAAGAAATCCAACAGTGGCGTATATGACGTGCTTATCTATCATGTGAGGGGCATGTGATGTGCTCATTCATAGAAGTGAATGACATGTGATGTATTAACTGTGACCTAGTCAGTCTATACCCAGAGAATTGAGAACGTGGAAGTAGCTATGCGAGATTGACATACTTCGTGTCTCGTGGTTATTCGATGTCTTGGATGAAGGGATCATATGAAAAAGCATGCTTGCATATGATGCAATGAATGTGCCATGCAGACAAGCGGGTTTGGCTCGTTGGCTGTAATGAAGTGTAACTCATCAGGGTCGAGCTCACGTCGTGCAAACCCAGGCAGTGTTGTCGGCCTGATAATGTTGTTGATGGTGTGAAATCGAAGTGGGGCGTCATCGTGATCGATGTCTAGTGCTTTCGCCATGTTAGATGGCGGTGAAGCAAACTCCACTGCGGCTGATGGTGCGAGCATCACCTTGACCATGTTTGGTGTTGCAGCGTCTGCGGAGTGTGCACTAGTGGGTTTGAGTGATGAGCTATGGTCTCCAACAGTGTTGCTGGTTCGCACTAGTGGGTTTGAGTGATGAGCACTCCAATCCCATTGCTTCGCCTTGTCGAAGACGACATTGCTTGTTATATGCAAGTGCTTGATGATGGGGTCATACACATGGTATGCCTTGGACCCAGACTCGTACTCGATGAAGATCATTGGTGTACTCCGGTCATCTAGCTTCTTTAAGCGAGGCTTCACGTTCTTGACATGCGTGATGCAGCCGAAGGTGTGGAGAAAGTGCACCCCCGGTCTTTTTCCACGCCAGGCCTCATACAGTGTCATCCTGTCAAGGGTGTGTGTCAGCGTTCGGTTAAGGATGAAGATGGTGGTGAAGACAATCTCACCCCAGAACATCCCGTGAAGACCCTTAGCCTTCAGCATGCTTTGAGCCATGAACACCACAGTGTGGTTGTGTTGTTCAACAACCCCATCATGCTGTTGTGAATAGGGGTCTTGGGTTGTTGTACGCCATGCTTGGTACATTACTGAATTTCACTGAAGTAAACTCGTCACTGCAGTCGGTGTGGAGGACCTTCAGCTTGTGCCCCGTCTCCACCTCCATTGTGGTTTGAAAACGTCCGATCACCACCGGAGCTTGGTCCTTGCTTGTGAGAAGATTGAGCCACATGAAGCGGCACATGTCATCCACGAGTAGCTTGGTCCTTGCTTGATCAACCTGATCAATCTGCGGGAGCCCTCCCACCATATCACGTTGAGCGACCTTGCGCAGATCCTGGAAATTCAGGTGACCCCGTACCTCGCGCAGATCCTAGAAAAAAAAAACACGCTGGAATTAAATCCCGATGAACGAAATTAGCCAACAATTGTAACCTCGGATATGGTTGTTACCTCAGAATTCTCACATACGCGAGCAGTGTCATCATTCACACAACTGCATTTCTCACTTATGCGGCAGTGTCAGCATTCACACACCTGCAATTTCTCATTTACGCGGTGCTTCCAAATTCCATTCCATTCGTACTCGAGCTTCAGCTCCTCACCTATCCTCCAGTTAGATTCTTCAATCAATCTTACGTTAGCCTATGTCTGTTGAATACGATATTAATAGCCCAATTGATTTCAAATTCCTTCGTGGCTTGCTTGAGCTTCTCCATTACCTACATCATCAAAACATGAATCCCAGTTCGGCTATGACATTTAATTCATAATATTAATAAAATCAATAAATTTCCAATTTAAGCTGATTTATTCATTTAATTCCAAAAATATGCTAATATATCTAAAAATAAGAGAAAATAAAGCTCTATCACCTCACAAGCTGGTCATAGTAGTTATGCATTTTACAAATTTATGAATTTTATGCTAAATCTTACAGTCCATCTTGGCAAAGCTAAGAATCCTCTATATGGAAATGTTTGGCTTTGAATGCTAATGGACTCAAATTAATTCATTCAACTGTTCAGCGCTCTTTGTTTCTCCAGAGTCGCAGATCATTTGAGATGAGACATTTTGTTCTACCATCTAAATGAAAACACCGAGGCCCTGTTTGTTTGGCTCAATGGAACCCTTTTATTGTTGAGCAAGGCAGTGGTCTTTGTTAGTCTTCTCACCACACTTTCTGTGTTTCTTTCTACTGTAAGGGTCCTGTTTGGTGCATGCCCACGCATTTCATTTTTTTTTATCTTATAATGCGTTTACCATACTTTGATGCAGCGGAGCTGTTAGTGAACGGGGAGATCGTGCAAAGGACGCCAGAGAGACAGAGGAGGGTGGAGCCACAGCCACAGAATAGTCGAGATCGGCCGAGGTACAATGACAGGACTCGCTATGTTCGCCGCAGAGAGAACATGAGGTGATGTTCGATGATCATACATTGCTGCTGCTTTGTGTGGGGTTCTTGAGGGCTTGTTGAATTGATCAAAACGCTTGTACCATTTGTACTGTTTGTTGCCTTGTCTAAGGATCCCTTTTGGTGGTGCTTCAAATAATCTCTAAATTTGGTAGTATTTAAAATTGGTTTAATTATGTTCATAAATTCCTTTTCTCGAACAATTATTTTAATGTTTTTTTCTATTCTCCGGCTGGCGGGTTCATTAAAATATGTTTGGTATGAAAGTTTTTTAATGGGGAAAAAAACATGGAAGAGTGAACGTTTATACATAGATCACTACCAGCCAAAATCAATGAACAATGAACCCCCTATCCCAAAAACGACGGATGCAAACACCAAACAAATGCATAACCGCCACATCAAGAGGCTGGAAAACATCAAACAGAACCAGAAGATACCCCAATACCCGAATCGAGGGCACCCACAGGATGAATAAAACCAACCTGTAAGACTCGTTTACCACAGACGCTTTCATTCAGCACATCCGCCTCTTTGACGAGTCATTTGCAGTGGCTGACATTAGAACCATACTTGCAATCACGAACAAAATCAAAAGCGAGGAAATAATGAGGTGACACAAATCAATTCTAGACCCGGATCTGATTACGAGTATCTAAACAGGTCCTGATATCTCACCAAACCCTCTTAAATGGTTTCGGAACCAGAATAGATCCGGGGTGAGCCGTACCACTTACAACCCCAAGGACATCATGAATTAACAAATCCTCCCCCTCCATGAATTAATTTCTAATTTCATTTATTTTCTCTTTAATTTTCAATAAATTTCAATAGGTGTGGCCATGTATATATAAATATATAATTTCAAAACCCAACTTACAAATTCTCCTGTAAGAATAAACATATAACTAGTGATGAATATTTTTTTATCTAGATCACTTTCAAAATTTGAATCAACATAGCCCATTATAACAAACTTCAATGGCACCATGACATAATGAAACATCAGATGCGTCCTTAATGTTTTAGAACCTCTTCAAAGTATCACAACGCTCCTTATTTGGATTTGCATGTGTAATGTTTTGTCTTGTACACAACATAACAAACTCAAGTTTAACAACCGGATCTCATCGACTAACACAAACACCCTCGCTGTCCCATATGATCCTTGGGTCTTGGCCCACTAGACACCACCAATTCCCATAGACACATATTACCCAATCTATCGATCTATTAATGTGTTTGAATTGATATTTACTACTCATCAGACCAACGACTATCCCAACATGCCATCACATGTTATTAGTGCGTCTTGTCCTCTCTCACACACACCCTCGGAAAACTTCATAGGTGGCCACCCATCTTGAAATTACTTCAAGCTAAACACACTTAACTCTGAAGTTCTTATCATCCAGATTCCTCAAAAGAAAGACGCACATTGTTGACATGACTAACACTGATTAGTCTTTTAACTCATCCTTTTTTCCAAAGTTGTTGCGAGCCCCTATTTGAAGTGTGAAATATTAGTCCAAAGTGAAGGTACAGGGGTGTGCAACGAAAGTTGGTGGGTCAGGAATTTAAATTTTTTATCATTGGAGCGACAAAACTTGTCATCTCCAGCAATCCGAGTCCCGGTAGAGGTCCGGGGATCTCGTGTGAATTATTCAAAGCACAAAAAATTTATTAAAAAAAATACCTTGTTTGAAAACGAAGCATGCTCGATTGCAGCTTGTCGCCGGTGACCGTTGCTCAAAGGATCCGAAGCTGAACCCCTATAGATCTTCCACAAACGCTTCAAGAATCTGTATACTCGCCGTTCATTGAATTTTGGGTGCTAGCACGGAGCTACGACGAATCTTTCGGCATCACAACAATCACCTCGATCCCGTGCATTCGATCCATCGAAGATGTTCTTGGATCGACACTCAAAGATATATTTTCTCTTTCTAGAAAGTGGGAGGAGTGAGAGGCTCTCATTCTGTTGGAATGAACAACATATGGATTGAGTGCCTCTCTCCTGCTTATATAATGGGTGAGTCAAATACTCGGGAAGGGTTCCCCAACCCCTGGAAATAAAACACCCACTAAATAAGCAATAAATAAATAATTACGACGAACCAAATAGCGTCATAAATATTATTTATATTTTATCACATATTTGTAATATATATTAAATATATTACATGATAAAACTGAGTCATTTAACTTGACTCGTAATTCCTGCTAATATTAAACGAACATGGAATATTAAAGTAATATTCATTCGTACAATATTTTTCCTGTATTCACTAAATACCTCATGAATACTTTTAATAAATGAATTCAATCCAATTATTCTATACTTGAATAATAATGAATTTATTTATTCATCGGTGATCGATAACTTGGACAACTCTCGAACCCCGTGGTGGGGCCTACCATATCCTATATACCTATTCACTAGAACAGAGAAGATTCTTGAATACACTATTGTGCACGTGACCCTCTAGTTCCTTATCTCAATAGTAGTGAATAATATTCATAGAGTAATAGCGGAGTCTAGTAACCCATCATAACCCCTAAAGAGATAATAAATAGTCATAACAACAATAACCAACCTGTGAACACGCACCGTGTAATATAATCTCTTTTTCTTTCGATATATATCTCATAAAGCAGGACACACACTTATGTCATCATCCTTTCTTGCTTTATTATTTGTTGATCTAACTGGAAAAAATTACCCCCGACTACCTTGGCCAAAGATTTATAAAGGTACTACCATTCTGATCAACCAAGCTCGAGATATTACTTCATCAACTCAGAAGTGACAAATTCTATCTTGATCATTCAACCAACGCCATACCACCAATGATGCACCCAACACAAGCTAGCTCACCACGATTTCATTATCCCGGTTTTTACCTTGTATCAAAGTATGAGATCAATGACACACATTGATAATGATCTCAAGTTAAGAGACCAATACACATGTCCGTAGATAGGAACAACTAATGACACTTGAAACATGTGGGTTCCTATTGGCACGTTTGTCCTCATGATCTCATCTACCCGAGATCACCAATTGCGAAATTCACGAGAAGAAGTCTTAATACTTATGAGCCCCCAACACTTGATAGTCAGACATCAAATGTGTCTAGTGAGTATGATGTATCTAGGCCATATGACATTTGTTTAAGATTAATATCTTAGTATCTCAAGGTTCTCATTATAGTCTGAGATCTACTATAACATTTTGATACCATTTAAATAGTGGACATAAAAATATTTACACTATAATGGTAAGTGTACATCCAGTATAACTCATTGTATCCATGATATGGTAATCAAAAGTACTGATCAAGTTGGGTCTAGGGAACCCACTATTTCAACACTCCCACTTGCACTAGAGCCAACTTGCTAATGAACCTTGTTATCCCTCACATGATTAAGATCGAGTTTATGCCGAGTCACTACTTTAGTTGTTGGGTCTGCCACATCTCCACTGTGTCGCTATTATGCTATGTGCGACCTCACCTCCTTGAGTAAAACTTCTCATGAGATACTATCCCCTAGTATATCCTTTTTTTCCATTGTCTAAACTTCACATCTTAGCTAGAAATAGTAATAGAATTATCATAATGATAAAACTTTACTCACTAGGTGTGATTCCAAGAACTAGAACAAATCATTTATAACACCCTAAGATTTTACGGTATGTATCCTCTTAAAAAAATTCAATTCATTTGATAGCTTACATTTCACCCAAAATTATTTTATATAGTATAAATCACATAAAATCAATTAGAGAACACAATACAAACTATATAAATGAAGAATGAATGAAATAAGAGGTATTTCTAGAAGTTAAGGAACCTATACTGATGAAATAGTAACTTGACCTTATGAATAGTAATATGACCCTTATGAATAGTAAACCGACCAAATGAATAGTAACCATACCCATGAAAGTATAAATAAAATTTAGGCATCTTATAAATGAAAGTATGAAATAATTATATCATTGTATAAGTAAATGAATATTTTAAAAATTATTAATTAAGTGTTGGTATTTCTGTAAGTCATAAATATTTAATTACAATTTTATAATTAATAAAATTATTTAAAAGAGAATCTATTTTCATAAAATGTATCCATAAATTAATATTTTGTTTTCTTATTATTTTAGGATAATTTTATGAGACCTTAGTTATTTTTTCAAAGTGTTATAAAACCAGTTATAAATTTAAAAACTTTATTTTTCGAGTAAATGATGATTTTAATTAAAAATTAAATTTCTAATATTTAATAAATTATTTTCATAAAATGGAGTTCATTTTTTAATTCTACACTTCAAAAAATGGCAAGGGTGAATTTTTGGTATTTTTCTAAAATACTTGAATTTTTGGTGAATAGTAAAATACAATAATTTACGATAAATGTTAAATACATGAATTATTGAGTCACAGGTGATGTATAAATGATTTAATCCCATAATATATAATTTTCCTTCATCATTTTAATATATTTGGTGATAATTTTCAAACTATTTATAGCCTGAAGCCAAAATAATAAACAAATGAATAAAATATTCAAAAAACACCTATCTCCTCCACTATAAATACCACCCCTCATCACCCATTCTCCTCACAACTTACAAGCCTTGAACCTTGTAAAATTTCCACCCAATACTCTTACCAAGTCCCCCCCCATGTTTAGGAGCTCTTGGTCTCATCAAATGACCAAAACCTTTGCCCTAAGGAGTTTCTCAAGGAGGAGAAAATCAAGAGGTAAAAACTTCTTTCCTTTTCTTTTAATTTCTTTTCAAGTTCTTTTATTTTATTATGCTCTCCTCACATCCCATAATCCAAATAGCATGATAACCCAAGTACCTTAAATATACTGGAATTTTATTATGTTATTGTAATAATCCATAATAAATCCCCATCTCATTCCCCTTTTATTCTAAAAATGGAAACGTCGTCCGTGAGGGGTTGTTTTATCACCTTCAAGGATGAAAAGTTTTCATTTTCCTACACCGTCTTCAAGGCTGTTCATAAAACCATTTTAATGATTTAAAAATATTTTAAAATTTATATTACAACCCTTTTTATATTCTGGAAATAACATATTTACATAATACTAAATGATAAAACAAAACGAGTTCACTATGATCTAAAACCGCAAAAATTAATCTAAACGATTATCATTAACATGTTATCTAATGATTCATCCTCATATATGTGATCAAGATAATATATAAAACCAATTAAACTTATGCATTTTCATTAATAACATATAATTTCAATCCTAGAGAATTATACCCATTTTACATGAACTTCATTACTTACAAACAAGCGAACCGATCATGGTAACCAAGAAAACGAATGCTCCCGAACGATGAAATATAAACTCTATAACTCATCAACAAGGACATAAATGAACTTAATAAAATTATATTAAATAAAATACATATATAAAAGGTTCTGAATTAATTAATTAATAGATTTAATCTGATTTATCCAGGACATTAAGAACAAGTGCAGAACACATTCAGATATAAGGTAAGGGACTTTGTCTCAATTTCCATTTCATTGAGACTTACTTGGTATTGCACACCTAATCATTCTTATGTGGTGTATATACTTCCCCTTTGAGATCATTTTTCATTTTAAATTGTATTTCTATTAAATATCCATATTCTTGTATCATGGATATGATTATTGCCTTAGTCGTATACCATTTTACATGCGGTGTTTATTTTGAATGTTGTTTTAATTGGAGAAATATTGATGAATCCATATCCTATAATCAATAAGGATATTGAAAAGGAATATTGTTCTTGAATTAAATCTATGTATGAAGAATTCTTTGTTTTTTTATTGAAGTGTGGGGCCTGCTATAGCCCTTCAATGCATCGATAGGTCTCATGTGACAAAATAGTTAGCGACAAACCCTTCATGTTTATTTCCAAATAGAATCAAATGGGTATCTACCCACATAATTAAACCTCCTTGATGGTATGATGGTTCATGTTCCATATACTGAAGTCCAAATAATAATCTTTTTCTTTATTCAGTATTCAGTTATTACTTTCCATGAGGTTTTCACTTCGAAAAAATCTATGGATGCACTATCATTCTCAGTGTATTGATGACATATGTTTTCCAGATTAAATAACTTGCCATAATTTCCATTTGTTATTGTATTTAATTCACTTATTATTGTTTTATATAACCCTTATTGAACATTTGAGATCACCCTTTTATTTGTTTTCCTTCCCCAGGTTGTGAAGATGAAATTTTTGAATAAGTGACAAGAAGTATCTTATTTTCATTTGTTATGATCTATGTTTAATTACCAATGAAATAAGGGAACCATGTGTGTATCTAGTTTCTTCAAGAATACTAAACTGATCAATCTTTGGTGATGTGATCTATTATATCCATACCATTGTAATAAAATGAACACCAACTCTAGGCTACTGGGGCCAGGGTTGTTACAATCACTAGTGCAGAAAACGTTTTTACGTCGGTTATTTTTTATTATTTACATCGGTTTTTAGGCGACGTTAATACGGACGACGTTATAAATAACGTTTTTTACGTCGGTTATTTAAAACCGACGTAATATCCCTAACTTCACGGTGGTTATCACGTCGGTTCATATAATAACCGACGTGATAAATATGCGCGGGGGGCTTTATCACGTCGGTTATTCCCTAAACCGACGTGATAAAAGGCCTGGGATATCGTTTATCACGTCGGTTATGTCATAACCGACGTGATAAACCCTTCCCCTGGCCTATTACCACGTCGGTTATTTAGGAAACCGACGTGATAAAAAGGCCTGGGAAACGTTTTAGCACGTCGGTTATTCAATAACCGACGTGGTAAATCGATTCCCAGGCCTTTTATCACGTCGGTTATACTAAGCACCGACGTGATAAAATCCCCGGGAAAGGTTTATCACGTCGGTTCTAGAAAAAACCGACGTGATAAACCCCTACCGATTTATTTACCACGTCGGTTATTTTATAACCGACGTGAAAGAATTTTTTTTTTTTTTAAATAATTGCACTGCTCTCACCAAAAAGCAACCAGAAACCAAACAAAAATAACCATGCCAGCCCTCCCCCAAGCCCCAACTGAACCCCACCCTCATCTATACCCACCTAACAACCTGGCCAGCCCTCCCCCACCACATTGGAGCCCCACCACAACCCTTGGACACCCCTCCCATATCCCTTGGACACCCTCCACCCCTTGGACACCCCCAAGACCCCTAGTACAGCCTCAAACACCCATTGGACACCCCCCCACACCTTGACAGCCCTCCCAGACCCCTTGGACACCCCCCCCTCATTTACACCCAACCTGCCCCTTGGACACCCCCCACCCCTTCGACAGCCCCCCCACCCTCATTTACACCCCCCGAACACTAGGACAGCCCCAAACACCCCTTGGACACCCCTCCCATATCCCTTGGACACCCCCCCACCCCTTGGACACCCCCCCACCCCCTGGACACCCCCCCGACCCCTTGGAAACCCCCCCTACCCCTTGGAAACCCCCCTACCCCTTGGAAACCCCCCCTACCCCTTGGAAACCCCCCCATCCCCTTGGACAGCCCCAAACACCCCTTGGACACCCCTCCTATATCCCTTGGACACCCCCCACCACTTGGACACCCAACCGACTCCTTGGACAGCCCCAAACACACCTTGGACACCCCTCCCATATCCCTTGGACACCCCCCACCCCTTGGACACCCCCACCCTCATTTACACCCCCCCGACCCCTAGGACAGCCCCAAACACACCTTGGACACCCCTCCCATATCCCTTGGACACCCCCCAAACACCCACCCACCCCCTTGGAACCTCTCCCCCCATACCAAAATCCAGACCAGAAAAACCATCAACAGTAGACCAAAACAAGAAGTAGAGAAAAATTAAACATTCACTTATATAACATTCAAAACTTACAATGTCAACTTCAAAAAAAACTAAATCCAACCTAAACGACTACGAAATACACAATTACATTGACAATATTCAAAATTACATTTTACATTACAAACAACTAAAAGTCAATCGAACCTGTAAAATAATTTGACCACTCCACTTGTAAGTGTTTGATATCTTCAGCAGTAAAGGGTTGAGGGTCATCAAAAAGCTACAAAGGAAAAGGATAGTAGTCAACGTGTATAATGAATAAATCAAATTGAAATATTATTAGAAAGAGGAAATCTTACCAGGTCAAAACTCAGAACTGTCCCAGTTGTTATTATTTCATACATAAATCTTAACATGTAATATCCGCATTCGATGATGCCTTGTTGCTCATGACATTTCTGTTTGAATGAGTGTAAATTCAATATATTATTTTTATGTAATAAATCAAAATGTACAAATTATAAATGGATATTTACCTTCGCATGTACATATTTGATCTTGTAATTCCTTTTCTTTGCGCTTTTTCGAAAGTGGACCCATGCCCTGTTAGAAAATAATACGAATGGGGTAAATTTAAAATTCATTATAATATATAAAACTATTGTGAAATTGAAACTTATGTTTCCAATATATTCTTAAAACTTTCTCGCACATCATCATGGAGAGAGCATATCCAATAAAGTGTTTTCTCCCTAGGGCAAAAAACCCCTAACATCCAATGATCCCTGAGAAAAGGAAATTTAACGTTAGTGGTTTTTTATGTTAAAATATAATTAACTCTTTGAGAGGGATGTGTTTCATACCTCTCACAAAAAGGCATCATCCAACACTGTGTGATTACATTCTTTTCAAATCTATCAGCAATATAAAACATTCTTTGTTCCTCATCCAATGCACATGCTTCAGGGGAAATCAATTGTGGGTCCATGAATCCATATACATCTGTCAGCTCATTCCTCTCACAAATTTTATACATATACCTAATACAAAGCAGACATAAGTATACATTTTTAATAAATATAACGCAAGGAAAAGGAGTTAAGACTTACATGATAAAAATTTGCACCACGTTGATGCCCATCTTATCTCCAGTGACAAACTCCATGATATCACTTTTCATAATCCCCACACATAGTTCACGTCCACAGACATGAGCTTCCATTGTAAAGTCATAATGATCCGCCAACAAATTTGAATATCTTGACAATTTGTCAAGACTGCTAGTATCTGCATCTGATGTCATAGCTATCTGTCTTTGTTGTTGTCTATACAGTATTTCTTTACCTTTGAAGTATTCCTGTAAAAATAAATTGAAAAATATATTAGTTTTCAAATGATAAAACATTAATAAAAATATAAAATAAAAGATATAACATCCATACCTCTATGGTAATGAGTCGAAGAAGTCTGGATGGCCAAAGTAAAAAATGGCCGATACTATGTCCAACTGTCGTCACCTCATCTGTAGGTAATGGTATCCGAGCTGATCTATCTATAATATCCTGTACAGTGACCCTCTGATTCTCTACCTCTAACTGTTGATGATGAACTGTATCTCCTATACAATATACCATCCCATATGCAACTATATGATGTTGAGGATCATCAACATACAACTCACAATAAGTAGGTAGCTGCGGCGGAGGAGGAGGATCAAAAATGGGGTCCGCAGGCTGAGGTGGGGGAGTGGGAGCTACTGGGAGAGGTGGAGTGGGAGCTGCACCCTGAAATTGTCTTTGCAAGTCTGCAAACATTAACTGCACCGATGCTCTAATCTTGTCCTCCATTGTCGCATTAATATTATGGACTTCAGCCTCCAACGATTCTATTTTTTTTTTATAAACTCCCTCAACGTTAGAAGTTGAGGAACGTGGCAACACTTTTCTTACCGATACACCTGCCGAATATCCTCTTACACGGCCAGGATGTTCGGGCTTTCCCAATGCCACAGATAAAATATCTTCCCTCCCAGATGGTGTAAATGTCCCCTGTGAACTCTGCTCCTCAAGAGAGTCCTGTAATAATTAATTGAACTTTTCTATAATGATTGGAAATATATGACGAAAATAGTAAACTTAAATAAATAAAATAGATATCTTACAATCCTCTCAACTACGAGTCTCGATTCTTCCGAAAGATATTGTCCTTTTTTGCCCTTCCGAGCTCTTTTCCATTTCTCATGTCTAGATGGAGGGGATGGAGGGGCCACCTCTCCAGAGCTTGAAGACTCAGCTCTTAGTTGTTGAAATTTTTCTGCCATCATTTGTTCTTCCAATAATGCATACCCTCCCCGAGATAAACTATGAGGGTATACATTTTTAGATTGGATCTCTTGATGAGCTTTCCTTGTTTGCTGTAAATTAAGAATAAGTAATCATTAACAAAACAATAATAAGATCATTTATATAAGAAAGCTTATAAAAGTTTACATTGCCCTTACCAAAAATGATTCTTTTCTTCTACTTTCAAAAAATTGTCTCCATGTGTCTTCATCTATAAAAGGATATATACGACATGGATTCTCACGACTCCTATGACCATAAATGAAATCAGATGAGAGGGTTGATTTGAAATCCCTCCATCTCCTAGCAGCCAACGATAAGCATTTCTTCCTGACTCCTCCAGTGTCAGGAATATCAAATGTCATCTGATAAAAAAGAGGTTAAAAATATTATATATACTAGAAACATTTAAAGAACAGTCAAACAATAGCAAAAGATCTTACCAAAATGGTCTCCCACAGCTGAGAAATTATCGCCTTATCCACACTTCTCCAATCATCATAAAGAATGCTTACTTTGCTCTTAGCCTGAGTTGCTACAAAACCCTTAAAATCTTTAGCATTTGGACCTCTAGGAAGATCATCCTCATCAAACTCCACGACTATCCTCTCCTCCTTCGTACGGGCAAGTGATAATTTTGGTAAACGTGTGCACCCACGCTTACCAACCTTTGAACTCTTTTTCGTAATAGGAGCATGTGAATGTTCCTCCCCAGATGTATGACCAATATGCTCATCTCCAGAATCATGTGGCTGATCAACTGATTGATCTGTCATTTTCCTTCAAATCAAAAAAACAAACATTAGTTCACAAATAGAAAAGTGTACTAAATTACATAATAGTAAACATCGGTAATATGATAAGCATGTTAAACAATGATAAACATGGTAAACACAGGCAAAATGTTGCCAAGGAGTTGGCATAAGAAAGCTGAAAAGTGGACTCACTGATGCCACCGGCCGGCCGCTGGCTCACCACCGGCCGGCCGGTGGAGCAGACAGCCTTCCTCTGTCTGGACCACCGGCCGGCCGCTGGATCACCACCGGCTGGCCGGTGGACCAGACAGAGAGCCTTCCTCTCTGTCTAAACCACCGGCCGGCCGCTGGCTCCTCACCGGCCGGCCGCTGGTGATCCAGACAGAGAGGAAGGCTCTCTGTCTGGTCCACCGGGCGGCCGGTGGTGATCCAGCGACCGGCCGGTGGACCAGACAGAGAGCCTTCCTCTCTGTTTGAACCACCGGCCGGCCGCTGGCTCAACACCGGCCGGCCGCTGGTGATCCAGACAGAGAGGCTCTGTCTCTGTCTGTACCACCGGCCGGCCGCTGGCTCACCACCGGCCGGCCGCTGGTGATCCAGACAGAGAGGCTCTGTCTCTGTCTGTACCACCGGCCGGCCGCTGGCTCACCACCGGCCGGCCGGTGGTTCAGACAGAGAGCCTTCCTCTCTGTCTGAACCACCGGCCGGCCGCTGGCTCAACACCGGCCGGCCGCTGGTGATCCAGACAGAGAGGAAGGCTCTCTGTCTGAACCACCGGCCGGCCGGTGGTGAGCCAGCGGCCGGCCGGTGGTACAGACAGAGAGGACCGGTTGCCGGTGCGCGCAGGACTTCTCCTCTTTACGGTTTTTATTGTTTTATCGTTTTGGTTTGATACATATTTTAATAAGTAAAAAATTTACAGTATCTAACATTATATGAAAAAACTAAATGTAAACAAGATATATACTTGTGTTACCTGTAATTTTAGGAATGTACAGTTGGATTGTTTTCCCAAATTCCTTCGTCGTGATCGTTCCTAATGGCACAAACCATGTCTTCAACATACTCATCATTATGTTCTGTTAATCTTTCCATGGAAGTAGGGATCTCACATAAATCAGCATCTTCATCAAATTCATCCTCACCAACATATTGGTTTTTCCCTTGTAAAACAACAGCCCACTGCATATCTGATTGATCTACTACATAGAAAATTTGTTTGGCATGTGTTGCCATTATAAAAGAATCAGCTGTGTCTTCCAATCTATTCAGATTAACAAGTGTCATTCCAAATTCATCGTGTCTGACACTGTTGTTACCGATAAACCATTTACAGTTAAAAACGGGAACTTTAATTTTAAAGTAATCAGCCTCCCATATGTCTTCAATCACTCCATAATATGCACTTGATGCCGAAATTGGGTTTCTGTCCTTAGCACTCGAAAAATGCATTGCTTCTGCAAACACCAATACACCACTATTCTGAACTGCACTTCTGTTGTCCTGAGCTTTCGTATGAAATGTATAGCCATTAATGTCATAAGCGGACCATGTTATCACATTTAAAGATGGACCACCCACTATCCATTTTAATGTCTCTGATACATCTGATCTACCAAGCAAGGTCTTTTTAAACCATGGCAAAAAAGTTTTGTTGTGCTCATTCAAAATCCACATTTCTTTCTTCTTTGGATGACATTGTTTCAACTCATTAATATGCAATGTGATATACGGTTGAACATCAGCTATGTTATTCAAGATGTATGATTCTAACTTCTTCATATGTTCAGCTGACAGTGATTTGACTTTCAAGCCACGAATCCCCTTTCCCTCATTATTAACCCGTTCATGGCGAGATGGAGGCAAACCTATGTGTTGCGCCGTAGCCAAGTAACTCGTACAAAACTCTGCTACCTCCTCAGAAATATACTTTTCAATAATGGAGGCTTCAGGTCGATATGGATTTTTAACATATCCCTTTAATATTTTCATATACCTTTCAAAAGGATACATCCAACGAAGATATACAGGTCCACAAAGCCTTATTTCTCGAACCAGATGAATCAGTAAATGCACCATCATATCAAAAAAAGTTGGAGGAAAATACATTTCCAAATGACAAAGTATAATAATTGCATCCTTTTCCAAAATGTTCAAAGCATTCACATCAATCGCCTTGTTGCAAATTGAATTGAAAAAATAACACAACCTCATTATAGTCTTTCTGACACGGATGGGCAATATTCCACGCAGTGCAACTGGTAGAATTTGTTGCATCATGACATGACAATCATGTGATTTCATACCTATCAACTTCAAGTCTTTCAATGAGACAAAATTTTTTACATTTGAAGAATAACCTTGAGGCACTTTGATATCATGAAGACACTGACAGAAGCTACTTTTCTCCTTCTTCGATAATGTATGACAAGCCGGGGGAAGAAATGTTCGTCTTCCTTTAGGAGTGGGAGCTAACTCTAAACGTATTCCCATTGACAGTAGGTCTAACCTTGCATTCAACCCATCTTTTGTCTTTCCTTTAATATCTAGCAATGTTCCGATCAAAGAATCACAGATATTCTTCTCCACGTGCATGACATCAATATTATGTTTGACTTCATGATACCTCCAATATGGTAGCTCAAAAAATATTGACCTTTTCTTCCAAATATGTCTATCATTACCAGATTTCTGTGTCTTTCCCAATGTCACATCAAGGTTTTTCACCCTCTCAAAATACAATTCTGGGGATAAAGGTTGAGGTGCAGTATCAAATTCTTGTGAGCCATTGAATGCCTTTTTTAGTCTTCTATAAGGGTGATCCATAGGCAAAAACTTTCGATGACCCATGTACACTGTTTTCCTCCCATGATGCAATTGACAATATGACGTCTGTTGTTCGCAAATTGGACATGCTTTATGCCCTTTAACACTGTATCCAGACAAATTTCCATATGCTGGGAAGTCATTTATAGTGAATAGAAGCACTGCATGCAGTTGAAAATATTCCATTTTATAAGAATCATACACCCTAATACCATCAGCCCATAAAAGTTTCAAATCATCAATCAGCGGTGACAAGTATACATCAATATCATTGCCGGGTTGCTTTGGACCAGAGATCATGATACTCAACATGACATATTTGCGCTTCATACAAACTTCAGGAGAGAGGTTGTAAATTACCAATAAAACAGGCCATGAACTATGTGTGCTACTGAGGGTTCGGTATGGATTCATTCCATCTGTGCACAAGCCTAGTCTCAGATTTCTAATTTCATTTCCAAATGTAGGGTACTGGGCATCAATTTTCTTCCATTGTGGACAATCAGCTGGATGACGTATTTTTCCATCACATACCCGCTCATCAGCATGCCATCTTAACCTTTTTGCATCATGTGAATTAGCAAATAAACGTTTGAAACGAGGAATTATAGAAAGATACCAAAATACCTTTGAAGGGAGCTTTGTAATCTCTACATCAGCTTGTGATTTTTCTTTCACCTTATACCGTGATGTCCCACATTTGGGACACTCTTTCAGAAATTCATATTCCTTCCTATATATAATGCAGTCATTCGGACATGCATGTATTTTCCTGTATCCCAATCCCATCGGGCATAATATTTTTTTGGCCTTATAATGTGAATCTGGAAGATCGTTATCTTTTGGAAGAATGTCTTTCATCAATTGTAGCAGCTCTGTAAAACTTCTGTCACTCCATCCATGTTTCGCCTTCAGGTTAATCAATCTTAACACCGCCGACAAAACCGTAAAATCTGTACAACCAGGATATAATGGTTTTTCGGCATCACCATATAGACGTGCAACTCTCGGTTCTATCTCAATTTGTTCTGCTACAATATCGCGAATCATTTCATCAATTCCATCGGAGTTACCATCTTGCGATTCATTATCATCAGTGACATTCTGTCCAGTTTCGCCATGCCAAATCCAAGGGTTGTAACTCGGATTGAAACCATGACAAATCAGATGATCTTTTATCTCTCTACTTTTCAACTTCTTCATATTCAGACATTTCAGGCATGGACAGAAAAAAATGTCACTACTTGGAACATTTCGTTTAGCAAATTCCAAAAAGGCATCAACACCTTCCTCATATTCATTGCTCATTCGATGTGCCGTAATCCAACTTCGACTCATTATTACCTATAAAAAATAGCAAAAATATATATATTTTTTAGATAAGACAAATATATGTTTATATGAAAAAAATCATAATTTGAATATAACAATTTTGAAATATAAAACAAATCGATGTGTAAACCCCCCTGGACACCCCCCGACCCCTCTGGACAGCCCCCCACCCCTCCTGGACACAACCCCCCACCCCCGACCTGCTTGGACACCCCCCTGGACACCCCCAACCCTCTGGACAGCCCCCCCACCCCTCCTAAACACCACCCCCACCCCCTACCCCCTTGGACACCCCCCTGGACACCCCCAACGCCCACCCACACCCTTGGACAGCCCCCCACACCCACCCACCCCCTTGTAAACCCCCCTGGACACCCCCTGACCCCTCTGGACAGCCCCCCACCCCTCCTGGACACCACCCCCACCCCCTACCCCCTTGGACACCCCCCTAGACATCCCCCAACCCTCTGGGCAGCCCCCCCACCCACCCGGACAACCCCAAATACCCTCTGGAGAGGCCGCCACCCACTTGGACAGCCCCCCACACCCATCCACCCCCTTGGACAGCCCCCCACACCCATCCACCCCCTTGGACACCCCCCTGGACACCCC
This sequence comes from Viscum album, assembly GCA_963277665.1. Classification (NCBI taxonomy): domain Eukaryota; kingdom Viridiplantae; phylum Streptophyta; class Magnoliopsida; order Santalales; family Viscaceae; genus Viscum; species Viscum album. The sequence continues at coordinate 1,821,761,646 of OY728132.1, forward strand.
ACCGACCCCTCTGGACAGGCCGCCACCCCCTTGGACAGCCCCCCACACCCACCCATCCCCTTGGACACCACCCTGGACACCCCCCGACCCCTCTAGAAAGCACCCCCACCCCTCCTGGACACAACCCCCCACCCCCGACCTGCTTGGACACCCCCCAACCCTCTGGACAGCCCCCCCACCCCTCCTAAACACCACCACCCACCCCCTACCCCTTGGACACCCCCCTGGACACCCCCCAACACCCACCCACGCCCTTGGACAGCCCCCCACACCCATCCACCCCCTTGGACAGCCCCCCACACCCATCCACCCCCTTGGACACCCCCCTGGACACCCCACCGACCCCTCTGGACAGACCGCCACCCCCTTGGACAGCCCCCCACACCCACCCATCCCCTTGGACACCACCCTGGACACCCCCCGACCCCTCTAGAAAACACCCCCACCCCTGCTGGACACAACCCCCCACCCCCGACCTGCTTGGACACCCCCCTGGACACCCCCCAACCCTCTGGACAGCCCCCCACCCCTCCTAAACACCACCACCCACCCCCTACCCCCTTGGACACCCCCCTGGACACCCCCCAACACCCACCCACGCCCTTGGACAGCCCCCCACACCCACCCACCCCCTTGTAAACCCCCCTGGACACCCCCGACCCCTCTGGACAGCCCCCCGCCCCTCCTGGACACCACCCCCCACCCCCTACCCCCTTGGACACCCCCCTGGACATCCCCCAACCCTCTGGACAGCCCCCCCACCCACCCGGACAACCCCAAATACCCTCTGGAGAGGCCGCCACCCACGTGGACAGCCCCCCACACCCATCCACCCCCTTGGACACCCCCCTGGACACCCCACCGACCCCTCTGGACAGGCCGCCACCCCCTTGGACAGCCCCCCACACCCACCCATCCCCTTGGACACCACCCTGGACACCCCCCGACCCCTCTGGACAGCCCCCGACCCCTCTAGATAGCACCCCCACCCCTCCTGGACACAACCCCCCACCCCCGACCTGCTTGGACACCCCCCTGGACACCCCCCAACCCTCTGGACAGCCCCCCCACCCCTCCTGGACACCACCACCCACCCCCTACCCCCTTGGACACCCCCCTGGACACCCCCCAACACCCACCCACGCCCTTGGACAGCCCCCCACACCCACCCACCCCCTTGTAAACCCCCCTGGACACCCCCGACCCCTCTGGACAGCCCCCCGCCCCTCCTGGACACCACCCCCCACCCCCTACCCCCTTGGACACCCCCCTGGACATCCCCCAACCCTCTGGACAGCCCCCCACCCACCCGGACAACCCCAAATACCCTCTGGAGAGGCCGCCACCCACGTGGACAGCCCCCCACACCCATCCACCCCCTTGGACACCCCCCTGGACACCCCACCGACCCCTCTGGACAGGCCGCCACCCCCTTGGACAGCCCCCCACACCCACCCATCCCCTTGGACACCACCCTGGACACCCCCCGACCCCTCTGGACAGCCCCCGACCCCTCTAGATAGCACCCCCACCCCTCCTGGACACAACCCCCCACCCCCGACCTGCTTGGACACCCCCCTGGACACCCCCCAACCCTCTGGACAGCCCCCCCACCCCTCCTGGACACCACCCCCCACCCCCTACCCCCTTGGACACCCCCCTGGACACCCCCCAACACCCACCCACACCCTTGGACAGCCCCCCACACCCACCCACCCCCTTGTAAACCCCCCTGGACACCCCCCGACCCCAAATCCATGCACCTATGCCATGGTTGTGTGTGAATAAAGTAGTAACAACTGTAAAAGGGCAACCCATCCAAATGGACACGCCCCAACCCTCTCGGGGATTTATAGAAAACGATGAAAAATTAGTGAAATCATAAAATTACTCAATATTGCAAGTCGAACAAATAGATCTAGGGATGATAAATAAGATTATGGTGCCAAAACGAGTTAAAAGGGTTCGCAATCGAAGAATCTTAGCTAGTTTCAACAAAAAAATCACAACACATATATATTTACTATCCGCGAAAAAAAACGAACGAGTGGGAGGATTACCTGAGTGCTGCGAGTTTAGATGATTGATCCGAGGAGATTAAATATGAGAAACGATGATCGCAAAACGAATCTAAACCAACGAAATGGACGAGCCGATTCGGGTTTACGCGCGAGAGAGACGAGTCGCGACTGTCGAAGGTAAACTCGCGAATGACAATCCACGGGTCTGGGTAAATTTTTAATTGAGTTATCACGTCGGTTATTCAATAACCGACGTGATAATTGTTTTAAAAACATTTATAACGTCGGTTATTTCAATAACCGACGTAAAAAACTTCCTCCGATTCATTGTTTACGTCGGTTATATAATAACCGACGTAAAAAATGGCTCAAAATCCGCGTTTTTTTACGTCGGTTATGGAATAACCGACGTCAAAAACATCTGCGGATTCTTTTTTTACGTCGGTTATTTTATAACCGACGTCAAAAAGCCTTCAAAAACCGCGTTTGTTACGTCGGTTATTCAATAACCGACGTGAAAGGGCCTTCGAAAACCGCGTTTTTTACGTCGGTTATAAAAATAACCGACGTAAAAAACGAAGCCGCGAGATTAATAACGTCGGTTATTTGTATAACCGACGTTAAATGTGTACCGAACACAGGTTTTTACGTTGGTTATTTCTTAACCGACGTAAAAAACCTCGTTTTACATATTATGACGTCGGTTTTATATAACCGACGTAAAAAATGGTGACGTAAAAAACGTTTTCTGCACTAGTGAATTGTTATCAGATGGAGTTTAATAGAAACCTTGGAAACTGGATTTAGAAAAAAATATACTAGGGAATGTAACCCTAAGAGAATTTGAGGATAATCATAGAATAACATCCTAGAATTTTTGTAAGGTAGATATTATATGGGTCTTCCTAGCAATACATCCATGTATGGATACTACAAGTGGACATGGTTCTAGTACAGATGTACCTAGGGGTAACAACTCTGACAAGGTGTCTCAGGCCTGACTCAGGTGATATGCTTAGGATAATTCAAATTTTATTTACAAACTATTATGAAGGATTTAAAAGTAAATATGTCCCCAATGAAACTATTTTATGATTATGAGATTAGCTATGCATAAATTTTCAATTTATGTTAAGTATTTTTCTCCCTCGAAATTGTGCATCATGATTCACAACCTAATTTAGTGTATGCCATTATTTAGAAATGGTTCCTAATGGAAGGAAAAGAATCAATATCTATGAAAAATGTAGGGATTTCCCCAATGATAAAGTCAACATAGTTAGTGTTGGATCTGAGTAGATCATGACCATATCGGGAAAACTTACTCAAGTTATAACAAATAACCATACTACACCTATGTTGGATCATTTCATGTGGCAAAAAGCCCCATATTTTAGTGGGACTACTAATCCAGTGGTAGCTAAGCAGTGGATCAAGTCCCTTGAAAAGATATTTCTGACATTGATACGCAATGAAAATGAAAAGGTAGTACTGACAATATATTGTATCAAGGGTGATGCTGATCATTGGTGGACTTTGATATAGAATACTAAGGAGGAAGATGAAATAGAGTAAATGGAATAAAGAACTTTTAAGGAAAAATTCTTAGACAAATAATTCCCTCATGATAAACAAACTAAAATGAAGATAAAATTCTTTAGCTTAAAGAAAAGTGAAGAAGAGAGTGTTGCAGAGTATGATGCTACCTTCACAAGACTATCCTGGTATGATATAGATTACATACATGATTCCGAAGACAAGATTGATCATTTCTTTGAAGGTATTAATCCAAGTCTCTGAAGGGCACTGGCTTCATAAATATTTTCATCATATGATGAAATAATATTAAGTTCCATCAAAATAAAGAATCAATTTTCTAGATCATATATGTTCAAAAGAAATCAAGATAAGAAGAGGTATTCTGGTAACCATGGAAAAGGTGAAGCATCAAACAAGAAAAATGGAATGAAGTAATTTATATTATGTGAAAATTAGTGAAAGAATCATCTTGATAAATGATTGAAAGGCATATAAGTTTTCTATAAGTGTATAGAAAAGGGCCATCGAGCTAATAACTGCAAGGTGAAGAAACAAATCAATGATTTCCAATGCTTCAACTATAATTAAATGGGACATTATTAAAATCAATGTCTAAAGCATCAGGGGAATCTACTATGGAAGTGACCAAGAAGAGATGGCCATGCTTATGCGATCACAACTATGGAGGTTGAAGTTCCTAATGATGTGGTGGAAGGTACTATAATCATTTCCTCAAACTTATCCAATGCTTTATTTGATTCTGGATCATCACATTCTTTTATATCTTCCTAGTTTTCTAAGAAAATTATACATTTACCTTTTGACTTAATAAAGGAGTTGTTAATAAAAAATCCTAAGGGAAGTATTATTGCAACAAAGATGTGTTAGTTAGTCTCCTTTATAACACATAAGCATGCTTTAGTTGCAAACCTTATCACTATACCTATAGTTGATTTTGATATAATCCTTAATATGGACTGAATTTCAAAATATGATGCAAAAATTTATTGCAAGAAGAAGGAAAATATGATCTATAAGGAAGATATAGAATCCCCTATCTTTAGAGAAGAAAACCTCATAATCTAATTCTTATCTAGATCCATCGTCAGTAGCTCTACTAAATGAAATTATTCAGGTGGAAGAGAAAACAAATATAGGGATGAGGAAAGTAATCTTAGAATTGAGGATGTACCAATTGTGCATGAATACATTGATGTATTTTATAAGGAATTACTTGGGCACCCCACGGAGCATGAAGTTGAATTCACCATTGATCTAATAACTGATGCAAGACCAATATTAAAGAATCCCTATAGAATGGACACTATGGAATTAGTGGAGATAAACAAATAACTATAGGAAATGAGTGAAAAAGGGATTTATTCTCCCTAATGTTTATCCATGTGGAGACCCTATTCTATTTTTCAAGAAGAAAAATGGATCCTTGAGGTTGTGCATTGACTATAGAGAAATTAATTCTATTATAATAAAGAACAAGTACCCTCTACCTCGCATTGCTGATTTATTTGATCAACTCCATGGAGATAAATATTTTTAAAAGGTTGAAATTCACTCTGGATATCATCAATTACATGTGAGGAAGGAAGATATTCCTAAGACAACATTATAAACCAAGTATGGACATTAAGAGTTTAGATTAATTCCATTTGGACTGACTAATGCACCCCCTGTTTTTATGGATTTAATGAATAGAGTGTTCAAAGAATATCTTGATGATTTTGTTGTGGTATTTATTGATGATATATTGATATATTTCAAAAGATATTAGGATCATGAGAACCAATTATGGATTGTTCTGAAGATGTTTATACAAAAAGAGTTACATGGGATGTTTATCAAGTATAAATTCTAGCTTCAAACGGTTTCTTTTTCTTGTCCATATTGTCTCTAAGGATAGAATCTCAGTTGATCCTGCAAAGACAAAGGAAATCCAAGAATGACCTACGCCAATGAACATAACTGAGGTACGTAGTTTTATTGGTTTATAAGGTCACTATTAGTGTTTCATTTAGATTTTTTCCTGATTGGATAACCCTCTAACCAAGCTCACATGTAAAGGGGTTAAGTTTATATGGACAAAAGAATGTACAAAATGTTTTGAATAATTGAAGAGAAGATTGATCAATGCTTTAATTTTGAATCTTCCATTATGAAATGATGGGTTTTTGATATACAATGATGCATCAAAGAATGGATTTGGTTGTGTATGGATCAAGGTAGTTGAAGAATCATAAACAAAATTATCCAACTCATGATATTAAGTTAGTAGCTTTAGCCTTTTATTTGAAGACATGGAGTCACTATCTCTATGTTGATATATGTGAGATATATATGGATCACAAGAGTTTGAAATAAATCTTTACAAAGAAAGAAATCAACATGAGGCAAAGGCGATGGCTTGAGCTACTCAAGGATTATGATTGTTCAATACACTATCACCCTAGAAAGGAAAATAAGGTAGCGAATTCATTAAGTAGAAAAGATCATGGACTTATAACAAAAAATGAGGGTTGAGAAATATCCTATTTCCATGGATCTAGTAAAGATGGATATGGGAATTGTTAAGGAAGGGGAAACATCATTACTTTTTAAAATGACTGCTAAAACATCTCTAATGGAGAAGATAAAAATATATCAATCTGATAATGAGAATATTCAAAATAAAATTAAAGCCATTAAGGATGGAATATTGGTAGACTTTGGGTATGATGACAAGGTTCTGAAATTTGGAAATAGGTTACGTGTTCCATTGATAACTGAGCTAAAAATGGAACTATTAGATGATTCTCATAGCTTTAATTTATCTATACATCATGGTAGTACCAAGATGTATAGAGATATGAAGAAATATTTTTGGTGGGATAACATGGAGCGGGAAATTGCTGACTATGTGTCAAGGTGTCTAGTTTGTCAACAAGTGAAGGATGAGAGACATCATCCTAGAGGATTCATTAAACCTATAACTATTCCTATGTGAAAGTGGGATGAAATTACGATGGAATTTGTCACAAGACTACCTAGGAAACCTAGAAGGAATGATGAAATATGGGTAATTGTTGATCGTCTTACAAAGTCGGCACATTTCATTTCTATAAGAGAAGATTTACCACTTGAGCACCTAACAAGACTCTATATTAATGAAGTTTTAAGACTTCATGGTGCACCTCAATCGATTATGTCCGATCAATATCCCCAATTTAAATAAAAATTCCGGAAGAGTCTTTAGAGGGATTTGGATACTGAGATTCATACGAGTACTACTTATCACCCTCAAAATAATGGACAATTTGAAAGGACTATTCAAACATTGAAAGATATGTTGAGATCATTATCACTTTACTTTCAAGTCACGTGGGATCAGTTTTTACCTTTGGTGGAATTTTCCTACAATAATAGTTTCCATTCTAGCATTCAAATGACGCCATATTAAGTATTATATGGCAAGAGATGTTGAAATCCAACTTGTTGGGATGAAGTTGGTGAGAGGAAACTTATAGGCACAAAACTTATTGAAGAGACAAGAATAAAGGTAAATATTATTTAGGCTTATATTAAAGTAGCTCAAAGTAGAAAAAAGAGTTATGCTGACAACTAGAGAAAGGATTTGGAATTTCAAGTGGGAGATCATGTCTTTCTAAAAGTATCTCCATGGAAGGGTGTCTTAAGGTTTGGTAAGAAAAGGAAACTGAGCCCCAGGTACATCAGACCATTTGAAATTCTAGAAATAATTGGAGCTGTAGCTTATCATTTAGAAATGCCACCAAGTCTCTCCAAAGTTCATGATGTGTTCCACATGTCATTGTTAAATAAGTACATGCCAAACCCAACGCATATACTCACCTATGAAGAAATAGAATTGGAACCTGATTTGTCTTACTATGAAGATCCCACCAAGATTCTTGACACAAGAGAGAGAGTATTGAGGAATCAAATGACTTAGCTAGTAATGGTACTTTGGAAAAATCATAAAATTGAAGAGGCGACAAGGGATCCAAAGGAACTTATGATGAAGAACTATCCAAATATTTTTATGATGTGATATTCATGAAAAATTTCAAGGATGAAATTTTTGAAGGAGGGAAGAATATAACACCCCAAGATTTTATGGTATGTATCCTCTTAAATAATTTCAATTCATTCGATAGCTTACATTTCACCCAAAATTATTACATATAGTATAAATTACATAAAATCAATTAGAGAATACAATATAAACTTTATAAATGAAGAATGAATGAAATAAGAGGTATTTCTAGAATTTAAGGAACCCATATCGATGAAATAGTAACTTGACCTTAGGAATAGTAATACGACCCTTATAAATAGTAAACTGGACAAATGAATAGTAACCAAACCCATGAAAGTATAAATAAAATTTAGGCATATTATAAATGAAAGTATGATATAATTATATCATTGTATAAGTAAATTAGTATTTTAAAAATTATTAATTAAGTGTTGGTATTTTTGTAAGTCATAAATATTTAATTACAAATTTATAATTAATAAAATGATTTAAAAGAGAATTTATTTTCATTAAGTGTATTCATAAAATAATATTTTGTTTTATTATGATTTTATTATAATTTTATGAGACCTTAGTTAATTTTTTAGAGTGTTATAAAACCGGTTATAAATTTAAAATCTTTATTTTTCAAGTAAATGACATTTTTAAATAAAAATTAAATTTCTCATATTTATAAAATTATTTTCATAAAATGGAGTTCATTTTTTAATTCTAAACGTTGAAAAAATGTTAATGGTGAATTTTTTGTATTTTTCTAAAATACTTAAATTTTTGGTGAATAGTAAAATACGATAATTTACGATAAATATTAAATACATGAATTATTGAGTCATAGGTAATTTATAGATGATGTAAGACCATAATATATAACTCTCCTTAATTATTTTAATGTATTTAGTGATAATTCTCAAACTATTTATAGTCTTGATCCAAAATAATAAACAAATGAATAAAATATTCAAAAAGCACCCCTCTCCTCCACTATAAATACCACCCCTCATCACCCCTTCTCACACCTTCCAAGATTTTATACTTGTCAAATTTCTACCCAATTCTCTTAACAATTCCCTCCCCCATGTCCAAGATCTCTTTTTTCTCATCAAATGACCAAAACCTTTTCCCTAAGGAGGTTCTCAAGGAGGATAAAATCAAGAGGTAAAAACCTATTTCTTTTTCTTTTAATTTCTTTTCAAGTTGTTTTCTAATTATTTCCTAAACTCTCCCATAAAAATAGAATGATAAATATATTACATTAAATATACTGTAATTTTATTATTCTAATGGAATAATCCATCATCAATCCCTCTCTCCTCTCCCTTTTATTCTAAAAATAGAAACGTCATTCGTGAGGTGTTGTTTTATCACCTTCAAGGACAACAAGTTTTCATTTTCTACACCATCTTAAAGAATGTTCATAAAACCATTTTAATGGTTTAAATAGACTATAAAATTTATATTAAAACCATTTTTATGTTCTGTAAATAACATATTTACATAATGCTAAATGGTAAAACAAAACAAGTTTGTTGTGATCTAAAACCGCTAAAATTAATCTAAACGATTATCATTAACATGTTGTATAATGATTCATCCTCATATCTAGGAATAAGAAAATATATAAAACCAATTAAAATAATGTACGTTCATTAATAACATATAATTCCAATTATAGTGAATTATACCCATTTTACATGAACTTCATGACTTATAAACAAGCGAACCGATCACGAAAACAAAAAAAAAATGAATGCTTCCAAATGATGAAATTAAACTCTATAACTCATCAATAATGCCATAAATGAACTTAATAAAATTATACTAAATAAAATACATGTAGAAACGGTTCTGAATTAATTAATTAATGGATTTAATTTGATTTATCCAGGATATTAAGATCAAGTGCAGAACACATTCAGACATAAGGTAAGGGACTTTGTCTCAATTTCCATTTCATTGAGACTTACTTGGTATTGTAAACCTAATAATTTTTATGTGGTGTATCCACTACCCCTTTAAGATCATTTTTCATTTTAAACTATATTTCTATAAAATATCCATATTCTTGTATCATGAATATGATTATTGCCTTAGCCGTATACCATTTTACACGCAGTGTTTATTTTGAATGTTTTTTTAACTGGGGAAATATTGATGAATCCGTATCCTATACTCAATACATATATTGAAAAGAAATATTTTTCTTGAATTAAATCTATTTTTAAAAATTATTTGGTCTTGCAGTGATGGGCATGACCCATTATAGCCCCTCGATGCATCAACAGGTCTCATGAGACAAAACAGTTGACAATAAACCCTTCGTGTTTGTTTCCAAAGAGAATCAGACAGGTATCTACCCATATAATTAAATAATATTGATGGTATGATGGTTCATGTTATAGATACTTGATTTCCAAATAATAAATATTTTCTTTATTCAGTATTCAATTATTACTTTCCATGAGGTTTTCACTTTGACAAAATTTATGGATGCATTATCATTCTCAATGTATTGATGGAATGTGTTTTCCAGATTACTAACCATGCCATAATTTCTATTTCTTATTGTATTCACTTCACTTATTATTGTTTTATATAACCTTTACTAAGCATTTGAGCTCACACTTTTATTTTTTTTCTTACCCAGGTTGTGAAGATGAAATCTTTGAATAAGTGACAAGAAGCTTTTTATTTTCTTCTATTACAATCTATGTTTAATGCAATAACCCAAATTTCCCTAGACTAGTCCTTTTTGGAAATACAGTGTTTGGGGTGTTCTTGGAGGAAATGGTGGCTCATTTCAAGAGTTTTCCAAATTTCCAGTTTTCCATCAGCATGTCAGTGAGTCAACACGTCAGTGCGTCGACATGCTAGTACATCGGTGATTCAGAGACGTCAATGTCGGTGAGTCAAGGGTGTTGGAACTGGTGATTTAGGGGAATCAACATCAGTGAGTCAGGGGCGTCGACATTGGCGAGTCTGGGGCGTCAGCATCGGTGAGTCAGGGCATCAGTAGGTCGTGGCGTCGGTAGGTCAGGGCATCGGTAGGTCATGGCATCAGTAGGTTGTGGTGTCGGTAGGTTAGGCCATCAGTAGGTCATTTAATTGGTGGGTTGGCATCAGTGGCTCAATGTTGGTAGGTCGCATCGGTGGTTCAGCGTCGGCAACTCACCCATCAGTGACTCATTTACAGTTTTTTCCAGTTTTCCAATTTCACCCCTCCATGTCTTATTTGATGAAAAATAAGTTTAAAGCCTCATTTGGATGTTTTTAAGAGAATCTTGAAGGATATTAAGTACACCTTTAATGTTCTAACATCCAGGGGACTTTTAGATACTCAAACCATGTAATCTTGACCACGATCCCACGATTAATGACTTTTGGAAACCATTCTTCCTTTAAAATAGGATCTGGACCTTCAAATATAGGATCTTCCCTTACCAGTATGTTTTCAGTTTCCCTTTGGTGTTCTGAGAGCCTTCCTCCCTAGACAAGTCATGTGCCTGTGCTAGAGCCCCTCCTGCTCAGTTTCCTTAGAGTTCTTCCCTGCTGCTCGCATGATCCCCTATTCTTGGCGCAATAAGAAACTTCGATCCTTTGATCATTCGGTAGGGATTTATTCCATCTCTATTTATTTGTGCATAATGAGGGGTGGGTGTACTAATGATTACTTGAGAATAATGGGTAAATACTTTCTTAAATCAATAAATAAATAATAAGTATGGCGGGGTAATGAAATAACGGGTTGAGAGTGGATTGATGTTTGATCACCTATTTTATTTTGTTATCTTTGTTCCTTCATGGATTGATGGTGGATATATATATTCTAAAAACAATTGGTGGTGTCCCGTTTGTTTTGTTATGATGTTTGATAATCGACCATAACATGAAATCTCTTAAACATGCACACTTGGTTAATTAAAACAGATTCCCTAGGATGAAAACTATTGTGTGATCACCCTAGTTATAATTAATCAGAATTAAAGAACCTCTTCTAGTTAAATATGAATATATATACACATCTAGTTGATAGGTGTGGTTGAGTGCTATGTTCTATTGAGTTTTGTGACTTGCGTGAGTTATTTGGTGTTGTTGTTGGGAGAAAGGTTGTGGGTACAAGGTTGGACAGAGGAGTTGGTTTTGTGAGAAGGGTGTGGTATGTGTGTACAAAGGGATTGTGGGTTAATAGTAGTTGTTGTAGTATTTGTGTGTGGGGAAGTACATGGGGTGTGTTGGTATCCCAGTTTGAGAGACTGATTGATTGTGGAATGGATGGACTTGTAGGCAGCTAAACTGCCTTTGTTTGTGTCATGGCTGTTGAACGACATTGGGTAGTGGGACCACAGTGTGGTTATGAACTTGTATGTAGTGATACTATATCTGGGAATTGTTGGGAAGTTGGGATGTGGAGCTGGGTTGTGAGAGAAGGATTGTGCGGTATAACTTTGAAGAATGTTAGTTGGAAGTGGTTAAACGAGGTTGAACAGTGGGAATACAAATCTGGTTTTGTCATTTTTTTGGTATGGTTATGGCTGGTAGTTTCCTAGTAATGCTAGAATAAATTAAGGTGAATCCCCCCTTTAAATAAATAAACTAAAAGTGGTTAAATAAAAAGGGGTTGGTCTTATGCTTGGTAGTGGGTGTTGTGTGGTTATGCATATAGGGGTAATAGAAAAAGTGGTACCAGTGGGCTTGTTTTCTTGGTTGTTTGAAACCCATAGGTTGGGCTGAGTGTTGCTTACCTATACATATATAAATTTTAGTTTCTTATGATTTATCTATGCAACCCACCCTTGTTGAGAACTATGTGCCGAACACCTCCATCTCACGGGGGAGGGTGTCTTTCCCAATATCCCAGTGGGAGGATGGATGACTGGTTACTGACTTTATTCCTCGCACCCTCTTTTGGGTTCTTACCGCTCGATCATATCTGGGCAGATTGTAATGGATTGAGGCTTACCATAGTCCAAGATCCTTCAGGTGAGAGTTTTTTGTAGATGATAGGCCTAGGTGTTTGTGGGCCAAGATTTTTTTCTCAAGTGTCTTCGGGATGAGGCCCAGGTGTCTTCAGGCGAGAGGTGTGGTTGTTGTGGCCTAGGTGTCTGCGGGCAAGACTATGTGTGGTTTGAGGCCCAGGTGTATGTGGGAAGGTTGTGGTAGTGTGAATGTGTATGTGAAGAGTTGTATCATCAAGACCTTATCCATTAGGTATGATCATTAAACTAGTGGGAAAGTGGTGTGGGGTACCCAAATATCGACGTGCTAATACTATTACTTTACTAGAATTGCGTTATTTGGTGAGTGTGCCTTGGTGAGGCTGGGATGGTTAGTATTCCTTGGTAGGTGATTTGAGATTCTAATATTTTCTCACAGGGATGTTAGTATGTTCCCTCACTTGTGCATGAGTGGATTTAGTTTTCTTACTGGGTATACTTGTGTACCCACCCTATGTATATAAATTGTTTTCAGGTTTCCAAGAGGACTTTGAGGGCCATGCTAGACTTTACTAGCTCAGGTTTCAGGATTAATTGCAGTTGATTCTTAGTCCATTTTCTTTTGGCACTTTACTTTGGAGTTTTACTGTACCTTGTATCAACTTTACTTTTGAACATGCATGTGGGAAATGAATTTTTGGCTTTACCTTTATTTTTAGTATTTGAAGTTTCTTTGGATTTACCATCTTATCTCCTGATATTGTTCTATAAAAAGGGTAATGCATTCCATATTGTGTGAGATTATATACCCTTGGTGCTAGTCCCTATTTCGAGGCCTATTGAAGGTGGGACTCAGGGGTCATTATCTCTTCTTCATCTTGAGGAAGGAAGGGAGTGACACTTTTCTGTCCCTTCATTCATCTTGAAGAAGGCGGGTCATGAAAAAATGGTATCAATGGAGAGGTTTTTAGAGTTAAGGAATATGATGGATTTCATAATTAGGCATAGTAAGAATTGAATGGGATGGTAGGGAAACAGTGTTAGGTGACCTTGGTGCGTGAAATAGTCTAGGGAAGATCAGCTAGGACACAGGATTTTAGGGCCCCCATGATCTGATGCAAAGACTCTATACCTACTGAATGACCAAGTGAGGCTACACTCATTTCAGGGTAGAGACCCTAGGAAAGGTACATACATCATAATGACTTGTTTTCTTGTGTTTCTTGGGTGTTTTGGGAATTTAAAATAAATGAAGAGTTAAATAAAATTTAAAATAAAATTTCCACACTATGAGGGATTAAGAATTCCTTGTTTACTTTTCAACTATGACACCCAGATGTCATCCATGTGTGGTATAAGAAGTTGAGGAATGACAGGTTGACTCGGTTGATTAGAAGAGGGCCAATAGAGAGGAGGAAGATGACCAGTGGCAGAATATGCTTCATGCCTTCCAGTGGAAGACTCTAGGGAAGTATGAGGGAAGCATCTTAGACATGGAGACAGAGAGTTGGATTGAGGAGTTGGTGATCTCTTTCAGCTTGATCTGAGCTTTGATAGAATACTGGTAGTGAGCCAGATGCGAGGGGTAGCACATCAGTGGTGGATGATTTACCTCAAGGATAAGAAGGAGACTGATGTTTCATGGCCTAACTTTGAGAAGGAGTTCTGGGAAGAATTACTTCTTCCACAATGAAGGTCGAGAAGAGGTAGGAGCTAATATCCCTCCAAAAGGGGAGTATGTAAGTGACGGAACTTGGGATCAAGTTCGAGGATCTTTTATGCTTCGCACCAAATCTATTCCCGAATGAGGAGTCCCAAGTGAGATACTTAGAGGAGGCACTCCGACCTTCTCTTCAGTATGATGTTACTCATTTCACTATACCGAAATACTTAGAGGTTTAGAAGAAGGATGAGGTAGTGGAAAGGATACACTTGTTGGGACGTGTTCATCGAGAGGGGATCCAACCAAGTTCATTAAAGGGGAAAGCCATCAGCAGTAGGTCTCCAGCGTCAGGGCCTTCCAGGTTTCGGCTAGTCGGAAGTAGGCCCCAGCAGTTCCAATTTTGATATCCTAGTCCTCACCCTTTCCCCATGGGATCTAGACTGAGGTGATTTGTCTATGGATTCCATAGGAATCTTCAGAACCAGTGCCCATTTCAAGCGCTGTACAGTGGGGGTGGGTAGGGTCAACGCCCAACACAACAACAATAGTTACCAGTCATACCCTTCCAGTAGCAGGGGAAGTGATCTACCACTCCACTGAGGGTAGACGTTGCTGGGGGAGGCTGACCTCAAGATGTTTCTTAGGGACCTTGAACAGGGTGTGGTCAGGGAGGTGGTCGAAAGTAGAGAGGTAGAGGAGTTAGGCGTGAGCAGTTTCACGCCGTAGAGGTAGCAATTCTAGTAGGGACAGAGGTTGTTCAAGGTACGATTAGTCTGTTTAGTACTATTGCATGTGCTTTGTTTGATTCAAGAGATTCACACTCCTTTGTTTCACCCAGTCTATCCCATGATCCGAGACTAGATGTAGAGAGACTTCCCATACCCCTGGTGTTGAGTATGCTAGTTGGAGGTTAGACCAGTCTGTTTAATGCTTGTCGAGTATGTAAACTGATGTTGGGGATACATCAGTCCATTGGGGATATTCTTCTACTACAGATGTATCCATACGATGTCATCCTAGGCATCGACTGGTTGTTTTTTGTGCACATTGTTATTGAATGCTTCCAGAAATGCATAGCTTTCATTAGCAAGCAGAGTTGTTAGGAGGGAATTAGGTGTATAGAGCCTCTTCTTTCTTTATTAGCCGAGCTATAAGTGGAATTAGAAGATACAAAGATGGTGGAAGTTTTGGGGATTGTCAGTGAGTTCCTGGATGTCTTTCCCGAAGATTTTGTGACTCTACCCCCTCGACATGATGTTGAGTTCAAGATAGACTTGTTACCCGGTGCTCGTCCAATTTCAATGGCTCCCTACTAGATGACACCTTCTGAGTTGCAGAAGTTGTAGATTCAGGTTGATGACCTGATGAAGAAGGATTTTATCTGGCCAAGTGTGTCTCTGTGGGGTGATCCAGTCTTGTTTGCGAAGAAGATGAACAATGGTTTAAGACTATGCATAGACTACCAGAGACTGAATCAGATGATGATCAAGAACCGTTACCCCTTTCTGAGGATCGAAGAACTTTTCAAATAGTTGAAGGGAACATGTTGGCTCTCTAAGATCTATCTATGCCCTAGATATCACCAGTTGAGGGTGAAGGAGGGTGACATCCTGAAGACTGCTTTCAGGTGTAGGTGTGTGCACTTTGAGTTCATGGTTATGCCATTCAGTGTTACGAACACACCAGCTGTGTTCATGGGGCTCATGAACTCTATTTTCTATGAGTATCTGGAACAATTCGTCATTGTATTCATCAACAAAATTCTAGTATACTCAAGGTTAGAAGAGGATCATGAAGGGCATATGAGGACTATCTTGGAGCTCCTCTGACACCACATACTCTACAGAAAGTTGTCCAAGTGCAAGTTCTGGACACGAGAAGTGAACTTACTTGGACACGTGGTGTCTCAGTAAGGGATAACAGTGGACCCATCAAAGGTCTAAGCGGTTGTTTCTTAGGAAACACCCAAGAATGTGGCAGTGGTTCATAACTTCCTGGGTCTGGTGGACTATTATTGGAGGTTCGTACCCAACTTCTCTCGAGTTTCATCTCCATTGGTGGCTTTGACCAGAAAAGACCAGGACTTCGTGTGGAGTGAGCAGTGTCAGGTAGCTTTCAGCTATCTGAAGTGGAAGCTGGTCAGTACCCCAGTGCTTAGGTTACTGGAGGAAGGGGTGATGTTTGAGGTGTTCTGTGATGCTTCTGGCCTAGTCTTGGGATGTGTACTGATGCAGAAACAAGGAGTAATCTCTTATGGGTCTCGGCAGTTACGTCCTCAAAAAAATAACTATGCCACCCATGATCTAGAACTTGTAGTAGTCATGTTCGCACTGAAGTTTTGGCGATATTACCTCATCGGGGAACACTTTATGGTCTTCACAAATAAAAATATCTTGAGGTATATCTTTTCCCAATGAGACCTGAACTTGCGGCATTAAAGGTGGATGGAGTTCCTCCAGGATTATGACTTTGAAATCTCTTACACCCTAGAAAAGGGGAACGTGGTGGATGATGATTTGAGTAGGAAGTCACAAAAGTAGGTAGTTCAGGAATCCACGAATGCTTGGAAGGCATTGGAGGAGTTGGCTACTTTGTGCCTGGATATCGGGGAGGACAGTGGAAGAGGCTATCTATTTCAAATGCAAGTGTAATATTCCTTAATGTGTTAGGTAGAGGAGTCTCAGTGGGGAGGCTCAGATACTGAAGTTATGCATGATCGCGCAACCTAAGGTGATGCTCCAGAGGGATGTTCAGAGGATAGTTAGAATCAGATACTGTTTCATGGGAAGCTATTTGTCCCAGTGGTAATGCATGAGGGACTTATCTGCGAGTTCCATATCTCACCCCTAGTGGTAAATCTAGGAGTTAAAAATATGTACTGAGGCTTGAGGGAAAAATTTTAGTGGACTGGGATAAAGCGGGCAATGGCGGAGTTTGTGGAAAAGATCTTAGTGTGTCAGCAGGTGAAGGATGAGCACCGTGTTCCTGGCAGTCTGTTGCAGCCCTTAGATGCTCCTGAATGGAATTGAGATGAAATCTCAATGGATTTCATCACATAATTACCCAAGGATTAGGGATGATGCAATGCTTTTTGGGTATTGGTGGATCGATTGATGAAATCAGATCACTTCTTAGTAATCAAGGAGTCGAGCGCAGTGGATGCCTTAGCGTGAAGGTATGCAGATGAGGTGGTGCGGCTGCATGGAGTTCCAAGATCCATTGTCTCGTATTGGTATAAAAGTTTTACATCGGGAGTCTCCAGGGGATTTTAGAATGCCTTTGGCACCCAGTTATGCCTTATCACCTTTTTCCACCCTCAGACGGATGAGAAGACAAAGAGGACCATCTAGACATTGGAATATATACTACGATCATGTGTTCTAGACTTTGGAGGATTGTGGGTACATCACTTTCCCATGGTATAGTTTTACTACAATAATAGATATCACTCTACCATTGGCATGGAACCATTCGAGGCTTTGTACGAAAGACCGTTTCGTTCACCCGTATGCCAGACAGAGATAGGGGAATCAACCCTTCTTGAACCAGAGGTAGTGCAGAGCACAACAAAGAAGGTTCATCTTGTGTGTGGGAGGATGAAGGCGGCTTAGGATCGGTAGAAGTTGTATTCTATTCATAGGAGGAGACCCTTTTAGTTCAAGTTTAGGGACCACGTAATCTTAAAGGTCTCCCCTCAGCATGTACAACAAAGGTTTGGCAGAGGAAGTAAGATTTATTCCAGGTTTATCGGACCTTTGGAGGTGTTAGGTCGAGTTGGAGAGGTGGAATATTAGCTGGCATTTCCACCACGATTGGAGAAGATCCATAACATCTTCCATGTATCTCAGCTCCATCGATATCTACACAATAAATCCCACATCTAAGACTGGGGAGATTTGGATGTCGAGGATGACACAATGTTCGTAGAGTGACCGGTAAGAATCGAGGATCGTAAGGAGAAGGTGCTTTATGGGTAGACCATTCCTTTGGTTTGTGTGTTATGGAGGCATGGTGGCCTCGAGGAGAGTACTTGGGAGGGAGAAACATAGATGCATTCCCAATACCTAGAGCTGTGCAATGTTTTGTTTCTGTGTTTTACTTTTGTTCTTCGTTTTATGATTTAATGATTGACCTTGTTCGTTATCAGATGAGTTGCTTCTCTATTATCTGAATGTATGTGAAAAGTCTTGACTATGGGGAGGGGAGTACCTAATAATTAATCAATACACATTATTTTGGATGTTATTAAACCAATGCGGGCGAGTTAGTGACGCCCAAAGCGAATAATATCTTGACATGGAGGAAGGGGATCCCTAATCCCTGCCTCTGGACAACGTGACCTTTGGTGTTTGTGTAGTTGTTTGGGGTAGTGGGCCTTAGTGTTTTCATAGTTGTTCAGGAGATATATGTCAAGGATGTATCCTTGGGTGTTGAAGTTTTCACTCCAGCTTTAAAAATAACACAAGGTGGTTTGCTCCTGAGAGGTATCTTAAGAGGTGGTTGTTCGGACCCCCTTTCTTTTGGGTTAGTTTTGAATTATCGTGGAATATAATAGTTTGAGAGGTATCTGATGTAATAACCTGGATTTCCCAGACCATTCCTTTATAGAAATCCATTGTTTGAGGTGTTCTGGGAGGCAATGGTGGCTCATTTCAAGAGTTTTCCAAATTTCCAGTTTTCCATCGGTATGTCAGTGCGTCGACATGTCAGTGCATCAACATGTCAGTGTGTTGGAATTCCAGTGCATCAATGAGTCAAGGGATTTGGTGTCAGTGAGTCAAGGGTTCCAACATCAGTGAGTCAGGGGCACTGACATCGGTGATTTAGGGGCATCAACATCAGCAAGTCAGGGGCATTGGCATCAGTGAGTCAGGGCGTCGGTAGGTTAGGGCATTGATAGGTCATGGCATCGGTAGGTCGTGGCATTAGTAGGTCATGGAATTGGTAGGTAATTGCATCGGTGGGTCAGAATTTGTGGCTCAACATCGGTAGGTCGTGTCGGTGGATCAACAATAGTGGCTCCGCATCGGTGACTCACCCATCAGTGATTCATCTGCAGCTTTTCCCAGTTTCACCCCTCTTACATCTTATTTGATGTAAACCAAGTTTAAATACTTTTTTAGATGTTTTAAGATTGTTTTTAAGGATATTAAGTATAATTTTAATGTTCTAAAGTTCCTAGGACTTTGAGATACTCAAACTGTGTAATACTGACCATGATCCCATGATTAATGACTTTTGGAAACCATTCTTCCTTTAAAATTGGATCTGGCTCTTCAAAGCCAAGATCTTCCCTTCCTAGTGTGTTTTTGGTTTCCCCTTAAAACTCCTAGAGCCTTACTCTCTAGATTATTCATTCACTTGTTCTAGATCCCCTCCTGCTTAGTTTCCTTGGAGTTATTCCCTACTGCTCGCGCGATCCCCTTTTCTTGGCGCAAGGAGGAACTTCGATCCTTCAATCATCCGGTAGGGATTTATTCTGTCTCTATTTATTTTTGAATCATGCATGGTGGGTTTACTAATGATTCCTTGAAAATAACGGGTGAATAATTTCTTAAATCAAGAAATAAATAAGAAGGATGATGGGGTAATGAAATAACAGACTGGGAGTGGATTGATGTTTGATTACCTGTTTTATTTTGCTATCTTTGTTTCTTCATGGATTTATGGTGGCTGTATGTATTCTAAAAATCATGAACATTGGTGGTATTTTCTTGAGAACTAGTGGTGTCCCATTTGTTTTGTTATGATGTTTGATAATCATCCATAACATGAAACCTCTTAAACACATACACTTGGTTAATTGAAATAGATGTCCCAGGATGAAAACCCTTGCGTGATCACCCCGATTATAATTAAGTGGAATTAAAGAACCTATTCTGGTTAAATATGAATATATATACACATCCTGTTGATGGGTTTGGTTGAGTGCTGTGTTCTGTTGAGTTTTGTGAGTTGTGTGGTGTTGTTGTTGGGAGCACAGTTTTGGGTACAAGGTTGGATAGAGGAGTTGGCTCCCTGAGAAGGGTGTGGTATGTGTGTTCAGATGGGATTTGGGTTAATAGTAGTTACTATGGGATTTGTGTGTGGGGTAGTATAGGGGGTGTCTTGTTATCCTAATTTTAGAGACTAATTGATTGTAGAATGGATGGACTTGTAGGCATCTGAACTGCCTTTGTTTGTGTCATGACCGTCGAACAACATTGGGCAGTGGGACTGCGGTGCTGTTATGAACTTATATGCAGTGGGACTATATCTAGGAATTGTTGGGTAGTGGGGCTATGGAGATGGGTTGTGAGAGAAGGATTATGTGGTATAACTTTGAAGAGTGATAGTTGGCAGTGGTTGAATGGTGTTGATTAGTGGGACTACAAATATGGTTTTATTGTTGTTTTGGTATGGTTATGGTTGGTAGTTGTCTGGTAGTACTAGAATAAATTAAGGTGAATCCACCCTTTAAATAAATAAATGGAAAGTGGTTAAATGAAAAGGGTTTGGGATTATTCTTGGTAGTGGGTGTTGTGTGGTTATACATATAGGGCTAGTAGAAAAAGTGGTACTGATGGGCTCGTTTGCTTGGTTGTTTGAAACTCATAGGTTGGGCTGAGTGTTGCTTACCTATACATATATAAATTTTAGTTTCTTGTTATTTCTATACGCACTCCACCCTTGTTGAGAACTATGTTCCAAGCACCTCCATCTCATGTGGGAGGGTGTCTTTCCCAACATCCCAGTGGGAGGATGGATGGATGGTTACTGAATTTCTTCCTCGCACCTTATTCCGGGTTCTTACTGCTCGAGCGTATTCAGGCAAGTTGTAATGGCTTGAGGCTTACCATAGTCCAAGATCCTTCAAACGAGGGTTTTTTAGATGAGAGGACTAGGTGTTTGTGAGCCAAGATTTTTTCCCCAAGTGTCTTCAGGATGAGGACCAGGTGTCTTCGGGCAAGAGGCGTGGTTGTTGTGGCCCATGTGTCTGCGGGTGGTATTTTGTGTGGTTTGAGGCCCAGGTGTGTGCAAACAGATTTTGGTAGTGGTAATACGTATGGGAAGAGTGGTAGCATCAAGACGTTAGCTGTTAGGGATGATCAGTAAACCAGTGGGAAAGTGTTGCGGGGTACCCAAATATCGATATGCTTATACTATTACTTTACTTGACTTGCATTATTTGGTGAGTGTACCTTGGTGAGGATGGGATGGTTAGTATTCCTTGGTAGGTTCTTTGAGGTTCTACTATTTTCTCATAGGGACGTTAGTATTTTCCCTCACTTGTGAATGGGTGGATTTATTTTTCCTACTAGGTATACTTGTATACTCACCCTATATATATAAATTGTTTTCATGTTTCCAAGATAACTTTGAGGACCGTGCTGGACTTCACTAGCTTGGGTGTTGGGATTAGTTGCTGTTGCTACTTAGTCTCTTTTCTTTTGGTACTTTACTTTGGAGTTTTGTTGTACCTTGTATTAGCTTTACTTTTGAACATGCATGTGGGAAATGGATTTTTGGATTTACCTTTACTTTTAGTATTTGGAGTTGCTTGGTATTTACCATCTTATCACTAGATCATGTTCTATAAAAGGGAAATTCCTTCCATATTATGTGAGATTATATACCCTTTGTGCTAGTCACCACTCTGGGGCCTATTGAAAGCGGTACTCAGGGGTTATTATCGCTCCTTTATCTTGAGGAAGGAAGGGCGTGACACTTTTCTGTCCCTTCCCTCATCTTGAAAAAGGAAGGCCATGACATTTAATTACCAATGTAATAAGGGAACCATGTATGTATCTAGTTTCTTCAGGACTAATAAACCAATTGATCCTTGGTGATGTGATCTCTTGTATCTATGACATTGTAATAAAATGACCACCAACTCTAGGCTACTTGGGTCAGGGTTGTTACATCGTTGTGTAATCTCCATTGATTATTTAGCTTCCGTAGAAGCTAAAACATACTCGGTATTTGTAGGTATGGATACCATTGGATTTTATGAGCTTGTTCCACTCATTACCTTATCATAAATGTGATATAATATCACATTGATCCATGGAATACTAGTTTATGTCCCCTTAATAACTAGTATCCCTTTCTCTCCACATACCGAGTATATATCCTCTGTACTTGCTCTCAAGTATAATTGGATAGTTCTCCTAGATATAATCGATATTTTCATATCATAAAGTTTATGTTATAAATATAAATTTTTGTACATATCGTGGAATATGTGATTTATCCATCACAAAAGCATATAGAATTGAAATCACTACTTTAATATCCTCTTATGCCTATGCATGTTTTATTAGAGATATTTATTCCATGTGACAATGGTAAAAATTATATCTTGAATCATTCCAACTTGTATTTTCAATACCTTGTCAATATATGTACTATTGACTAGGTCTAAGCAACCATTAGATCTACCATAGTAGATTATGTTCCCTAGAACTTAGGTTGATACTTTAAGTCGATCTCTGGAGTATTTATTTTATTCTGATCATTAATAATTGTAATACCAATAATTATTTTCCATATCTTATCAAAGATATTTTACTTGGAAAACAATGGCGCTCCTACTAAAATTTGGTAGACACATGACAAAGATTCATTCCAAATGAATATTCTATGATATTATTGCTTAATTTAATCCTAAAATACATTTTAGTAACTTTCACTCTTTATTGACATTATGTGATGTCACTATCCCTTTCTAGTTGCGTCATGTAGAAACCTTCCATGATTGGTGGTCTTGAAATCCAATGCTCAATGAAATGATCATAGAAATTAACTATGAAAAGTACATTTTTTTAATGAATTTAGGAATAATGACTTGGTATAACCAATCGAGCCTTATTGGTACCATGCTTGTACCACCCATGTATCATATCACTTGAATACACACCATAGTATTCAAAATAATAACCCCCTTGTACTTAGATGTATGGAATTCATTATTGAATTTTAATTGATCTTGTCAATTTTAACCAATTACCATATACTGTACACTTGTAGGAATTTTTATTCTCAATGAATAATGTATCATCGACCAAAGTGAATATAAAACCATCACTATGGTTTTATCCTTCATACATAGTATGTATATTTGGAACATTCCTTTTCTACAAGGTCTTGTTGAACTTGTTCCTATAGCAACTATTTGTGCATCTTAAGTATTCACTAAATCTAAGTCATTATTGCTCCCACTATCTCAAGTAGAGACGTGCACCATTTTATTGAAATGTAGTCTATCACTTTACCGCAACATTTCTATCATATATATTTCTGTAATATCTTAAGAAACTTTTAGGATAATTACTATAAATGCACATTATGTTTTTCTTGATGCAAGTTTGTTTATATCTTAACAAACTATTTTCACCTAAACACATTTTCTTATGACATAATGGATTTCCATCATAAAATAACTCATATGATATTCATCATTCATGATAGTTGGCATATGGTTATGGGATAATGGCATTATTTTTTATGCATGTCTTGAAAATAATGAAAGTCATTACAAAGCATACATGTCTCAACATTGATGTTCCTTTTATTTACATCATGAATCTGATGTAAGGAAATAGGAATTTAGGAATTAATCTATGCTACATTTTTTTAATCAATGTTAACATGCATGAATAATCATCAATCCTTCTTATTAGCATCATTGCTTTGATTTGTATAAGGTAACATGCATTTATGAATTACTACATGCTACATTATGATTATTAATTAATGCTTGGTCATGATATTCTTTGACACACCATACCGAAGCATATTATATATTCTAACCATGAATATACCACACTTCAATTACTAATTCCACTTAAAGGAATAAAATGAAGTATATTTTCCACTAGCTTACCCTTGGAATAGTTCACGCTCTCCAGCTGAACTAGTCCCGAAATCTTTGTGGCATACCTTTATTCCTAATGGTTTCTTTGTCCAAAACTAAATATGTCAATAATACCTAAGTTCTTTAACCCTAAATAGTCTAAATACCATACTAGGTATATCCTTTACATGCACTTATTTTTTATTGACAAAGTATTATCTTTCCACAACTGGGTATATAAGTCTTAATTTTATATTCATTATGTATTGCCTATGATTCAAGTATTACTGAACTATTGGTTGAGTATTAAACACCACAAATAATATTAATTCCTAAACTGTAATAATGTATCTTGGTGTCCAAAGGAAATGTGAGATAAATGTTGTGGTAATACTTACAAATGTTTAACTAAAATCATTTACTTAGAAATTAGAAGTTATGTGCTTCTCACCACTGACTTAGGAATCATCCTTTATTATCCACTTAGAGAAGACACCTTACTTCTAGTAACGTTTCTATACATACTTGGTTACTATATTCAAATACACATATGTTATAGGAATATTTTATTTAATACCCAAGAAGTATGATAAAAATATTACTTACAATTGATGAATATAACTGAAGAAGAAGTGGTTACTTTATTCTTTAATCCAATTCACTGTGTTCACATATTTATTTCATGATATGAAAAGAAAATAACCTCCCATTTAATAAAACTTTCTTTTAAAGACATTATAATGGTTCCTTTGGTATTACTATTTCCATTGGCCTTTTTCCCTTGTCTTTCTACTTGTTCGCTATAAGATTTGAAGATTATACTTTCTTTAAGTTCTTATTTACTTGTTGAATCTTACCCAAAAGGTAACTAAGCATTTCACTATACTATTTGGATAAAGATATAAGAATGGGATATAATTAAATATTATGACCCATCTTTCATATTTACACATATCTACTATAATCATCACCCATTCATATCTCACTTCACTTTATCCTTTTAATATTCTTAGAGATGATACAATCACTTGAAATCATCCATGTCCTGGTTTACTATCCAAAACTTACATCAGACATTGATGATAAAAATATGAAATAACCATTATATAATTCATACATGAGTCTCCTATAATCATTTTTACACCCTTTCTTCATGAGTTGGATCAATAGGTATTGGGTACACTAGATCCTTGAATTTCCTATGTAGTACTTTGTGCAAGCGCCTGCACTAATCTTGGAAACTCGTGCCAGTTTGGAAATGTTCTTTGTCCAATAATTATCACAGAATACTTTTGGTATTACTTTCCAATTTTATATGAAAGTAAAATCTAGTAGATTAGTACTTTATATTGATTACCAATTATACATTACTGATTAAGTTAAATCATTAAATGTCTACCACTATTTTATCGAATTCTAGCAACCCTCTATACTAGAATCAAAATACTCCATCGCTTGAGTATTCTAGTGGAAAGAATCCTTGAAACCTCTCCTCATAGTCTACAAGATTTGGATACGCCACTACTTGAAGAGTTTAAGGTAGGCGTTGACTGGATAATCACAGTAATTTGTGGCTTCTTGATCTGTTGAGTGAAGTCTCAGCTTCTAAAATTATAGAAATGATTTACTCAATGCTTTCCTTTAAAGTTTTAACAAGCTAGTTTTGACAACTTATTTACTTAAAACTTCAATTAATTCAACCCATCACTCTCATAAGAACTCCCCAGTAATAGGAGGCACCCTCAACATTGGCTGAAGAGCACACCAAATACCTGATTTTTTTTTAAATTCAAATGACAGAAGATGTTTGTGACATAATATTTATTTAAGGATTTTTAATATTTTTCGATGAATGTAATCCATTTATATTAATATTTTAATTCTATATTTTCATGCTCATAACTGAACATTAATAGAAAAATATTCATTGTGTCTTTATGCATTTTACTGTTTATTATTTTATGTGTTTCCCGCTGTCATACAAATGCATAAAATAATATACAAATGCATAAATGAAATAAAATACCCAATAGGTCTTGGTAATATAATACTAGTTGATCTATTTAAACTTAATGGATAAACCATGACATAGGAGAATCATACCTGAGTCATAACTTGAATCATGATGCATCTCATCCCTGTCTAGTGTGTCCACCTCTTATTTGGATTTCACCTCGGCATGGAGTGGTCCACGACTTACAACATCCTCATCAAAGTACAAAAATACTCACAGGTAGATGAGGGGGTCTCAAGAAGCGCAATGTGTATACAAAAATACCAATGGACACACAAACCCTTATACATATTTAAATGAAAAAGATGGTACACAAACTGTCATAAAAATTAACTACTTATCACACAAAATTAAATAAATAATTAAATAAATAATACATTCATAGGTTGGTTATTGCTCCAGATTGGTCAATGGATAAAAGTAAAGCATGATAAAAAAATAAATTTAATAAAATTAAGTATGTAGCTTTTAAATAAATTAAATAAATTATTTAAATTCAAATATTTTTTTCAAATGATTTATTCAGTCCCGATATTAATTTAATTTTAATTCCAAATATTAAATTAATTAATTTAATTTAATACCAAAATTAAATTAATTTTTTTAAAATTATTTATTAATTTAATAATAAAATTAAATCAATTATCTAAATTAATTATGATTATATTAAATATTTCCCAGGTCCCAAAACCTCACATAAGGCCAATACAGGTTGGGCCAACCTCATGTAGGCTCATTTTGGGCTGTGAAAAGCCCGTGCAGGGCTGTTCTAAGACAGACATGGCTACCTAGACCAGTTTATTGTCAGATGACCCACCCAAACCAGGGCGTATCAGGTCCAACAGGACCTATGGATCCCTTGGGAACCCAAGGCAGGGGCATCACTTGACGGGTAGAATGAAGAACAATGGATGGTCCTGCCCTGGATAGGCCGTTCATGATATGATGGTTGGATGGATCCGTGACAGCAGAGGGATCTCAATGTGGTGGAGGCTAGGCGACAATTGGACAGTTCTGAGGTGATGATGACCCAATAGTAGATCGGGGAAACAACAACCATGGTGAGATCCTTAGTGGGGTCGGTCGGATTCTGACTAGAGGCGTCGATGAGGTCGTGAGGTAGAGGTGGTGCTAGTTTTGGTGCTCGATGGGGAGGTAGCCAGTGGTCCTGTTAGATCTAGCCATGGAAGCCGCCTATCATGATGGTGGTGCTTGGGGCTACCAAGGGTGGAAGTCAGGGCTCACTACTAGTGGGAGTCAGTTGTGGATGCTCAGATAGTGGTCCAGTGTGAGGTATAATTGACAAGCTCCTAGCGACGACTGAGTGCATGGGTGGAACAGGTGACTGAGGGTGGTTGGGAGTCAGCTACTTAGGAGGCGGCCGATGCTAGCCCTTTAGTGCAACACTAGGAGGGAGGCGACGACAGTTGGTCCGCGAGGTGGCGTGGTGCTGGATTCCTACCAAGGATCGGTGAGGCAGCCGAACCAGGTGATCACCAACAAGGGGAAAGTGGTAGAGGAGGTGGCCCCAGGGAAAGGGGGTGGTCGATAGAGAGGGTGAGGGTGGGATAACCCATCTCTCCTTTTAAAATTTAAAGTAGTTATTTTTAATTTTTTATTGACCGACCCATGCTGCTCCTAATCATTTTTGTCATTATATTCAATATCAAAAGGCTAGTTTTAAGGCTTTTTTTAAAAATATTCCTCTTGTTTGTGGAATAAGTGACTGACAGTCAGAGGAAAAAACTTATTCGTTAGAATTTGATCAGGGTCACCAAAATTACCTTTCTCCATCGTAATGAGATAAAAAAACATATATAAACCATATGTTTTTCAAATTTTAATACTCAAAACACAACCACTTTCGATCCATATTTTTTTCGAATGACCGTAAATTGTATATCTGAGCAAGGATTAAAACACGGTAAGATTCATTGAGACCGATTTAAAACCCTCTACTTAATTTAATGAAAATTAATTTTTCTTAGATAAAAAAATTCACACAGTCCTTCTGATACTAATTTTAGGTATCAGGGTGTGCATTATAAGCTAGTAGGCTGGGGATTTAAAAATTTTATCATCGTAGCAATGAAACTTGTCATCTACGGTGATCCAAGCCCCATTAGTGGTCTAAGGATCTCATGTGAATTATTCAAAGCACACAAATAAACCAAAAAAATACCTTGTTCAAAAACAAAGCGCACTCGACTGCAACTCATCACCGATAACCGTTGCTCAAAGGATCCAAATCTGAACCCCTCTAGATCATCCACACATTCTTCAAGAATCAGTTAAATCACCATTCATCAAATTTTAGGTGCTATCATGGAGCTCTAATGAATCCTTTAGCACCGTGATGATCACCTTGACCCTATGTCTACGATCTGTCAAATATGTTCTTAGATCAATGCTCAGAGAGAGATTTTATCTCTCTAGAAAGAGGGAGGAGATAGAGGATCTCATTCCATTTTAATGAAAAATGCATGGATTTTGTGCCTATCTCCTACTTATATAGTGGGTGAGTCAAATATATGGAAAGGGTTACCTGAACCCCAGAAATAAAAATTGTATTAAATAAGCAATAAATAAATAATTATAATGAACTAAACTGCATCATAATTATTATTTATATTTTATCAAATACTTTTAATATATATTACATATATTACATGATAAAACTAAGTCATTTATCTCGACTCATAATTCCCACTAATATTAAATGAACCTAGAATATTTAAATAATCTTTATTCATATAATATTTTCCCTCTATTCACTAAATACCCCATGAATACTTTTCCTAAATAAATTTAACCTAATTATTCTATACTCAATTAATAATGAATTTATTTATTTATCAGTGATCAATACATTAGACAACTCTTAGACCCCATGGTGGGGATCACCATGTCTTATATACCTATTCACCAAAATATAGCAGATTCTTGAATATGATATTGTGTGTTACCCTCTAGGAACTTATCTTAATTGAAGTGAATAATATTTACAAACCAAGAGCGGAGTCTAGAAACCCATCAATCCCCCTAAAGAGATAATGAATAATCATAGCAACGACAACCAACCTATAAACACACACTGTGTAATATAATCTCTTTATCTTTCGATATCTCATAAAATAGGATGTGAACTTGTGTCATAATCATTTCTTGATTTATTATTTGTTGATCTAATTGGACAGACTTAACTATGAATAACTTGGACAAGGATTTATTAAGGTACTACCATCCTAATCAACTAGGCCCAATATATTACTTCCTCAACTCAGAAGCGACAAATTATATCTTGACTATTCAACCAATTCCATACCACCAATGAAGAACCCAACAAAATATACCTCACCATGATTTCATTATCATGTTTTTTCCTTGCATCAAAGTATGTGATCAATGAAACACATTGATAATGATCTCAAGTCAGGAGACCAATACACATATCCATATATAGGAACAACCAATGACACCTGAAACATGCATTGTTCCTATAAGAGGGTTTGTCCTCATGATCTCATCTACTCAAGATCACTAATTATGAAATTCATAAGAATAAGTCTCAATTATTATGAACCCCCAAAACCTGATAGTCAGACATCAACTATGTCAAGTCAATATGATGTATCTAGATCATATGACATTTTTTTCAAGATTAATGTCATAGTATCTCGATGTTATCATTATATCCTGAGATCTACTATAACCTTTTGATATGAAAATTAATATATGGAAATTACCATTTAAATAGTGGATACAGAAATATATACACTATAATGGTAAGTTTACATCATATATAACTCACTGTATCCATGATATGGTAATCAAAAGTACAGATAAAGTTGGGTCTAGGGAATTCACAATTTCAATACAAAGCACATGCCTAACTGTGTAATCACTTAAATAACCTAAAAATTTGTATTTAAACTAGATTTTTGTGAAATATATATCATCTTATCATCTTCCACACGAGACATGTGACTTGGGGTGTTCTTGGGAAATTTTTTGCGTCTCTATCCTTTAATATTTCCCTTTCTTTGGATTTTTGGGTGTTTGGATCTTCAATTAATGGTATTTTACTCCCAGATATCTTCTCACCATATATTTTATTATTTCACTCTTGAAGAAACCCTATATAGAGAGGGTTTGTTAATATATAATGTTAGAGTTGAAAGAAATTTGTGCTTTTGTTTCTAGGTGTCAGAGGAATAAGAATATGATGTGGTGACTGAGGTATGTGGATTTTCCTATATGCTATTTTTGTGATGATTTTTTTGACTTGATGTTGGTTTTAAATAGATTTTTTATTTGGATTGAAAATTATTTATTGATAGTTATTTATGTGTTGTAATTATGGGTTTTGGTGTGTGTGTGGATTTTATAGAAACAATGTGGTGGATTTTTTGGGCACGTGTATTTTCTATAAAAATATAAATTTGGGAAAAATGGGTTTTACATCATGGATTATTAATGATTAGATTAAAGAAATGTATTTGAATATTATGAAATGGAAATGGGATATTGTGGAATTATTTTTCTCAAGGGACTAAGAATTGATGGGGATTTTCAATGATCAGTTCACTCACATGGAGTTTTGGTGGAACATGGATTAGTTGGGGGAGATCCCTCATTTTTTGATGGTCATTTTGTGGCCATACTAGCCCATTTTTTTGGTTTTTTACACATCACGCATGATGTTTGGTGTTGGTTATAGTTATTCATCTTATATATTTTGAATTGTGGGGCATGCTTTATATTATATTAAATGCGACTTTTCCATCGTGCTTTGTTTGGTGGGTCTTGCAGGTGTTGGCATGTCCACATTACATACACCTCATATCGAATTTTTGATAGAATTATGACATGGGGTGGGTAGTGGGGTGTTATTTGAAGGAGATCCATCATATAGTGGTATTTTTTTATCTCTCTATATTTATTATAAATATTAAGTGATAAGTAGGATGCGCCTAAGGCCCAATAACATTCCTTCTTGACTTGAGTTGGGTTAGTGGTTTTGGGTTGGGTTGGTATGTTACAAATGATATTGATTTAGATTTATTGTGTGGTAGACATGGATATAAGTTGTGTTGGAACTCATGAAGTAGTTATAAAATACGCAACTAACCAATTTATAACAAACTATAAGTTTCCAAGAAGTGAAGGTAGACCCAGAGTAATGACCCGACTTTATTAGAACCCCTATTGAATTATTAATGAAGCCTAGTATGATCCCTGAATCCCATCTCTAATAATCCATGGGGTTTCAACTAGAAATTAGGGTATACAAATACTATATGGAAGACATTTCCCTCTTTAATCCTAATAAAGAAAAAAAAATACACCAATCAATACAAAACACTACATATAAATAAAACCTAATAATACACAATAAATACTAGTATACATGTAAAGTCACACAAAACTGAAAGAATGAGACATATCCAAATGTTAATACTAAGAAAACAAAGAAGATATTATGAGAGAAACAAATCTTTTCCAACACCACCCAATCACCACATCATTAGCTAGTAATATTTATCCAGTTCTTTAATTTCATCTTGAAAAACCTATAAAAATTGTATACAGAATTAAGGGTGAGCATATATGTATACTCAGTAGGTTCCTCCTTAGAAAATCTCATGCTAATATAGATGAAACGTGCTAAAACTTCAGTGAATAAATAGTGAAACCAACCCATGTCCCATCCTAGGACATCTTCAAACTTATTATCACCACAAGAACACTTTATAAATCTAAGTATATAACATAAGTATAATGAAATCAATAAAATATAACAACAATGTAACCCTATATCAACTTCCCTATTGAGTTGGTCTCCCTCACATCCTAACAAAAAATGCACTGACAGTCCCATCCCTTCCCATGTTTACATACCACACAACACTACAACCATAACTAAGTCCTCCGCATACCAAAACCAAAGTTGGAAGGAAGAGTGGTAAAAGATGAGTAGTTAACCATTCATTCCAATAATATCTTGGATGTTGGAGGTTCATTCGATACCCAAAATCTAAGGTAAGCGTCATCTAGGTTATCAAACTTAGGTGGCGGTGCATAACAAAATAATAAAACCTACAATGATATATATAATAGGCCACAAAACCCATCCCAAGTTCAATATCTTATCAATTCACCACTATAACCATCCTATCTCCATATTGTTAGTGCCACAAAACTACTACTTAACCAAACAAAAATCCAACACATCAACAAAAAAATCAATTTAATAATTCACCAAATCAACCTTTCCATTTCATATTCATTTATTAATTTTCTTTTAAACTAATTACCACATTAAAAATTTATTTCATCACCTCATTTATTTATTTTGGTGTTAATATATATATATATCTTATACCATTCCTCCTCTTCAGTTATTTCATTATTTCATTCCATATCTATATCCATAACCATGTCCATATATAGAGTGAAACTAACCTCATAAATCTAACCATACCAACCTCATTACATTAAGACATCTATATCATTTCATATCATGTTCAACCTTATTGAGTATTAACTACCATAACAAATTCCATAATAATCTTGAAATAAATAACAAAAACAAATCACATGTTGTATAAGTCTCAATTCTGTCCTAAGAGTCAATTTATTTTATATAATTAGGAAAATATCACCTATTTACTCAAGTAATCAAAAAAATGATAATTCTATATCATTAATAGTAAATAAAAGAGTTCCTGAATCACCTACCTTAGATCATTTCTTGAATCCTCACATCACCCAAGGGTGAACACTATGGAAAAACCGATATTTGTGATGGGAAAAAATCCCATCGCAAATAGTCCGTCGAAGAGGTTATTTGCGACGGGACAATCAACCCGTCGCAAATAACCAATTATTTGTGAGGAGAATAGGTGCTCCGTCGCAAAAAGTTACGCGCGGATTGGCGTGGTTTGCGAGCCAAACCGGGTGAAAGGGCATTTGCAACGGGATGGAACCGCCCGTCGCAAATGCCGGGAGGCGGTACGACCTAATTGCGACAGGGGGATCCCCCGTCGTAAATAGTTCGACCCTCAGAGGGTATTTGCGATGGGTCCCATCGCAAATAACCGACGATGGTAAAAACCTATTTGCGACGGGATTTTGTCCCATCACAAAAAGTGTGTCAGCAGGTCACTTTTTGTGACGGGCCCCGTCGCAAATAACCTTTTAACCGCCAACCGTAATTAATACACCCGAAGGTATTTGCGACGGGACCTGCCACAAGTAATCTAACATATATATACCCCCTCTGTTTTTTCTTCTCTCCGCCTGAATTTCTTGTTCCCCTGCTTCTGTAAACTCTAATTTTAGAGTGAAATTTTTTGAGAGTTAGCTTTGTTTTACGAAGAAGTTGTGAAACCGCTTACAATTATAAGAGATCAAGTTTAAAGCTATTTATGTTTTATTTAATTTAGTATTTATTTCCTTTCTTTATATTAATTTTAATTATTGTTGATTAGTTCTAATTAAGTTAGATTTAAATTGTTTTGTCACCAGTATTTATTTGTAATAATAAAATTAAATTATTAGTACCAATTCTTAGTAATTAGTAATAATTAATA
Organism: Viscum album; assembly: GCA_963277665.1. Lineage (NCBI taxonomy): Eukaryota > Viridiplantae > Streptophyta > Magnoliopsida > Santalales > Viscaceae > Viscum > Viscum album. Next base: position 1,821,795,292 of record OY728132.1, read on the forward strand.
ATTATTAACGATAATTAGTAATGTATATAAATAATTAGAGGTAATTAGTAATTAGTAGCTGTATTTTGCATTAATTAATAATAATTAACACTAATTAGTAATAACTAGAAATAAATAGTAATAATTAGAAAAAAATAGTAATAAATATTAACAATTAGTAATAAATAGTATTAATTAGTAAAAATTAGTAATAAATACTAATAAATAGTAATAAATACTAATAAATAGTAATAAATACTAATAAATAGTAAAAAATAGTAAAAAATAGTAATAAATACTAATAATTAGTAATAAATACTAATAATTAGTAATAAAAATTCTAATTAATACTAATAAATACTAATAAATAGTAATAAATACTAATAAATAGTAATAAATACTAATAAATAGTAATAATTAGTAATAAATAGTAATAATTTGTAATAATTACTAATAAATATTAATAAATAGTAATAAATAGTAATAAATAGTAATAAATAGTAATAAATACTATTAAATAATAATAAATAGTAATAAATAGTAATAAATACAAATAAATAGTAATAAATAGAAATAAATAGTAATAAATAGAAATAAATACTAATAAATAGTAATAAATAGTAATAAATAGTAATAAATAGTAATAAATAGTAATAAATACTAATAAATAGTAATAAATACTAATAAATACTAATAAATAGTAATAAACACTAATAAATAGTAATAAATAGAAATAAATAGAAATAAATAGTAATAAATAGTAATAAATAGAAATAAATAATAATAAATAGAAATAAATACTAATAATTAGTAATAAAAACTAATAAATACCAATAAATAGTAATAAATAGTAATAAATACTAATAAATAGTAATAAATACTAATAAATAGTAATAAATACTAATAAATAGTAATGAATAGCAATAAATAGCAATAAATAGCAATAAATATTAATAAATAGTAATAAATACTAATAAATACTAATAAATAGTAAGAAATACTAATAAATAGTAATAAATAGTAATAAATAGTAATAATTAGTAATAAATAGTAATAATTGGTAATAATTAGTAATAATTAGTAATAATTTGTAATAAATAGTAATAATTAGTAATAAATAGTAATAAATAGTAATAATTAGTAATAAATAGTAATAAATACTAATAAATAGTAATAAATAGTAATAAATAGTAATAAATAGTAATAATTAGTAATAAGTAGTAATAATTATTAATAAATAGTAACAAATAGTAATAATTAGTAATAGATACTAATAAATAGAAATAAATAGTAATAAATAGTAATAAATAGAAATAAATACTAATAAATAGAAATAAATACTAATAAATAGAAATAAATAGTAATAAATAGAAATAAATACTAATAAATAGAAATAAATACTAATAAATAGTAATAAGTAGTAATAAATACTAATAAATAGTAATAAATACTAATAAATAGCAATAAATACTAATAAATACTAATAAATACTAATAAATACTAATAAATAGTAATAAATAGTAATAAATAGTAATAAATAGTAATAAATAGTAATAAATAGTAATAAATAGTAATAAATAGTAATAATTAGTAATAATTAGTAATAAATAGTAACAATTAGTAATAATTAGTAATAAATAGTAATAAATAGTCATAAATAGTAATAAATAGTAATAAATAGTAGTAAATAGTAATAAATAGTAATAAATAGTAATAAATAGCAATAATTAGCAATAATTAGTAATAATTAGAAATAAACAGTAATAAATAGCAATAAATATCAATAAATAGAAATAAATAGAAATGAATAGAAATAAATTGCAATAAATAGCAATAAATAGCAATAAATAGCAATAAATAGCAATAAATAGAAATAAATAGCAATAATTAGCAATAATTAGAAATAATAAGCAATAATTAGAAATAATTAGCAATAATTAGCAATAAAATCAATTGTAATCAATTGTAATAACTTGGAATAAGTTTTAGTGGATTGACGACACTCCTTTTGCTCGATGAATCTTCTCCTTTCAACTCTCACTGACTCAAAACATTATGAAAAGTATGCTTCTACATATGCATATCCAATCTCGTATGCACGAGTTTGAATATTCATTTTTAGGACCACATTTTTCATAATGTTTTCAGGTGGTGACAGTTGCAAGAAGAAGATTCATTGACAAAAAGGGGGATCTTTTGTCCGACAACTCATTTACTTGCATCTTTGTCACAATGAAATCACAAAGTAGAATCTGCTCAGAGGTAAGCTTATGCATTCTTACATACATGAGAATGAATAAGCGTAACTCTGAGCAGATTCTTCGTTGTGATTTTAGTGTGAGAAAGTTGAAAGTAAATGAGCCATCAGACAAAAGAGTAGTCATCAATCCACTAGAAATTGTGTCACCCGTAATTAATGGTAATTATTAATAAGTAGTTGTAATTATTTATCTTGTTTTTTTGGATAGTGTTTTTCTAATTTGAAATTATTCAAAAACAGTAATGATTTTATATTTTATAGAAAAATATGGAACAAGGAAGTCGATAGTAGTCATTATTAGATGACCGCGTTTGGATAAATCAGTATAGAAATCCAAAAGGTTCTAGTTTAAATCCTGTATATATTGAGGGTGTTGAAGCTTTCTTATTATTTGCATCATTAAAACCATAATTTTTTTCAGAAGGAATAATTAAGTGTCCTTGTAAAAAATGTGCTCTGAGAATGTTTAAAACATTTGACAAGGTTGGGGGACATCTCTTGCGGTTTGGTTTTCAACCAGATTATATTTTTTGGTATCAACATGGTGAACGCAGTTCCAGATAAGATACTAATAACTTGATTTTGAATCCATCACGGTTTCAAAATTTAGTACATGATGTTGCAGGTCTATCTGTTCAACAAACTGAAACTCAAGATGCTATTGATTTAACTCCTGAGTTGGCACCATTTGAATTTTATGAGTTGTTGAGGTCTGATGAGGATGCATTATATCCTGGTTGCAAGATAAGAAAATTAGAAGTGGTTGAAAAATTTATGGATATTAAATCAGATAATGCAATTCCAAACAACTGTTTTGATCAGATATTTTCTTTGGTTAAAACATTGTTACCTGAAGGAAATGTGTTGCTTGCAAATTACTGTGAGAGCAAGAGGCTGGTTCGTAATTTGGGCCTTAATTATCAGAATATTCTTTCATGTTCAAATGATTTCATCTTATATTTTGGTAAAAACGAGTCATTGGATAGTTTTCCCACATGTGGACAATCGAGGTATAAAGAAGCTCAAACAGGGAAGTCTAGATCGATTACTATGAAACAGTTGAGATATTTCCCCCCTACACCCAGGTTGCAGCATTTGTTTATGTCTCAGAACACAAATTCAATGATGTCATGGCACAAAAACAAGATTTAAATTGATAAAAGCTTAAATCATCCATTTAATGGTGATTCATGGAAACATTTTGACCGACTGCATCTATTTTTTTCTTTAGAAGCCCGAAACCTGCGATTGGGTCTTTCTACTGACAATTTCTGTCCGTTTGGTTCTTATGGTAGTCAATATTCATGTTGGCATGTCTTTATAACTCCGTAAAATTTACCTCCATGGATGTTGATGAAGGACCCCTATATCTTTTTGACCTTATTAATCCCAGGACATCCGAAAAAGAATATTGATATTTATTTGAAACCACTGATTAATGAGTTAAATTCATTATGGAGTAATGGTGTTAGTACATATGATGTTGTTGTGAAACAAAATTTCATATTAAAAGCTGCATTGATGTAGACTATTAGTGAATTACCAGCATATGGCATGTTATCTGGTTGGAGTACACATGGTCCGAAATCATGTCCTTACTGTATGAAAGACAAAAAATCCTTTATACTCATCAATGGAAAAAACATTTCTATTTTGGCTGTCATCACAGATTTCTTCCAACCGATCATTCTTTTCAGAGGAACAAATCTCATTTCAGAAAAGGCACAATTGAAAGGGATGAACCTCCAAAAATGATCTCAGGTAAAAAGTTAAAATTATTTGTATTTTCATTACCTCCCATCACATTTGGGCCAACAGTAAACCAACATAAAATTCATGGCTTTGGGAAGGAGCATAATTGGATAAAACAGAGCATTTTTTGGGATATTCCATATTGGTATGATTTGTTGGTATGCAACATGTTGGATGTCATGAATATTGAGAAGAACTGTTTTGATAATTTATTTCATACAGTTTTGGATACACCAAGTAAGACCAAAGATAATGTAAAGGCATAATTAGATCTTTTCAAAATTTGCAGATGACTGGAACTTGAACTGTTTCAAAATGTCAGATCACAGAGGTTAATGAAGCTAAAAATAGCTTATACACTTTCCAAAGAGATTCATTTATGATTTTTTCAGTGGATTACAGATTTTAGACTTCCAGATGACTATGTTTCAAATTTGCGTAGATGTGTTAATAATGGTCATATTACCGGATTAAAAAGTCATGATTTTCATGTTATAATGGAAAGACTTATTCCAATTGGATTTAGAGGTTTGTTGAATTCTATGATTTGGGATTCGATAATAGATATATCATATTTTTTTTGAGACATTTGTGCATCGACAACAGACTATGATGTACTAAGTAATCTGGAAGAATATGTTGTTGTCATTATATGTAAACTGGAAAAAATATTTCCACCAAATTTCTTTGACTCAATGGAACATATGATATTACATTTTCCACATGAAGCTAAATATGGAGGTCCAGTACAGTTTTGATGGATGTACCCATTCAATAGATGCATGCAGAAATTGAAGAAAAAAGTATGTAACAAAGCATCAGTTGAAGGCTCAATTGCTGAAGTTTATTTGCAAGAGGAATTTGCTTTTTTTTTTCTCTCATTCTTTTGAATCCGAATATCCGTCAAAACAAAACCGCATGGGACAGAATTATGGGAATGATGATGATGAAATGGAAAATAAATTATTATTTTTTAATAAGCCAGAGTTTGGATTCGGTGGAGTTCATGAATGATGGATTTCAGATGATGAAAATCACAGAGCTCATACATATGTTATTCTCAACTATAAAGAAATGATATAATTTGTATTGTGAGTGCTTATATCACTTATTCTATAATTTATGTTACAGTAAGTAAACTTATTTTATTTGTAGATTATATGATAATCATATCAAGAAATAGATTCCACAAATTACAGTAGATTCTCTTGAAGAATGCCAACAATTTTTCTCTCTCAATGGTTTCAAAAACTGGTTACATAAATTATTGATGGTTTAACATATCAATTCAGTTTATTATTTAATATATTGATAATTGTTTTACAAATTTTCAAGTGTCTCAACATGCTAATAAAATTGATAAGTGACTGTGTATATTGAGTAACCCTCCATCCAAAATGGTTAAATCTTACAATGCATATGTGGTGAATGGTTTTTGATTTTATACACATGCATATGGGGAATTAAAAAACAATGAACATTGGAGTTTTCTTGAGAGGATCGCATCATAGAGAAACTAAAGTTGACTTTTATGGCATGATGGATGAAATTATTGAACTGTTTTATCTTGTAAAAAATTACATAACAATGTTTAAATATCGGTGGTTAGATACTGAGAGAAGCTTGCGTATTCATCTGATTCATGGAATCTTCGATATTAAATATAAAAGTCTTCTTGTAGTAAATGAACTATTTTTACTGGCTCAACATGCACATCAAATATATTATGCAAAGTAATGTGCTACTTGCGTATTCATCTGGTGTGGTTCGGTGCATCTTCAGTTTTGTCTGCTCAGGTAGGCTTCGACTTCGCCTCAACTTCTGCTCAGCTCGGTATTAGCTATTTCGAGGTTCCAGCTTCATCTCCCTTGTGCGCCAGCTCGGTGGAGTCTTAGACGAGGTCCTGGTGCATCTCACCGGTGGTCCTTGGATCGATGTCGGCCTCATAGTGGTGTGGAGGGGGGAGGGTTTCTTGGTACTCTTCTACTATTCATGAAAATCTTCTGCTGGTTTAATTTATGTTTCTTTTTTGTGGTGTTTGTTGATTGCGGTGGAATGGAAGATATGTTGGTGTGGTGTATCTTCTGAATGGGTATGCGGCGACTGGTTTGAGTCTATATCTCCCTAGATCTTCTCCCCTTTTTTGGTCTGATTGCGTTGGACTCCAGTGACTGTAGTGATGGAATTTGTCTTGTGGAGTGTGGCTAGAGTCATCAGGATTGATGTCTTGTTGGAGGTTGGATTCATGGAGTAAGGGTCTTGTGATGATTTTTTGTGTGATTTCGATGATGGTCCCATTGATGGGAAGCTAGTGAAGCTAGACTTGACCACATGGAACATGCTCTAGAGGAGGATCCAGAGGTGGCAGTTCATCTTTGAAAAGCTTGACAGATTTGGTTGTTTGAGAGGGTATGGTGTGATCCATCAGATCGGGCCTGTGCTTTGACACAGGACACTTGCTTTCCGCATAGCCTTTCAATGGTGGATTGCTTCTTTATGATCATATGCTAGGGAGGGGCAGCTTCTTGTTGTGAGTCTGGTTTCACTCTTTTTTTTCTTCGGGTATGATTTGTCTTTAAGTCTTGAAGTCTTTTTGGGTTCCCCCCTTCCTCCCTTAAAGCGGGCTTTATCATAATAAAAAATCTGAAGGCCCTTGGGCCGTTGGAAGGACGTAAATAAATAATATTTATTTAGAAATTTATTTCATTAATAACTTGATATTATAAATTATTTGTAGGGTTTATGGTATCCCATTGATGATAGCATGCATGGCGCTATCCATGAGGCATGAGAGATGTCTATACGTGAGGGTTTCTGTCAGTTTTTGCACAATTTGAGAAGGACATCCATTAAGAAAGCAAAAACGACAATATTTGATGAGTCATGTAGAGCCCACCGACCAGAGTACATTTCATCTCACGTTTGGGATGGATTATGTTCACAATGGTTGAGTAGTAGATTTCAGAGGAGACCTTCATTGGGTCGGCAGAACCGAGGGAGTCAGGATGCATCATATCGAGCTGGTAGTCATACATTCAGTACGCATAGAGAGCATCCGGTAAGTATCTTTTTTAAATATTTTATATAACATTACACATAAAAAGTTTATTTTATATTCATATAGGTAGTCGAGAATCCTGATATTATGAAGTATGACGTTTATCAGAGGATGTACAGTGATCCAGCCACTGGAGAGATTAGAGGTGATCGACAACATCAGATTGCGGTTAGTATTATTTCTTTTTCAATTTGAAAATTAACTATATGTAATATTTTCATTATTTTAATTTCAAATTGAAACTGAAGGAGTCATATGAGGCCGTGACCTCTCAGACACGGGTTGAGAGTCAGGCCGAGATGGCTGATCAGACTAGTGCCCACCATTTCGATGAGGCGGCATGGATGCAGGCGACCCAATATGCCTTTGAGAAGGGCTGAGTAGTTGGTATCGACTCTCATTTGACTCCTAAGACTTATTATGGTACCGCAGTGATGTCAGCGTCCAGTTCGAGAGGATCTTGTGGAGAGGCATCATCTTCTGGCTCACAGTATTAGGAGCAGTTGCAAGATCAAACTGAGCTTATAGAGAGTTTGCAGAAGAAGCAGAAAGAGATGCATTAGCAGCAACAATAGCACGAGGAGGACATGCGTCGATGGCAACAGTAGCAACAACAACAGCATGAGGAGGACATGCATCGATTCCAGCAACAGCAATAGTAGCATGAGGAGGACATGCATTGATGGCAGCAGCAACAACACGATCAGATGGAGTACATGCGCCATCTGACTCGTAGTTTAGGGATGGAGTTTCCTCCACCATCTCCTCCAGCTCCTCCAGCTCCTCCAGAAGACTACCCCCTAGTGATTTTTTTATTATGTTAAAAACATTTGAATCGAATATTTGTTTTAATATGAACTATTTACAATTTTTGTCTTTTATATTGGTGTGAATATTACATATTTTTTTTAATATTTTAATATTTTAATATTTATTATTAGTATTATATTTTTTAATGTTTATTTATTTTACTAATAATAATAATAATATTTTATGATTTTTTAATATTTTTTTCTAAATATTGAGAATTTTAATAATTTTTTTATTTTAATAATATTAACATTATTTTTTTCATTAATAATAATTTTATTATTTATTTTATTTTATTAAGTATTTAAAAATATTGAGAATTTTAATAATTTTAATATTTTTTATTATTTTAATAATATTAATATTATATTTTTATTTTATTAAGTATTTGCGATGGAGCCTTTTGCAACGGGGGGCCCGTCGCAAATAGATTATATATATATATTTTAAAAGTTTTTACAACGGGTTGCTTTACTGTCACAATAACTTTATTGCGACGGTCCCGTCACAAAAGGTTTATAACATATAAGCTATTTGCAATGGACTGGTGTCCCGTTGCAAATACTTTTTGCGACGGGCCCATCGCTAAAGCTTCTTGTATATATAATGTATTCAATCGCACATCTATTTGTGGCATACCTGTTTCCCGTCGTAAGTAATATTTTTTGCGATGGGCTCGTCGTAAAAACTACTAGTTCCGAAGCCTTTTTTTGCAACGGGTTATTTGTGAGGGGCCCCCGTCGCAAATAGCCAGTCACAAATAGTCAAATTTCCAGTAGTGGAAGCTTAGTTCTCAAACTCTTATATTCTCATGAATACTCATGAATATTTTTTGGGAATCTATAAACAATCAAACCATGTAAATACCTATAAAACACTTACATAGAATCCAAAAAGAACAAAATATAGATAGAAAAAGGTAAAATTGGGGAAGTATTACCTTGATTTGTAGGGATCTGGTCTCTCAGAGAAAGAAAATCAAAGCTTGGAAAAGAAGCATCCTAGGATGTCTAGAAAACTCCTATGGTATCCAAAGAAAACTCAAGGGAATAATAAACCAAATAAAATGTAATGTTATCTTGGGTTGATAATTTTATTTATTTTCACTTGATCTTGTTGTCACTATCTATGTCATGATACAAAGGTGATGATCTAGGCGATGGATTGAAGTATCCATCCAATGTATGAAGAAGGAGATGCCTATAAACAATGGGTAAGTAGAATGGGTCGTTCTACCATTTTAAATATAAATGTATTATCATATGATGTCAATAGAATAATAAAATACCTACAGCTTGTAATGCCTTGCGTCTGGATGGATGTTTGGAATTTAATATTTTTTTTGAATTTTCAATCACTAGACGGGTCAAATTTTTATCATAGATTTGGAATGGAATTATAGGAGTTGATAAATCTTAAAGTGATGTTTTTATATTTTGAATGAGGATAAAAAGGCATCTCAGGTACTTGGGTGGGACTTAGGAGCTTCAGGCTAGGTTTCAAAAGTTTTGGGGGATTTTTCCCAGTGAGCATGGGTTGAGGTGCACAGTTTAAGGGAGACCATGTGACACCTTGAATATCAGAAAGTTTTCAGTTGTTTTTCTATGAATAATGATTTTACTACATGGTTAGGGAATATTTAAGGGCAAACCATGTGAGTTTGTAGAGGAAACTATGTGAAAGTTGTAGAGGGGTATAAAGCTGTTCCATATGGTTTGACGCACAATTTAGTAACCGTGTGACCAAACCATGTGAGGTGGATGGATTATTAGTAGATCCTTCTGTATTATTGGTGAATAGTTTGTCCAACCATGTTGACAAAAGGGAAAATTTATAATTTTTTCCATCCCTTAAATTTTAAGATAGTGAGAACCCTACCACCCCTTCCTTTGCATGCAGTAAGGCCAGACACCCTTCCCCATCTCCGACCTTTATCTCCCTTATTTTGGGAGGGGTTCTAGAGGCATATTTGGGTTATTCCAGGTATATCTCTCCCTCCATTAATATTCAGATATTTTTTTTCGTTATTAATTAATTTTGGGTTGTTTGACTAGGGTTTTGATTTCTAATTCCACCATAGCATGGTGGAATCAGATGACATCATTGGGTATTTCATTCTACTTAAAATAAGGGCATCTTGAGATGCCATTTTCACCTAGTTTCTCAGTGTTTCATAAAGGTATGAAACTATAGTGATTTTATTACTTTTTCATTAAATTTAGATTTAATTGATTGATGATCAACCATGCGTGTTCGGTATTTTCCAAGGAATGGCAATGTGAGTCCCCAACAGACCCCCCATGGGTAGTTAGCTTCAGTTTCAATGTGATGGGATCACTGGTGAGTGAAAAGAAGATTATAAATATTTTAAATTAAATAAATTGATTAATTATACATTTTATAATCAATTAATTATTAATGTTCAGTTTGAGATAGGATCTAGGGTGGTAGACATGGGTTTAGTTGGGCATGGATGGACCTCAGCAGGTCTTGGTGAGGGCTGTTGGGCTACTTTAAAATGAGGAAAATACTTGGATATGATAAGTGGTATCATATGATAGACCTATGAATTTATGATTTTGATTATTTGACATGAGTTGTGTGGAATATCCACTTTATGTGATTCCCTTTGTCATTAAATGGTTTATTTAATTTAAATTTATTTTTTTAATTAAATCGAATGGGTAAATTAGATTGAATCCCTTAGATGAAAAGAAAAAAATTCATAGTCCATAATGATCCCAACACACTAACTTGATTCTTCAACCACTTATGGTCAAGGAAATAACCACATAATTTTTTTAACCTCCAGACCCCTTGAGTGGGGTGACCGGGCCTTATGAGTCATAGTGTTCCTAAGGTAGGGACCTTGTCTGCCTCTTGAAGGAGGTGTGATGTGACTTGAGATGACAATCCCAAGAGGGACATATGGAAACTTTGAGATACCTGGTGGATTATAGAACTCTTTATAGGTGAGGAAATAACTAATTTGGCTTGTTATTCCATGTATAGTCTTAAGTGGGTAGACCTTAGGAAAAATGGGACTGGGTTGGGTGAGCCAACTGACCAAGTGAGTCTCTACCAATTGAGATAATCCATGGACCAACTTTTTGACTGATGATTTCATGGAATACCTCATGTAACCAGAGAGCCTGCACTATCTTGATAATGATTCCAAGGTATATAGTATCCTCTAGGCATCAAGTCTTGACCAAGCCTTAGATCGAGGATGATGATCCATGTGAGGGTGCCACTACTATGTAATGACTTATGGGACCCCGGTGGGTGTCATGGTGGATGATTTTCCTTGTTAAATTATGTGTGGATATGGGTAGAGATGGTAGAGTGTGTCACCTTATAACCTGTATGGAACATGTGAGCCAAGGGGCTGTGAGTAGTGGTGTTGGGTGTGGGTGTTTGTCCAACACTTGTGATTTCATTTATTTATAGAGAGATATGGAATGCACCCTCAGGGAAGATGTGACATAGGTGGGATTCTATGGATTTGGATCCAGTGTATGGATGTGGGATTCCATGGACTTCAATGACTAGAGTTTCCTTTGATTTAGAGCTTAGATGTTTTGACTATCATGGGATAGCCCCCCTTAGTCGTGAGGCATATAGATGGGAGTTTCCATGGAATAAAAGATTAGTGTTTTGAGCTTCCTTGGATTTGGATATTAGATGTTTCGAATTCCATGGGATAGGTCCCTGAAGTCATGAAGCATATAGATGGGAGCTACCATGGACTTGGAGATCGATGATTGGAGATGCCTTGGATCTGGAGCTCAAATGTTTGTATTTTCATGGGATAGGTTACCAAAGTGGTGAGGATATGGTTGGGGATTCCATGGATTTGTATCCTATATGTTATAGGGAGGAATTTTCATCGTGACATGCTCAGAGACACCCTAACATTGGAAAAAGTAGGCATGGTTGATCAGGGTCATAGACCTAAGGATTAATAGTAGTATTTATTTATTTATTTTTTTGTAGAAAATTTATTATTTACATTAGAGTATTCCACAATCACATATCACAGTATATTCCGGTTAGTATATAAACACATTGGTGATTCCCTACTGAGTTATTTACTCACACCCTCCTTGATTTACTATTACACTTGGATACCTGAGCATCTCTCACATGTCTGTTATAGGAAAAATTTGGGCTGAGGTCCAAGTTTGATTGAATGGGATGAATTGGATGAGAACATGGAGCATGGGGTGTGATATGGCTCAGAGCTATCAAGGATCCAACGTCTTTATTTCCTTTTATTCTAGTATGTACATGCGACTAGCCTAGTGGAAAGTATGTTTTATATGCCATATTTCATCTTTTCATTTTGTATAACATGTTTAGTTTATTTATTATTCCATATACTATGATGTGATGAATGTGCATGAGATTTGGTTATTTAATTTTACCTATTATTGTGAACTTTTATATAGGAGGTATAGTCTCCCCACAGTTCCATCTTAGACTCCCACTACTAGTTGGTAATCTCTAGCGTATGAGGAGGTGTGCCTAAGGTTATGTGGAGAACTAGTCTAATTACTATTCATTGAGTGAGCTGGGATAGGATGTTACAAATCAGTATCAAAAGATTTATTTTTGACATGGTGTTTTGGTATTTAGTTAACTGGAGATATAGGAATGTGTTAGAACTTATGATAGAACCCAGATTGGTGCATCGTGAACACCTTTTCTAGTTGAAGTCCAGTTTACCATGGGTATGAGATTGGTGTTCTTGTCTTGGAATGTTATGGTAGTTTGTGATTTTAACCAAGAATGACACACATGATGTTAGGGATTTATGATTTTTAGTTTATAAATTTTGGATCTTGGACCATTGGAAAGAGGCTAGTTATTGGATTTTGACTCTTGGCCTGTAGAGGCAAGAAGTGTTTCACATATCATATCAGGCACGTAGGGATTCACATGACATATAAGGACCTTATAATGTGTGATTTATATCATTTAATATCGAGCCTTAGTTGTTTAAAGTGTTAGATACTACTCATATCATGTTTTCCCATATAAGTACTTAGTGGCATTCTACTCAACTGGGTCAACTTGTATATGTACTTAATTCTGGTGGCAGGCGATGTGGATTTATGGAGAGATTATCATTGATTATTATTATGATCTAGTCCCTCTAGAAGTGGACTTGTAGTAACCGTTATTTATTCAACATATAATTTTGGTGCCTCAATGGTAGATACCTTCAGGGTGGTTATTATTTAGGTTTAGTTACTTAATGTTTTAGTAACAACCTATATGGTTTTTTTCTATATTGATTTAAATGAAATTATAATTAACAAAATCATATATATATATTTGTACAACATAGGTTATCTAGGATGATTCCATTTTGTGTATATCAGTTGAATGATAGGATTTTGATTCTATAAGGGAAGTCTTATGTGTGGGTTCTTATGGGAGTCAGTACCCTAGGAGTGGGTGGTGTTCTTGGCATGTGATTACTATTGTATGTTGAGACCATATAGTGGGTGTTTTGGCATGTTGATGTTGTGAGTTGAGATGGGAGTGTGTATTACTTTCTATGAGACTTGACTAGTTGGACTAGGTGGTCGGACCTAGTGACCCTGATGTGAGACCTAACATTTGGACTAAGTGGGAGACCTAGATAATATAGAATTGACTTGGACCTTAGTGGGTTGGTTCTTGGTTTTCTTATGAGGGAAACCCTAAATATGGGTTGGCTTGAGTTTGAAGGTGCCTTGAGGTGGGATTCATGAGTGAGTGCTTTGAGTTATTCAATCAATATAAGAATATGTAACCAGGTATACAATATAGGAATCACAATGTTTTAATAGATCTTGAACATGAAATAACCTTTAGTGATAGGGTTTAATACTAAAACGGGAAATGAGGGTAGGAGTGATCAAGTGCCTAGACCTATGTGCCTTGGATGCACTACTGAGTGAAGTGGGAGTGTGGGTGGATGCTCATGACTAGAATGGAACTGGATGGTGGCTAATCATATGGTTAATCTTGGAACAGGTAAAGTGCCTAATTTTGATGAGGAGTTCCTAGGGTACTCATACTTGGCCGAAACTGACAGCCAATAATCATGGTCAACTATTTAATTGGTCTTGTGAACCCAGTAGAGATGTGGTATAACTCATAATATAATGATTTTGGGTTATGTGATCCAATGTTTTGAGATCATATGTTCATTCATTTTCAGATGAGATCGAGGTAACACACACTATATTCACATGAGATATTTTATAAATTAAATAAAAGATGACCATGTGTGAGATTAGGGTTGATAAAAATAATGAAATTGTTAAAGGAATGATGGCCTGGGGCTCGGATGATGATTTTGAAATTTACCTCTTTAGTAGAAGAGATTTTAGGAATGGGCTGGATATTATCAAATGTCATGGGAGTCATTCTTGGATGGTTGGAATGGATGTGAAATGATGTTTTATATCGCCACATAGGTTAGAGAAAGGCAACCACATATAGTTACAATGTTTAAGGATGGATATTTCATGTAACTTGGTGTTCAGGTTTTGATCAAGTGAATCAATAACAAGGAAACTATTATGGTTGGGAGTGTGAGGTTGGTCATGTGAGATACGACCCTCGGGTAAAACGGGAATGAGTGTATGTGATCGGTCATTGGATGGTCATTTTTTAATTTTGATCCTGATGAAAAAATAGACTTGATACTTCTGGATTCCAAAATGAATTCTAGGTATAATTCATATATGTTGTTGAGTGGAGTTTGATCATGGGTGTTGGGCTCAGGATGTCTTGTGATGACCCAAGTGTGTTGGATTAGGAATGCATCAGTGCTTACGAAAAGCACAACATGGGTTCAATTAATTGATGAACCAGTAGATAATATTACACTGGAATTTGAGCATGGTCTTTAATGGGCATATTAGACAATCACAGGATGCCTCCAAGCTTAAAGAAAACATGATTGGGTAAATCAGTGATGCGTCAATGACATGATCTGAGCATTTTCATGATGGGCCTGCCTAAGGAGGCCCAATCAGTGGTTTTACAAATATTTGGATTCTGTGAGCCTAAAATTGCATCAAATTCATTATTTTGTACATGATAAGTATGTTTTTGGGTTTTGGATAATACTTTTTAGAAAAAAGACAACATGCTCATGTTATGAATGGACAATGTGTACATGTATACTTTGACTTGGAGTTTAGAAATGTGAGAGAGTTATAGCATCAAATGGGGTTTTTATGTGTGACCGGTCATGGATAGTTGGAAACTATTCCATGATCAATTTTGGAGTGTGGGTACAAAGTTATGATAGGAAATTCCATGGGTGGAAGGGCCAAGGATTGGAAGTTGGTAGTTTCATGTTAAAGATTATGTCAGGGAGCACCATGGGACAAGTGATCAATGTGATGATGGAGTGATCATGTTTTTGGATGGATATTATTAGGTAAGTACTATATCAGTGTTTCGATAATGATTGTGAGAATTGGATCATGTTTCAGGGGTCTGAGCACCTTAAATTGAGGGTTATTCCTTGGATGTGATTTGAGAATTTGGGAATAGAACATGGATAGTTGATGATAAATTGATGACCCAGATAGGTTAGGATGTATGGTTGGATGACCACCATGACTTCTCAATGATTTGAAGTTTTATAGTGGGGAGCTTATACTGCCATGTGTCCAGATGAGCATTTGGAATTGATATTTTTTTTTTGAATTTTTGATTACCAGATGGGTCCAATTTCAATTGGAGATTTAGAATGGAATTATGAGAGTTGGTATGCCCTAAATGTATATTTTTGGATGTGGAATGAAATTAAAAAGGTATCTCAAGTACTTGGGTGGGTTTTAGGAGATTTGGTATAAGTTTAATTTTTTTGAGGATTTTCTCCAGGAGCACAGTTTACAATGCATGATTTAGGGGAAACCATGTGGCACCATAAAGCTCCGAACATTTATAATTTTTTTCTATAAAGCAAGATTTTCTTACATAGTTAGGGAAAAATTAAGGGAAAACTACTGTGAGTTTGTATAGAAAACCATGTGGAATTTACAAAGTGGTATAAAACTATTTGACACAGTTTGACACATGGTTTAGTAATCGTGCAACCAAACCATGTGAGGTGGATGGCTTGGAGGCAGATCCATCTGCATTCTTGGTTTATAGTTTGGACAACTATGTGTACTAATAAAAAGGATAAATTTAAATATTTTTCCTCCCATGAATTTTAAGAGTGGGGTATCCCTTCTTCCCCTTCCTTCGAACGTACCAGGGTCAGACACCCTCCCCCTATCTTACCTTTATCTCCCTAGTTTCGAGTGGGGTTATTGATGCATATTTGGGTGATTCCAAGTATATAATTCCCTCCATTAATCTATGGTTTTTCCTTCCTTAATTCTATTTTTTTTTCTGGATAGGGTTTTGATTTTTGATTCCATCAGACCATGGTGGAATCAGATGACATTGATGGGGATTTTGTTCTACTTGCAATAAGGGTGTTTCAAGGTACCATCTATACCTAGTTTCTCAGTGTTTCATTAAGGTATTGTGTCATAGTAATTTTATTATATTTTTAATTAAATTTATATTTAATTTATTGATGAATAAACCATGTGTGTTAGGTATTTTATTGAGAAATGTGTTAGGAGTCTCCAATGGACCTCTCATGGAAAGTTGGATTCAGTTTTGATGTGACGGGGTCACTAGTGAGTGAAATAATGATTATTAATCTTTTAAATATTTTTTTTTGATTAATTATAATTGTTATAATTAATTAATTATTGATGTTTAGTTTGAGATAGGATTCTGAGTGTTTGGTTCGAGTTTAGTTGAGCATGGATGGACCTCGATGAGTCTTAGAGAGGGCTATTGGTATACTTTAAAATAAGAAACAACTTGAAAAGGTAGGTGGTATCACATTCTAGACCTATGAATTTATTCTTTTGATTATGTGACATGAGTTGTTTGGGACTTCCAATTTAGTAGATTCCTTTTTTAAAATGGTTTATTTAATTGAAATTTAATGTTTAAATTAAATCAAATGGGTGAATTAGATTGAATCCCTTAGAGGACTAGAACAAAGTTCCTAGGCCACAACGGTTCTAGGACACTGAATTGATGCCTCAACCACTGATGGATGAGTCATTGAATGCATATATGTTTTAACATTTGGACACCTTGAGTGGGGTGACTGGGCCTTGTGAGACATTGTGG
The DNA here is from genome assembly GCA_963277665.1 of Viscum album. Classification (NCBI taxonomy): domain Eukaryota; kingdom Viridiplantae; phylum Streptophyta; class Magnoliopsida; order Santalales; family Viscaceae; genus Viscum; species Viscum album. Next base: position 1,821,812,367 of record OY728132.1, read on the forward strand.
TCCTAGGGAAGGGACCTTGTTTGACTCATTAATGAGGTGTTATATAACTTGATATGACTGGACCAAGAGGGACAGAGAAAAACTTTGAGATACCCAGTGGATTATAGACCTCTTGAGAGGAAAGTCCAGACCTTATGTGGCTTGTTATCTCATGAATATACCTAGGTGGTAAGACCTTAGGCAGACTAGGAATGGGTTGAGAGAGTAGACCAACCAAGTGAGACTTTATCAACTAAGATAAGTCATGACCCAAATTTTGACTGATTATAACATGGAATATCCCATGTAACTAGTGGTTCCATGTTATCTTGATTATGATGTCAATATATGTAGTATCAACTGGGCATTGGGTCTTGATCCAAGCCCTAGTTTGAGGTCAAGGACCCATGTGTGGGTGCCCCTACTATGTAGTGAATTAGGGGACCCTAGTGGGTTCCCCAGTGGTCGAATGACCATGTACATGTATGTATGGATATGATTAGATATGTTATAGGGTGTAACATTATAACTTTTACCTAATATGTGAGCCAAGGGGATGTGGGATGTGGAGTTGGGCATGGTCGTTCAACCAACCCCTGTGATTTATTCTATTTATGGTGGGTTTTGAAATTCTCCCTCAAAGAAGATGTGACATGGGTAGGATTCCATGGATTTGGATCCAATGTAGGGATGATAGTTTCCATGCACTTGGAGCTCGATGATTGGACCTTCCATGTATTTGGATCTCGAATGTTTGGAATTCCAAGGGATAGGTCCCCATAGTCATGAGGTATAAAGATGGGAGTTTCCATGGAATTGAAGTTTGATGATTGGAGATTCCTTGTATTTGGAGATTAGATGTTTTTAATTCCATGGAATAGGTCCTTCGAGTCATGATACATATAGATGAGAGATTCCATATACTTGGAGCTTGGTTATTGGAGATACCTTGTATTTAGATCTCTAATGTTTGGGATTACATCAGATAAGTCCTTAGAGTATTGAGAATATGGTTAGGGATTCCATGGATTTGGATACACCATGTTATTGAGAAGAATAGTCATCAATATATGCTTAGATACACCCTTACACTAGCTTAATTAGGTGTGGTTTATTAGGGTTATAGACCTAAGGATCGATAATTATTTTTCTTTATTTATTTTATTTTATATAGTGAATTTATTGATTTCAATAGAGCATGAAACATTCACATATCATAGTATATTATGGTTATTATGTGACCACATTAGTGGTACCCTACTGAGTTATGTACTCACACCCTACATGGTCCTCTATTTCACATGGGTACCTGAGTATCTCTCACATGGTTATTGCAGCCACAAGTTGGGCTAAGGCCTAAGTTTGATCATGTAGAATGGATATAATGAGAATATAGATCATAGGGTGTTATATGAATCAGAGCTATTGAGGATAAATTTTTTTTATTTCCTTTTATTCTTCTCTATACTTATGACCAAACAAGTGGGTGATATTTTTATGTAAAATTTTCTTTTTGAATAGCATGTCCAGTTTATTTACTATTGTGCGTGCTCTGATGTGATGGATGTTTATACTATTTGGTTATTTATTGTCCCTATAATTTCACACTATGATACATGGGGTATAGTCTCCCCACAATAACATCTTATACCACTTTTTATAGTTATAAGCCTATGAAATATAGGGAGGTGCGCCTAAGGTCACACGGAGAACCTGTCTGATTACTGTTCATGAGTAAGCTAGGCCAACACATTACACCACTAATTAAATATTTATCTATACATATTTGAGTATCATAATACATAATATTATTTAAAGATATTATATTCATGGATTAACATGAAAATTACTGAAGGAGGAGTTTGAGTACTATCTATAACAAATTGGAATAGAGGAAGTGAAAGATATAACACATATCTTGATAAGTTGTTATAATTAGTGAGATATGTCTATATGACTGTATTTTGAAGACCCATGAGTTGGGAGAAGTCCATTATTGTGTAAAAATACTTTTTATTTCTAAAATATATATTTACAACACTTGTGTGAAAGTTTTATTATTATTAGAGATTTTAAGTAGTGAAGTTCTCAAAGATACCCTCACATGGGTATACATACTGAATATGTGATTGGAAATTGATACAAGGAGTTTAAGTAGGTTTTATAAATTTCTAAAGGTTATTTGAAGTGTTTATGAGTGTTTAGTAATGGCTGGAGTTCCTTTGAAAATGCCTTGAAGTCATTTTGAAGGAGTCTACAAACTTAGAGTTCTTGGCCAGAAAATTAATAAAGGACTAAGCATAAAGAATGATCGTAATACTTTAGAGTTGAATGTATAACTTTGGGCCAGATTTTATGAATCAATTGTAATATTTCAATACATCATATGACTTTTATGTAATGTAGAAATATGATAAAGGTAAGAGTGTATGACTTCTTTGTATGACTCTAAAGTTGATTGTATGACTTCATGATAAGTGTAAGGATTTGAAGGGCCAAACATAAACCTTTCCTAGTGTAAGTATTTGAGATGAGAATAAATATTAAATATTTAATTTTTATAGTAATCTTATAGATGAAAAATTTAATGTTTCAAGATTCAATTTTGATGAAGTTTAGAATGAAAGGGATAATGCTTGAGCTATTTTTCAATGATCAAAACACCACAAAACAAGTGTGATAAAAGCTTGAAAATGATAAGTTCTAATATTCAATTAGGTTAATAGAAGATCAAAGATGGTGATATTATAGAAAATTTTCAACTTCTTTGAAATAAAAAATTCCAAAATTAAGTGTAAATGATATTTTTTGATGCTGGTGATATTCCTAATCGATCTAAACATCATGATGCTATTACGAGTCATGATCTAAGATGGTCATAAGTGAATGAAAGAGTGGGATGAATTTATGTGAAATAAATTAATCATAAAACTATTCTTCTAGGTTTTTTAAAACCATAAAAGTGGTAAATATGAAGATTATTGGAGCTAGTTTTTAATTTTTTAAACATCATAAGGAGTTGTGATTCATGATTGAGATGAAGTTGAGGTGAGTCAAGATGTGTTTGTATTTAAATGTATAAATCATTTTAATTTCTTCAGTGGTATTCAATAATTATCTCAAGATACAGGATGATGAACCAAGCTACATATGTAATGATATATAATCATTATATAGCTGGGGAGATTAAAATGAATTTAGTGAGGAAATATTATTGAAGAAAATGTGTGAGATGATCCTATTATATAAGTATCAAAATATTTGTTGATTTGATGAGTTATTTTCAAGATCTTCTATTTTTAGTGAGAAGCTTGAAGTAAATAGAGATCAAGGATAGTTAATCAATAATGAAGAAGATGAGAATGAGAAGAGAAGATCTTGAAACTATTGGAAGGATATAGAATAATTTCTTTTTTTAATAGAAAAATGAGAAATAAATGAGAAATAAAAAAGTGAGGTCACTTATATATTTATATAAGAGACAATGATTAAGGGAAAAAATAGTATCAAGATCATGGGAGAATACCCACCTATGAAAAAGGTGGGAAATTAAATGATATTTTGGGGAAAAAACTTGTTGGGGGATATTTTATATTCTAAAATAGTTAACCTAATTTCCTGATGAACTAAATATAAAAGGATAAAATAAGGATAGAGGATTTGAGTGTTTGTGAGTTCATTTGAGACTGAGAAAAATAGATAAAACACTATATCTCTTAAAGAATAAGAACAAAAAGAATAAGAATCCGAGCATGTGATGAAGTTGAATATATTTTAGGTATCAAAGGTAAAGGAATAATAAGAGAATCCTGTGATAGCCATAGTTGCTGAAGCTATGACGGAAATGGCTGGTGGGTTCTTGTCGATGATACAAATGATGATGATGATGCAGTGGTTCGATGTTGGGGTTGTGGATCAAGGAGGCTCGCTACTCAAGGATTTGTGTCATGAGGCATCCCAGTCATCGTGGCTGTGATTATGGATTTTTGATATTTTGAATTTTGAATAAACATAATTTCATTTAATTAGTTTTATGATTTTGGTAATTTGAGTGTATAGTCTGGTTATCGCTAAAACAAAAAGTGGATTTATAAAATCAAATAAAAAGATAATTTTTAGTCAGTCCATAGTTGCTGAAGTTTGAGAAGAAGAAAATTAAATAAGATAAAAATATGATTTGAATGTAATATTTTATTGGTGTCGAGAACTTGAAGTATGAGGAGTGGTTGGGTTTTAATATCACAAGATATCAATGAGTGATGAATCCAAAACAATAGGTTTTAAAGATCCGTGAAGCTGAGTTTCAATCAGTGACAAAGCTACATAGTACTCTAGAGGATCTTATAGCATTTGAAGAAGCTGACATTGATTTGAAGGAGATCTATATTATTGATGTAGAAGAATACTATGTAGAGATACTAATATACTTATAAGTAATAAATTTAAAGTAAAAATTTCTTATATATGGTGATACTCTATAGAAATAGTGAGACTCAGGTTATATAGGGAGATTATAGTGAAACTTTGTGATTACAATGAGAAGATGTTGAAAAAAGTCCCATGTGAAATGGGAATTTGTAAGTCCAGTGAGACTCTAGCAGTGAAGGTGTGGGAAACACCAACCATGGTAATCAAAATATGATTATAGTGGACAATCCTTATAGAAAACAACCAATCAAGGAAAGGAGTGGTTTTTTGTATTTAACCTTTCAAAAATATCACGCGCCTTATTGTTTCTTTACCTGAATGAATATATAAAATAGTTTCTAGGTGAAATATTATCATATCTATTTTCAGTAACTAAAAAATGAGGTTAAATTCCAAATTATTTTCGAGATAGTTTGGAATTTGGTAAAAAATATGCAACACCTGATTTACCCCTCATATCATGTGTTTTCAATAGTCCTATTGGGAATTTAAAGTGGTATCAGAGTCATGTTACCTATAACTAGATCTATTTTTGAAGACCCATTGAATTTTATTTGGTTTAATAAAGTAAATATTTGATATGGTTGCAGAAAAACATTTCATGAAGAATATCGATTCCATTCATGTTGTTGTTCATACTGAATTATTTTCCAAGAGTCTAAAAAAAGGGTGAAGAAGAAATATAAGAAAGTGATAAAGAACTAAAAGGATATAGATGGACACCCACGAGTTGAAATTAATCAGAGTGGTTTGTGTTACATCAAAATTAGTGAAAAATATTCATTAGATGAAGTTAGTTTAAACTATGCATTACTTGAGGAGCTTACAAATGATAAACCGCTCAGTGATTTTTATTATAAAACTAAGGAGTAGCTTGAAATATACCCCATTAATTTTTTTGTTCACATAATAATGCATATAAAGGGATTATATAATGAAAAGTAATAGTTTTATCAAGAGGATGATTCAATAGAATATACATTGACTAAATAGGTTATAAAATCCAACACTCTCCCAAGACTTGTTTAAATGAAGGATGAATTAGTCTCCCTTTGAAATGAAATACTTACATTGATAGATGAATAATTTAAAATAGATTCTTGTGATAAATTTATTATTTAATAGGTGTTACATTAACTTGATATACTCCATAAAATTCATATGAAAGTTAAAGAATCCCAGATAGATGTGAAAGATAGAAGAGTGAAAGAGTTGGAAAGTTCCTTGGTTAAAACAATAAAGTTTCATGAGGATAATATTCTATAAGAGAATAGATAATGTTAATTTAGGTTGATATATATAGAGGATGAAAATATATGACTCAACTTGAAGTGTCTAGTGTTGAAAATCTGATTGAAGAATCTAAGAAGATTTTTTTTACAAATGTGAAAGGTTAAAAATCATGAGAAACCCATAAATACCTCAAGAATGGAAGTTAGAATAAGTAAAATAAATACCCCCAAAAGGTTTCTACAAAAATAGTGAATGATTACAAAATTATCTATCATGTAAATCTAGAAAATCTGATTACCTTACTATAAAAGATAAAAGAATAAGGTTTATAGGAAAATGTTAGTGATGCTGTAACTTTAGATACATTGATATTGAGAGTTATTATAATAGGTCAGTGTATTAAAATGATAAAATTCTAGAATAAAGGGGTAATAAAATTTTAAATAAAGGAAAAACCTATTAGATAGAAGGTTAATTCATAGAAATAGATAAATATATCTTGTAAGAACAAATTTGAATTACTTGGAAACTTCTATGATTTTTGAAAGGTTACTGGTAATTGTTATGAGAAATACTAGTATAATACTTCCAAGTATTACTCATATATTGAAGATAATAAATGATCACTACATATTGAGGATAAGGTACACAAGTCCACCTTAGTGAAGAATATTATGAAGAAAGCTATTGAGAATGCAACTCCCATGAAGAAACATAGTATAGTTGAGAAGTTTTTCAAGACTGGTAAATATAAAAATAAATAATTTTTGCATGGAATGTGAAATTTAATTAGACACACTCCAAAAAATTACATGACTACTCTACCATAATAGATGGAGAAGTTGAATAAAAAGGCTAAAGAACCATTGGTCCCTCATGTCAAAACTAATGTAAAGAATAATTTCACACATATAATGAAATAAGTTCATGTAACTAATGATATATTTATAACATGAACATAAGAAATGGAATAATAAAGGAAATTGGAGAAAGCATCAAAGAAATAAATCACTATGTCATCTCAAGGAAATAAGTCCATTACAACTAAGATAAAATCTAATAACAAGAATAAAACTATCTTGCCTAAAGGGGAAAAATATGAAAACCTAAAGTGGATGTAATAATGAAGAAAAAAAATAAAATTTAGAGCTTTAAATGAAAATGCACTGGGTTGAGAAATAATTCTCATCCCCAGTGATATAAATGAATAAGTGGAAAAGTCCACCTTAGTCCCACATTCTGATGATTTTGTTTTAAAGAAAAAATTGATGGTCAAGCTACAAGAAATTCAAACCACCATGGAGTAAAATTTCAATTGGTATAATAATTTCATGAATATTATTTATGAAAGAAAAACACCCATGATGATGAAGTGTATAGGAATCATCCCTCTAGGGGGAGCCACTAAATAAGTGAAGGCTTATAAACATTTTTAATATTCTTAAAAACTAGAAATATAGACATCCCCAACATTCTTGAATTGTGAGGTATGATATCCAATCTATTTTCCTAGTTATGGTGTATACTTTTTGTATTCATAAAGGGGGTCTATTTTTCTAACAAAAATAGAGAATCAATTTACATGCACTTGAACTTTATGATGTGTTTTGTGAAAATGAGTGTAGGTTTACAATTTTTTTTGAAAATTTTATTTTTATATCTCATGAGAATAAAAAATATGAGCTGGAACTACATTGATAAATGAAATGGACAAATTTGGTGTCTAGGTTATGAACTATTATTTTCTAAACAAATTTTACCAAGTACGCTTAAAGTTATTCATTGATGGATCATTACTAATAAGTTTATGGTGCCTTTATTTTCTAAGAATATTATAAGACCATAGTAACAAGGAGTGTTCTTTAAAGTGTATGAGAGCACCCTTACATTAAGGCCGGGGGGGGGGGGGGGTCCTCTATTTTCATTTATTTTCAATTAAGGGGAGTGGAATAAAATTTAGTGTTGAATTATATTTAGAATTGACAACAAATCCAAAGTGGGAGATTGAAGAGACCTTAGGTTGATGATTGTATTTTTTTTCACTTGATCTCATTGTAACTATCAATGTCATGATGAAAATGTGATGATCTAGGTGATGGATTTAAGTATCCACCGAATATATGAATAAGTAGCTACCCATTCACTATAGGTAATGAATAATGGAGTGAAATATCATTATAAATATAAAGGTAGTATCATATGCTTGAAATTAAATAAGAAAATACATACTGCTGTTTAAAGATATGGCTGGAAAAATTTGAGTAGAAGCCTACATTAGATGATTTAAAGAACTAATATTCATGGATAAACATGAAAAGTTATAAAGGAGAAGTTCTATCACTTTATACAATAATTTTTAATAGAGAAAGTGCTGACTACAATGCAAAAATTGAAGATCTATTATAATTAGTGAGATATGATTAGCTAATTGTAGTTTTTTTATTGGAGTTTGAAGACCTATGAGTTGTGAGAAGGATAAACTTGAGTAAAACTACTGTTGATTGATGAAATCAGTGTTTATAATACTTGGGTGATGGTTTTATTATTGATGGATATTATAATTAGTAAATTTCTTGAAGATACTCTCACATGAGTATACATGCTGTATATGAGATTGGAAATCAATACAAGGAGTTTAAATAGGTTTGATAAATTTTAAAAGGTTATTTGAAGTGTTTATGAGTGTTTGAGAATGGATAGAGTCCCATTGAAGAATCCACAGATTCCTTTTGAAGGAGTCTGTAAACATAGATTTCTTAGCTTAAAAAATAACAAAGGACTGAGAGTAAGGCTTGATTGTAAGACTTTAGATTTAAACATAAGTATTTGATCTAAAACATATGAATTGATTAGTACATCATATGACTTCAAGGTAAGGTAGGAAAATGAAAAAGGAAATAGAATACGACTTCATTATAAAACTCTAAGGTTGATTGTATGACTTCATGATGAGTGTAAGACTTTGAAGCATTGAACGTAAGCATTTACATTCATAAGTATTAAAGTTGAATGTAAGTATTTTATACTTATATTTTTTTCCAATAAGATCTAGGATGACAAATTTGAAGTTTTCCGATTAATTTCTAATAAAGATTATAATGAAATTTATTATGCTTGATATGGGTTTCAATGATCAAAACATCATAAAATAAGTTTGATATAAGATTGGATTGATAAGTGATGCTATTCAATGAGATTAATGGAATATCAAAACTAGAGATATTCTAGAACATTTTGAACTACTTCAAATTAATAAATTTTATAAATAAGTGGAAATGATATTTTTTTTGATGTTGATACTATTACTAATTGATCCAAACATCATGATACTATTATGATCCATAATCCAATATGGTTCAAATAGATTCAAAGAATAGGATGCATTTTTGGGAAATAAATTAAGCGTGAAACATTTATTTTAGGTTTGTTAAAACTAGAAAATAAAAGAAATATAAAGATTCTTGGAGCTAGTTTTTAATTTTAAAAACATCACAAGGAGCTATGATTCATGATTGGGATAATGTTGAGGTGAGTCAAGTTGAGTTTCTATCCGAATGCCCATATTATTTTAATGTCTATACAAGTATTCAATGGTTTTCTCAATCTATAATAAGATGAACCAAGATGCATACGTAATGCTGTATAATAATTATATGGATGGGGATATTGAAATATAGTTATTGTGTACATATTATTTAATAAAATTAGAAATATGATCCTAATTTAGAAGCATCATAATATTTATTGAGTTGTTAAGTTATTTTCAATAACTATTGTGTCGAGTGAGAAGGTTTAAGTAAATAGAAATCGAGGCTGGTTTAGTAAGAATGAAGAAGATGAGAATAGAAAGAGAATATCTACAGTCTACTATAAGGATTTGGGATAATTTATTTTGGATGAGAAGAAAATGAAAAATAAATGAGAAAGAAAAAAGTGAGGGAATTTCTGTCTTTATATACAAGACAACAATTAAGGGAAAGAATAATATTGAAATCACGGGGGAATACACACGTATGAAAATGGTGAGAAATTAAATGAGATTGTGGGAGTATAATTAATTGGCTATATTTTATATTCCTAAATGGTTATACTAATTTCCTAATGACCTATATAAAAAATGAAAAGGAAGGATAAATGATCTAAGTGTTCATGAATTCATACTAGAATGATTAGAATAGAGAAAAAACTATAATTATAGAATAAGAACAACAAGAATAAGAATCAGATCCTGTGATGAATATGGATATCTTCTATTTATTAAAGCTAAAGGAATATGAATAGATTCCTATGAAAACCATGGTTTTAGAAGTTTGAGAAGAAGAAAATAGAGTAAGAGGCCTATCTGCTTTGAATATATTATTTCATTATTGTCATGCACTTGAAGTATGTAGAGTTTCTAGGTTTTATGATCATATAAGATCAGTGAGTGAGGAATGCAGATCAATAGGTTATGAATATTATTAAATTTTATTTTCAAGTGGTGACCTGGTTGTAGAGTAATCTTAAAGATCTTCTAGAATTTGAATAAATTTCTATTGAGTTAAAGGAGATCTATATTATTAATTTGGAATAATTCCATGCAGATCTACTTTCAAGGAATAAATTCAAAGAAACACTTTTATATATTTGGTGGGACTCCATAGAACCTATGAAACTAGGGGTATGTAGGTTGATCATAGTGCGACTGTGATTGTTGTGAGAAATAGTTGAAAGAAGTCCTATATGAAATAGACATTTATAAGTTTAGTGAGATTATGGAAATAAAAGTGTGGGAAATACCACCCACTATAATCAAAATTATATTATAGTGGAGAATCCTTGATTTGGGTGAACAAACAATCAAGTAAATGAGTATGTATTTATACCAAAACTTGTAAAAATACATTGTTCCTATTTATTTATTCACTTTAATTCATACAGTTGATAATTTCTAGGTAAAATATTAACATATCCATTTGCACTAACCAACAATAGATGTTAGATTCTAAAGGGGTTTTATAATAGTTTAAAATTTGGTAAAACATAGTCAACACCTAATTAAAACCCTCTCTTAGGTGTCTTCACTGGTCCTATTTTTCACTTTAAAAGTGAATATATTGATTGAATTCATAAATAAAATGGGAAACTCAAAAAACACTATTGTAATTCATTTCATTATGATTTAACAAGGGTTGGATAATTAGTGATCTAAAAATCATGTATCAAATCCTCATTGTATCCTATTAAATCTCACAACCACCCACATTTCAAACTTGATAACATCAAATCAAATTACAACATAATATATATCATTAAATTTTAATTTCTCTTATAAAATAATCAATATTATATTAACAATATTTTGAATATCATCCCTTAAATTACTCAACCACCTTTAACTTTTAAACATGATCCCATTTTAATTTATCACAGTGGATTTGATATTATTATAGTGTAACGTACAACCTCTTCAAAAACCATGGTCTAAAACTAAAACCTAATATCCTTCACCACAATTTCCTGTTGTGATAATTTTTCCCCTATGACACATTACAATGTAATAGTATAGGTTACAAAATAACCAAAAAAACCATGACACAATGTATAAGTCACAGTGTTTAGAGGTGACACATTTATTATACTATAATACTTAGATAAAAATATTTCCCTCGGGGAAAAATCATGGTGTAATGTAAGTCATTAAAACATGATTTTCACATTAGCTAGAAATTCATCTCAAAATCTAATCCAAAACTTCCTCCATTATCTCTAACTCCTCTAATATGTAAAATAATCCATGAAATAATGATTTATACCTCTATATTAGAAACTTTTCAAATGTTCTTATCCTAGAGAATCCATTGAAAACACCAATGAAGAAGGAATTCCCAAAAATATAACCCCAACATGAGATATATCTAAAAAAATAAATTTATCTAAATGACTTAAACATAACACTCCAATCAAGGATAAAAGAAATAACATCAATTTATTTATATACAATGTGAAATTTAATGTCACTATAATCATCAATATTCAAAACAACTCTATGTATTGAACCTGCATATGAGATTCTTGTTCTTATATACATTCCTCCAAACCATCATGTTTCCACAAAAAACTCCCCAAATGATTGTTTTTACCTCAAAACACTTTCTCTTGAAGATATTGAATCTATATTGTTTGTTAAAAAAATGTTCAAATCCTACTCAATATAAAAATCATCCCAATCAATTACATGAGAGTTATTGTAAAGACACCTTTGAGGCTGAAAAAAATTGAAGACATCATGAACTCAATAAATTCATGGTGGGAGAACTAATATGTATTCCACTTTACCAATAAACATTCACACATATAAATGTCTAATGAATTATGGAGGAAGTTTATTACCTATACCAAACATATTTTATTCATGATAAGGATAAACCTTCAAGAACACATGATGAAAAACCTCAAACTCTAAGGGAATCATACACTAATTCATATAATATTTATAACAATCATTCATATCTTTCATCCACTGTTGAATCACCTACATTTTATATATCATAATTTTCACCAAGTCTAGTCCAATGATTATCATTTCACTGACCACGGTTTATCACAAAGGTGATATACACAAATACTCATAAAATGCCTCAAATTATTCCATGCTAATATATGATTGAAAAAAATTATTATAGGAAAACTCAAACAAAGGAAAATTCCTTACCCAAACCTATAAAATTAATGAAAAATGAATGTAACATATACTCTAATGTCTAAATCATTCATTCCATCTACTTGTCTATTAGAGGATGAGATGCCGTACTAAGACACAACTGAGTAACAAAATCATGTTGTAATCTCTTTAATAATCAGGAAGTAATGTGTGGATTCTAAAATTATCATCCCTATATTTCTATAGAGTCTCATAACCTATATAATATAAATCCTCACCAATGAATCCATTAATCTAGACTCCCTGATATCTTGGAAATGAATCACTTATATTAGTTGATCTACAACAATCCAAATGAAATCATATTCTCCATATGCTCAAGGAAATACTGTAACAAAATCCATGGATATGTAATCCCATTTCCAATATAGAATATCCAAATCCAATAAAATAATAGTTAGAAACTGATTCCAAGATTTAACCAACTAACAAACAAGGCATTATGATATGAACCCCGCCACCAATTTATTTTTACTAGGACACCAAAACTACTCCTTCAAAGGATAATACATATTATAATACAAGGATGTACTACCAGAGGTGATCTATGAAACTCACACAAAACCACCTCTCACATCACCTATGTAATGAAAAACATCACCCTCTATCTAGCCCTTAAGAGAATCACCATGAAGGATGCAATCTATCCACACCTTTAACTGATGATCTCCTAGATGATATTCCTCCACCTTCTGAAATAAATGGGCATATGATATCATATAATACATGAATACTCCACCACCAACCTCTTAATTTTCTTGATGTAATTTTACACGATTCTCCAATATCCTCCATTCACTACCAACATCTTGAGAAACATCACCATACACTTTTCTACTTAGCACATCAACTACTACCTCACCTTTTACTAATGTATAAGTGATATCAAATTCATAATCCTATTATAACTCTACCCATATACACTGACTTAAATTCAAATATCACTAAGAGAAAATATAACACATGATATTATGATAAAAAACCCCCAAATAACTCTCTTATAAGGTAATACCATTATAGATTCAATGAAAATACCACCAACAAAATCTTAAGATCATGGATGACATATTTATATTCATGTGGGTGTAAATACCTAGACATATAGAATACCACCGAATGATATTTTATCAACAAAAAACCCAAAATAAGATAGAAATAATCATAATAAACCTTAAAAAACACTCCCTCCTCAGGTAAATAAGGATAAGATAAATGATCAAATTATCCTTCAAATATCCTAACAATATATGACACTCAACCATCCATTCAAAATTCCAACCATTCTTGGCCAAGGTAGTTAAAAGTGTTGTGAGCTAAGATAAATCAAACATAAAACTCATATAGTATACTTCTAGGATAAATAATTTGTTTACATTTTCAAAATTCTTGGTTTATCCTTAAGAAAAAAACACCTAAACATTTTGAGGATAAACTTCTATACCCCACTAAGATACAACACGCCCAAGGAAATGCACCTCATGTGTCTTGAATCTTTAATTAGAAAATTTGTTATATAATAGTTATAGTTGAATAACCTTAAATATATTAATTGAATGATCTAAAATATATTACTTTTTATTCTAATATATTAGGGTGTTTTCAATTAACACCAACATAAACTAATTAAGGATCCTATGAAATATCTAATTTATCAATCCCATAAATACTACCTATAGATTTGTGACCTTGAAAGGAATTAATACAAATTCAAAATGATCATAATGATACAAGAAAGATATATTTTAAATATCATACCCCTTTAATTGTATATGATTATATATTGTCCATGTATCAATATTAAAAAAGAAATATTGTTCCCTTTTACATATCATATAATATTTGGTCCTTAAAAATGGATACTAGCTCATCACTATAATCTAGTTCAATCAATGATTATCCATGAAGATATATAAACCTCTATCAAAATTCTTTGAAAACAATACCACAGATATCTTAGGTGATATATTAGGTCAAATGAACCCCATCTACAATAATTCACCCATCTATATTTACAACTCTCATGACTCTGAGGGCACCTTCCTATAAGGAGAAATAGAAATTGGAGAAACACCAGGCTAAAAGTCTTTCCCAAACTCAAGAACATGTGTGTACCTTACACTATAGATAATCAATACTTATTTATTTAATTATACATTTATTTTAGATCATATATAAGGAACAAAATAGTTCCTTTCTCTGAGGGTATCCACAATTCGATGAAACACCAAACGCTTGGGAAGGGTCCTCATTTTGTCTGTAGAATGATAGTACCTCTCAAAGTAAAGGAATAAAGAGAAGATAACTCCAAGGAGAATATATGTCACACATATAGGTTTGGATTACTATCCATTCCAAAGTATTGGAATATTTAAATAAACCTCAAGGATACTCCCTAAGACTTCTATATATTTACTCAAACATTACATAATGTTCAAGTAATGCATGTGGAAATAAATCATCTATATCCCTCAACCATGCATTTAATATTTAAATTACATCAACCAAATCTCCCTAAAATTTCATCATATGGAACGTAACAATCAATGATATCCATATGTGGAAGAAAATCAGATGTTAACACTTAACATTCAACCTCCCTTATCAATCATACCATACGGTTGATATATCATTTCCTATGATATAACCATATCACACAATATGATATGGCTAAGTTAGTGAAGAGATATACTCCATCACCCCTTATTATATGCCTAAACCAAAGCATATGATATACCATTGGTTTATATATGTCATACCATATGATATAAATATATCATACCTTATGATATAAGACTAAACACATTATATATATAAAGGATTTAGGGAAAATATCTATAAATATATCACTTGAAAAAAATACTCATGGAATTTTTTCCATTTCACCTTATAATGTATCATATACAATAAATTGTGAAGCCATATCCAAGAAACTTTTGGAAATCTATGATCAATTTCACCATGTATCACATTATTTTCAACACTTTGTGAATATCCATCCAAAACTCCAAAACTCCTTTTGGATAAATTCAAAAACACTTTTAGGACAACTTTATATTTTTTTTAAAAATTAATCCCCATCCAGTAAACTAAAAAGTGTGACCCCATGATCCTTTGTATCATTGAAAATGAATATGAATTATTGAATCCATAAATGTAAGAAAAGAGTGGTCTCTAGAAAATAATAAAAAATAATCAAGCTTCAAATAGATTTGGCATGATCTAGATCAAACATGTGTATCTCTAAACCTATGTCCATCAGTTTTATCACATATAAATTATGCATAATCATATGATCCCTTTGTCTAATACATCAAGTGACCATGAGAAATAGAGTATTTTGAACCCATATATCCACTCATGTATTTTCAATTATTAATTCCCAACTCTTTGAACAAGTATTCAAAACTATTTACTTCCTAACATCTAATTTTATTATTTTAATAACTTTTTTTTTCTACTTAAAACTCTTTATGAGTTCATCATCATCATTATTCCTAAACCTTTTCCTTTTTAACATTTCTTTCAGATCACTTTGGTAAAAAATAAAACTATTTATATTAATAAATTTAACAAAACATCCTAAACCCATTTAGGATATAAAGTGACATCCAATTTGAGAATTATTGGTTTAATATTTTATTTATTACACATTGAACTTTTCATAGTCCAAACATACTCCCACTAGCTTCTTAGAAACTATATTATCTCTAGAGTATCATGCTAAGATACACAAAATTTTATGTGATTAGAAAATTATATTTACTTTCTTAAGTGAGAATATTTAACAAATAAACTATTGAAAACCATATCTTATTGTCATTATATATGTTTGGATAAATATTCTAAAAATAATATTTTATTCTTTAAGATATGACAATTTTTTTGGGGGGGGGGGGGTGAGAACTCTTTATCTCATATTTTAATAGATATTTTAGATAATTTTTTTATCCTTATCTTCTTTTCAAACATGTTATAGAACTATATGAATCATAAATCATGTATATTATAAAGAATCATCTCATTTATTCATAAAAAACCATTAATTATAATATAAACATATATTATCATATTATAGGAAATAAACAATATTACAAATATAAATATTTTATTCTAGATTCATTAAAAAATTAAATTAATCCATTTATATAACTCCATGATGTATTAACCCTTTATTCACTACTATAATACTTAGTCAAAGCTCTAACCATCAATACTTCATCAATTTTGAACCTCTATACATATTCACAACAATTTTTTAATGTATAGTTGGCATTATATACCCTTAAAAATATAATAATTTATTTATGAAATATTAATACCTAATTTAGAATATCTATTGAGCTTATTTCACCCCTCAAGGTATTCCATGTAGTTTATTTTATAGTGAAAAAAATTTCAATAAAATAAGCACTGCCCCTCCTTCCAAAATCCTTCCTTAGGTTTTAATAACTTTGACCAACTACTAGAAGATTGATTATTTTTACAAAAAACATTTTATTATTTCAGTTTATAAATTTACCCTCTTATACTATCATTACAAATATTGTTAGTATACCTACCATGTAATACTCAACTATCCTCAATATATTGAGGAGATCAGGTATTTTTTTTGAACTCATTCATATTTTAGTTTATAAAAAATAACTAGAACCTTTCTGTTAAAGATTATAGAATTAAATATTTAGATTTATCAAGTCTTAAAGGAGACCCAAACCTATACAAGTCATTAATGTACCCAATAATATTGATCACATGAGTAGATACTAAATTTACTTCAGATATCTTTCATCTAAACAATGACTTTAAAATATCATATCTCTCATGCCTAGACTATTCTTAATAGATCATTTTCAAGTTATCGTTAATATTAAACACATATATATTCTCTTGTTACTTTTATAAATTATTCTTCATAAACACAATCATGAGAGTAGATAAATCTAATGAATATTTCAAATTATTATAATAATAATCTAGATTTATTTATTAAATGAATTCACATTTTGGTTATTTAGAAAGGGGTTGATCCAACACATATAATTTCCCTTCTTGCTTAAGAACAATTATTATGTTTATTTTATAGTATAATAAGTTTATTAACTTAATATTTCACTTCAATAATATTGATAATATATTCATTTCCAATGTTTATGATTCCATTTTATCTATAAAAAATATTTTATTAGATGAGTATCATGTTTTATAGTCATTTAATTAGATATTTTATTAAATATGATCCCATTAAAAAAATGAACCCTTTTAAATTAAAATTATATCCATTAGCGGTACAAGATCTATATTTACTATGTAATGGGTCTAGTTTTTTATTTCCCTCACCAGTTGGCTATTTGGGTAAACTATGATGTCAATCATATCATATATGACTCTTGGATAGTTGAGCGGATAACTTTTTTTCCCTAATACATCATATAGATTATCTCAAATATATTCCTATGGTATCCTAACTCTTACGTTTTCCTAACTAAGTGTGAACCAAATATCATAGCATTATTTAGTTACTTAACTATTAGGATTATCCATTTTTATTATGTGTTACAAATGATAATTTATGAGGACCCTACTTTGAAAGATTCTACCCTAGTTAACAATCAAGATATTGAAATGTGTTCACTTTCGAAGGAATCTAACACATACTATTTTAAAAGTGGTTTAAAAATTATCTCACCATATTATATCATATATACCCTTTACTTTTATTTATTCTTAAAAATTATCTCACCATATTATATCATTTAGTTTTAAACAATTAACATGTTTAAACCATATTGATGTGTAACTATTTACATAACTCATTGATTGTGTTAATAACCCAAATTAAAATACAATTATATTGAAACATATCCAAATGAATCACATTAATAAGGTATATGAAACCCTTTTATGTAAAGACTTATAATTATATAAAACCAACAATCCCCATAAGAGTAAGCATAGTGTTGCATGTATCCAACCCCCACTTTTCTAGACTAAGCCTAAGTTCCCAAGCCACTGAGTTGTCTGACCCAAAGGCCTAACAAAGATGGTTCAATACTTAATATAGGACTCATTTTCATCACAATTATAACACCTAATATGTATAAAATTTAAATAACTTCTAAATTCAAGATCATAACTCACAAAAAAAAATTCAAGGTAGAAGAAAACTAAATCAATTATCATACCTAACATGTAACCCCTTAAATGAATGTATGATAATTCAAATATTTTTTTAAATACATTTAAAATAAAACATAAATCCATTATTAATATTATAATTATATTTATGAATAAAACAAGAAATAACACTAAGTAAATGAACACTTCATAAGTTTAGACATGAGATAAGCATTTATGAATACTTCATAAATTTAAAATTATAAACAATTTATAATTTAGATATTCATTATGGAAACTTCGTAATTAAATAAATATAAACCCTATATTTATATATAATATGAACTCCTTCATATTAATCTTATATATAAAATTTTGAAATATATGATATTTAATTGAAATATAAACATTTTATATTTCATATGAACAATCCATACATTATGTAAACAATTTATACAATAAAAACATCACATATTTATATTATCTAATAATTTTTCCTTTAAATTATCAAATATCCTTTTTATATGGTTCAAATAATTTTTCAAATAAGGCCTTTAATTTGAACATTTAAAATTAATAATTTTGAAAAATTCAAAATTCAAAAATATTTTTTTTTTAGATTTTTCCTTAATTTTTTTTATAAATATTCTATTTATAAACACTTTATAGATTAAATAAATATACCAAATACCTTTTTATAATTTATAAGCATTTTATAAATTATCCTAATTAATACATTATTGAAAAATGGTAAAACTAAATTTGTTCCTTTATAACACATTTTATGATATATGCTATATCAAAATCCATGGTTCACTTCAAAACCTATATCATGAGTTACAATAATTATGTCACTGATTGTGATAAATAATTTAGGAATTATCAATCATATTTTACAATATACTCAATATCTTACATGATAATTTAGTAATAAATCCATATCATATATTTTAATAGGCAGACCACAATGCATGATATCCCTTTTAGGTGCAAGAAATCATATTTTATGATATTACTAATATCACCTTGGTGATATGAGGCTCTATTTAATAGAGGGGTAGCATTGTAAATCAACACTATCATACATTATGATCAACCATATTGTATGTTATGATATATCAAAATCAAAGGATTTATGTTGTGATGTATGTTATGATATTATATCTTATATAGTGTGATCTTACCATAACTTATGACATCCCATATCATAAACCTAGCTATAGTGAAAATATATATCATTTATCATGATTAAGGATACAATATCAATATATTATTCATTTTCAATATGATTTCATGAATCAATTCAAGCATAGAATTTATCTGATACAATTGATGGCTTTTAGGATAAAATAACACTTATTGAAGTAGTGAAAGACAATAAAAAACCACAAACCATGATTTCCACATGTTAAAAATGAAACCATGAATAATATAAAACAAATAAAATGTGTTCACCTTACACTATAGATAATCAATCCCGCTGTCTTCAATCACGTGTTTGATGGAGATCACAAAGAAACAAGCAATGGTTTCCTTCTCCTAGGGTATCCATGTGTTGACGAATCATCCAACACTTAGGAATGATTTTGACCATGATATTCTAGTACCCATCGCATTAAAGGAATAATAATAAGAGAGATTTATAAGAAATTAGTATCACATACAAAAATTATTATTAGAATCTATTATTATGGATCAGACACCTTATATAGGCACTAGGGATTCTCCATGATATTTCTATGCATTTACTTTAACATTACATAATGTTCAAGTAATTCATATAGTTACAAACCATTTTTAACCCTTGTACATGAATTTAACATTTAAATTCTATCATAAAACTATCCCTAATGTTTCATCCTAATAAATTTAACAATAAATGATATCTATATATGGAAGAAACCTGAACATTAACACTTAACATTTAACTTCCCTTATCAATCATACTATATGATTGATACATCATATCATGTGATATAACCATATAATATAGTATAATAAGGCGGAGGTAGAATAGTGATATCCTATATCTCCCCTAAAATATTCCAAAACAAAATAATATAATATGCCTTTGGTTTATATATATTGTACCACATGACATAACTATAACATAACTCATGATATAAGTCTAAACACATCATTTGTATAAATTGTTTAGGGAATATCTTTATCAGTAACCTTTTTAAGGAAAATATTTAGTAACTTCTCTATAACTTATGAAAAATACTTTTCTTGAACCTACATTAAACCCAAAACCAATCCTAAAAATTGAGATGTAATATACTCCAAACACCTATGATCTATCTGGTGATTTCACTTGCCAATTAATTCCACACATTCATCTTCCACATTATAAAAAATCACACATCCCTGATATAACCAATATGGTATTGCATATAATAAAACTAATCCAGGCCTATGATGACATTATATGATTGTATCTATATCAAGAATATTTATCCAAATAATTGACACCATATTATTACTAACTCATATTCCTAACACACCTATGTTAATCTAGACTGACCCCCCAACTGGTGTAGAAAGCACGAAGGGTTTAGGAATATTATTTACTCTAAGTCCAATGCTCTGACTAAAGCAGCTGCAGTATTCGAGTGAGAAGCCCCAGTGTATATTAATGAATAAGATAATATGTAATGTAAAAAATGGTACCTTGAATGATCTTCAACATTTGTGTGTGTTAGAAACTTCATAACTTACAACTTCCCAAATATTGTACCTCCAACTATTCATCTTTGATATCATCCACTACATCATCCATGTCTTTAAAAAGGTACATAAGAGTAGGGGACATTTTTTTATTGTCCTATCCTTTCTATATTGTGAATTGCTGGTCTGAAGGCCTGATGACTTAACCACTCTAACAAGGTAGAGGAGACAGCTATTGCAGAGTCTTTATTTAAAAAAATCAAGGTGCATCCATTATCAAATATCCAAATCCATGTTGACTATTGATAAATTTAAGGAAAAAATTCTATCGATCTCTTTACTCTCCACATGAATAACATACCACACCTGATTTATTGGTGGAATTTTGTAAACTACCAACTCTAAAAAATTAAGAAAAATAGGAATAAGGGTTGATCCTCACATGTCAAAACTTCAATATCCTTGAAAAAGGAGTTATTATATCTATAAATACTCCCTATAATGTTTTGATGAATCTCCCTTAGGGTGAATCCATTCAATATAAACTATTATCTATCACTACAACTTTCATAAATGATTTGGTATAATTCAATAACATAAAAGGACCGACCCATCACCAAATATTTGGATAAAAAAACTCCTCAAAATAATATTCAATCACCTTAATATCTAGTAAAATATAAAGGGGTTACATATGATGTTCATGAACCTCACTATGAACTCCTACTTTCTTGAGTTACCATGTGGATTAAAAGAAGATCTTATCACCATGCTTTATTCACCAGAAGGAATATAAAATATATCTAAAACTAAAACCTAAAATTATCCCAAGTAACCTATGATTTTGTATGACCATTGATCTAAAGGATATTATACTATCAAGATTCAACTTATAATAATATAACTTCTAAGTTAATCCAATGATATACCCATGCTTGAATTGATCTAAAGGAAATATCAATCTACTCCAACCAATGCCCCATATCCTAATCAAATATGGGTCCCTTATACCTTGTAAATTTCCCCCCTAAAAACCTCAAAAATCCACCCCCCATAAACTATATTATCCAAGATAAACACATCTATAATTATTTTGAGAATCTTGCTATATCTCTTTAACCTAAACTACATGAGGTCATCATTCACCAACTATGTATACAAGTGAAAAAACTATTAATACTTGGATCTAAAATTAATTTAATTTAATTTAATTAATTTATTTTATCTCTCCCCCAAAAATACTAAATTTAGACACATGTACAAATAAGTATGGTTAATGTACCACTCATATGTATTTATCCCATAATTAGTATACTCTTACTTAAGCATGTTCAATAAACTATTAGGGTACTTGTGTCAAATAACATGTCCCTTTAACATCCTAGATGATCTCCCCAACCTATATTACATTCTAAGGTCAAATTATAAAATTTCCCTACCAAACCAATATAATCCTTACGAGTGCCTATTAAAAACTCCATCATATAAAAAAACTCTAGATTTGATACTACTTTATACTAATCAGACACTACCAGATTCCATCTTGAGTCAGTAATGAATCTATGTGTGAAATTTATACCCCTTATCCAATAAGTCACGAGTTAGAGACTAGAATCATGGTTATAAAAAATATATATGGGATTCATTATCCACTTTAATCCCTAGAAATAAAAAATAAATCCACCAATAAACACCAAATACCATTGATAAATAAAATCCAATAATCCTCAATAAATACTGGTATTCATGCAATGTCATAAAAAATTGAAAGAATGAGACACATACAACTATCAATAATAAGAAAAAAAATCACCTCCTATGAGAACAATAAAGGATTTTCCAATACCACCAACCACCCCAACATGAGCTAGTATGGTGAATCCTATTCTTTAATACCATCCTAATAATATTTAAAAAACGTATATAGAAGTAGGTGTGAGTATATAAGTATAATAAGTAGTTTCCACACCAATAACTATCATGAATAATCATATTAAATATTCAATGAATAAATAATGAAACTAAATCATGTCCCATAATAGTTCATCTATAAACCCATTCTCACCACAAACACATTCTCTAAATTTGAGTATATAAAAAATTATAATGAAATTATAAAAATATAGTAACAAAGGAACCTCTTACCCAACTTATTTACTGAGATACTGGACCTCACATCCTAATGAAATATGTCTTGGTGCTCCCATCTATTCCCATTTCAATATAACATACAATATCACAATCACATCCACACAAAACAACCACATATCAAAATAAAATAATCCACATAACATAACCACTACTAAATCCATGATTAGATGGAGGAGTTGGAGAGTGGGATTATTCATCCATCTATTCCCATCACATCCTAGATGACAAGGGTTTACCCATTACCCAAAACCTTATATAGGTGCTGGTTAGGTTATTTGACTTGGATAACAGTGTGTAATAATTTAAAAAAACATATAATAGTATTTAAAATATCTTAAAAACCCTATACTAGGGTTCACATCCTATAAAATATCTTATACAACCATCCCATCACCATATCATCATTTTCACACACCTATTATTTCCACCACTAACCACACAAAATTAAAAAAATCAACCACACAATATATTTAATAATTCACTAAATCATTATTTACATTTCATATTCATTAACTAATTACTATATAAATTCATTACCATATTAAACATTTACTTCTTCACTTCATTTATTCATTTCAGTGTCAACAAATATATCCCATCCCATCCATATTATTTAATACTTTAATCTTTCATTAATTTATTCCATATCCATATCCATATCTAGGGAATAACTAAAATTATTAATCTAATCACACTAGCCTCATTACATTATCACTTTCATATCACAACACCTCAAGTTTAACCTTATTTAATATTCATTAAAATAACACATTCCATAAAAATAATGAAAAAAATCACATATGTCGTATAATTATAACTTCCCTCCTAATAGTTAATTTAATTTTTATAATTAATTACTCATGTAATCTAAAGGTTTATAATTTCTCATTAAAAACAATAAATAGAATAAGTATTTACAAATCAACTACCTCAAACCATATTTCAAATTATCACATCATTAAAGGATGAAGATCAATTCTCCAACTCCCATGTTCTCATAAATATTATCTAAATAATATATAACTAGTCACCTCATATCATTCCCCTATAAAAAAAACCATATTCTCTTGAGAGAACATAATATAGATAGAATATGGGAGAATCAAGAGAGGATTATCTCGATTTGAGGGGATTCAGTATTTTGAAGAAAAAAAACCAAATGTTATCAAAGAATAATTTTAAGGTGTCTATTAAACTCCCATGGCTTTTAAATTATGTCTGAAAGAATAAGAAATTGAATAAAAGGAAAAAATATGACCAAATTTATAAATTAAAATGTATATAAAAAACCATAGTGTAATGTATTGCATCATTGTATAATGAGGGTTAGTTAATTAGAGACTTGGGAATAATGAATAACCCCCCTTATCTCCCCTTAAATCTCATAACTTCTTAACTTTAAAAATCAATAATATAAAATATAATTATGGTATAATATATATCATCATTACATAATTTACCCCATATAAATAATCGTTGTGATATTCATGATGCAATGAATATAATACCTTAAATTCATAAGCCACCTTTCCCTTTTAAAATCAAACCTATATAGGTCCATCATGATTCAATAGATATCAATACATTGCAACACAAAACCTCTTTAAAAATCATATCCTAAAACTATACCATAATCTCCTTCACTTAAATGTCATTATGACAAAAATATTTACCCTAGGAACAAATCATAGTGTAATGAAAGTCATTATGACATTATTTTCATATCAGATAGAAATTCAACTCAAACTCTATCCAAAACTTTATCCTCCTCCAAATACCCCAACATGAAAAATAATTTATATATTGATAATTCAAACCCTTAAACCAGGTGGTTAGTTAACCCCTTATATATTTTTTGGACTGTCTTGATGACATGCTCTTTCCCATGGATTTTTTTTGTCTCCATGTATCATGTAGGAATTAATAGATAAGTATTGTATCATGGTTGTATGGTTTTGATAATTTCTTTGATTTTTACTAGTAAATTGATTTTAAAATTTAGTTTTATGAAGTGGTAATTTTTTCTAAATGATATTATGACTTAAGAGAGTTTTATGATGGGTTATTGAGATCGATTTCTTATGTAATTTTAGAGAAAAGATTATATAAATTTTAGGCTTCCAAAAACTCTTTTTTCATGTATTAAGATGATAATAATGTAGGTAAGAGTAGAAAAACAAGAGGGTGGGGGGGGGGGGGGTGAATTGAATTTTAAAAATAAAAACAAATAAAAAGGAAAAATAAAAAAATGACATTGAAATGATAGCATGATTAAAGCAATGAAATTTATATAGGGATAAATGATAAATTTGATCCATGTTATAAAGTTAATATCAAAGTTAATAGAGTGAGTAAGCATAATAGAAACCAAACAATTAACATTTATTCCATTTATGTATATCATGATAGGATGTCACAATGCATAAATAAAAAGAGACAACAAACACAACTTGATAAAGGAGTTTGATAATAGCTCGGTATGAGCCCCTATGCCTCCCAAATTGGGTTGGGAGGTTTATCTTTATTCTATTGATTTTAACAAAGACCAAGAAACAAATTTATTCTATTTATTTTTTAAAGAGATAACAAGAAAACAAGACTCCATTTATTTTTTATGGAAATATAAATAAACCAACTTTCCTTTCTTTTTGATGGAGATAACAAAAAACCAAAGGTAAAAGGTGGGATGAGAGGAGAATATTTTCTTAACCCAAATACATTATAATTTTAGTCTCATAAATCTCTATAAGTATTGAAAAAGTTGAGATATATAGATAGATAGATACAAAGGTGAGATACTTTAAGATTGAGAAATTTAGAACTGAGTTTTTGAGAGGAATTTTTGGAGATCACTAGAGATTAAACATTGATTAAATTAGAGAATTGTTTCACAAGTTCATTATTGAGATCCAAGTTACCAAGGTCTATATTTATGGCCTCTAATGGGGCTAGTAAACTTATGGAATCATTACCAATAATTAAGAATCATTAGTGACCAATCAAGAGGATTTGGATCCATGAAAAGTGAAGATTTTAACTTGCTATTTTAATTCCACCAACTAGCCAGTAGGCATGCTAATAAAATGAATTTCAGTGGTGTATCCATATAAAAATTCAAAAGAAAGTGCCTTTTGGTACTGTTTTATATTTGGGTTTGTAAATGTCAGCTAATAAATATTTAGATAAAGAAACAATCTTGGTCTACAAATATTGGATAATAAAGATTTAGGAACCCAAAGTTGTTTGGAAAAATGTTTTTTATTAAAAATATGAGATGAAATATGGATTATTTTTAGTTCATATATATCATTTTTAAAATCACATTCATAAATTAAATTCATGGATTTATAAAAAAATTACTAAACTTATTTTGAGAAACACATTTTACAAATGTTTTTTTAAAATAACTCACATTATTTTAAAAACCAAAAGCATGATAATTTTTTATAGGATATTGAGAACCTAAAATAATATCATGATATTGATTACCAAGGGTGAAATAAGTAAGAATATTTTTTTGATATTTGATTTGGTATTCTAAATTCTTTTGAAAAAAATATATTTTTTATTAGAAAGTTTATCTTTTTCTTTAAGAACTCATTTGTATTTATTTGTAAGATATTTATATTTTTAAAGGGTTTATTTACAAAAAATTTCCAATTCCATCTTATTGATAAGAATATAAATATAAAGAGGATGAATGAGTGGAAGAGGAGGATTGATAAGTAGAGTGGGAAAAAGGATAACTAACCTCATAAATTACCTTAATATGAGCCATGATTCATTTAGTACTTTAGTCAATTGATTCATATATTTGAAAGAATATACTCATTTATAGTGCACCAAGATTTTAATACATGGATATTACATCTTTTTAGATGAATATTAATTACATTAAACAAACACACAACCGAGGACTATAATAGTTTAGTGTTTTGGATACTAGGTAAAAAATATTATTAATTAATGAAATATATTCAATGTATCCCAAAAATAACTTACCATTAAGTAGACATACCCTAATTAATACCTTTATTCATGACCTAGGGAAAGGAAACATAAGAAAGGGTGAGATCATATTCTCATTAAGGGTAAACAATGGAGATATGTAAGCATAACATGAGAATAATGGTATGATAACATGAGTATAACATTTGAAAAACCACACCCTTCATATCAAAGATCATAATATTGAGTCATGGAATAAATATCAGCAATTAATAAGACATGAATCATAAGGAAATAAAAGAACATGAGCCATGTGAGGATAACATTGGCATAAGAAATAAAATTATTTAATACACATAAGTATATAAAATAATTTCCATAGTAGTCAAGGATCAATATCAAGGCTATCATAGTGTAATGGGTTTACTCCCCAAAACATAATAGTAGTCAAGGTTCACTCCCAAGACTATCATAGCAGACAAATCCCCTTACATAATTAGGATCACTCCCCATTACACACCCATCTATCTCTTGAGATATAAATATTTAGCTAATGAATTAGAGAGAGATATAGGTCCCACCCATAACATAATTAAAATCATATGTATATATTCCATAAGATTATAAAATATTAATCATATCATAACCCATAAAATGAAATGGGTTTCATAAATATTTCATCATATCATAACCTATGGAAAAGAGAAAAGTTTCATAATCATTTCATAATATTACTATAGGATAACCTATGGAAAGAAGTGGGTTTCATAAGAGTTATTTCATAGTATAACCCAAGGAATGAAAATATATTTCATAAAAATCATGTTATAATAAACATAAACCATTAAGAGAAATAATAATAATGATATCTTTGGATTATATCCCTACTAAAGAATAAGTAACCTCAAAGGATGTCATATTAGATGGAGAATGATTGTGAAAGAAAAATCACTTGGAATCTTCCTTGAGGAAAATAATATTTCTTTCAAAATAAATTTTTAAAACTAAAATTTATAAAATATTTTGGAAATCCTTTTCTTTGAAAATAAACTTAAAAACTTTTAAATGAATATTTAAAAAATCATTTAAAAAATTTCTTGAAGAAAATATACTTTTTTATTTAAAAAACACTTTTTAAAACATAATTTTTTTTAAAAATAATTTTATTTGAAAATAAATTTGAAAAACTATAAATTAATATCAAATTAAAATAATTCTTATGATGGTGGGAAATTCCGTTCATGCTGTACATGTTAAAATAAAGATTCCTTTCACATTTTTGGTAAAATCCAAACAAGCATTATTTAAAAAAAGGCATGAAGATTAATTTAATTTTTTTAAAGAAAAAAATGTTCAAAAATTTATTTAATAAATAATTTTAATAATGTTAAAAACATTTTAAATTTTTTTGAAAACATTTTTTTGGAAGGAAAAGGTTTTTCGACTGAAGAGATAAATAAAGATATTTTTTCTTAAAAAATAATTTTGAACTATTGAGTACATAAATAGAGGAAAATGAAGGGAAAAAATGTATTATATATAAATAAACATAGTATAATAAAATTAAAGAGTTTATTGAGTGATTGATCATAATATTTCATCATTTGAAGCATAATCATAAACAATCCAGATAAATGATGAGATTATAACAATTTTTTTTTACCACTTTGGTAAATTTTAATTGTAATACCCATGAAATAATAACATTAAATATAACTTATAATATCATTAAAATAATTATATTAGTGATATAAAATGTAAAATGTGTATTATATACACCTCATATAAGAATATAGGTGTATAACATAACTTATGTCCCAAAGAAGGCAATTTGAGAAAAAAAATCCCTTACCGCTTTGGTAACTTTTGAACCATAAACCCCATGAAAGATAGATCCTAAAATAGATATGTAAATAGACAATAATTTGAGTAAAATAATAATAAAATATATTCATGAGAATAATATACATCACATAAAATAAACACATGGTGAATATGGAATGTTGCTCACAGAAAAATAAAAGTGAGATGGAAATATTTTACTGCTTTAGTAATCTTTTGAATCATAATCCCCAATAAATAATAAGATCAAATTAAAATTTTAATATAATTAAAATTGGGATATTAGTGATATAACATTTCAAATGGGTAGTATATAAACCACACAAAAGAAACAAGTGGTGAATTTTCATATGTCTCCCAGAAATAAAAGAGAGAATAGAAACCCCTTACCTTAAGTATCAACTTACTCTATACACATTCAAACCTACTATATAATAAATATAATTTTATTAGAAATATACTATAGAACCATAATTATATATATCATACCATATAATATTTACTTATGACCATTTATTACTCGTTTATTAACAATTCCTTATTAAAATCATGTTTCAGGTAATAACCACTTTGTTTTTTGTATGTGTTTTGATTTGTTATTTTTGGTCCTATTACTTTGATCATGTTTCCATAATATTCAGAATAATATTAATGAAATAAATATAATACTTATACATCAATTATACTTTTAAAACCAATCATGAAATATGTTTTTGATAAATGAAGTATGTTACGATCATAGAGAAGGTAGGTTGTACATACACATGAGTAAGGTTTCCATTTTTAACGATCATTATGAAAAGGAGGTAAGTAATATTTTATATTTATAGAAATATAATAATATAATAAATAAAATATTATTTCTTTAATTATACTTATACATATCATCCATGTGGTGGGGTGATGAAAAGAGAGAGTCACATTGCTTCGTGAAGGCAGTAGTCCACACATACACCAACGACGTTATCATATTCCAGTGATTGAAAAGGTAAGAAATAAAATGATATATTATATTTTAAGAATTATAAATATGTTATTAATATCATAATTATTTCTTTTATATCACAAATATTAATTAATTTTATGATTATTATCTTCCATGTAAAGTGTTAGTGAAAACGAATCACATCACTTCGTGAGGTGGTAGTCCTCTGTACACACAAGTGACGTTATTGTATCCAATAAGAAATGGAAATTAAAAAAGGTAAATGTGATATAATGACTCAATAGGTATAATTATGTTATAAATATAATATATATAATTTATATCCATCATCATACCCAACTGTGATAGGTGGTAATGAAAAAATGAATGACATTGGTTCGCGATGTGGTAATCCTCCATACAAATGAATAATGATTTTGTAACCCATTTTATGGAAGCGGGGATGGTTTTAGATCATGAAATTAACATAAAAAATCCCAGAATATTGAATATAACAAGGTTATTATATCATAATGGTTTAATAATAATTTAATGAGGTGGAGGAAGGAATAAAATACAAACACTCATTGAACAACATTACTGCTTCCCCAGGTAACCTCCTTAGGTTTGCACCAAAATCCTTATATATTGGATTTATTCAAAAAATAAGGCTTATAGGATGAGAGGAGGTAATTTGGGAAGTGATTTTTGTAGGTATTTTCCTAAAAAAATGGATTTACGGTGTGAATAAGAGAGGATAGGTGGAAACCTTTTATAAGTGAGGCGAGTGGAACACTTATATTTTTGAAAAGAAAAAGGTGTAGCCACTTTTTTCACATTAAAAAAGGGTAAAAAATAATAGTATCGAGAATTAGACATTAAAGGGTCAAAATATTTACATTAAATATATTTTATACACTTTTTTGGGTCATTTTAACCCTTATCTTTTTAGTTTAACCCTCTGATAAACCCATTTTACCTTAACTGTGATAATTAATTTTAACTTCTTTCACTATTAATTTTTATAAAAAATTAAATATAAATTATCATATAATATAAATTATAATTATTCCAAATATAAAATCCATTTTTCCAAATTCAATTCACATAATTGGAAAATTTTAATTTAAAATTAATCCTGCAAATGTGATAAGAAAGTGGGTTTTCAAAGAGAAAAAGTTTGAAATTCTACATGATTTTTATATCAAAATTCAATATGAAAATGATTCCAATGACCAAAATTTTATTGATATATATATAATTTAACTAATTTTACCTTAAAAAAATTTGAAATATAATTTAACTTTATAAATAATTTAACTGAAAAGACAGTTTTCAATTAAAATTCAGTATTTTTCACTATTCATAAAAAAATTAATATTTTTAGGAAATTATCAAAAATTAACCATAAGATAATTTTTAAATGATAATTTAAAAAACTAAAATTATATTTTAAAATAAATTTTCAAAAATTTTCAAAAATTAGTTTTAAAATAAGTGAAAAAAGGTGATAAAACTATTTTTTGGAAAAATTCAGTTTTTAAGCATAAAATTGGATTTTTTCTTATCTCTTATATAAAAAACACATAATATGAGTTTTAATAATTCAATTTATTATATAATATATAAATTACATTAAAATCATTTACACAAAGTTTTTTGTTTAATTTATTGAGGGAAAACATGTTATTTGTATAAAAATAGTTTTTTTTTTCAGGGAAAAATTTATTTTATATTAAAATAGTTTTTTGTTAATTGGTCACAAAAGAATTAATTTTATATACACATCTAAAAAATATATTTTAATAATTTATTTAATTCTATTCGTACCCTCACTTTCAACTTCCAGGTGATAACTATTATATAATAATATTTTAATAATATAATACGTTTCATTTAAACTCAGTGTTGTGTGTAACACAAGATAAACTCAGGGTTACAAGTAATGAAAAATATCAAAAGGATTAAATTTATTTGAAAATAATATATTTCACAAAATCTCAGGGTGTTACATCATTATTAATACATTTTAATTCTTTAATATCTTTCTTACATTTATTATTTTCTTTCAACTTCTTCTTGTAGATGGGAATTCCTGTCTAATATAAACCTTCTTTATTCATTCACAACAAGTCACTTCTATTATTTCAATTTGAATTTTATTTTTTTCATGTTGGAAGGATTTAATCCTTTTGTTAAACTTTTTAAATCTCTTGTTCAATCATTTAATCTCAAATTTATCATTGTATAAGTCTTTATTATCAATATCATTAAAAGAAATTTTTCTTTTATCTTCTTTGGATTCTTTGGATTATTTTTATTCCTTTTTAGATTGTCTCTTCATAGTAATATCATATGTTATGAGAGATTGGATAAGCTCTTCAACCTCCATTTTCTTTATTTCCTTTAATCCTTGTATAACTGTGAATTTGGGTGCCTAATTTCTTGGAATAACCCAGAGTATCTTTTGCACTAAAATTTCTATATAAAAATAATCACCAAAAGGTGTTCAACCATTGAAAATTTCATTAAACTAGGTATACATACTAGTAATGGATTAATTTTTATGCATAAATAAACTTTCAAAATATTTCATATATATGTATAATCTAATATCTTTAACTTTGTTAGTTATCTCATGAGTAAATTATAGTAATTTCCATATTTAATGAGAAGTTTTATAAGTAAATATGCAATTGAATTAATTTTGGTCAATCCCGCAATGAAGAGCATTAACATATTTGCTATTAATCTCAAAATATTTAATATAATTGGTTGTAAACTTATATTCTAGTTCTTTAGTATGAATATATTCATGAATAACCATTTTCCAAACAAGGTAACTAATGCTACGAAGAAAAGTCGACACATGATTTTTACATTAATAATAATACATACCATAAAAAATAAGAGCATGTGAATAATAATTAGATGCCATTATGAAAATATAATATTTTGAAATTGATAAATATTTTAAAAATTAAAACTAATTTTTTAAAACATTTTTTGTTTATAAAAACACAATGATCCCTATGATATCAATTATAAGTCTAATTAGAATCACAAGAGGGGGGGGGGGGTGAATTGCCTTTTAAAAACTAAAACCAATAAAAAGGGAAAATTCCCAAAAAATTGTATTTAAATGGTAAATAGATTAAAGCAATAAGATCAATAGATTGATAAAAGATAAATTCTATCCATGCTATCAAGTTAATATCAAAGTTAACATAGTGAGTAAGCATAGTTGAAATTTGATGAATAAAAATTATTATATTTATTCATATAGAGATAGTATGATGCAATTCATAAATATAAATAGAGAATAAACACAATTTGATAAAGGAGTTTGAAAATAGCTTGGTGTGATCCCCTACATATCCTCCCTTAAGGTTTAAAGGTTTATCTTTATTCCATTAATATTAATAGAAATCAAGAAAATAATATCCCCCCTTTATTTTTGATGGAGATAGAAAGAAACCAATTCTACCTTGATATTTGATGGAAATACCAGGAAAAAAATCCCTTTCTTTTTGATAAAGATAAAAAGAAACCAAAGGTAAAAGTTAGGATGAGAAGATAATACTTTCTTAGTGAAAATCCATTTTGGTCTTATATATCTTTAGAGGAATTGAAAAATATAAGAGAGAGAGAGATAGAGAAAAAGTTGAGATCCTTTAGGATTGAGAAATTTATAATTGGATCTTTGAGAGGAATTCTTGGAGATCACTAGATATTAAATGTTTATTCGATTGGATACTTGTTGCACAAATTTTATATTGAGATTCAAGAACCCAAAGTCTCTATTTATATCCTCCAATAAAGCTAGAAAACTTCTGATTATTAATAATCATCAATGACTAATTAAGAGGAGCATGACCCATGAAAATTAAAGATTTTGACATGTTGTTTGAACACCAATGGCTAGTAGAACGATGCCACAAGCTAGCTGGTAGGCATATTAGAGCTTCATGGGTTCTAATTTCCCCCACTAGCTGGCTTATAGACTCCTTTTGCAACTCTGGTTCTATCCATTTTCACCATAAGGATGGTTCACTACACTAGCTGGCTAATTCTTCTTGTAGGTTTGAGAACACCACCTTGGACCCCTAGCTTCATTATAATTCTTTGATTGTCCATACCCACTTAAAATAATTCAAAGCATAATAAAATACACTTCAATATTTCAACCAATATCTACCATAATTCTATAGAGATATTCGAGATGTCATCATGAACTTATGAATTCATCAATAAGACCATTAAACTCATGAATTAGAGTTTAAATAATATAACTAAAAAACACTCAATGAAATTTTTAGATACACAGATGAGTTTTTGTGACCAAGAAAACACTATAAGAGAGAGAGAGAGAGAGAGAGTTACAACAAGAAATAATTGAAAATTATAGAATTATGCCACCAAGGTGACCTCCTATTAATTGATAAGAAGAATCCACCAAGAACATTTTACGTAATGGCCTACCTTTTAATCAATAATTTCTTAGAAAATTAGTGTAACTTATCCAGATTGTGATTAGGGAAGCACAACCTCAAGAACCTCTCAAGTGGATAGGTTTCTTTAGTTTTAATAGCATATTACTCCAAAATTTTATGGGGATATATGATTTGAAGTTGTAGAGGAGTGGTTAAAGCTAATCAATTAAATTTTTGAATTTATTGATACCCTAAAAGTGGATAAAGTGAATTTGGCTATATATATGATATATGAGCCCAAAATTTAGTGGTGGGATTTTATAGTTCAGAATAAGTTGAACAAATGACTATATTGAAATGTTTTTCAAAATATATTTCGAACCATTATTTTTATCCTCAAAAATTTTAGGAGTCTAAGGTTAACGAGTTCTTTGGATTAATATAAGAGAATATGGATGTGATGAAATATTATTCCCACTTCACCAATTTGGATATTTTTTCCTTGATATAACTACAAATGACCCCTTGTACAAATAATTATTTGAATCAATCCTATGGCCCACTATATGATCCATGTTAGTAACCTTTTTCATTTAATTCTATGTTAAGTTGTAAAATAAGGAAATCATGGATTGAACAAACTTTTTATCCCTCCATGATGATTTAATCATCACTATTATAGAAAAATCCTATTAGAATAATTTTTAAAGCTTCTTGAGTATTCAAATCACCTACAAGTAATTATTTGAGCTATCTAACACCTACTCATTTCCTGAGAAAGTAAATAAAATAAGAGTGATGTTAAATGATAAGTAATAAGGATATGTTGAGAAATTGTGTTGGAGGAAACACTTTCACTTAATTGACTAGAGGTTGTATCTAAAGTAGTGGACATAATAGGAGGTAAGAATAATTTTCTCATAGAACCAAAGAAATTTATAACTATGGAATGAAAAAAATTATTTTATGCCTCATAGATATATATGAGTTTTATGTTTTTGGTGTAGATAATTAAATAATTAAAAAATAAACCATACTAAACAACCTTATACTTGTTATAATTGTGAAAACATATTCCATCTAAAAATATATTGCATATATCCAATGATTTAATCTATTATTTATAGTTCTAATATAACTTAGGGATTTAAAGACCAAGTGAGTAGGACACAATAAGCTAGTTCTCTACAATAGAAATGCTTTATGTGGATCAATTTTATGACTACATGGGGGATATTAGTAGGTACCATCTTAACAAAGAGGATGATCCCAACTTGAGAAAGATGGACTATTTATTTTTATTTGAGTAGGATATGATAAATATATAAGCGATAATTTCTATAATATAAGGTTCTTTTGTAATAACCTAGTTGTTATATTAGGTATAAATCCTTTTAAATTTGTTCTAATTCTTTATTTTGGACCTAATACTGATGCTTAACGAGTTCATGAAGGTTTCAGGGGTTATCTAAGGCTTGTTTGGAGCTTAGAATCCTGAACAATGGATAAAATCACTGGTATGCATAGTTAGTAAAAACTGTGCGACCTAGACCACATGGTCTCTCATAACCATGTGGAGATGGACAGTGGGGTAAAGTAGGGTGCTCGGTTTTCCCTAACCATGTGTCAGGGACTGCATATCTATGCAAATGTCTGTAGTTTTTAGTAGAGGAGAATCGCATGGTCAGCGCACAGTTTCTTTAATCGTGTGGCATAACCATGTAAGTTGCCTCCTTAAGAAGTGGTAGGCACATGGTTGGTGCACGGGTTGGCCAACAGTGTGGCCAAACCATGCGACTCAGTTTTTTGGAAAAAATTACTAAAATTCCATTGATGAAATGTTTAACACATCCTACTTCTTCTCTTTCTATCTCTAATGGATAATAGTGGGTTCCTATCCCTCTTTGATATCTTTTGAAGATATTTCATTGAATTTGATCCAGATCATCCATCCGGTGTCTGATTCAAGCACTGTTAGTCACATTGTATGCGCATCAGTAAGATATCAATTCCTTTTTATCCATTATTTGTTTTTATTCTCCTAGACAAAGTCATTGAGATATAGGATCATATACCCTTTTTTAGAGAATTGGTATATTCTTCAGATCTATTCCAATCCAGTCGAAACTAAAGGATTATACTGGATGAGTAGAGTTGTATGATACTAAGGTAGGTATTCTATAACTCATCCCTTAAGTTTTGTTATTTATAAATTTCTGTGTGCGTGTGAAGATTTCATCAGGCATGGCCCATTAAATTATTGTTTCTTGATTATAGTCATTAGAACTAGGTTCTAGGACCCTTTTAACACGTGTTATTCATCACTGGAGGTTACATCCTCAATGTTGACCACCCCATGTAGGGTGTTTTCCTTAATCATTCCTTTAGTGGTTTGTAATGTGCGTCTATGCCACCATTTAGGTGTTCTATGTCTTGACCTTACTAATGGTAATCCCTTAATTAAATTAAGATTGAATTTGTATTTACGAACCCTTTTATATGTTAGTTTCACTTTACCCTTCTAAGTTAAGTGTTCTAATTAATTAAATGAACCTTTTAATGGTCATTTGGAAAGTATACTATGTATATGATTTAGAATAATTAAATGTAAATGAAAGAATTGGTTTCACATCCATAGAACACCTTTACATGTTAATGGAAGGCAACCAAGTGAACCCAATAAATTGATTATGACTTAAATAAACTAAATGGTTGTATTACCTATTAGCCTTATCACACTAATGAAAGGCAACTACTTGGACCAAATTATTTATTAAATGACATGATTATTACATGGCCTTAATTAATTAATGAATAAAGTATAAGGTGACTATTGTATATGGACTGTGAAATATTTATAGGAGTGGTCAGACTTGATCCATCCTTGTATTCCCAAGGGAATGCCTTGAGCATTCATGGACTCCATTCCGATTTAGGGATATTGGTTGCCATGGTTTATATCTACCTTAGAAACCGATCCTTTTCTACTTGTGGATGCATGGTATGAAATCATAGGATACCTACATTATTATTATAGGATGCCTTAGATACAATACTTGGATCTAGTGTGACGTATAGGGACATGTCGCACCTTGGATACACCCTTAGGTCTAGTCATTTCTTATCCTGTTTTACCTTGGATGAGATCCTTGGACTCAGTTAGAATTATGTTATTGTGGAATGAATTGGTAATTGACCCTTGGATTACAATCTTACTGCTTTTTACATGATACAAGTTATTACTGAGTTGGATCGACCCCTAAGGTCAAGGAAACCATGGTTATTACCTTAGATCCCTTTCATTATCATTATCATCATAGATGCCTTGTTATATCTTGGAAAATTTATTATTATTATTATTATCATGTCAGGATGTTAGTACTGGTTATACCTTATGTGACTTATATAAACTGGAGAATAATTAATTAATGAAATGATTACATGTTTAGACACCAGTTGAGGCTGAAGAAGTTACATAGGTATTTACTTTATTGTACTGCTTAAGTTTTATATATGCATGTCTGGACACTATTACAGTTTATATTATACGAACTGAATTCTATAGATGCTATTGGTGGTGGCCTACTGAGATTTATCTCACACCCTATTTGGACTACCATTGGTACCTGGGTAGATTACATGTATGCAGGTGTTGACATAGGGAAGTGTCCCACCTTGGACACCTGATATTTCTTACTTGCTTAGGATGGAGCTTGGGAGCAGATGACCGATCTAGAGCTCGGGACGATCGAATATTTTTTGGATTATTTTTGTTTATTTTGTATAACATGTATTTCCTGTTGCCTTGTAACCATTTTTTTTTAGTTTTATAGATACATGACATACATTCTCATCATATTTTGGGTATTATTATTAGTTGTTCCCATTGTTTATTATTCTATCTGCTTCTATTGTGCCATCTATTTACTTATATTTCTTCTGATATTTACCTATTGTTATATTTATCCTATATGATGCACTATGGTAATGAGGGCATAGTCTCCCCATGGTCACAACCTAGGCCCTCACTTCTAGTTGAATTCCTCTAGAATTCAAGGAGATGCGCTTAAGGTCATGCAGCTAACTGGGCTCGGGGCACCTTTGAGTGGAACCCAGGTCTTAGATGTCACAAAGTGGTATTATAGTGTTTCATTTATTGCTTTACTATTTGTAAAAAATAGAAAGGATATTAGTAATGCTTTGAGACTTGGTTATAAGCTGTGATTGGGCATAGATAACCCATGTTTGGGGTAAATACTGAGTTTCTTGAATAACAATTTTTTTTGTATCTTTACTATTACTGTTGATATCTTTTCACCATTGGGTGACACACATACTGTGTAATGGTTATTATTATTATTCTAATTGAGAACTTTATTTTATCCTTGACCCAATTATATGAGGGCAAGGAGCATTGTTACATGCATCATTATAGGCACCTAGAATTCACATTCCATCCATATTCCATGACATATAGGTGAATTTCATTGCTTGTATTTTTTATATTGCCTGTGATTATTGAGTTATCCTTATATATATATATATATATATATCTGTGCTTATCTTTGGATATTATTGAGTGATTTATAGTTCCAATTCACGAGGTGTATGGTCCCTCTTGGGTTGGAATGGGTAGTTTATCGGGTCAAGCCATTGTATATAACCTATTTCATTCTGAGATCGGATGTAGACTGGGTTGTTTAGAATTCAAATGGGTGTTGATCTCAATGATATGATGTATGGGCCCTAATTAACTGGGACTAACATTCTATTTTAATAAAACTTTGATATAATTTTATAAGAAAATGTAACTTAAAAATAAATGGTTTTTAGTAAATGAATTGGAAAGGTGCTATTTATCCTTCATATAATAGAACCCCTATAATCTAAACTTGAGAACTTACCAATACCTGAAATTCAAAGTGGGTAGTTGGGGTAGTATACCATGGGTATCAAGACCTTTCTCTTATAATTAGATTTTGATAGTGTTTATACCTGCTTCAAAGATTGTTTTGAGATGTTTTCTTGGAATTTGTAGACCAATTCCACCACAACGTCCTCATGTAATGTGCTAGAAGGGTGGTGATGACCATGATCCAGATGTGGTGGTCCCTGAGATGATAATCTTATTTTTAGAAGCACCATTTGAGGAACTACCTTCTATACCTGATCTGGACACTGAATCGTAACTTCATGAGAGTTTCCTACATCTGATGCAGTCCATATAGGGTGCTCTAAAACCTGCACCTATGATGGATGATCTGACACATGAGTTCCAATAGTAGCATCCTTCTACCTTCTTAGGGGATGGTGGTCAAAAAGTTTCTGAGTCTTGGCCAGAGGCCACCCTATCTATATTTGAGCATTTGTAGATGCCTCCAGAGTGGAGGGTCAAGCTTTTCACTTACATACTACATGATTAAGCCAAGCGCTGGTGAGATGTGATTACCTAGGTTGGTCTCCATTAGGGCATGGTATGGGATGATTTTCAAACCATTTTCTATGATTATTTCTTTTCTCAGACATTGAGAGATGATCAAACTAGAGAGTTCATGAATCTATAGTAGGTTTCCATGTTAGTCATGGAGTATTCATTGTGTTTCACTGAGTTATAGTGATTTTCATCACTTCTATCTAGTGATGAGATTTTGCATTCTAGATGCTTCAAGGATCGGTTATAGTATGCCATCCATACTTAGGTGAATGTTTTTTACAATCTACTTTCTCTGAGATTTTCAATCAAGATCTTATCACTGAGAAAAACCTAAGGGAAGGTGATAGTAGCAGGCATAGAGGATCAGTTTTGAGGTAGGCTAGCAGTTATTTTGATAGCAGGAAACATTCCCTCAAGGTTTCACATTAGATCATTAGAAGTCAGAGTAATTGTATTGGCAGCTCTATTTTATTCCATCAGTGTGGATGGAAGGGGAATCTAAAGACTTAGTGCGATATATATCCAATGGAGTTCCGTTATGATGGCATCATGGGGTATCTACAGATATTCTATCGAAACTTTCCATCTACTTATAGTAGAAGAGGCTTCTCACCTAATCCACCTTTAGGGGAAGGTTCTTTTACCCATTTCAGGAAGGGATTTGGAGTAGCATCGATAGGACTTACCAAGGTGGAGGTCATGGTCATGGTATCCAGACTCTAGATCATCAACACCAGTAGAGCGATCATACTCATGGTAGTATGGCTACAACACAGGGTTGTAGATCATGCCAGTTACATTCTTTATAATCGATACATGAGGATTAGAGTATAGGACCATCTATAGTACAAGGTACTATTCTAGTAGCCTCCACTATAGTATCTACTTTTTTTTTGATACAGGTGCTTCACACTCCTTTATATATTTATCTTTCATGGAAAGTCTTAAGCTAAAAATTATGTATTATTGTGGTGTAATAACCCTAGATACACTGTTGAGAGTATGGTTAGAGGTCATAAACCAATGAAGAGACTGTCCCCTTGAGTTACATAGTTACCCTTTCTTGTGGGGCCTGTTTTTTCTTGAGATGATGGGCTTTGATGTCATTATCATGATAAATTGGTTGGTCCCGTATCATGACTTGGTAGATTACTATCACCACAGGGTATCATTTACATTACCATAGGGCATCAATTATCTACATAAGGGTGAGTGGAATGTCTAATATGGAAGAGTTAGACTAGAGCATCATGATCTAGGTGGAGTGATATGCCATATTACTAATCTCTTTATAGAGGATTAGGGTTTACATTAGGATGAATTCCATTCGGTAGTAGATCATTTTAGGGATGTATTACCTATGATTTTTCTGCATTACCTCCAGATAGAGAGGTATAGTTTATTATTTAGCTTGTTATAGGAGAATATCCAAGTTCCATTCCTCCATATAAGATGAAACCTACTAATCTCTAAGAGATCAAGTGGAAGTTATAGGATTTAGAGGCCAAAGGTTTTATATGGACTAACACTTCCTCTTGGGGTTCACCTATGCTTTTCATCAAGAAGGTGAATGGGAACCTTCATCTATGCATGGATTATATATAGTTAAACTAGATTATGGTCAAGAACCAATATCCACTACCTCATACAGATGATATTTTTGACCAGCTTTGGGGAGCTAGGGTGTTTTTTAAGATCAACCTAAGATCAGGCTATCACCTGGTGTGAGTTAGGACATTAGACATACCTCATATAAATTTTCATAGAAGGTATGATTTACATGAGTTTCTCATTATGCTATTCGGTCTTATAAATGTGCCTTTAGTTTTCATGGTTATTATTAATAGGGGTTTTCACCCCTATCTAGATTGTTTTTTGTGGTCTTTTTGGACGACATCTTGGTGTATTCTCACACTCATAGAGACCATGATAAGCACCTTGAGATCATTCTAAGTACTCTAAGAGTGCATTATATTTATGAAAATCTTTCTAAGTGACACTTTTGGATCATTAAATTTCACTTATTGGGTTACATTATCTCAGAATTATGAGTATCTATTGACATAGAGAAGGTGATTGATATGGTTTCCTAGGAGAATCCTAAGAATGTGTTTGATATACAAAGTTTCTTGGGTCTTTCTAGATATTATAATCATTTTATATAGGACTTATAACACATTGATAAAACTATTAATGGTCTTACAAATAAGGGTGTATAGTTCCTATGTTTAGGAGAGTGAGAAATACTTTCAGGAGATGAAAGGAAGGATTTTCTCAACACTGATTCTGATACTGCCAGAGCCCAGTAGAGGCTATACAGTGTTATGTGATGCATTAGAAATCAAGCTAGGTACAGTGATGATACAGTAGGATAGAGCTTCTATATACAGATGTTGGAAGTTGATGCCACATGAGTGTAATTACCTAATTCATGACCTTGATCTACCAATAGTTTTCCATTACTTATGTTACTGGAGACACTATCTGATGGGTGAGCACTTTGTGGTGTATACAAACCACAAGAGCCTAAAATATATATTTACACAGCATGAATTGAATCTTATATAGAATATATGAGTTCAATATCTTCATTCCTTAAATTTTGAGCTTTCCTATATGCCTAGAAAAGACAATGTAGTAGCGGATGCATCGAGTCAGAAAACTCAGGAATAGGCCGTATGTGAAGCTAGTGACAAATGGGAATTAATGTCCATCTTTTATGAGTTGCAACTGAAGTTTCATGAAAATAATGAGAAATATTATCTCTCAGCCTTGAAATTTACCTCTTCACTCCTTTATAAGGTGAAGAGAAAGCAATTTTGAGATCATGAAGGCTTAGTTCTTTGAGAGAGCATTGCTGGTGAGGACCCACCTCTAGATCGGTATATTTTCATAGATGACATCCTACATATACATGGATGTGTTTGGGTTACTACATATATGAGATAGGAACTAATGTGCGAGTCACACACTTCTCAGTAGGAAGTTCATACTGGAATCTCCAAGATGTATCAATATATGCGATGCCATTATTGGTGTCCTGTGATGAAACATCAGATAATAGGTTTTATCACTAGGTATTTCACCTGTTAGTAGGTGAAGGAAGAGCACCAGAGACATGTTAGATTTTTATAGTCTCTTCCAATCCCAGAATGGAAATGGGAATATGTTTCCATGTACTTTTTAGTTGGATTACCAAGGTTACCTCGAGGTAGAGACATTGTATGGGTATTCATTGATAGACAGATGAAAGTATCCCACTTCCTTCCTATGTGGGAGACTTTATCAGTTAATGAGATTATAAAATTGTATGTCCGTGAGATCATATAAATACATGGGGTCCCTCATAATATTATTTTATATAGATACTCATTTTATATCAAGGTTCTGGAAGGGGTTTTATAAGGATATGTGTACACAAATGTTTATGAGAACATTTTTTCACCCTCAGACCAATGGCTAGTCAAAACAGATGATATAGGTCCTAGACGAAATGCTCTAAGAATGATTCCTTTATTTTGGAAATTCTTTGGAGAATAATATCCACATCTTTGAGTTTTCCTATAATAATAGATTTTAGGTGACAATTTAGATGGATCCTTTTTTTTCCTTGTATGTTAGGCCATGTCGTTCACCCTAAGGATGGTTAGAGGCAGGTGAGGCAGCGCTACTAGGTCCTCATCTCATTTAGGAGACTTCAAAGCAAGTTGAGCTGATCAGGAAGCATATGTATACTTCTTAGTCTAAATATAAATTGTATGCCGATCTCCATATATGAACTCTAGAGTTTGAGGTCAGGGATTGTGTTT
The DNA here is from genome assembly GCA_963277665.1 of Viscum album. NCBI lineage: Eukaryota > Viridiplantae > Streptophyta > Magnoliopsida > Santalales > Viscaceae > Viscum > Viscum album. The sequence continues at coordinate 1,821,856,036 of OY728132.1, forward strand.
TCCTATAGGTACCACCCAGTCCCAGGAATAGACAGATACAGAGTAAAGGTAAGTAGTCACCTGGTTATGTAGGGGAATTTGATATTTTTGGAAAGTTTGGCTAGTAACCTATTAATTTCTATTACCTCAAAGGTACCATTCCACGCACGACATCTTCCACATTTCACAGCTTTAACATTATCATTCTGACCCATCTCATACTTTTGATTATGAGGATATTGAGCTAGATACTGATTCTTTATTTGAGGAGTATCCTATACACATCATTGATTGGAGCACGGAGGCTCTCCAAGGCTGGTCCATCCCTTTAGTGCAGGTGCTATGGTAGGATGACCATGTATAGGATGAGACTTTGGAGTGGGAGGTCGACGTACATGCCTAGTGGATATATTTGTTCTTAGATAGTGTGTCACCTCCCTTGGAAGGTGAACTCAAGGATTAGTTCCTTTAAGGGGGGAAGACTGTAATAACCTGATTTTTATCTCAGGTATAGATCCTTTTACATTTGGTCTAATTATTTTTTGGACCTAATACAGACGCATAATTATTTCATGAAGGTTTTAGGGATGTCCAGGGATTGTTCGGAGCTCAAAACCCCAACCAATATAGAAAATCACCAGGCCTCACGATTAGTTGAAACCGTGCAACCCAGACCACACGGTCTCTCCTAACCATGCAGGGATGGACATTGGGTGAAGTAGGGTGCACAATTTTCCCTAACTATGCACCAAGGTCGACATTACCATACGAATATATGAAGTTTTTAGCAGAGGAGAATTGAATGATTGGCATATAGTTTACCTAACTATGTGGCCTAACCACACAGGTTCCCTCTTTAAGTAGTGAGAGGTGTAAAATTGGTGTATGGTTTGGCTAACCGTGCAGCCAAACTGTGAAACCCTTATTTTTGGAAAAAATTACTAAAATTCTTTTAATGAAATGTTTAACACATCCTACTTCTCTTTATCTCTCTAGTGGATAATAGTGGGTTCTTCTCCCACTTTGATCTCCTTTGAAGCTCTTTTATAGTATTTTATCTTGATCATTCATCTGGTGTTTGATTCAAGCACCGTTAGTCACATTGGATTCACATTGGTATGTTCTTGATTCCTTTTTAGTCGTTCTTCATTTCCCTTCTCCTAAAAAATGTTATTGAGGTGCAAGATCATATTCCCTATTTTTAGGGAATTGGTTTATTATTCAGATATCTTCCTATCCATAACAAAATAAAGGATAATAATAGAAGTGTAGAGTCATACGAGCCTAAGGTATGTGGTCTATAACTCATCCCTTAAGTTTCTTCATTTTATAAATTGATATGTGTGTGTGCTGATTTCATTGGGCGTGACCTATTAAATTCATGTGTCTTGATTATAGTAATTAGAACCTTGTTCTAAGACCCTTTTAATATATTTTATCCATCATTAGAGGTTACTTCCTTAATGTAGACTGCCCCATGAAGGGTTTTTTCCTTAATTATGCATGTAGTGGTTAGTAATGTGTGTCTGCGCCACCATTTGGGTATGCTCTGGATTGACCCTACTAATTGTTATCCCTTCCTTAATTAAATGACTATTGAATTTTTATTTATGATCCCTTGTATATGTTAGTTTCACTTGAAACATATAAGGTAAGTTTTCTAATTAATTAAATGAACTTTTGAATGGTTATTTGGAAATTATACTATGTATATAAATTGGACTAATTAAATGTAAATGAAAGACTTGGTTGCATGTCTACAGCACACCTTTCCATGTTAATGGAAGGCAGTAGAGTGAACCCAATAAATTGATTGTTACTTAAATGAACTAAATGGTTGCATGCCCTATTAGCCTTATCACACTAATGAAAGAAAAAAACTTGAACCAAATGATTTATTAAATGGTATGATTATTACATTTCCTTAATTAATTAATGAATCAAGTATAAGGTGCCTATTGTATATGAACCTTGACACCTTTATAGGAGTGGTCAGACTTGATCCATCCTTAGATTTCTAAGGGAGTGCCTTAAGCACTCATGGACACCATTCCGATTTAGGGATTTTAGTTTCCATGGTCGATACCAACCTTGAAACTTGATCCTTATCTACTTTTGGATACCTAGTATGACACTATAGGACCCCTCCATTATTATTATAGGATTAATTGGATACAATACTTGGATCTAGTATGATGTCTATAGACATGTGGCACCTGGGATACACCCTTGGGCCTATTCATTTCTTATCCCATTTTACCTTGGATGAGATCCTTGTACTCAGTTAGAATTATGTTATTGTGGAATGCCTTGTGAATTTCCTCTTGGATTACACTCTTACCCCATTATCTAGGATATATATTATTACTAAGTTGTCTCTATCCCTGAGGTCAAGGATTCCTTGGTTATTACCTTGGATCCCTTTCGTTATCATCATGATCAAAGATTCCTTATTATATATTGGGTCCTTTATTATTATTATTATTCTTATTATTATTATTATTATTATTATTATCATGTTAGGATATCAGTGCTGGGTATACCTCACATGACTTATATAAACTGGAACATAATTAATTAATTAAATTATTACATTCTCAAACACCAACTGAGGCTGAAACTGGTAATTTCATATTTACTCTACTATATTTCTTTACTTTTATATATACATGCCTACATACTCTTACAATTTATATTACATAGACTAAATGTTGTATAAACTGTTGGTGGTGGACTACTGAGATTTATCTCACAACCTATCCAGGCCACCATTGTTACTTGGGAAGATTACATGTATGTAGGTGTGAAGAAAAGGATGCATCTAGCCTTGGACACCTGACACTACTTTCGTGCTTAGGATGGATATTGTTAGAAGATGACCAAGCTAGATCTTGGGATTATTAGATAGTTTTTGGATTATTTTTGTTTCTTTTGTATATTATGTATTTCCTTCTTCCTTGTAACCATGTTTTCCAATTTTATAGATACATGACATACATTCTTATCATCTTTTGGATGTTATTATCAGTTTTTCCTATTGTTTATTATTCTATATGCTTCTATTGTACCACATATTTACTTACATTTCTTTTTCTATTTACCTATTATTATATTTATCCTCTGTGATACTCTCTAGTAATGAGGAAATATTCTCCTCATTGACACAACCTAGGACCTCACTACTAGTTGGCAGCCTCTAGTGTTCGGGGAGATGCATTTGAGGCCACATGTCCAACTAGACTCGGGGCACCTTTGAGTGTCACCCGGGTTCGGTACATCACATCTTTGTTACTTTATTATATTTTTATTCTTTAATTTTTTAATATAGGTGCTACATTCTATGTTATTACAATATGAGTAGTATTTTAATTGATCCCATGTGTAAAAATTATGTCATATGTCATACACATCCAAACACCTCTAGAATAATATAATGGACATGTTACACAAACTATAATTCATGTGAGACTTGAACATATTTGAAATCATCATGTTTTATATCATTATAGGCATAGAATGGTTGAATTTATATGAGACTCACATCTACTATTTTATTCATAAGTTGAATTTTCTCTCCATAAAGGTTAAGATTCATAGAGTCAAAGGATAATGAGATGTGAATATTTACAGCAATACACTTGTTACTACTTACACAAGGAATATATCATTTTAGTTAGTATAACTTGCTTTTTGAGTGAAAAAAGAAATCACACAAGTGGTATTTATAGAGATTTTGAATTGATATACATATGTATTTCCATATGGTTTCTATAAAAAACCTTTTGATATATAGGTAGAGTTTCATATTGATTTTATTCCAGGGAAAAGAAATATATATATTTATTCTTACAAGATGGAACTAACTTAACTGAGAGAGTTAAAAGTTAAGTTAGATGATTTGAGGAATAAATGGAATATTAGATCGAGCACCTAACCTTGGGATGATATAATACTCATTATAAAGAAAGAGGATGACACATTAAACTCGTATATCGATTATAAGAATCTAAATAAAGTCATCACCAAGAATCAATATTATTTTCTAAGGATTGATAAATTTTTTAACCAATCTAAGGGTGTAAAATGTTTTTCTAATATCTACTTGTGATCATGATTCCATCAATTCTTAGTAAATAAATAATACATTTATAAAATATATTTTGGAGTATATAAACCCACAAAGAGTATTTGGTTACGTCTTTTGGTCATAAAACTTATCTAACTATTTTCATGGATTTAATGAATCACATATCTAATTGATATCTTAAATTTTTTGACATGGTATTAATTGATGATATATTTATGTATTCATGATTGTGGGTTAACCATGAAATAAATTTGGAGATCATGTTGATCACTTTAAGGGAAAATATACTCTATCAAAATTTCACCAAATGTATATTACAGATTCAAAAAATCAAATTCCTTGGTCATATGATTTTAAATAAATGAAAATTGGTAGACCATGAGAAAATAATTTTTTTATATTGTGGGAAGCATCAAATAATGATTTCAAAGTAAAGAGTTTTCTTGGATAAGAAAGTTATTATCAAAATTTTGTTTATGATTTTTCACACTTGGTTTTAATTATGATGAATACGATTAAGAAAGATGTATCATTTTAGTGTATTCATAAATTATAGATATCTTTCAAGGAGCTCAATAACAGATAGATATTAGTGCCCATTCTGATATTTCTTCAATCAGGTGATAATTGTATTGTGTATTATAATTATTTTGGTATGGTACATGCAATTTTTTATAATTTAGGGTAATCATGTGGTTATATACGAGTCATGTAAATATAGAGTACATGAGAAGTACTACCATATACATGGTCTTGTGCTCATAGTTGTGGTACGTGCATTGAATACATGTCATCCCAACCCATACAGAGAGAAACTTACTATGTATACTGATAAAAAAAATCCTAAAGTATATCTTCCCTAAGTGTGATATGAATTTTTTAAAACATAGGTGGATGAAGTATCTTTAGAAATTTGACTTTGATCTATCATATATATTATATAAAGTAGATATTGTAGTTGATGTGTTGAGCCATAAATCACAAACACAAGTTATTTTTGAAGATAGATATGAGTGAAATATCATGATTATACTAGCTAATATGTGTTTAGATGTTATAGAATATGAAAATTAGATTTTATTACTGAGAATAATATTCAAACCTACCTTGGTGAATTAAGTTTTGAGGATGAGTTATCTGATTCTAAATGTGTTTTCATGAGGGATTCTTCAAATTATGGGGAGACATTTAATGGATGGTTTTAGGCACTTTAATGTTTTATTTTCAAAATCACTTCAATATTCCTTCCTATTTATGAGAAAATATTTCAAAATATTATCATAACTAAAATTATTTTGTTCACCCAAAATCTATTAAAATATATAATGACATGAAACAAAAATTTTGGTGATCAGGTATGAAGAAATCAATTTTTGGTTATGTCATACTATCCTTACCTCTTGATATGTAAATAAAAAATATTAATGTGTATATATATGGTTGTATATATGTAGTTGAGGATATATATAATATATTTCTCTCATTATTTTCAATATTTTGATAGAATAAAATTACATTGATGAAATTAGTTTAAGAGTGTTGACATTCAATGATGAGTTTCAGATATATAACATATAGAGGGTAATTCCTAGAGAGTTATTAATAGGGGATGATATTTGTGGTTTTATTGAGTATAGTAAGTGACACATAAGAAATTTTGATAGCATGTAAATGGTAGGTCTAAGATATGAATAAAATTTTACCACCCTTGTATTTTTTACTTAGGATAAGTGATTTTGAAGTTCTCTACCTAGGATTTTTATATTGATAATTCTAGGTGGAGGGTGGGATGATTTTATTATAGGATGTCTATTTGAACTTGTGGGGATGTAATGATATTATGTCTTGTATGATATGTGATAAGAGATTGATTTGATGAGGATGAAATATGATGGTTGTGATGATGATGAGTTAACTTAACAAAGGTTTATAGTGGTTGAGAGTTTTATTATGTTTTATTATTTGAGAAAGGGCGGATGTTGTATTATATAATTTTCTATGTGGCCACTATTGTTTTCCCAAAAAAACTTACTCAAAAACCAAATGGTGAGGTTATTGTATGGTTTAACACTTTCCCCTCACCCATGTGATGATGATGTGGTATAATGAAATAGATTATAGTTGTTTTTTATATAGACTATGGTTGGATGATAATATGGTCATGGGATGGAGATAGAATATTTAACTTTGTGACATATGTTAATGAAGTCAATGGGATTTGATCTATGGGGATATTATGTTATATTAGTTTAAATGGTGTGTGTTATACTGTACCTATACATTGTGTTTTGGGGATTGTTCTTATTTTGAGTTATAAAGTAGATTTTTTGAGGTTAATCATACCTGGGTTGATTGATTATCTTGATTTATTTATTTCATCCCATGGATTCATTGATATTATCTATAAACATTAATAATATATGGTTTCAACTGAGTATCCTACTAAGTATTTCATATTAAACATTTATATATAGACATCATTTTTAGTTTTTTATGGTCATGTTGATGGAGGTTTAGGGTGAAGTTACATTAGGAAATAATTACCAAGTGATGGATTTTTATTTCACATTTTTCTTATTTGAGGTATTAGAGATATTGTAATGTAGTTGATCTTCCATTCAAGGTTTTTTTTAAAAGTTTATATAGAATTCATTCATATTATTTTGTATTGATTATTTTTGATTGGTGATATTCCCATTTTTCATGTGGTGAGTTTTATATCTGATATTTTCTTTATAATTTATTTTAAAAAATATAATGGCTCCAATTTTTGAATTCATATCATTATTATTAGTCATAAATTCTTGGAATATTGGTGGAGGGCTTAAGGAATGACCCTTAATTTAATTTTCAACCAAGGAGGGATCACAACATGGTTCGTTCATGAAAAATAAAAATTTGAGGGTTATATAAGATAGAGAGGGTATCTATGTAGGTTAGTGTGGGATATCTATTATAAATGGAGTCATATACAATATATAGTTGAAGGTGTAGTGTTTTTTTTGGTTTTTAGGTATAGGGTCTATAATGAGGATACTATGCTTTAAGGGGGAAAGAGACTATAAAACCTATAATATATCAACCTGACCCAACACCATTTTCCAGAATCAAGTCAAGTTAAGATATTATCTGTCCTTAGATGCATACCTATATTCACTAAATTATAGAAATAAATATATAGGGATAAAATAAATACCTTATGATAATGGTTTTCCATCAAATAACACATCCTCCCCATGCACCGATTTTACATAAATTTTGACATGATGTTTCTATAAATCAAACATACCATCACCTAAAAAACCCACTAAATAGAGTAAAATAGAAAATAAACATCAAATATATTATGATATACAACCTATAATACATAATATGAAACATGAATAACCATAATAAAAACTAAACATCATGCATAATATATCTAAAACTAAAAATGAGGAGTCTCCCCAACTACTCTACATGCCACTAAAACTCCATGAGAGTTAACTGATCACTGATAAGACCCACCAATTACATATTCCTAATGATTTGGATATGATCCATCACTAGTGAAAAAGTATATATTTCATTTTATTATAATGTCCCAAGTTTTTTAACAGAAAAACTAGCATATGCGACACACAACATTGAACCCAAACAAACCATGATTATTTAAATAAGACCATTATAACCAAACTGTTAAATTGGATGGTATGAATAGTATTAACTACTTTATGAAATTTATATAAAGATACTAAAAAATATAAATGTATTTGTAAACCCTTAGGAATAAGTTCTCATTTTTTATAAAAACATTTATTTCAAAAATGATTTTTATTGATTTTTATGAGAAAGTATTATAATTAATTTTTGGAACTTTTAGAAATTATATTTTATAAAAATTAATATAATTTTTTAAATAATATTATCTATATTAACTCATGATTAATTTTTTTTATTTTTCTTAAAATATTATTTTTTCAATGAATAATGAAAAATTCTAATTTTTTGATAAAAATATCATTTCTTTTAATAAATTAAGAAATTTTAAATTAAAATTATTATTTTAATATTATAATTATTATTTTTTTATATTTAATACAATTAATTACATTTAAATCATATTTATACTGTATTTTACTATAAGTTCATTTTTAGTCTTTAGAACACTTTTTTTCTTCTGAAAACTGTTTTAAAGTGAATAATGTTTCTCTATTTTAAATAATTAAAATAACCCATAATGAGGAATTATATAAATTAAATGTATATATTATATATTTATAAATATTAATTTAAATTATTTAAATTATTATTACTTGTTATATAGTTAATATGAGATAATCTTTTTTATAAAAAAATAATTTCTTGAAAAACTGTTTTTTCGACGCGTCTGTGGGTTTAATTTTAAATTATATCATAAAAATTATATGTGTTTAATTTTTAAAAATATATTAAATATTTTTAATCATCATAATTTATATTATCTAATAATTTCAACTTAATTTTCTTACCATAATGAATAGTGAAAACACTGAAAATTATTTACTGCGGTTAAGGTAAAAAAAGGTTTACTAGAGGCTTAAACTAAAAAGATAAGGGCTAAAAATGAAACAAAACTTGTATAATAAATATTTTATGGTAATATTTCTACATTATATAATCTAATTTTTTAAAATGTTACATTTTGATCCTTTTGGCATGAGAAAAATGTGGGTGTAATTCTGTCTTTTCAAAAATTCTAAGTGTGTCCTCTCCCCCTGTTATAAAAGGACACCCCCTCTTATTTCCTCACCAAACTTCCAAAAACCATTTATTCAAACAATAAATAACCAAATTAAATCCTTAATTTTATAATATCATCCTATAATCCATTTTTTGATCACAAATACAAGCTATAAATTTGTTTGGTGCAAACCTAAAGAAGTTGTCCAAATAAGAGGTAACGTCCTTAGCCGATCGTTTTATTTTATTTCTTATTTAAACTCCTTAAAACATTATTAAAATATGATGATATAATAAACTCATTATATTCCATATAATGAGAATTTTTATGTTAAGTTAATGACCTAAAACCATATCCTCCTCCCTCAAATGGGAAATGAAACTGTTGATCGTGTGTACATCAGACTACCACCCCACGAAATGACATAATTCGTTTTCCATCACCGCTTATCCCAGTATGATATAATGATGTATTTAATGTTTATATATGATATTTATGATATAATTATACTTATTTAATTATAACATCACATACACTATCTTACTTTCCATTCCTTTGGGAATATGATAACATCATTTGTGTGTACGGCAGACTACAGCCTCACGAAGTGATGTGATTTGTTTTTCATTTATGATTTTCATGAAATTTAATAAGGATTAATTTATTTTTTATATATTATATTCATGTAATATTATTCATTATGTAAAATAAATATATAATATAATTTCTTACCTTAACATCCATTGAATAAATGATAGCGTCATTTGTGTGTACGACAGACTACCGCCTCACAAAGTGATGTGATTCATTTTTATTACCGTATCACATGGATGTTATGTATAATAGAATTTAAATAAATAATATTACATTTATACTATAATTATAATAATTTAAAGATAAAATAACACTAACCTTCTTTCCATCACGATCTTTGAAAAATGGAAATGTTACTCATGCGTGCATACGACCTACCATCTCTATGATTGTAACGTAGCTCATTTTACATAACCATATTTCATGGTTCATTTAAAAAGTATAATATATATATATAAATTATAATTATTTCATGATTAAAATTATGAATATTATTAAATAATAACCACATTGACCTTGGTCAACTTACCAAAGTTATTTTGGACATATGAGTCATTTATCATTAAAACATCTGATGAAAAATTAATTGGTTAAGTAATTGAATATAACATGGTAAAAAATAAAATAAAAGGAATAATAAACTTTAAAAAGTTTATCAATAAAGTAAATATTTATCATAATTTTATTATTCAAAAAGATAAAGAACACACGTGAAAAATCGGGCTCAAGGTAAGGGGTCTCTCTAAACCACCCTTTCCTTTAGGTTATGACCATTTTCTCCCTAAATAAATTTATATCTATTTAAAATTATATAATAATTATAAATTTCATATATATTTCTATCAAATATATACCTAGATTATTAACCCTTCTTTTTATGGGATAATACATTCCTTATTTTCATTTCTCAAATACCTTTATTATGGAATTTCTACTGATTATGATATTGGACAAGATTATACAACCCATTTTCTTTCCATGGGTAATTATTATGTTATGAATTATGATTGAACTACTTTATGTGTTACACATAAATCATGAACATTTTATGATTGGTGCACCCAAATAACACTCTAATGCATTGGGTAATGTTATAGTCTCATGAGACGTCATGTATGGGATTTGGGAGTAAACCTAATACATTATGGAACTTTTCCTACCATGTGATATTGTCTAGAAAGTTAAAATTAAATCATTTATATGTCATGTTATACATTTTTACCACATTTCCTATGATTCTATAACCTTATTATACCATTTTATTTATGTTATGCTTCCACGCGATTACTCGTTAGCCTTCTCTTATATGATATCATGCTATAACTTTGACTCACATGTCATGTTTCCTTATTATGTATATTCCCTTAATGAAATTTTTAGATCACCCCTTTATATATGTATTCCCTAGGATATCCCGTTTAGATTTATGATCTCAAATTTATTTTAGGATCTCATTATAGATAATAAATAAGGATTCTATGTTTTAAGTTTCATTTGATGTAATATGAGACTAGTATTTCAAAGACAGTAATCCTCATGATCTTTGGGATTGTACTTGTTGGATATTTATGTTTAAAAATCATATAATAATATGTGTAAAAGACTTGGTCCTCTATAGTTGGTATAATAGAAAAGGTTTAGTTAACCTTCATAACTAAGATGAGAAAACTTTAGTGATAACCCTAGGGATAAGTCTTAGATAAGACTATGTATAAAAAAATATCCTTGAATCATGGTGAATTTTAGAGTGAGTGATTTCTGATAAATTACATCCTTATCTAGATACTAAAAACATATTTGGTTCTAACCCATATGTACCTATGGGTAATAACTCTGAAAAAGGCATGTCGGGCTTAACTCGAGTGTTACCTAGTATACGAAAACAGACCTTACTATGCACCTGGTTTAATACTCCTAGGGGATATATTTTGGAAATTCAAAAACACTTTACAAACCATTATTAAGGACTTGAACAAATTATTAGGATATAAAAACTAATAGGGAAATTACCATGGATAAACTAAGTTGAAACCTAAAGACTCATAAGTTAGGATGTACTTATCATTTATAAGTTATTCTTACCAAGTTTTAAGTTTCCCTTATGTATGTTTACAAGTTAATTTATTCTCATCTTGGTTTTTTTATAGTTAATGGAGAGAAATAGTAGAAACCATGCTAATAACCAATATGATAAGAAATGTGATGATTTCCATAATGATATGCCTAATATTATGGGTGTGGGTACCGAGAACATCATATAAATATTGGATCAACTATCCAAGTTATGTATAATAATACGAGTCATTCATAATGCCGTTCTCCTCTTAAGAAGGATCAAGTTGAAGTTGAGTATTTTATGTGAGAAAGTCCTCCTAAAATTATTGTATCTTTGGATCCTCTCATCACTGAGAAATTCAATAACTCTATTGAGAATATATTCTATATCCTTGAATTCACAAAATAAGAGAAAGTTGTTATGTCCATTTATCATATTGTGGGAGAAACTGATCAGTGGTGGAAAATGATCAAGAACATAGAGTACAAAGAGGATATTGATTCCATGGAATGGTAGGACTTCATGAAAATATTTTTCAATAAATATTTTCCCTGAACCCTCGAACTTATTATAGAGAGGGATTTCATTATTTTGAAGTAAAAAGAAGATGAGTCTATTCATGTGTATGAGGAAAAATTCACAAGGCTTTCATGGTATGAATTTGTATTTTTCATCAAAACTGATCTACCAACTCTTGTGTATATTGAGAATCAACTTCATCAAAGTCAATATTTCTCCTAAGGGGGGATGGGCCCATAAGGGGCACTACATGAGTTAGGGTTCCTTTCACTTACGCTCTAGTTTCGGTGTAGGTTTACAGTGATTATTTTTCACGGCGGTGCATCTCGACAAGATCGGTTGTGTGATGGCCTCTCCCCACTCCTTCGTCTCAGTTTCAGTCGACATCAGGTGGCGAAGCCTCTCCATGGTGGCTCTGGTTTATGTAGATGGTTTCTGGATTCAGTGTTCTCCATGCCATCTCGACTCCCTCAGTGTTGTTCCTTCTCCTCGACGGTGGTGGTTGTTTCTCTCTTCGGTCCTGGTCGATTCTGAGCGGAAAAATCTCTCTTTGGTGGTGTCAATTTTTTCAGTTGGCTTTGGGATTCTGTGTTCCTCGCTTCGTCATTGGGTCTCTCAGTGGTGGCTTCAGCTACTAGTGGTCAACTTCGATTGTTGGCATCTTTCTGCGGTGCACTTGGTTAGTTTGGTGCATCAGGACTTCTCAGGTGACCTGCTTTGGCACTATTTTGGGTTGGCTCGGTTGCGGAGGTTTGTTATGGTTTTGGGGTTGATGCCCCTAGATGTGGAGGATCTTATGCTCGGATCCGAGGCCCCGCCCCTATGTGTTGGCTCTAGATCTATGTGTCTTCCAGTTTTGGTTTGGCTGGGGGTTACTTCTTCTTATTTTGTGCTGATGGACCATTGTTGGGGTGGACTGCTGAGGAATTTTGCGTGCGATATGAGGGTGGTGATGGGTTTTGTGATTCTGGATTGGGAAGGCAATGGTGGGAAGGAAATGGTGGTGATGGTCTCCTGGTTTGAGGTTGGTTTTAAGGGTTTGATTTTCTTTGTGTCTTGTGTCCTTTTGAGTGTCGCAACAAGGTGGTTCGGTCTGTTTGAATGGTTCACTGTTTGAAGATGGGAAGTTTTGATCCAGATGACTTCATGAACAGACTTTAGAGGAGGTTCCAGAGCTTGCAATTCATCTTTGTAGAGTTTTTTTTGGATTTGGTTGTTTGCGAGGGTATGATGTTAGCCATCAGATTGGGCCTGTGCTTTGATATAGGAAACTTTCTTGCCTATTAACCTTGCAATGGTGGAGAGGTTCTTCATGCTCAAATGATGGGGAGGAGCAGTTCAGTGTTTTCATTCTGGTTTTACTCTTTCTATCCTTTTAGTGTGTTTGTCCTATGTCTATGATGTCTTTGGGTTTCCACCCCCTTCATCCCTTAAAAGGGGGTTTTATCAAAATAAAAAAATTTGAAGCCCCTCGGGCCGTTGGATGGATCATCAAAACTGAAATTAAGGTAGAATTATTCTTTAGTTGGTTAAAGATGAGTATACAAAAAGTAATATCCAATCAAATACTTTGATATTTATAAAGATATTATCTATTGTTCCCTCAAATTTGCGATAGATATAAGTGAATCTTAGTGGTCTTCTGGTATTGGAGATTAAAAAATGTAAAATAAAGTTTTCATTGGGGGTATCAATAGATAAATCCCATGGACAGAATAAACATCAACATCCCACATGTCAAAAATGTGTAAATAAGCATCATTTAAACTATCTATTGGAAACTAAAAGATTCTTACAATGTGTTAAAGATGAGAATTAAGATAATCAGTGCCAAAGGAAAAATGAATAATCCAATTAATGAGGAAAAAGAAAATAAGGTTTAGATCAACACTATGCCTTCATTACAGTGTTTTAATTATAATGAACATAATAATTATTTAATCCAACACCCTAAACCAAGGGTTTTTGGAGAAAATCAGTGATAATAACCTCCAATGAAACAAGGAAGGGTTTATTCTACACTAAGGCTGAGGTGGATTCCAAAGATTATGTGGTGATAGGCACACTAGTTATTCATTTAAGAATAGAGAAAGTACTGTTTGATTATGGTTCTATGAATTATTTCATATCTTGCAAGTTTAGATGAACTACTCAAACACCACCTTAAAACATTGGTGTTAAGCTATTTGTAAAAATAGAAAACTGAGAGATGTTTGCATCCCTAGTATATAAATCCTCCCCAATCAATGTTTTTAGACCTGATCTTCTTGAAAATATTGTCTTACTTACTTTAGTGGATTTTTATGCTATTTTTGTCATGTATTGACTATCATTATATAAATCCAACATCCAATGTTGAGAGAGGGAGATAACTCTCCATGTCCCAAGTCACCCTATGATTTTTTATAAGTTTAAGGAGGAATATGAATCTAAACTAGAATATTATGTTCAAGAATGGATATTATTTCTATATGAGTAAGCATATCTGGCCCAAATGATCATGAAAAAGGAGAAAATCATGGTTGAATACATACCCATTGTGAGGGATTATATTGATGTATTCCCAAAATAGTTTCCTAGAATTCCACCTAACTAAGAGGTTGAGTTCTAAATAGAACTTATAACCGAATATCTACTCATATTTAGGACTCATTAAAGGATGGAAACTGTCGAGTTGGAAAAACTGAAGAAGCTGTTATAAGAGAATATGGAAAATGTTTTTATATATATGAGTGATTCACCATGGGTGCACTGGTCCTCTTTGTCAAGAATAAGGATGGGTCAATGAACCTCATTATTGATTATCACAAACTCAATAAAATCATGATAAAGAACAAGTATCCCCTACTAGTGATAGAAAACTTATTTGATCAACTATGTAGGGATTAGTATTTCAATAAGGTGGACCTTTGATGGGTAAATCACTAATTAAGGGTGAACAAGGATAATATTCACAAAACTTCATTTTGAATAAGGTATGGACACTATGAGTTCATAAGGATGCTATTAAAAATAAAAAATGCTCCAAAAATATTTATGGACTTGATGAATAAAGTCTTTATTGATTACCTCGACAAATTTTTCATAGTCTTTATACGTGATATTCTGATTTAATCCAAAATCAAGGAGGAGCACGACAAGAATTTGAATATTGTGATAAAGTATTTGATAAATTAAAGAAATATGAAAAATATAGTAAATGTGAGTTCTAGATAAAGGAAGTATCATTCTTGGGGCATATTATCACTATAAATTGGATATATATGGACCCTTCTAAGATAAAGGCAATCGAGGACTAGCCTAGACCGGGATCTGTAATAGAGATCTGTAGTTTCCTTGGACTAACTGGGTATTATTGATGTTTTTTTGAGTAACTTCTCTTTATTTTCAAACCTTGTAACCAATATAAGTTAGAAATGAGTAAAGTTATTCTGGAATAGTGAATTCAAAAAGATCTTTAAGAAGTTGAAAAAGAGTCTTATCACTGCACTAGTACTTACGCTGCCCTCAGGTTAGGATTTTGTTTTTGTTTTTTAGTGATGATTAAAATAAGGGTTTGGGATATGTACTATTGAAAAATGATAAAGTGATATCCTATGCCTCAAGTTAGTTGAATTTTCAATAGAAAAACTATCACACACATGACCCAGAGTTGACTATATTAATCTTTGCATTAAATATCTAGATACATTATCTCTATGGAGAGAAGTGTGAAAAATATATGGATCACAAGATCCTAAAATATACATTCACATAGAAATAGATTAACATGCTCCAGTGAATATGGTTAGAGCTGATCAAGGACTATGATTAATCAATCCATTACCATCCTGGGAAAGAAAACAAGGTGATAAATACTCTAAGTAGAAAGGATCCAATAATTATTTCAATGATGAGAATTAATAAGGATCCAATATTATTATATTTTAAAAGGATTGACATGGGACTAGTAAAATGATCTTCATTCCACCTTGTTCAAATATCTGATCATCCATCCATTATTGAGAGGATCAAGGAGGCCTAGAAATATGATGAAGTGATGCAGGAAAAGGTAGAAAATATTTTAGATCTCAACTTTTATAAAGATCGATTTATAAGGTTTAGAACATGGATATGTGTCTTATAAAAACCAAATATGAATATGGATCTTCTGGATGATGCACATATCTCATCATTCTATTTTCATCTGAGAAGCACCAAGATGTATAGAGATCTGAATAAAAACTTATGGTGTGATAACATGTAGAGGGAGATTGTGGAATTTATATCTTGATGCTTGGTATTCCAAGAATTCAAGGATGAATGATTATGTCTAAGGGTATGATGTAACCTTTGTCCATACCAGTATGGTAATGAAAAAACATAGCCCTGGATTTCATCATAGGACTCCCCAAGACACCCAAAGGCAATAATTCCATCTAGTTGGTAGTTTAACACCTTAAAATTCATCACATTTCATTTATATTAAGTAAGATTTATATCTTGACCAACTTTATAATATATACATAATGAAAATGGTAATATTTCATGGATTTCCAGTCTCTATTTTATCCGATCAATATCCAAGGTTTACCTCAAGGTTTAGAAGAATCCTTTAGCAAGTGTTGGATATAGAAATTAGAGTACTACTTATCACCCTCAAATGGATAGTCAGTCTTAGTGAACCATATAAACTCTAGAGGATATGTTGATTTCTTATTAAATGGATTTACAAGGATGTTGGGATTGACACCTTCCCCCAGTATAGTTATCATATAATAAAAACTTACATTATAGAATTCAAATGGAACTTTATGAGGCTCTGTATGGGAAGAAGTGTTAGACTCCAACATGCTAGGATGAAGTTAAAAAGAGGAAGCTGATGGAACCTGATCTTTCCCAAGAGATTAAAGAAAAGGTACAAACCATTAAAAATCACATGAAATCTACACAAAGTCAACAAAATTTATATCCATACAATCATTGATGATACTTTGAGTTTGAGGTTAGAGATAAGGTGTTCCTATGTATAAAACCATGGAATAAACTCACGAGGTTTGGGGAAAAGAAAAATAATAGTCCTATATAATTCCTATTTTATGGTAACATTTAACCATTATATCTTCTAAGGTTATAAAATAGTCCATTTTTGAGGCTTTTGGCATGAGAAAAATGTGTGTGTAATTATTTCTTTTCAAAAATTCCAAGCGCATCCTCTCCCCCACTTATAAAAGGCCACCCATATCCTCTCCTATTAACAATTAAAAAACCCATTGTTTTGACTAATAAATACTCAAATAACTTTCTTAATTCTCTAACCTCATCCTATAATCCTTGGTTTGATCATAAATCCAACCTAGAAAAGATTTTGGTGCAAACTTAATGAAGTTGTCTGAAGAAGAGGTAACATCCTTAACTGATCATTTTATTTTATTTATTATTTCACCTCCTTCAAATATTATTAAAACATGATGATATAATAACCTTATTATCTTCCATTTAATAATATATTTTTATGGTAAGGTCATGACCTACAACCACATCCTCTCCTCTTAAACGAGAAACGAAACAGCTGATCGTGTGTATGGCAGACTACCTCCTCACAAACCAATGTAATTTGTTTTCCATAACCACTTATAATTGATAGATATAATTATTTATTTAATATTTATATATTATATTTATGATATAATTATATTTATGGAATTATAATATCATATATAGCTTCTTACTTTCAATTCTGTAGGGAATACAATAATGTTTCTCGTGTGTATGACATACTACCACCTCATGAAGCGATGTAATTATTTTTTTACTTATTATTTACATGGAATGTAATAAAGATTAATTTTATATTTATATATGATATTAATGATATATTAATTATTCTATAAAAAAATATATTCTATACTTTCTTACCTTACCATCAATTGAATAAATGATAACATCATTCGTGTGTACGGAAGAGTACCGCCTCACGATGTGATGTACTTCATTTTTATTACCACATCACATGGATGATATATATAAGGGAATTTAAATAAATAATATTATATTTAGGATATTATTTTAATCCTAAAAATATAAAGTATCACTTAAATTATTTCTATCATAATATTCAAAAAATGGAAATGTTACTCATGCATACTTACGACCTACCGTCTCCAGGATTGCAACATATTTTATTTTTCATAACCATATTTCCTAGTTGGTTTAAAAAGTATAATTTATGTATAAAAATTATAATTATTTAATTATTACCATTATGGATATTATTAAATAATAATCTCTTTAACCTTAGTTAACTTACCAAAGTGATTTAGGACATATGATCTGTTTATCATTAAAACGCCTGACGTGAAATTAATTGGTTAAGTAATTGAATATGACATGGTAAAAAATAAAATAAAAGGAATAATAAAATTGAAATTTTTTATTAATAAATTAAATAATTAACATAACTTTATTATTCAGGAAGATAAATATTGCACGTGAAAAATCGAGCTCAAGGTAAGGGATCTCTCTAAACCACCAATTCCTTTAGGTTATGACCATTATCTCTCTAATTCAATTTATCTCTCTTTAAAATTATGGAATGATTCTATATTATATATATATATATATATATTTCTATCACAAATATACGTAGCTTATTCACCCTTCCTTTTATAGGATAGTATATTCCTTATGTTCATTTATCAAATGCCTTTATTATGAAATTTCCATTGATTATGATATGAGATAAGATTATGAAACCTATTTTATTTACATGGGTAATTATTGTGTTATGAATTATGATTTAATTATTCTATGTGGTTCACATAAATCGTGAACATGTTATCATGGTTTCACCCAAATAGTGCTCCAATTCACTGGGTAATATTATAGTCTCATGATACGCTATGTATAGGATTAGGGAGTAAACCTAATTCATTATGGGACTTTTTCAGCCATGTGATATTGTCTAGGAAATTATTCTTGACTCATGTTTATTTCATGTTATATGTTGTTAACACATTTTCTATGATTCCATGATCTTATTATACCATGTTATTTATGTTATGATTCCATGTGATTACTCATGATCATTCTCTTATATGATATCATGTTATAACTTTGATTCACATGTTATATTTCCTTATAATGTTTATTCCCTTACTGGTTTTTAGTTCACCCCTTTATTTATGTATTCTCAAGGTTATCCCATACAGTTTTAGGATCTCAAATGAATTTTAGGATATAATTTTGGAGAATATCCATATTTTAAGTTCCTTTTGATATAATATGAACCATGTCTTTTAAAGTAACTAGGAACCATGATCTTTCAGATTTTACTTTTTGGATATTTAGGTTTAAAAATCATGTAATAATATGTGTAAAATTCTTGGGTATCTAGATTTGGTATCATATAAAATGTTTAGTTAACCTTAAAAAATAAGGATGATAAAAATTTAGTGATAACCCTAGGGATAAGTCTAGGATAAGACCAAGTATAACAAAATATACTTGAATCTTGGTGAATTTTAGAGTAAGTGGTTTCCATGAAATTACATCCATATCTGGATACTACAAGTGGATGTGGTTCTAGAATAGATGTACCTAGGGGTAATAACTCTGAAAAATACATGTCGGTATTGACTCAAGTGCTACTTGGTATATTATAACTGGACTTACTACACACTTGGTTTAATACCCCCAAGGGGTTATGTTTTAGAAATTTAAAAACTCTTTATAAAGTATTATGAACGATTTGAAAAAATTATTATGATAGAACACCTAATAGGAAAATTACTATGGATAACCTAGTTTAAAACCAAGAGACTCATAATTTATGATGTACTTATCATTTATAAGTTATTCTTTCCAAGTTTATAAGTTTCCATTGTGTATGTTTAATCATTAATATATTATTATCTTTTTTTATTCCAATTAATGGTGGGAAATAGGAGAAACCATACCAACAACCAACAAGATAGGAAATGTAATGATTTCCTGAGTGATATTGAAAATATTATAGGTTAAAGTGCTGAGAACTTCCTGTTATTACTAGATTAACTAGATTAAGTTATGAATAATAACATGAATCATGTGGAATGACTTACTACTCCTAAGATGGATCAATTTGTAGTTAAGTATTTTATGTGACAAAATCCCCCTAACTTTAGTGGATCTTTTGAACCTCTCATCACTGAACAATGGATTAACTCCATTGAGAAGATATTATATGTCCTATAATGCACAAATCAAGATAAATTTGTGATGGATGTTTATCGAATTGAGGGAAGTGGTATAAAATGATCAAGAACATAGAGTTAAAATAGTATATTGATTCCATGGAATAACAGGACTCAAAAAAATATTTTTCAATAAATATTTTCCCTAAACTCTCTATAATAATATAGAGTCAGAGTTACTCAATCTGAAGAAAAAAGAAGATGAGTCTATTGGGATGTATGAGGAAAGTTTCACTAGGCTTTCATGGTATGCATTTGGCTTTGTCATCAAAACCAAAAATAAGTTAGAATTATTCTTTAGTGGGTTAAGGTTTAGTTTATGAAAAGAATTATCCACTCATATCTTTGATAGCTATGAAGAGACCGTCCATTATATCCTCAAAGTTGAGATAGATATTGGTAAATCTTAGTGGTCTCATGGGACTCGAGATAAAAAATTTAAAATTTAGTTTTTATACAAGGTATCAATAGATAAATACTATACAGGGAAGAAAAATCAACACCACACTTGTCAAAAATGTGGGAATAAGCATCCTGGAAACTGTCTGTTAGGAAACAAGAGTTTTTTACAATGTGGAAAATAGATAAAGGGGATAATATGTAATGAAGGGAATTGAATAATACTATTAATGAGGAAGAATAAAAGAAGGTTTAGATCAACACTATGCTTTAAATATAGTGTTTTAACTATATGGAACATAAGAATTATGCAAGATAATGCACTAAACCAAGGGTTGATGGAGACAATAATGAAAAAAACCACAAAAGAAAATTTGGAAGGGTGTATACTATCACCAAGGATGAGGTGAACACCAATAATTATGTGATGATAGGTACACTAGTTATTAATTCTATAACAGTGAATGCACTTTTTGATTATGGCACTATACATTCTTTTATATCTTGCAAGATCAATAGATTTGTTTAAACACCACCTCAAAACATGGGGGTTAAGCTATCTATGAGAATAGAAAATAGAGTTATGGTCTCATATTAAGAATATAACTACCCTTAATCAATGTTTTTAGACTTAATATTTATAGAAAATATTTTCTTACTTCATTTAGTGAAGTTTTATTCTATTTTGGGCATGGATTAACTATCCTTATATAAATCCAACATCAACTATAAAGAGAGGGAAATCAATATCCACATCCCAAGTCACCCTATGATTTTATACAAGTGTAAAAAGGAGGATAAATATCCCCTAGAATATTCTATCCAATCATTAATATTATTTTCTTATGAGTAAACATATCTTTCCTAAATGATTGATACAAAGGAGAAAATCACAATTGAAGACATTCCCATTATTATGGATTATACTGATATATTCTATGAAGAGTTTCCTAGTCTTCCTCCTAAATAAGAGGTTGAGTTCTCAATATAAATTATACCTAGATATCTTCCCATATCTAATAATCTATAAAGGATGGCCACTGTTGAGTTGGAAGAATTGAAGAATAAATTACAAGAGAATTTAAAAAATGATTTTATACACCAAAGTGTTTCACTATGGGGTACACCAATCCTCTTCATCAAGAATAAGGATGGGTCAATGCGATTCTATATTTATTATCATGTACAAAATAAAATCATGATAAAGAAAAAGTATCCACTTCCATGGATATATGACATGTTCAATCAACTACAAAGGGCTTAATATTTCTCTAAGGTGGACCTTCGGTTAGGATATCACTAATTAAGGGTAGAGAAGGATGATATTCCCAAAACTTCCTTTTGAACATGGTATGGACACTATGAGTTCATAGTGATGCTGTTTATACTCACCAATTCTCCAAAAATATTTATAGACTTGATGAATAGAGTATTTAGATATTACCTTGACAAATTTGTGGTAGTCTTTATAGGTGATATTATGATTTATTAAAAAAGAAATGAGGAGCATAAGAAGCATTGAATATTATGATAAAGACTTTGATAAAAGAGAATAAATATGAAAAATATAGTAAATGTGAGTTCTAGATGATGGAAGTATCATTCTTGAGGCATATTATCACCAATAAAGGGATATTTGTGGACCCTTATAAGATAAAAGAAATCAAGGACTAGCCTAGACCAACATCTGTAATGGAGATCAATAGTTTTCTTAGATTGGTGGTATCTTACCAATTATTTTTGTGGAACTTATCAATATTTTAAAACCCACTAACCAAGCTAACTCACAAAGGATTAAATTTTGTTTGGACTAGTAAATGTGAGTATAGCTTTAAGAAGTTAAAAAAGAGTCTTATCTCTGCATTGGTACTTACGTTACCCTCAAGTGGGAAACTTTTATGGTTTATAGTGATGATTAAAAGTAGGTTTTGGTCTGTTTACTAATGAATAATGACAAAGTGATATCCTATGAATCAAGGTAATTAAAATTTCATGAGAATAACTGTCCCACACATAACCTAGATTTGGCTGTAGTGATATTTGAATCAAATATATGGCTACATTATCTCTACAGAGTAAAGTGTGAAATGTATATCAATCATAATATCCTCAAATATATATTCACATAGAAGGATATTTTCATGCTCTGGTGAAGATGGTTAAACATGATCAAAGACTATGACTGCTCAATATATTACCATCTTGGGAAAGAAAACAAGGTGGTAGATACTCTAAGTAGAAAGGATATAGAAATTTTATCAAATATGTGAATTAATAAGGATACAATCTGATAATATTTTGAAATTATGGATATGTGAATAGTAAAAGTCTCTTCATGATACCTTTCTCAAATAACTACTTAACCATCCATTCTTGAGAGAACCAAGGAGGCCCAGAAAGATGATGAAGTGCTACAGAAAAAGGTAACGGATATTCTAGATCTCAAATTTGTTGAAGATGGAGTTATAATGTTTGGAACCTGGATATGTTTCCTATAAAAATAAAATCCAAATAGGAATATTATAGATGATGTGCATAGTTGGTTCTTCTCTATTCATCTGAGAAGCATAAAGATGTATAGAGATTTAAAGAAAAACGTATGATGGGATAATATAAAGAGGGAGATTGAGGAATTGTATCTTGATGCTTGGTATACCAACAAGTTAAGAATTAATGACATAAGTCTAAAGGTATGATGAAATCATTTTCCATAATAGTATGGAAATAGAAAAATCATAACCAAGGATTTTATCATAGGACTCCCCAATACATCTAAAGAAAATAATTCCATCTAGGTGGTAGTTTATTAGCTTACAAAGTCATCACATTTCATTTCTATCAAGGAATATTTCTATCTTGACTAACTCCTTAAGATATAAATAAGGGAAATAGTAATATTTCATGGATTTACACTCTCTATTTTATTTGACTGGGATTCAATGTTTACCTTAAGGTTTTGGAGAAATCTTTAGTAAGTGTTGGATATAGAACTCAGTTTCAGTACTATTTATCACCCTCAAATGAATGGTCAGTCTAAGAGAACCATCCAAACTTTAGAGGATATTCTGAGTTCTTGTTTAATGGATTTTTAATTATGTTGGGATCAATACCTCCCATTAGAGTTATCATATAACAACAAATTCCATTCTAGAATTCATATGAAACCTTATGAGACTCTGTATGGGAAGTGGTGTTAGAGACATGCTAGGATGAAGTTGGAGAGCGGAAGCTAATGGGACCTGATCTTTCTCAAGAGATGAAAGATAAGTTCCAAACCATTAAACCTCACATGAAATCTACACAAAGTCGACAGAAGAGCTATAAAGAAAATATTACTTGAGAATTGGAGTTTGATAGAAGATAAGGTTTTCCTCTATATATCACCATGTAAGAAACTTATGAGGTTTGGGGAAAAGGGAAATCTTAGTCCTAGATACATTGGCCCCTTTGAGACCCCTGATCCCATCTGAGCAGTGGCCTATCGACTATCACTCCCACCTAACCTATATAAAGTACATGATGTGTTCCATGTATCCCTATTGAGGAAGTACATACCAAACCCATAAAATTTAATGAATCCGTAGGTGGTATCATTTGAGAAAGCCTTTCATATGATGATATTCTAGTGAAGATCTTAGACCATAGAGACAAAGTTCTATGAAACAAGATAACTCACATAGTCAAAGTGTAGTAGTGAAACCACAAATTTAAAGAAGAAACATGGGAACTAGAAGAGGAAATGAAGAAGAAGTAACATCAAATTTTTTATCATAGTATTAATATTAAATTTATAGTGAGAAATTTTTTAAGGGGTGAACAATGTTACACCCCAAGTTTTTAAAAGGGAAAACTATGTTTGACAGCGTATGTGACACACAAAACAGAACCCAAACGAACCATGATTATTAAAATAGGACTATTATAACCTATATATTAAATTTTTAAGTCTTTATAGGTTTAAATAATATATTAAATATATATAAATGTACTACTGAATATAAATTTATTTATAAACACTTTTGAAGAAACACACATTTTTTATAACATTTATTTAAAAAAATGTTTTTATTGATTTTTGTGAGAAAATATTATAATTAATTCTTAGAACTTTTAAAAACTATATTTTATAAAATGAAAATAATTTTTGAAATCATGATATCAATATTAACTTATGTTGAAATTTTATGATTTTTTGAAAAATATTAATTTTTCAGCAAATAGTGAAAAATACTAATTTTTGATAAAACCATAATTTCATTTAATAAATTAAGTAATTTAAAAATATAATTTTTATTTTAGTATGATAATTATTATATATATTTATATTTAATCCAATTAATTACATTTAAATTATCTTTATACTGGATTTTAGTATAAGTTTATTTTTATTCCTTAAAACACCTTTTCTTCTTCTGAAAACTATTTTAAAGTGAATAATGTTTCTCCATTTTAAATAATTAAAATAACCCATAATGAGGAATGATATAAATGAAATTTATAGATTATATATATTTAAATATTAATTTAATTTAAATTAATTATTATTACTTGTTATATATTTAATATGAGATCATCTTTTCCTTAAAAAATGAATTTCTTGAAAAACCGTTTTTTCGACGCATTTTCATGTTTAATTTTAAATTAAATTCCTCCAATTATGTGTGTTTAATTTGGAAAAATTTATTCCATATTTATAATCAGAATAATTTATATTAAGGTCAAATTAATTTTTTTCCATAATGAATAGTGAAAATAGTAAAAATTATTTACCGCAGTTAAGGTAAAAACGGGTTTACTGGGGGGTTACACTAAAATGATAAGGGTTAAAAATGACCCTAAAATTTTATAATTCCAATTTTATGGTCCTATTTTGACATTATATCTTCTAATGTTTGAAAATAGTTCATTTTGGAGCCTTTTGACATGAGAAAAACGTGGGTGTAATTCTTTTTTTCAAAAATTCCAAGTGTGTCATCTTCCCCACTTATAAAAGGCCACCCCATCTCTTTGACTATTGAAACTTAAAAAACCAATTTTTTTGACCAATGAATACTAAAATAAATTAATTAATTACCTATACTCATCCTATAATCATTTTCTTGATCATAAATCCATCATTTAAATGATTTTGGTGCAAACTTAATGAAGTTGTCTGAAGAAGAGGTAACGTCCTTAACCAAGTATTTTGTTTTATTTATTATTTAAAATAATTAAAATATTATTAAAAAATGATGATATAATAAAATTATTATCTTAAATATACTGATATTTTTTTTATGTTCATGACCTACCACAATCTCCTCCTCCCTCAAATAATAAACGAAGCTGTTGACCGTGTGTACGATGGACTACTCCTCGCGGACCGTCATAATTTTTTTTCCATCACTACTTATGATGGATACATATAATTATGTATATAATATTTATACATAATATTTATTATATAATTATACTTCTATAATTATAATATCACATACACCTTCTTACTTTAAATTCCATAGGGAGCATGATAATGTTGCTCATGTGTACAGTGGAATACCGCCTCACGAAGCGATGTGATTCATTTTTCACTTACGATTTAAATGTAAGGTAATAAGGAATAATTTTATGTTTATATATGATATTAATAACATATTATTAATTCTATAAAATAAATATATCATATAATTTCTTACCTTATAATCCATTGAATAAATGATAACATCATTCATGTGTACGACAGATTACCACCTCACGAAGCGACGTGATTTGTTTTTATTATTAAATCACATGGATGGTATGTATAATGGATGTTAAAGAAATAACATGATATTTGTGATATTATTATCATCCTATAAAGATAAATTATTACTTAACTTTTTTTCCATCATAATATTTGAAAAATAGAAACGTTACTCATGGGTATGTACGACCTACCATCTCTATGATTGTAACATAGTTCATTTTTCATAACCATATTTAATGGTTAGTTTAAAAAGTATAATTTATGTATAAAAATTATAATTATGTTATTATTACTATCATTTAATTTATTAAATAATAATCACTTTGACCTTAGTCAACTTACTAAAGTGATATTGGATATATGATCCATTTATCATTACAATAACCGACGTGAAATTAATTGGTTAAGTAATGGAACATGACATGGTAAAAAATAAAATAAAAGGAATAATAAACTTGAAAAATGTTCTTCAAAAAGTAAATAATTTTTTATTATTATTCATAGATATAAATAATGCACTTGACAAATTGGGCTCAAGGTAAGGGATCTCTCTAAACCACCCTTTCCTTTAGGTTATGACCATTTTATCTCTAATTCACATTATCTATTTTTAAAGTTATTGAATGATTTTAAATTATGTATATAATTCAATCACATATATACCTAGATTATTTAACATTCCTTTTATGGGGTAGTACATTCCTTATGTTCATTTCTCAAATGACTTTATTATGAAATTTCTATTGATTATGATATGAGAAAAGATTAAGCAACCAATTTTCTTTCCATGGGTAATTATTATGTTATGAATTATTATTGAATTCCTTTTTGGGGTAAACATAAATCATGAACATTTTATGATGGGTAAACCTAAATATAACTCTAATTAATTGGGTAATTTTATAGTCACATGAGACATCATGTATGAGATAAGGGTGTAAACCTAATCCATTATGGGACTTTTTCTATCATGTGATATTGTCTAGGAAGTTATCCTTGAATCATTTTTATGTCATGTTATATTTTGTTACCACATTTCCTATGTTTTCATGATCTTATGATACCATGTTCTTTATGTTATGCTTCCATTCGATTACTCACGAGCCTTCTCTTCTATGATATCATGTTATAACTTGGACTCACATGTTATGCTCCCTTATCACATTTAGTCCATCACTAGGATTTTTATTCCACTTATTTCATTATGATTTCCCTAGGTTATCTCATGTAGTTTTTGGAGCTAAAAAGTATTTTTGGAGCTCATTATGGTGAATAAATAAGGATTCCATGTTTTAAGTTCATTTTAATGTAATATAAACCTAGTCTTTAAAAGACACTATGCCTTAAGATCTTTGGGATTATACTTGTTGCGTATTTGTATTTAAAAATTATATAATAATATGTGTAATAGGATTGGGTCACTATAGTTGGTATCAGAGCAAAGGTTTAATTAACCTTAAGAACTACGATGATAAAACTTCATTAATAAAACTAGGGATAATTCTAAGATAAAACTAAGTATAAAAAAATATCCTTAAATCTTGGTGAATTTTAGCATGTGTGGTTTTTGAGAAATTACATCCATGTATGGATACTACAAGTGGACATGGTTCTAGAACATATGTACCTAGGGGGAATAACTCTAAAAAATGAAAGTCAGGCTTGACTCAAGTGTTGCCTAGTATATGATAATATGACTTACTGTGCACCTGGTTTAATACTCCTGAGGGATATGTTTTGGAAATTTACAAACTCTTTATGAACCATTATATAGTATTTGAACAAATTATTAGGATAGAAAAGCTAATATGGAAATTACTATAGATAACCTAGGTTGAAACCTATAGAATCATAAGTTATTATTTACAAGTTTATAAGTTTAACATGTGTTTTTTACTAGTTAATGTATTATCATATTATTTTTATTATAGTTAATGGTGGTAAATTGGATAAATCATGCTAAAAACCAACATGATAGGAAATGTAATGATTTACCTAATGATATTCCTAATCGTATGGGCGTGGGTGTGGAGAAATTCATAGTAGTACTGGATCAACTAGATTAAGTTATGAATAATAACGTGAATCATGTGGAACACCCTAATCCTCCTAATAAGAATCAATCTATAGTAGAGTGTTTTATGTGATAAAGTATCCCTAACATTAGTGCATCTTTTGATCCTATCATCATTGAAAATTAGATTAACTCCATTAAGAAGATATTATCCATCCTACATTGCACATAGTAAGAGAAAGTTTTGATAGTTGTTTTTCACATTGAGGGATAAGCTGATCAATGGTGGACAATGATCAAGAACAAAGATTCTAAAGAGGATATTGATTCCATAGAGTGTAAGGACTTTAAGAAAATATTTTTCAGTAAATAATTTCCCTAAACTCACCACCTTAATATAGAGATGTAGTTCCTTAGCCTGAAGCAAAAGGAATATGATTCTATAAGGGAATATAAGGAAAACTTCAAAGATATTTCATGGTACACATCTATCTTTGTCATCAACACTAAAAGTAAGATAGAATGATTCTTTAGTGGGTTAAATATAAGTTTATTCAAAGAATTATCCATTTGACACTTTTATAGTTATGAATATATTGTCCATTGTGCCCTCAAAGTTGAGATAGAGATAGGTGACTCTTAGTGGTCTCATGGGACTTGAGATAAAAAATGCAAAATAAAGTTTTAATTGGGGGTATCAAAAGATAAATCCCATGGAGGTAAGAAAACTCAACATCCCACTTGTCAAAAATGTGGAAATAAGCATCTTGGAAATTGTTTTTTGGGAACCAGGAGTTACTTCTAATGTGGAAAATATGATCATTAGGATAATCAATGATAAAGGGAAATAAATAATCCCATTAATGAGAAAGAATAAAAGAAGGTTCAGATTAACAATATGTCACCTATATAGTGTTTTAACTATAAGGAACATAATCATTATACAAGACAATGCAATAAATCAAGGTTTTTGGGGACAATTAGTGATTAAAACCTCCAAGGAAATAGGTATGGGTGTGTGCTATCAATAAGGAGGAGGTGGACATCGATAATGATGTGGTGACAAGTCAACTAGTTATTCATTCAAGAATAGTGAATATACGTTTTGATTCTAGTTCTATACATTATTTCATATATTTCAAGTTTAGTAAAACTGTTCAAACACCACCTTAAAACATAGGGGTTAAGCTATCTATGAGAATAAAAAATGGTTTGATGGTTGCATCCCAAGTATATAACTCCTCCCTAATCAATTTTTATAGACTTAATATTATATAAAATCTCATCTTAATTACTTTAGTAAATTTTTATGCTATTTTGGGAATAGATTATCTATCCTTATATAAATCCAACATCAACAATTGAGAGAGGGAGATCACTCTCCATGTCCCAAGTCACCCTCCAATTTTATATAAGTTTAAGGAGGAGGAAGAATCTCCCTCAGAATATTTTGTTTAAGAATGGATATTATTTTCTTATAACTAATCATATCTATCCCAAATTATTGAGATAAAAGATAAAATCATGCTTGAAGACATGCCCATTATGAGGGATTATACTGATGAATTCCCAGAAGAGTTTTCTAGTCTTCCTCCTAATCGAGAGGTTGAGTTCTCAATAGAAATTATACCTAGATATCTACCCATATCAAAGACTCCTCAAAGGATGAAAAACATTGAGTTAGAAGAACTGAAGAAGTAGTTACAAGATAATATGGAAAAGGGTTTTATACAACCAAGTGCTTCACCATGAGGTGTGAAGGTCCTCTTCATCAAGAATAAGGATGAGTCAATGCACCTCTATATTGATTATCAGGAAATCAATAAAATCATGATAAAGAAAAACTATCCCCTTCCATAGCTAGATGAGTGTTTGACATACTACATGGGTCTTATTATTTATCTAATGTGGACCTTCGGTTAAGATATCAAAAATTAAGGGTGAATAAGGTTTATATTACAAAAAGTTTATTTTGAACATGGTATGAACACTATGAGTTTATAGTGATGCTGTTAAAGATCACCAATTCTCTAAAAATATTTATAGACTTGATTAATAGAGTGTTTAGAGATTATGTTGACAAATTTGTGGCAGTCTTTATATGTGATATTCTGATTTACTCCAAAAGAAAGGATAAACAAGAGAATAATTTGAATACTATGATAAAGGCTTTAAGAAAGGATAAAAAATATGAAAAATATAGTAAATGTGAGTTCTAGATGAAATAATTGTCATTATTGGGGAATATTATCACCAAAAATGTGATATCTATGGAAAAATCTAAGATAAAGGAAATAGAGGACTATCCTAAACCAACATATATAATGTAGATCCATAGTTTCATTAGATTGGATGGGTATTACCATTTTTTTGTGAGGAAATTATCTCAATTTTCAAATCTGATAACCAAGATAATTTATAAAGGAGTAAAGTTTTTTTGGACTAGTGAATGTGAAGATAGGTTTAAGAAGTTGAAAAATAGTCTTATCACTGTACCAGTACTTATGCTTCCCTCAAGTGGGTAACTTTTGTGGTTTATAGTGATTCTTAAGAGAAGGGTTTGGGTTGTTTACTACTAAAAAATGATAAAGTGATAAACTATTCCTTAAGGAAGTTTAAATTTCACGAGTAGTACTATCCCATGTGTGACCTAGAGTTAGATGTAATGATATTTTCATTAAAGATCTGGAGACATTATATCTATAGTGAGATGTGTGAAATATATATGGATAAAAAGATACTCAAATATATATTCACATATAATGAGATTAACATACTAAAAAAATATGGTTAGATTTGATCAAGGACTATAACTACTCAGTCCATTACCACCATGGGAAAGAAATCAAGGTGGTAAATACTCTAAGTAAAAAGGATATAACAATTTTATCAATGATGAGAATTGAGAAGGATAAAATCTTCTTATATTTTCAAAGGATGGATATAGGAATAGTAAAAGGATCTTCATCCTACCTTGATCAAATAAATACTCAACCATAAATTATTGAGAGGATTAGGGAGGCCCAAAAAGATGATGAAGTACTGTAGAAAGGGTAGTGAATATTCTCGAGATCAAATTTGCTGAAGATGAAGTTATAAGGTTTGAAACCCAAATATGTATCCCATAAAAACCAAATATGAAGAGGGATATTATAAATTATGTGCATAAATTATCATTTTCTATTCATCTAAGAATCACCAAGATTTATAGTGAACTAAAGAAAAACTTATAGTTAGATAACATAAATATGAAGATTGTGGAATTTGTATCTCTATACTTGGTGCTCTCCTACTTTCTCCTCCCTCTCGGCATCTAGGGTTTTCTCTTGATTATCCTCTCTATTCAGGCTTCCTCGCCTCTCTTCATCTCCCCAATATTTCTCCAGTTTCTTACATGGCTTCTCCTAGGGTTCTTTCCCATGCTTCCTTTTGCTGCTGGTCCACACCAGACTTTCTCCTTGGACCCATCCTTCATTTTATCTTTGGTAGAGGTGCTTTGATCTTAATCTAGGCCGCTATTCCACACTATGACCTCACGTTCCAACGCTTTCCTCTAGGTCGGATCTGGGTGTTAGATACTCAGAGGTTTTGGGATGAGGGTCGGCGGTTTTAGGTTTTCCCAGTATCTTATTGCCTTATCTTTTTGGGTTTCATCCCTTGTTTTTCCTTTTTTGGTCTTAATTATCGCTTCACCTAGGGTTTCATCCCTGTTTTCTGGTTCTCCCTTTATTCTTCATGCTCGTTTTCGGTTTCTTTGTTATGTTTTTGGTGCTTTGGTTCTTGTTTTTGGGTCTGTTTATGGGGGGTCTCGCAGATGAGTTCCATCGTGGTCTTCTTCTGCCTATTTCTCTACTCTGGATCTAGGTCTCTACCACTCTCTATGAGGGGGATTTTCATGGTGGTCTTCCCAGTGCTTTGGGATGTGAGGTCGTGCGGTCTTGATTTGTGGTTATTTCATCTTCGTTGGACCCGAGTGGATGATGGTGATGGCTTTGTTGGCTCAAATAATTGGCCGGAGTCTTTTGTGGTGGTATGGTGCTTGGTGGTTGTTATCTGGGCGACACGTCTTTGGTGGATTTTCTGATGGTTTGTGTAGATGGTGACTCATGATGGCGGTGACGACAGTGATGATGGTGTCTGATTCAGGCAGTGGACGTCAGAGAGTGGCTGACAACGATGAGTGGATGAGGGTGACCTTGGTGAATGATGACATATTGATGGTGACAATGATTTTCAGGCGCTATGATGATGGCAGCGAGGTTATGTGGGCCTCTATGGTTGGTTTCTCGGGTGACACAGTTTCCTCGGTCGACGCGGGATTTTATGGATTTGCTGTGCGGATGGTATCTTTGGAATTTCGAAATAGGGTGCAGTTTTCTTGGTGTGGTTAAGGGTTTTGTGTTATTTTGAAATTTGAACCATGTAATGTGTAATGTATATTTTTGTGGTTGTCTTGATGTTGTAGGAGGAAGTTCTTTAGGCCACTTTTCAATATTATAAAAAATGGATTGTGGTATCTCGATACTTGGTATGATAACAAGTCAAGGATGAATGAAATAAGTATAAAGGTATGATGAAAATTTTCCCATAACAATATGTAAATGGGAAAAAATAACAATGGATATCATCATAGGACACCCTATGACATACTACTAAAAATATAGCCTTTAACAGTGCTAAAATTGGCCATTTCAGTAAAAAAACACTGACTACTAGAGCACAATTAAAATCCCCATGATTTTATCAGCACTAGAAAATTGATGAAAAAGGAACACTTTATCATCACTATGAAAAGAGATGATAAAAGGTATCATTATCATTACTTCATTAAGTGCTGATAACGAACCCCATTCATCAGATCTTTTCTTTAGAACTGATAAAGGGGCATATTGCTACAGTGTGCTGTTAAAATTACAACACATTGTAATAGAAAAAACACCAGAAAAACAAAAATACCAGTATTAAAGACATAATTTAAATAAAATAAAATTTATAACACAAATACAATAAAAAAACACTATATTATAGACATTTCAAACACTTGTTTCTATAATTACATGAGTAAGTAAAAATTATCATAGACATTCAAAAACATCAATGTTTCTTTTTCTTTAGCCCATAACCACCAATTATGCTATTTATGAACAAACCACCCTAGATCAAACAAAATAATTCACTTGTATATGAAACAAATTCTTATGTTATTAATACTATAAAGAATTAAATTAAAAAAAATTCATTTTTAAACTAAAAACATATACTTTGAGTCATACTAGGAACACTGTGTATTGGATTGACTTGCAGTTGATTCTTACATGTCACTCCATTTATTTTTGTTCTCAAAAGAAAGTAATATTAAATTTTCTATCATCTATGGTGATAAAAAATTAAATATGAATGAGAGTCAATTCAATAAGAGTTTCTTTTTAAGAACAAACCTTCAATTGTCACTCTATTTCTTATTTGTCTTCAAGAATTATCTGTATGAAAATTAACTAAGTATAAGATTAAAAATATAAGAAAATTAATTAATTAATAGAATATAAAATGATGATAGAAAATTTGAGCTTGTTTACTTGGTTTTGGAAATGTGATGCACATTTTAAATTGAAATGACACTTATATATTGAAATGAAGTATTTCGAGCCATACAGACCACATCATGTGTCAGATTGACATGCGATCAATTTCTATACGTTACAAGTGAATTATAGATTTTACTAAATTATCAAGACAATCCAATCATGTTTTCTTGGTTTTCAGTGAGTGACACATGTTTTGAACTAAAATGTCAATTATAAAATAATAACGGACACTTTGAGTCATATCAGGCACACTGTGTATTGGATTGAGGTGTGTCTAATTCTTACATGTCACAAATGACTTATGGATCATTTTACTAAAGTATAAAAACAATATGAATGTGATTTCTTAGTTTTGAGTATGTCACTTATCTTTTTTACTAAAATTAATGTCAATTTTAAATAAAATGACACACTTGGACTCATACCGATCACATCATGCATCCAATTGAGGTGAAATTGATTCCTACATGTCCAAAATTACTTATGAATCATTTTCCTAAAGTATCAAAACAATCCGAATGTGTTTGATTGGGTTTTGAATATGTCACTATTCTTTTTTACTAAAATTAATGTCAATTTTAAATAAAAATAAACCCTTGGAGTTATACTAGTCACATTGTGAGTCTGAATGAGGTACAACTGATTTCTATATGTAAAAAATGACTTATGGATCATTTTCTTAAAGTATCAAAAAAATATTAATGCATTTTCTTTGTTTTGAGTATGTCACATGTGTTTTTCACTAAAATTTTATTTTAAATTCAAAACACGCCCTTTTAGGAATACTGTTAACTTTGTGTATTGATTTGACATGATACTAATTAATACACATAAAAAATTAATTACTAATTGTTTTACTAAATTATAAAGAAAATATGAGTGTTTTTTTCTCAGTTTTCAGAGAGTGACAAACTTTTTGAACTAAAATGTTAATTTTAAACTGATAACAGACACTTTGAGTCATACTAGACATACCACATATCAAATTAAGGTGAAAATAATTCCTACAAATCAAAAATGACTTATGGATCATTTTTCTAAAGTATAAAAATAATAAAAATGCATTTTATTGGGTTTTATTATGTCTCTTGTCTTTTTTACTAAAATTAATGTGAATTTTAAATAAAATGGCACACTTGGATTCATACCAGCCACACCATTCATCGAATTGAGGAAAGGTTTATTCCTACACATCAAAAATGACTTATGGATCATTTTCCTAAATTATCAATACAATCTGAATGTGTTTTCTTAGTTTTGTATTTGTGATGTGTGATTTGAAATAAATGTAAATTATAAACTAAAAATATATAGTTTAACTCATACTAATCACATTGTGTATCATATTTAGGTGAAAATTATTGAGTATATGATATGTTTTTTACTTTAAACTATCTAAAACAAGCCATAAAAGAGATAAAATGTTCCATTTGTATGGAATAGGAAACCCCATTCTGCCTGGAACACTTCACGTTTCAGGAAGCATGGGGTTTCCTCTTCCATTTAAAAGTAACAGATTCTCTCTTTTCTGGCTTGTTGTAGATAGTTGAAAGTAAAATATGACTTCCCAAAACATATACGAGAAAAAATGAATAAGTATTTGATAAAAATGATAAGTAAATTAACTTAAAAATAATAGATAAAATAATGATAAAAATTAACTAAATAAGTTGCAAGAATTCACCTTTTCATGATGTCCATATACATTATTGACCCATTTCCCTTTTTCCATTATCTCAGTTGTATCCTCAAAGTCTAATATCTCATGAGCACAAGAAAATTTGAAAAAACCACCCTAACTTGATCAAAAGAATCCACCTATATGAAAAAAATTCTTATGTTAGTAATACTATAAATAAATAAATTAAACATAAATATGAATCAATGAATTAATAAAATGTAAATTTTAAACTGAAACCACACAATTTGTGTCATACCAAGAATAATGTGTATCAGATTTAGGTATTATTGGTTCCATCGTGTATTGTTATCCTATAATGCATCCAAAATTTTGTGTTATCTAACAATATTACTATTTGATAACCCATAATGTTGAATGAAATGGAGAATAAAAAAGAAAATTCCATCATCATGAGTGAATCATCCTTGTTGTGTGCATGGTCATAGTACATGAGTGAATCACCCATATTGAAAAATTTATTTCTGTATGATCTCTATGAAAATTAACAAAATAACTACCAGATAAAATGATAAGTAAATTAAGTAAAAAAATAGATAAAATGATAATAAAATCAACTAAATAAGTAGTAGGAAGTCACATATTCATGATATATGTGTAAAATCTGAGATCATTTTCTTGGTTTTGACTATTTAATGTATGTTTTAAACTAAAATGACACTTTTGTATTGAAAACACATACCATAAGCCATACCAACCGCATTGGGTGTCATATTGACATGCGGTCAATTCCTACATGTGAAAAATGAATTATGGATCGTTTTCCTAAAGTTTGAAAACAATACAAGCTTGTTTTTTTAGTTTTGACTATTTTATGTATGTTTTAAAATAAAATAACAATTTTGTATTTAAAATAAATACATCAAGTTATACTGACCACATTAGGTGTTAGATTGACGTACAATCAATTCCTATACGTTACAAATGACTTATGGACCATTTACCTAAAGTTTGAAAATAATCTAAGCTCATTTTATAAGTTTTGATCATGTGATGTGTGTTTTGAAATAATGTGTAAATTTTAAAAAATAAGTATTAGATAAAAATGTTAAGTAAATTAACTAAAAAAATTAGATAAAATGATGAGAAAATCAACTAAATTAGTAGTAAGAAGTCACCTCTTCAAGATGTTTGTATACATTATGACAACATGTATTCTTCCCATTCAATTCTAAAAAAATTGATTTCCTACATTATACTTCCCCTTGAGAAATAGATCAAAAATAATATATACTCATTTTGATACTAATGATTCACACCCCAAATATATTTATAAGTTCATAATCCATATTAGATCACAAACATAGTAGTTAATAATCTAAATTTTATTTAAGAAAACATTTTGAAACCATATACGTTGCCCACCCATCTCTAAATAAATTTACTTATTATTTTGAGTATGTAGGTTATCAACAGTCTTGATAGAACTGATAATATATATAAAAATAAATGAATAGTAATTTTTTTAATTAAATTTTAATTACCTTCTGAAATTACCTATTCAGAGATGCTAGCCTTTCCATGGTTTGTTATATCTTTCATAAAATTTTAAATATAATATCCATAATCATTATTGTTATCATTCTTTGGAAACTGAAAAAACATTGAAAAAATAAGCAAATTGTTTCAAAATATGTTTTGATAGTTAAATATTTCTATATATACCTTAATCTATTTCCTTTTTAAGTAATCTATAGGATTATTATATTTAGTCACCGACTTCATACCACAATTTAGCCTATATTTAGAAACCGTCCTATCATAAAAAAATTCTTTTTAAAACATAGACTGAAACATATAATTTGAAGTTTATCTATAAAATATTGATATTAGTGAATTAAAAATTCCCAATACACATCATGTGTGGTCAGTTTGATGGATATCCATGCATTAGATCCAAAAAATAAATATTTGGGGTACCCAAATTTATTGTAATCGACATCCAGTGCTTCCTAAAAAAAGTAATGAAAAAAATAAAAATCTATTTTATATAATTATATGGAAGAGTTTTAACCCTGCATCGTAGGTATTAAAAAGAGTATATAGTCTATTATTTTCTTCTCAAACACCTCATTTAGATCATCTTTTTTGTCATCAATTTCTTTTAACTCCAATTTAGTTTCTTCTATAGAAATGATACATGGATTAATGAATACAAATCACGTTTCAAAGGGTTTTCCCTTTATGTAGTAGTAATATAAACACCTATAGAAAATATGAGTATCTATTAAATTTAATGAAAATTTGAGATCATTTTTTGGATATATGTATTATAAAAATGTACCTCATGCATGTATTGAAAACTGAGACTCCCAACCATTCAAACTTGAGAATCTCATATATACTCTTAAGGCTAACTACGTCTGTAAGGAAAGTTCCAAATATTTCTTCTTCATATGGAATGTATTACATATCTCCATATTTGAATGTAGTCTCTATATGAAGTTGTAATGATAATAAATGTT
Source organism: Viscum album (assembly GCA_963277665.1). NCBI lineage: Eukaryota > Viridiplantae > Streptophyta > Magnoliopsida > Santalales > Viscaceae > Viscum > Viscum album. Next base: position 1,821,894,073 of record OY728132.1, read on the forward strand.
TTATTTTAACTGGAGGGGAGAAGGTACTCTCAGAAGGTCCTTTTTTTTCTTTGTCGGTTCACTAGATTATATTGATCTGAACTTCTATTTCCCCATCACCTTTTCCATCTGTAATACCATGGCTCAATTAAAAACTCTTTTCATTAGATGATAGAGGTTTTTCATTGGAAAAAATTTGTTAAATACATACCTCATTTATCTTTATAATATTAGACAACCATGCTACAAAAGTTCCAATAACATTATTAATTATTATAATTTCTATATCATTAAGTGGAAAAGGAAACTCAGTGGTTGGATCTAGAGCTACCTCAATACCAAATCTCATGTGATATTTTAGGAGTTATTTATTATTTATAATCTATCTTAGGATATTATATACCGTACCCATTGCAATAAGGTAGTGTATGGGTGTTGACAGATAGAAATCATATAAAACTTTACCTTATAGAATTTTAGTAATATAAAGTTATATAAAGTTGTTTGATTCACATTTAGAAGAAAGAGTAATGAAAAAAATTTACTACCTTAGATAAGGTATACGGTTGAGGGGAATGACTACCCTCAAATCTAGAAGGGTCATTTGGTTGTTCATGCACCGATCTTTGTTTCACCACTAGTTCTCTTTGATCCTTTTTCATATATTGGTTTTCCAAACCAGACCATAAAATAATATATTGAAAATAATCTATTTGTGCCTAAAATCCTTTAATAATATTATATGTATCTTCTTATGGTGTTGTCTTCTTGAAATATATTTGAGGAGACACTCTAAAACCTATACCTCTAATGCAACCATATTGTTCCATCCACTTCAAAGCTACCGAAAGCAATTTTTCTTTCAGTACTATCACTGTCGATTCTTATTTCTAAACCATATAAAAAACATATGAAAATAAATATATTTGTTTATGTAATACTATTATAAATCATAAAAAATCACTATTATGTCATAATTACACATGTTTCATATACCGCTTTTGTGTTTTCATCAACTAGTTTACATGAGCATCCTTCCATAACACATGAAATGAGATAGAAGTAGATTTTTATTTTGATTCATTGATCTGTATATAAACAAAGGAATATATGTTGTTTTATATCACATAAAACTTTTATTATTGATTTAAAATATATACGAATTTCTTCTCTAGTAAATCTTACCCCATCCTTGCTTTTTGATAGGGGTACATTGATTTTGATGCATGTTATTTATTTTTAGAGCCCCTTTGATGTTTCATAAACTAACAATTTTGAATCAAATTGGATAAAATAATTTTTTTTCACATAATATATTATCATATACAATTCAAATGAAATGATTTCTCATCACGATGACTAATGAAATAATTCTATGTTTCCAAATTTATAATGTGTGCATTAGTAACTGGTGGGTGGGGATTTAATTCCCCCTCAAAATCCCTAATATGAAACTTGGTAAGAAGAGTACAAAAGCCTCTATGGGATTTTCTAGTGGCCATTAAGACATATTTCTTATGAAAATTATCAAAAAGAAATAAAATCTATAAGGAATAATGAAAATTAAATCAATTTTTCATTATATAATTTTTCAGTAAAATAGAGAAAGGTTATCATAACATTACTTTTATATCTTCCCAAAGGGTTTCCTTCATTATAGGCTGTACATGGTTCCAATAATCTATATAAATCAGTACATTCATCCTTGTTGTGACCCTAACATAATTAATGAACATTAACCTATTGGGGTAAATAGGTTGTTCATGTTGATTCCACACAACCTCAAATTTTATACCCTTACTTCTTTCCTTGATAATTTTTGTCAACACTATGATTCTGCATCATTCTTGTTTATTTTCATCAACATTCTATTTATCCCCTAATATTTTTTTAGTTTCAGCATTAATCACCTGTCATTCCCTGGGATCAGTAGCATCATCATGTGTGTAAGGAATTTTCTTCATGAGTAGTCAAAAATTTAATTTAAATTATGTTAAAATAGTATAAAATACATAATATTATGAGGAAAATCATAGTATATTAAAAAAAAACTTTACCATATCATTGAAATATCTTTCTTTTTTTGTAAATTTTGAAGGCATTTGGCTCCTCTATCGAGAATCAAAATCCCCTCATTGTGGTCCCCTCTAATGTATAAGAAATTATAAACATTGGTATCTCCATGAAATGATTATGATCTCCCAATTAAAGGGTAATCCTCGATGAAATTTTCATCTCAACCTATAGTTTTTTTCATCACTAGTAGGATAATCTAAAAATTCTTGTTTGATTTATCTATAACATAAAATACTTTCACTGCTTGTGATTCCATTATGAACAACTCATCCTTTTCCCCTTACACACTGAAATTCACCTTCATGAAGCCCATTTCATCAAATTTTACTTCACTCTTATTGTTAACCCATTTGAAATAGAGAATCGACACTTGAAATATTATATAATACAACTCATATATATTTTCCATAATGATGAAATATGATAAATTTTTATAAATTAGATTTCTATCCTTGGAACTAGATATGTGATTCACTTCTTCCACAAGCATAACACCACTATTTTTCAATGTACTATAGTCATCAGATTATTTTTTACATAATGCATAACCATTGATTAAAAAAACAATATAAGATATAACATTTGAATTTGGTCCCCTCTCTAGCCATAAAATTCACTTTGAATTAGGTTTTTTAGATATCTCTCTATAAATATGATATCAGAACCCTCCTATAAACCATTGATTATATATATTTGTTATCCATCCTTCAACCCTTGATGGATTCAAATCTCTAATAATTACTTTGTGGGATTTAATGTATGGATGAAAACTTTCACTATTATGTAAAATGTAGAGTTATTCTTGATCCTGCTCTGTGATGGTAATTATAAAAACATATTTTCTATAAATCTCTTCTCCTATAAGGTGTATGATGTGAAAAGACTTTGATAGATTGATTCTATCAACATCTGATAGATAATTAGTAAAGAATTCAACAACTTATTTAACAATATATCGTTTTGTAATACAATCTTCTAAATGGATTCGATTATTGATATACCATTTCAAAATCTTCATATACAATTCAATGGGGTGAATCCATATGTAATAGAAAGGAACACATAGTTTAACCACTCTAACCAAGTAAACCATTAGGTTGACCATTTTATTAATAATGATGGTGGAAATAACATCTATAATTCAGATAATATGACTACAACCACCTTATTCATGGTTGAAAACTTTTTTGGGTCTATAACTTTACTACATTTGGCTTTAAAAAAGAAGCAGAGTCTAGTTAATTTATGTCATACATTTTTATGTAGAATGCAACATAAAGTGACTAGAATCAAATATTGCATCAAAATACTTCATTCATGTGATTTTTGTCCCTATAACTTCAGATCATTCATTGACCTAACATTCTTGATATTTTATGAATACTCCTATGGAACTTTTACACCATTAAGGAAAATGAAAAATCGTAATTTTTCCTATTAGGATAGAGTGTAAGATGCTAGAGGAAGAAAAGTTTTCCCTTTAACCTTCATCAGTTCAAACTCTTCCCTTATCCCCATGTAAATCATGTCCAACCTAGCCTTGATTCCATATTTTTTTCTAGGAATATTTATTAATTTATCCATAACACTATAAAATACATTTTTCTACATGAATGACATATAGAAAATGTTTAATGTACAAAAAATTCCAACAAGGAAATTCGAATAGAATTAATCTCTTTTTCTAAACTAATTTTGTGAGGTTTTTTTAAAAATTGTTTACTGAAAACATCGTTAATATCTTTTAATTTATTGAAAAGTTTATCACCTATTAGTGTAGACGATGTTGTGCCATTTTTGGTATTCCCATCGAATGATATTTTCCAGGATTGGTATTTATGTCATCGTGGTAAAAATTTCTGACATCCTAAAAGAACAATATTCAAGGAATGCTTCAACCAAAATCTATGTGTATATTCTTCACAAATGGGACACCCTAAAATTACTTTAATGCTATTACCTAAAAAAATTCCATAAATAGAAAAGTAATTTACCATCTAGTACAATATATCCTCCAATGTGAATTATTCACTTTTATAATCATCATACATTGTAACAACTATATCCCACATCAATTTAAGATCTTTGATCAATGGATCTAAATATATATCAATATCATTACAGAGTTACTTTGGTCTGGATATAAGTAGAGACAATGTAATGTATTTTTACTTCATTCATAACCATGGTGAAAAGTTTTAATTTACCAACATGACGGACTATGTACTATGAGTTTTACTATATACACCAAAAATATTTATTCTATCTATATATAACATAATAAAAAAGTTTCTCATCTCATTCCCAAATTCAGGATACTCATAATCAATTTTATTCCACTAAGGAGAATCTATTAGATGACGTAGTTTCCCATATTTAATTACTATATCTACATGAAATTTAAATTGTCTTATAGTTTCCTTACATCTATATAGTCTTTAAAACCTTATAATTATAAGAATGTACCACATATATTTTTAAGGACTTGATTCATCTTTATTATATCATTCCATGCCACACTTAGGGAAATTTATGAGTGATTCATGGTCCTTGAGAAACAATATAAAATCATTTGGATAAGAATATATATTTTTAGAGATCATTCCCATTGAACAAAGTATTTTTTTAGCATCATAAGTTTGATAAGGAAGTTCATTTTCTTATGGTATCTAATCATTTAGGATACCAAGTAGTTCTATAAAGTTTGTGTCACTCCATCTGCTGCCATATTTCAAATTATATAACTTCAATACAGCTAACAATGTTGTGTATTTAGTACAACCAGTATACCATGGTCTCTTATCACAACTATTTAACTTCTCAAACAACCTTATAAAATCAAAAAGGTTACCTTTAATTTACATTGTCATTTATTCCATGAAATATGCATTATCATTTGCACAGGTATTCACACCAAATGATCCATAAACCATAGTATCATCCCAATCAGTGTAAAAGCTTAGTTTTTACCCATATTTAGTCCAACATTTATATCTATGATCTATTTTGTGACCAATAAAATGTTCTTTCAACTCATATAGATTAATTTTTCTCGAATAAAAATAATGTAAACATGGAAAAAGGATTTGATAAGGTTCGTATGAATTCTCCATTGAAAACTTGATGAACTCTTTAACTCCATCTTCACACTATTTTTTCATATGATTAGCATTAATTAATTTAAAATTCATATCCATCATATTAGGTTCATAAAATATTCATTTTATACAAAAAATAAATAAATACACATAATATATTCATAATCAAAGGATAAAGTTCTAGATAATTCTAATAAGGGGAACCCAACAGTTTATTATTTCAAATAATTTCATTATGCTTTGAAGGAAATGGGTAATTGCATTTAAGAAAAGAATTAATCCACTGGTGGTAGGTGTTATCATCTTAATTCATCCAAAATGATCACCGATACTTGGTATGGGATGAATACTTCTCAAATTAGTTCAAGAAACATTGGTGCATGGATAAAAGAGATGGGGGATGAGTATCAAGAAAAAAAATGCAATAATAACTATTCAGGAGATGAATTTGATGAGGATGATAGTTTTATAATGGAATTAAAAAATATAATTCAAACCAAATTTTGCCTAATACTGAGAAAAAACTAAGAGGAATGGGATAAGATCTAAACATGATCACAGATAACCTCCAATAGTTCTTACTCTAATATAGGAATCTATCCCTCTTATATAACAAACATAAATGAATTTATCATGTGATCTTGTAGTTACTATTTTTCCTAAGTACATGAGAATTAGTAGAAGATAGGTTTTTTCCACTAAGGAGTCCATGTAGGGTTTGATAAAAAAATATATAGTAGAAAAAAACTAACAATGTCTCAACATAGTATTGAAAAATGTTGTGAGAATAAAAGTATCTACTAATTCAAAAAGATATAGCGTAAAATTGTTTTAACAATTAAACCTGTTCATTATAGTGGTATTCTTTAGGATGAAATGGTAAATTATAATTTCAAAATAATTTTATAAGTTTATAATACACTATTGATATTAATTTTTAAGTTTTTTTAGATTCAATGTCACACTTCTTAACTCAACAATCAAAAAAATAATTAAAATCAATACTTGATATAACCACATTTCATTTAAGTGGCAATGTTTTAGAAGTTAAATGTGATAAGTAACTAAAAAAAATGTATAAAACCTTTTGAAGAATAATTAAATATAAAAATGAGAAAAATATATATATATATAAATCATATCCTAATAGAAACCATTTCTAGAATAATTTTTTTATAAAAATTTCCACACTTTAACTCTCATAAAACCATTATAGTTTTAATGTGTGATGTTTGGGTATATATATTATTATTTTTTGATTTTTCTTAGTAAATAAATTCTTATCACCTATTAAACTCAGCTTCTAAATCACCATTAAAACACTCTTTACCATAGTTCAAGTGTGTTTTTTTTGAATGTTAGCTTTGTAACGACCCAAAGTTTCATTAATGGAAATACTTCTTGATCTAATTAAATGTCTCTTTATGTTTATATAAAATGTAAAATTCTTTGGTTTTATGTTAATAATTTTGACCATTGCTAATATAGTCATTGAACAGTGATCACATGATTAGTATAAATATAGGACTTTAACAAATCAAATTTACTCAGACAAAAGACGCGATGGCCTCGTCTAGTAGAATTGCTCCGTACGAAGCCCATTTGTCAGAGCTCAGAAAAGAGGTGGCGTCTTTGGGATTCTCCCTTGACCAAGCCCAAGCTGAGCTTCATCATGTCAAGCTCGAACGTGACCCTCTGTGGGAAAAGTGGAAGTTGATTGAAATTACCACTTGAACGATGTTATCCGAGCCACTCCAAGAGTCTGTCACCATCGCACACCTTACCCTTAGGTCTTATGTGGATGTTTTAAGGGGTTATGTAAAAAATAAGTAGTACTATGTTCATGTACATTATTTTTTTGTATATAATAATGAATATAATTTCTAGTCATTTTTGATACATTGTAAATAGTTTTTAAAGTACAAATGGTGTTTTTAGTTATTTTTTAATTAAGAAATCTATTTTATTAAATTAAGGGATTTTTGAATTAAATAATATTTTAATAGAATAATAATATTATTATTAAATTAATTTTTATTAAATATAAATTATCTTATAATTTTATGAATGCAATTAAAATTTTTATTAAGGTTTGCAAGCCATTTTTGTCAAAACCCGTGAATTTTCGATAAATATCGGTTTCTATTTTAAAAGTGAAAATTAACATATTTAGAAAATTATTTAGATAAAATAAATGTTATTTCAGGAATCAGTACTTCAAAATTATCCAATGGTGAATTTTTCATAATTTTCTGAGACAATCAAATTTTTGGGTAAAAATTAAATACCGTTTAAATATATAATGTGTTTTATGACATCATAATGACAAAATAGTGATGTAATAAAATACTATAATCTTTATGTTAGGCCAATATATGTTTTAACATTAAAATAATGTGATTTTTAGTTGGTTTGACTTACTTTTAAAATAATTAATGAACCCCTCAAGACATATTCAACACCTTGCCTTTTTAAATTAATTTCCATGGGAGTGTGACTCACCTCCACATAATCAAACCTAATATTTTAAGAAGTTCGGACTTTGGACTTATAAAATATTTTTTTCCTCTTCCCTTTTCCAAAAACCATGGGCAAAAACCATGGGATGGTTTGTGGTTTGGATTAATTTAATATAAGGGGTCCCAAACCTAAATAATAAAGAATCCCCTCACCTTTCCTATATAAACCCACCCAAGCTCCCACTTCCTCCTCACTAAAAGCCCTTGGAGTTCATCCAAAATCTTCCCTAATCTCTCTAGAATCCTCCCAAGGTGCCCCAATCTCCCAATAAGCCTCTCACAAGCCTCTCTCTAGCCTTTAGAAGCACACTTCCATGTAAGGGTTTTTTTCTTCCTTTCTCATTTTTGTCCAATTTTCTTTAAGTTGTTTTGCCTTTTAGTTTCAATTATTAATGTTGGGGTATGGTTTTTCACCTCCCTCATACTTACCTCTTTATTTTTTAATGGTGGGAGACCCCTTTATCTCTCATTAAATTCCTCCCATGTACACCCGTTACTATGCCGAAATTCCGAAAGCAACTTCTCTCTCCTCATTTACATTCAAGCAATACTTTTGTATCATGAATCTAAATTCCATTACAATTGTTAGGACATGTATCTATATGACCCACTTACTGTCCATTACATTTAAATATGATTAGGAACCCCTTTATCTCTCATCAACCTTTTTTATGAATTCTTATGTCATGCCGTTACGCTGCCGAAATCACACCGATTTTCTAAGCCAATGTCATTGTGTAGTAAATACCATGCCCATTTCTCCATCAAGGGTATTCACCTTTATTCACATTTACTTATTGGTTATAAAGTTTCATGTATGAATTCCACATTCCTTTATCATGGAATAAATGATTATGTTTTATGAATCCATGTTTTATGATCCATGTGGCACACTTATGCATGAAATGAAATGTTTAAGAAGGGTGCGCCCTTATAGCGCTCCAATGCATTGGATAAAGTATAGTATCATGATACGTCATGTGAAATGAGTGTTGAATCATGCTAATTCAAGTTCAATGAGGGTTTACTCATGCTTAATGTGCAATGAGGATTTACTCATGCTTCATGTGCAATGAGCCTTGGCTCATGCTAATTCCATGTTAAGTGTTGTTGTCACATTTCCATGTTATGATTATCATGATTTATCATACCTTTATGTTCATGTTTTTCTTATTCTCTATTGATATGCCTATTTTCTAACATGTATTTTACTCCTCATGTTATTCCATGTGTACTCCCTTACTGGGCTTTATAGCTCACCCTTTTCTTATGCATGTCCTCAGGTTATCCCTTGCAATGCTAAGTACGAAGGAATGTAGTTGTCATGTAAAGGAAGTTTTCGATAAAGATGTTTTATTTCATGTTTTAAGTTTTTATGTAATGATCCTAATCCCCAAAGACACTAAACCTCTCGATCTTCTTTGTTGTATCAAGTGAAGTTTTATGTAATAAATCATTTTTAAGTTGTAATAAAAAGCAGGATTGTCATAGTTGGTATCAAAGGAAAAGGAGGTAGGAATGTATCCAATCCTTGGGAACTCTCAAATGTGAGTATTGGACGAAGCATGGCTCTTCGACCAAGGGATTCATGAGGAAATGGCTGCCACTGGGTATGGTGGTGTGTCCCGCCCAGGGGGTGTAGCTGCCCATGGAGTGCCCTGATAGGTATCAATTATAGTCCACTGGAAGTAATTCCAGACCACTATAGTTGGTATCAGAGGATAGGTTTGGTTATTTTTGGGATTAGGATTAGAAAACCCTAGTAAAGCCTTATATACAAGACTAAGTACAATAAAAATGTCCCTAAGTTTTGGTGAGTATTGAGTAAGTGGGTTATCAAGCAAATACATCCCTGTCTGGATACGATCAGGTAGAGGCGGCTCTGGCACAGATGTATCCTAGGGGTAAAACCCGAAAACACCGCTTTGAGCTAGAATCGAATGGGAACTAGTGCACGACAATGGGCCTTGCTGCACTCTTGGTTATGAGACTTCTGGGGGATATGCTTTGGTAAATTCACAAGCTTAGTATGAACCCTTATTAAGGGAATTAAAAAAATACCCCTAAGAATATATGTTAGAAAGTAGATCATGAAAAGCCTAGATTGAAGCCTATAGACTCATGAGTTAAGGAAATGGAAGTTTATTTATAAGTCATCAAATTTTTTCTTTGGATTACCCTTTATGTGTTACCCCTAAATTTCCTTTTATTCTAGCCAATGGCTGGTAATAGGAGGACTCGGGCTAACAACCGTTGTGAAAATCAGTGTGATGACTGTACTAATGAGATTCCCAATCCAATGGGAGCGGGAATCACGAACTTTGTCACGCTTCTCTCTTATCTAACTCAAGTTTTGAATAGAAACACGGGTCATGAGGAACGTTCAACCCCCCCTAAGAAAGAACAAGTCGCTATCTAGAGCTTCATGAGACAAAGGCCTCCTACTTTTAGTGGATTATCCGATCCCACAATCACTGAACAATGGATCAACTCCATTGAAAAGATCTTCTCCATCCTTCAATGTTCTGAACAAGAGAAGGTTCTCCTGGCAGCTTATCATATGGAGGGTGAAGCTGATCAATGGTGGACATTGATAAAAAATACGAAGCCTGAGGAGAAGATCGAGGCGTTGGAATGGAAGGATTTCCGGAAGATGTTTTTTGATAAATATTTTCCGCGCACCCTTCGACTTAAGATGTAAAGGGACTTCATTTACCTCAAGAAAAAAGATGAAGAATCTGTTGGAGCATACGAGGAAAACTTCACAAGTCTTGCACGATATGCTTCCGGATTTGTCGTTACCCCCGAATGCAAGGTTGACCGCTTCTTTAGTGGGCTGAAGCCTAGCTTGCGGAAAGCATTAGCGATCCGTGACTTCGACAGCTATGAGGAAATTTTACAATGTGCCCTCAAGGTCGAAATGGAGATCGGGAAATCACAGGGGTATCATGGGGATAAGAAGCGTAAGGTGGAATTCAATGCTGGTGGGCCGATGGATAAATCCAACAGTGCTAAGAAGATCCAGCACCCCACTTTCCAAAAGTGCGGAAAGAAGCACCCTATAAATTTCCTTAAGGGGACAAGAAAATTCTTCAGGTGTGGAAGAGAAGGGCACCTAGCTGTTAACTGTCGAAAAGAAAGACCCACAGCTGCGATAGAGGAGAGGAACGCTCCATTCGAACCTCAACGTGTTGTTCAATGCTACAAATGCAAAGAACCGGGTCATTTTGCAAATTAGTGCCCTAATCCAAGGGTTTTCGGAGGCAACCAATAACCTCCAAGGCAGTAAGGAAGAGCTTTTTCCATCACTTATGCCGAAGTTAACCCCGAAAACGAAGTGGTGATAGGTACACTAGTTATTAATTCAATAATAGTGAACGTACTTTTTGATTTAGGTTCTACGCATTCTTTTATATCTTGAAAGTTTAGTAGAACAATCCCAGTACCACCACAAATCATAGAAGTGAAGATGTCGGTGAGTACAGAAAATGGGGAAATCATTGCATCCCATGAGTATAAGTCCTACCCTGTTATAATTTGTGGATTGAATTTCTTGGCGAACCTCGTCATACTCCCTCTGGTGGAATTTGACGCAATTCTTGGCATGGATTGGATTTCCTTATATAGAGCCAACATAAATTTTCGGGAGAGAAAAATTACACTCCATATGGAGAATCGACCCCCGATTCTTTATAAGTGTCAGGAGGAAGATGAATCTCCTTTAGCTCCATCATCTCAAGAATGGATATTACTGACTTATGAGCACGCATATCTGACTCATATGATTGAGTCCAAGGAAGAAACCATCCTTGAAGAAATTCCTATTGTGAGGGAATTCACTGAAGTGTTTCCCGAGGAACTGCATGGTATTCCTCCTAGAAGAGATGTTGAGTTCTCAATTGAACTTATACCTGGGGCACTACCAATATCCAAAAACTCCATATAGAATGGCTGTTTTAGAGCTTGAAGAGATGAAGAAACAACTACAGGAGAATCTGGATAAAGGGTTTATACGCCCAAGTGCATCACCATGGGGTGCACCAGTCCTCTTCGTCAAGAAGAAGGATGGGTCAATGCGGCTTTGCATCGATTATTGTGAACTTAACAAAATCACGATAAAGAACAAGTATCCTCTCCCAATAATTGATGACTTGTTCGATCAGCTACATAGAGCACAATACTTCTCCAAGGTAGATTTGCGGTCGGGATATTATCAAGTAAGAGTGAAGAAGGAAGATGTCCTCAAGACTGCTTTTCGTACAAGATACGGGCACTATGAATTCATAGTAATGCCTTTAGGACTTACTAATGCTCCAACAATATTCATGGACTTAATTAATAGAGTCTTTAGAGATTACCTAGACAAATTTGTGGTAGTCTTTATAGATGATATTATAATATACTCCAAAACCAAGGAGGATCATGAGGAACATTTAAGAACTGTACTCGAGACTTTGTGCAAGGAGAAGCTCTATGAAAAGTATATAAAGTGTGAGTTCTGGTTTAAGGAGGTCTCATTCTTGGGCCATATCATCACAAGCAATGTGATATCTATGGATCCCTCCAAAATAGATGCAATTGAGGGATGACCGAGGACAACATCGGTAATGGATATCCGTAGATTCTTGGGGTTAACTGGATATTATTGAAGATTTGTGAGAAATTTATCACAATTGTCCAACCCTCTTACCAAGCTAACTTGAAAGGGAGTAAAGTTTTCTTGGAGTGATGAATGCGAAGAAAGCTTCAAGGATTTGAAAAGGAGGCTTATCACTGCGCCCGTGCTCACTTTACCCACAAGTGGGGAACTTTTTGTGGTATTCAGTGATGCTTCAAAGAAGGGATTAGGCTGTGTGCTGATGTAGAATGATAAATTGATATCCTATGCCTCAAGGCAGTTGAAAATACATGAGCGAAACTATCCAACGCATGATCTGGAGTTGGCGGCAGTGATCTTTGCCTTGAAAATCTGGCGGCATTATCTCTATGGAGAGAAATGTGAGATATATACTGACCAAAAGAGTCTTAAATATATATTCACACAGAAAGAGCTTAATATGTGCCAGAGAAGATGGATAATGCTCATCAAGGATTACGACTGTTCAATAAATTACCACCCTGGGAAAGCGAACAAGGTGGCAGATGCCCTAAGTAGAAAGGACCTAGAAATTCTATCAATGATGAGAATTGAGAAGGATCCAATCTTCTTAGACTTGATGAATATGGACGTGGGAATCATAAAGAAGGGAAAATCATCAATACTTTCACAAATGATTGCTCAACCATCTCTTTTGGAAAGGTTAAAGGATGCTCAAAAGGATGATGTGGGAATTCAGGAAAAAGTGGAAGCTATCAAAAAGGGGAAATCCTCTGAGTTTAATGTTAATGAAGAAGGAATTGTGCGGTTTGGGAAAAGACTATGTGTTCCATCAAGTCTGGAGCTGAAGAAGGAACTTTTGGATGATGCACATAGTTCAAATTTCTCTATTCACCCAGGGAGCACAAATATGTATTGAGATCTTCGAGAAAACTTTTGGTGGGATAATATGAAGAAGGAGATCGCTGAATATACATCAAAGTGCCAGGTGTGTCAGCAAGTGAAGGAAGAGAGGCATATGTCTAAGGGGATGATGCAACCATTTCCCATACCAGAATCGAAATGGGAGAACATCACCATGGACTTTGTCACCAGACTTCCAAGGACATCCAAAGGCAACAATGCAATCTGGGTTGTTGTGGATCGTCTTACAAAGATTTCACACTTCATTGCTATTCGGGAGGATTTCTAATTGGATTAACTGGAACGAATATATATCAGGGAAGTGTTAAGGTTGCATGGAGTACCACTATCTATTGTGTCTGACTGAGATCCAAGATTCACCTCTAAGTTTTGGAAAAGTCTTCAACATGCTCTGAATACTAAACCGAACTTCAGTATGGCCTATCATCCTAAAACTGATGGACAATATGAGTGGACTATCCAAACACTTGAGGATATGTTGAGAGCGTGCTCAATGGACTTTAAAGGAGGATGGGATCAACATCTTCCTCTAGTTGAGTTCTCTTATAATAACAGTTTCCACTCGATCATCCAAATGGCACCATATTAAGCCTTATATGGGAAAAGGTGCAGAACACCGACATGTTGGGATGAGGTCGGTGAATGTAAGCTGCTTGGAACATAAATGGTTGAAGAAATGGTGGAGAAGGTGAAAACCATTCAGCAGCATATCAAGGTAGCCCAGAGTCGACAGAAGACTTATGTAGATAATCATTGATGAGACCTTGAGTTTAAAGTTGGAGACATGGTTTTTCTACGCATATCTCTGTGGAAGAAGGTCATGAGGTTTGGAAGGAAAGGGAAGTTAAGTCCAAGGTACATCGGCCCCTTTGAGATTCTTGATTGTTTCGGGGCTGTGGCCTATCGACTAGCACTTCCACCTGCCATGGCCAAAGTACATGATGTCTTTCATGTTTCCCTCTTAAGGAAGTATATACCGGACCCTTCACATGTACTCTCTTCCGAGGTGGTACAATTGGAAGATGATCTTTCTTATGAGGAGCAACTAGTGAAGATCTTAGATCATAGAGAAAAAGTTCTATGAAATAAGACAATGCCCCTCGTCAAGGTGTTGTGGAGAAACTGGAAGTTTGAAGAAGCGACTTGGGAATCGGAGGATATGATGAAGCTGAGTTACCCACATGTTTTTTAGTGTGGGAAAAGGAAAATTTCGAGGGTGAAATTTCTTAAGGGGGGAATATTGTAACGACCCAAAGTTTCATTAATGGAAATCCCTCTTTATCTAATTAAATGTCTCTTTATGTTTATATTAAATGTCAACTTCTTTGGTTTTATGTTAATAATTATTACCATTTCTAATATATCCGTTGAACAGTGATCACATGATTAGTATAAATATAGAACTTTAACAAATCCAATTTACTTAGACAAAAGAAACGATGACCTCATCCAGTAGAATTGCTCTGTACGAAGCCCATTTGTCAGAGCTCGGAAAAGAGGTGGCATCTTTGGGCTTCCCCCTTGACCAAGCCCAAGATGAGCTTTATCATGTCAAGCTCGAACGTGACCGTCTACGGGAAAAGTGTAAGTTGATTGAAATTACCACTCGAGCGATGTTATCCGAGCCACCCCAAGAGTCTGTCACCATCGCACACCTTACCCTTAGGTCTTATGCGGCTGTTTTAAGGGGTTATGTAACAAATAAGTAGTACTATGTTCATGTACATTATTTTTTTGTATATAATAATGAATATAATTTCTAGTCATTTTTGATACATTGTAAATAGTTTTTAAAGTACAAATGGTGTTTTTAGTTATTTTTTAACTAAGAAATGTATTTTATTAAATTAAGGGATTTTTGAATTAAATAATATTTTAATAGAATAATAATATTATTATTAAATTAATTTTTATTAAATATAAATGATCTTATAATTTGATGAATGCAATTAAATTTTTTATTAAGGTTTGAAAGCCATTTCTGTCAAAACCCGTGAATTTTCGATAAATGTCGGTTTTTATTTTAAAAGTGAAAATTAACATATTTAGAAAATTATTTAGATAAAATAAATTTTATTTCTGGAATCAGGACATCGAAATAATCCAATGGTGAATTTTTCATAATTTTCTGAGACAGTCAAATTTTTGGGTAAAAATTAAATACCATTTAAATATATAATGTGTTTTATGACATCATAATGACCCAATAGTGATGTAATAAAATAATATAATCTTTATTTTTGGCCAATATATGTTTTAATATTAAAATAATGTGATTTTGGGTTGGTTTGACTTACTTTTCAAAGAATTAATGAACCCCTCAAGACATATTCAACACCTTGCCTTTTTAAATTAATTTCCATGGGAGTGTGACTCACCTCCACATAAGCAACCCTAATATTTTAAGAAGTTCTGACTTTGGACTTATAAAATATTGTTTTCCTCTTACCTTTTCCAAAAACCATGGGCAAAAACCATGGGATGGTTTGTGGTTTGGATTAATTTAATATAAGGGGTCCCAAACCTAAATAATAAAGAATCCCCTCACCTTTCCTATATAAACCCACCCAAGATCCCACTTCCTCCTCACTAAAAGCCCTTGGAGTTCGTCCAAACTCTACCCTAATCTCTCTAGAATCCTCCCAACTTCCCCAAGCTCCCAAGAAGCCTCTCACAAGCCTCTCTCTAGCCTTTGGAAGCACACTTCCAAGTAAGGGTTTTTTTCTTCCTTTCTCATTTTTGTCCAATTTTCTTTAAGTTGTTTTGCCTTTTAGTTTCAATTATGAATGTCGGGGTATGGTTTCTCACCTCCCTCATACTTCCATATTTATGTTTGAATGGTGGGAGACCACTTTCTCTGACATTAAATTCTTCCCATGTACACCCGTTACTATGCCGAAATTCCAAAAGGAACTTCTCTCTCCTCATTTACATTCAAGCAATAATTTTGTATCATGAATCTAAATTCCATTACAATTGTTGGGACATGTATATATATGACCCCTTACTGTTCATTACATTTAAATATGATGAGGAACACCTTTATCTCTCATCAAACTTTTTTATGAATTCTTATGTCACGCCGTTACGCTGCCGAAATCGCACCGATTTTCTATACCAATGTCATTGTGTAGTGAATACCATGCCCATTTCTCCATCAAGGGTATTCACCTTTATTCACATTTACTTATTGATTATAAAGTTTCATGTATGAATTCCACATTCCTTTATCCTGGAATAAATTATTATGTGTTATGAATCTATGTTTTATGATCCATGTGGCACACTTATGCATGAAATGAAATGTTTAAGAAGGGTGTACCCTTATAGCGCTCCAATGCATTGGGTAAAGTATAGTATCATGATACGTCATGTGCAATGAGTGTTGACTCATGCTAATTCACGTGCAACGAGGGTTTACTTGTGCTTTATGTGCAATGAGGATTTACTCATGCTCCATGTGCAATGAGCCTTGGATCATGATAATTCCATGTTAAGTGTTGTTGCCACATTTCCATGTTATGATTATCATGCTTTATCATGCCTTTATGTTCATGTTTTTCTAATGCTATATTGATATTCCTATTGTCTAACATGTATTTTTGTAACATCCCAAGTAAGTAATGAATAATAGATATTTTTATCTATGTCTATTAATGATTAAGATAGTGTTTTAGAGGCTTAAAATGAAAATAAATGCAATCTTATGCATGGAATACACTAATATTCTTAAAAGATTGTTTTACTGCCTTTTGATGGAAAAACTTTTTTAAATCTATATTTTGACAATTTTATAAGTATGTTTGTCAAAATAAACTTATTATTTATGATTGGGACATCAAAATTTACTTTGTGTGAATTTTTGGTATTTTTCCGATAAAGTTCATTTTTTAATGAATAGTTAAAAATGTTGTATTTTAATTCAAAACCTCTTTTTAATATAATTTATTTATATGATAATATTATATTTTGAATTGGTTTTGAAGTGAAATTAGAATATATTTTTACCATTTAATCCAATGGTGGTCATTGGAATCAATTTCACTTTGAAATTGGACTTAAACTGGTGTCAATCTTTTGATACTTATTGTTTCATAAAAAAACGCTATTTGTCATGACAGCGGGAATTAATTATTAAATTAATTAATGTGACTTATATGTTTTTAATTTTGTAAAATAGACTTCATTTTTGAATTCGGAATATGAAATATAGCTTAGGGTGAATTTTTGGTATTTTTCTGAAAAATTTCAATTTTTGATGAATAGTGAAACCACTAAGTGGTACTTATAAAAACCGATTTTTCGTTTAAATGAAATTTTACCACTTATGTGTTTTGAATTTCAAAAATCCGACATACATGGTTGTCATTAAGAAGTAAAATGTGGTTCAATGAGATTAAAATAATTTTTTGGTGAATAGTAACTCTTAAGTTCTTAATCGCGATTAGAGGTAATTAGTGTAGTTTAAGGTAAAAATAATGCTTTAATAAAATGAGATGAGCTTGAAACATGTCCTACCCTCATTGGATGTGTCATGGCCGACTAATACAATCCATGGGTCAACTTGGGGACCCCATGGAGCCACTTTGTTTGGGAAATGACATAAATAACTTTTTATTTAATGTTAAAGTAAAAATGACACAAACATGAGATGTTTTACTAAAACAATTTTTACATGGGGTTATACAAGTCATATTTTTGATTATAAATAGTAATTGGAAAGATAAAAAGATTTCCTACATCATAGTATTTTTTTTATATTTTTTAGACTTTAAATTTATTAAATTATTTATGACATCATGATGATGCAGCGATTACCTCATTAATAAAGGATTTAAATAAAATGGAAAGATAATGTACAATCTAAGACCTACACATGTCCAAAACCTATTGGATGAGTGGATTTAGAACCCCTATCACCTTATCCTTGAAACAAATCAATGTGGGACCATTAATATCCTAAATTCATTCTAAAATAATGTAACATTTCCTTACTTTCCAAGAGTGTCCCTCCTCTCCTCTTATAAAAGGCCCCCACCTCTACCTCCTTACCCACACTCCCAAAACCTTTGGATCGGCCAACCCCTGACAATTTTGGCTCTCCACATCCCTCTATTACTCCTTGAAGCCTAACTTTGTGCAGAAGTCTTCCCAAGGAAGCCTTTGAACTCAAATCTAAGAGAGTTACCCGATTTTAAGGTAATGTCTTCTTTTGAGTCCTTTTGTTTGATTTTGCTTCTCCAACCCCCTAAACTCTTTTTATTAATTTATTATGTAACAACTCCAGTATCTTCAATATACAAGGATGTTTTTATAATAAGTATTTGAGAAACAGTTACACACACCTACATCTAATGGTTAAAGGACATACTGTTTCCGTGGATGGTGAATTTATGCCTCCCGAAACGATGATTGTTCAACATTCTTTTAACACCTTCAAAGGTGGCCATTAAGATGTCACTATATTTATATATGATATATAATATGTTTATTTTTTCCTTAAGCTTCTGTATTTTTCATTTTGGGCATACCTTTGTGGTTTCCATTATGGGAAAACACTATATCTTCATTTAAGGAAGTGCGGACTACCGCCCCCTCAAAGTGATTTGATTCGTTAAATACCATATGTGGGACGTATAAAGGATGGAGTTATGATATTATATATGATATTACACTGTAATTATAATATACCTTTATATAATTATGATTTCATTCTATAAAATACGAAATATAAATGAAAGTAGCGTTCATGCGTACGTACGACTTACCGTCTCCATGAACGGTGCATTTCATTTCTTACCTCTAAATGATTATGTAAAATTATAAATGCATGCATGTACTGGATATATATGACATATATGATATCTACATCACGAATACCATTCTGGATATAATGGATACATGAAAAACTTGTAATTATAAAGGGCTTATTTTTGACTCAAGTACCAATGATCGTTAAAACGACCGTTATTAACTTAAATAATTACATAGTGTTCATGACATGGAAATAAGTGATATAAAAGGAATAATGAACTTGAAAAGGTTCTTAAACGAGTATAAATTAACTCAAGTTTATTATTTAGGATATTAAAGAACGACCGAGTCAAGTCGGACCCGAGGTATGGGACTTCGTCTCAATCTCCTTTCATTGAGGCATATTTTGTTTTATACACAAACTTCTTTTATATGGTGTATAAACCCCTTTGACTTTTATGTTTATTCAAAAGGAATATTTTTTATATGAAATGTTTACTAAACGACAAAAGGGAATGTTTTTGTCGTACGTATGCGGCGACAACGACTTCTCCGCCGCCGTAACCATTATTTGAGTTTCGGCTTCCTCTACAAGCCATACCTTTTTTTTAAAAAGAAAAATAAATACCATGTTTTACTTTTCTTTTATTTTTGTATTGAAAATTGTTTTCATAATGTTTTTATATCAATGTGTTTTATTGATATCTTGTGATTGAAAGGTGGAAATGTTATGTTTCCTTTATGCATGTTTTATGTGATATGATTATTTTGAGGTTCTTGGGCATTATTATGAAGACAGGTGGTTCCGTGATAGACTAAGGGGGTGTGAGCCCGATATAGCTCTCCAATGCATTGGGTAACGCGAAGGAGTGAAACGTTAAGGTTTCTCCGAAGAGATTTAGGGAATATACTGTGATGGGTATTCCAAACGTAACCAAGAGGGTTACTCCCTACGTAAGAATGTTATGAATGCCTCAAGTTACCTTTATGTCTTATGATTTCTATGATTTATTCATGATTTGATGAGGTATGTTGAAGTGCTTATGTTTTATGGGTAAAGTATGATTTCATTCTTATGTATATATGTACCCATGTTTCCTTTCCATATTTTTATATCCCTTACTAAGATTTTTATGCTCATCCCAAGTTTTTTTGAAATGTTTTTCACAGGTCAAGGGAAAGGTACATGATATGATGATAGTGTCAAGGAAGTGTCAAGAAAGAATCCATGTTTTATTTTAAATATGTTTCCATTGATGGGAAAGAAGAATACTATCTTTATGTAACCACTTTGTTTATATTTGGAATGTAATGCAAGTTTTATGATCTAATTATCTAAAACTATAAACCCGAAAAGATCCTCAATGTGTAATCTTGTAATAACTCAAGATTAAGTAAGGTTTATGGCTGGGTCCTTATAGTTGGTATCAAAGGTCGGTTTAGATAACTTTAGGAGTTAGAATTCTATTAAATGATTATCCCAAAATATTTTTTTTATGGTCAAATTGAAGTGATATAGCATTTTAAGATTACCATGTTGCTTCATCTAAGACATGTTTGTTCAGAATGGTTTTCCACAGAGGAAACAGAGAAGCAGTGATAGGAAGGCATGCAGAAGGAAATAACCTTCCGAATCAGCATCCTGAGATGGTCGGAATTGGAACTGAACAGTTTGTTGTAGTAATGGAGCAGTTGACTCAAGCGATAAATGGTGGTGGTATCCATGCACGAGATCATCCAGATCAACCGCAGAGGAACATGTCAGTGGTGGAACATTTCCTGAGGCAACATCCCCCATCATTCAGAGGATCATCTGACCCTATGTTAGCTGAAGGGTGGATTAAAGCACTGGAGAATATTTTCGATGTCATGGGGTGTTCAGACAATAAAAAGGTTAGTCTTGCTATTTACCATTTGGAGGGTGAGGCAGATCAGTGGTGGTCTATGGTTAAAAATATCAGGGACGCTGATGAGATTGATGCTCTTGACTGGGATGAATTCAAAGGTATGTTTCTTGAGAAGTATTTTCCTAAGGCTGTTCGACTTAGGATGGAAAAACAATTCTTGGAATTGAGGCAAGAGGAAGACTCAGTGGCTACCTATGAATAAAGGTTCACTCTATTGACAAGGTATGCTCCAAATTTTATCCAAGACCTTGATAGTAAAATCAATCGTTTTTACTTAGGATTAAAGACAAAATATCAAAGGGCATTAGCTTCTCATGAGTTTAAAAGTTATGAAAATCTTGTTCGATGTGCTGAGAAGGTGGAAATGGAGTTTTCCGATGATCAAGTGTTCTATAACAACCAACAGAAGAAGAGACCGAGGTGGCAGGAGAAAGGTAAGAATTCTTCAAAAAAGTCTGACGGTAAGAAAACTAAGTTTCCAGTTTGTGATAAATGTGGAAAAAGTCATGCTGGGGAATGTCTTCTAAATTCTGGAAAGTGATACCGATGTGGTAAGATGGGACATAAGGCTCGTGATTGCACTGGAAAAGATCAGGGTAATGGTAAGACTGAATTTGATTTACAGTTAGTGAAATGTTATAAGTGAAATGAGATGGGTCACTATGAAAACGAGTGTCTGACAAAGAGCTTGAGTGATGGGAAGCAGTTAGACTACAAGCAGAAAGGGGTGGTGAAATCCTTTGCAACTACTTCAGCAGATGTCGGGCCATCAAATGAAGTTGTATCAGGTACTTTGTTTGTTTTTTCAGATTATGCCAGTGTGTTGTTTGATTCGGGGTCTACACATTCTTTCATCTCTGAAACCTTTTCTAGTAAAATGGGAATACCTTCTCAAGAAATGACTCCTGAACTTTTGGTAAAAACACCTGGGGGAAATGTTGATGCAAAAAGAATTTATAAGAATCTTCCTATCCTTATCTGTGGAAAGAACCTACTTGAAAACCTTATTGTTATACCTCTAGTAGAGTTTGATGTTGTCCTGGGTATGGATTGGCTCTCTATTTACCATAATAAGATTGACTGTAGAGCTAAAGAAGTTTCTTTTCAGAAATACTTTCAGTTTGTGTACAAGAATGAACCCTTACTGTTGATAACTTATCAAGAGGCCAAGAAATTTGTAAAAGATGGAAATGAATGTTACCTTGCACACATCGTTGAAAATAAAGGAACTGTCCAGATTAATAATGTGCCAGTGGTAAATGAGTATCCTGATGTTTTTCCTGATGATTTGCCTGGAATAATACAAGATCAGGAAGTTGATTTTACTGTTGACTTAGTTCCTGATGCTAAGCCAATTTCAAAACCCCCTTATCGAATGGCTCAAATTGAACTTTTAGAGTTGAAGGAGCAATTGCAAGATTTATTAGAGAAAGGTTTAATTCGACCTAGCACATCACCATGGGGTGCTCCTATTTTATTTGTTAACAAGAAAGATGGTTCAATGAGACTTTTCATTGATTATAGATCCTTGAATAACATCACTGTTAAGAACAAATATCCTTTGCCTCATATCGATGATTTGTTTGATCAGATCTAGGGAGCTCAGTATTTTTCCAAGATTGACTTGAGATCGGGGTACCATCAGCTGAAGGTAAAGGGAGAGGATGTTCTAAAGACTGCGTTCCGTACAAGATATGGCCATTATGAATTCGTAGTAATGCCTTTTGGGCTAACCAATGCACCTACTGTATTCATGGACTTAATGAATAGAATTTTCCATGAGTTCTTGGATAAGTTTGTGGTGGTTTTCATTAATGATATTTTGGTGTTTTCTAAAAGTAAATAAGAGCATGAAAAACATTTAAGGGTCATCTTGCAAACCTTAAAAGAAAAGAAACTGTATGGAAAATTCAGCAAGTGCGAGTTTTGGTTGCAACAAATTTCTTTCCTTGGTCACATTGTTTCTAAAGATGGGATAACTATTGATCTTGCAAAAAAAAAAGTTGTGGAAGACTGGCCAAGACCCACAAATGTAACTGAGATTCGTATCTTCCTTGGTTTGGAAGGCTATTACCGAAGGTTTGTTAGAAATTTTTCATGGTTATCTAGTCCAATGACTAAGCTAACTCGGAAGGGTGTTAAGTTTATCTGGACAAAAGAATGTGATGATTGTTTTTAGGAATTGAAAAGAAGATTGGTGAATGCTCCAGTTTTGGCACTACCTTCCAGGAATGGTGAGTTTGTTATATATAGTGATGCTTCATTGAAAGGACTTTATTGCGTCCTAATGCAGAATGATTAGGTAATTGAATATGATTCACGAAAGTTAAAAACTCATGAGGTAAATTACCCTACACATGATTTGGAATTAGCTACTGTTGTTTTCGCTTTAAAAATTTGGAGACATCATTTGTATGGAGTAAAGTGTGAAATATATACTGATCACAAAAGTTTAAAGTATATATTCACTCAGAAAGAGTTAAACATGAGACAGAGGAGATGGCTGGAATTAATCAAGGATTATGATTGTACAATTCATTACCATCCAGGAAAAGCAAATAAAGTGGCTGATGCTTTGAGTCGAAAAAGTAATGCTTCATTAACAATGTTGCGTTTGGAACATGATCCTTTGGTTAAGGATTTGATGAACTTTGGAATAGAAGTTTTTGGCGCAGTATGTTCTTCTGTTTTGTTTCAGGTATCAGTGAAATCTTCTCTATCAGACAGAATCAAGCAAGCACAGAAGCAAGACAGTGAGTTGTAGAAAAAGGTAGAACTGGTTCAGAAAGGTAAGTTTTTTGAATTCAACATTGATAATGATTGTGTTTTGAGATTTGGGAAGATATTGTGTGTTCCTTGTGTTTCATAGTTGAAGAGAGAGTTGTTATGTGAAGCTTATAGTTCTCCGTTTTCAATTCATCTTGGCAGTACTAAGATGTACATAGATCTGTGGGAGTATTACTGGTGGGATGGAATGAAAAGAGATATTGCTGATTTTACTGTGAAGTGTTTGACATGTCAATAGGTTAAAGAAGAGCGGCAGTTACCGAAAGGGATGATTTATCCTTTACCAGTGCCAGAGTGGAAATGGGAGAATATATCCATGGATTTTGTTGTGGGATTACCGAATACATCTCGAGGTAATAATGCAATCTGGGTTATTGTTGATCGCTTGACTAAATCTACTCATTTCCTTGCTATACGAGATACTTTTTACCTAGATCAACTTTCCCGTTTGTATCTTAAAGAGATAGTCAGGTTACATGGAGTTCCTCTCTCCATTGCATCTGATCGTGATCCTAGGTTCACTTCTAACTTTTGGAAAGGCCTTCAGAAGTCGTTGGGTATTGAATTAAATTTTAGTACAACATTTCATCCTCAATCAGATGGGAAGTCAGAACGAACAATTCAAACCTTGGAGGATATGCTACGAGCTTGTTCGATGGATTATCAGGGAAGTTGGGACCAACATCTTTCTTTGGTTGAATTTTCATATAATAACATTTTTCATTCCAGTATACAGACGGCACCATTTCAGGCATTATATGGGAAGCAGTGTCAAACTCCAGCTTTCTGGGATGAAGTGGGTGAAAGGAAGTTGATGGGACCAGAATTGGTAGAAGAGATGGCAGAAAAAGTTCAGCTGATTCAGAAACACATGAGAACAACTCAGAGTAGGTAGAAGAGTTATGCAGAAAACAGGAGGAAGGATCTAACTTTTGAGGTAGGTGATCATGTTTTTCTCAAAGTCTCACCATTGAAAAGTGTGATGAGATTTGGTAATAAAGGAAAGCTGAGTCCAAGTTTCATTCTACCATATGAAATTCTGGAGAGAGTTGGATCCGTTGCTTAACGAGTGGCTTTACCTCCTAGTTTATCTCAGGTACACAATGTTTTTCATGTTTCGATGCTAAGAAAGTACATGCCAGATCCATCTCATGTTTTGAGTCCAGAGGTAGTTCAACTGAAAGAGAACCTATCTTATGAGGAACAACCGGTCCAGATTCTTGACCACAGGGAGAAAGTGTTACGGAATAAGGTGATTAATCAGGTAAAGGTTTTGTGGAAAAACCACATGATGGAAGGGGCAACATGGGAATCTGAAAATGCAATGAGGGATAAGTACCCCCATTTATTCGATAAGTAAATAAATTGCGGGGATGCAATTTTCTAAAGGGGGGAAGGATGTAACATACCAAGTAAGTAATGAATAATAGATATTTTTATCTATGTCTATTAATGATTAAGATAGTGTTTTAGAGGCTTAAAATGAAAATAAATGCAATCTTATGCATGGAATACACTAATATTCTTAAAAGATTGTTTTACTGCCTTTTGATGGCAAACCTTTTCTAAATCTATCTTTTGACAATTTTATAAGCTATTTTTGTAAAAATAAACTTATTATTTATGATTGGGACATCAAAATTTACTTTGTGTGAATTTTTGGTATTTTTCTGATAAAGTTCATTTTTTAATGAATAGTGAAAAATGTTGTATTTTAATTCAAAACCTCTTTTTAATCTAATTTATTTATATGATAAGATTATCTTTTGAATTGGTTTTGAAGTGAAATTAGAATATATTTTTACCATTTAATCCAATGGTGGTCATTGGAATCAATTTCACTTTGAAATTGGACTTAAACTGGTGTCAATCTTTTGATACTTATTGTTTCATAAAAACACGCTATTTGTCATGACAACGGGAATTAATTATTAAATTAATTAATATGACTTATATGTTTTGAATTTTGTAAAATAGACTTCATTTTTGAATTCAGAATATGAAATATAGCTTAGAGTGAATTTTTGGTATTTTTCTGAAAAACTTCAATTTTTGATGAATAGTGAAACCACTAAGTGGTACTTATAAAAACTGATTTTTCGTTTAAATGAAATTTTACCACTTCCGTGTTTTGAATTTCAAAAATCCGACATACATGTTTGTCATTAAGAAGTAAAATGTGGTTCAATGAGATTAAAATAATTTTTTGGTGAATAGTAACTCTTAAGTTCTTAATCGCGATTAGAGGTAATTAGTGTAGTTTAAGGTAAAAATAATGCTTTAATAAAATGAGATGAGATTGACACATATCCTACCCTCATTGGATGTGTCATGGCCGACCAAGAAAATCCATGGGTCAACTTGGGGACCCCATGGAGCCACTTTGGTTGGGAAATGACATAAATATCTTTTTATTTAATGTTAAAGTAAAAATGACACAAACATGAGATGTTTTACTAAAATAATTTTTACATAGGGTTATACACATCAGAGTTTTGATTATAAATAGTCATTGGAAAGCTAAAAAGATTTCCTACATCATAGTATTTTTTTTATAATTTTTAGACATTAAATATATTAAATTATTTATGACATCATGATGATGAAGCGATTACCTCATTAATAAAGGATTTAAATAAAATGGAAAGATAATGTAAAATCTAAGACCTACACATGTCCAAAACCTATTGTATAAGTTTATTTAGAACACGTATCACCTTATACTAGAAACACATCAATGTGGGACCATTAATATCCGAAATGCATTCTAAAATAATGTAACATTTCCTTACTTTCCAAGAGTGCCCCTCCTCTCCTCTTATAAAAGGCCCCCACCTCTACCTCCTTACCCACACTCCCAAAGCCTTTGGCTCGGCCAAACCCTGACCATTTTGTCTCTCAACATCCCTATATTACTCCTTGAAGCCTCAATTTGGGCAGAAGTCTTCCCAATGGAGCCTTTGAACTCAAATCTAAGAGAGTTACCCAATTTTAAGGTAATGTCTTCTTTTGAGTCCTTTTGTTTGATTTTGCTTCTCCAACCCCCTAAACTCTTTTTATTAATTTATTTTGTACCAACTCCAGTATATTCAATATAATAGGATGTTGTTATAAGAAGGATTCGATAAACACTTACACACACCTACATCTAATGGTTAAAGGACATACTGCTTCCGTGGATGGTGAATTTATGCCTCCCGAAATGATGATTGTTCAACATTCTTTTAACACCTTCAAAGGTGGACATTAAGATGTAAATATATTTATATATGATATATAATATGTTTATGTTTTCCTTAAGCTTATATATTTTTCATTTTGGGCATACCTTTGTGGTTTCCATTATGGGTAAACGTGATATCTTCATTTAAGGAAGTGCGGACTACCGCCCCCTCAAAGTGATTTGATTCGTTAAATACCATATGTGGGACGTATAAAGGATGGAGTTATGATATTATATATTATATTAAATTGGAATTATAATATACCTTTATATCATTATGATTCCATTCTATAAAATACGAAATAGAAATGAAAGTAGCGTTCATGCGTACGTACGACTTACCGTCTCCATGAACGGTGCATTTCATTTCTTACCTCTAAATGATTATGTAATAGTATAAATGCATGCATGTACTGGATATATATGACATATATGATATCTACATCATGAATACCATTCTGGATATAATGGATACATGAACAACTTGTAATTATAAAGGGCTTATTTTTGACTCAAGTACCAATGATCATCAAAACGACCGTTATTAACTTAAATAATTACATAGTGTTCATGACATGAAAATAAGTGATATAAAAGGAATAATGAACTTGAAAAAGGTTCTTAAACAAGTAGAAATTAACTCAAGTTTATTATTCAGGAGATTAAAGAACGACCGAGTCAAGTCGGACCCGAGGTATGGGACTTCGTCTCAATCTCCTTTCATTGAGGCATATTTTGTTTTATACACAAACTTCTTTTATATGGTGTATAAAACCCTTTGACTTTTACGTTTATTCAAAAGGAATATTTTTTATACGAAGCGTTTACTAAACGACAAAAGGGAATGTTTTTGTCATACGTATGCGGCGACAACGACTTCTCCGCCGCCGTAACCATTATTTGAGTTTCGGCTTCCTCTACAAGCCATACATTTTTTTTAAAAAGAAAAATAAATACCATGTTTTACTTTTCTTTTATTTTGGTATTGAAATTTTTTTTCATAATGTTTTTATATCAATGTGTTGTATTGATATCTTGTGATTGAAAGGTGGAAATGTTATGTTTCCTTTATGCATGTTTTCTGTGATACGATTATGTTGAGGTTCTTGGGAATTATTATGAAGACAGGTGGTTCCGTGATAGACTAAGGGCGGGTGAGCCCGATATAGCTCTCCAATGCATTGGGTAACGCAAAGGAGTGAAACGTTAAGGTTTATCCGAAGAGATTTAGGGAATATACTGTGATGGGTATTCCAAACGTAACCAAGAGGGTTACTCCCTACGTAAGAATGTTATGAATGCCTCAAGTTACCTTTATGTCTTATGATTTATATGATTTACTCATGATTTGATGAGGTATGTTGAAGTGCTTATGTTTTATGGGTAAAGTATGATTTCATTCTTATGTATATATGTACCCATGTTTCCTTTCCATATTTTTATATCCCTTACTGAGCTTTTTATGCTCATCCCAAGATTTTTTGAAATGTTTTTCACAGATCAAGGGAAAGGTACATGATATGATGATAGTGTCAAGGAAGTGTCAAGAAAGAATCCATGTTTTATTTTAAATATGTTTCCATTGACGGGAAAGAAGAATACTATCTTTATGTAACCACTTTGTTTATATGTGGAATGTAATGCAAGTTTTATGATCTAATTCTCTAAAACTCTAAACCCGAAAAGATCCTCAATGTGTAATCTTGTAATAACTCAAGATTAAGTAAGGTTTAAGGCTGGGGCCTTATAATTTTACTCCTCATTTTATTCCATGTGTACTCCCTTACTGGGCTTTATAGCTCACCCTTTTCTTATGCATGTCCTCAGGTTATCCCTTGCAATTCTAAGTATGAAGGAATGTAGTGGTCATGTAAAGGAAGTTTTCAATAAAGATGTTGTATTTCATGTTTTAAGTTTTTATGTAATGATCCTAAGCCCCAAATACACTAAACCTCTCAATCTTCTTTGTTGTATCAAGTGAAGTTTTATGTAATAAATCATGTTTAAGTTGTAATAAAAAGCAGGGTTGTCATAAGCTTATTCAAGTTCAAGTTGGAATAAGTGACTCTAATTATAGAATTTGTTTGAGGTTAAAAGAAGTTCACCCTAGTTATAAAAAAATTAACCAAGGTGACAAGTCAAGCAGAGGCCCTTAGATATGGGCTTTCTATAAAATTTAATGACTTAGAAAATACCCAAGGGTTACATTTATTCACAAGTATAATTCAAGAGAAAGTGTGTGACAATTTAAGAGCATGGGGTTATGTGACAAGATCTAATATGGGGTACTAGATTTTAATTTCAAGAAATCGTCTGAAAAATTATGATATAGGTTTATAGGGGATCACTAAAGTTAAAATTTTAAAGTAAGTTTCACCCTAAATAAGAAAGAGAGAGTGATGATCTCTATATTCAATCCTATAGAACCATTGAATAAATTTAATACTTTATAAAAAAATATTATTGGAAACTATCCATTGATATTTTTAAAATATAATATGAGTTTTATAAAAATATTCTGAAAATAGAGGGAAAACATGTTATAGGCATAACCTTAGAATCACATGGTGAGTTGAAACCACCTACCAATATTAATAGAGATATTTTAAAATTATAAATGATCACAAGAAGCCCCTCAACCATGGAATTACAATTTCATAACAAAAGAAACAAAATCACAAAATCACTACAATTGAAGAAAAAATACCATTGAAATTAGATCCCAAATAATCAACCCATAGCCATATTTCCAATACATAACTCAAAAACAAACCATTAATTATGCCACAAATAATTCATTATATTTCTAATTCATAACCCCTAGAAGTAACCCAAACCAATAAATACCACAAAATTTAGACGTCCATAATTATCCCATTAAAATCAAACTTAATTCCAGAATCTATAACTATAAAACTAAAATAAATAAAAAAAGAAATACCAATAACTAACAATAAAAAATATCCAAAAATAGAACCTAAACACCATGAAAATTGATACATTAAAAATTTAGAACTTGAACCCAATTAGGGTTCAGACAATAGCACGAAGTTGTGAGGGATGAGGAAGAAGAACATAGATGGAGGATAAAATGAAGGAGAAGGAAACCACAGAACCCATAAGAGCATCAAGAAAAGAAAATGATGCATTAATGCACACCACAGAACCTAAAAAAGAAAGCAATGAGAGAGGAAGAGAAAAAAATGACATACCTTAGATTCGAGGCTTGATTCATCTAAGAGAAGGTCGAGAGGGAGCGATAACAACACTCGACTTCCACGGGAGCTTGTGAGGCACGACTGAAATATGTTTAGTTAGGGTTATTTTAAAAATATCAAAGAGGGTTTTATCGGCACTAACTTAAAATTGTTGATAAAGAGGGGTTTTATCAGTGCTAAATTAATAAGCACTGATAAAAAACCCCTTTATCAGTGCTAAACAAGGGATGGAAAACATTGCTTTTATCAATGCTGATAAAGATATATCTTTATCAGCGTTAAAACATTAGTACTAATAAAGATAGATTTTTTTATAAAGATTTATAATTATATTTATAAATAAATATATTTTTAAATATATTTTTAAATATTTGTATATAATTATAAATGTATTTATATCATTATATATATTTATATAATTATATATGTATTCAATAAACAAATATAAATAGAAATATAAATTTATTAAATATATTAATTATTGAAATATATTTATTATAATTTTATAATTATTTAAATATGTAATTATTTTATGATAATTATATAAATATTTTTTTAAAATTATTATTATTTATTTATAATTATAAATTTATAAATTTATAAATATGTTTTTAAATATATTTATAATCATTTATTTATAATTATAAATATATATATATCATTATATATATTTAATAAATAAATATAAATATAAATATAGTTAATATATTCATCATTTAAATATATTTTTTATAATTTTATAATTATTTAAATATATAAGTATTTATTTATAATTATATAAATACCTTTAAAAAAATTTATTTATTTATTTATAATAAAAAATGTATAATTTTATAAATATAGTAAATATACAATTATAAATATATTTTTTATAAATATTTACTTATAAATATATTTTTAACAATATTAATGAATATCTAATCTCAAATGCATGAAAGATAAAAATGAGTGAAATTGAATAATTATAATGATTAGAGTTTATAAATATTAAAAAATGGATAAGTTTTATTAATTATACCAATTATTTAAAAAATAAAATATCGATATATATTGAAATGAAGATGAATACATATTGAAAATATTAAAACATAATAAATTAATATGTATAAAAAAATATTAGAAAATCATTAAATTCCAAAAAAATAAGAAATAAAATATACAAAAAATGAATAAATAATACTAACTTTAATAATATTAAAAATAAAAAAATTTACTAATTAAAAACACAACATATTAAATATATTATGTTACTAAATAAAATTATAAAGTGAATATTAAAATTTGAATAAATTGTATAAAGATTAGACGTATGTGTTTCTATATAAGATTTCATTAATTACATAAATATTTGTGTGTGTTAAATTATTGTGTGTGTATATATATATACAAGTTTAATATATGTTAAATTGAACAATTAAATTATATAATATATAGCGTCTATTAAAGAAATAAATAAATAATAAGAATGAATAAATTTAAAAAATTAAAAATTGATAATAATTATGTAGATAATTTAAAAAAATTTAAAATGAATATTTATATATGTTAATGAATACATGCTAATTATATAAAATACAACCATATTAAAATTATTAAATTTTAATGAATAAACATACATAAATAAATATTGAAAATAGATAAAATCACAAACATACTGAACAATAAAAAATTGAAAATGAATAAATTTAAAAAATATTAAAAAAAATAAGATTATTAATGAATAAATAATATTAAAAAATAAAAAAAATCAAAAAAATATTAAAAAGTAATAAATATTAGATATTGAATAAAAATATAAAAAATGATAAAATTTACTGATTAGAAACATTATATATATTAAATATATTATGTTAATAAATATAATTCTAAAATGAATATTAAAAATTGAATAAATTATGAAAATATTATGTGTGTGTGCATTGTATATAAAAATTTATTAATTTTTTATATGTATATTTGAAATCAATGTAACACACCTTTGATATATGTTAAATTGAAAAATCAAATGACATTCAATTAAATGTCCATTACTCGATACAATTAGTCAATATTTTTAATTAATATTATTTTTTAATTATAAACCATTTTTCACTAAATATATGAATTATTTAATGTAATCATAAATATTTTGTATTATATAAATCATATTTTAAGAAATAATATATGTATTGATATATATATATATATAGAAATATCTATGAATATATTTCTATAATAAAAATATTAATTATATTAAAGAATATTTTTGTATAAAATCCATTAAAAATGAATAAGACATTAATATGTTTTTAATTATTAAATTTTATTCATTTTATATATTTATATTTAATATATATTATTTATTAATATTTATAATATATATATATATTCAATTTATTTATTTTTATTAATAGTTGTTTCATTAATAATTTTTTTAATAATTTTTTTAATAATTTTGTAATTTATTCATTTTTAATTTTTTATTTAATTATTTCAATTTAGTCATTTTATATATCTATATTTAATATATACTATATATTAATATTTATAATTTATATATGTGTATATTAAATTTATTCATTACTATTAATAATTATTTAATTAACAAATTTTATAATAATTTTTTCAATTTACTCTTTTTTAATTTTTATTTGTTTAATTATATCAATTTATTCATTTTATATATCTATATTTAATATATAATATTTATTAATATATATACTAAATTTATTAATAATTATTTAATTAAAAAATTTAATATATATTTTTTAATTTAATCATTTTTAATTTTTATTTGTTTAATTATTTAAATTTTTAATTTTTTTAATTATATAAAAAATAGGGGCATGGACCGGGATGGGTAATTGCTCAAATAGGTGGGGCAGGTCGTGTAGGACTTGATTGAGTGTATAATAGTGGGCCAAGACCCAAGGGAAGTAGAGGGTGGTCCAAGGTCCGTGTGAACCCATGAACGGGCCCATATATGTGTGTGTAGTGTATGCGGGAGTCCATCCCCACAACATGCTTATGAATTTGGAATGCGAATGAATGATATATAAAGAAGTAGCCTCCCTTGCAATATTTTGATGTGGGACTTGAGTACGTGATCAGGACCTTTATCAATGATAAAAAAGTGCTGATAAATGATACTCTTTATTTGTGCTAACAATAAATCACTGATAAAGGTGTCCTTTATCGGTGCTAAAAAAAGCGCTGATAATGGTAACCCTTTATCAACAATTTTTAATGCTGATAAAATCTTCCTTTATCATCACCTTTTTTCTAGCACCGATAAAGGCCCACACTTTATATTACATGTTTTGTAGTAGTGACACCTAAATGCAATAATGCCATCTGGGTGATAATTGATATCCTTATAAAGTCGTCACATTTCATTGCTATCAAGGAATATTTATCTATTGACCAACTTTCTATGACATACATAAGGGAAATGGTAATATTTCATGGAGTGATACTCTCTATTTTATCTGATTGGGATCCAAGGTTTACCTCAAGGTTCTGGAGAAGTCTTTAGCAAGTGTTGGATATAGAACTCAGTTTCTGTACTACTTATCACCCTGAAACAGATGGTCAATCTGAGAGAACCATCCAAATTATATAGGATATGCTGAGTTCTGGTTCAATGGATTTCCAAGGATATTGGGATCAAAACCTCTCATAGTAGAGTTCCCATATAACAACTTTCATTCTTGCATTCAAATGGAACCTTATGAGGCTCTGTATGAGATGTAGTGTCAGACTTCAACATGCTGGGATGAGGTTGGAGAGGGTAAGATGATGGGGACTGATCTTTCTTAAGAGATAACAAATAAGTTCTAAACCATTCAAAATCCCATGAAATATGCACAAAGTTTATAGAAGATTAATTCCTACAATCATTGATGAGACTTAGAGTTTGAGGTAGGAGATAATATGTTCCTCCATATATCACCATGGAAGAAACTCATGACGTTTGGGGAAAATGGAAAGATTATTTCTAGATACATCATCCCCTTAGATACCCTTGATCCCATATGAGCGGTAGCCTACCAATAAGCACTCCCTCCAAACCAATATCAAGTACATGATGTGTTCTATGTATCCCTATTAAGGAAGTACATAAGAAACCCCTCACATGTATTGAATCTAGAGGTGGTATTTTTGGAGAAATACCTTTCATATAAGGAGTATTCAGTGAAGATCTTAGATCATAGAGACAAAGTTCAGTGAAACAAGAAAACTCACCTGGTCAAATTGTTATGATAAAGCCACAAGTTTGAAGAAGAAATATGGGAACAGGAAGAGGTGATGAAGTAGAAGTACACTCACCTATTTTAATCATAGTATTTAATATTAGATTTTGAGGTAGAAATTATTTAAGGGGAAATAATGTAGCATCCCAAGTTTTTAAGAGGGAAAACTATGTTCGATAGTGCATGCGACACACAACACTGAACCCAAA
This sequence comes from Viscum album, assembly GCA_963277665.1. Lineage (NCBI taxonomy): Eukaryota > Viridiplantae > Streptophyta > Magnoliopsida > Santalales > Viscaceae > Viscum > Viscum album. Next base: position 1,821,928,596 of record OY728132.1, read on the forward strand.
AAAACCATAATTATTTAAATAAGATAGTTATTACCTAGATATTAAATTGGAAGGTATGAATATGATTAATTACTTTATGAAATGTATATAATCATACTACCTAATATAAATTTATTTTTAAACACTTTGGAATAAGTGCTCATTTTTTATAAAAACATTTATTTAAAAAATGATTTTTATTGATTTTTGTGAGAAAATATTATTATTAATTTTTAGAACTTTTAAAAATTATATTTTATAAAATAAATATCATTTTTGAAATTATAATATCAATATTAACTTATGGAGATATTTTGAGATTTATTTGGAAAATATTAATTTTTTAGTGAACATAAAAAATATTGATTTTTGATAAAACAATCATTTCTCTAAATAAATCAAGTAATTTAAAAATACCATTATTATTTTAATATTATAATCATTATTTATCTATATTAAATATAATTAATTACATTTAAATCATATTTATTATATATTTTAGTATAAGTTTATTTTTAGGCTTTAAAGAACTTTTTTTTCCTGAAAACCGTTTTAAAGTGCATATTTTTTTATCCATTTTAAATAATTAAAATAACCCTAATGAGGAATGATATAAATAAAATTTATATATCATATATATTTAAATATTAATTTAAATTCATTTAATTTTTTTTACTTTTCATATAGTTAATATGATATAATCTTTTCCTTAAAAAATGCATTTCTTGAAAAATTGTTTTTTTGACACATCAGCAGATTTAATTTTAAATTAAATTCTTCCACTTATGTGAGTTTAATTTGAAAAAATTTATTAAATATTTGGAATCATAATAATTTATATTATCTAATAGGGTTAAATTCATTTTTGATCATAATGAATAGTGAAAATAGTAAAAATTATTTACCACGGTTATGGTAAAAACAAGTTTAACGGGGGATAAACTAAAAAGACCAGGGTTAAAAATGACCCATAACTTGGTTAATTCCGGTTTTATGGTCATATTTTTACATTATATCTTCTAATGTTATATAATAGTTCATTTTGGAGCCTTGTATCATGAGAAAAACATGGGTGTAATTCTTTCTCTTCAAATATTCCTAGTGTGTCCTCTACTCTACTTATAAAAGGACACCCCTTACCCTCTCCACTTAACACTTAAAAAAACCCATTGGTTTGACCAATAATTAATAAAATATATTCTTTAATTCCATTAACTCATCTTATATGGCTTGATTTTTTGTGAAATGCATCCTAGAATGGATTTTGGTGAAAACTTAATGAAGTTGTCTGAAGAAGTTGTAACATCCTTAACCGAGCATTTTATTTTATTTATTATTTCACATATTTAAAATATTATTAAAACATTATGATATAATAATATAATTATATTAAATATAATTAGATATTTTTATGTTATGGTAATTACTTGAAACCATCTCCTCCTCCCTCAAATGAGAAATAAAACCGTTGATTGTGTGTACAACAGACTACTACCTCACAAATCGACACAACTCATTTTCTATAACCGCTTCACAAGGATAGATATAATGATGTATTTAATTTATATATATTATATTTATGATATAATTATAATTATTTAATAGTAATATCATACACACCTTCTTACTTTCAATTTCATAGGGAATATTATAACGTCGGTCATGTGTATGGCAGACTACTGCCTCACGAAACGATGTGATTCATTTTTCATTTAATTTTTACACGGAAGGTAATAAGGATTAATTATATTTTGATACATGATATTAATTTCATATTAATAATTCTGTAAAAAATATATCATATACTTTCTTACTTTATCATCCATTGAATAAATGATAACGTCGTTCGTGTGTATAACAGACTACCGTCTAACAAAGCGATGCGATTCATTTTTATTAATGCATCACATGGATTATATATAATGTAATTTAAATAAATAATATGATATTTATGATATTATTATCATTTTATAAAGATAAAATTTCACTTACCTTAGTTCCATCATAATCTTCAAAAAATGGAAACGTTACTCATGCATATATATGACCTACCATCTCCTTGATTATAACATAGTTCATTTTTCATAACTATATTTCATGGTTGGTTTAAAAATTATAATTTATGTATACAAATTATAATTATGAAATTATTTACAGTATTTATATGATTAAATAATAATCTATTTGACCTTAGTCAAATTACCAAAGCGATTTTGAAAATATGAGTCGTTTATTGTTAAAACATCCAACGTGAAATTAATTGGTAATGTAATTGAATATGACATGATAAAAAATAAAATATAAGGAATAATAAACTTGAAGAATATTACTAATCAAGTAAATAATTAACATAAGTTTATTATTTTGGAATATAAAGAACACATGTGACAAATTAGGATCAAGGTAAGGGTTCTTTCTAAACCACCTTTTCCTTCGGGTTATGACCATTATATCTCTAACTCACTTTATCCCTATTTAAAGTTATATAATTATTATAAATTATTTATATATGTCTATAAAATATATACCTATATTATTCAACCTTACTTTTACGGGGTATAACATTCCTTATATTCATTTCTCAAATGGAATTATTATGAAATTTCCGTTGATTATGATATGAGACAAGATTATGTAACCCATTTTATTTACATGGGATATTTTAATGTTATGACTTATGATTTACTTCCTTTATGTGATACACATAAATCATAAAAATGTTATTATGGGTGCACCTAATTAGCACTCCAATGCATTTGGTAATGTTATAGTCTCATGAGAAATCATGTATGGGATTTGGGAGTAAACCTAATCCATTATAAGACTTTGTTTTCCATGTGATATTGTCTAGGTATTTATCCTTGACTCATGTTTATGTCATTTTATATATTGTTACCACATTTCATATGATTAAATGATCTTATTATACCATTTTATTTATGTTATTATTCCATGTGATTACTCATGAGCCTTATCTTATATGATATCATGTTATAACTTTAACTCACAAGTTATGTTTCCTTATCATGTTTATTTCTTTATTGATATTTTTATCCCCCCATTTATTTATGTATTCCTTAGGTTATCTCATGTGGTTTTTGGAGATCAAATGAATTTTATCAGAACATTATGGATAATAAATAAGGATTATATTTTTAAGTTCCTTTTGATGTAATGTGAACCTAGTATTTAAAAGACATTAAGCCTCATGATCTTTGGGGCTGCACTTATTGGATATTTATGTTTAAAAATCATGTAATAATATGTAAAAAAGGCTTGGGTCACTATATTTGGTATCAGAGAAAAGTTTTAGTTAACCTTTAAAACTAGGATGAAAAAACTTTAGTGATGACCCTAGGGATATGTCTAGGATAAGACTAAGTATAGAAAAATATCCTTAAATCTTGGTGAAATTTAGAGTGAGTGGTTTTTGAGAAATTACATCCCTATTTGGATACTACAAGTGAATGTGGTTTTGGACCATATTTACTTAGGGGTAATAACTCTGAAAAGGCACGTTGGGCTTGAATCAAGCATTACCTAGTACACAATAATGGCCCTTACTACACTAGTTTAATACTCTCTATGAATATGCTTTGGAAATTTACCAAATCTTAATGAACCATTATAAATGAATTGAAAAAATTATTAGGATTATAAACATAATATGAAAATTAATATGGATAGCCCATGTTGAAACCTAAAGACTCATAATTTAGGATTTTCTTTCCATTTATAAGTTATTATTCCCAAGTTTATATGTTTCCCTTGTGTATGTTTACTAGTTAATGTATTCTCATCTTCTTTTTATTCTATTTAATAGTGATAAATATAAGAAATCATGTCAAAGACCAACATGATAGGAAATGTTATGTTTTCCCCAATGATATGCCTAATATTATGGGTGCGGATGCTGATAACTTCATGGAATTACTAGATCAACTAGTTCAAGTTATTAATAATAACATGAATCATGAATAACAACCTAATCCCCTTAAGAAGGATCAAGTTTTAGTCAATTATTTTATGTGACAAATTCCCCTTACTTTAGTGTATCTTTTTATTCTTTCATTACCGAACAATGGATTAAATCCATTGAGAAGATATTCTCTGTCCTCTAATGCACATAGTAAGTGAAATTTTTGTTAGATGTTTATCACATTGAGGGAGAAGTTGATCAGTGGTGGAGACTGATTAAGAACAAAAAGTCCAAATAGTATGTTGATTCCATGGAATTGGTGGACTTCAAGAAAATATTTTTCAATAATTATTTTCCCTGAATACTCCATCTTAATATAAAGAGGTATTTACTTAGTCTAAAGAAAAAAAAGATGAGTCTATTGGGGTGTATGGGGAAAACTTCACAAGGATTTCATGTTAGTACTATGAGTTTTTCATCAACACTGAAATTAAAGTAAAATACTTCTTTAGTGGGTTAAACCTGAGTTTAGGAAAAGCATTAGCCATTCCAGACTTCGGCATATATGACAAGATTTTATTTTGTGCCCTGAAAGTTGAGATGGAGATCAGTGACTCTCAGTGGTCTCATGGGACTGAAGATAAAAAACATAAAATGGAGTTTTAATTAGGGGGGGGTATCAATAGATAAATCTCATGGAGGGAATAAAACTCAACATCCATCTTGTCAAAAATGTGGAAATAATAATCCTAGAAACTGTCTATTGGGAACCAGGAGATGCTTCTAATTTGGAAAAGAGAGACATTAGGATAATAAGTTATTAGGGGAAATAAAGTATCCCACTAAAGAGGAAGAGGAAAATGAGGTTTATATCAGCACTAAGCCTATCATGTAGTGTTTTAACTATAAGAAGCATAATAATTATACAATCTAATGCCCTAAACCAAGGATTTCTGGAGAAAATTAGCAAAAAAACCTTTAAGGAAACATGGAAGGCTGTATTCTCTCACTAAGGATGAGGTGGATTCCTAAGATAATGTGGCAACATGTAGAATAGTTATTAATTCAAGAATAAAGAATATATTTTTTGATTCTGGTTCTATGAATTATTTCATATCTTACAAGTTTAGAAGAATAGTTCAAACACCACCTCAAAACATGGGGGGTTAAGCTATATGTGAGAACAAAAAATAGAGCGATGGTTACATCCCAATTATATAAATTCTACCCAATCAATTTTTTTAGACTTAATATTCTATAAAATATGGTATTACTTCCTTTAGTATAGTTTTATGCTATTTTGGGAATGGATTGGCTATCCTAATATAAAGCCAACATCAACTATCCAGAGAGGGATATCACTCTCCATGTCCTAAGAAAACCTATGATTTTATACAAGTGTAATGAGGAGGAATAATATCCCCTGTAATGTTATGTTCAATCATGGATATTATTACCTTATGAGTAAGCATATCTATCCCAAATGATTGAGACAATGAAGAAAATCATGCTTCATATTGTGAGTGATTATACTATGGTATTCCTTGAAGAGTTTTCTATTCTTCCTCAAAATTGAGAGTTTGTATTCTCAATAGAACTTATAACTTGATATCTAACTATATAGAATACTCCTTAAAATATAGCCACTATTGAGTTAGAATAACTAAAGAAGACGTTACATTAGAATATAAGGGTTTTATACACCTGTGTGCTTCACCACGGGGTGCATCAGTCCTTTTAATCCAGAATAAGGATGGGTCAATGTGCCTCTATATTGATTATTGTGAACTCAATAAAATAACAATAAAGACCAAGTATCCCATTCCATGGATAGGTTAATTGTTTGATCAACTATGTGGGGATCAATATTTCTCTTAGGTGGACCTTTGATTGAGATATCACCAATTAAGGGTGAAGAAGGATGATATTCCCAAAAATTTCATTCAAAAAAGGCATGGAAACTATGAGTTCATAGTGATAGTGTTGAGACTCACTAATTCTCAAAAAATATTTATAGACTTGATGAATAGAAACTTTAGAGATTACCTCAAAAAATTTATGGTAGTATTTATAGGTGATATTCTAATTTACTCTAAAAACAAGGATGAGCACGAGGAAAATTTGAATACTATGATAAAGAATTTTATAAAGGGGAATTAATATGAAAAATATAGTAAATGTGAGTTTTGGATTAAGTTAGTATCATTCTTGGGGAATATTATCACCAGGAATGGGATATCATTGTACCCTTCTAAGTTAAATGCAAATGACATTAGATTTTTTTGATGAGCCCGTAAGGTGCGCTTTTTTGTTAGGGTTTACCCTTCGCCGCCTCTCCTCGCTCTGCCTCGGATCGGCTTCAAATCACCTTCTTGTCGCTCCTTATCGGCACTATCGTGTCAGCGATCTCAGAGATAGAGTTGTCTTCGAGGATGCGGCCGGCGTGACACTTCTCACCATTTCCCGGCCTTCTCCCGCTCTACCCTATCTTTGCTGGGTAGGGTCTCATATGGCGGCGCGGTGATTCCGACGGCCGTTGTTACATCTTCTCCTAGCAGTGGGTCGGTGCACGGTTCTGTGTCAGCTGGTAGTATACACAGTGGTTCGAGGTGGTCTCCGGGTAAGTAGGTGAAGACGACGATGGGATCTTGTTCTGGTTTGCGGCAAGGTCTTGCGGCTCTTCTGGATTCTATGATTATGTTGTTGGATTTCGGTTTTTTGGTTCTGGTTTTACTGTTCATGATGGATTCCGGTGCTTGAATGCTAGTTTTACTTGATTTGTTATATGTGGAGGCTTTTTCTAGGCTGCCAAGGTTTGAACCGGCGGTGCCTTTGGTTTTGGCGGTGGTTTGATTTCCGTCGGTCTTGATTTTTTTTGGTGATTTGCCAGTATGACGATGAGTTGTGCTAAGGGTTCCTCCCTCATTGAAATTGGTGGCGGTGTTGTTGCGTTGTTGAAGGTTTGACGGTGCTGGTTTAGGGTTTTCGCCAACGTCTTAAGCTACAGCGACGATGATGGTTGTTGCCGGTGGTATGGCTAACGCTGCAGGGGTGTGGCTTGAGGTGACGTTCTGCCCGAGAGGCCTCGGTACTCGCGTTTGAAATGATGGCATGGTTTTTGAATTTTGAAATTGGATGGTTGAAAGTGTGGTTGGGGTGTTTGTTTGTGATTTGGGTCAGTTTGTGTATGGTTACCGGTAACCCATAAACCGGTTTTGAGAAAATGAAAAAAATGATTTCCAGCAAGTTAAATGCAATCTTGGACTAAGCAATACCAGTATCTATAACAGAGATCCATAGTTTCGTTGGACTAGCTGGGTATTACTGATTATTTTTTAGAAAATTACCATGATTTTTAAACCCACTAACCAAGATAACTTGTAAAGGATTAAATTTTGTTTGGACCAGTGAATGGAAAGAGATCTTTAAGAAGTTAAAAAAGAGTCTTATCACTACACCAGTACTTACACTACCCTCAAGTAGGGAACTTTTATGGTTTACAGTGATACTTTAAATAAGTGTCCGGACTATTTACTAATTAATAATGATAAAGTGATAGCCTATTCTTAAAGGTAGTTGAAATTTCATGAGAAGAACTATCCCACACATGAACTAGTGTTGGATATAGTGAACTTTTCATTAAAGATATGGAAAAATTATCTCTATAGAGAGAAGTGTGAAATATATATGGATCAAAAAAGCCTCAAATATATATTCACACAATGATATTAACATGATCCAACAAATATGGTCAGAGTTGATTAAGGACTATGACTGCTCAATCCAATACCATCCTGGTAAAGAAAACAAGGCGGTAGATACTCTAAGTAGAAGGAATCCAACAATTTTATCAATGATGAGAATTGAGGGGGATCTAATATTCTTAGATTTTCAAAGGATGGATATGGTAATAGTAAAGGGATATTTATCATACCTTTATCAAATAACTTCTCAACCACTAATTCCTAAAAGGAACAAGGAGGTCCAAAAAGTTGATGAAGTCCTATGAAAAAAGGTAGAGAATATTCTAGAGATTATCTTTGATGAAGATGGTGTTATAAGGTTTTGAACCTGGATATGTGTCCCATAAAAACCAAAGATGAAGAGGTATCTTATGGATGATATGTATAGATCATCCTTCTCTATTCATCTGAGAATAACCAATATGTATAGATATCTGAAGCAAAACTTATGTTGGGATAACATGAATAGGGAGATTGCAGATTTTGTATCTTAATTATTGGTATGCCAAAAATTCAAGGATGAGGAAGATGCATAATGGTATGATGAAACTATTTATTATAACATTATAAAAATGGGAAATCAAAACCATGTATTTATTCATAAGACTCCCCGGGATAGATAATGGAAATAATTCTATCTTGGTGATAGCTAATCACCTTACAAACTTATCACATTTCATTTCTATCAAGGAAGATTTATATCTTGACTAACTCTATAAGATATACATAATATAAATGGTAAGATTTCATGTATTTACACTCTATATTTTATTATATTGAGATCCAAGGTTTACCTTAAGGTTATAGAGAATCTTTAAGCAAGAATTGGATATAGAAATCAGTTTCAGTACTACTTATCACCCTCAAATGTATGGTTAGTCTAAGAGAACCATCCAAACTCTAGAGGATATACTGAGGTCTTTTTCAATGGATTTCCAAGTATGTTGGGACCAACACCTTACCCTAGTAGAGTTACATTATAACAAAATATTCTATTCTATCATTCAAATGGAATCTTATGAGGCTCTATATGGGAAGTGGTGTCAGACCATGAGATGTTGGGATGAAGTTGGAGAGCAAAAGCCGATGGGACCTAATCTAGCCAAAGAGATGAAAGAGAAGGTCCAAACCATTCAAAATCACATGAAATATAAAAAAATTCAATAGAAGAGCTATGCATACATGCATTGATGAGTCATGGATCTTAAGGTCAGAAATATGGTGTTTATCCATATATCACCATGTAAGAAACTCATGAGGTTCAGGGAAAAGGTAAATCTTTTTCCTAGATACATCGACCCTTTTGATATCCTTGATCAAACCTGAGAGATGGCTTATTGACTAGCAATCCCACATAACCTATATTAAGTACATGATGTGTTCTATGTATCCCTCTTGAGGGAGTACATACCAAAACCATCACATGTACTGAATCCATAGGCGGTACCATTGGAGAAAAAAAATTTCATACGAGGAGAAGCTAGTGAAGATCTTATATTGTAGATACAAAGTTATATGAAACAATAAAACTCACATACTCAATGTGTTGTGGAGAAACCAAAAGTTTAAGGGAGAAACATGGTAACTGGAAGAGGTGATGAAGCATAAGTACCCTCAATTTTTTTCATCATAGTATTTAATATTAAATTTCAAGGGGGAAATTATTTAAGGTTAAAGAATGTAACACCCCAAGTTTTTAAAAGGAAAAACTATGTTTGATAGTATATGCGACATGCACCACTAAACCCAAATGAATAATGATTATTTAAATAATACCTTTATAAACTTTTCATTAAATTGGTTGGTATGAATAATATTAATTACTTTATGAAATGTATATAAAGGAACTACCCAATATAAATTTATTTCTAAACACTTTAGAATAAACACTCATTTTTTTATAAAAATATTTATTTCAAAAACGATTTTTATTAATCTTTTTGATAAAATATTATAACCAATTTTTAAAACTTTTATAAATAATATTTTATAAAATTAACACAATTTTTTCAATCAGCATATCGATATTAACTTATGGTGAAATTTTGGGATTTTTTAGAAAACACATTGGTTTGAACGAGACTCACTCAAATAAATTCCTTAATTACCTCACCTCATCCTAGAAGCCTTGGTTTGATCATAAAGACAACATAGAAAGGATTTTGGTGTAGACTTAATGAAGTTGTTCGAAGAAGAGGTAATGTTCTTAATTGAGTGTTTTATTTTATTTTTTATTTTACCTCCTTAAAATATTATTAAACCATGATGATATAATAAAATAAGTATATTCCATATACTTAGTTATTTTTTATTTTAAGGGAATGACCTAAAATAATCTAATCCTCCTTCAAATGAGAAATGAAACCATTGATCATGTGTATGGTGGACTGCCACCTTGCAAACTGACGTAATTCACTTTCCATCACCACTTCTCACAACTAGATATAATGATTTATTTAATATTTATATATATTATATTTATAATATAATTATACTTATGAAATTATAATATTAGATACACATTCTTAATTTTCATTCCATACGGAATATGATAACATCACTCATGTATACGCCGGGGTACCACCTCACGAAGCGATGCGATTCATTTTTCACTTTCACTTTACATAAAAGGTAATAAGGACTAATTTGATGTTGATATATGATATTAATGAAAAATTAATAATTATGGAAAATAAACATATCATATAATTTCTTACCATACCATCCATTGAAAAAATTATAATGTCGTTCGTGTGTATGACATACTACTGCCTCGCAAAGCAATGTGATTCGTTTTTATTACTGCATCAGATGGATGGTATATATAAGGGTATTTAAAGAAAAAATATGATATTTATAATAATATTATCACATTGGAAAGATAAAATATCACCTAACTTCTTTCTATCATAATCCTTGAAAAATGGGAACATTACTCATGCGTATGTATGACCTACAATCTCCATTATTGTAACATAGTTCAATTTTCACAACCATATTTCATGGTCGGTTTAAAAAGTATAATTTATTTATAAAAATGATAATTATATCATGATTACCATTATTTATATGATAAAATAATAATCTATCTGAACTTAGTAAACTTTACAAAGTGATATCATAGATATTTTATAATGACTTATAAAGTTCCAATTTTATTCCATGATAGTTTTGGTTATGGTTCTTGGAGATGAAATCATTGACATGTTTTTTCGATAATCTTTAACGAACAAAGGGTGGTATATTAATATCAAGTTAAATAGTAATATAAAATTTATTTCACCTTAAATAATTTTTTTTTCATTTATATCTAATAATACCATTATTTATGTTTCCATTTTCATCCATGAAATAAATTTACAGTGTTGTTCACATATGTGGTTAAACTGACCCAAACAATAACATGCTATAATCAATGGGTGAGTATGGTAAAGAAATTGATTACTTTGAAATAATATCATTATTAAATAAGTAAAATGATATTATTTAGATGTTTTAAGGCGTTTAATAATATTTTATGATATTTGTATGATGAATAAAATATCAGATGAAAAAAAGAAATAAGTTTCTTTATGGAGGCATTAGTCCGCACATACACACGGGTGACTTTAGAAACAGAAAGAAGGTATTATTTATTCCATATTTTATAAATATTAATAATTTTATTCATTAAATACCCCTTTGAACCATACTTGTAATTGGGTTATGAAAAATGGATCATGCAGCTTTTCGAGGAGGTAGTCAATATATAACACAAGTGATGTTTTAATTTTTGAATGGTTGGGAGGAAGGTAGAAAATGGTTATTCTATAAAAATAATAAAATTTAAATATAATAATTATACTTATGTAACTATTTTAACATGGGTAGATTATATTTATAGGATTTATAATAATAAATAATGGAAAGAAATGAAAATGGAGCAATTGAGAATTTTACCATACCCAGTGGACAAGCTCCTTTACAAATTAGATTAAGGGTTTGAGAGGTTGTATTTATAGAAGAAAATAACCTATATAAAACAAATATTATTGTTGGGGAGTTATTTTTTTAGATTTTTGTTGAATCTAAGAGGCTTGAGGTGAGAAGATAAGTGGGGTGGGGATGACTCCTTTTATAATGGATAAAAGGACATTTTTATAATATTATTAAAGGAAAATTCATTATTCAAAAGACAAGTGGATTAAATAATGGAAAATAATGGAGTTGGGGGAGGGTTAAGGTTAAGAGAGACCCAACCATACATTTTTACATATGTTTTTAACATGTTTTTAAATATTTTACTCTTATATTTTTTACTTTTACCACTTTTGGTTTTTATCAGGGTAACTAATTTTTACCTAAGTAATTTATTTTTAATGAATAAAAATAAAATGGAACTTATTAAATAATTTAGACCTAATTATTAAAAATATGAAATTTATTTTTAAATAAAATTTATAAGGTCTATATAAATTTACTTTAATATTAGTGCGCATAACGTGCAAAAAACATTTTTAGAAAAAGTTTATTTCTATGATTAAAAATTGTAATTAAGAAAAAAGTATCAATGTTGTGGATTTTTATGAAATTAATTCGTTTATTATTTACCTAATATTTTTTATATGGATATAAATTTCTTCAAAAATTGAATTTTACCTTGTGGATATTTAGAAAAAATAGACAAACTAAAACTAGTTTTTATTAAAGTAAAATATTACTTAAGTATCCAAAATGTTAAACAAAGATTTTATAAATTCAAAATTGTATTTTTAAATGATTTATTTTAATATATATATATATTTATATAAAAGAAATGTCATAAAATTTTAAACCACTCTTGTATTATGATAATGTCATAAAAGGGAAAATATTGACAAAATCAATATTTTTTCTCTATTCACCCCAAAATTCAACCTTTTTAGAAAAATCTCAAAAAATTATTCCTAAGATAATTTTGACATTATAAATTCAAAAATGAAGTAAATTTCATAAAATTAAAATTTTAAAAATTTGAAATTTTGGTTTTTATATAAAAATTAAAAATATAAATAAAGACTATTTTTTTTGAAAAATGACATTTTTTAGTGTTCTTAATACTATTTCATATTAAATTTTAATTTAAATATTGTTAATATATTGTTTAATATATAGTAATATTTTAAAACTTTTAATTTAATTTTTTAAGATAAAATATGCAACACTAAAAAAAACAATTATTTGAGAAAGAATAATCCTTTATAATATCAAATCATATTGATTATTTTCCTCTAAATGTAAGAAATTTTATTTAAGTAATATATTTTTATTTATTAAATTCTTTATTATTATTCTAATTTTATTAATAATATATATCTAATATTATGTAGATTGTTTTAGTTTTGTGTTGTTTGTGGAAATAGTTATCGAACACATTATATTTATTTGAAGGAAAGATATATAGTAAAATCTTAGAGCATTACCTTCTCCCGCCTTAAATAAATTGAATCCTTATAATTTTAAGTATAACTTACTAAAAATATAGACATGACTCAAGATATTGTTTCTGATGAGATAACAACTATACAAACCTAGGGAATATATCCTTTTTCCTTAGAATAGGTTAATCATTATATTGAGTTTTATCTGATAATTTGAACTAAACATCCCTCATGATTCAGTATCATAACTCCTATAATATAATTTTTTTTCCAATAGAGCATATAGTCATATTTTATTGATAGATGATCACAGGATGGTTTGAAACACGAAATTTGATTTTCTTATTTCTCTGTTTAATATGGATTCTATAGTAGCCCTATCATTTTACATATATTATTACATGATTTTAAGCATAATTAACCATCACATTACAAGCCAAGGATCGTAAAGTCCAATGTATTTGGATGATTAGGTACATAAAGATGAAAACATAGAATTAGAATAAAACATATTTATTTTAATAATCCATAAGGTGCTCCTCTCTTCCATTGAGCTCCTACATCTATGTAGGATAAACTGGGGAATATATGAACAAAAGGGATGAGCTAAAAAGCCCAGTATTGGTATAAACATAGAAATAAAACAAAGCACATGGGTTAGAGTCATAACATGATGACACAAAAAGGCATGAATTATGAATAAACATAAGGAAGAATAACATTAATAGTATGGTGACATATAATTATGGAATAATAGGAATGCAAAAACAACACACATCATAACATAATCATGAGTTAAGGATAACTGCCAATACTAATGCACCTGGAAGACAAAGTCCCATAAAGGAACTAGATTCACTCCTTGTCCCAAAATGACGTATCATGAGACTAAAAATTACCCAATTCATTGTAGTTATATCTGGGTTCACCCATCATAATGTTTTTTAAAAAAAAGAGGTAAAATTTCCCAATTATTAATAAAAATTAAAAGCCTCTTTTGAAGAACATGAAAAGAGGGAACCCATTATAAACATAGTGGAAAAAAGCCATAGGAAGACAGTCCCAAAGGGATGAATAAATTATAAAGTGATAAAGGGAAATTAAATTTCAAGATAAGAAATAAAAAATCTCCATATACCCCATGAATTATAATGCAACAATGAAAATGGTCAAAGAGAATGTGTCGCCCCCTGCCAAGAAGTTGCACCGTGCTGGCAACACAATGAGGCAGAGCACTCCTCCCCCACACATAAAAATGTGGAGGTAGGATCAGATGATATATTATATCACATATATATCTCTTTCAAGATACCCACTCGATAATGATTATAAAAAAATCACAACAAGTCAACCTGATCAACACAACTCAAGACCAAAATCACAGTACAAAATCAAATCAGGGCACCCATCTGTCAAACAATGAGGAAAGACACCTGGATGATGGGTTTTAACACACCCATCCCTCTTTCAAGGTTTTCCACCCATAAATACATGTAAATTTCACTGCCAAATAAATTCGATGAAACCAATTCCAAAACCTAAACAGTCATCTAAAATCCATCAACCAACTAGATGCACAAATGACACTAAAAACACAGACAAAAAGTATCAAAAGAATACATACCCCACACAAGTCATCCTCAATATAAATCATTGTATGTCAACCAAAACCAATTAAATCTAGCTGAGGAATCACCCATAAGAAAACCATTTCACTCGAAAAGCACCACAATGATCCTCGGTCACAACCACATACAGAAAACCAAACTATTGCCAGGACCCCACTCTTCACTACTCAAGCAAGACACCGGACAAGGTCCTCACAATGAAACAAACACCACCTAGAAACAAGACCAACGTTGTGCGTAGAAACTCCCATGAATGAGATTCAAACCAACCAGGGAAGAAGAAGCCCCGCCAAGCACCCCATGAAGTCCATGCCACCACGCAACTTGCAAGATCATAGGATGAGATATGTCAAACCTGTAACCTTTGAATCCTGCCGGAGGGATCAGATCTAGGAAGACCCAAGATAATGGATGTACGAGCCGCAAAACCATTGAATCCAAAACCAATGTGAGGCATATATCACGAAGAAATTCCAAGCCATCAACATAAATGAGAAGTCTTGGAAGAACCCGAGGTAGGAGGAAGATGAGCAAAGCAGGTAGATTGGAACCAACAAAATCAGAAAACCCTAGGTGAGGAGGAAACACACCCAAGAGAAAAAGATAGGTGAGAAAGGATCCATAATGAACCCATCATAATATGTTCATGCATATGTGTTCCACATGAATAATCAAACATGAGGTATAAATATAGGGGTTACCTGAGGAAAAAATTGGGTATCATAAACATGTCATAAGGCATAACCAAAGGGTGTATCATAAAAGTGTTCATGAAAGAATGGATTTATATCATAAATAGACATTAATAAAGGAAAATAGTCATATAAAATGATAAATTATTTCCAAATAAAGTGAAAAAAATTAGAAATAGTGTTGAGGAAACTTTATAAATGTGCTACTTTAGTGCGGTTTAATGGAAAATATTAAAGAACATTTAAAGAAGAAAAAGAATATTTTCCTTCATAAAACCAGAAATGAACCAAGATTTTATTTCCTGATAATATGAGTGATTTTATAAAAATAATGGTGGCTTAAAACATGTTAAGTATGGTACTTGGAAATGAGTAGGAATTTGAGAAGTTCCCTTTAATAGGGCTTGATTATCAGGATGAAATCGGAAAGGAACCATATAAAACACATATTTCCCCATCAAAGAATGAAGAACTGGGATATGAACATATGTTTGGAACATAAACACTTAATTTAGGATCATTAAATAATAATAATAATTAATAATTAAATTGGGATAAAGAGAGAGAAAGCGTAACCAAAAGGAAAAATGGAGGTTTGGAAAGAATCCCTTACGTTATGTTTGAAAGTGTTTTTCACTTGATATTAATGTATTGGATAACAAAATTAAATCCAACAATTACTTAATTAAAAATATTTTCTACATATATTAAATTTATTATAATTTTATGAAGTTAATTTATGTCCTTTTTATGAGTTATAAGATACAATTTCATCATTTGAAAGTGTTCGTTTCCTTGGTTTTCATGATTGGTTCACTTGTATAAAGGTATGAAAGATCATATAAAATGGGAATTGATATATAGAATTGAATTTATATGTTATTACTGAAAATAAATAATATTAAATTTTTATATAATTCATTTTTTTATTTGGTGTGAATATGAATCATTAGATAAGACGTTAGTGATAGTTATTTAGATTATTTTGGTAGTTTTTCAATCATCACAAACTAGTTTTGTTTCATTATTCATTATTGTGTATAAAAGTTATTTTAAGAGAATAAAAATGATTATAAAATAAATTTTATAATTTTTACAAACAATTATAATGGTTTTATGTTCATTCTCGAAGGCATTAAAGGAAAATGAAAACTTTTCATCCTCGAAGGCGATAAATCAACACCTCACGGATGATATTTTCATTTTTAGATTAAAAGGAAGAGGAGAAGATACTTGATGATGGATTTTTCATTAACACAATAAAATTAATTTATATATAAGATACTAGAGTTATCATTCATGTTTGTATGGAGGAGGTTAGGAAAGTATAATAAGATAAAATAAAGTGAAAGTAAATTAAAGAAAGTGAAAGAGGATTTTACCCCTTGAATTCTTCTCTTTTAGAACCGCCTTAGGAAATTGGTTTTGGAATTTTATTGATACCATATCCTCTTGGAAATGGGGGAGATAATTGGGAAGTGTATTGATAATAAATTAGAAAAGATTAAAGGCTTAATAGGTGTGAGGAGAAGAGGTGGTGAGGGATGGTATTTATAGTGAAGATAAGTGTTTTCTCACTATTTTATTCATTAGTTTATTATTTTATCGCAATACTATGAATAATTTGATCATTATCACTAAATATATTAAAATAATTAAGTTTATTTTTATATTATGGTGATTATATCAGCAACAAATCAAGTAATAGTGTATTTAACTTAGAATGTATATATAACATAAATTACTGTATATTACTATTCACAAAAAATTCAAGTATTTTAGAAAAATCCCAAAAATTCACCCTAACCATTTTCCAAATGTATAATTAATAAATGAACTTAATTTTATGAAAATAATTTTCTAAATATGTGAAATTTAATTTTTAATTAAAATTATCATTCACTTGGAAAATACCAATTTTAAAATTATAACTGATTTTATAACACTTTTAAAAATTAATTAAGGTATCCTAAAATTATATTATAATCATAATAAAAAAATATATTAATTTATGAATATATTTTGTGAAAATAAATTTTATTTTGAATCATTATATTAATTATAAAATTATAAATAAACATTTATATTTCCCAAAAATACCAAAACTTAATTTATCAATTTCAAAAAATTTATTTACTTATAATAAGATATAATTATATCATATTTTCATTTATAAGATACTTAAATTTTATTTATAATTTTTTGGGAGAGGTTACTATTCTATTGTTTGGTTTACTATTAATAAGGGTCATACTACTATCCCAAAGGTCAAGTTACTATTTCATTGGTATAAGTTCCTTAATTTCTAGAAATACCTCTTATTTTATTCATTATTAATTTATAAAGTTTGTATTGTATTCTCCATGTGATTTTATGTGATTTATACTATATGGAATAATTATAAGACGGGTATTTTCATTTATATAATTTTGGGTTGTTATAGATTCTATGTGAAGATAGATAATACATTTCCAAAATCACATCACATTTATCTAAAGGAAGGATAATGAGATTTTCATGTATCATAATCCCATATACCTTGAAAGATATTATTATCCCTTGAATAAACTAATGAAACCTATAAATGTTTTTATTTATAATTCAATAGATAATAGTTTGTGAAAACTAAAATGACATAAGACACCCAAAAATCTAGGGTGAATAATAGGTGTACCTAGCACTACTTAATTATAAACATCCACTTAAATAGTAGTTATTGCATAGGTTTTTACTTATTCATAGGGTTTAGGAGGTTTCTAGTGTCAATTATGATCTCAATTACCTGGATTAATTATTTTCATATTTCCAAAATTTCTTACATCTAAAACATCGAATTTATAGTGGATTGTTTGGAAGAACATTGTTATTATCCATCGTGTTAACCAAAACCTTCCTTTTTGTCTCTGTAGTTGTGTGCAATATGGTTAGATCTAAAAAACTTGAAACTTATTATATTTTTAATGTCTCAAGATTTTAACAAAGTGGGACTCAACTTGATATTGAGTTTTGAAGTATCGATACCTTCTCAAGGGTTGACAGGCCATTTTACCCTAGCTATTGACCTTAATTTTTTGAGGGTTTTACTAGTTCTAGATTATGGGGTTTACCCTTAGGTTGAGATGATATGAAAATGAGAGTGATGTTTTGAATAAAAAATAATATAATAAAAATATTATATTATTTTTATTCCACATGTGGGAATTTCTAATGAAATGATTTTATCTATTAAATGGAGTCTCGAATGGGGAAGTTAGGACCATAATTGAATATGTAGTGCATGTTTTACCACAAGCTTGATATAAGTTATGCCAATGATATTATTTAAAAACTCCCTAACATTCCCTTAAATTCCACTGATCTTCTAATACTACATGGGATAAGCTGGGGACCTTCATAAGAAAGGGATGAGATATAAAAAATAGTAAGGGAATAATCAGGATGAAATTAATACATGTGAGACAATAGGCATATCATGGCGACACAAAGGGTGAGAATCAGGAACATAAAAGAATTTTATAAGATGATATCATAATATCAACGAATTATAATAATGTGGAAGAAACATAAAACTTGACATCATAAGCATAGGTCAAGGATAATGTATGATACATCATAAAAAAGTGTGTTTAGGTTAACCGCTTGTGCACTAAACATGGTTTCTCATGAGAAGAAAAACATTACCCAATGCATTAGAGGAATATATAATTCTGGGCCCACCCATCATATTCATATCATGTGTATGCATTTGTGTTTCACATAGATCATGCTAAATAAGAAAATATTTCATCACTTTTAATCCCATGATTAAAAAGTGCAAGTTTCATAAATGTAATTACACAATAAATGAAGGTTACATACAACTAGGTGAATAAACTTAAGTGGAAATGAAGATGGGTATTCATAACACAAAAATTTGGCATGGAAAATTATAGAATAATTTCTTCAGCATAATGGATGTACATAATGGTTCATAAAAATGGATTAATGAGAGTGAAAGGTGGTCTATAATTAATTGGAAATCATAAGGAAAATAAATTAATTTTAAAAAACACATGTCAATATGAAAAATTGTAAATGAAAAGGCATAATGCAAAGAAAGTTCGTAAATGGAAAAGGAGAGAGAGGGAGAGAGGTCCCTTTGTTTGGCATAATAACAACTTAGGTAAAGTTTATATTGAGAGGGGATAAGTAATATATAATTATTATAAAATATATTTTTATATTAAAGGGATATTTATAAACACATCACATAATAATAAATTAAGATTCAAAATTTTCATGAACCAGGCCGGGTCATCATCCTACCCGGTGCCCAACCCATTCCGCGACATGGCCTGAAGGGCGTTCCTGATCCCCACGGGCTGGAAACTAGTGCCGGGCACCACAATGAGGTACTTGGGAATGATTTAGCCTAGAAAAGACATATAAAAAAATGACATAAACTAAGCAAGGTAGTTAAATACTTTCAATTGAAAATAGACTAAGGATGGATAGTTAAACATACCTCCAAGTGACCTCATGGGTCACCACCAAACACAGAAAAAATCTTACTGCAAGAGAGATCCAAAAATAGAACCTGAAACTGAAAAGCTAAAGTTGGTGTGAGCACCGAGATGCTCAATAGGAAAGAAAATACACAACAACGCCCTATGCCACTACCTTTAATAAGAAATCAAAATCATGCTAGTTTGAAAATAAGGCATAATAAAATAATGTTTTTCCCTCTTTTCAAATTCAAATAACAAGATTGCATTTCCAAGAAAAAAAACATTTCTATTCCCTTTTCAAAATAGTTTTAGATCATGAATTAACATTTTAAAATTTAAGGAAACCAATTTAGATTAAAAATATGGTTTTCACAAAAGAGGGAACAAGCATGAAAAAACTCGATTGAAAATCATATCACAAGCACCATGGGAAGTCCCTAAGCAACTAGTGTTAGTTGGGGACCTACAGATCTTTGTGTCTTGGTGAAATGTGGCTTAAAAACCATGACCCTTAGAAAAAATGGATTAGAAGACCACGAACCTTAGAAAACATGGCTTAAAAGACCACGAACCTCAGAAAACGTGGATTAGAAGGCCACAACCCTCAGTCATTCATATGTTTAGTTAGTGTTGAAATCGTCAAACCTACTGTGATACCAGGTCAAGTCATCTCCAAACCACTAGCCCACAAGTCCTAGTTCCCCCACCTAGATACCCAAGTTTCCCATTGTGCTCTGTTTCAAGTGGTGGTGAGTGTTTATCATGCAAATATAAATATAAACCACACTTTTAAAAACATGCATAAAATAGATCAAACCATTGAAGAACAAAAATTTACTAATTAACCCCAGATTTATTCCCAAACTCACACATTCTTACAAACTAACCAAAACATGAACTTCCTTCTTTTTAATGTCTTGCACTAATCTATCTTTATTAAAAAAAATAAACCCTTCACAACACACATGCTAGAAAATTTGGAAAAACCAATTTAAGGATTTATCATTTCAAAACCAATTTAGCATAAAAAGGGTATTACATTTTCCAAGCATGGTCGGGACCATATATCAACCTGAAAAACACACATTGTAAACTTTAAAAATTACGCATAGAGAATGAAGAACCATTTTTCAAAAACACTTCTAAGCATTCAGTGTGTCAAGCTAGAAAACATATCTAAAAGAAGTCTACACATTTTAAATTGTAAAAGTGAACCATTAAATATAAAGGGACGTCCAATGCTAAGCATCGCTAACAATTTCCATAACACGCATATACTATTTAATTTTAAAAACACTTTTTAAAGCACTAAAGAATTTATGGAATTCAAATTGAAGGCATAAGCATGAGGGACCTACCTCAAACATACTGTTATTTGTCGACAACCATTCGAACCGACCCTGCACACTTCCATGCATATGCATTTTTACATATATATATATAAATACCCCTAGATGCATTGAACATATTTCCCACACCATGAGGGAATATGTACAAAGAGGGAATTTATATATATATGCCTTACCTTATGCATGCACAAGTAGGAGTTCTTGACACCTACAACTTGAAACCATAAAGAAAAGTTCAATGAGATACACCACAAATATTATAAACCTTAAAACTAATAAAGACACTAAATAAGATGTCATGAAACCAAACAATAAGGTTTAAACCTCACCTTGAGTGGTAATGACACCCCAAAATCACACGACGCCACCCAACACCCTACCAATTAATTAAAAAGAAGTAAACAACATTCATAAACCCTAATAACAGAGGTGTGAAACAACAAACGAAAGGAAAAAATTACCCCAAAACATTGGCTGTGAACCGAAACTCACCAACACTATACTAAAACATAATCTGTAACCCTTAGAAATCTAATAAATCAAGTGCACAAGTTACAAAATACAACCATGCAATACAAAATAAATTTATATCCAAAATGCACCCCATTTCACACAAGAATACCATATAAAAATAAAACACAAGCTAATATGTTGCCAAAACATATTTTGCATGCAAAATGATTTGATGATAACTAAAAAAAAATCATAACACCCCTAAATCACAATTAAGATGCAATGAAGAAATTCGAAAATCCTCCCCTGAAAACCATGGAGAACCCACTGCCCTTGATGACAGTGCCTAGAACCGACCTCGATAGAACACGACGACCCCTAAAATCAATACATCAACCAAAAAAAATCAAAATCGAACCAATTACAACATCAAACCCTAATCCGAAATCCTATCAAATAGAGGAAACAATTAGTCAAAGTAGAATTCACTTATGGCTGGGATACGGGAAGCCAAATAAGCAAGGAGGTGGGCCACCAGAGGTGTGTTGTGTCAGAAAACCACCAGACAGGGGATTCGGGTTCACCTGAGGCGTGCCAAAAAGGGATTAGGGCAGCCGAACACGGAGCTAGTTTGAGCAGGTCGTTGCGAGGGGAGGTGCACTGCGCACCTGAAGGAGAAGGGGGCCAGAGGTGGCTGGACGGGGAGGCTGATGGGGAAGCGCTGGATGGGAGCAGACCCAGAGGGTCAATGAAAGTGTGTGAGGTAAGTCGGGGAAAGGTGGGGCGCATCCCGGTGGTGGTTCGGTAGGAAGGATGGGTGCGGGACGACGGTGCGCCGAAGGAGGCCAGCGGGGGGGGGGGGGAGCGGTCAGGCGAAGAGGTGGTCAGCGTGCTAGGTTTATAGGGGAGGGGCCTGGCGCGATGGGGGAAAGGGGGGGGGGGAGAAAGAAAAAAACAATAAGAGAAGAAAAAAAAGGATAAGAAATAAAAGAATAAATAAAATAAAATAAAGGGAAAGAAATAAATAAATAAGAAAGAAATGAAAATAAGGTGAAATAAATCAAAAAAATATTTTCAAACCAATCTAAAAAAATAATATTGATAATAATAATAATAATAATAATAATAATCTTAATATTAATTATATTATTATTATTGTTATTAAAACAACATAATTTTTTTATCTTTGCAACTACTCTTTAATATTACCACCAAATTTAATATTAGTTGAAATAAAAAGAATAATAATAACCTAATTGAAATATTAACTTAAAAAATAACAATACTAATAATAAAACAAAAATAATAAAACTAGTCACAAAATAATTGCATTAATTATTCACCTGGACACTGCGCACAGACACGCGCATGGTCGGTCGCGGGCACAGTTGTGTGGCTATGAAATAATAAATTTAATCATAAAAAATTCTCTTATTAAAGTTGGGAACTACACAAGGTCATACGTACAGTCACGCACCCATATAAGATAAAAAAATGGTTCAAATCGCGACTTAAAAATGAGACCCAAAATAATTAAATTAAGACTAAGCATGGGTCGGGGTGTGACAAATCTCCCCACCATGACACTTTATGCCCCCAGAAAGTCCCAGAAGACTTAACCAAGCCAAGATTCCAAGAAATACCTCGAAGATACCTAAAACAAAACTCAATCACCTGAAGTTTGGGCATTCAAAACACCATGACCTAAAACTCCAAATATCTCAAAACTAGAGTCACCAAACCAAATGACCAACAACAAGGAATTCACCTAAAAATAGAACTAAAAAATGGAACACCCCAACCCCTAACTTAGGGATCTCCGGGGTAGCTCAAGATCTCCAAGAATAATCGTCCAGCAAACCACTATCCGAGCTAACCAATTAGCATAGTCATGGTTGGGCGGAGCGGAAGAAAGGGGTTTCCCCACCAAGCGAACTTTGAAGACAAAGTTTTTTCCACAAGTTCGTATTATGGTGGTCTACCCACCATATTAGGATTCTTGTCAAACGTTGGTTCTCCAAACCAAAATGACTCACAAATCCAAACAAACCTTTAACACTTGCTTGAACCTCCAAGCTCCCTGTGTTAAAACAAACCAACACAAGAGGGGACGTCGGTGAGACCCGAGGTGGGTCTCCCCACCATTTTATAATTTTCATAACACCATGACACCCATGTGGGAATTCCCAATTTACTTTGAGAAATATTGACTGAACCCTTCATCACGAATACTAACCTAGTGGCAAACTGGACAGGTGCACGTCAATCCCACAAGACATGAATATTTCCAAAACGAGTACAATTTCGACTCCTAAGCGACCCCCAAGAAGGTTTAAAGAGCCCACCCGCTGGCTTTAAAAGAATACAAATTCTCTAAACCTCTTTAAGGCTCACGAGGAACTCCCATTAATTAAGACCATGACAAGGAGACAAGGGTTCCATGTATCTCACAACAAGAATGAGGCCTTCAGAGGTGATACCATAATAGGAAAATTTAAGTTTTCCCCATCCTGTCATTGTAGACTTAAGTAGGATCAAGCCCATCCCACGTCCGAAGAGTTTTTTGACTGCGCGTAAGCTTCACACCGAGACCTATGGCTGGGGCGTTGATTTCTGAAGCATCTACCGCCTCGCAGTCATAAGATGACTACCTCTGACTGGAACTTCCTCCGTGGAAAAATAAACCTACACACTTCTCCTTGTATCCCAGGCGGTAACTCTATCAACATACCAAATGAGAATTGCAGCGAATGACTTAGAGTGTCTAACTAACTAATCTAGAGATAGGAGATTGAACGGTCTATCTGACACACAACACGAACTGATGGAAGGAGCACTCCAAGAACGACCCCCTTCGGTTAACACTCCTCATCAGATTAGGAACCTTAAATTCCTTGGGTACAACCGTGGGATGAGGTTAGTCTTAAGGATCGCTCAAGACATCCTTATTCACAATAAAAACAGAGTGATCATCATTTATTGGTTTAGTGGCTCTCCCTCAGGCATACTCGATACAACTTACACCACACCACTTCTGAAGTTCCTCAAAAACCGAAGACACTTCCAACTTTCTCAAAGCACTCCATGATATCCAACTGACCTCAACGTCTATGAATAGTCGACACCACCAAGAAGAACCCAACTCCGCCACTCCACTACGAGTATGGGCTGAGCCAAGAACTGAGAGACTTGTTGGAAACCCATGGGAAATTTCTAGGGGGCATATCCTGAACAAAAAAAATACAAAACAGTCTTCTACAAGTCCAAACACATCACAAAAAAACATCTACACCTCAGATAAAATTTTAGTAATTCCAATTTAAAACATCAATTCATTCTTAAAGAAAAAAAATCTCTTGAGAAACCAAGCACTGCACAACAAGCCCAAAAGCTCTTTTGAAAAGCAGTCTTCACTCTAAACTCAATGTCATTTTCCAATTTTCAAAACCATGTGAGCACACAAAAACCCATTTTAGAAAAAAATACCACTTTTTAGGAAATAATAAGCGGCCTTAAAAACCAATCACTCACTACTGATATTCCTAAATGCCTTGCCGATATGCATTTCTGTTCCACTCACGCACCCATCCACATGATCCAAAAACTATCCATTAACTGCTTCCACATGCACATGCGAGCACCCATAGGAATACCACTAGACGAAATAAGGCTCTTCCACTTTCAAAACAAAGTATTCCCAATATTCTGGAAATAACTTTTTCCAAACCATTTCAAAAATTCAAGACATATTTTAAAAATGCTTCCCATTTCAAAAATAACTCATGTCAATTTCAAATAACCCAAGATGTTATTTTATAAATTCATCTTCGGAAAATCAAACACCAACTTCCAGAAATAAGGTTCAAAAGAAACACACCCAAAGAATCATGCCAAACACTCACAAAAATAAAATAAGAGAAATTCCAAAGTTCATTTTCCTTAAAAATTTTTTTTATGCCAACCCAAAAAATAAAGCATGATATCACAAAATTTAAAGCACCTAAACGGAGGACTAGTGGTCATGTCTAACCCGACTACATGGTTTAATAGACCATACCCTAGGCAAGTGCCAACCACTAGGAGTGTCGAACCGTATTCTCGTGCATCACATGGGTTGCTACTCCATGTGAGGCCATGCATAGTACCGGTTTACTCCTATTGTCATCCCCCCATCCATAGAGAAAAAATCCAAAACATATATCTCGTACTACCCTTGGTTACTCAAGGATCAGAACGAGAAAGAGTTTGCGATGTTCTTCTCATACCTACCCCTCGAGGACTGACAGTCCTATCCCCAATATGCCTGACATACCAAATAATAAGAACACAAACCTGGCCCTGATACCATTTTTTCATGAATCAGGCCAGGTCTTCATTCGACTCAGTGCCCGAACCGGTCCGCGACATGGCCCGAAGGGCGTTCCCGATCTCCATGGGCTGACAACTAGTGCCGGGCACCACAATGAGGCAGTTGGGAATGATTTATCCCAAAAAATACATATAAACAAACGAAAGAAACTAAAAAAGGTAGTTAAATACTTTCGATTGAAAATATAACAAGGATAGACAGTTAAACATACCTCCAAGTGACCTCATACGTCACCACCAAACACAGAAACAAGCTTACTACAAGAGAGATCCCAAACTAGAACCTGCAACTGAAAAGATAAAGTAGGCGTGAGCACCAAGATGCTCAGTAGGAAAGCCAATACACAACAAATCCTTATGCCACTGCCTTTAATAAGAAATCAAAATCATGCTAGTTTGAAAATAAGGCACAATAAAATAATGTTTTTCGCTCTTTTCAAATTCAAATAACAAGATTGCATTTCCAAGAAAAAAACATTTCTATTCCCTTTTCAGAATAGGTTTAGAGCATGCATTAACATTTAAAAATTTAAGGAGACCAATTTAGATTAAAAATATGGTTTTCAAAAAAGAGTGAACAAGCATGAAACAACTGGATTGAAAATCATATCACAAGCACCATTGGAAGTCCCTAAGCAGCTAGTGTTAGTTGGGGACCTACGGATCTTCGTGTCTCGGTGAAATGTGGATTTGAAACCACAACCCTTAGAAAACATGGCTTAGAAGACCATGAATCTAAGAAAATGTAGCTTAGAAGACCATGAACCTCAGAAAACATTGGTTAGAAGTCCACGACCTTCAGTCATTCATATGTTTAGTTAGTGTTGCAATCGTCAAACCTGCTGTGATACCGGGTCAAGTCATCTTCGGACCACTAGCCCACACGTCCTAGTTCCCCCACCTAGATACCCAAGTTTCCCATTATGCTCTGTTTCAAGTGGTGGTGAGTTTTTATCATGCAAACATATATATACACCACACTTTTAAAAACATGCTTAAAATAGATCAAACCATTGAAGAATGACAATTTACTAATTAACCCTAGATTTATTCCAAAACCCACGCATTCTTACAAACTAAACAAAACATGAAATTTTTTCTTTCTAATGTCTTTCACTAATCTATCTTTATTAAAAAAAATCAACCCTTCAGAACACACATGCTAGCTACTTAGGAAAAACCACTTTAAGGATTTATCATTTCAAAAAAATAGCATAAAAAGGGTATTAGATTTTCCAAGCATGGTCGGGACCATATATCAACATGAAAAACACATGTTGGAAACTTTAAAAATTACACATAGAGAATGAATAAACATTTTTCAAAAACACTTCTAAGCATTCAGTGTGTCAAGCTAGAAAACATATCTAAAAGAAGGATACACATTTTAAATCGTAAAAGTGAACCATTAAATATAAAGGGACTTCCAATGCTAAGCATCGATAATAGTTTCCATAACATGTATATACTATTTAATTTTGAAAACACTTTTTAAAGCACTAAAGAATTTTTGGAATTCAAATTGAAGGCATAGGCATGGGGTACCTACCTCAAACATGACGTTATTTGTCGACAACCACTCGAACGGACCCTGCGCACTTCCATGAACATGCATTTGTACATATATATATAAATACCCCTAGCTTCATTGCACATATTCCCTAAACCATGAGGGAATATGTACAAAGAGGGCATATATATATATATATATATGCCTTACCATATTCCTGCACAAGTAGGAGTTCTTGACACCCGTAACTTGAAACCATAAAGCAGAGTTCAACGAGCTACACCAAAAATATTATAAACCTTAAAACTAATAAAGAAAATAATTAAGATGTCATGAAACCAAACAATAAGGTTTAAACCTCACCTTGAGTGGAAATGACACCCCGAAATCATATGACACCACCCAAAACCCTACCAATTAATTAAAAAAAAGAAAACAATATTCATAAAACCTAATAATAGAGGTGTGAAACAACAAACAAAATGAAAAAATTACCCCAAAACATTGAAAACGAACCGAAACACACCAACACTATACTAAAAAATAATCTGCAACCCTTAGAAATCTAATAAATTAAGTGCACAAGTTACAAAATAAAACCATGTAATACAAAATGGATTTATATCCAAAACACACCCCGTTTCACACAAGAATACCATATAAAAATCAAACACAAGCTAATATATTTCCAAAACATCTTTTTCACCCAAAATGAGGTGATGAAAACTAAAAAAAAATCATAACACCCCTAAATCACAATTAAGATACAATGAAGAAATTCGAAAATCCTCACCTGAAAACCATGGTGAACCCACTACCCTTGACGACAGTGGCTAGAACCGACCTCGACAGAACACGACGACCCATAAAATCAATACATTAACCAAAAACATCAAAACCGAACCAATTACAACATGAAACCCTAATCCAAAATCATATCAAATAGAAGAAACAATTAATCGAAGTAGAATTCACCTACAACTGGGGTGTGGGAAGCCAACCAAGGAAGGAGGTGGGCTACCAGAGGTGTGTTGTGTCGGAAAACCACTAGACAGGGGGAGTCGGGTTCATCTGAGGTGCACCAAAAATGGAGTAAGGCATCCGGACGCGGAGCTGGTCTGAGCAGGTCGCTGCCAGGGGAGGTGCATTGTGCACCCAAAAAAGAAGGGGACCGAAGCTGGCTGGATGGGGAGGTTGACGGGGCAATGCCAGATTGGATCAGAACCGGCAGGTCAACAGCAACACGTGGGGGAAACTGGGGAAAGGCGAGGCGTGACCTGATGACAGTTCGGTAGGAAGGCTGGGCGTGGGATGGCGGTGCGCTGAAGGAGGCCAACAGGGGAGAGCGGTCTGGAGAAGAGGTGGTTGACACACTAGGGTTAGAGGGGAGAGGCCTGGCATGATGGGGGAAAGTGGGAAGCAAGAGAAAAACAAGAAGAGAAGAAAAAAGGGATAATAAATAAAAGAATATATAAAATAAAAGAAAGGAAAAGAAATAAATAAATAAGAAGGAAATGAAAATAAGGTGAAATAAATCAAAAAAATATTTTCAAACTAATCTAAAAAAATAATGATAATAATAATAATAATAATAATAATATTAATTATATTATTATTATTGTTATTAAAATAATTAAAAAATAATTTTATCTTTGCGACCACTCTTTAATATTACAACCAAATTTAATATTAGTTGAAATCAAAAGAATAATAATAACCTAATTGAAATATTAACTTTAAAAAATAACAATACTAATAATAATAAAAAATAATAAAACCAATCGCAAAATAATTGCATTAATTATTCACTTGGAAACTGTGCACAGATGCATGCATGGTCGCAGGCACAGTCGTGTGGCCATGCAATAATAAATTTAATCATAAAACATTCTCTTATTAAAGTTGGGCACTACACATGGTCACGCGTACAGTCACGCACTCATATAAGATAAAAAAACCGTTTCAAATCGTGACTTAAAAATGAGACGCAAAATAATTAAATTAAGACTAAGCATCGGTCAGGGTGTGACAAAAATGCTTAATATAAAGGAAGTACTTGAATGAAGAGGGAGCAAAAGAACACCTCTTACTTGAGAGGTTGCTTCAAAATGATTGGGGGGATATTCTTAAGATATTGGGAACAAATTGGGAGGTATTTAGAGAGGGAGAGATAGTGGGGTAGTAAATTATTTTTTCAAGGCTTTGGAGTGTAGAGGAAAGGGAGGTTGGGCGGATATTTATAGAAAAAGAGAGAGGAATTTTATTAATTTATAAACATAGGTTTTGGACTCTAAATAATAAAATAATAAAAACCAAAAACTATAACTTGGGGTTTACCATATTTTCTACCAAATAGGAGTGATTTATAATATTTTATTAGGTTAAGAATTAAACTCATTAAAATAATACCATTCATGATATAGATGTGAGTCATGTTCATAATGAATTATTTTTAAAACCTTAAAATATAATATAGGTTTTGGAGGATTCATTATAGGTTTAAAAAAATAATAAAATTACTTCAAAAACACATAATTTTAAATATAAAACCTATTTATAGTCAAATATTTTTTTAATAGTATTTATTAAATTACTTTTATACCATTATTATGTCATAATACTTACTGTATATTTATATCTTATTTAATTTTTATCTAAAAAATTGACTGTCTCAATTTTTTTTGAAAATTTCACTAGTATCTAATTTCAAAATTATTATTCATTTTACCATTTTTTATAAATATATGAATTTACACTTTTAAATAAAAAATCATTATTTATTAAAAAATACTAGCCTTTACGACATAATATTTCCGACCCTTATAAAAATTACATGGGACTTCATTAAGTTATATTACTATTTATATATAAATAAAAATTTATTTTAAATACTATTTCATGAAAATAAATTTTATTCCAATTTATAGAGTTTATCATAAAATAATGTTTTAATTAAAATTATATATTTAAAAAAAAATACAATTTTGGATTCTTTGTATCAAAATATAATTTTTATCAGACTCATTTTATTATCAAGTGTATAAAATAATAATGAAAAAGGAATTAATATAACTATTATTTTATCCTTAAAAATATAATACGTAAATTCATACTATTAGGGTCTAAATTCATAACCCCCTATTACACTAGAATATTCCCTAAGGGTAAGGTGTGTGATGGTATTACATTATTAGGGTGGTTCAATGAACATAGTTTGGGAGGTGATCTATATAAGCTTGAACTTATCCCATATTTTTTTCTCAAGTTTCAATTATTAAATCTCATCTTGGGCTTAGTATAGGGGAAAACTTGGTGATTCTATATCCCTCAGAAGCTTTGAAAAATGGCCTTCATAGGGTATGATCCTACTAGTCAAGACCATTGCTTCTTTCTTCTTTTTCATTTAGATTTTATTATAACCCTTAATATATACTAATTTTAAAAGTCACTATAGAATTAATATATTAATAATGGTTATGATTCTTAATGGTCTTTTAAATTCAACAGTCAAATTATGGCTATATTTTATAGTGGTTTAAAATAAAAAATGAAAAATTGTGTATATTGTTTATATAACTACATTACTTAATAAGACATTTATTCATATTACAAAGAAGGATGGATATATCTCTCAATAAAACTAGCTTCAACTCCCCTGCAAGATCGAGTTTATTTTGTGGTGATTCGAAAAGATGAATCCTTTTCACTGTAATCCTCAAATTCCATGGATTCTTTCAACCTAGATTGGGAATTATCATCCAAGGAAGTTGTCTCCAAGCACTCAAAAGAGAATTACTTAGATGAAAATTGAAGCTATGACATATACAAGGGTATCTCTTTCCTGGAAGCACTTAAAAGACCAGATCTCCTGACTAATTACTTACCTAATACACCCATTAAAATGGTAGATGATAGGGTATTATCAGTGATTGAAGATCTATAATCTATACAGAAAAGGTTAGAATTGTGAAAATATTTCATGATCAGATGGATGATGGGCTCAAAATGGGACAAAACATGGTCCTTTACAGATCTTAAATTGAGAATCTCTCACATTTGGGGTTTTGGGAACGGGAAATTAATACTGATCAGGAAATTATATTTTTACATCATCCTTGGAAGCATGGAAGATTTAAGTGATGTTTGGAGATTTGGAAATATACACCGGAAGCCTAGAATCCCAAGGATTTCAAATTAGGATATCAATTTCAACCCCTTTTCTCAACAGAAATCCTCATCCCAGATTTGGATTAGACACCATGGGTTGGGCTGGGTCTACTAGCACCCAAAAATACTGAATGATATCGCTTCCTACATTGGAATTCCTCTAAAATTGGATCAACATACACTGAATGGTGAGTTGGGGATTTACGATAAGACTCAAGTAGAGAAAAACTTGGATTATAAGATTCTTGAATTCATTAATTTCATTTCCAATGATTAAAAAATTGAGGTTAAGTTCGATTATGAATACAAGCCCCCATTCTATGATGTCTGCAAAATTATAGGCCATTCCTTTTCCAAAAACAGAGATATCCATAAGCAAATGAAACCTTCGCCTAATCCAAATTCCTAAAAAGAAGTTTCTAAAAACAATAAAGGCAAGGATAAGGTCATTGAGAAAGGGAAAACCTAAAAAAGATAGAGGAATCTAAATGGGCGAAGAAACAAATTCCTCCCTCAAATCTTGGATCCAGGAACTCTTGGTCCAATCCTATGGCAGAAGAAGAACAAAATATTGAAGAGGATAATTTGAAATTTGAACTTTACTAGGATATTATAAATCTCATCACCTATATTACATCCACTTCTCCTAAAAGTATACCAATTTTTGGTTATACTGACTCCCACACTACTGTGAATTATGCTCCAGGCAGTATGAACACATACACTACTGAGTCTACGGATGCATCTGGTAAGGAATAACCTGTGATTAGCCCTAGAGTTTCTCATGAACCTAAATCCAACACAGAAGTCTACCCTGAAGATAGGTTAGTGAATATTCTAAAACAGTAAGATCTTGTGGCCTGTACTGATAGTCATTTTCTCAAACCTCCAGCTTAGGACCTCCCTGCTAACTATAAAAACCTCATAGTAATTCAATATAACCCCTAAAGTGATACACCACCTATTATCAACATCATCAACACCATTTATTCTTCTCTTGAGAATCATATCATGAACCTAGAAAACATAGAGACTATCGAAAGTTCAAAATACACCTGATCTACTGAAGAAAATTTAGAGCACTCCCTAGCTGCTCGTTAAGGCACCAAAGAACTTACAATATCTCATATCCCTGCAGACCAATCAAAAACTTATGGGAAATACATTATAAAGGATACTTCAATCAAAAACTCAAACATAAATAAAAAATTAAGAGGAAATAAAAAATAGGGTCCCCCCAAATGCTGATTCAAATGAATATATTCTTTTAGAACTGTCAAGGAGTGAAAAATAATGACATTGCCACCTCTCTTCATAGATTCATTAATATTCATAAACCATAATTCTTGGGTACTAAGGAACACAACAAATGATACTCTCTAGGATTTTCTATCCTAGAAAATAGAGGACACAAAATTATTGACAATAATAGCACTTTTAGTAATATTGACACCTTATGGTTCCTTGATCATAACTCTATCACTAGTGCTAGATATACAATATAAACGAACAAATGATCACTTGTGAATCTGAAATTTCTAAAGTTCACTCATACTACTCATTTGTTTATGATAAGAATAGTTTCCAAGAAAAAAAATCTATGGAAACAAATTGAGCTCATAAAACATATAATTCAATACCCTTGGATTATTCTTGGTGATTTCAATGACATCTTATGTTCTAGTGAAAGAATGGGATATACTCACCCCACTCTCCCTTCAAGGGAGTTCAAGGATTATATTGAAGGAAGTAATCTAATTGAAATTAATGTTTTTGGAGAAAAATAAACTTGTTATAAAAGGAATAACACTCAAATGGTTTCTAGTAAACTTGATTGTTCCCTATCTAATGAGAAATCCCTTGAGAAATGGGATACTATATTAAGAATTACCCTCCATAATATTAACTTAGACCATATCCTATTTTGGCCATCCTCATAAATAGGATCTCTAAGCCAAGGTTTTCTTTTATATTAAATAATACTTGGACTTCTCACCCTGATCTTAGAAAGATGGTGACAAATTTTTAGAATTCTAATCATTGTGGAAATGATGCTTATTTTTACATCATGAAGTTAAAAAATTTAATGTATAATCTAAAGAGATATTGAAAAGAAAACTACAATAATATAGAGAATGATATCATGTCTATAGTGGCCAATATCTACCAAATTATATGTGAGACCACCTTATTTGATTTCAAGGTGAATATGAAGCA
The DNA here is from genome assembly GCA_963277665.1 of Viscum album. Lineage (NCBI taxonomy): Eukaryota > Viridiplantae > Streptophyta > Magnoliopsida > Santalales > Viscaceae > Viscum > Viscum album. The sequence continues at coordinate 1,821,962,507 of OY728132.1, forward strand.
AGAAATGGATCTCACTTTCAAGCTGAATTCACTGCTCTATATTAAAGAAAAAATTCAAAAGGATACTTTTAATGTTAAATGGATAAATTATGGGGATATAAACACCAAATTTTACAATTACCTCAAAAGAACTAGGAAATATTGTAGACTTCTCACACTAATGAAATATGGTGAAATAATTATTAACAATGAGGAGTCCCTTACTGATTATATTGTCTCTTACTTTGAACATCTTTTTAATAGTCCTAATATCAATAAGAACCTTGAGGAAAAAATTATAAAAAATATTGGTAAGTGATGAGGATAATACCTGGCTCACTAGTATTCCACTTTACTTTGAGATAAGAGAATTAGTTTTAATCATTAAACCTGATAGTGCTCCAGGACCCGATGGCTTCACTAATGATTTATTTCAAACTTACTAGGATGTCCTCCACCTGGATGTTTATAGGCTAGTTAAATACTTCTTCTCTATAGGTGTCTTAAATCACAGCCTTAATGAAAAATCTATCACCCTTATTCCCAAGGTTTAAAATTCATCTGAGATATCGGACCCATTTCTCTCATAAAAAATAGATATACAATTATTACCAAACTCATTTCCAATAGACTCACCACGATTGAAAATAAAATTGTATCTTGGAACCAGTTTGGTTTTGTGAAACCAAGGACCATCCAAGATTATATTAGTAAGGCCTAAAAATGTGTCAACATACTTAATAAATACAGTAAAGGTGTACATATTTCTCTTAATCTAGATATCATAAAATATTTTGACACCATGGATTAGGGATTTATTTTTAAAGTGACTCATAGTTTCTGATTCAATGAATTTTTTTTAATTGGGTTAAATCTCTTCTTGAGTCTACTCATATTTCTGTACTTATTAATGGTTCTATAAAGGGGTATTTTACCTTCTCAAAGGGTTTCAATAAAGGTGACCCTCTCTCTTCAATCCTCTTCTCTATTTATAAATATTATTTGAGTAGGATTCTCACTCTTATGATGGACCAGAGAAAACTCAAATCTATTTATGATTCAAGGAACTTGGTTGCTCCTACTAATATTCTGTAAAATGATGACATGATCCTTTTTTGGAAGGAAGTAAAATAAATATGAAGAAATTAAAAAATTCCCTCACTCACTATGAAATTTTTTCAGGGAAGACTATGAATTGGATCAAATATTACATTTGTTTTTAAAATAATATCTAAAAATCTAGAAGATATCAAATATTGATGGACCTAGAAATTAAATAAGGGTCTATACATATTCAATATATTCGAGTTCCTCTTTTATGGGGACGACCTAAGGCCAGTAATTTTCTCAAAATTTTGTATCAAATAAAGAATAAACTTTATTCATGGAAAGGGATGTCTCTCTCTATGGATGGAAAAAATTTTATGGTAAAGCACACTATTGTTTCCAAACTTGTCCATTCATTCATGATATATAAATGGCATGTTTCTCCACTCACACATCTCAACATCTGCATAAAGAACTTTTTGTGGAGTGGAATGACTCTTGAAATAAAATTAGTCAGTATTTCTAAGAGTAAATGTTGAAAACCACTTGATAAGGGAGTCCTATAAATAAAAAAATCCAATTATTCAATGAGGCTCTTCATGCCAAGTTCACTTGGAACCTTCTTAGTAGTGACTCGATGGATATTAGCTTTCTTAGAGATAGATTCATTGATAAATTAAAAAGGTGCATCAAATATTATATGGGTTCTTCTATATGGCCAACCATCAAATATTTTTATTCTAATATTATGTCACACTCAAGATGTATTGCCTTCAGGGAGTCCTCTCTAAATTTATGGCTAGTCAATTGGATGATATCCCCTCTTATATCTTCAGTTGATCCTCATCATATTACTATGGATAAAAATGTTTCAATTCGGGACTTCTTGAATCTTTACAATATGTAAATGTATAGGATCCACCTCAACCTTCTAAACAACTATGTTTTTTCCCTACCAAAGATACTTTAATCTAGGAACTATCTTGGAATGGCATTGTTGATTCCAAATTTTTTTATCATTACAATTTTGAACATGATAATGATTTTTCTTAGATCATATATTATGAAAAGTATTGGATCAGGTCCTCTAGGATGACCATGATTTAGAGGCTTTCCCATAATAAATTTCCTACTGATGACTGCTTACAATCTCGTGTCATTGTCTTATGTTCTAGATGTAGGTTATGCAATCTACACAGGGAGGAAATCACACACATATTCTTGTCATGTGCCACCACATCTTCTATATAGAATGCACTGAAAGATATTTTTGAAATCACCCTACTTAAAAGTTACAATATTGCTTCCTTGCTTCACTTATGTACAAATGTTTAGGATGCACCTTAACTCAAGCACTTATTCCTAGCTATTGTAGTAAAACTCATTCAAATTTTATGGTCTGGAAGAAACTCTATCACACATGGAAAACTTTGATTCCACCTATATACAACTCTTTCTTTCCTTATATCAATATTCAAGGAGACCAAAATTATTCAGCTAGGTTACTACTACAACACATTGCATGATTTCATGATACTATAGAAAATATGAGTGCCTGGAAAATAAAAACATCCACCGGGTCTCTTCAATGTTTTATAGAAGGTAACCCTATAAGGTTGGATCAAAATAAATTTTTATTAAGCCTAAAAAGGTAACCGAGGCCCTAAAAAATGTGGATATTTTTATAGAGGTCACACTGGTAAAGTACTTGGTTATTTTTTGGCACCTGTGATATCTCTTATTCTCTTGAGGCTGAAATGCTCATCTTTATTCATACTATCCACTATGCTCGCCTTAAAGGAATGGATAATCTCTGGTTTGAAAGAAAATCCACCCCTATGGTGAAATATATATAGAATGGTGTGATACATCTATCTTGGAAGCTCACTTATAGATTTATGGAATGTCTCATACTCCTCTTGAGTTGTAATTATATCATCACTCATGAATACCAGGAAGCTAACTCTGTGGAGGATGGGATTTATAACAAATTAATCAATAAGGGGATCACTTTATTAGATGATATTTCCCTTGACATGAATCCACTTTTTGAGAAATATTTTAATAAAATCCATTATTTTATACTTATGTAATATCCCTTTATTTTAATAAAGTTATCTTGGCCTATTTTTCCAAGACATACCGCCCTTAAAAAAGGAATTTATCCATTCATAAGGAAACTTTATTTATAAAAATTATAGGTTATACATTCTTCCCCCTTAATAAATTTCATCCTCCAAATTTTATTTCATACAATAAAATAAATAATGGTACTTCTGTTTCATTACCTCTTCTGGTTCCCATGTTGAATCCTCAAACTTGTGGTTCTACCATAAAACTTTTTCTTGTTTCATACAACTTTTTCTCTATGATATAAGATCTTCACTAGATCTTACTCTTATAAAATATCATTCTATAAAGGTAACACCTATGGATTCAGTACATGTGAGGTGTCTGATATGTACTTTCTTAACAGGGATACATGGAACACATAATATACTTTAGACATGTTATGTGGGATTTCTAGTCGATAGGCCACAACTTTGATGTGATCAAGGATGTCAAAGGGGCCAATGTAACTAGGAATAAGTTTTCACTTCTTCAAAAACCTCTTGTATTTCTTCCATGGTGATATATGAAGGAATACCTTATCTATGACCCCAAACTCTAGGTCTCATCTATGATTGTTTGTATAGATATTTTTTCATCTTTTCATGTATTTCACATAACGCTGAATGGTTTGAACCTTCCCTATTATTTATTGGATAAGATCCAGTCCCATAAGATTGCACTCTCCAACTTCATCCTAGTATGTTGGAGTCCAAAGCCTCATCCCATGTAGAGCCTCATAAGTTTTCATTTGAATACTAGAATAAAAAGTGTTAATATATGAAAACTCCACTAGGGAAAGGTGTTGATCCCAATATAATTATAAATCCATTGGACAAAATATAAACATATCCTATAGAGTTTAAATGGTTCTTTCAGATTGACCATCCATATAGGGGTGATAAGTAGTGCTAAAAATTAGCTCTGTATCAAATACTTTCAGAAATATCCTCTAGAACCTCAAGGTAAACCTCAGATCTGGATTATATACAACTGCAAGTGGTACTCCAATTAGTATCACCACTTTTCTAATGTATGTTTTAGCAAGTTGAAAAGGGAAACATATTACTTAATATCAATGAAATGATATGACTTTGTAAGGCGATTGACAACCACCCAAATGGTGTTATGAACTTTAGATATCTTGAAGAGCCCTATGAAAAAATACATGGTTATGTTTTCTCATTTACATATTGGTATAAATAATGGTTTAATTAGAAACTTAGATTTTTTTTCACCCAAACTTAACCTATTTTCATACTAATCATCGAGATAAAAATTCTGCAATCTCCATCTTCATGTTATTTCACTAGAAGTTTTTCTTCAGATATTTATATATCTTAGTTATTACTGGATGAATAGAGAATGATGAGATATGTGAATCATCCAAAAATTACCACTTAGTTATAGTTTTTATGGGGAACATATCTAGGTTCCAAACCCTATGAATTCATTTTATCAAAGTTTAACTCCATAATATTCACCACCTTTCTATGTAGCTCCCCTCATATTCTTAGGCCTCCTTGATTCTCCTAAAAGTGTATAGCTGATAAGTTATTTGATAATTGTAGGATGACCTTTATTTTATGATTCTAATGTATATCCTTTGTATATATAATAATATTAGATCCATTTAAATCCCAATCATGGATATTATTGTGATATCCTTTATACTCAAATCATTTACCACTTTTTTTCCTTTATAGGATGGTAATGGATTGGACATTCATAATACTTGATCTGATAGAACCAACTTAATTGGAATATATTGAGATCCTTTTTGTGTGAATATATACTTTAGGCTTTTATAATTTGTATATATGTCACACTTCTCCCTATAGAGATTATGTTTCCAAATATTCAATGAAAAGGTCACTATAAAAAATTCCAAATCATGTATTGATTAGTTCTTCTCATAGATCCTTAGTTGATGGGAGGCACAAGATATCACATTATAATTTTTTATGAGTACACAACCCAAGTTATTTTTGGATTCATCACTATAGATAAAAAATACTTACCTACTGGTGAGTAATATGAGAACATGTGAACTTATTAGACTCTTCTTTAACTCTTTAAATATCTCATTGTATTCATCATTTTGAAAAAAAAATCAGTCCCATTAGAGTGGGATTAAAAAAAAAATATCTTTCTGACAAATTGATGAGATGTTTCTAATTCATTCCTTGATGAACATATCTATTCTATGAGTTATTTACCATGGTTTCATGATATAGAACACTAAGTGGTTATGGGGACCATTCTAAAATTCTTAGGGACTCAAGCTTAGAGAAAGTTAATTTATGATGTAAAAACTTTTTTTGATGATATATACCTATATAAGTTTTTTATTGATCAATTTATTAGGATATGTGTCCAGGAGGTCGAGAAAGAGGCTATTATAAATTTATAACATATAGATATATGATGAGGAAAATTTTCCACTAAGGAAACCACAAAAAAGGTTCTTAAAAGTGATTTATTAGTGACTGTGGAACCAACTTCTATAATTTTCCATTCTTGACACTCATGTCCAAGTATTGGAACTCTCAAAAAGTGTCCATATCCTAACACCCTCAAACCAATGGTTAATATAAGTTAGAAAATAATAAAATAAAGTAAATTCTTGAAAAAACTATCAACCCCTTTAGAAAATATTATTCTGTGAAACTCTTGAATAACCTTTTGGTATATTTGACCACAAACAAAACCATCCTAGGCATGGAACCATATTAGTCAGTTTATTGAAAATCTTTCCATTTATCAGTTGAAATTGAGAAAAAGGTTTTTCTGGAAATCAATAAAATTAATTTTAACATTTACTTAGCTAGGAATAAGAATAAATTTAACCTAAATGAACTTGAGGAACATAGGATATAGGATTATAAAAATTAAAGGATTAAAAAAGCTATAGTTTAGGCCAACCAATCTAGGAATTATAAAGTTAAACACTTTGAATTAATAAAATCCATTATCTTATATAGTTCCAAACATTATTTTCACCTAAAGAAGTTAATGTCTAGATGGACATGGAACTACATTGTGTATCCTGTGTGCCCTCATGGGGAGTTGAAATTTAGGATCCCATTAGTGATCATATCATTAAGGTCAATTGTCATAGGATAAAAACTTTCATAGAATCATACCATAGAAATGAAACTAAGAAAGAGTTTAATGACCCAAACTATAAACCAGTTAACACTTGATCAATTTTAGGGTCTAAGTTGAGTGAATGAATTTAAAATATGAACTTTTTGGGAGGAAAAATGAATTTAATATAGATTTTAATTTAATTTAATTTATTTTTATGTGTTTGTGTTTTTAAAAAATAATGCAAAAAGTTTTTTATAAAATTATGAATTAAATAAAATTAAAATAAAAAATAATTTTTTTAGAAAAATGGTTGCCCGCAGGCTGGGAATTTTTTTTTGCGTCCCGTGAGGCTGTGAGCTCGGACCCAAAACTGAAGGGAGATAGAGGTGAAATTACTACTACTGACCCACAAGCTGTCATTATTTCATATTTCATAATTTTTTTATATATAATTATATATGATAGTTTATATATATATATATAAATATTTAATTTAATTTTTTTGTGTTGTTTTTTGTTTTGTAAACTCTAACTTGAGTTGGTGTTTGGTGTTCGAAAATAAATAGGTATGTTTTTCCCTTTATTTTAGTTTTTTATTGTTTTCAGTCAAGGGAACCCATTATGGTTTCCATGGTGCTATAATTAGGTTTGGTTATTAGATTCTGTGGCTCTTAAGGTTGAAGGATCACATACTTCCTAAATTTTAAACCCATTATATCATTTTCTATGGTGAGTCTACTAGTGATATAGAGATTTAATGATTAATCATTTGTATCATGGAATTAATATTAAAAATAAAATGTGACATTTTTCGTTAATTTTATTTCAAATTTCATTTTGGAAATTCCATTATCAATTTATCCCCCTTTTAAATTTTCATTTTTAACACTATGGTCAGTGTCGTTCTAAATTAGGGGGGGTGGAAATAAAGGAATTTTTTTTGTATGCATCAATGAAAAAAAATTTATTTAACCATTAATGTAATAATATAAATTATAAACATTAAAACTAAATATTAAATAATAATTCATGCCTTGAATAAAATTTTAATGCAATTTTAAGTTCATGAGAAAGAATTTTGGAAAGTGTGGTTATCCGATGTGATTTTTCACCACATATATTTTCATCAATTTAATAAAAATATCATAATGAATCTCCTTTGGATTATGTTATATGATTTTCTGTTCTTAGGGTACATATATAAAAAAACATGTATTTATTAGTCATTTTAGGTTTAATATGAGTATTAAAAAAAACATATCAAAATAAAGAAATTTATAAATAAAATAAAAATAAATTCACATGTATAGAAATTAATTGATTTAATGTGTGGATTCCAAAACATGGGGAAAATGAATCCATAGTTATCTAGAATAGACTTTGTATTTCTATCTTTATTTTTGGTAGTTTTAATTTTTTATTGATTGAGTTAACTAGAGATGATGCTCAGTAATTTTTTCTTCACTTGGAAACCTAAGGTTTTCATTATTGGGAGTCATTATAAAAGTTTTGTACAAGGGTTAACTTGATTGATCATAATTTAAATTACCTTGAAAATTGTAAAAAAATAAAGAAAAAAAAATTGGACACTCATCTTAGGGTTAAAAAATTATTCCCACCCAATGCTTTCATATTTTACCCCCATGAATAAAAACATACCCCATGTATTTTCTTATGTACACCACATCTTTTTACTTAATTGGAATCGAATGAAATGTGGTGCTGAATTTGAAAAAAGGAATGGTCTTAGTCTTGGGATATATTTGTAAACATATATTTTTTTAAATTATTTTTATGGGTTTCATTATTTTTTAATGCGAGTTCTTAATAGTAAACATTGTATGTTAAAATGTGTTGGGAAAATGGAATCCAATTTTCATCTTTTAGAGATAGTTATTTTCTTGGGACTAGGAAAAATAAAATGGAGGGGGGGGGTATTATTATCTACCAAAATAGGATAATATCCATTTATTATTATATCAAATCCATGTTATACACTACTAATAAACACTAGTATTAGTACATTTTAAAATTTAAACAACAGTTCTCACCATGTTTTCAATTTTTTCTTAAAATGAACTAATAATTAACACATTTTTAAACACCTTGTAAAACATCCAATAGTAAATATTTTGATTTTAAATCTTATTATAAGGTTACCCTAGTTATTTGGAATATTTTTTTCATCCAAATTAATGGTAGATTCATCAAGTAAGAAAATCATTTTGGTCCTTGAATCAATACAATTCTTGGTGAAGTGAACTGTACACCAATCCACTAAAATACATGTAAAAACCATGAAATATATCCAATGATGCTAAGATTTATAATTTTTATTGATTAAATTATACAAAATATTTAATTAAATCATGTAAAAATATAATTTTGATGTTTCATCACTTATCCAAGTAACCCATGTCAAAGATAATATTATAGACCAGATTCTATGGACCAGAATGAAAACCCACCATTTTTATCATAACTTCAATATGAAAAATTCATATGGGATAAACCTTACCTTATATTATAATACATATTTGAAAAAAAATTATTCTTCTACAACCAACCCATATTAATCAATCTATAAGCTTCTTTTAGCACATCAAGTGAAGGGATAAAATGTATATTTATTTATTGGTTAAAGGTGGAAAAGTCTACTTTTTATAAAATTTACACCGACCTATGCTAACCATAATCAAATTTTAATAATTTTAAAGATGTGGGATTTACTCAAGGCTCATAAAATTACTATTTAAGTTAGTTTTGGTAAATTAATGGAAACAATATAGGCGTATCTTGGTTGTAATGTTACATCACCAATTTATATTTATAATCATTTTCTTTAATTGTAAGTTGTTATAATTAACTCTAATTTCTTAATAAAAATTGTTATTATTTTATTATTATATACTTATATATATCATAATGAAACCAATATCTCAATGTATGAATTTATTCACACAAAAAATGTGAAATTCTTCACACAAAATTAGGGCGCTTGTTATTTTCTTGTTTTCTCTTCTTTAATTTTATGCTTATAAGTCAACTTCTATCTTCCATTTAGATATTTGCATCAATGGATGGATACAAATATTATGGTTTAATCCAAGGACATTTCAAGGGGATATATTATATTTTTTTATTCCATCAATTTTAAGTCATTTCATTTAGTTTATATTTTTATTTGATGATTTTATTTCTCTCTTATATTTTTTGAATTTCAAGGCTACAAATTTAAAGTTATTATATGATACTTTACCTTAGAGTGGTCATTAAAATGATATTCCTAGTGTATAGATGATTGGAGTTAAGATTTTTAAAGGTATTTAACTAGTAAGCGATAAGGGTAGTTTTGATTTTATCAAATGAATCCCTCTCAAATTTAAGAAATTGAAACTTCCTAAAAAAGTAATGCCTCCAATATACCCCTTGAAATAACCTAAGTTCAACTAATTCTCCATAATCGAGTTCATTTAGTTATTTTTGTATTCTAGTAGTCTAAATCAAATCAAAACCAATTTTTCCAATTTATATCCAAATCTATATATTGAACATTTATGGGTCTTTAGGTTGTTTCTTAGGTCTATGAAGATTCGATAACCCAAAAAAATGATGCAAGTGACCACCTCAACCCATTAGGTAAATATGGGAAAACCACATCCTACTTTTCTAATCCATTATATAATGAAAAATAGAGAATATTATACTCTAAAAACTTCCCATAAATTAACACATACACAAGAAACAAGGGTCATGCACTTACCACCATGAGTAAATAATTCCCACTTCCTAAAACTTACAAATAAAAAAACACACCACACCATCATTTATACCAACCATACATTTTTTCTCTACAATTACAATTCAATGAATAAAAATGATTTAATAATACACAACCATGATACACTAGTGAAAAAAACTATTGTTTGCCCAAAAATATACTCAATACCTACTCCTCTTTATTGACATAAAATAATGAAAATCATGATACTACCACTATAAGGGAATATATTGTTAATTAAATTTTTAAAGGGATGTATAAAAAAATAAAGCTTGATGTAAACCCATATTTATACACAATATAAAATAAATACCATAAATTGGACTAGATGGTCATGAACTTATCCACTTTGGAATCTGAAGATCATGTCCATGAATAAAAAACCTTTAGAAAAATAACATAACTTAGAGATATTTTATTAGTCACAAATAAAATAAATCTATGAGTTTAATAGACTAAATAATTAATCAAAAAACAAAAGGATTTTAGTCAAACCATAATGTACACACCCAAAAAGTTACCCCACCCAAATCACTAAAAGGGAAAAGGAATGAAAAATATTAATAACAAAATCTTAGTCAAACATATATACTTGATAACATTCATATATGGAATAATATAGTATAGAAGTTAGAATAACTATTAAAATACACTCACAACCTCAAACATCATACTTCTAGACTCCTTAAACTATACCCAATTAAAGAGATAAATATCACTACTATCTTTTCAAAATCTCTCATTTTCTCTAAAACAAAATAAACACCTCTTTATAATGATCACTAAAGATAAAACAATTCCATAAAAAACCATAATTATATAAGAAAATTATTCCTAATTATATTAAAAGTTATCCATAAAACGTTCTATGATAACCATGGGATAAGAAACACAATAATATATGATTCTATTAACTATAAACTCAACATATTAAAATAATATTATTTAAAACCAACGAATAAAGTGAACAAAATTATATGATTAACATGATATAAGAAATGAGAAAATAAGAATGAAACACTCTCATATAATGATATATTACATCCTTATTATCAAAGCAACTTCTCATATCCCAATATAATAATCATTCTAATCCTTCTTAAAACATCAACCATAAACATTCCACCCAAAAAAATATAAATATATGAATAAATAAAAATAATTAACAATATTAAAAAAATTCAAATAAAATCAACCTTAAAATAGAGATAGAAGAGGCTACCAGTATTATATTTTTATGATACAACCACTAGGATGTGATGATAACCATAACTATGATAAAAAGATAAAACAATTAACACATTAAATAAAAACACACATCTATAGTTCAATATCTGTAATAATATCTATTTCCAAAAAACTCAATCACATATATAAATTCATGATATAATATTACTCTAAGATGAATCTGTGACTAAAAAATGAATGAAATTTTCTTTTTTATCGATTTAACACATACCATAACAAAAAAATCAAATCATGAAAATTATATCATGAAAATAATTCCTTAAACAATTAATTAAAGTATAACTAGGATAATGTGATTCATGATTCCTAACATTTCCTATACCATTATTTATATACTAGAAAAAAATCCCCACAATCACTTCAGTGTTATCTATAATCCTTTTATTTAAAATTTTATTCTTAATAATCTACTTGAATGAGTTTACAAAAAAATTGATTTATTACTAAATATATAATTTTAAGGTGGTTTCAAAAATACTTTACAAGAATCCCTCATATGAAATTTTTTTTAGAAAACATACACTAGGTGAGAGAAAAATCACAGACTAAGGATTAAACTTATCACAATTTTTTTTTTGTGATTTAGCTTTATATTCCTAAAAAATAATTTCTCAAAAAAAGAAAAAGAAAACTAAAAATAGAACAAAAAATATAGAGTGATTTAGTTTTTTCCCAAATGTTACTTAGATAAATTTTTATTTTTAAAGTCCCAAAACCTTATAAATTTACCCTTGAATATAACCTTAGAAAAATCATCTAATTGTTTTGTTGATTCCTGGTTTTGGTGTTCACCATCAGGTTGAGATGGTGCAAAGTTTCATGAATCTCAAAGACCCAAAAAAATAGATGATCTATAATATATTATTTTTACTCTATGTTCATGTAACTATGATAAATTGGTTATATATCCTTAAAAGTGTGTCATATGGAAAAACTGTGACTGTGATTGCATCCAAAATAGGGGGTTTACCCTATGGGTGGTATAAATTTTAGTTGTATTAGAGTTATCAAGGTTTAGTTTCCATGGATAAATTAAAATGTATTAAAAAGGAAAATTATAAATATAATTAATTGACCCATAAATGGTGATTAAATCCCCTTAACCTAGGAATAATTTCTATTTAATAATATATAAAACCAAATATTAGGTATGGTTGTATGAACCCTAGGATTTGAAAGTGGTGGGGAAGAATACTAGAGGAATCAATGAACTCTTCATCAAGAATGTCAACTATAATAGACATAAGCATGATATTAATTAAAAACTAATCTATACCTGAGGTTGAACTATTTTTATTTTTTAATTTTCCTCTTACTTTGATTATTATACATAAAAAAATTCCTTAGATGGTGGTGTGAATAAATATTTGATTCAAAAATTGAATTAATAGTAAATATTTGATTTAAATAAGTTAGTAAATATAAAATTATTATATATATTTTCATTTGAATATTTAATAAAATATTTTTTATACATCCCATTTTGTATTATTAATGGTTTTAAATAATTATTTTATTAAAAATAGTTTTCTTTTAAAAAAAAGTTTCACATTTAAGATTTATAGAACTCTTACATGTTATATTTTCCCTTATTCATCTAAATCTCTATCAATAAATATTCTATATTATTCAATGTACACTAATGTAAATTCATATTAAGTGGATAACCTTCCCATAGACCACCATTATTCACCCAGTATTTCAAATATTAATATTTTATTTCTTGTTGTGGTTCAAAAATGGAATCCCTTAATCTATGGTTGTCTACCCAAGGGTAATAGGGGTCATCAGAGGATGACCTGGGTGGGGATACAATGATAGTGGTGTGGTTATAAAATTATGACATTAGTGGTTTGGGTAGTAGTGTGTGATTATGGGGATGATAGGGTGTAAGGGGTGGGATAATGACTATATAACATTAGTGGCTGATCATGTTGGTAGTTGGCAGTACATGTGGTGGATTAGGTGGTGGTTTGGATGAAGGATGTCTACTATTATGGTGACTATAGTGAGGAAGAATTGGTCATGCTATCCACCATGGAATGGGAGATAGTGGTTTCATAGACCACCATCGTTCTTGTGTGTGTGTGTGGGGGGGGGGGGGTTCTTTCCCCCTTTTAATGGTCGTTTGATCTTCTAGATTAGAGGACCACCCACATGCAATGTGGAAAGAAAGGTGGTTTATCTTGGCATGAATATCTATTGGTGGGACTTCCAAACTTGAACCTCATGCATTTTCTTGGCTACACATGGCCCAATGAGCCATCCTAACCACTATACAGCCTAGTCGAGCGATCGGGCAGGGCACGCCTAGGCGGGTCGGGTCCTCTAACCCGACCTTAGTGATATGCATACCATGATACACATGAGCACTATACATCCAATCACACATGCACCATTATTCTAGAGAGTGCACTCTTTACCACTCTTATATGCCATGTGGCATTCTTGGGGGTTGCCACGTGGCATTCTTGGGGGTTGCCACGTGGCATTCTTGGGGGTTGCCACGTGGCCTGTATCACCCAAGTGAGTCATTTTTCAACATTTTCTCATCAGGTGTTTATTTCAGGAAAAAAATAGGCTATATTGAGTATTTATCTATATAGATCAATTTGGTGTGACTTTGTTGTCCATATAAAGTCATTTGTGAGAAAATATGGGAAGATTTATAATTTATCTCTATAAATTTTATGACTAGGTTTAGGTGTTCTGATTTGAGTGTTCTCAGGGTTTGAAACCCTCCCTTGTGACATGGTTATATCAGGGTATGTGTTTCCCCCACAACCCTTAGATGGGTTTGGTAATCCCCACTATATAATCAGTGGATGGGATCATCCACTTGCGAATTATATCAGGTTGGTATCCCCATTACATTCTCATGGAAATTTATTATCTCTTTGTAGTGCCAATATCCTCCCTGTCTAAAGTGATCATATGAGGCATGAGATCCTACACATGAGTCATTATACCCCCACCAACCTAGGGTGTGAGATCCTCCAAAATAGTTCCTATGAGGTTATAAGGGTTTCTTGGTATTGGTAGTTTGAATAATTGATTAGTGGTATGGTATTGATAGTATGAAGGGTTTGATACTACCTTGATTGAAGAAAATCTTCCAATGATGATCAATCTCCCCTTTATGGATTTTTGATGTGGTGTGGAATTTGGAAAGGCTAATAAATAAAAAAATATTTTGGACGTGTGATTCCTCTACACCCTGAGGGTTACCTTTGAGATGAATTATACAACTAGCTATAAATTTTAAGATTTTTGTATTCTTCAATGTTCCGAGATACCCTATTTTCTTGTATAGTATGAATTTCAAGGATTGGAACTCAGATGATTGAGACCTTCCTTATGTCCATGAGACTTTTTGTTTTAGATATTGTGTGGATTATTCCTTGTCTTTATACTAGTTACTTTTTTATAATGGGGTTTTGAGTAGATTTATTGATTTGTATTTCCTTTGTGATTTTGGGGAATCCTAATGAGTATGTTTATACTCACCCCATACATGTGATTTATTCCCACATGTCTTGTATCCATACATACGGTTCACAGTCAATGATGGTATTAGTTAATGTAGAAATTGTGTTGATTTTTTAGAGTTAATGTCATTGAAAATTGGTGAAACATGATGGGTAATGGTAGTTTGTGATGATGACAGTGTCTATTGTGGCTAAAGGTTCATCCAAGAGTTCATGTAGATAGGATAATCCTTATGGATTCTTGTGCCCATCAAATGTAGAGGATTTTTGGATGTACATTTCCTTTGGTATTATCATATATATCATTTTTTTTCTTTTATGTCTCATGTTTGTAATATGTACAATATAAATGTTCACATATATATATATATATATATATATATATATTTCTGGGGTTTCTTGTTATTTTATACATTAGAGATATGTGTCTATTACAAGTTGATATAATCCATGAACTCCCATATTGTGTGATATGCCTACTTGGTACTTATCCCCAGCTTTTGGACTATTAGAGGTGAGCTTATGGTGGTACCATTGGTTTCCTGTCAGACCGAGTGGGGCCCTGATAGGCCAGGTCATGTCAAAGTGGTATAAAAGTGTATTTATCCTAGGGATATTATTTGGAGCTAGTAGTCATGTGAGTACTAGTTTAGGGACTTAGGTAAACTAAGTTAAAGGGGTATTGAGTTCAGTCATCAGATCAAGGAGAGTAGTATAGGTGAAACAGATAATGTACCCTTACACTAGGACTTTGATAACCTAATAGTCAACTCAAAACTCTAAGGCATCATTGTAGGGTGAATTTAAGTTGGAACATAAAATATGTTGTGTCCAATTATTATCTTTTAGGTTTTATCATGTAAGATCATTCAGATATTCTCTAATACTTATGTTTTCAACCTATTGAATGAAGACCATTACCCATAGATATCCATTCTATGCATAGAGTTATGTATCTAATGATACCATTCCTTAGTTGGGCCTCTTTCTACTAATTATTATGTGATGGGGAATTGTTTTCTAAGACTCGGTTGAGATACATTCTTTCCTCGTGATCTAAGGAAATTTCTCCACTATTTTCCTTTAGTGCAGATCTTTTATGTAATGCAGGTTGTGGTTATCATTGATTTGTAAGTGACAACCTATAGGCTGGATGGAAATTGTTTTTTATTATTATGAAAACACTTTTGAGGAAAAATTGAGAAACCAAACATGACTTCACCACATCATCACTTCGTCACTTCTCCACTTCACCATTATACCACTACACCACTTCACCACTTCACCACTCACCACTTCACAAAAAAACAACATTAAAGCACAATGTATGAAAATACATTAAAGCATTCAAACTAACATACCTTCAAAGCTGGAGCTAAAAATGTTAAGAGAAGGTCGAGGTACCATGAACCAGAGAACATGAACATCAGAAAAGCTGGACAAACCACAAAACTGGTCTCCTCAAACGCCCAATGGTGCGACTGTCGACATTAGACCAAATCCATAAACTCATCAGATGACTCCGGTTAGAGTTCTCCCAAACCCTCCAGTGACATGAGATGAACCCAAAGAGAACATCCACAAAGGGTGATGAAGAAACCAGAGCGAGGAAGACTAGGCTGTCTGGTCGTCACACCCTATTCCGCAGATAATCGTAGTACAACTCTGAGTCCTCCTCTGAAGCCTATTACAAGTAGTCGAATCTTTTAACACTTGTAGATATCGAACCAAGACCCCGTGCCATTGAACCTCCACCGGTCACTTAAACCAACAATATAGAACAACCCTGCTACTATCCAGAGAAAACCCCACCCATCCGAAGGAAGAGGCAGAGTCCAACCAGGGAGGACAAGGGAGACAACGACAACATCGACGCCACACAAACCTAATATCAAACCTCAAAACCTCAAAACACACAAAAATTATAGAAACTAGTACCTCCCCCTTTTGATCCTCTTCAAATACATTACCGACCCACTTTGGATGTATTCCATAGATGCCACCTGACTGCACCAAATTGATTCTAGGAGACAAATCCAAGACACTCCACGTGACATCGCAAGATTTGAGTCGAGATAATCCAAGCTGCATAGTGAGTCAAGAATGCCGAAGGGGGAGAGACACATCAAAACGAGTAGAGAAACAATTCTCCAGGTCACTATGTCACCGAGAAAAACTGGTGACACCACCGAAACATGTCTGAACCCCACTGTTTCACCGTCACCAACCTACACCTATGCCATAACAAAACCAGAGGAATCCACCACAAGATCGATCCCAGTCAGAGTGTAAAGGGAAAACGAGCCCTGAGAAACCCCTAGCTGCCGTAGGGGAGGGGGAAAGATGCCAATCTGAGGTTCCTTCCTCTATGAGAATTTTTTCGACTTTCAATACTACCTATAGGCTAGGTATTCTATGTGCGATTGAAGCCATAGGACTTATAGATATACAAGGATATCCTGAACATTATGTGGCTGAGGTTAGGTTAGAGTTAGAGACTAACATTTTGGTCTTGTACAAATAATTTTCTGAATAGATATAGATTCTTGCATTGAGCCCCTATATAGAATAGAGTTCCATTAGTGGATTATTTTTTCTTCAAACTTGTGACATGAATACTATATCATAGTTGGATTTTGAGACATTATTCAGGATGGAGTATTATATGAGAAATTTGAAACCCCCATCGGGAAGTGTGACTATATCTGAGTATGCATTTAGGATCATGGACCTTGTAGGGTGTTTTTGAGAAATATTTCATTAAATATCAATTTTAACATAGTGATTTGGGTATAGGTTCCATTGGGAGAGTTATCAAGTTGTGGTTGTGTTTTTTTGCAACACCACCCATGATAGAGATCCCTAAGCGTGTATTAGAAGATTGAGAATTATTTGTGAAGATGTACCATAGATGTGAGAGTATGTTATATTTTAGCCTAATGATATCTAGAGTAGTTCCATGGATGGATCTATATATCAAGGATAACACTATAATAGAAAATTATCATGTTAAATGTAGTTTCATAGTAGGGAGAAATTTTGGTTAGGAACTAGGTGGTGCATGAGAAAATGGGTATAGATGACACTACTATCCCTTCCCCTAATCACCACCTTTGTTTAGTGTAGGATCGAAATAGTGTTTATAGATTCTCAATTAAAAGAGGGGGTGGGTGAATTTTAGGTTTAAAAAAATATTGTTTTTAACCTTAAGGAAAACTATGTTTAACAAAGTTTAACAAGGTAAATTAACAAACCCTATCTTAGTTCTTAATTATGAAACAGACTTGCTTAGAGTCCGGAAACATGGATCTGGAAAATAAACTTAAGAAAAAAAATTACTTATAGAAATATTCTACCTTAAAGCTTATAGAATATTATTTATTAGAGTAAGTAAAGTACAAGAAAGTAAAAGAAAGTTATACTTTATTTATTTATCAAAATACAGAAGAAATAAATCTTGAAACAAGAACAAGTAACAAGTAGGAAATATTTTAACCCAAAGAGTAGGGTATCTAACAACCTTGGATAAAAGTCCCTTGATTTATACTTTCAAGAAAGTTTGTCTTACCCACACTAGGGTAAGCCCTTGATAGGAATATTAGAGTCTGTCTTGCTATCCCCACAAGCCCTCGAACTTTAAGGTAGTCCGAACCTCTTTATTCCTATCCCCAAAAGCCCTCAATTGTACTCAGCAATAATCAGAGTCACACAAAGCAGGCTGAACAAGATGTTCAAGGCTAAACAAGATGTTAATTGAACACATAAGGCATGAGAGTACATCTCTATAAATCACTTCACAACATCACAATATGTAATCTCTAGATCGATTATGATCTCATTCAAATGAGCTTCTATTTATAGGAAAAACTTCAACGGTCGACTCAATTCTCTAACAATCATATTTTTCCATGAATTTCAGAGGGACCTATACACATGTCACTCAAACAAAAGTTATCTACAAACAAATTGTACGACATCGTTTTATAGTTACAAAATAATGTGTAAGGAAAATGAAGTAGCTTAATCAAATCTGAATATCTGGATTCTAAGGGAAAATAGAATTCATAGTATAAAATTATAAACAATCATATTATATAAACAGGGATATTTATATTCTATTTGTCAAAGAATTTGGAGTCTGAATTCTGAGGAATTCGAAGTCTGAATTATAAGGAATTCAGAGTCTGAATTCTAAGGAATTAAGAGTCTGAATTATAAGGAATTAAGAGTCCGAATTCTAAGGAATTCAGAGTCTAAATTCTGATAAATTCAGAATTTGAATTTTATATAATTCAGAGTCTGAATTTCAAAGAATTTGGAGTCCAAATTTCAGAGAATTTTGAGTCTAAATTTCATAGAATTTGGACTTTGAATTTCAAAGAATTTGGAATCTGAATTTCATAGAATTCAGTGTCTAAATTTCAGATAATTTTGAGTCTAAAAATAGAAGACTCGATATCCAAGTAATTATAAGATTCTGAGGTTTTAGATAAGGATCTAAACTATTGAATTAGTAATAAAATGAACTTGGTTTTGTAAGGGCAATGAAAACTAGGGTAAGGATAAAAATTTTCCTTAGAGAAAGAAAATTTTACTTAATAAAATAAACCTCAGAGAAAGATAATTTTCCTTAAGATAAAATGTTTTTGATTTTCAAAACATAGAGGAATGGAAAATTCATAAGGAAACCTTATTGACTCAACAATCTACACATTTTTGGAACGAAAAAACAACCTTTCAAAAAATAATATAAAGAATAAGGATTTTTATTTTTTAACTTTTAAAAGAAAAACTTATCTCCTTTTAATTATGAACCATGATGAATAAGACTAAACCCCCCTTAGGTTTTAAAATCCCTAAGGATTGTATTATTGACTTTATGAGAGATATTTTACCTTTTCTTACATAAGAAATTCTTCTTTAAGTAAAATATCCCTTAATTAAGGAATTCTATTCTTTATACTTAGTATTATTTTGATCATTATTTTCTACTCCTTTGTGATTTTCAAAAATAAATAGAGAATGAAAAAATATGGTACCTGAAATATTAGAACTATACAAAAAGAAAATTAAAGGATAGAAAAAAAATTCATTATGTTAGGAAAAATTGATATAGGGTAAAATTCAAAAAAAGATCAGAGTTGACATGAAAAATTATTCACCCTTCTTTTCCATCAGCATGATATTCCTAAAGGTAGCCTTTAACTTCTTGAGATCTTTATGATCTTCCTCAAACTGCTTGAGAAAACTTTCTTAATCCTGATTCTTCTTTTCGAGAGACTTGATTTTTTCATCTTGAGATTTAAGGATTTCTGCCTGAGACTTAACTACTTCTTCTTATTGATTGAAATTTTCTTGTAAATCTTCCCTGAGATCCTTTTCTCTCTTCAAATTTAAAGCAACTAAATTTAACTTCCCATTTGGGTCTTTATCCTCTTTCTTCTGAGCTATTTTCTCAAGATTTAGCTTCTCTGTAAAACTTGTTGAAATATTTTTGATTCTATCATCTGGCTTATCGAAAGAATCTTTCATTGAATCTTGAAATTCATCAAGAATTATCATGTCTTCAATCGTTCTTTTAGAATACTTTGTTATTTTCTTACATGATCTCCTATGAGCATTATATCCAATAAGGAACGTTTGGAAATCTGTGTCAAGATTAATGAAATTTTCCATGAGCTTGCTCATTGAATCTGACTTCTGATTGAAAGAGTGTTGAAGCAACTGAAATCTTGAATCAATACTAAGAAAAAATGGAATGGTGTTTACTAACCTCTTCATCGACTGAACAACAAAATCCTGACCCATTGAAGATGAAGATTTAGAATCTGATTCCCTTATAGGAGAGTATTCTTTGTCTATCTCTTCAACTTTCCTCTTAGAAGATCTACCAACATCCTTCTTAGCCTTAAGAACCACATCCTTCTTAGGTGTATCATTAACCAACTATTTTCATTTATCGACTTTGGAAATAACCTTCTCAGCCCTTGGAGACTCATGCTCACTATCTAAAAGTTGGACAATTTTATCTTCATCAACCTCTTATTTCTCAGCATCCTTCTTAACATTATAAGGTTTAATTAAATCGTGGTTGCTAATCTTATCATCAGTAGGTTTATCAACCTATTCTTGTCCATCATCCTCTTTTTCTTGAGAATTTTTTTGGTTGAATCAACCTAGGATGTTTATATTAAAAGCTTGTCTGAAGGGCTTTCCTTCTCCTGGTATTCTTCAACTTGCTTTATCACATCATCACTCTAATCTTCTTATTCCTCTTGTTCTTATTTTATTTCTTATTCTTGGACAATATCTTCTTCCACAATAGGTTTTGGAATTAGAATTTTCTTTCCCAGAGTCTCTACTATAACTGTTTCTTAGAGAAAAGATTCTGGTACCTACAAATTTTCATAGGCTTTATCAGTATCCTTGAGAAGTGCTTGAACTAACTCAGCTTCATAAATTTTCTTTTTTTAGCTTCTTTTATTTTTATTGCTTTTCATACTCTTCAAAATCTTTAATATTCAGTGATTTTTCCTCTGTAGGATCTAGCCCAAAGCTTGGATCTCCTTCCTTATTTTTCTTCTTTTGTTCCCTTCACTTCTCTACCACTTCACCAGGGAAAGTTTTTTGATTTTTGATTTTGGAGGAGCTGATTGAGTTTTCAGAACTGTATATTTTTCTTTGGTTTCTAATTATTTTTTCCCTTCTCTTATTTTGGGATTTCTTGAAAGTTTCTCGTACTTCCACTTTCTTAGCTAAATCTTCAATATCACTTTCAGAAATATCATAAAATTCTCCAAAATTGGTATTGAAACCAACTTTAATTATCCTGAAGGTATCATCATTTGTCAATAAGATCTTAAAAGTTCTTGGTTTAGAACTATAGGTAATTTTGAAGGATTCTAAGTAGAGAACTATAATCTTCAACTAGATGGTCGGGTACATGATGATATGAGACTTTAGATTTCCAGTCTTAATATTGGTGATTGTTATAAGAACGTACTTCATTTCTAAGGTTAACCAAAAAGTATAGAATAAAGATATAACTTTTCTTTAAGGAGTCATTGTATTCTTTTCTCAGAATGAAGAAACCTTGTACCTACAAGGCTATCATCCTGTAATTTGTTTAAAGGTGGTTGGTCTTAGGTTACTTTACTCCTTTAAGTCTAATGAACTCATTTTCCTTTTCCTTCTCAAAACTTCTTGACTGTTCTGGAAACTTGTGGGTGCAAAAAATTTCCTCACCTTCATATGGAATTCCGAGAATATTTACTGCCAAATTAAAATATAGGGAATATATTTTCTAATATCTCTTGAAATAAAATTTCACCCTTCCACCTTACTCATAAAAACTTACTGTATCATAAAATTCTATAATTAAGTCAGGATAAACCAGATCCTAACTCTTTGGCTTGGCTACACAAAAACTCTCCCATCCATTCAGATTAATATTTTTCATGATCAAGGAATTATACTTAGAAAATAATTTTGGGTCAACCAACCTTTCTCTGTAGATTTTCCAATCCTTGATTTCCTTGTTTGAAGACATCTGTTTCTATAGGGAGGCTTCCATCAACATCCAGAGTCTAAGTAAACTTATAAAAAATGAACGACCTTTTTTAAGAGGGGTAGAGGTTCGATATAAAATGTCTTGAAAACTGATGTGGGATAAGGAATAGGGGGACTTTATATACGATTCAGAGTGACAATTTGAATTCCCAAAATAATCCATTGGTTGAAATAAGCTAGATCTGATATAATGGTTGAGATGAGTGCCGAAGAAAGATTTGGTAGGTTCTGATATTATGAGATTTTGAGGAAAAATTGGATTTAGGGAAAGTGAATCTGGTAGAGTTTTTTTAAAGCAGGATAAAAAATACCCACATGTAAAAAAAATTCAATTACAAAAATATAATTAAGAAAACATACCTTCCGGATTGGCCTAAAAAATTTTCAATAATGAAAAATGTTCTTCTTGAAGAACTTTAGATTATGAAAAATTTTATTAAGTAAAGGAAAAATTTAGGATTTTGGAAATTTGGGTTCTAAAATATTTGATTAAGAAAAAAATTTGGTTACAAAAAAATTGATTAAGAAAAAAAAATTGGTTATGAAAAACTTGATTAAGGAAATTTTTTTGGTAAACAAGAAAATGTAATGCCCCTATGAAAATGAGTTACTTAATATATAGAGATAGGTTTCAACAAAATGTTAATATGGAGGATCAATTTACAGTTATCATTACTAACTTTTGTTTAATGTATTCAAATCTATCTTAGGGTAAATATTTTGTAAAAATATCAACAAGTTGATCTTGCATTCCGATAAATTGTAAAATAATATATATTTTAAGTGTATGATCCCTAAGAAAGTGATGCCTAATATCTATGTGTTTTTCATGAGAGTGGTGTGTAGTGTTTTTACTTAGGGAAATGAAACTTGTATTATCACAAAATATCTATGTTTTGGTAAAGCTGATGCCATAGTCTGTGAGTGTGTGTTGAATCCACAACACTTTAGCACAAAAACTTCATGCTGCTACATATTCAGTTTCAGTAGTGGAAAGTGCTATTGAGTGTTTCTTCTTACATGACCATGAAACTAATGAATCTCCTAAAAAATGAAAATTTCTGGATGTACTTTTTCTATCCATTCTATATCCACCAAAATCAGCATCTGATTTTTTTTAAAACAAAATCATTTCTAGAAGTATAGAAAAGTCCTAAATCCATAGTTTCCTTTAAATAGTGAGAAATTATTTTCACTACTTTTAAATGATATTAATTTTGATTAGATTGATATATTTAACATAAGAATACTAAAAACATTAAATCTGGGCGACTAGGAATTAAGTATAATAAACTTCCTATCATAACTCTAAAAGATATTTGATCTACTGGTTTCCCAACTTCATCAAGATCAAGAGAATTTTAGGTACCAATTGGAGTGCTTATACTTTTAGTGTTGTCATATCCATACTTATTGAGAGGATATTTAATATACTTATTTTGAGATATATAGGTTTTTTCTGGTTTTTGAGAAATTTGAAAACCTTGGAAAAATGTTAACTCACCCATCATACTCATTTCAAACTCAAATTTCCTGAGATTCACAAACGAATCAATAAAAGATTGAGGAGTTGATCCAAATATAATGTTATCAACATAAATTTGAATAATTAAAACATTTTTCTTATCTTTATTTATAAAAATATTTAGATCAGTAGTTCCCTTAACATAATTTTTTTTGTAACAAAAATCATGTAAGTCTATCATACCAGGCTCTAGGGGCTTGTTTAAGTCTATATAAAGATTTGGTAAGTTCGAAAACATGTTTAGGATGTTTTGTTTCTTCAAATACAGAAGGTTGTTAAACATAAACTTCCTCTTGAACATATCTATTAAGGAATACACACTTCATTTCCATTTGAAAAAATTTTAAGTTAAAGAATGCTGCAAAGGCAAGTAAAATAAAAAAAGATTCAATTTTAGCTACCGAAGAATAGGTTTCTTCATAGTCTATTCCTTCTTTTTGATTATATCCTTTAGCAACTAATCTAGATTTATTTATTACTATGATTCCATTTTCATCACATTTAATTCTGAAGACCCATTTTACTCCAATTACAGAATTTTCCCTAGGTCTTTTAACCAATCTCTAGACTTTATTCCTTTCAAATTCATTTAGCTCTTCTTGCATGAATTTAATACAATCATTATTACCTAATGCTTCATCAATTATTTTGGGTTCTAATTAAGAAAGGAATGATAGATGTTATACTTAATTTCATAAGGAACTTCTAGTTTTTACAGGTTGATTTACATCACCAATGATACTATCACTGGGATGATTCTTAAGAAACAACTGACTTGGGTTTTGTAAAACCTGTTCATCAACATATGGTAGAAAATATTCTGAGGTAAATGATTTAGAAATATTTTATTGAACATTTTCCTTATTAGAAGAATTTTCTATCAAGGGTTTATAATTAGTTTTTGAAAACACATATGAGGATGTAGGTTTGGGCTATTTAAAAACAAAATTATCAGCTTTATAAAATTTAAGATGCACTATTTCTTCAATAGTACAAGTATTTTTGATAAAAACTCTATAAGTCTTGGAAGTAGTGGAGTATCCTAGAAAAATTTCTTCATCAAATTTGTGTTAAAGTTTCTATAAATTATTATTAGTATTTAGGATTAATACTTTGCAATGAAATACTTTGAAGTAAGAAAGTATAGGTTTTCAACCAGTCCAAAAATCATAAGGTGTTTTGTTAATAAAAAGTATGATTAAAACTCAATTTATAGTATAACAATCAGTACTAACAACATCAGTACAGAAGTGTTTAGAAATTTAATATTCACTCAACATGGTTCTAGTTATCTCTTGAAGAATTCAATTTCTTCTTTCAACAACACCATTTGGTTGAGTAGTTCTTAGAGGTGATAAGTTATGAGTAATGCCTTTCTTACTGCAAAAAGTTTCAAAATCTGAATTTTGAAATTCTCCTCCATGATCACTATGAAAAGTTATTAATGTAAGGTTTTTCTCATTTTTAACTTGGGATCTAAAAGTTTTAAAATAATAAAAATCTTTAGATTAATTTTCAAGAAAATAGACCTATGTAAATCTAGTGTAATCATCAATTAAAAAAATACATGGTATTTGCCTCCAATACTTCCAGATTGTGTTGGGCCAAAAAGATCCATATGCACAAACTATAATTCATCAGAATTTGAGACTTCAATAATTTATTTAAGACTTGATTTATATTTCTTACCAGATTGAAAAGGATCACAAAATTTTGAAGAATAAAATCTAAGCTCTCATAGATCCTTAATGAGTATTTTCTTTGAGAGTTTATATAGGTTCCTAAGGTTACAATGTCTTAAACTTCTATTCCATAACCAATATTTATCTTCCAGTGCACTAAGGTAAGGTAGATCTTGGATCCTAAGGTATTGTAACATTAGTGTATATACATTCTCATGACTATGGGTAGAGTGAATAAATTATTCCATATAATTGTGTACTAAGCATTTATCATTCCAAAAATTCACAAGGTAACATTCATAACATAATTGGATTATGCTAATGAGGTTGTGTTTAAGACCTTTAAAAAATAAAACATTTGAAATCAATGTTTTTCCATGAAGAACAATGTTACATATACCAATAATTTCACCCTAAGCATTATCTCTGAATGTTACTTTTCATCCTTTTGTCTTGATAATATTTTCAAAGAAGTTTTTGTTACCAGTCATATGATGGGAATATCCACTATCCATGTACCATGTATTGTTGTTGGTACTTTCTTTATTTTCTTGAAAATAAAAGATTTAGACTTTCAGAATCCAAAATTTCTTGGATCCACAAATTTCAGAAAGTAAAATTTTAGGAATCCACATTTTCTTAGAAAAATAAGCTTTATGAAAACCTAAAGATTGAGTTTTATTTAAAGAACAATGTTTCTCCCAATGTGTCATGAACTGAATCTGGTCGCCATCAAAACCAGCACCCGACCTAGCCCGTGGAAAGTCCCAACGGGAATTCCCAATCCCCATGGGCTGGAACAAGTGCCCAGGTATCATAAAATAAAATTTGGGGACAATTTACCCAAGTTTATAAACACACAACAACAAAGAAATCCAATAAACCAAATTTGGATTTTTCAAACCAAACCATCTTTTACAAAATCTCAGAATTGAGTTAAAAAATTTAAAACAATGTTCAAAGACAATTACAAAGGTACAAAACCAAATAAAACATCCTAACAACCTCCTCATGGCAAGAGGCACCACCCTCAAGCCATCTCCACAAAACATCAACATGAAGGACCGCTAAAAACATGAACCATTAGCACAAAAGCTGTACCCAAACCTGCGACAACAAAATAACCAAGTCTACTTACACCCAAAGGTGTAAGTAGGGTGTGAGACAAATCCCATTAGGATACCACCACTAAAGGATTCCATGTGATAAAAATTCAAAGATGAACAAATTGAAAGTTTTCATAACATGAAATGCTATTAACAATTTCTAAAAGATGGAACTTTAAATAAAAAGAGTTTTCAAGTGTGTTATTTTAAATAATCAACTCTTCTAAAAAGAATTCCAAATATACTGAATTTCCCAGCCAAATATACCATATAATGACGGTAAGAATAAATAATCTAATGAGAAAAAGCAATGGAAAATAACCCCTAGGCACTTGCTCACTGTGGGTCCCAGGTACCTCGTATCTCAGTGAAAGTAACTATCACAATATCAATTCTCATGCACAAGATCCACTAGTAGGGATAATACCCATAACCTAGTATCCCCACATCATCATCATCATCATAGTTTAGTTAGTGTTGTCAGCGTTAAACTTTCTATGTGAAATTGAGGCCAAACCCCATGGGATCACTAGCATACAAGTACACGTCCACCCACCTAGATACGTAAGTTTTCCTCTTGTGTTCAAACAAGTTCAACAAGCCATGAAATATAATTTTCACATTAAAATACCACTTCCACATCACACATTCACCAACCAGTCCACATATGTATGACACAAGTCATATAATCTCTTTTTTCATTCAAATTCATTTTGAAATCATACTCACACCAAAATAGCCCACAACACTTTACACATATCTTTAAGACTTCCAAAAATCCTTTAAAATTTTTTATAAAACCTTTAAGAGATATTATAATTCATATAAAATCCCACACACAAATCACATAATACTTCTTTCATAAACAAAATTCATTTTTCACATCTCACTCACACAAAACAGCCCACAAACGTGTTTCACAACTTTCTTTCCATTTGATAAAACATTTAAGAAATTTATAAAACATTCTAAAAATGCTTGACATATTAAATCACAACTTGAACTTTAAAAAACCCATCTTAAGTGAACACACTCACGAAAACATTACATGAACCCTTTTCCCACTTTTTTTAACTCATTAAACCATTTAGAACTTTCATAGAACACTTTCAAGAAGCATGAAAAGGTTTTGTACCTAAAACCCATTAAAAACCCTCTTTTAAACGCAAAATCTCACCAATAACCTACCAAATTAGTATTGGAATCCCAAACAACATTTAATAAACCACTTGCATATGTTATAAAATAAACCCAAAGATCACCACAAGAGTTACACATAGAAAACACTCAAATTGAAACAAAAGTGAAACAATAAAATTAACCGCTTAACAAACTCCATCAAAAATAGTTTTTAAACAATTAAAAACATATGATGAACATTCCAAATAATTAAATCAAGCATTATAACTAATCAAAAAATTATTACACATGGAATCACCTACTGAAAGTGTCAAAACCCTTAAATCTTGGTGCGAAACATCAACTCTACCACCACCGCACCTCAAGGAAGTGAAAAGCAACATAAAACCTCAAGATTACACCAAAAAGACAAAAGGTTAAACCCTAAGCATGAACCCTAGCTTCTGGACACTTTATAACTCATGAAATGGTGAAAGAAACACTAAGGAAATGGAATAAATCAAAGAGATAAAGACTTACTTGCATGATTTTGATGTTTCCCCCATCAAATCTCTCTTCAAAATTGAGTTCCAAAGGAGTGTGAGAGACCTTAGAGGCTATCCATGGAGGTAGGGCACAAAATAAGTGGATTTGGGTTTATTACATAAGGGAAAAATGGGAATTACAAAATATTTTTAATGACCTAGACACCCTTGCACGGTTTACCTGCATGGTTTAGTAAATCATGTGGCCTAATCGTGTGGCCTGTTATGGCCACCCAAAACTAAGCCAATATCCTCCAATTTTAGGGGTGTCTAAGGGGAAAACCAAGGGGGAAAGGTAGGACAAGGATATGGGAGAAAAATTACCCAATTAATCTATCCTTTTCACCCCAAAACTCATCCAACTCAAGGGTACAAACCACCTTAACAACTTACCCCTCAAGTGGTGCCACTAGAAGTGTCACTAATCCAACTCCAAAACACCACAACCTCACACCATCCATTTAAAAAATAGGAGGCCAATTACCATCCAAGTTCCCCAATAGTAAGTTCATAGATCAAGAACATAAGATACACCAAAATTTCAACCCTGGAACACTCGAAACCCAAGAGAAATCTAAGAACCAAAAGAGGATTTAAAACAAAGCATGGAATCAAAAATCCAGGTGTGAAACAATGTTCACCACATTGACATTTATTACATAAGGGACCACTTTGGGGGAAAAAATAATTGTTACTAAAACTATGTTTTGAATGATTCTAACCAATTCTAGAATAATTCCTTAGAGAAAGAATTTTAGAATACATTTTATCAAATTATTTCCTTCCTGAAGTAAAATTTTATAAAAGTTTCTTTAAGGAAAAAATTTCTGATTTTAGTCTAATGACTAAATTATTATCCTTAAAGTTATTAGTTTTATAACTAGAGTTATCCTCTAAAATATTTTTCTTAGAAATAACACATTTAATATCCTGATAAAGTTTATCATTCTCAGAATTAACTTCCTTAAGGTTTTTAGAAACACTTTAAAAATAAAAAGATTTCTAGTCAGGATACTTGGAAAGATTTGATACTTCTTTAGTTAAAATATAAATTATAGAATTTTATTTCTCTAACTTCTTTTTCTATCTTACAATTTTAATTTTCAAGTACTTTAGAAAATTTGGAAACTTCTTCAAATGAAGGTAAGGTATTATCTTTTGATGAGGAAGATTCATCATCTGAAGATTTATAATAGTCTTCTTTAGGAAAATTTTCATTCAAAAAAGTATTGGTTAAAGATTCATCATTGTGTACCTTAGCT
This sequence comes from Viscum album, assembly GCA_963277665.1. Classification (NCBI taxonomy): domain Eukaryota; kingdom Viridiplantae; phylum Streptophyta; class Magnoliopsida; order Santalales; family Viscaceae; genus Viscum; species Viscum album. The sequence goes on from OY728132.1 coordinate 1,821,992,060, forward strand.
ATAAGAAAATGATTTTCAATGGGTACTATGGCTATAATACCAATATTATTCTGACCATAAGATTCATAATATGAAGATTCATCTAAATAATCACCACCACCGGTGCTCTAGGTGTAATTTTCTTTCAGGAATTTTTTAGCCTTAGACTTGTAATACTTATTTCTATTTCTATCAAAATGATTTTCCTTCATATATTTTCTCTTAATAATAGAAAAATCATATCTGATATGTCTATCCCTTTTTCACTCATAACATGTTACTTCATAATCTTTCTTGTCCTTTCCTTCTTTCTTCTTATATCTATACTAAAAATTCTTCTTTCCCACAATCTTGTTCATCCTTAAAGCATGATTGGCTAATTAATTCTCTGAATTATCACTATCACTTGATTCAGATATAACAATAGATTTATTAGCTTTAGATCTAGTTACCCTTTCTAGAGTCTTGGATTTATATGTAGTAGTGAAAGCTACTCTTCCATTACCATTATTGTTTTTGTTAAAATCAACATCTATCTTCATCCTGGTTTAATGCTGAAGAAGAGTTCCAAATTACTCATTAAGAGTAATGTTAGATACTTTTCTGTTCTCATCAATAGATATCCATTTTGATTCCCACTCATTGGGAATGATGTCAATTATCTTATCTACAAGAACTTCATCATCAAGACCTTTCTCTCCCATAGATTGAAGACTGTTGACAATGATCATAAATCTTTTTTGTACTTTGTAAATAGGTTATCCATAAGGAAATAAGAATCCATGATATTCAGCTCTCAATATAGCTCTTCTAGTTTCTATCACTTTAGAAGTCCCAAAATGTGTAACTCCAAGTTTCTTATAGATGTAGTTGGCATCTTCACAAGAAGATATTATACTATATATATTCCTGGTCATAGAACAAAACAAAGTATTGTGTACCTTGTAATTTAGTTGATATTCTTATTTCTCTTGATTGGTGAAGGTTCTAACTTCCTTATCTAGAATTTCGTAATCCCCAGTAAGCATTACAAATATATCTACTCCAGTTTTAATAAAAAAAGTCTTCATTCTATCTCTCTAGTACTCATAATCATTATCATAAAAAATTAGTGGTATGGTAGGGTTTAAGTTGTCAATGGAGCCAAAATTTATATATTCCATTCTATAAGAAAATATCTTTTCCAAAAAACATGTAAATACCCATAAAAATTCAAGGAATTTTTTTCTTCTTAATTTTCTTTGGGATTTTACAAGAACGCAGTTTCTGACGGCACCTGATTCCGAGGCCCGGTGTGCCCGGAATCTTTTTCCGAAGTTTAGCTCGGGTACGTTCAGTGAACGAACGAGCGGGTTTTTATAACTTTTGAACCGGTGATCGGAATCGAATTCCAAGGGCACCGATGGAATCACAACGCCGGTATTTTCTTAGAAAAACCTTTTCCGGAGTAGCGTTTGTTCGGGTGTGGTTTTTAAATTTTGCGAGTTAAGTAAATGAATAAAATAAAATGGTGTAACCAATTTATTTTATTTTAAGTCGCTTAACCTATATTAAGTGGATAATGTGGGACCCAGAATATCCTACCCACTTGGTAGGATATTTGTGAGGTGGGGCCCACACGAGCCCCACCATTTCGTTTCTTCTTAAGTAACGCAACCACACCCCCCTTTTTAATGAAGTCAACTCTTGCATTTAATCTGGATATTAAACATCTCATTAATTGGGCAGTTTTAAACTCCTCAATTAATTGATCATTTATTTTCTTTTTGAATTTCAAATAGTTGGTTTGAGTGTTCATAAAATAAGACAACACTTATTTTATTTGGGTGGGAACTTGTTGCGTCGAGAGGATTTGGAGAAAAGCCTTCTTCTTCGACGAAGAACGCGAAGAACGTGAAGAACGCGCCGATCTCCGATGAAGAACGCCAAATCCTCGGAGATCGACTACGCGACGCCGTGTACCGCGACGCCAATGACGCTTCTTCCGCGATGCTTCTTCCGTGACGTTCCTTCTCTACGACGTGACGATCCCCCTTCCACTACGCCTTCTTCCGCGATGTGCTTTTCCACGATGAACCCTCGCTTAATGAATTCGACGAGGTAGCAGTTTTGATTCAATTTAATCTTTGTGATTTATACCCTCGGCATATGTTTAAAATTTTTTGGAAGCCTTTTTAAACCGCTAACGTGGTGGGTGCAGACCAACGAACAAGTCCGAACCCACTATCTATTCGTTATTGGTGTGCGGATCGGCGAGCAACGATGAAACAGGACACATGGGCATTGTGAGGTTTTCACAGTGAAGAACCGGTCCCGGGAGGGCCGTTGGCGAAGATGGAAGGAAAATCTGACCATCAGAGCCTGTCCAGTGGTCCGCGGAACGTTCGGCCGGCGCGCCGCCACGGCTGAAGCTACGGCGGCAGGCCGCTGGTCCCGCGACCGCGCGGGACCGAGGGAGGTGGGACGCGGTGCTCGGCCGCGTCCGTTGACAAGGAGCGGCCCCCCATGGGGCCGCGGTTACATGCTGGCGGGGGGCAGCGTGCCACCCCGCACCGCTCGGCCGAAACGGCCGAGCCGCCCGACCAGACTGCCAGGCCGGGCCGTGACAGCCAGGCCGGGCTGCGCCCAAGTGGGCCGGACCCGGACCCGGGTCGGGTCGACCCGGTTCGGGCCGACCCAGGGGGTACCGGGCCGGGTCGGACCGGGCCCGAACCCCCTAATACCAGACTTTTTCGGTCTGTTACACATAACTTGGGACACAAACCTCCGATCGATGCACCGTTAGTTGTATAGAGATCCTTGGATCAAGACGGTCATTTCAGTATATTACACTCAAGGTTTCGGAATACTTTGGGTTCAGCCGGGTTGGTTCGTACACGAAACCAACTGGGCCCTCGGAGCGGAAACGCTTATAACTTGAGCTCCGGACATCCGATTGACGTGCCGTCAACTTTGTTGGATTCCACTTAGTGATAAAGACCTTTTGGATTACTCCGCTCGAGGTTTGGATGCATTTGGAGTACGGTCAGGTTGGTTTTGACTTAAAAACCAACCTAACCCCTGGAACGAAAAAGCCAATAACTCTCAGACCGGGCATCCGATTGACGCGCCGTCTGTGACGTTGAGTTCCTATTGACGATACGGAACTTTTGGATACATAAAATCCGGACTATGTTTCAGTTGATGTATCAGCCCCTCGGCTCGTGGATCGGACCCTCCCGAACGAGCTTGCTGTGTGCGGGAACCCTATAGCTGGCTGCGACTGCGACGACGATGACGACTGTGCAGAAATCCTCCGTGGATTCGATGGCGATGACTACAACACTCAGCGATCCTACGTGGATCAGTGCTACCGATCTTGTGTGGGTCAGATCCTGTGTGGGTCAGCGCTCAGCGGTCCTGTGTGGGCCAGCGCCTACATATCCTGTGTGGGTCCGATCCTGTGTGGGTCATTGCGGGGGCTAGTTACCTATTGATCCTGTGTGGGTCAGATCCTTTGTGGGTCATTGCGGGGGTTAGTACCTATCGATCCTTTGTGGGTCCGACGGCTTAAATGAATCAGTGGCTATATCAGATCATCTCTATCGTCATACGAAGAAGTATACCTGTGTGAGTTGAATCTTGACTTTCAATCCTTATCTTCGATAAGTTTGAATTGTTATCCTGTGTGGATTACGTTTTGCTTTCCTGTGTAGAATGGGTTGTGTTTTCCTGTGTGAACTGGGTTGTACTTGGGCTCGGATGTTGGAGCTGAACGAGAATTGATGACTTAGGTATATGTATGGGCATATACCTAAGAAGTGCCGGATGTTACTTTGTGTTTGCATCTTTCCTTTGTGGATTATCCTTTGTAGATTCTGGGAGACCTTTGGGGGTCTCAGGGTCCCTACTGAGTAGCTTATACTCACCCCTACACGGGCTATGCTCGCACTACGTTGTGTTGGTTACAGACGACAGACAATGATGATCGTGGTTGAGGCTTACGAAGCAGTCAGTACCTAGAGGTGGACCCCAGGGCGGGGTGTACTCGGAGCGGACGGCTGGACCCGGGGAGCTGTGGAGGCTATCTGTACCCACCCTTCAGGTGGGAATTCCAGTGGACAGCTCGAGGCTGCGGCTTTACTTTTCAGTTGTTGTACTCCCTTTTTCAGTTTTACTTTACTTTCAGTTTGGGTTTGTTTTCTGGCCCACTTACTTTTCCGCACTTACTGTTGTACCCAGTTTTTACTCAGTGTTTACTTCTGCTTGCTTGCTCTGTGGTGTTTGTTTACTTTACAAAGGCAATGCCTTCCCTTTTTACTGGGAATTACGCCTTGGTGCTAGTCGCCAGACCCTGGCCTATGGAAGGTGGGCTTGGGGTAGTCACGGCATGGGCCCCGAGGATGGGTCGTGACAAATTGGTATCAGAGGAGTTCGGTTCTACCACAGAACTCAGGACTCTGTTATTTTTCTATGTGAAGCAATAGTGTTAAGAGTATTGAGTGTGGTTATTAGTCCAGGGAGTCCAGTGTTGGTGCGGCGGCCGATGTATTCATACACCAGGACCCAGACATCTGATTTCCGACTTAATGCACGAAAACATTGATTGCATGTATGTTTCAAGTTTTCTTGGTGATTACTTTGTGTCAGCTCACCAGGTATATTGTTTGACCATGGTGCACCTGTTTCTTTTCAGGATGGCCCCACGACGATATCCAGCTAGGGTTCCGAGCGTTGTGCGTGATGACAGCCCACCGAGCGACGAGGCCTCGGTATAGGGCCCTTTGATAGTAGAGGCACCGACGGTACCACTACCCGCCGAGCCACCGATGCTACCAGCCCCAGCCGCTGACGATGCACGTCTCCTTAGTGCACTGCATGAGTTTCAGCACCAGCGACTACCCAGGTTCCACGGGGAGACGGACCCCCAGGCAGGCTAGGATTGGCTGGAGGTAGTTGTTCAGGTTTTCAGGTTATTGAGGACACCAACAGACCTCATGGTGATCCTCACAACGAGCCTCCTACACGCGGTAGCAGACAGATGGTGGAGTTTGATTCTCCAGGTGCACGACGAGGCATCTATTCTCTAGACGGACTTTGAGAGCCTCTTCTGCTCGGAGTTCGTCCCAGCCACCCTCCGTGCGGTGCACATCCAGGAGCTTCTGCAGCTGCGGCAGGGCAGCTTGACGGTCGCCCAGTACTCGGTGAGATTTACCGATCTCTCACACTACTCGACGGACATGGTACGAGACCCATTATTCCTGGCCTGAACCTTTGAGCAGGGATTGAGGCATGAGATCAGGGCATCTCTGATCTCTCTCAGCATTCTGACATAGGAAGGGGTACTCGAGCAAGCCCTTCTCATCGAGAGATTCCTTGATGAGCCTACTTCAGCAGCGAGACCTGCCGCAGGGCGGCATGTAGCAGAGTCTTCTGCAGCAGGCAATCGACGGATGACTCATGGGTCCAGGCAGACCAGACCCTCAGGCAGATGACCTCAGGACACTGACTCAATGGTGTGGGGAACATAGTGTGGAGCCAGTCTTTCAAGAGGCAGACATTGCTATGCATGCGGTGGGCAGGGCCACATGGATCGTGACTACCCGACCCGCCGTGCAGAGGAGCAGCAGACGGTTGAGGGACCACCCAGGCAGAGGTAGAGGGTTGACTATGACGGTCCGCAGGGAGAAGGCGGACGAGGCAGAGGAGCTGGCCGAGCAGCAGGTGGTGGGAAACACTTTGAGGCTCTACCACAACCACCACCAGGAGGTCCACCCCGACCACAGGGAGCTGGCGGGCAGAGACAGGCACAGCTTCAGGCAGCGGAGGCCTAAGACCACGGCGTGCCTGAGATGATTCGAGGTACTATCTGTGTCTATTCCACCCTTGCTGCAGTTCTTATAGATATGGGAGCGAGTCATTCTTTTATAGACGCTACCCTTGTTCGGAGCTCGGAGATTCCGACGGAGCCATTGGCTCGATCCTTACGGCTAGAGATTCCTACGTGAGCAGACTCGACGATTACGCACTGGTTCCAGCAGTGTGAGCTTACTCTAGGAGGGGAGAGCTTCGGCTGGGATCTTCTTGTAGCAGCGTCAAGGCCTTACGACGTCATCTTGGGCATGTATTGGTTATCTATAGTCCATGATCATATTGACTGTATTAGGCGCAAGGTGCGGTGTGTACGCATCGACGGGAGCAGGTTCACCTTCACCGGTGAGAAGGGAGCCTTTGCAGCACAGGATGGACTCATGTAGAGGAGAGGACAACCCATCACTCATCAGTTGGCTAGCCTCATCCTAGGAGTATTTGACGTGCGGAGTCCTGGTTTTCCTACAGTGGTGGATCAGTATGCGGACGTTTTCCCCGACGACGTTCCGGGACTACCTCCTCGCAGAGAGGTAGATTTTTATATTGACCTATACCCCGGGACAACCCCGATATCCACTCTAGAGTATTGGATGGCCCCTGCTGAGCTTCGAGAGCTACGGGTACAGTTGGAGGACTTGCAGGGCAAGGGATTCATCCGACCTAGTGTTTCACCCTGGGTTTCCCCGATTTTGTTCGCCAAGAAGGCAGATAGGAGCTTGCGAATTTGTGTCGACTATCATCGCCTAAACTAGGTGACCGTGAGGAACAAGTATCCGCTACCGAGGATTGACGATCTCTTTGATCAGTTTAAGGGAGCACGGTGGTTCTCGAAGATAGACCTCATGTCAGGCTATCATCAGCTCAGAGTTCGGGACGAGGACGTGCAAAAGACGAACTTCAGATGTCGGTACGACCACTATGAGTTCATGGTTATGCCATTCGGCGTAACCAATGCTCCAGTAGTGTTCATGGCCCTCATGAATAGGATCTTTCAGCCATACCTCGATCGATTTGTCGTGGTATTCATCAACGAAATTTTGATTTACTCGACCACTAAGGAGGAGCACGCCCACCACTTACGGGTTGTACTAGACACACTCCGAGAGAACCAGCTTTATAGAAAGCTCTCAAAGTGTCAGTTATGGATACGCGAGGTCGAATTCTTGGGACACGTCATCTCTGAGGCGGGAGTTGCAGTGGATCCTGCGAATATCAAGACAGTGCTAGCTTGGGAGCCACCCAGGAGCGTGGCGGAGGTGCGGAGTTTCTTGGGACTAGCTGGGTACTACCGGAGATTTGTGCCAGACTTCTCCAGAGTTGCGGCACCACTCTCATCTTTGACGTAGAAGGGGAAACCATTTGTGTGGTCCAACAGATGTCAGTAGATCTTCCAGGAGCAGAGACAGAGATTGACTAGTGCACCTATCTTGAGGTTACCGGAGGAGGGAGTAGGGTACGTAGTTTAATGCGATGCATCAGTGACCAGACTCTAATGTGTCCTGATGCAGGAGCGGGCCATGATCACCTATGGATCACGTCAGTTGAGGCAGCATGAGCAGAACTATGCTACCCATGACCTGGAGTTAGTAGCAGTGGTCTTCTCTCTGAAGATGTGGTGACACTATCTGATGGGCGAGCGCTTTACAGTCTATTCTGACCATCAGAGTCTCAGGTACATCTTCTCGCAGAAGGACCTGAACCTGAGATAGTGGAGATGGCTCGAGTTCCTCCAGGACTATGACTTTGAGATAGTATATACTCCTGGGAAGGGGAACGTAGTATCCGATTCTCTCAGCAGGAGGACGGGAATTCAACTACTTGGGGAGGCGACAGAGCAGCTAGCTGCTTTGTAGATATCCTTCGTGGATAGAGATGGAGGATCCTTCCTTCAGTCACTCACAGTCACTCCTCCACTACTCCAGCGGGTCAGAGAGGCACAGCATGGGGACGCTAACTGTGAGACACGGCGTGCTCAGATATCCTTAGGACATGCACCTGATGGTTTCTATGTAGGAGGAGAGCACGAAGTCCTTTTCAGAGGATGTACCTTGGTACCAGTTTCTTTACGGGAGGAGGTGCTGAGAGAGTTTCACACTTACCATTTGGCGGTACATCCTGGCATGGCGAAGATGTACCAGGATCTCAGACAATAGCACCGGTGGCCAGGCATGAAGAAGGTTGTGGTAGAGTTCGTTTCTCGATGCCTCACCTGCCAGCAGGTGAAGGAAGAGCACTAGGTACCAGCAGGCTTGGTACGGCCCTTGGAGGTCCCGGAGTGGAAGTGGGACGACATATCTATGGACTTCATGACTGTACTTCCACGCACTTCCAGAGGTCACGACTCCATTTGGGTGATTGTCGACTGAATCACCAAGTCGGCACAATTCTTACCCATCAGAGAGCAGGGCTCAGTGGAGAGCTTGGGACGTCTCTACATTCAGGAGATTGTACGACTTCATGTTGTGCCATCATCTATCGTCTCCGATCGAGATGCTCACTTTACTTCCCAGCTTTGTAAGGGGTTGCAGGAGGCGTTTGGGACGCAGCTACGTCTGAGCACCGCCTTTCACCCTCAGACAGATGGTCAGATGGAGAGGAACATTCAGAATCTCGAGGACATGCTCTGTGCATGTGTCCTCGACTTTGGTCGCAGCTGGGAGGACCACCTACCCTTGGTGGAGTTCGCGTACAACAACAGCTACCACTCCACCATCGGGATGGCACCATACGAGGCGTTGTACGACCGACCTTGCAGATCTCCTCTGTGCTGGACAGACCCTGGGGAGTCAGCACTTGTGAGACCGGAGATGGTCTAGGCCACGACAAAGAAGGTCCAGGTCATCCAGGAGCGGATGAGGACGGCTCAGAGCCGGTAGAAGTCTTATGCTGACAGGAGGCGGAGGCCACTTGAGTTCGAGGATGGTGACCGCGTCTTCTTTCGGGTCTCATCTCAACGTGGATTATAGAGATTTTTCCGAGGCAGCAAGTTATCTCCACGCTTCATCGGACCTTTCCAGGTCCTCAGCAGGGTTGGAGAGGTGGCTTATCGCCTGGCTCTACCACCTCAGTTGCACCGGGTGCATGACGTCTTCCACGTATCCCAGCTGAGGATGTACGTGCATGACCCGACGCATATCATTTACCATGAGGAGCTAGACGTTTATGATGGGGAAACTTTTGCGGAGGTCCCAATGGAGATTGGGGATTGATAGGAGCGGGTCCTACGTGGATGGTCGATTCCTCTAGTGCGCATCAGATGGAAGCACGAGAACCTCCAGGAGAGCACTTGGGAGCAGGAGGCTCAGATGCATGCTCAGTACCCACATTTGTTTCCCTAGTTTTTTATGAATCTTTATGGGGACGTAAAGTCTTGAGGTGGGAGTGATGTAAAGACCCATAAAAATTCAAGGAATTTTTTTTTCTTAATTTTCTTTGGGATTTTACAAGAACGCAGTTTCTGACGGCACCTGATTCCGAGGCCCAGTGTGCCTGAAATATTTTTCCGAAGTTTAGCTCGGGTACGTTCAGTGAACGAACGAGTGGATTTTTCTAACTTTTTAACCGGTGCTTGGAATCAAATTCCGAGGGCACCGATGGAATCGCAATGCCGATATGTTCTTAGAAACACCTTTTCCGGAGTTGCATTTGTTCGGGTGTGGTTTTTAATTTTTGCGGGTTAAGTAAATGAATAAAATAAAATGGTGCGACCAATTTATTTTATTTTAAGTCGCTTAACCTATGTTAAGTGGATGATGTGGGACCCACAATATCCTACCCACTTGGTAGGATATTTGTGAGGTGGGGCCCACACGATCCCCACCGTTTCTTTTCTTCTTAAGTAATGCACCCGCACCCCCCTTTTTAATGAAGTCAACTCTTGCGTTTAATCTAGATATTAAACGTCTCATTAATTGGGCGGTTTTAAACTCCTCAATTAATTGATCGTTTCTTTTCTTTTTGAATTTCAAAGAGTTGGTTTGAGTGTTAACAAAATAAGACAACACATATTTTATTTGGATGGGAACTTGTTACGTGGATAGAATTTGGAGAAAGACCTTCTTCTTTGACGAAGAACGTGAAGAACGCGAAGAACGCGAAGAACGCACCGATCTCTGGCGAAGAACGCCAAATCCCCGAAGATCGACTACGCGACGCGGTGTACCGTGACGCCAACGACGCTTCTTCCGCGACACTTCTTCTGTGATGTTCCTTCTCTGCGATGCGACAATCCCCCTTCCGCGATGCCTTCTTCTGCGAAATGCTTTTTTGTGACGAACCCTCGCTCAACGAATTAGACGAGGTAGGGGTTTTGATTCAATTAAATCTTTGTGATTTATACCCTCAACATATGTTTAAAATTTTTCGGAAGCCTTTTTAAACCACTAATGCGGTGGGTGCGGACCAACGAACAAGTCCAAACCCACAGTCTCTTCATTCTTGGTGTGCGGATCGGCGGGCGATGATGAAGCAGGCCGCACGGGCGTTGTGAGGTCTTCGCAATGAAGAACCGGTCCCGGGAGGGCCGTTGGGGAAGATGGCAGGCAAATCTGACCACCGGAGCCCGTCCAGTGGTCCGCGGAACGTTCCGCCGGCGCACCGCTGAGAAGGGCCTCCGCTGGTCCCAAGAACGTGCGGGACCGTTGGAGGTGGGACGTGGCGCTCGGCCGCGTCCGTTGACAAGGAGCGGCCCCCCATGGGGCCGCGGTTACATGCTGGCGGGGGGCAGCGTGCCACCTCGCACCGCTCGGCCGAAACGGCCGAGCCTCCCAATCGGACCGCCGGGCCGGGCCGCGCCCAAGCGGGCCGGACCCGGACCCGGGTCGGGTCGACCCGGTTCAGGCAGACCCAGGGGGTACCGGGCCAGGTCGGACCGGGCCCGAACCCCCTAATACAGGACTTTTTCGGTCTGTTACCCATAACCTGGGCTACAGAACTCCGATCGATGCATCGTCAGTTGTGTAGAGATCCTTGGATCAAGATGGTTGTTTCAGTATATTACACTCAAGGTTTCAGAGTACTTTATTTTTGGCCAGGTTGGTTTGTACACGAAACCAATCGGGCCCTCGGAGCGGAAACACTTATAACTTGAGCTCCGGACGTCCGATTGACGTGCCGTCGACTTTGTTGGATTCCTATTAGTGAGACAAACCTTTTGACTTACTCCTATAGAGGTTTGGATGAAGTTGGAGTACGTTCGGGTTGGTTTTGACTTAAAAACCAACTGGGCCCCTGGAATGAAAAAGCCAATAACTCTCAGACCGGGCATCCGATGGACGCGCCGTCTGCGACGTTGAGTTCCTGTTGATGATACAGAACTTTTGGATACATCAACTCTGGACTATGTGTCAGTTGATCTATCAGACCCCCGGCTCATGGAGCGGACCCCCCCGAATGAGCTTGTTGTGTGCGGAAACCCTAGAGCTGGCTGCGACTGCGACGACGATGACGACTGTGCAGAAATCCTCTGTGGATTCGACGACGACGACTACAACACTCAGTGATCCTACGTGGATCAGTGCTACCAATCCTGTGTGGGTCAGATCCTGTGTGGGTCAGCGCTCAGTGGTCCTGTGTGGTCCAGCACCTACAGATCCTGTGTGGGTCCGATCCTGTGCGGGTCATTGCGGGGGTTAGTTACCTATCGATCCTATGTGGGTCAGATCCTTTGTGGGTCATTGCGGGGGTTATCTACCTATCGATCCTATGTGGGTCAGATCCTGTGTGGGTCAGATCCTTTGTGGGTCATTTCGGGGGTTAGTACCAATCGATCCTTTGTGGGTCCGACGACTTAGATGAATCAGTGGCTATATCTGATCATTTCTATCGTCATATGAAGAAGTATACCTGTGTGAGCTGAATCTTGACATTCAATCCTTATATTCGATAAGTTTGACTTGATATCCTATGTGGATTACGTTTTGCTTTCCTGTGTGGAATGGGTTGTGTTTTCCTATGTGGACTGGGTTGTACTTGGGTTCAGATGTTGGTGCCGAACGAGAATTGATGACTTAGGTATATGTATGGGCATATACCTAAGAAGTGCCGGATGTTACTTCTTGTTTGTATCTTTCCTTTGTGGATTATCCTTTTTGGATTCTGGGAGACCTTCGGGGGTCTCAGGGTCCCTAATAAGTAGCTTATACTCACCCCTGCACGGGCTATGCCCGCACTACGTTGTGTTGGTTGCAGATGACGGACAACGCTGATCGTGGTTGAGGCTTGCGGAGCAGTTGGTACCTGGAGGTGGACCCCAGGGCAGGGCGTACTCAAAGCGGACAGATGGAACCGAGGAGCTGTGGAGGCTATCTGTACCCACCCTTCATGTGGGACTTCCAGTGGACGGCTAGAGGCTGCGACTTTACTTTTCAGTTGCTGTACTCCCTTTTTCAGTTGTACTTTACTTTCAGTTTGGGTTTGTATTCTGGCCCACTTACTTTCCTGCACTTACTATTGTACCCAGTTTTTACTCAGTGTTTACTTTTGCTTGCTTGCTCTGTGGTGTTTGTTTACTTTATAAAGGAAATGGCTTCCCTTTTTACCGGGAATTACGCCTTGGTGCTAGTCTCCAGCCCCTGGCCTATGGAAGGTGGGCTTGGGGTAGTCATGGCACGGGCTCCAAGGATGGGTCATGATAAAACTTATTAATAGAAAAAGCTTATAATAAAAAAATCTTTATGAAAAACTTGAACAAGAAAAGTTAAACAAGAAGAATTTTGAATAAGGAAAAACTTGAGAAAGAAAATATATATGTGAGTACAAGTATTTCAAGGACCAACTTTGATACCAATTGTAGGATCAAAATAGTGTATGTGGATTCTCAATTACAAGAGGGGGGGGGGGTGAATTGTAGGTTTAAAAAAAATATTGTTTTTAACCTTAAGGAAAACTATGTTTAACAAATTTAAACAAGGTAAATTCAAAAACCCTATTTTAGTTTTTAACTATGAAACAAACTCTATTAGAGTCCGAAAATATGGATCTAGAAAAGAAACACAAGAAAAAAAATACTTATAGAAAGATTCTACCTTAAAGTGTATATAATATTATTTATCAGAGTATTTAAAGTACAAGAAAGTATAAGAAAGTTATACTTTATTTCTTTATCAAAATACAGAGGAAATAAAACTTGAAACAAGAACAAGTAACAAGAAAGAAATCTTTTAACCCAAAGAGTAGGGTATCCAACAACCTTGGATAAAGGTCCCTTGATTTATACTTTCAAGAAAGTCTATATTACCCACACCAGGGTAACCCCTTGATAGAAATTTCAGAGTCTATCTTGAAATCCATGCAATCCCTAAAACTTTAAGGTAGTTGAAACCTATGTCTTCCTATCCCCAGAAGCCCTTAATTTTACTTAGCAACAATCAGAGTCACATGAAGTAGGATGAAAAAGATATTCATGAAATGCACAAGGCATGGGACTGTATCTCTATAAATCACTTCATATCATTACAACATGTAATCTCTAGATCAATTATGATCTTATTCAAATGAGCTTCTATTTATAGGAAAAACTTAAACAGTCGACTCCCTCCTTCAATGGTCATATTTTTCCTTTAATTTTGGAGGGACCTGTACATGTGTCACTCAACCAATAGTTGGTTAGAAAAAAATTGTACGAAATCATTTTATAGTTACAAAAGCATGTGTAAGTAAAATGAAGTAGCTTAATCAAATTTGAATATCTGGAATCTAATGAAAAATAGAATTTAGGGTCTAAAAGTATAAACAACCAGATTCTATAAACATGAATATTTAGATTCTGTTTGTCAAAGAATTTGAAGTCTAAATTCTGAGGAATTCAGAGTCTGAATTCTGAGGAATCCAGAGTCTGAATTTTGAGGAATTCAGAGTCTAAATTATGAAGAATTTTGAGTCTGAAATTTGAGGAATTCATAGTCTAAATTTCAAGGAATTCAGAGTCTAAATTTCATAGACTTCAGAGTCTTAATTTCAGAAAATCCAGAGCCTGAATTTTAGAGAATTCAGAATCTGAATTTTAGAGAATTCAGAGTATGAATTTCCAAGAATTCAGAGTCTAAAAACAAAAGACTAGATAAGGATCCAAATATTTTACTTAGTAATAAAATTAACTTGGTTTTGTAAGGTCAATGAAAACTAGGGTAAGGATAAAAAATTTCCTTAGGGAAAGGAAATTTTCCTTAAGAAAACAATCCTTAGAGAAAGATAATTTTCCTTAAGATAAATTGTTTGTGATTTTCAAAACATAGAAGAATGGAAAAGTCTTAAGTAAACCTTATTGACTCAATAGTTAGTTCATATCAATCATAAAGTGATGACAATCATAATTGTGGTAATATTCACATGATGGATGACTATGGTCAGTTGATAATGAATAAGGTTCATAGTAAAATTCATGTCCACTTTTCATGAACCCTCCTATTGGATGACACCGACACATGTAATTATTATTTCATTAGAGATCCAGGAGTTGAAAATTATGGTGGAATGTAACACCCCAAGATTTTATGAAAAATATTCTTTTAATTTCATTAATGTCCTGTGTTGTATGCTACACCAAGATTAACTTGCGCTATACGCAACACCGTATTAGCTTGCAGTATATGCAACACTATTCTTGGATCGTGTTACACACAATTTTGATAATAGTTATTCTACGCAACATTGAGTATATATATATATATATTCAATGTATAAATGAAATATGGTTGGATTATGTTATATGAAACAATGAAGGATTCTTTCACAACACGCAACCCTGACTTGGCTTGCATTACACGCAATCGCGACCTTCCTCGATAGCGTGTGTTGTACGCAATACCGGGTTTTACTAAACAACGATATATTATTATAATATTATTATGAACTAGAAGTTATGAATAGTATTAACTAAATTTTGAATCTTATAACATTATTATTCTTCTTGCACATTTTCTAAAACATGGTATAAGAACAAAATAAATTTTTCGGGTAAAATAAGTATTTTTCAAAAAATGCAGTTTTGCCGCCTTTTGATGGAGCACCCACTTTAAATCTAGTTTTTGACATGTTTATAAGTTCAAATTGAAAAAATAAAATTCTTCTTTGGAATCATGAAATAAAAATTTACTTTGGATAAATTTTCATATCATTCTGGTAACTTTCATATTTTGATGAATAGTAAAAACACGCTATATTTTAATTAAAAACAACTTTTTCAATCAAAATAATTAATAGTGATAAATTATTAATTTGAGTAGTTTTAAATTATATTTAGAATATATTTTTACAATTTAATACAATGTTGGTCATTGAATATAATTTCACATTTAAACCAGACACAAACAAGTGTCAATCTTTTGATAGTTATTATCTCTTAAGAACACGCTATTTGTTTTGACGACGGGAATTAATTTTTTAAATTAATTAATGCAAATAATATGTTTTGAATTTGGTAAAATAGACATCATTTTTGAGTTCATAATATCAAATATAGCTTAGGCTTAATTTTTGGTATTTTTCAGGAAACTTTCATTTTTTGATGAATAGTGAAACCACTAAGTGGTAGTTAAAAAAAATGAATTTTTCATAAAACTTAATTTTACCGCTTCTGTGAATGGAATTTAGAAAATCCGAGAGACACAGTTGATGTCAGTAAATAAAATGTGGTTCAATGAGATGAAAATAATTTTTTGGTGAATAGTTACTTTTTACTTTTTTTTAACACGGTTAAAAGTAAATAGGGTAATTAAGGGTAAAAATGATATTATTATTACCCTAACACATGTCATAATTCTATTGGAAAAGTGTAAATCAACCAAAAACAACCTTAGGAATAAAATATGTCCATTTAGGCCCACTTGGATTAGATTAGGACATTTATTATTAATTTATTTAAAGAAGGGTTAAAATAGTTAAAATCAAAGGTTAATAAGTAAATCATTTTTAATATGGGGTTATACATAAGATAAATTCAACTATAACCATTCATTAGAAAGATAAAACGATTTCCTACATAATCGTATTTTATTTTTAATTTTTAGACATTAAATAATTTAATTTATTTATGACACAAAGATGATGCAGTAATTATCTTATTAATGAAATATTGACATAATTGATGTTATAAACACCAAAATAAATGTAATTTGACACTTTTTATGAATTAAACTAATTTTATAGATTAATATGACATGTCAGTATTGATTTAATTAACTTTTTTCGAACTAATAATTCTGTTATGATTTTCACAAAAATTAATTACTAAATAGTGTCAAAATTGATATAAAATAGTTTTTAAAACAAATATTATATTAGTAATTGTTATTTTGTTCCTAAAAATCTAAGGTTCGGCCAAATGACTTATATAAGGTTATATATATTAATAATAAACAACTTGGGGTTCGTTTGGATGCTTATAGTATGTTTAGTAACCTTATAGTATAAGAACACAAGAAGACACGGTAAAAGTAAAATTATTTAACTTAATGTTAAATCTAAATGATAAGGTTAAAATAGGAACATAAACTTGTCTAAATTCTATTGGATGAGAGGATTTAGACCCATACCCACCTTAGATTCGAAATAAATCAGTTTTGAGCTATTTAAACCCAAACTTGACTTTATAATAAAATAATATTTTTAGTTTTTCCAAAGGAGCCCCTCTCCTCCCTTATAAAAGGGCACCTCCTCCCCCTCTTCCTCACACAACTTTGAGCCTTCAATATCGGCCAAACCCTGCCAATTTCCCTTCTCCACTTCCCTATAAACATCATAGAGGTTCTGGTCTTCCTCAAAGACCAATTTTAGTGCCCTAAAAGGAGATCTCAAAGAGGCGCTTCAAAGAAGAGGTAATGTCCGTTACCGATTCTTTCATCTTTATTTCTTCTTCCACTTCTTCTTCTTAGGTTGTTTCATTATGAAGTAATAACATCAGTATCACTTATATACTGATATGTTATTATAATTATGAAACAACCTTATTTCACCATCTATCCATCCTATGGAAAATGAAATCACCGCGCGTGCGTACGTACAGAATACCGTCTCCACGCCGTGGTGTAATCTATTTTCCACCACCACCTTACTTGGATGGGTATAATGGTGTAAATAATAACTATATATGATTATTGTAAAGTGATATTGATTCTGAAATAGTATACATACACTCCAATACAATTTCACGATCATGAGAACGATATCATCGCTCGTGCGTACGTACGGACTACCGTCTCCACGACGCGATGAGATTCATTCTCCACGTTAACCATTCATGAATGATTATAAAGTATATATAATAATTAATAATGAAATATATGACATAATAATGATTCTGGATTTATGTGTATATATATGTATGTCATCTACTTAATTCCATTCAACTCAATAAGGAAAAGAAAACAACGTTCATGTATACGTACGGTCTACCGTCTCCATGAACGATGTATTTCTTTCCATTTACTGATCTATTATATATATATATATTCTGAATATATATTATATATAAATCATGTTTTATATTCTGTAATTAAGTAATCCTGATCTAAGTAATCATATGAATAATTACAAGTCAAAACACGGATGAAAAATGAAACGATTTTACCCAAAACGCTCTTTAACATGGAATTTACAAAAGAACGGGTAATATAAAGCCATAAGTGGACCATATATGATATCATAACAATGAGTATGATTCTGGAATAAGTCAATGACATTATTTAAATCATTATACAGGAGGTTTGGACACATACGAAGCAAATCAGACCTAAGGTAAGGGAAATATCACAATCTCATTTTTATCCGAGATTTTTTATACTTTGGTATTTACTGGGGTGTATTTTATCATCCACATCCATGTTTCCTCAATATGTAATATTTATATCCTTCTAAAATAATTTATATCCAATTTTACCCGTCGGTGAGTTTTTAGTAAAAGATATGAAAGGAATCTTTTGTCGTTTTTCGTACGAGGTACTTTTTGACTTTTCCAACAAAAGTACGAAGAATGTTTTTTTAACTTATACGGCATGAATGGATTTTTAAAACATTATTTCCAAGAATATTCCTTTACGAGTTTTCAAGTTTATTTTTAATCAACTTCTTTTAGTTTAAAATTGTATGACATGTTAAGAAAGGAAAATGTTTTTGAAGTAGAAAGGATATTTTCCTCAAGAATGGAGTTCAAGTGTTTTATAAAAATTATTTTCCATATAAGATAATATAGGGTTCTATTTCTATCCCTATTATTACATTTACTTGATTATGTTGTGATGGAAATATTTTTATGAATTTTTTTATCTTATATGAATTGTTTTATGATGTCATGATGTTTAAGATTCCCATTTTTATTACATGGGTTATGCAATGATGTATGATTTATGATTTTGTGGCACACATAAGAATGGTATCATTATGAGATGGGTGGGACCTCTATCTCCCTCCAATGCATTGGGTAAAAATTTTATATCTCATGAGATAGACATGGCTGGAACGGTAGGTTATACCAGTTCAGTGAAACAGGACTGAAACGAGGAGTGAACTCGGCTCAGAAAGGGACTTTGTCCACTAAGATAGTCTTTGCAATGAGTCTTGACTAATAAGAAATGATTCTATATGATTATGTGTGTATGCCAAAAAGTTTCATGTTTTAAGTTATGATTATTGGGATTACATTTCACTACTATTATTTATCCCATGTTATGATATTATGATCTCTTTTGTAGGTTAAGATTTCCAAAATGTTATGTTCTTATGAATATGATGTGATTGATATTTCTTTTGTTTACCCTTACTGAGCATTTGAGCTCACCATTTTATGTTTTCTTTTCCCCAAGATATAAAGAAAGGTTTTAGGTATAAAAAAAGGAAGATCTTTATGGGAGATATTGAAGATCTTTCACCATGATTAGAAGATTATACTCCGAGTTTCTAAAGACACTAAACTATTACGGTCCTTGCGTGTGTGTTTTTTATTATGTACTAAGTATTCCGCAAAAGTAATGTAATGTCCATGTACGTTAGGCTTCGGGTCTCTACAGTTGGTATTAGAGGAAAGGTTTAGTCAACCTTTGGAAACTAGGATGCGAAAACTTTAGGAAGATCCTTAGAGATATTTCTAAGGTATGTCTAGGGATGTCCCTAAGGATAAGTGTGCGTAGAAGATATAGTCCTAGAACTACGGTAACGATCTTAGAATTTAACCTAAGATGTTAGATATTGAGGGTTCTCCCCCTTTACTATGTTGTTTTCCCTAGCATGATTTTTTCCTCTCACACTATTCTTTTTGGGTTTTAGAAAATGGCTGGAAACAGGAAGATTCAGGATAATAGAGGATATGATGGACAATGGAATGATTTTCTTCACGAGAAACCAAATGAAACAGGATCTGGAAGTCCAAACATCGTTATTATGCCTAATCATAAATCTCATAATATGATCAATAATCTCAACTTTGGTAAGTTTCCCGACTCAGATAATAAGAGAAAGATGGAGTTTCATGATGATCATAGAGGAAAGAAAGTTCAATTTCCCTCATGTAAATCATGTGGGAAGAGATATTAGGGAGATTGTTTCAAAGGAACTGGAAGATGCTTTGGGTGTGGAAAAGAAGGACACAAAGCCAGTAAGTGCAAAGGAAAAGGTTCAGTTAACACCAGGGATGAGGATAATGGTATTGCTACGACATTAACAATGGTTAAATGTTTTAAATGTGGAATGTACAGGCATTATGCAAACCAATGCCCTAAGGGAAAGTCTCATGAAGAGAATCAATATGGTCGTATGGGTAGTATTTATGTTGATGATGATGAAGAGACTACAAATGATATGTGAGATGAAATAATTGTTGAAGCTCAGTCAATGGTTTAAGAATGTAGTGGAATGATTACATGTTTATCATGTGTAATGTTGTATAAGTAATCTCATGGTACTATGGAATAAAGAGACATCTAAGGATTGTTACACTGTTGTCTTTCCTTGAGTTTTGAAAGTGTATGATTAATGGTACCAGTATCCATGAAAGGTTATTCAGATATTTTTGGAATGTAGATGATATGCGCATAATGAAGGGATAAGGAGAAAATTAAATGTTTGATAGTATTCATGATCTCATGACTGATATAAGGAGAAGGTTATATCATGGTTTGAGTATGTAGAATTTTTGGATTTTGGTATGTGGAAAGAGTTAACTTTTGACTGCATTCATGTTTTCACTAAGGTTCAATGGGTATTCATTCTTCAAGAGAATACATGATTAAGGTATTCACATGTTTGTAATTTGACCAACAAGATATATCTTATGATATATGGGGGATAAATGATGGCATTCACATGATCATTTTCTTTATACTATGAGCTTGGACCGAAGTATTTTAGATAAGCCTAATGATTGGAATGGATTATGTTGGACATAAGTTAGTATTGTTTAAGGATAATTTTTTTTGATATTGTTGATGGGATGTTATAGTAATATAGCTTTAGAAAAAGGAAAACCTGCAGGACGGGCGACAACCCATCGCGTCGGACAAGGTTGTGGGAATCGAACCCACAACCGAAGTGCGACTGGCCTTTATCGCCTACCACTGGCCTACAGGAAGTCCCTGTTTAGTAGAAACTAGTTTTATTATATTAAGCAGTATGATATATGAAGTATAAGTCCATTTTAGAAACCATATATGATTAATCTCACTATAGATGGACTTATGTATTTTTTGATAACTTTTCTAACCTTTTGTTTGAGACAGATGGAATGACCCATCATTCTATCTCATGATCTGCTAACATATCACGAATGACAAATTCAACTTCATTTCTTTAAGAGATGAAGTGGAAATTTTCCAAAGAACGACCAACGGTGAGACTATACCAAAATCACAGAAGTATTTCTTCTAATTCCAATTTCATCAACTTTAGGGAAATGATCTTGAAAACCAAAAATGTTGTCCTAGTGGTCTTATATCTGATGAATCAGATGGTACCTTAGATCGTCACAAATTTATGGCTTTGTGATTGCTGGCTTTTCCATAGTCATGTTCTCTACCACTCTTCATCAGAACATGATGGTTAGATTTCTCTTCCATATCCATATTTTCACCTATGTGGAAACCCAGTGATTAGTTTATTTGGGTAACCATTACGTTTCATACTTTTGTTCTTAAAGATTGGTTTTGGTATTCCTTTTTACGATGTGGGTTTCTATTAAAGAAACTTTTGAATAGTAAACCATTTATAACCCCAATGAATTTCGAGGGAGAAATTCATTTTAAGGGGGGTAGAATGTAACACCCCGAGATTTTATGAAAAATATTCTTTTAATTTCATTAATGTCTTGTGTTGTATGCTACACCAAGATTACCTTGCGCTATACGCAACACCGTATTATCTTGCAATATACGCAACACTATTCTTGGATCGTGTTACACACAATTTTGATAATAGTTATTCTACGCAACATTGAGTATATATATATATATATATATTCAATGTATAAATGAAATATGGTTGGATTATTTTATATGAAACAACAAAGGATTCTTGCACAACACGCAACCCTGACTTGGCTTGCATTACACGCAATCGCGACCTTCCTCGATAGCGTGTGTTGTACGCAATACCGGGTTTTACTAAACAACGATATATTATTATAATATTATTATGAACTAGAAGTTATGAATAGTATTAACTAAATTTTAAATCTTATAACATTATTATTCATCTTGAAAATTTTCTAAAACATGGTATAAGAACAAAATAAATTTTTCGGGTAAAATAAGTATTTTTCAAAAAATGCAGTTTTGCCGCCTTTTGATGGAGCACCCACTTTAAATATAGTTTTTGACATGTTTATAAGTTAAAATTGACAAAATAAAATTCTTCTTTGGAATCATGAAATAAAAATTTACTTTGGATAAATTTTCATATCATTCTGGTAACTTTCATATTTTGATGAATAGTAAAAACACGCTATATTTTAATTAAAAACAACTTTTTCAATCGAAATAATTAATAGTGATAAATTATTAATTTGAGTGGTTTTAAAATATATTTAGAATATATTTTTGCAATTTAATACAATTTTGGTCATTGAATATAATTTCACATTTAAACCAGACATAAACAAGTGTCAATCTTTTGATAGTTATTATCTCTTAAGAACACGCTATTTGTTTTGATGACGGGAATTAATTTTTTAAATTAATTAATGCAACTGATATGTTTTGAATTTGGTAAAATAGACATTATTTTTGAGTTCATAATATCAAATATAGCTTAGGCCTAATTTTTGGTATTTTTCTGAAAACTTTCATTTTTTGATGAATAGTGAAACCACTAAGTGGTAGTTAAAAAAAATGAATTTTTCATAAAACTTAATTTTACCGCTTCTGTGAATGGGATTTTGAAAATCCGAGAGACAGGTTGATTTCAGTAAGTAAAATGTGGTTCAATGAGATGAAAATAAGTTTTTGGTGAATAGTTACGTTTTACTTTTCTTACCACGGTTAAAAGTAAATAGGGTAATTAAGGGTAAAAATGATATTATTATTACCCTAAAACATGTCCTAATTCTATTGGAAAAGTGTAAATCGACCAAAAAAAACCTTTGGAATAAAATATGACCATTTAGGCCCACTTGGATTAGATTAGAACATTTATTATTAATTTATTTAAAGACGGGTTAAAATAGATAAAATCAAAGTTTAATAAGTAAATCATTTTTAATATAGGGTTATACATAAGATAAATTCGACTATAAATATCCATTAGAAATCTAAAACTATTTCCTACATAATGGTATTTTATTTGTAATTTTTAGACATTAAACAATTTAATTTATTTATGACACAAAGATGATGCAGTAATTATCTTATTAATGAAATATTGACATAATTGATGTTATAAACACCAAAATAAATGTAATTTGAAAATTTTTATGAATTCCACTAATTTTATAGATTAATATGACATGTTATTATTGATTTAATTAACTTTTTTTCTAACTAATAATTCTGTTATGATTTTCACAAAAATTAATTACTAAATAGTGTCAAAATTGACATAAAATAGTTTTTAAAACAAATATTATATTAGTAATTGTTATTTTATTACTAAAAATATAAGGTTCAGCCAAATGACTTATATAAGGTTATATATATTAAAAATAAACAACTTGGGGTTCTTTTGGAAGCTTATAGTAAGTTTATTAACCTTATAGTATAAGAACACAAGAAGACACGGTAAAAGTAAAATTATTTAACTTAATGTTAAATCTATATGATAAGGTTAAAATAGGAAACTAAACTTGTATAAATTCTATTGGATGAGAGTATTTCGACCCATCCCCACCTTATCTTCAAAATAAATTAATTTGGAGCTATTTAAAACCGAACATGACTTTATAATAAAATAATATTTTTAGTTTTTTCAAAGGAGCCCCTCTCATCCCTTATAAAAGGGCACCTCCTCCCCCTCTTCCTCACATCACTTTGAGCCTTCAGGCTCGGCAAAACCCTGAAAATTTCCCTTCTCCACTTCCCTAGAAACATCCTAGAGGTTCTGGTCTTCCTCAAAGACCAATTTTAGTGCCCTAAAAGGAGATCTCAAAGAGGCGCTTCAAAGAAGAGGTAATGTCTGTTACCGATTCTTTCATCTTTATTTCTTCTTCCACTTCTTATTATTAGGTTGTTTAATTATGAAGTAATACCATCAGTATCACTTATATACTGATATGTTATTATAATTATGAAACAACCTTATTTCACCATCTATCCATCCTACGGAAAATGAAATCACCGCGCGTGCGTACGTACGGAATACCGTCTCCACGCCGTGGTGTAATATATTTTCCACCACCACCTTACTTGGATGGGTATAATGGTGTACATAATAACTATATATGATTATTGTAAAGTGATATTGATTCTGAAATAGTATACATACACTCCAATACAATTCCACGATCATGAGAACGATATCATCGCTCATGCGTACGTACGGACTACCGTCTCCACGACGCGATGAGATTCATTCTCCACATTAACCATTCATGAATGATTATAAAGTATATATAATAATTAATAATGAAATATATGACATAATAATGATTCTTAATTTATGTGTATATATATGTATGTCATCTACTTAATTCCATTCAACTCAATAAGGAAAAGAAAACAGCGTTCATGCGTACGTACGGTCTACCGTCTCCATGAACGGTGTATTTCTTTCCATTTACTGATCTATTATATATATATATATATTCTGAATATATATTATATATAAATCATTTTTTATATTCTGGAATTAAGTAATCATGATCTAATTAATCATATGAATAATTACAAGTCAAAACACGGATGAAAAATGAAACGATTTTACCCAAAACGCTATTTAACATGAAATTTACAAAAGAACGGGTAATATAAAGCCATAAGTGAACCATATAGGATATCATAACAATGACTATGATTCTGGAATAAGTCAATGACATTATTTAAATCATTATACAGGAGGTTCGGACACATATGAAGCAAATTGGACGTAAGGTAAGGGAAATATCACAATCTCATTTTTATCCGAGATTGTTTTTACTTTGGTATTTACTGGGGTGTATTTTATCATCCACATCCATGTTTCCTCAATATGTAATATTTATATCCTTCTAAAATAGTTTATATCCAATTTTACCCTTTGGTGAGTTTTTAGTAAAGGATATGAAAGGAATCTTTTGTCGTTTTTCGTACGAGGTACTTTTTGACTTTTCCGACAAAAGCACGAAGAATGTTTTTTTAACTTATACAGCATGAATGTATTTTTAAAACATTATTTCCAAGAAGCTTCCTTTACAAGTTTTCAAGTTTATTTTTAATCAACTTCTTTTAGTTTAAAATTTTATGACATGTTAAGAAAGGAAATTTTTTTTGAAGTAGAAAGGATATTTTCCTCAAGAATAGAGTTCAAGTGTTTTATCAAAATTATTTTCCATATAAGATAATATAGGGTTCTGTTTCTATCCCTATTATTACATTTACTTGATTATGTTGTGATGGAAATATTTTTATGAATTCCTTTATCTTATATGAATTTTTTTATGATGTCATGATGTTTAAGATTCCCATTTTTATTACATGGGTTATGCAATGATGTATGATTTATGATTTTGTGGCACACATAAGAATGGTATAATTATGAGATGGGTGGGACCTATATCTACCTCCAATGCATTGGGTAAAGATTTTATATCTCATGAGATAGACATGGCTGGAATGGTAGGTTATACCGGTTCAGTGAAACAGGACTGAAACGAGGAGTGAACTCGGCTCAGAAAGGGACTTTGTCCACTAAGATAGTCTTGCCAATGAGTCTTGACTAATAAGAAATGATTCTCCATTATTATGTGTGTATGCCACAAAGTTTAATGTTTTAATTTATGATTATTGGGATTACATTTCACTACTATGATTTATCCCATGTTATGATATTATGATCTCTTTTGCAGGTTAAGATTTCCAAAATGTTATGTTCTTATGAATATGATGTGATTGATATTTATTTTGTTTACCCTTAATGAGCATTTGAGCTCACCCTTTTATGTTTTCTTTTCCCCAGGATATAAAGAAAGGTTTTAGGTATAAAAAAAAGGAAGATCTTTATGGGAGATGTTGAAGATCTTTCACCATGATTAGAAGATTATATTCCGAGTTTCCAAAGACACTAAACTATTACGGTCCTTGCGTGTGTGTTTTTGTTATGTACTAAGTATTCCACAAAAGTAATGTAATGTCCATGTACGTCAGGATTTGGGTCTCTACATGGAACCCCTAGAAAAAACCTTGAAAAATAGATAGTTTCCACTAATGGTTAACTTATTTCACTCACACCTTCTAGTGATGAGAGTCCATCAAATTAACATATTGGGTTTGCGTGAAACTATATAGTCAATTTTTAAATTTTGAACTTGATAAAAATAATATAGGCCTTAAAATTCCTTGATGATAAGTGGTCACTAATTTTTTTGGTGGGGATTCACTCCCCATGGGTGTGGAGAGTTGATCCAACCCTAATAAAGGTGAATTCAGCTACCCATCATATGGTATGGAAGACTTTATGCACTATTTTTTTGGATGAGAGTTCACTTATATTGAGAATAGATGAATTCATGGATACTTATAAAGGGAGACCTATGGTTGTCCCTTGATTAGAGATTAACCTATGCATTGGATTTCATTTTGGAGATAGAAATCCAGCACTGTGGAGTGGAATGCTGAACACCCATTGGTATTTATGAAGCATTGAGATTGAATCCCCCTGAAGTTAGTTTATTGGGAAGCCTATTAAGTGTTTGAGGAAGTTAATTTATTTTACAATTAGAGTACCAACTATGAGGTATCTCTTGTGGTCGACACATTGGGTATAAGACTATATGTACAAATGATGGAAGTGGTTCTTGAGTAGTTAGCTTTAGATTAATTGCCTTTGATATAAAGAGTGGGATGTTTCCCAATTTTAATCAATAGTAATGACCCCACAATATTACCTTGTGGTAGAGAGTCCCATGGTGGTGATTTTAATTTACTGGTATTGTGTGGATGAATTTTCTATGGAAATAGACTTGAAGTGATTTTTCATGAAGGAGGGGAGTACATAACCTAATTTATTAGGTGGATTATGGTATTGTCTTGGTTTTTATATTAAATACTAGGATGGATATGTTGAGTTGATATCACACTAGTGTAATTTTACCCTATGTGTGGTATGCCCAGTGTATATTTTTGGGTGTACCCATCACATGGAAACTCTTTCTATGTGTTGGAAGATGAAGTTTTCTTAGGAGGTGATGTATTTTTCTTTCTTGAGAAGGTGTTATCTTAGGGTATAGAGCTAATAGATCAAATTCATCATACTGATCAGGAGCATCCACTTTGGATTGTGGTGGGTTAGTCCACCAAATGGGCATTAGTTTGATATTGAGTAGTTTTATTAGATTTATGTTATTCATGATGTTCTCATTTGTAGATTTAATGAAAGAGTGATGAAAAAAACTAGGATATATTCAACAATGGGTGAGAACCTATTGGAGGTCATGATATAGATAGATGATTCCCATGATTATTAGTGAATATTTTGGGGATGAAGGATCATGTTGGTCTTGTTCCATGACCTAGCAACATTGGTGCTCATTTCCTTACATGCAAGAGATTGTAGTGAAGCTGACATTGGTTCAGAGGGACATACCACCTTGCACCTCTTTTGATTTTAGTGCAAAATATGGTAAGGAAATCAATGTTGGAGTGTGGCATAAATGTATTTTTCTCATGTATAAACCATTTATAACACTCTTTAAAGGTGGGGAGTAAGGAACTCTCACCATAGGTAACCTTTCCAATGAAACATTCTGAGAGGTATGTCAGTGGTTTGTAGTTTTATATCATCCCATGTGGAATTATAACCTTAAAATAGAAAAGGTTTTGGGTACATAGGATTGAAAATAATTTCCTAGAGATAATAAGTGTTATTATTAAGGTATTTCTTTATGATTATATAGAGCTGATGACTTTAGTGTTGAAAGAGGATGCCCCCTTCTTGGGAAGTGGTAAAATAAGTTTTATTAGATCTGATACCATCAAAGATGAAGGAAGTGTGTGAATAGTTGGGGGTTTTTCTCCACATGAGGGTTTTTCATGAGATTCTTAGTTTAGTGGAATTAAATATTTCATTTTTCAGGATGAAAAGGTCTTAAGGTTGGGAAGATTTTGTGACCTGGGTTTTCACTAAGCGAAACTTAGCTCAATTTTGAGTTTTAGAGTCTTATGAGTTCCCTAGGGTTAAAATGATAACTTTACCCTATCATACGAGCACATACAAATTATTTTATGTTTCCATTGATTATAGGATATGGTGTTAACACCTGGGCTAAGTTGATGTGAAATTTCTTGCACAATGGAGCAGTGAAAATAATATATAATCTATAATATATATATTTTACTCTATGAACATGTAATTTTGAAGAATTTATTATGTATACTTAATATATTATCATATGGGGAAACTGAGACAAAAAAATAAATTGGAATGATTATTTTACCCTAAGGTCAGTAGAACATTCATTTTCATAAAAATTCTAAAAGTTTTATTGTCATGGAAAAATTAAAATGTATTATGAAAAGGGATATTATAATCATAATTAATTAACAAATAAATGGTGACTAAATCCCCCTAACCTAGACATAATTTCTTTTTATTCATCCTTATCACCAAATACTAGGGTGAGCCACAGGAGCCCAAGGATTTGATAGTGGTAGTGAATGAGATCATAGGAATATAAGAACTCTTTATTGGGAACATAAACAATAACGAATGCAAGAATGATCTTTATCAATGAATGATCTATACATGAGGTAAGACTTTTTTTGTTTAATATGCATTCTCCTTTGATCCTTCTTCATAAACAATTCCATAGATAATAGTGTAAATAAGGAATTAAGTTAATAATTGAATAAATTGGATTAAAAGTAAATATTTTATTTGACTAAGTTAATTAATATAGAATTATTGTATATATTTTCATACAAATATTTGATAAAATAATTTATGGATATATCGCTTCAATTATTATTAATGGATTGATAAAATTATTTTATCTCTAACAATATTTTTTGATATAATCATCATGATAAAGTGTTAATGGAAGTATTCTATGAAATATTTTCCTTTATTTCTCAAACACTGTCAATCCAAGTTATATGTTCTTCGATGCATGCTGACTTGAATTCATATTGGGTGAAAATGCTTCCCATAATCCATAACTCTTTACTCATTATTTAAAATATTGAAATTTTATTTAATGTTGTAGTTCAATAATGTAATCCCTTACTATTTTTTTGGATATAAAAGGGAAATAAGGGTCTTTGAAGGTGTATCTAGGAAGATCTACTGTGATAGTGGTGTGGGGCTATAGTGACAACATTTATGGTTTGGGTGGTGGAGCATAATGGGTGGGGAGACAATGCATGAGGGGAGGAAACACAATGGTATAATAGGGGAGTCCATCTATATTGGTAGTCATAAATATAGGTGGTATCTTGTATGGAGGGTGGTGTAGGTGTTGCATCATGGGAGGTAGTGACTTTGTTGGCCATCATAGTGATCAGGTGTAGGGGGATAGGGGTTTACCCCCTTTTTCTAGAAAGTCAATCAAACATGATAAGATGAATAAATGCCTACCATATTGTGGAAATGGTTCTTTAGACTAGGGATACTACCTAGTGATGGGACTTCCAGGACCGATCTCCATTCCTGAGCTCGGTTGCATGTGGTTGAACATGACATCCTAGCCATTAGGTAGCCCGATCGATTGACCATGCAGGGCGTATCTTGGAGGGTTAGGTCTTTTGACACAAATTGAGTGGTATGGGTTCCATTTCACACATGGGAACCATGATTCTGCATGCATGGGTCATGAAACACCTAACAATCATGCTCTATCCCTCTCCCAGCATTCCATGTGGTGTACCTGAGGGTCGCTACATGGCCCACATCATTTGAGTTGGATTTTTTATTAATTTTGTCATAAAGTTTCATTTATGAGAAAATAAATAGTCTATATTGAGTATTTTTTCATATAGATTGCATCATAATAGTTATTTCAACTATAAAAGTCCATTTGAGAAGAAATATAGGTATATTTCTAATTTATCTCTCTAGATATGATGATTGGGTTTAGGTGTGGTGAATATAGTGTTCTCAGGGTTGGAAATCCTCCCTAGTGGTGTGGTTGCTTCAATGCATGGGTTTCACCCACCACCCTCAAATAAGACCCATAATCCTCCCTTTAATACTTGGGGTTTGTGATTCTCTACCCATGAATCATATAGGGTCGACATCCCCCCCAACATACCCATGTCATGAGATCCTCTATCTTTGGATTAAATATCCACCCAGTCTAAAGAACTCAGATGGGGTTTGGGATCCTCCACTAGAGTTGGTATCCCCCAACTTCCTGGAGTGTGGGATCCTCTAATATAGTTCTTGTGATGTTACATAGGTTTCTTGAAACTGGTAGTTTAGATACTTGATTGGTGGCACTATATTGATGGTCTGGAGGGTGCGATACTCCCTCGATTAAAAAATATGATTAAGTGATGAGAATTCTCTCCTTTATGTATTCTAGTGGAAATGTGGTAATTTTCATGGGTGAGAAATATAGAATTCATTTGTACTAGTGATTCCTCAACACCTTGGGGGTTGCCTTTGAGATATAACATACAACTGTCTATCAACATCAGGATTTATGAATTCTTTGATGCTATGAGCTCCCCTTTTTTCTCATATGGTATTGATT
The DNA here is from genome assembly GCA_963277665.1 of Viscum album. Classification (NCBI taxonomy): domain Eukaryota; kingdom Viridiplantae; phylum Streptophyta; class Magnoliopsida; order Santalales; family Viscaceae; genus Viscum; species Viscum album. The sequence continues at coordinate 1,822,022,187 of OY728132.1, forward strand.
TCAAGGATTTAAGTTGAGATGATTGAGATATTCCTTTAAACCATGGAAATTCTAGTTTTATATCACGTTTGGATACTTTCTTATCTTTCTATTAGTTACTATTTCATACCAAGTTGACTGATTGTTTTGTATTTACTTTATGGTTTTGAGGATTTATACTAAGTAAGTTTTTACTCACCCACATTGGATCTTTTCAAAACATGTTGTGTCATTACATATGATGCATAAGGTCAAATATGGAATTTATGGATATAGAGTTTGTGTGGATTTTTTAGAGGTGATGCCAGTGATGCTTGGCTATGTATGATAGAGCATGGTGGTTTGTGATGATGGTGGATTTTTTTATGGGTAGAGGTAAATATATGAGTTCATGTAGTGAGGAGGATATTTATAAAGTCTCAAATTCATTAGATTCATAGGCTTGTTGGATGTATAATTCATTTGGTATTATCCTATATGGAACTGTATTTTCATTGATGTCTCATGTTTGTATTTTTTTAGTACGATTGTTCATTTTTATATATATACTGATAGTGTTTTTGGTTATTTTATAAATTGGAGATATGAATCTATTATAGGTTAATATAGGCTAAGGCCACCCATATTGTGTGATATTCCTATTCAATACTTGTCATGAGCCCTTATCCTATTGAATGTAGGCTCCTTTGGCTTACCGTTGGCTTAAGTGGGGCCCCAGTAGGCCGGTCCATGTTAAAAGCTTCATCCAATTCCTTGATAATTGATAATAATTTAGAGGAACTAGCATACTATAATGAAATCCCACTCAAGGTAAAACATATTACTATATCCACCTGAAACCTTGGTAAAATTTTTTATATAAAAATAAAACTCACTTCATCAATCCACTATTTAACCACATTTTTTGACTCCCCATCATGAAATATAACCATGATCTATTTCTAAAAATAAGAAAACACAACACCACAAACATTATAACCCAAAAAATATCCTCATTAACTATTCAAGAACTAACACTCATGCCCATTATTACACCTTCTCATGCTCCACTATCTGAAAATACTACCACAACTCTTTATAAACACAAGTAATATAATAAAAATCAACCTAAGGATATGTAAAATACTTTATTATTTGTCCATACCTTGTAAAATATCACCCTCTACTAAAAATACATAATCATCCTGACATAAATGAAACTATATGATTCATATTCCACACATATCACAATAACCTTTAGATAATACACTTTTATAAAGTAATAACTAGGAAAATTGTATTATCCTGGGGGGGGGGGGGGCTCTCTCTTGAGATACTCTCCTACTAGGGATTATTTATCCTGGTGTTGAATCATATGTCGTTAGCCGATGCTTCTATTTTCTATTCTTTTCGTTGTTTCATCTTTCTCTTCATTCTCTTTGCTCCAAACATGATGTTTCAGGTTTCTTCCACTGCTCTTCTAATCTTATAAATCACACTTGACCCCATTCTTATTCAGTAATGAGGGTAAGTAAGACCAATTGGGATGCATTGGTGGATGATAACAATGGTGATCCTTTGATACTTCCAGTTCTATCTTCTTCGGTTCATTATTCTAGGGTTTCATCCCTAGTCTCATCCTTCCCATTTCTCAGTGGTTCTTTCATCAGTTCCGTATCAATCCATTTTTTCTGGTTTCCCATAGGGGTTCAGTCCTTATTTTCATCCTTCTTTTCCAATGACAACATAGTTTTTCAATTTCCCCTTCTCTGCTACTCCTTCCTACCCTGGCCTCTCAGCCCTTTTCTTCCTTCCAGGTCGGTCAGGTGTGACAGATTCCATGGAGGTTTTGGGATGTGTTTGGTGAGCTGTATGAGTTCATAGGTGGTGCTAATGGTGGTGGATTTCTACAATTTCTACGTCCTTATAGGTTTCTCCTATGATTATGGCTATGGTCCTCTCTATTTTTGTAGATGAATAATTTTCGTGGTGGAAATGGATATGAAAATGGAGATTTTTTCTTATTCTATGGGTTTTTTTCATTTTTTATTTTTCAATGTTATCAGTAAATTAGTGTTCATATTTGTTTTTTGGTTTTGTGTATTACTGGTTATGATGGATACCGATCATATTTTTCATGACGATAGCATGATTGACTGACGACTGGCGATGACGTTGAAGTTGAAGTTTTGAGGTTCTGTGGTTTTGGTGGTGGATTTCAATGAAGTGGATTCCGTTGAAATATTTTAGTTTTCTTTTCCAATGGTGAGGATGGTGATGATGATGAAACTGATGGCGGTGGAAGGAAATTATGTGACTAGATCTCTTGGTTTGAGGTCTCCTCATGATAGGGGATGGTTTGTGGATTGAGGTTGGTAAGCTCGTGGTTCGAGGTGGATAATGGAAGTATTTTTGAATTTTTCTTTTTAAAATTTGAATGTTGAATTTTTGAATTTTGAATGTGGTGTTTAGTGGTTTAAGTGGATGTGGGAAATGCATGAACAAGTGGCTCTCTATGTATGGTTCCCACTTAACCAAAAAGTTGTTATCTTAAAAATATAATAAAGGACTGTGGAGGGGGGGGGGGTATAAAGTAATTATTAGTATAAGATGGGGGTACTTCTACTAGATCAAAGGGGATGACTTTATCCATATCCAATTTATCTATCCAATATCATATAATAGATTTGAAAATATCACTGCCTTACCATACAAACATGTATCTATTACAAAAAAAAAAAAATCTATTTGATAACGTTTTTTTTCATTTTCTAACATCATTGAGACCTTTAATTGGTTTGATAATGGATTCAATGATGATATCCCAAGCCCAACTTCAATAAATTAGAGTCTGAAGACTAACTTCAAGTGTATAAACTCAAAAAAAGTGGCAATGTCCTTTAAAAAATAAATGGTATAAAATATAAAATGTAAAATCCACCACATGAATAATATAATTATACTTCATAAAAAATAATAATAATAAAATATTAATTAATTAAATACAATACTTTTAATAAATAAAATATCTATAAATGGAAAAATCACATAACAATAACTCAAGTTTCTAAAAAAATATAAAATAGAAAGTAAAACTTGTGAGACTTAGTGTTTGAGATAAATCCTCATGAAACCTCCATTAACATGATCCTAAAAATTTATAGATGATGTATATATAGTATTGGTTCATATAAAATACTTATTAGGATCATACCTTGAAACCACAAGTGTAAATGCGTATAAATCATGTAAATTTTTATGATATAAAATATATTGATCAAGATAAATAAACATCCCATCTAAGATCCATATCAACATAAGCTACTACATAGTTCACAATAAGCACACTCCCCCCCAAAATTTATAATAATAGTATAACACACAACGTAAAAAAATATAACTTTAGGGCCTCTATAAACCAACTACCATTGAATTCATCATCACATGATCTAATGTTTAATTTCTTATCACCAATCCATAACCACATCATTATCCAATAACAATACAGATAAAAAAATAACCATTTTTCACATCATCATAAAATTTCCTCATTACATGGGATAAGGGAGTGATAAAATTTCTAAACATCCAATAACCTTACAATATGAATGTTGGGTCTCACTTGATACCAACACAAGTCACATAGAAAATGAAAATATATAACATACACCTTACTCAAACAAATAAATATAGCAAAGAAAACTCTCAAACCCCATGAACTCAATAAAAATAAACTCATCAATATTACAATGATAATTTTTCATCTATTTAAAATCATACTATAAATATATCTCATCCTATATGTGGTCCCTAAAATCCTTACAAATCCAAATGAACATCCCACAGTAAAATAACAATATAATCCACCTATTCCTATCCCTAATAAATGTTATTGATAGAGAACCAAAAAACCAAATATCTTGAACATAAAAAAGTGGGTATGAAAATTGTATTCATATCATAGATATACTTTTTCTATACCATTTAGATTTAATATGCCTCACCTATCTACCTAAATTAAACCTCAAAAATCATCCTTGATTAACAAATCTTTGGAAATTACCCCTGAATATTATCCATCTAAAACTAATCATTGAAATTAAAACCTATTAAATCTATTTAATTAATGAAAATTCATTCTATTAGAACATTGATAAGAAGAAAAAAAATATTATTACAAGATTAAAAGAAAATACTCCATATATTCATAATAACTACTCTCCAAATTTTATAGAAAAATCATCCAAAATTAGAAAATAGATTATCATGTGAACAAACTCTATGCCATAACTTACAAAAATACCTATAATTAAACTTCCCCAATAATTATAAGAAATTAAAGGAAGTGAATAAAAAATCTATTGAATACTATTATTTTAAAACTTCACCACTATCTATACATTTGTAACTATTTATCAACCATGATCAAAACACACACACACACACTAAAAACAGTAACAAAATAAGAAAATAAAAAATCCACAAAAAATATACTATAAAATAATAATTTAACTCTCTAATAAGAATAAAAAGAATTATTTAATAAAAAATTATGGTAAAATAGGGTGTCTGAGTCAACTACCTTAACTTTTTGATATTTTGATTTTAGTACAACATTAATCAAACTCGAAATAGTTTGAATAAATATTTTAATATCATCACCAATAAATCTAGATAAAGAAACTCAAACATGTTTGATTTACCAAATATTGAATGGATAGAAAATAAATATTTGTTTTAAAGATAAAAAAACATTTTTAAGTTCATTTATAAATATTAAGTAGGTTTTTATTTCAATTGAAGGAAGGTTCGAAGAGAAATTTTGTTAAAGGTAAAAGAGAATAAAAAATAAGAATAATTTTTATATGAAGAAAATCATGCCCCCTGATCTACATTTATAATATATTTTTTCTAATGAATACTAATGATAAATTCATAACATAAATTTAACTAAAATTTAAATATTTACTTTAATTGAATTGACCAAACAAAACAAAACAAAATAAAAATCATTGATTGATGAAAAATTATCTTCAACCCATCTATTTTCCACATTCCAAACATGCCTCATATAGACCATTATTTTTTTTCTCATTGATACGTGCATTACATGATACTATTGATATGCACAACCTCATTTCTCTATCCCTCTTTATACCTAACTTCATTTTTCATTTTCTACACATTTATGAAACATTATACCCCTATAGATTCATTTGATGACATCACCATCCATGAACCCTTCCTTCACATAAATCCATTGCATAAAAAATTAATATATTAGTTATATTTATTATAATAAGTCTTAATATAATCATTGATTCAATTAAATTCAAAAAAATACTAAAAAAATCCAATAGATTTCAATTCATATCAAATTCAAAACCTAAAAAAAGCACCATATTCCAGATTCAATGGTACACTAAAAACTTTCACGCAATAGCATGTAATAAAACAATATAATATTTTACCCCTTAATAAGAAAATTATTAAAATAACCATTATTTTCATAAATTTTTATTTTTTTGAGTCTCTAAATAGACCACTAGGAACCATTCATTTCCAACAAAAATGTGTTATCCCATTTATCAACCCACCCACACATCCAAATAGATAAAAACTACACTTATCAAACTTACTATTATACTAAAATTTTGACATATGCTATTTCAATGTGATTTTTTCTCACTTGAATGGACCCTAGGATCTAGGATATCACCCATTATAAAATTACTTCAATATAAGCATGGATAACTATAGAGTTCTTATAAATTTTAGATTCATAAAAAGATAGTTTAAAATTAAATGACCTACAATTCATGTGTTGGTTAGATTAGAGGAAATTTGGACTCTAGTTGATTATTTCAAGGGTAAGTTAGGATTTTAAGTTTATATTGAAGGAAAGAGGTTATGAACATATTTGGGATGTATAAAGGAATGTTTTAGAGGTGGAAATACCAGTAGGTAATGATTAGAGTGAGTTTTTGGGAATTGGGTAATTAAATTGAGGTTGGTATGTAGATGGGGAAGTCACCAGGTATATCATGAAATGACACCAGGTACCTAGTGACATGCCACCTAGTACCCATTAGAATGATTAGGGGACTACCCCACTACTATATCCATCAGGTGCCTAATGGGGTACTATCATATGCCTAGTGATGTATAACTGAGTGACCAGGGAAAGGAAACCAGGTAACTGATGTTAATTAAACCAATTTTTAAAAATTTATGGGTAAATTAGTGCAATTCCCCAACCCATCTCACTCTATGAATAGTCACCAGACTGGTTTTACACATGACCTTAGGTTCACCTCTTCGAATTTCAAAGGCTACTGACCAGTAAAGGGGGTCTAAAGCGATAGTGTGGAGAGGATATTCCCCATGTATTAGAGTGAAAATTAATAGATAAAATAACCAATTATTATACATCAACAATAATAGAAACCAGAGTTTGTAGGATAAGTTAAACATCCAAACCAATAAATATTTTCCATGTAGGAGAAGAAAAACCATACAATGATGATCACCCACTAGAACAAAAAAATATTAAATAAAATAGACTAAATAATAAAATAAAAGTACCGGAGGATTAACTAAATCTTTAAGTCTCACCTTATCTTAATATCAAATCCTTACCTAGATATCTAGATATACAAGCAAACCTGAATCCTTAATCCAACCTATGCCTACAACAAGTGAAAGGGGTTTGCTCAAGTACCCAAGTTCCATGGCTCCCCAAGTAGGGTGTGAGTTAAAAACTCAATAGGTCACCACCAATGCAGTCATATATATAACCATTATATGCAGTGTATGTTCACATGAAATGATCAAATGAATAGATAAATAAACTATAGAAAATAAATAACCACCATAATACCTACTTCATCTAGTGTCAGGGTGAATCAGATCATGTTCTAATGAATATTCTAACCATAACTACTTAGGGGTACTAAGTCTTATCATGGTACTAGTAATTAGTGTTAATCATGAGGCCTATGACCCTGATCTACCATACCTACTTCAGAATATGTCATAATGTCTATGAGTAAAAACCTTACCTTAGTGGAAACTCTATCCACATCCTAGGGATCCCACACTTACACCTCTATCATGATTAATAAGAGACCTTGGGGAGTCACCACACATACCTCATCCCCAATCCCTCAGGAAAAACCCTACATTCATACCTAGGAATTCTCAATGTCTGGATGAGACCTGATTCTTAGAAGTTTGAGGCCCTAGGAAATCCTATATGTCTAAACAATACTGATTCATGGGTGACCCAGAAAATTAAATGGAATACCTTTTTTGGATCCCATTAACAGTCATTTGGGCATCCAACGTCAAACATATCCTTAACCAAACCATATCTAGCATGACAACCCGATCCGGGGGGGGGGGGGGTATCCTAGGAATAAATTGAGGGGATCCAATAGTCACCCCCAGGATGTAAAACATCCATGAATGGGGATATAATCCAAACTGACACTTGATACTTCCATTCAAATCCTCAGCATCATGAGCACTCATAATGGTCTATTGGTATCATTATTCGAATCTCAACACATGAGCATTAAAAATGGCATCACAATATCATATGAATCCCTACCATCCTGAGTATTCATGTTTATATAGTCAAAAAAACTATGATACTGGATCCTAGGTACAACCTATATGTATCCATGATTGCATCAAACATACTCACATGTGATGCTAGTCAAACTATACATTCTCCCCCAAAATACAATGACTACGAATCCTAAACATACCGAGAATACCATCATCTCATCCATTTCAATAGATGATTCAAAAATATCCTAGTAAATCATGTTAGTTCCAAGTCTAGAGGTTGATTCCCAAGAATACAAAGAAACCACATACCATATAAAAAAAAACATGGTTGGGGTTGGAAGAATTCCCATGTCCATCCTCATCATCCATATCCCCTTAGGATTACATCCTCAGTACAAGTTCTAAGGTGAAATCAAATGCCATCTACACCTATTTTCAAGTCCATATTCTTACTAAGGTCACAGGTCTTCTAGGATCCTATTGGGGTCTCCTTGGGTCTCATCGAGGACTCCTTGGAATCATAGGCAAGTCACCCTAGGGAGATGGCCTTAAGGCCGTTCTCTCTCCCATGCATCTTAGATCAGCTTGAACACCTGACTTTTCTACAAGTCTCTATAGGTTCTAACAACCTAAGTAGTCACATCATAGCGGGGGATGGAACACTCACCCCCGCTCATCACAATGAGCTTTTCATCTATAGGTTATCTCTGATAAACAATCCTTTAGCCATGAACATTGATTCATCACCCCTCTTTACATAGGGGAAACTAATCCAACTTCCATGAGGGAAATTACATCTCAAAGAAACATGTATTTCTTATATACTTAGATATTAGTGGCTGAGATTTCCATATATTATATAAGGTTCCATCAGGCCCTCGATACCTTGTGCATTGCAATCGTAGGCTTAAATTATTAGTAAACAACTTAAACAATTTTAAAGAGGCCCACTACCTAAAGTGGCAGGGCCACACATACCACATACATATAGATAAACATATAATACCATTGTTAATATGCAAAAGTATCAAATACCTTAAACCAAATTAAAATCCTTTTTCAAAGAATCTCGGAAACTCCTGCCAAGGCTCATCAAGACCATCAGACAATCACCCAAAATACCCAAGGCCCAATCTCAAGATCCAACCACCAAATTAATTAATTATAATAAAATTATAATTAATTAATTAACTATATTAATTTAAAACAAAATTTTCATTTTAATTTAAATAGGTATAAATTCCTAGAAGCTCATTGGTTGACCTCACCACATTGGAATCATGACCAACTACTCACTAATGACCCACAATGTATTCCCAACCACATTCCAAGCCAAATACCTAACTAGAAATTCTAAAATAAAACACAATTCAATTATAATCTAAGGAAAAAACCTTAAAAAGTTCCAAAATGGTATCACACTTATTCAGAATGACATGCGACCATAGGAAAACATCTTATCATGATGTCCCCTATACAAATAGAGCAAAATCCCTGATTTACGATGATGTTTTAATTATAAATTAGACTTAAATTTAACCAAAAACCTAATAAAAAACCAAAAATAATCTTACCTCCATCAAAATGGCATATGATGGCAGGAAGATGTTATCATGAGATCCATACTATGCAAGCCACATAAAATCCCTATTAAGAAAACATGATTCCACCATACATTAGTGGAATCAACGTCGAATCCATAAACTGGGAAACCAAAAATTTAGAGGAGAGGAAGAGATCAATCAAGGTTATAAGATGGTATAAATTACCTTAAATTACCAAGAAAACACCTTCAAGGGACACCCAAACCAAGGGGATAAAGGAAGGAAAAGGGGGAATCGACCCCTAGCCGCGTGAGCCAAAGAAGGAGGAGAAGATGGGGATTACCCCTATTAAGTTCAAGGGAGAAGAAATAATATTCTAGCCCATTAAAGTAACACTAGATGGATAGTGGCTACTGAATGTAGAAATTTATACCTCCATACACCACCATCCACCTGATGAGCCTACCATCCAGCTAGTGTCTTTGTTTCATCTTTGGATGCAGCAACCACCCGATCTCTCCCAAGGCTCCTCCAAGACCCTAAGATGTATCTTGAGCCTCTAAATATGTATAAAATACCTATTTTAAGGCATTAAAACTCTCATAATTCAACTATTAATCCTGATTCTCAAAATCATCTGACCATTCGTTTGAAAAATTTCACATTTTTATTAAAATTCATGCTCATCCATACACATGAGATATTAAAAACTCCCCACCATAACAATTCTCATCTCCGAGAGGTACCAATGGTAAACCGACCATAAACCCAACCTTCCTCGATTGAAAAGACCTAATATATATTTTTTATTTTTTCCTTGAGTTCCCAAAGTGTTCCCATATCATTAATTTAAACATAATGTGTTGAATTCCTAATTCCCAATCCAATGATCATATCACCACCGAAGCATTAGTGATGGAAGTCCACAATGCCGATATGTTCTAATCATTCAAAAAAGCCCTGATAAAAAGTAGTTACCAATTATCATTACAAAATTATAAATCAAACAGATGAGACTAACTTATTTGAGCACTGATCTGCACATGCATTATTTTTCTATGATTTAACCTAACCAAAACTCAAAGAACACCCTTCATCCCAAATATGATATAGCTAATGTGCTTTCAAACTCATCACGCCCAATTATACATGAAAACACTGGTTGAATCTTCTCTATCAAAATTTTCTTAAAAAAACTTAGTCATACTGGTGACACAATACCATATATATGACCATGATTCCTTCACACCTAGAGGAATTTTGTGATCATTAAAACATGCTCACCATATTCCACTCCTGACTTCCAGTATGGCTCCATAGTTGGTTCATCAACCATCCAAAACTGCTATCGTATCCTTCCACCAACACCGATGAATCCTTTGATCTAAGATCTATTGGATAATTCATTTCCATCATAATCTAAAAGATTACTATTGATCTTTTTCTAATGGAACACATGAATTCACACTTGGAATTTACCGAGGAATCCAAATCCATTTTATCACTGACATCAACATGCCATAACAACCATAAAAATATGAACATATTACACCGATGAAACTTTCGACCTGAGGGTCCTGCCTCCATGTCTCATTCTCTATCCATTACTATATGTAATGACTGGGAATGACCATCCTGGTCAAATCTATGTGTCAATTATAAACCATCAATGCTATCTGTTCCTGACTCATGGAAATGTTCTCCTTAATACCCACCTAAATCCATCCAAAGTGTGGGTCTCAACCTCAATAGCCTATGTTGGGTTCTGCACTATACATCTCCCCTCATACCACTCATCGAGAATAACCTTAACAAGTACTTATTATCATACACATTTCACTTCTGCCAATCCACACTCATCTCATCCCATAAATACATAACTGTGATTCACCTGAATCAGTCATGCCACTACCCCTGATCCAATTATGATGTCTCCTCTACCATGGATGTACATTTTATGATTCATCAAAACCCTAGCCCTCTATGAATGTTGGTGTTTCATCAACCCCATAAGTCCCTAGGTCACAGCTAAACAATCACTAATTCATTATTTAAAATGGTTACCATGAGAAACTGACCCATACCATTTTGAACACACCCAACATTGCAAGTGTACAACCCCATGCCACACAACCACCTCACCTGACTCATGATCATGATATTATTACACCATCTAAGTAGGGTCTTCATGACTAAACCATCATATGGCCATTCTATATGGAATTTAACCCTATTAATACAAGAACATCCCAGATAATCTCATCCAAAATCCCAAATTTTCACCCATGCTGAAGCTAACAACACACTTAGTCATTACCTAGTTCCGTTCTATCCCACAAGCATCTGCTCACACTATCACCATGTTATTGAAGTAAATCCAAATTCAATAGGGTCAGGTCACTGAATGGTACTTCCATCATAAATAAACCTAAAACAAAAGGCATCAACTCTCAAGGTGTACCACCATAAGAAATAACAAGGTACAAACGTTCCTTTTTCATAAACTCGGTAGCACCTCCCATGCATCGGTATAAAACCTAATTCATATACCCATGAATTTATATTTCTAGACTAACCACTCACATAGGTTACCCTCAATCATACTCATCACCAAATCACTAAGAAAAAGTTGAAACCAAGGGTCCCTAGGTCCTCCTACCTAATCCTAGGTCAAGTATCACAGGGTCATAACTCATGGGAAAAATTATGTTCCTATCCTAACATACCACAACACCAATGTTCTAATTCCCACTCTAGGGTCTCACGTAGACATAGTTCAAGTACCTCATTCTAAGTCATCATCCTAATAAGGAACTAGATCTCACTAAGCATCCACCCATGAGACTACTCCCTCAAGAATATCAAATCATCCAAGGTCATATACATAATGAAATCATCCTATAAAATCCATTTCAAAGAACCATAAACATGAGGCTAAGTTTAATAGAATTCTAATCTAAGATATATGGGAAAATACTATATAGGTTTTTATTGAAACTTTAAATAAATGAGAAATTGGTCACATAACACATGCACACACCTATAACTAGCCTCACTCTAAGATGATATATACTAAAAAACTATAAACATGAGGTTCAATTAGGTAGAATTCTAGACCAACTATATAGTAAAACACCATATAGGTTGTTACTTCCATTTTAAATAACTGAACCTATAAGGTATATTCAAATGGAATAACCTTATGGTGATTTGTATCCATCGAACCACCATTACATGGTTTATTTAAGTTGAGTGTCATTACAATATATATGGGAAAATTATATATGTGTTATTATTAACAAATTAAAAAATTGAACCTATACCACTGAAACATCCTTAATGGTGTATATCTAAGGCATATTACACCTATAACAACCTACTAGGATCATAATACATCCCTTGAATTAGGATAAAACATCATAATCATCAAGATGCATCACACCATATATCCATATGACTTAACATCAGAGGGAAATACACACACAAGTCAACCCATCTGTTATGACCCGACCCAAGAGGTGGCTCGAGTCGTAAAAACCCCAATCATTAATACATAGACTAGGGGTAGAAACTAGTTCTGAAGGAATTTCTAACATAGGGAGGCATTTTATTAAGTACCTGTATGCACACACACAACCATCTCAATGAAAAAGTTCAGAGGGAGAATAATAAAAGATGTAAACCACTAGGGGAACAACCATGCATGTAAAACCTCTAGATAACATAAGAGTATGGTAGTGTAAAATAAAAAGTAAAGGGGAAAAATACATGCCGAACCAGAAATATGTCCCAACCTAACAAAACTAGATAGTAAAATGTTGAGAGAGCCTAACTCATGATCTCCAAGATATGACCATTATATGCGATCTAAAGTACTAGGTATCCCTAATCTCCTCTAAAGTCACCGCTGACCTATCTGTCATCTTCATAATACACGAATTGTTTGGGAAAATCCCATGCATGGGTGAGTATATACATAACAAATAGGATTCCCTAAATGCTGAGGGGAGGGGGGGGGGGGGTAGTAAGATATAGAATATGAATAGAAAATCTATATATATGAAACAAGATGCATCTAAACCCTAAGAAAGAGAAAGAGTAACCTCATCCATGTATAGGGGGATCAACACAATGAGTAGATGAACTACACATTGAGTCTTTTCCACCCATACTGGGAGAGTAAACTCATCCAACTAAGAGAAGATAAACACAGTAAACAAATATCATACCCTGCACGTCTTCACATCTCAGAGAAAGAGAGTAACCAAATCCAAAGGTATGAGAATAGATGTATATATATATTCTCAGTCAAAGAATCCCACATGAGAGAGAGTAAAGGGATATCCATCTCACAAATCATCCTAAGAAGAAGATTATCCAATAGTTCCAAAAGTCCATTAATAATTCCTAGCATCTCACACATTTTCTCATAAGTAACCATCTGATGTCACTGTGCCACACAGTTGAGGGACCACAAAATCCAAGTATATGACCCACACCCTAGTGCATAAGGGTGGTCCCACTCTATAAGTATCCATATAGAAACTATGACCATGCTGATGGGGGGGGGGGGTTCCACTCTAGTGTCATGGGACCCATGATCTATCTGACAGGTTGCTTCCACTTTATAGGTAGAGGACCCACACCCATGTTGATGGAGGGTTCCACTCTATAGGTCAAGGAACCATTCCTTGGTATGACATAGGGGTTCCAATCTGGTCATCGAGGACCCACACCCTATCCGATAGGGGGTTCCATTTGGAAGTAACTATAAAGTACCCACACCCAAGATGATGGTGGGTCCCACTATATAAGTCAATGACCCGTTCCCTAGTGTGATGGGGGGGGGGGGTCCACTTTGTTCATTGAGGACCCATTCCCTATCTAATAGGGGGTTCTACTTAGAAGTAACTATAGAGGACCCACACCCAAGATGATGGGGGGGGGGGGGTTCCACTCTATAGGCTAAGGACCCACACCCTGGTGTGAAAGGAGGTTCTAATATGGTCATCGAGGACCCGTTCCCTATCCAATAGAGGGTTCAACATGGAAGTAACTATAGAGGACCCTCACCAAAGTTGATGGGGGTGGGGGGGGGGGGGGTTCTAATCTAGTGTCTCTAGATATCCTCTTCCCAATAACTACCATAGTAAAGAATTTCCTAAATAATAACCGTGCCCCGAAGAGTTTGCATCAAATATAAAAATCCAAAATCGAAGGCACCATCATGTTATATTCATAAATACACTTAGGATAGGCTAGTCACGGGCCAAAATCTGAGTTCAAACGAAGGAGATATAAAATATTGAAGTTTCCTAAAAAAGAACCAAGTAGTACACAATGTGTGAGTGGACCCACATGACCTGTGGTCCCGCATCACTGCCTGGCCATGTCCCTAGCCAACAAAGGTATTCTAATCCATGTAGAGCTACACACTGTGCATGTGGACTCCACAACATTTCCAGACTGTCTAGGTTTAAGTTGTGTCCTTATGGACATGTCCATGTTCTTGAACCTGTGTCTATGTACTTTGGTACACATCTGTGTCTATGTACTTTGGTACACATCCATGTGATTGTCCATGTACTCCCACATAGGGTATCTCCCATATTATCCACCACAAATCTATTCAATTCAGAAATGAGGTACACAATATTTAGGAGGGATACACGTTATTCCATCCATATGATTTTCCACAACCTTAGCTGCTACAGCCAAGGAGATACATGCCATGTGTTCATCATGGTACACATAACATTGTTGGGGTTTTCATAGTTTCTTAGATCTACGATCCACATGCCAAATCTGGACTTTTCCTTCAATTTCAACCTCATTTCCACCCATAATTAGTGTATCTATCCACCTTTTTTATTTTTCAACCATTCAGTTAAATAAAATTCGATCCTTTCAACCTACAGGAGTTCCTTCATTAGTTATGAATGCCCTCAAATATTCTACCATTGAAGATCCAATATCCAATCATTGACAAAATCATCAATAACCCATAAAACTCCCATATCTAACCTTATTCCATCAATCTGTCCCTCTTTCATGAAACTGTCATGATTCTGGGGGTCCTATCAGGCTCAATATTTCCCGATAATCTCAAACTTGGACTATGGGGTCCTAATAGTGTTGAATGTGAAGAAATTAGGGATAAATGAACCAAAAAAGGTTAAACCATCTTTGGAAAAGATGTCTTGTATAATGAATAAGAATTGGGATAATCAGGTTTTAAAAACAATTGAAATAACCAATTTAATCGATACCGAAGCATATACAAAGGCTATAATTGGCATAGATCCAAGAAAGTGATCGATCTAATCAATAAATTTAATCAAAATGGGCATAAAAAACAAATTGAAAATTCATACCTAGACATTGGATCATTCTTTGTCGAATAATGAACTCTCTAATGATTGAAAGAAGTCATTGCGTTTGCAACATCCTGATCTGCAACAGAAGGAGGGGGAGAAGCTCTAGAATCCTCCCAGTGTTTATATGGCCAAACCTAGATGATTTTATATAGAGATTAACTTATAGAAGTTTATAATAGGATAATTTAATTAAAATAAATTATCTTAATTATTTATTTTAACTAAACTCACCCACCAATGGTTTCTATGTCCGAACTCCCCGCGCCAACTTATCTTAGGTAGCACATAGGGTCAACAATGAATTTCAAACTCAACTGTGATATCAAATTTCTAATCCAAGTTTATATTCAACATCTATATCATTTTTTTAATAAACTACATTCACAAAATATAAAACAAATTTAATATTTTTTTTAAAATTAATTTTGGGCACACTGGGCCTCAGAATTGCACACCATCTCATCTTCTAGATATGAAAATATATATAGAAAATATTTCAAGGTCTTAAAAGTAAAAAAGAGGATATATAAACCATCTTAATAGAGTGATATAAGTACTAATATGAGAAAATTCTATATGAGTAGTTTCTGACACTTTAAACAACTGATCCACAATCATTAATGATAATAATAATTCTTGTAGGCCTATATGTCATGTAAATCCTATGTTCCAAATGTAATTCATGAGATTCCTTTTTCCCTCTAAGTCCAAGAGCCAAAATCCATAATAAATAAAGAAAATTAAATATCCATGTGAGTCACTCAAGTTTAAAATCATATACAACTAAAACATTGAACACTAAGAACCAAAATCCCAACCCATGGTAACATAGAATTATTAATGGAATAAGTTTTCTTGATGCACTAGTTCATCATCCATAAAAGGCTATAAAACATTCTTATATATCCTCTATATTAACTCCCAAATAGTAATAAAAAATAAAAACACTTATAATTACACTTTGTATCACCCTGTCACAGATCAATCTATTAATAGAAACCTAGTTCGTAACATGACCTCAGGAACACCTCCTCAAAATCTAATGGCTTCTGACCATTAATGAGGGTATAAGAAGGTACTATGGAGAGTATTTTCCCCTGATATTAGAGTGTATAGTAACAAATAAAATAAAAAGTATCATACATAAACAATAACATAAATAAGAGTATGAAAGATAAGTAAAACATCAATACCAATAACTATATACCACGTTGAAGTAGTATATTCAAACAATGATGATCTCCCACCAACACGACCACATATACAATAAAATAGACTAAATTATAAAATAAAAGCACTAGAAGCTCAAATACATCTTTGATCCTCACCTCATCCCAATATCAAGTCTTTACCTATCCATATAGATATAAAATCCAACTTGGTTATTCATCCCAACCCATGCCAATAATAAGTGGAAGGTGTCTGTTTAGGTACCAAAGTACCATGACTACCAAAGTAGGGTGTGAGTGAAAAAATCAGTAGAGCACCACCAAAATGGTCTCATACATAACCCGTACATGTAGTTTAAGTGTATGCAACATAACTAGATGAATAAATAAATAAAATGTGGAAAATTAATAACCACCATACTACCTTATTTGACCAGTTTTGGGGTTTCTTTTCATATGTCTTGATGATCATGACAACCATAACTACTTTGGGGGACCATGTCCTACTATAGTACTAATAACTAGTGTCGATCCTCAGGAATATGACCCTAATAGACCATAAATACTTTAGTCTATGACTGAATGTCTCTAGGAATGAGTATCACCTCGGAGAAACCTCAGTCCATGTCCTTGGGATCCCACACTTACACCTCTATCATAATAAGTATAAAACCATAGGTCATCACTAGGAATGTTTCATCCTCAAGCCCTTAGGAAAAACCCCACGATCTTATATGGGTGTTCTCAATGTTAGTCCGATGCTTGATTCCTAAGAGGGGGAGGCCATAGAAAATACTATATGTTTATGCATGAATGATTCTTGGTCAAACCAAGATATTGAATTGAATACCCTCCCTAGATCCCACAATCATTCACCTGGGTATCCATTATTACATGGATCCTTATCCAAACCATATCTGGTGTATCCAACCAATCCTAGGGGGTATCCTAGGTATTGATTAAAAGATCTAGTAATCACCCTTGAGATGTCTAATATCCATTCTTGAGGATATAGGCCCACCAAATACGTCATACTTCCATTTGAATCTTGGTAATGACAAGAATTAACAATGGTTTGATGGAATCATCATTCGAATCTAGGCACTGGGGTATGCGCAATGGTATCAAAATATTAGAGGAATCTTTGAAATTTCAAGAATTTTTGTTTATATAGTCATAGATGCTCTGATGCTAGATCTGAGGTACCACCTACAAGAATCCACAACTCCATAAAACATACTCACACTAGATTCTAGTAAAATTGGGAATCCACTGAAAAATATAATGAGGATATATCCCAAACACACCAATTACCCCAAGGTCTCATCCATGTAAATAGGATATTCTCAATCTTCCCAAAAAATAAAAACAGTTCTAGGCCCATCAATCAATTCCCAAGATTTTCAGAAGATCACATACCATATAAAAAATAAAGAAAAACATGGAAACATCTAGCTAAATACCCAAGACCATCCTCATTATCCACAACCCCTCAGGTTAGAGTCATTGGTACATGTTATAAGGTGACATCTACTACCATCTATACTGGTTTCCATGTCTATCGTATCACTAGGATCATATGTCTTCATGGATCTTATTGGGGTTCCCTAGGGTTTCATTGAAGTCTCCTTGGTTTCCTAGAAATGTCCCACTATGGAGATGAACTTAATCCCATCCCCTCTCTTAGGAATATTAGTTCTTCCCATAAACTTGACCCATCCACTAATCTCTACAGGGTCTAACCACCCAAGTAGTCCCATAATAGTGGAGGAAGGAACACTCACCCCTCAGTAATTACAATGATCCCATCAGATCTAGGGTATCTCTCATGGCACATCCCTTGTACATATATCCCAAGTTATAAACCCTATTTAATTAGGAGAAACTAATCCACATTCCACTAGATCCCCTAAATATCAAAGGCACAAGTCCCACTTATATCATCAACTATTAGCAGATGATATATCCACCCAGTACACAATGGTCCATCAGGGCCCTCGATACCTTGTGAATTATAATCTAAGGATTAAATTATTATAAAAAAACTTAAATTTTTTGAAAGTGGCCCACCACTTAAATTGGTGTGGCTAAAAATACAACATGAATACAAATAAATTCCTAATACCATAGGGTAGATGAAAAGGATCACTTACCTTAAACCAAAGTGAAACCCTTTTTCAAAGAAGCTTAGAAACTCCCATCGAGGATTGTCAAACCCATCCAACCATCACCCAAAAGACTAGAGGCCCTATCTTAAAACCCAAAAACAAAATTAATTAATTAAAATTAAATTATAATTAACTAATTAACTATAAAAAATAAAACTAAAATTTATACTTTATTTTAAATTGGAATAAATACCTAAAATCTCACCAGTTGACCTTGTCACACTAGAACCACAACCAAATGTTCACAAATGACTCATGATGTAGTCCTAGCCACATTTCAGGCCAAACATATAACTAAAGATGAAAAAAATCCAATTTAATTTTAATCCTAGGCCAAAACCATAGAAAATTACAAACAACACCATACCTCTTCTGAATGAGGCATGAAAATAGGAAGACATCATCTTAGGACATCCCATGTGAAAAAAAAAGAAATATCCCTAATGAATAATGTTGTTTTAATTGTCAATTAAACATAAATTGAACCTAAAAACAAAGAAAAACCCAAGTGGAAGTTTACTTACATCAAAATAGTGTGAAACAGTAGGCAAACATCCTCAAGAGATCCCCTCTATGCTAGCCACATGAAATCCCCATGAGGAATGACTGATTACACCATGCTCTAGTGGAATCAGTGCTGAATCCATAAACCAATAAACCAAAAATTAATTGGAGAGGGTGAGATCAAAGAAGGTTATCATAGAGAATAAAGTACCTAAAATCTCTAATAAACCACCTTTAATGGGAACTCAATAACAAGGGGAGAAGGGATGGGGGGGGGGGTGGACATAACCCTAGATACATGACCCAATGAAGGAATAGAATAGGGGGATTCCCCCTCTTACGTTTGGGAGGGGGGGGGGGTGAATCATCATTCTTCCTCATTAAAGTCCCATCGGCAAGTTGATCACTCTACTGTAAATTTTCATACAATAGCCACTAAACCTCTCCCGAGGATCCTATAAGACCCTAGGTTGTCTTCCAAGCCTCAAAAAATTTATATAACACTTATCTAAAAGCATTTAAACTCCCATAATTCAACTTTTAATCCTTTTTCTCAATATGATCCGAACACTTGTTTGAGAATTTTAAAATTTCCTTTGAAATTCAATTACATCCCTACACATGGGATATTACAATTAGGTATTTCATATTTTATTTTTAGAACTCAACTTGTGGAGTTCTTCCTATTGAGGATTCACAATAGGGGGTGTCCTCACCTCCCCACCCTCTCTTCCACCCCTTACGCTTCCTTCAATCTATGTTGTTCAAGTTCCTTTTTCCAAGTTGATCATGCTGTTGTTGGTTCTCTAAAACCAACATTCTTAGTTCTTAATTACATGTTTTTATTAATTTAGTTTTCTTATCACATCATGATTATTAATATTTATTAAATTTGTTTGTGATAATTTCCTAAGAATATATGTCTCACTAAAAGGCCATGATAGTTTCCCATTATGATGAGAACCAGGAGGTGCCACACTGACATTCTTGAATATTGTTTTATTGCTAGATGATATTTTAAGATGATACATAGAAGATAAAATTTATCAGGGGTAGGATTCTCATAATACATTGATACAACTTCTTATGGAGTTCTCCCATGGTAATATCTAATAAAGGAGGTTATATGAACATACCCATCAATAGGACATCCATAGTTCCATGTGTCATTGGATGTTCTTATCAGCAGACTTGTGTATTGATCATTGAACTTTATGATTATCATTAATAGATTTAATGACTTGTGTAATTTTATGTATTGATCAAAACCATGTAGAAATATTATCATGGATAGGAATTATACATTGGATATGTTATAAGTGATATTGAATTAATGGCTACTGCAAGAAAGGATTTATCCCTTCTTTACATTGATAAAGGTGGATATCTCAAAACATTTGATAGGAATAGAAATACATAGAGAAATTATTAAATATGGTGGGTGAGTTCATTTCTAGAAATTCAAATAAAGATACATCAAGCATATAGGTTTATGGAAACAACATTCAACTTTCATTATTTGAGATATCGTGATAAATGAATTATATTACATGTTAAACATTAATAATAGGTTGGATATCATTATAGAATTAACTTCTTTCTCTATGGGAGACTTAGTGTGTTTCTTGATAATAACCTTTGAATTTAGTTGTTTATTCCTAATTCCACTGATAAAGATGCCTAGATGGACACACACAAAGTGTATCCACAATAATAGTTAAATCCAAGTACTAAATTTAACAAGTTAGAATAAATAATGTTTGTTCCGATTTGGTTGATCTCCATGATTTAATCACAAGTTGTTTGAAAGGACATGTTAGTTAAATAATAATAAATATTTCTTTTCAAGGTTTGGAGAACAAAATATTTATTATATTTTTTGATGAATAGTGCAGTGATATTTATTTATTAAATAAATAGCCATTATTTAAGGATCGATAAACGAGGATGAGGGAAAGCAGACCAAGCTTAATGATCTAATTGGAAATGATATAAAAATTTATTTATTTATATTATTAAAGTTCTACACATGTTAAGTGATTAATAGTAATATTTTTATTATTATTGGACATAGGGTCAAATAAGAATTATGAAGTTAGAAAAGGGCTTGTTTGTGATTTTCCAACCTTAAACCTACTAGAATAAATATCTAATTATATCACTTTTCAAAAATGAATTCAGTGTGAAAAATGGTATAAAGAGAATATATCAAGACCTATATAAAGATATAGATATCTATAACGTGATCTCTCCTCTTCTACTCCCAATTCATTGAGTGTACATCAAGAGTTATTCCTCTTTCAATAAGAATTCTGCTATGATCAACCACATGCAATGTAAATGATCATGATCAGCTATGCTAGCACCCAAAACTTCTACGATGATATTGATAGATTATAGTGAATGTGTGGATCACCACTAGAGGAATTATACACTTGGATCTTATAGCATAATGATGAAATAATGAGATCTATTCAATCGGATCATCAATGAATAGATAATTATAAGATGAGGTAATTCTATATCTACTCATAAATTAATTATAAATTACATATGAAGATCCTTATTCTGGTTCTGAACTTTTATCTAGTCAATTAATCTATGATTTTTGTTAGACCTGACATTATTTTTCATATGAATAAAAAATTATCCTTAAATTAAGACTAAAATATCAGTTGTCCATGACACAAAGGCACCTATGCTAAGCTCGAAACCTACAAGTGGTATCAGAGGGGTCACATGTTATATTTATAATTTCTTATTATTTATTGATATTTAACATGTTTGAGTTTTATTTTACTTATATTGATTCATTTTAATATCCAATATCACTATCTATTACTTTATTCACTCTTACTAACATAACCACTAAATAATTATGGTTAAAATGCAGAATCTTAAATAACACTATCTAGAGGTTCCAAAGGTTCTAACTGTACAAAACTAGTGTACATGGCATGTAATTCCCATATAAACACCGTGTATTAATGCTTTGATGTCCAAATATTGTGATAAATTCAGATAGATATGATGAAATCAAATTGAATATTTGAAAAAATAATATTGATATGTAGATCTAGTCAGACTAGAACATGGCTTGAAGAACTACTTGACATGTCACCACTGTAAATGATGTGTAGTTCCTATATTCTCATGGTCAAGAACACAGGGTGTCCCAGTATGTTGTGTATTAGATACATGACATGGGGATCGACAAGATGTGTAAGTTTGAGGACACACACTATGTATTTTAGGAGAGTAATTATGTACCACAATCTCATTTTCCGAAGGAAACATTCAAAGTCCCGAGGCATGTGATGAAAACACGTGTAGAAGACAGTACACACCATGTAATATAGTACACACCATATAGTCTGCTAAAAACAGTGTGCTTAATTTTAAATGGAGTGAATAATTAAATATATAATTAAACCCATTCACATGTATTTCACGTTTCATTCATTTTACAGTGTAATCCATGTCATATGATTGATAATTATATATTAATTTATTTCCATGTTAAAATTTTGGGTGAGTACATGTCATTGCCTCCAAGTACACATGTTCACTTAATTAAATTTTAAATGAAACTAATTTTTAATAAAATTATAGATTATGGCGAGTTAAGGATTCTTGTATGGAATTAAGATAAATTTAATTAAATGGATCAATTCATGGTATATTATATTAATTAAATAAAAATTTAATCAATTGATAATTGGATTGAAAATTTATGCTCTTTGATTGATGTGTGAATGATCATGATATTATACCTGCCTATTATTTTTCATTGATTTATTTTAATTTATTATGGTTAAATTAAAATTTATGGCCTATGCATCATCCCCTCCTCCTTGTTATGCAAGGGACTGTGTGCTTATACTTTCTTCTATGTAAACCCCCTTTATCCAGTCCATTAGATCCCACCACCTACATGTGAGTACATTCTTATGTAAGTATGGAGATCCTAGGAAAGAGTAGGTGGTCCAAGTCTAGGAGCTATGGTGAAACCAATCAGGGCAATACATAGGATCCAAATAAGAATACTGCAACATAAACCAAGCTACGGTTCAAGGTATTTTCCCACTAGGGTATAGGGTTAGTTTATCATCCACTAGATAAAATAACCATTAGAAAATCTCAAGATCATGCCACTTATATTTTATTTCAATCAGCTACCTGGTTAATTATTTATATTTTTGGATTTTGCATGATCACCTAATAAATGAATTAACAATCATGCAGTATGGAATAAAATATATCTCGATTATTCCTAATTTTTTTATATATGGTTAATTACTGAAGTAAAATACCCTTAATATTAATAAGGCAAGAGATAAGATAAAAAATGGGCTTTTAAACATACAAATAAAAATCCCTTACCTAAAATATTAAGTTAGTATAGCCTTCTACTACTTACGTTAGAATCAACCTCATATTTCAAAGTTTATGACCAAAATAAGTTGGGGTGCTTTCAATTATCATGTAACATTTATCTTAAAGTTTTGGATTTAATTCACTTGGTTCACATCAAGAGTTAACTTCCCAAGTAGGAATTGGTGTAACTAAGAGTCAAAGGTGAAAAGATATTTATTTAGGATTTTAGGATTGGGGAGTCCACTCAATAGATCAAGGAACTGTGAGTTAATGTAGTTCAAAAGTTATCCCTAACTAAAACCCTTCAAATAACTTGTCAGACCCAAGGCTAGGTTATGAGAAGGGGAATATAGATCTTTTACACTAGAATATATAAGTGATAAGATATTACGAAACTAATGGTGAGGGATATTGGGTTTTAACAAATTAGTGGGAGTTTAATTTAATTTAATTTAAATTTATTAATTTGTTTTGTAATTAAACAAGTACTAATTATCTACTCTTAATTTTTTGAAATTTAAAATCAAACAACTTCAAAAATATAATTATAATCCATAATAGATAAGGATAATCTTCTCACCAATGTGAATTTCTAGGAATACTATAGGTTATTTCATGTTATATTACACCAAAAATAGAAATTATACGTGCTAGAAATGCCACTTCTTCAACTTATTTACAAAGAGGCTATTGAGGAAGAAGTATCTCTCAATTTGAGTTTGGTGGTTGATAAAATGGATTTTCAATGTTCCATATTGTCCACCATTTCCAATGACATTCTAAAAACAATAAGAGGATATGAATGCGTATAGAATCATTTCTCATGTTTAAGATCTCTATCAAGAGAAAGAAAGATCAGCGAGATATGAGATCTTCAATGCACATTTCATGTGCAAGCATGGAGAGTCAGCACTAGCTAGGACACAAGTAGTCAAGATGATTAGATACATTGAGTGCTTTGGCATATTATGGTTTAAGTTCCTTGATTAACTGTGCATAGACTCATTTTTTCCTCACTACCTAAAAACTTCTCTAGTTTTATTTCGAATTATAATGCGATCAATATCAATAAGTCACATTTAGAACTTTTTACTATTATATACTAAGTTGATAAAGATATAGGGAACAAAAACCCATAATCCTTATAATGAATAATAAGAGGAGAAAAAGGTAAAGGGATCAAAGAATCATTCCAAGTCTAAGGCTCCAACACACCATCCTTCCAAAAAGAAGAAGATACAGAGGCAAGGAAAGGAATAGGATGCTGTATGTTTTTCATGAGATAAGCAGGGCCAATAGAATATAAATTTCAGCATGCCAAATAATCAAGGGGAAACTTCATGTGCAATCATTATATAGTGTAATATTTTTATATCTTCATGTTGGGTATTAGACACTTCTTGTGGTGATCACATATATATCCAAATACATGAACCAAGTAGATTTTGGAGCATTTCTAAAGGAAAGTTGGATCAAAAGTCTGCCAATGGAGTGAGGATAGATACTCTAAAAATTTTATACTACCATGTCACTTTCCAAAAAGATTAATTTTGGGTTTAATGAATCATTATTATGTTCCTAGTGTTACCAAGAACATCATTTTTTTATTGTTTAGACATGGATGGTTTCATTTTAAACTTTAAAAATAAGAGTTTATAATTTTATAAAAACATAATATGTTATGGTATGGGATAGTTAAATAATGGTCTTTATGTATTGAACTATGAAAATCAAATATTGTAAATTGATAATGAAACAAGAATGCACGACTCCTATAACACCCATTTGTGGCATCATCAAATAAGACATGTAAATGAGAAGAATTTGAAAAAGATCAATAAATATGGTTACTTAATAAAACATACTAATATTTTAAAAGAACATAATTTTTGATGGAATATATGACACACAACACAGAGCCTAAACAAACCAAAAAATATTATTATTTAAATATGACCATTATAACATAGCTATTGAATTAGTGGGTATGAGTAGTATTAACCAAATTATGAAATATATATAAATTAACTACTCAATGAAAATTCATTAAGTAATTATTATTAAATAAATACTCATTTTTCAATAAAGTTATTTTATGCTTCAGAAATATGTTTTCTTTAAAAATGTTTTTATTAATTTTTGTGATAAAATATTATAATTACTTTTTAGAAATTATATATATTTTATTTTATAAAAATAATATCATTTTTGAAATAATAATATCAAAATTGTCTTAGGGTGAAATTTTGATATTTTTTTTGAAAATATTTATTTTCTAATGAATAGTAAAAATGATGATTTTTATTGAAAATTATATTTTTGTTTTTAGAATTTAAAAAGTTACATTTTGATTCAAAATTATATAAAAAAATTATTTCTATAATATTATTAATAATCCAATTATGTTTATTTTAATCATTTTTATTATTGAATTTCTTATAAAAATATTTTTATACATAAAAAATCATTTTTCTGAAAACTATTTTTCTTTGCGTTTTGCATTTTAATATTAATTTAATTCCTCAAAATTATTGAAATTAAATCTTAAAAAATGGTTTTAATATTTGAAATAATAATGTATAAACTTTCTAAATATTCCCATTTTATTCTTTTTTACCATGAATAGTAACCATAGTAAATAATTGTCACCATGGTAAGAGTAAATTAGGTAATTAAGGTGAAAAATAATATGACAAAGACTAGAATATGACCCTAACACTTGAATTAATTTTTTTTAATGAATATATTTCATACATAATAATCAAATATTTAAATATATTAGATTTTTTTTCTATTTAGATGTGATTTTGACCTTTATATATATATTTTTAAAGAAAAGTAAAAAATTCATTCTCTTTATTTTTCTATCTTTAAAATTTTAAAATAAGGATAAGTAAAAGATATTTTAAGTTTTAAATATTAATTTGAAATATAAATAATTTTATTTTATAATGTTATTTTTTTTAATTTTTAGTGATGAAATAATTACCTTAAACGCTTATGTTATGCCAACACAACATTTATTAAATTAATAGAAAAATAAAATAAATAATTTTAAAAATAATAAAACTAATAAAATTTGAAATAATTATTATGATACATGATTTTCTTGATAAATATAACATTATATAATTGTTTTAAAGAATTATATTCAATTTACCTATTTGTATTTATATATTTAAAGTCAAATTAAATGAATAGTGTCAAAAATGACATTAATGATATTTTATAATAAATAATATTTTATTAAATGATTTAAAATTATTAAAATATTATATTTTAAAAAATTAATGATATATGGTTGAAAAAATCAACCATGTTCCATTTATGGGTAGTTTTTCATTTTATAGTAACATTATTGACCCTTAAATGGTAGATAACCTAAATAATGCGGTAATTGTCAAAAGGGTTAACTGGGGGTTAAAAATTAATTATAAGGGTAAAAACATAACAAAAAATTGTCCAAATTTTATTATATGATATTAATTTTATCCATAATCATCCTATATTCTAATTATATCGACTTTTATCCATTTTAAAAAGGAAATTAATTTATATTAAATTAATACTTTAGGAAATTCCAAAAGTGCCTCTCCCCCAACTTATAAAAGGTAATATCCTATCCTCTTTTAATTAAACTTAAAAAACCTTTTTCTCCATAAAATACCTTATAAAATACCTTCCTTACATCCATTACTATATCCTAGAGTCATTGGGTTTATCATAAATCCAACCTAGGAAGGTATTAGGTACAATCCTAAAGAGGTTTTCCAAACAAGAGGTTTCATTATTAACTGAGCATTTTTTTATTTATTATTTAAATTAATTAAAATATTATTAAACCATGCCAATATAATAACATAAGTATCTAAAATATTCTAATATATTATTAAATTAATGAAATAACCTAAATCCATCCCCTCTTCTATCAAACGGGAAACAAAACCATCATTTGTGTGTATAGAGGACTACCGCCTTACAAAGCAATGTAATTTGTTTTCCATCACCCGCTTTCAAAATAGTTTATAATGATGGATTTAATATATATATATATATATTATATTAATGAAATTAATATAATTCTATGAAATTAATATATCATATATTTTCTTAACTTCCCATTCATTGAAAAATGATAACATCATTTGTTCGTACGTGTGGACTACCACCTCCATGAAGTGATGTGATTCATTTTTCACCACCACATAACATGAATTGAATATATAATTTTATTTAAAGAAATAATATTTTATATATTATATAATTATAATTATTTAAATATAAAATAATATTTACCATCTTTCCATCATGATCGTTGAAAAATGGAAAACATTACTCATGCGTACATACGACCTACCATCTCTATGATTGTAACATATTTTCTTAACCATATTTATTGACCGGTTTTAAAATTATAATTTATGTATAAAAATAATATTTAGTAAATGATTATTTTTTATATATGATTAAATAATGACCTCTTTTACCATAGTCAACCTACCAATGTAATTTTGGAAATATGAGCCAAATATCATCATAACATTCAATGTAAACTTAATTGTGCATGTAATTGAATATAAAAATTTAATAAATAAAATAAAAGGAATAATAAAATTTAAAATGGTTATTAATAAAGTAAATAAATAACATAAGTTTATTAGTTAGGAAGATAAATAATGTACGCGACAATTTGTACCTGAGGTAAGAAATTTCATCTCAATTTCAACTCTATTAAGAGATATTTGGTATTATAAACCTATTTATTTTTATGAGGTGTATATAATTCCCATTTTAGGTATTTAACATGAATAAAAATTTATTAATGATGATTAATGATTCAATTCATGTTACTCTTTCAATAGGTATGTTTAAAATAAAATATGATCTTATTCATCTTTTTGATTGGGTATTTTTTTATTCCATATCCATATTTTTTTAAAATTGTTTTACCAAAGTCCTATTTATTTACTCAAATGATTTATAAAGAAAATTTTAAGTTATCCTCAAAATTTTTACATGGTTTTAAAGTAATATTTCAATTTTTTTCCTAAAAGGTTCATTTTCAACTTTATTTATAGAAAAAGAAAAGGAATGTTTTCTTTTAATATATATAATATTATAAAACTTTCTCACCATGATAACCATTTTATGAACTTTATCTTATTTTATAATTTTTCAATGGATTTAGAAAGAAAAATAGTTAATAGAAACTTATTTAAATTTTAATATATTATTTAAAATAATTTATTTCACTATAAAATCTATTTTTTAATGGTCATATCTCATCTCTTGATTAATCTCATAGACATTAACTTTATATTGAAACATTGTTTATATTGTGATTATTGATAATTACATTTATCTTAAATATCCTTATTATTTTTATCATGGATATGTTTATTTCCTAAAATGTATACCATTTATACATATGGTGTTTTACATTGAAATATTTTTGATTGACTAGATAAATATTGATATTCTATATTATTTACTCAATATGAATATTTGTTGATGAGGCATGTTTTTCATGAATTAAATTGATCATTTGATATATGAAGAATGAATTGGACATAAATTTATGTGTGGGTCTCAAAATTATATACCCCCTCAATGAATTGACAAGTTCTATGAGATAAATTAATAAACTAGTATTAAATGGATTTCTCATGTATACCTACCCATCGATTAAAATTTCTTGGAACAAGGATTTGATGGTATAGATATCATGATGTTTGAAATAATGGTGTCCAATATTAATAATTTACTTCATTGATAATTTAGTTATTATTATTAAAGATATTAAAATATTTATATTTTCCATGGATTCATTTTATACTCAAGTTATTGATTAAATGAAACATGTTTTCAGTTATTTAACTTACTATATTAATTATGCCTTATTGATTAATGATAGCTTCTTCTGTACATAAATGTTACTAGGAATATGATATAACCCTTTATTTGTTTTCTTTTCCCTAGGATATAAATAAAGATATTATGAATAATATCAAATATTAAAGAATGTTTTCATGATGTGTATTTTATATTCCCATGTAATATGAGAATCAAGTACGTATCTAGTTTTCCAAAATTTCTAAACTGATCAATCCTATGTGGTGATATTATTTTTATCTTTTCTAATGTAATAAAGTATATACCATCTATAGTTTATTGGAGTTGGGGTTGTTATAGTTTTCATCAGACAAAGTTTAGTAGAAACCTTGGGAACTAGATTTAGGAAAATATAGATTAGGGAACATAACCTATCATAGAATTTAAGGAAATTCCCCATTGACACCAAGTTAATGATTCAGATGAGGATAGTTTATTATTTTTAAGTACCATCATGGTTTAATAAGTCTAAGTCTGATTATAATTTTAAATTCATATATACCACTTCTAAGATTTTATGTGATGAAAGTGCCTTAGAGAAAATTATTTAATTTTAATAGATGTTTGAGGTATATGTAAACCTTATGTGTAACTTTTAAAGGTTGTTTTATGAATAATGATTTAATATTTTATAGAAATAATTTTAAGGTATTGATAGCCTTTAGGATTTATATGATATTTGATGTTATGGTAATTATGAGTTATTATAATTTTGGAACATATGTTTTATCATATAGATAAACATGTGATTGAAAAATGATTTTATGTTTAATGTTAATTTTAAGGATATTTATCACATTTTTGGGATGTTATAGGAATTATATTAATGTAGTTTTAGAAAAATTACAATCTACATGATGAGTGAAAAACCTGTCACATTCGATAAGGTTGTGGGGCATGAACCCACAATAAATGGGTGACAAGGGTTCAACACCTACCACTGGCCCACATTATTTCTTTTTTAGAATTAATTTTTTTACTTAAATGATTTGATGGCTAAATAATATGTTGATTTTGAAAATTATATTATAGGATCAAATATTTTTTATTTTTTTAGATTTTTATGTGATTAATTAAATTTTAGGAGACATTTTATTATGTTTAGGTATATATAAACTTTATATTTAAAATAAAGGATTATTTGGGAAGAATCCTATTATGTTTTTAGAGGTGTAAGATAAAGGACATGGGATAACCTTTGAGGTTAAAATTTTATTTAATGTTGATTATATTGAGGTTATTTTGGATGTAGTATTTTTTATTTTTGAAATAATATATGTTTAACCCTTGATGTTATTGTGGAAATTTTGAAATAAAATGTACTTTCTCTTTATATAAAAGATTTTATATTTTGGACATTATATTACCTTATGGTAAAAATTTTGTTTTTGGTTATTTTATAATGGTAGGAGGAATAAATAATTATCATTTTTTGATTATGTGATATATTAAAATACCATTTTAGTGCTTCAGGCATAGAGAAATCATCTTGAATACTCATCATTTGGAGAAAAAGATGAGATTGTAGTATAAATTTATTAGAGTAAAATTTGACTTTTCAAGTAAGTATAATTCCATATGTTCTTATTATAGATTGTAAATTAATTCCTAAACTCTAGAAAAATTATCTTGAAACAAAAAATTTATCCTATAACCTTCATTTTTGATGAATAAATGGTATTTTTTAGACCTATTTGGTTTATGGTTTTGTGGTTATTGATTTTCTCATGACTATTCAATTTAGTATGATCAATGATCTCTATCAGTCTCCTTTCTTATTTGGAGATTAAAATTTTCTTTTATGTCTATGTTTTCACTTCCCACTAATGTTATACTATTTATAAACCTAGTATGTGTTATTCCAGATGACCTTCAAACTTCCCTTTCCCTATTTTCAAGAGGTTATTTTGTTAACCCTTTTTATGACATGTGTTTTCAACAAAAGAATTTTTTAATGTCAAAAAATTGATTACTAAGTATAAGTTAAAATTTCAAGTAATATTTGGGGGGGGGGGATGTAACACCCTAAGATATTAAAAAACACTATGTTCGATAGTGTATATGATAGACAACACGGAGTCAAAATAAACCACTGAATATTACTATTTAAATATGATTATTATAACCAAGCCATTTAAAAAGAGGGTATGAATAGTATTAAAAAAATTATGAAATTTAAATAAATTAAATACTCAATAAAAATTTACTTATTAATGATTTTTAAATAAGTACTCAATTTTCAGTAAATTTCTTTTATGCTTTAGAAATATGTTTTCTTCGAAAATGTTTTTATTAATTTTTTGAGAAAATATTATAAATAATTTATAAAAAATATAAAAATTTTATTTTATAAAAATAATATAATTTTTCAAATAAAAATATCAAAATTATATTAGCATGATGTTTTTGGATATATCTGAAAATATTGATTTTCTAGTGAATAGTGAAAAAATACCGATTTTTATTGAAAAGTGTATTCATGTTTCAAGTATTTAGAAATTTCCATTTTTGTAAAATTATTTAAAACTAAAATTATTTCTATTATATTATTAATAATATAATTATGTTATTTTGAGTTAGTTTCATGACTGAATTTTTTTATAAAAAAATTTTTATACATAAAGGCATTTTTCTGAAAAATTGATTTCATTGTGTTTTAATATTAAAATAATTTCTAAAAACTATTGAAATTAAATATTGAAAAATTTATTACATATTTAGAATGATAAGGTATAAATTTGGTAAATATTTCCTTTTATTTTTTTTCATTATGAATAGTAACCACAATAAATAATTGTCACCATAGTAGGGGTAAATCTGGTAATTAAGGTTAAAAATAATATGATAAGGACTATAAAATTACCTATGATAAGGACTATAAAATTATCCTAAAACTTGAATTAATTTAATTGGGTGAACCTATTCAGTATATAATCATAAAATATTTGAAAATATGATTTATTTCCACTTGGCTGTGATTTTGGTGTATATTATATTTTATTTAAAGAAAAGTAAAAAAAATATCATTCTCTTTGTTTTACTATAATTAGTTTAAAAAATAATAATAAATAGAGTCTATATTTTGTTATAAATTGTAATTTTAAAGATAAATTATGTTTTTTATCATGTAAACTTATTTATAACTTTTAGTGATGAAATAATTTCCTTAAATTCTTGCGCAACGTTGACACCATTTTTTTTTAATTTATAAAAAATTAAAATAAATGAATTTAAAAATACTAAAACTAATATAATTTGAAATAATTATTATTTTCCATGAATTATATAGATAAATATAACATTATAGTTATGTTTTAAAGGACTATATTTGAATTATCTCTTCAAATTGATATATTTATAGTCAAATTAAATAAATAGTGTCAAAAATTGCAGTAATGATATTTTTATAATAAATAATATTTTAATAAATAATTTAAAATTAATAAAATTAATATATATTTTTAAAATTAATGTTAAATAGTTGAAAAATTAAAAAATGATCCATTTATGGGTCTTTTTTTATAGTAACATTATTTACCCCTAAAGGGTTGAAAACTTTAATACTATGGTAATTGTCAAAAGGGATAACGGGGGATTAAAAATAAAAACAAGGGTAAAAACATAACCAAAACTTGTCAAAATTTTATTGGATTATATTATTTTGATAAATATACATCTTAAATATAATTATATAATTTTTTTATTAATTTTTATATGAAAATTATTTCATATTAATTTAATACTTTGTGAAATTTCAAAAGTGACCCTCTCCTCACCTATAAAAGGGAACATCCTATCTTATTTTATTCACAATTAAAAAACATTTTGGTTCATAAAATAAAAACCCAAATAAATTAATTTCATACTTGAAAATATTATAGAGAACTTTTTTTGACCAGAAATCCAATCTAGTAAGACTTTATGTGTAATCCTAAAGTGGTTTTCTGAAGAAGAGGTATCATTATTTACTGAAACTTTTTGTTTTATTTATTTTTCCACCTCCTTAAAATATTATTAAACCATGAAAATATAATAACATCAGTATCTAAAAATACTTACTTTTTATTATTTTTACTTCATAACCTACATCCACTTCCCCTTCTATCAAATGGGAAAAGAAATCATCATTTGTGTGTACGACTGACTGCCGCCTTGTGAACCGATGTGATTCATTCTCCATCAGTGCGTCTCATGGATGGTTATAATGATGAATTTAATATATATATATATATATATTTTATATTCATTAAATAACTATTATTATATAAAATTAATATATCATATATTTTCTTACCATCCCATTCATTGAGAAATAATAACATCATTCGTGTGTACCTGTGAACTACCAACTCTACGAAGTAATTTGATTTGTTTTTCACCACCACATAACATGAATAGTATATATAAGTTTATTTAAAGAAATAATATTTTATTTAAGATATAATTATAATTATTTAATGTTAAAATGATATTTACCTTCTTTCCATCACGATCATTGAAAAGTAGAATACATTACACATGTGTACGTATGACCCACCGTCTCCATAACTATAACGTAGTTCGTTTTTCATAAATATATTTATTTATTGATATTAAAATTATAATTTATATATAAAAATAGTAATTATTTTATTATTATTGTTATGGGTATGATGAAATAATGACCACTTTGATCTTAGTCCACGTACCAATGTCATTTTGGAAAAATGATCCGAATATCGTCAAAACATTCTATGTGAACTTAATTGAGAAAGTAAATGAATATAACATGGTAATAAATAAAATAAAATAAATAAAAAACTTTAAAAGTTATATTAATAAATTAAATAATTAATATAATTTTATTATTCATGAATATAAATGACACACATGACAAGTCATACCTAAGGTAAGGAATTTCAACTCAATTCCCTCTCCATTGAGACATATTTGGTATTATGCACCTATTTATTTTTATGAGGTGTATATACAGACCATTTAAGGTATTTAACATAAATATCCAATTTTTCAAGATTATTAATGATTAAATTAAATTTACTCTATCAAGAGGTATGTTTAAATGAAAATGTAATCTTATTCTATTTTTTGATTGGGTAATTTTTTCTTTCATATATATATTTTTCAAAACTATTTTACAGAAGTCCTCTTTATTCACTAAAATGATTTAATAAGTAAATTTTAAGTTATCCTTGACTTTTTACATGATTTTAAATGAATACTTACATTTTTTACCAAAAATTGTAATTTTTAACTTTCTTTATAAAAAGACAAAAGGAATATTTTATTTTAATATATACAACATCAGTGAAATTTCCTACTTCCACAACCATTTTACACTCTTTAACATATTATACAAGTTTTTAATTATTTTAAAGAGAAAAATATTTAATAAAAACATATTTACATTTTCATCCATTCTTTAAAATAAGTTATTTTACTATAAAAGCTACTTCTTTGATGGTCATGTCTCATCTCTTAATTAATCTCATGGACATTAACTTTATCATGAAACATTCACTTTCTTGTGATCACTAGACATTAAATTTACCATAAATATCTATATTATTTGTATAATGGAAATTCTTATTTTCTAAACCATATATCATTTATAAATAGGGTGTTTTACTTTGAAAGTAATTTGATTGACTGGGAAAATATTAATATTCTATATTATTTACTCAATATTGATATTTTTTGATAAGGAATATTATATATGAATTAAATCAATCATTAGATATATGAGGAATTCACTAGATATGTAGTGATGGGTGGGGATCAAAATTATATATTCCCTCAATGTGTTGACATGTGTCCTAATTCAAATCAGTAAGATAACATTATATATGATTATGATATATACCTACCCATTGATTAAACTATATTGACACAAGGATTTGTTTGTATCAACCATGATGTATGAAATCTTGACATCCAATATTAAGAATTTCATTCTTTGAGAATTAATTCAATATTATTCATGAGATTACATCATTGATATTATCCATGGATGCATTTCGTAATCAAATTATTGATTAAATAAAATGTTTTTTTAGTTATTTACCTTGCCATACTAATTATGCATTATTGATTCTTGACATATTATATTGTACATAACTCTTAATGAGAATATGAGCTCACCCTTTATTTTTTTTATTTTCTCTAGGATATAAAGAAGGATATTTTAAATAATATTAAAGACAGAATAATGTTTCATACTATGTATTTTATATTTAAAATGTAATATGAGAATTAATTATGTATCTAATTTTCCAGGACTATTAAACTGATCAATAATGTGTGGTGAGATCCCATGTATCTATGAAAATTTAATAAAGTAGACACTATCCTTGAGTTACTGTTGTTGGGTTTGTTACATGTAAACTATTTTTAGCTTAAACCACTTGAAATATGTCAATATTGTTTACAGGTGAAGATAAAAAAACCACTATTTAGTGGTTAAGGTGAAATAACCAAAAAGATTATAGAATTTGTGCACACTAATTTGTGTAGAAATTTTTTATATAGAAGATAGAGGTGGATTCTCATACTTTATTACTTTTACTAATGACTTTATTAGGTATGGTTATATCTACTTGATGAGGTATAAGTTTGAATCCTTTTATAAGTTAAAATAGTTCAAGAATGAAGTTGAGAATTATCTTAGTAAGAGGATAAAGAAACTTATATTAGATTAAGTTGGTGAATATATTAACAAAGATTTTATCAAATTTCTACAAGAGTATGAGATTTTATCTTAAATCACTCCAACTTATAGTCCAAAATGGAATAGGGTTATTTAAATGAGGATACATAAAATACTAGAAATGGTAAGGTCTATGATGAATCAAAAAATACTTCTATTATCCTTTTTGGGGAATTTATTATAAACATCATTATAATTACTAAACCGAGTACCAAATAAAGCATAAAATAGTATTACCTTCAAGTTATGGAGTGGAAAGAAACTGGTTTTTTCACATGTTCATGCATGGGGTTGTGAGGAATTTATTAAGTCTATATTAAGAAAAAAACTAGCACTTTGAGGCATGATGTGTGTCTTTATATGGTATCCCAAGGAATAAAGGGGATACTATCTATACAACCATTCTAACAATAAAGTAACCACCACAAGATAAACTATCTTTATTGATAGGGATCACATCCTCGAGGAGGATAGTTAGAGAAATATTGACTTTTAGGAATTTTATTCTCAAGATACACAAGAGTTGGTACATGAATATATTACATAAGTCCTCATGGAAGAAGTTGTTCTTGAAACAAAAGTACTATATTAGAGCATTAAAAATGTTATAGAACTAGAGAGATATGGTTTTATAGTCACTGATGATGGTGACTCATTATTGGATTACAATAATGATCTTATATCCTAAAATGATGTATTATAGAGATAAAAAAGATGCAATATGGAAAGAATCCATGTATTCTGATATGGATTCCACATATCAAAACCTAGTTTGGGTTTTGATCAATCCACCAGTTGATGTTAATCCCATTGGGTGTAAATGGTCATTCAAGAGAAAAATGGACATGGAAGGAAAAGTTAAAATCTATAAAGAGTGGATAGTAGATAAAGTGTTTGATCAATCTCAAGGAATTGACTATGACTAAATCTTTTCTCTAGTTTTAATGTCTAAATCTATTAGAATTTTTCTTTCTATAGCAAATTACCATGACTATGATATTTGATAAATGGATGTAAAAATTTATTTCCACAATGGGAAACGTCAAGAGGATGTGTATATGAAAAAAATATAAGTTTTTTTGACTCTAGGGAATTCCAAAATGGTATGAAATTCGAATAGATCCATTTATGTATTAAAGAAATCTTTTAGGTTCTGAAACATTTGGTTTAATGAAGCCATTAATAAATTTGATTTCATTATGAAAGAATGCGAGCCATGTATTTACAAACAGTTTAATGGGAGTAAAATTATTTTCATAGTAGTATATATTGATGATATATCACTAATTTTAAATGATATAATATCCTTAAAAGAGGATATGGAATGGTTGAGCAAGTTATTATCCATAAAGTACATAAGTGAAGTATCCAACATTCTAGGGATCAAGATCATGCATGATAAATCCAAGAGTCTTATTGGAATAATTCAAAGTACATAAATTGAATAGATATTGAAGAGGTTAAGTATGAAAAAAATACAAGAGAGTATTGGTTTTGATGTCATATGGTGTACATATTTCTAAGAAAATTTGTCCTCAAATACAATAGGAAATAGAGATAATGAGAAATATCTCATACTATTATACGATAAGATCTATCATGTATTCCATGTTATGTATGAGGCTTGATGTTTCCTATTCTTTGATCATGGTAGGAAAATATAAAGAAGATCTTAGAGAACAATATTGGATATATATTAAAGCCATATATAGGTATCTATGAAAAACCAAGGATATGTTTTTTAGTGTATGGATTATATGAAGAGATAATACTTAGGGGTTATACATATTATTACTTTAAAACATATAAAATTGATCTTAAGTTATATTCTTGATATGTATTTTATCTCAAAGGAGGAGTTTTGAGCTTGAAGAGTTCTAAGAAACCACTTTTCACCAATTATATAGTAGAGTCCAAGTATATTGTATCTTCTGATGCAGCCAAGAAAAGAATTTTGGATTCATAAATTTATCCAAGAGATTGATGTAGTACCTAGTAGTCAAGTCCCTAACATAGTTACTATGATAACACTACACTGGTAGATATTTCCAAAGAGCTAAGGTCACATCAAAGGAGAAATCACATACTTCAGAAGTTTTGTCTCTTGAGGTATTTTTCTTAATGAATTGAATTTTGGGTGAGCATATTATCTATGGGGGTAAATGTGGTGAACCATTTGACCAAGGAGTTATCTCAAAAGAGGCATGATTATCATGTGAGATCTAGTGGGTTGAAATTTATTATCATTTAGCTATAGTGAAAGTGGGAGTTTGGTGTTATCCCTTGGTAATCTCTAAGAAAAGATGCTATGAGAAGATACCCATCAATAAGAAATCCACATTTCCATGAGTAATTGGATGTTATTATTATAGTACATATGTATTGATCCTTATAATTTAATATTGTAATTAAGGTATGTCACTAATGACATGATTTGATGTATTTATGAAAACCATGATGAAATATTCTCATAGTGAGGTAGGATACATTGGGTATGCATTGAGTGATGTTACATTACTAGATAATTCAAGAAGTGATTTTCCCCTTTTATCCCTTGATAGAGGTGTATATATCAGGCCCTTTGATGGGAATGGAAATTCCTAGATAAATCCATGGAAATGGAGGGAAAGTTTATTTACAAAAATTCAAAGAAAGATACATCGAGCATATAGGTTGATGTCACCAACATGCAACTTGGTTGATGTGAGATATCATGAAAAATGAATTATATTACATGGAAACCATTTTTAAGAGGTTGGATGTCATTGAGACATTAACTTATTTCTATATGGGATCCATGACATATTCCTAGATGCTATCCTTTGAATTTTGGAAATTATGCTTAATGCCACTAAGAAATAGGTATAGAGGGTCACACACCATGTGTATCCATTATCTTAATTAAATTCAATTATTGAATTTTACAAGTTAGAATAAATAATGTTTATTCAGGTTTGGATGATGACCATGATTTAATCACAAGTTATTCAAAAGTATTTGTGAGTTAAATAATAATAAATATTTATTTTCAAGGTTTGGTGAATATAATATTTATTATATTTATTGACGAATAATGTAGTGATATTTATTTGTTAAATAAATAGTCATTATTTAAGGATTGGTAAATGTTGATGAGGGAAAGTGTACAAAGCTCAATGTTCTGATTAAAAATGGTATAAAAAGATATTTATTTATATTTTTAAAGTGTTACACATATCAAGCAATTAATAATAATATTTTTATTATTATTGGACATGGGGTAAACTAATAATTATGAATTTGGAATTGATATTGTGTTCAATTTTTGAACCCTAAACCTACCATAATAAATATCTAATTATAAAACTTTATAAAAATGACTTTTGGTGTGAAAAAATGGATGGAGAGAGACTATATAGAGTCCTAGAGAGAGATATATAGATCTATAACATGCTCTATTCTCATAAAATCTCTAGGTATCAAAGGAAAATCAAAATTTATTCCTCCTTTGAGAATAATTTTTCTACGATGAACGATAAACAATGTAAGCGACCAATATCATTTGTGCTAGAACCTAGTGATTCAATGGTGATGTTCAACGATTTTGGTGTATGTGTGGATAATCTCTATAGGGACTCTACACTTAGATCCTATAGTATATGATGAAACTATGTGATCTAGTCAAATATATCATCAATGAAGGGATAATTACAAGTTGAAGTAATTTTATATCTGCTCATAAATTAATCATAAATTACATGTAAATATCCTCCTTATGGTTCAAGTATTTTTTATAATCAAGTAATCTACATTTTTCATTAGACATGAGGTTATTTTTCATGTGAAGAAATTATTATCCATAAATTAAGTCTAAAATTCAAGTTATCCATGCCACAAAGGTGTTTCTACTGTGTCCAAAACATACATATCATAGGTAATATCTTCATTTTTCCCTTCAATTTCTCCTCTTTACTTGTTATGTTTAATTTTAATGTGATATTCCTAGGTAATGGAGTTTATATTACACTAGATCATAGTAAAATTACATCCAAATCATAGGCCTATTATTAAAAGTTTTTAGAGGAGGACCAAGAAGGGTGGTTGATCATTTTTACTCACTATTTTGGTTGAAGTATGTTGGTAAATGATTTTATTTTTTTATTTAGAAAATATTTTCTAAAATTGATGATTAATTTGAGTATGGGAATAAAGTAGTTTTCATATTATAGGTTTGGGTGCATGACTAGATCAGTTTACACATTTCTTCTTATGGTTTCTATGTTGTATCATTACTCAATAATTTTTACATCGGTTATTCCAATTTTGGATTTTTAATTTAATTTTTTTTAACTTATTGATTTTTTATTCTTATGGTGAGATAGGTTCTTTGTAGGACCCCGAGACACCCTGAGAGGGGAGGGGTGAATCAGGGTGGAAAATTTTTCTTCTTAAAGTTGTGGATCTTGTTCCCACATTGGTAGGAAATACATAAACCTGTATGATGGATATAATCAGCAATGAAACATTCACATGAAAAGAGATAACACAACAATTTTTACTTGGTTCACCACTAAGGGATACATCCAAGGAGAATACGCCGACAGGTTTTCGGTCATACCAAAATCCACTATGCTTCACTAGATATAGATTACAAATGTTTGGGTACAGTCACTTTGTCCCAGGCTCACTGCCTTTACAAAAGTTTAGGGATAGCTCACTGTGACCCTCGGGTCACTCTCGTTGACTCCCCCTGGCTCACTGTCGTTGGTGAAGTCCCACTTAGTTTATAGATGTGAAGGTCTCTTTAATAGATTTTCATTGAAGTCTTTGTCTCATGTTAAGCATGAGACCTTTCCTGCATCAGAGTCCTGAGTTGATTCCCCTTTGTATTCAACCTTATACTTTAGTGCAATAACTAAATGCACTAAATCCTCTTGTCATCGTTTGCCTGAATCACAACCACTGATGTGATTTCTTAATAAATGAATCTCATCTTACTCGGCATTTTTCAAAATCAGTTCTCCATGTATGCATGAGATCATGAATTTATCATTTAGATTTCCTCTTTAATCTCACTTTGCACCGAAAGTATCAGGCAATCTTTCAGCTCTCGTGCAGCTCCAGAAAGACAGGCGGGCTTCAACAATATCTGGCTCTCCTTTTCAATCCCAGCGCACAAGTCTCAATACGGTGCACAAGTCCTCGGCGCGCAAGTCTAAACTGGCGTGCAAGTGACACCGAAGCACCTGCGTGACGCTTCCTTCCCCAACTACAAACTTGCGCGTCCCACTTCCTTTCTCTCCCAAACCGCCTTGGGCGCGTAGCCAACAACCGGCGCGCAACCTCTACTTGCGCAACCCAACTACCACTAGCGCGACTAAATCACCTATGCGAAGAGAGCTCGAAAAATATCTAAGTCTTGAACTCCATGAGAAATGAGGAGTGGTGGTCCAGTATTTATAGGCAATTTGACCACCCTGCGTGATGGCACGCAAGTCAACCATCGGCGCGCAAGTCTCCGCGCACGGGTCTCTTCCCCTGCTATTCACTTGCGCGACCAAATTCAAAACTTGCGAGAACCTCTTTCCTTTGCCAAATTTTGACCTTATGATCTAGAAAAACCATAGGCGCGCAAGTTATCAAGCTTCCAAGGCATCGGCGCGCAAGTCTCTTCCCGGCATTTAAGTCACCTGTGCGACCTCACCAAAACTTGTGCGACCCTTATCCCTTTTCCATATTTTTATGATATAATCTTCAAAAAAATATGGCATGAAAGTTTCCTATCCTCTAAGACCTCGGCGCACAAGTCCATTTTCCAAAACCACTTCTTTATTTGTCGATTTTCAGGCCCAAAAATTTGGCAAACACTGGGAAATGGCGCCACCTTGTATCTGCTCTTTTTTTTCGCCTCCAGATCATCCATTCCTTTGTCGATGTTTCTTGAATAAAACATGGATCATTATCCACAGTCCTTGAACTCGACATGCCACCATGGAATCTCCTTTTGTCAAAAAATTTGTATTTCGTTTGTTTGCTTTGTCAACAAGCACGATCACCTCAACATCACTTCTTCTTGGTGATCTGTATCCTTCAGCAACTCTTATGCTTTTATCACAAACTCAAATATTGTGATATGTATTCTTTGAAGGCATAGATTTGGCATCATTATCTTCTATGACAATGTGATGTGCAGGGCTATCTCAGAATTCCAATCCCCACACGGCCATCTTAGAATTCCACTCATTTTCACATTGTCTTCTTCATCAACTGTCATGATCTACTTCATGCAAACCATATGATTTAATTCATCAAGAAGTCTCTTGCATGGTTCTCATGCAATCATGAGTAATTTCATGGTCTTCATCAAAAATCCATTGGTCTCATGCAATAATGAGGACTTGCATGGTCTTCATCAAAACCCATGGTTCTCATGCAATAAGGAGGAATTGCATGGTCTTCATCCAAAAACCCCATTCTTCGTTAATCATCCTCAGATGGATTACACCTCACATTATTCATTTATTTAAACAATGTATCACCTTTGACACATGTTCTTTGAACTTATGATCAGTACAAACATCGTATGAATTATCATTCCTCCACTTCATTGGAGTACTTCTTGATCTCATTCATTTTGATCTTAATTGACAATTATTGACAACAAATACAACCTTATACACAAAGTGGTTCCAACAATCTCCCCCTTTATATTTTGTTGTCAATACCTTATAAATCTTCTGAAATGAATTCGTCAATGTCAAAATGAGAGTCTTTTATTCAATCAACTTTTCTTTTCAAACGTTCATTTCACTTTCTCTCCACTTATTGACAAGAAATTCAAAGCGCATGGTAGGGAGGGTATCAATCCATACTTAAGAAATGTTTCATTAAACATTTCACTCTAAGTATACTTGAGCAGTGCCCGATGTAGAAAACAAGAGGATTTGATTAAGTAAACAAGGCTCTCCATTATTCACAGATCATGATACCAACATGAGAAGAGA
Organism: Viscum album; assembly: GCA_963277665.1. NCBI lineage: Eukaryota > Viridiplantae > Streptophyta > Magnoliopsida > Santalales > Viscaceae > Viscum > Viscum album. The sequence continues at coordinate 1,822,065,437 of OY728132.1, forward strand.
ACTCATATATTTTGTATTCAAGGGTTTACCAATTTTATTTCAGGTAGAAGAAAATCAAATGTGACAGGGAATAATCAACCTGAAACTCCTACACTCACATCAACAAACAGATCAAAAACATTCAAGTGCAATCGGCAGAATAAGTGGCCTTGGGGCACTTCCATTCTTTTTATGTCACTGATCAATTCAGTTACTCCCCCTTTGTAGAATGATCTTTGATCTGAGTAACCAATGGATAGAGATTGAGAAATGGCATACCTTCTCCATTGACATGTTCTTCAAGAAATTCATGGAGTAACTACATTTGAGTCCAGTTGGAGTTGATATTGATTGAAACAGTGATTTTGGAAGCTTCTTCATTTTTCTCCCCCTCAAGGGAAACACTTCTCATCATCTTCATCAAGAGTGATCCTTCATCATCTTAATCATTGAATATCAATTGAATAATATACTTTGGATGGAAACTTCTTTATCTTGGCTATCAAGAGTTGTCATTATTCACTACTTCTTAGGTTCTCCCCCTGAGAGCATGTTTCACCTTCAATTCCCTACATTATTAGCACAAATACAATACACAAATGAATAAGGGGATAATTTGGTTCCTCCTTGATTCATCAACAAGACCTGCATGGTTGAGGTTCTTTTCTCAACCAGGTTTTTTTGTTCACTCCAGTCTTCATGCCTTCACATTTGAACATATGTTCTGACTTCTGTTGGTGTGGCATGGCTTTCTTCACATTCTCTTCTACTTTGTGTGGAGAATTGTTCTGCTTAACAGCCAAAATGAATGATACATTATTACTCCTCTTAAAGACTACTTCTTGCTCTGGTATTAAGGTTAGGCAACCTTTTGCAATGTGACCAAATTTCTTGCATCTCTCACACAGAACTTCTTTGATAGGTGTGATTCTCTTGGTTTGCAATCTCTCCCGCACTCTGTCTTCATCACGTGAAAGTTTTCCTTTTCCTTTAGCACTAGCCTTATCCTTTTCATCTTTAAGTTTCCTCATTATTTTCAAATCTTCTAGCCAGATGACCAATATGTCATTTGGAACTTTTGTGGCAGGTTTTGATCTTCCACATGGGTTCATCTGAGTTTCATCCCAGTTAGTTTTTCTTTTGGATGAATAACCCTTCAATTTCATGGATCTAAAATCCTGGGTCTTCTCAGCTTCCCTACTTGAGATCTTCTTGGGGAAATGTGTTTTCACATTATTCTTCTTATTTCTTCCCAAGGAATATTCTTCCTTCTTAGCTGGCTTGTGTGGTCTTATATTCTTATCAGCTCTGGATATCTGTTGGCATAGGCATGCACTATTCTTGTGACCACTGCCGTTGCATACATTACAGATGTTATCAAGAATTCCAAATCTGTTTGCTGTAAACAGATGCTTCTGGACCTGAAAATTTTGCTTCTTCTTCTCTGGATTTCTTCCCTTTGATACATGCATTCTTTGTGCTTTTCCATTAAAGGGATTGTACCAACAATCCAGTGCACAATGCCCAAATCTATTGCAGCACCAACATTGACCCACAAATCTTTTCTTCTTTGTATCTTATGCATGAGGTTGTTGGGACTTATTCTTAATCTTTTGTGCTCCATTTGAGGAACCAACTTCCTCCTTTTTCTTCTCATCCACCCTAGCCATGGTGGAAGGTTTCTTCTTCTCTTCTTTCCTCATCCATACTTGTTTAGAACTGTTATTCCAACCTGTACTGATTATAGGAACGTATTTAGAAACATGAGTACAAGATGGTTTGGATGGTACCTTTACTTTCTCAGTTGCTTGTGATAGATCAATGAGTAAGGTCATGATATTCTTATCACATTTTGGAGGTCTTTCGACAATAGAATCTTCCAGTGAGCATTGAGTACCAGTAGCAACTGATTCTTGATGTGGATAATCAAGAGTTTTCATAATCTTCTTGTCACATGTTAGAGGTATTTCAGCTTTAGATTCCTCCAATAAACATTGAGTACAAGAATCACTCATTTCATTCTTTTGTGAAGTCTCAATATGTGTATTCTTAATCTTGGTCAACTGGGCTTCCAATTTTTGACCCTCAATATTGATGATGATCTCCTGATCTTTAATCATGATCATCTTCTCTTCACAAGTCTTCTTCAATCTTTCAACCCCATCTTCATGCATCTTAACTTTGTTTTGTAACAAAGAGTCAAGTTCCCTGAATTTCATGGAAGTTTCTTCAAAAAAAAAACTCTTGACTTCATTTCTCTTCTTCAGCTTAGCTTCAAGTGCATGGATCTTTTCTTATAGAGTATTATTGACTTCCTCTTTTTCTTCAAAGACTTTCACCTGTTTGGTGAGCTTCATACTTTCCATAACTTTTCTTTCCAACCCCCTTTCCATATTGTCAGCTTCTATTTCTAGTCGAGTGATCTCAACCTGCATAGATTGGAATAGGCTACAAATAATAGCAACCCTTTCTTCAGGAATAGCATGCAGATATGTTTTGAGTTTTTTCTGAAAGCTTGAATTAGAGATGTCATCCTTTCCTCTAAAAGAATTCTGAGCCACCTGCTCGATACTTTCCAAGCCTGATTTTTCTTCATTATTGGAATGGCATGGAGAACAAGACACTGAATCTTATTTTGATATGTGAGACTTCTTTTGCTGCTTCTTCTCTTTCTTTTTCCTATTTGTCATGGTCTTGCTAGATGTAGACTTCTGCTCAGAAATGACTGAATCTTCATCAAGACTGACCTTCATTATTGACTTTAAGAAAGAAACTCAAATCCTCTTCTAAATAGAATTACTATAGAATATCCAAAATACATCAACCTTTCCCTCTGATACCACTTTTAGGACCCCGGGACACCCTGAGAGGGGAGGGGTGAATCCGGGTGGAAACTTTTTCTTCTTAAAGTTGTGGATCTTGTTCCCACATTGGTAGGAACTACATAAACCTGTATGATGGATATGATCAGCAATGAAACATTCACATGCAAATAGACAACACAACAATTTTTACTTGGTTCACCACTAAGGGCTACATCCAAGGAGCATACGCCGACAGGTTGTTGGTCGTACCAAAATCCACTTTGCTTCACTAGCTGTAGATTACAAATGTTCGGGTATAGTCACTCTGTCCCAGGCTCACTGCCTTTACAAAATTTTAGGGATAGCTCACTGCGTCCCTCGGGTCACTCCGGTTGACTCCCCCTGGCTCACTATCGTTGCTGAAGTCCCACTCAGTTTATAGACGTGAAGGTCTCTTCAATAGATTTTCATTGAAGTCTTTGTATCCTATTCAGCATGAGACCTTGCTTGCATCAGAGTCCTGAGTTGATGCTCCTTTGTATTCAACCTTATACTTTAGTGCAATAACTAAATGCACTAAATACTCTTGTCGTCGTTTGCCTGAATCACAACCACTGATGTGATTGATTAATAAATTAAGTTCAGCTTACTCGGCGTTTTTCAGAATTAGTTCTCCATGTATGCATGAGATCATGCATTTATCATTTAGATTTCCTCTTTAATCTCACTTTACACTGAAAGTATCAGGCAATCTTCCAGCTCTCGTGCAGCTCTAGAAAGACGGGCGTGCTTCAACAATATCTGGATCCCCTTTTCAAGCCCAGCGCGCAAGTCTCAATACGGAACACAAGTCCTCGGCACGCAAGTCTAAACTGGTGCACAAGTGACACTGAAGCACCTGCGCGACACTTCCTTCCCCAACTACAAACTTGCGCGTCCCACTTCCTTTCTCTCCCAAACCGCCTTGGGCGCGTAGCCAACAACCGGCGCACAACCTCTACTTGCGTGACCCAAATACCACTAGTGCGACTCAATCACCTGCGCGACGAGAGCTCAAAAAATCTCTAAGTCTTGAACTCAGTGATAATTGAGGAGGGGCGGTCCAGTATTTATAGGCAATTTGACCACCCTGCGCGACGGCACACAAGCCAACCATCGGCACGCAAGTCTCAGCGCACAGGTCTCTTCCCCTTCTATTCACTTGCGTGATCAACTTCCAAACTTGCGCAAAACTCTTTCCTTTGCCAAATTTTGACCTTATGATTTGGAAAAACCATAGGCGCACAAGTTATCAAGCTTCCAAGGCATCAGCGTGCAAGTCTCTTCCCGGCGCGTAAGTCACCTGCGTGACCTCACCAAAACTTGGGCGACCCTTATCCCTTTGCCATATTTTTATGATCTGATCTTCAAAAACATATGGCGTGCAAGTTTCCTATCCTCCAAGACCTCGGCGCACAAGTCCCTTTTCCAAAAACACTTTTCTTTATTTGTCGATTTTCAGGCCCAAAAATTTGGCAAACACTGGGAAACGGCGCCACCTTGTATCTGCTCTTTTTGTCCGCATCCAGATCATCCATTCCTTTGTCGATGTTTCTTGAATAAAACATGGATCATTATCCACAGTCCTTGAACTCGACATGCCACCATGGAATCTCCTTTTGTCAACAAATTTGTATGTTCTTTGTTTGCTTTGTCAACAAGCACGATCACCTCAACATCACTTCTTCTTGGTGATCTGTATCCTTCATCAACTATTCTGCTTTTATCACAAACTCCACTATTGTGATATGTATTCTTTGAAGGCATAGATTTGGAATCATCATCTTCTATGACAATGTGATGTGCATGGCTATCTCAGAATTCCAATCCCCACACGACCATCTTAGAATTTCACTCATTTACACATTGTCTTCTTCATCAACCGTCATGATATACTTCATGCAAACCATATGATTTAATTCATCAAGAAGTCTCTTGCATGGTTCTCATGAAATCATGAGTAATTTCATGGTCTTAATCAAAAATCCATGGGTCTCATGAAATAATGAGGACTTGAATGGTCATCATCAAAACCCATGGTTCTCATGCAATAAGGAGGAATTGCATGGTCTTCATCCAAAAACCCCATTCTTCGTTAATCATCCTCAGATGGATTACACCTCACATTATTCATTGATGTAAACAATTTATCACCTTTGACACATGTTCTTTGAACTTATGATCAATACAAAAATAGTCTGAATTATCATTCCTCCACTTCACCAGAGTACTTCTTGATCTCATTTATTTTGATCTTCATTGACAATTATTGACAACAAATACAACCTTATACACAAAGTGGTTCCAAAATTCTTGTGGTATATGATTATGGTATATATGAGTTTGATGAAATAAATAGATGCATAATCATGGTAGGTGGATTGTATTCATTGATGATTTTGATCTTCTTTCTTGTATAGACTTTCTTGATTGTTATTTTATACTCTTATTCTATTATTATTATGTTGAGAATAATTTTATAACCTAGTATAATATTTTTACACATATAGGATTGTATTTAAATGGTATAATATCCATTACGGGACTAAATAGATTTCTAAATGGTTATTTTATTGATTCTTTGGAAAAAATTACTTTTTCCCATTTATGATTCACATGGTGTCATTGATTAATGGGATTAAAAATATTATTAAAAAATTAAAATTATTTGTAATGGGATTTTCAAGTAAATTGGGTGTTTTAAAGAGATTATTTTGAAATGATATTTAAAAATAAGATAAATGGATTTTCAAAAGAGGATTACCGTAGGGTTTTTCACCAATGAGCCTTGGGTGAATAAAATAAGATTGTGATTAAAGAAGCCTTATGAAGTGAGTTGATAAAGGGTGAGTTTTTAATACCTCAATTGTGACTTGGTCAATATACTATTGATATTTATATCGAGGGTTGTATAGATATCAAAAATGAAAATCTATATAGTATTGTTGCATTTAGATATCTCCATCACTAAGATGTTATTATAACTAATTTGTTGAGATGAACATTTATGATTTTTGGATATTATTTTATGTTGTATTTATTTTCAACATTCTCATGGATACATTATAGATTTATTAAATAAAAATAGGATGCAAATGAATGAAAAAATTTAAAATTAGAATAAACAATGTCATGTTATTCAATGAAACACATCATTTTAGTGTTAAATAAAATTACTTATGAAGTGCTTGAGGGAAAATGATAATTTCATTTCCAACGGTTCTTGAAGATATTTTAAAAATATTACTAGTTTTTATGAGGAAGAAAACCACATTATGGATAAGTACACTACATTGTGGTTTAAGATATAAATTTACATGGTTTACGAATAATATTCCTTGAGATGAAAAATTTGAGTTTTTTATCTACTATTAGGAGAATAAAGAATCATGTTTGAGATACCATGTTAAAGTATGATGCAACTAGAAGTATATTTTTGGGGTTTGTAAATAATAAATATTTTTAATCAAGGAAGTTGGAATTGTTAAATTGGGATAATATTATTGCAACCAATAGGTTGTGTGTTGGATAATGAATATGATCATGGTGATGAGTGTAACATAATCCAAATAGGGATACATGAAGGAAACTGGGATCCATAAAGGAAAACCAAATGTGAAATGATAAATGGTTATATAGAGAAGGGAGAAATGTTGTATACATAGAAATAAACACATGGAGTAACTATGATACATAAATACGGTTACTATACATTGAAAGGATATATGACAATGAAATACATATAATTGAAGCAAAAAAATGTCTATGTAAATCTAGAGAGGATGTTTTGAAATAATTATAGTGACTACATGTAGTTATGGAAAAGACAAATAGAAGGTGGCCTATAATTGAAATGCTTAAGAGGATTTAAAGAGATAGAACCTACCTAAAGAGAGATGGATTTATATGGATGAAGGTTAGGATGAGGTAAAAATTATTAATTATGGATTTATATGGATGTGAAAGGTGTATAAGAATGAGTGAAAGAATTTAGAGAATTATGCAAGTGTTTTGGTGATGGAATACCACATTAAACCATAACAATGTATATCATGCGATCACATATATTGTGTAAGAGTAAATATTAGATCATCATGCCACAACCTATTGGACTATGCTGTAATGAGTGTTACGCATGGATAAAAGTTTGGAGATGTGTTGATTTCCGGTAAGGTTCTATGTTATAGTGAAGAGGCCATGAAAAAATTTCAAGGATATATTCAGTCAAAAGTAGTGGATCATGTCACAATTTGTTTTCTCAATGTAACTATGAGAGACATGGAAATGAAGAAGGAAGGAAAAAAACATAGTATGTCACACCCATATTTTTGTTTTAATCATTTGTTTTGGACTACCTTTTTATCTCTTTGTTTTTCTCCTGAGTTTCAGGTGTTCCAGATTTAAATTTTAATTTTTGGATGTTTTGGGAGGTTTTTGGAACCATTATTAGTTATCATGAAAGGCATGAGGAGGAGGAGGCTTGTAAAATGAGTTTTTAACACTCATAGTGGCCATTTTTATGGGGTATGTTTGTTGGATGGTTTATCCTTTTGAGATAGATGAGTTTTGGGTTAAAAACAATTAGTTTAATCATGAAGGTAAGTGTTTAGGGGGTCACACAATTTGTTCATGGTTTAACTAACCATGTAGAGTAAGTTTTCATCTCGTGAAGCACTAGACAGTGGATAATTTCATGGTTTTCACACAGTTTGTTAAACTGTTCGAGCTAACCATGCAACCCACTTAGGAAAGGGTATTTTGGGATTTTCTCTGTTCTAATTCGGGTTTCTTACCTTATTTTCCCCCATTAGAACCCTACAACCCAAACACAACCCATGGTGTTTTTTGGCTCCTCCAATCCCTTACAAATGGATTTCAAGGTGGTTTATTAGTGAATCTTCACCTGATTTAAAAGGTTAGGGCTCCCATCTATTTCTCATGTTCTTTTATTCCATTTTCCCTTTATCCTCTAACCCTAGTGTCCTTGTTTGGACTATTTTCATACCTAGGGTGTTGTAAAATTATGGATTTTATTTGTTTAGGGTTCCACTTGATAGATCTTTTCTCTTGGAACCCTAGTGGTGTATTTTCAGGTGTGCATCATTGATGCGCCATGGATTTGAGGTAGGTTTCACTTTGTAATTTCATTTAAAGTTTTATATTCATTGGTTACATGATTATTTCACCTTCCTTACATGTGAAATATTATTTTATAATATTTGGAAAAATTATTTGGTGTATGAAGTGGTGGTTTATACCTTTTTTGTGATAAATAATATTATTTTGGGTATTTTTGTGCACACCATGTGTTTGAGAAAATGATCAGTTAGATTTTATGAGTAATTTGTGATATAAAAATAATGGTTTATATTTTTAAATATATTTATGACATGTGAAATGATGTTTTGGTTTTTTTAATGGGTTCCCTAAGTGGTTTAGGTTTTGAAAAGGAATGTGTATTGGATTTCAAATGTGGTTTGGGATGTGATGATGGTTAATGGTCCATTTTTCATTTTAATGAAAATGGATTAACATGAAAATATTGTATGTTTTATAAAAAGTTAATTTTATGAAATAGTTGTGAAATGGTAAATTGTGTGTTTACACATCTTTTTATTTTTTTTGGTTCTTTGAGAAATCATGGTTTTGTGAAGAGACCTTGAGGCCCATTTGGCACCTTTATGAAAGTGGTAGATGCTTATTATGAAAACCCTCTTTGGATAATTATCTTTCCTAGTTTATGTGAATGGGTGGGATTCCCTAGTTGTGGAATAATTGAGACCCATTTATCCATTTAATAATTTTAAGGCAAAGAGGATGATCCTTAGAGTGATTCAGGGCAATTTCTGTTATGTAAATTATTATATATGATATATGTGAATGTGATTAGATGCTCGGTTGGAATTAGTTGGATCACCCCATCTATACATGCGATATGAGAACCATGCATTGCGAGAGAATTTTCTAAGAATTATTTCTTCCCTGGATAGATTATGCACTAGCTAGTGGCCCATAATAGGTGGATATATTGGGTTTATTACTATGATATTTTCCCCTTGGTCTATCTTGAGTTAGGGTGGCCAAGAGTGTTTAGGGTTATTTGATCTTCATCATGTGTGGCATGCTTCTGGGGATGGGTCACATGTATTAGTATATTCTATATTATTCAAAATCTCATAGGTTCACCCCTTGTCTATTGGAACTTAGCTGCTTGCAGTGATGATTGAGATACTTGGTCACTTATATATTTATTTCCATTGCCATTTTTAAGTGATTATTTTAGTACTCTCATGCGTGTTTCTTATCTTGGAAAGTGATGCATCAGATTCCAAAGGTTTATGGAAAATGTTTTTTTAATTAAAAGTGTTTTATAATCTCTTGTTCCATCTAAAAATGGAAGCATCACTTTCCCCTTAAAATGTTAATGTCTCACTATTGGAAATGAACTTGGGTTTGAAATTATGTAAGGAAATGGGCCTTAGTTTTTTTTTCAAGTAAAATTTGTAAAAAAACTTAATTTTATATATTACATTTCAAACTTGAAGTTTATGTTTTTTTTATTTTAAAGGAAGTTCATTGGGAATAGATCTATTCAGGATTACCTACTGAGTTTTAATACTCACGACTATATTTTCTTATTGTTTTTAGCCTTGTTGTAGGTTTCAGCTTGAGTTCGAGTGCCTTGGGTGATGGTTGATATTTGTGTTGAAGAGTGACCCATAGGGTAACACGGAGATCATATAGTTGTATTTTTTGGTTGGTTTTGTTGTATAGTTTGGTTATATTTTCATATCCTTGTACAAAATTTGTTCTGTTTAGTTTTATTTATATATTGGATTTCTTCATTTGTATTTTTGTTGTTTAGATTATTTATTATTAATTGGAAAAAATAATTCCCTTTGTGTACTCTATTGATGCCTGAAACTAGATTCTAACCCATGGGGATCGAGAATGACCTTTGGGACATGCTATAGATCAGATCAGGTGACCAGTCTAGGGTTGACATAGGTTGGTTCATGACAAAATAGTATCAGATCTATGTATTCTATTTAGAGGACCTTTCTTTTTCATAGCACCCTTTGCTACTTGGGAATTTCAAGGTAGATGGAGTAGGATTTTTGGGACTCTACAAGTAGAAACGAGAAGGACATTATGAACCCTTTATCATTCTAAACCTCAGGTTTCCATGGAAATTTCGGTTTTGTTGGTTTCTTTTGGTTCTTGTGTATTTTTTAGTGTTTAGGATACGAAACGGGAGTTGGGATAATGGTCTCTATGAGATCACGGGTCCTAGAAAGTCATGTGGGACTGGAAACCCATGCAGATATTTGGGGAACAGTCTTAGAAGGCTCTCTATGATGGGGGTGTGTTTGTATTGTGACCACCAACCATATGGCCAATTCACCCATCAACACGAGTTTCCCTTGTGAGTTTCTTTGAGTATTCTTCATTTTGAAAATTGTTTTGAAAACCCTGGTGATTGAATTGTGAAAACGAGGTTTTAGTGGTAATGGTTAGAATTTGGAAAGTGGGAAAAAGTATTTCAGAATTAACCTATTTGGTAGACTTTAGAAAAATAAATTTTTATAAAATGACCTCTTGGGTTAAAATTGAAATTATTTGATGAGGTTGTATATTTATAATCAAAACATGGGGGTATGGAAAATAGTTTCTTGAAAGAAAATATTTGTTTTTGAAAAATTTTAAATGAAAAAAGGTGGTATTTTAATCAAATGTTTTTTATGGAATGATATTTTTTTGGTCTACTATAATTGTTTTGAATGAATTGAATTGAATTTTTTTATGGAAATTAATGGGATTTTATTTTTGTTCATGGTAAAATACATTAAAATATGGAATATGAAAATAGTTTTGGCCTGGGGGTTAATGAGCCTTTTTAAGGTTTCATGAATTTTTGAATTGGGTTGAATGATTTGTTTTGGAAAATGAGAATATTTTTTTGACCTTTGGTGTGCTCCATGAGTTCTCACATGTATGGATATGTTTGGTAAGTGGTTGGATGATGATGTGGGTGAAGAGTGTCCAGGATTAGCATGGATGATGAGTGCCTGGTATGGCATGAGTTGATATGTGCCCAGATTGGCACAGAAATGATCATGTGAAGGAGACTCTATGGAACACCATTGGTGAGTGTGAAAAATCCACCAAGTTTGTATTGTTTTTCAAAAGTGTTTTAAGATATAAATTGTGGTTTGTTTTTAATACAATGGTTATGTGGCCTATTTTTCTATATTTTTGAAGTGTTTTTTATTAATATGCATTCTCATTATTTGGAAGTGATACTCATGTTGTGTTCTGTGTTGAAATTGTGTGGGTGGATCGATCTTGAATAAGTGTCTTTGAGGGATTCTAGAAGGTTGTTAGGGAATCTTTGAACTGATTTCCCTATGATATGATTTCTATTATATGTGAGTCTTAGTTAATGAGCTGGTTTTGATAGAGCTCGTGGTTTCCTTGTTACCTTGTGTTCACCCCCATAGAATTTGATGGATTTTTGTGGTGCGACTATGGGTGGTCCCTGTTAGAAAGTTTTCCAGTTGATTAACCTAAGGATTTTGTTCTCGAGTTTCAAAATTTTAATCCATCTCTTCAAAGGATACCCCATCTCATCTGTTAGAGTAGAGAGCTGTTTTGGCTCAGTTTAAAGTGACTTCCTGTTATGACATTTCTTTTAGTTTTGGAAATTTTTCTCAGTAGTCTTTGGTGTGTTTCTTCATGTGATTTGTTCATCCTTCTCCTCATTTGGAGTGAGATAGAATTGTGTTGTGTATCTTTAAGTTCCTATTCGGGTCAAAGTGTGTTGTTTAAGCAAGTGAGTTTTTTGGTGTGTCTTGATCTTTAGTTTCTACCTGGGATGCTGTGTAACTTATTGTGACACCAAAAGAAGAAGTTTTGATTAGGGATTATCAGCTCCTAACTATGAGGGAGTAGATGCTTCAAACAGCAGGGCTCCACTCAAAGGCCTCAGAGTGAAGATTGATCATTGTCTAGAATCACAGGGGGGGGTTTGGGGAGCTTGGAAAATATCACACCTCCACCATTGCGGTGATTTAGTTTCTGTGTTTCTATTGTGGTTTATTTTTCACTACAAATTCACTCTTATTTCAAAGATACTGATGGAATTGTCCCTCATGCAATGTTTGTGATTGTGTCTTCTTGGATGCAAGTTTCTGATCAGTTTTCCTTGCATAGACCACCTATGTGAATTGAGTGTGGATTTAGTTTATGGTCATCCAAATGTGACGGTTCATGGGTATTTGTTGGATGTGGTTTTAGTGTTCCAATAATTATCCCCCTTCCCTCCCCTCCCCTTGTCGTGGGGGTTTTTAGTCCATGTAAGAAAGTTTTCAAGTTTGTTTAAAATCATTAGTTCACAATGGTGGTGAGACCCACTGTGGGTCCTGTTAAAAAATATTCTATGATAAATCAGTACTAGGTTTCTTCAAATGGTGCGGAGTCCATTAGGGAATCCCCCAGCTGGTGATCTTTTTAGGTTTGGTTTTTGTGTTAGTTCGGTTGAATTGAATTTCTTTGGAAGTTGTTTGATTTTTGAGTTTCCTTTTTTGGTTTGGGTAAATGTTGGTTATTTAGAGTGCGCTAAAAGGTTCTATTTGAAGTATGGTTGTGAAGGTTTTGGCTCTAATTTTACATTGATTCTCAGGAAGTGGTTCATGTTTGTTGGTCTATTTCAGGCAAGAGGTATAAGTTTAGATTGAATTTGTTGGGATGTTTTTAGATCGAGGGGTTGGATATTGTGGTTTTAAGAATCCTTATTCATTTATCGATCAAATGGAAAATGTTGAAGATTTATGGGGGTGGAAAGTGTAACACCCCAAGCTTCCACGGTACGCTTCTCTTTGAATTATACAGTAGGGTGTGTTGTATGGAACTTCGAGTTCTAACACACACCACGACCAATCAAACTAGCCGTTATGAATAGTAATACCCACTTTTTGAAATTTTATAAATTTTATCTTTCAAAATGGAATTCATTTTTGGATTCGAAATATTGAAATTAGATTAGGGTGAATTTTTGGTGTTTTTCTGATAACTTTCAATTTTTGATGAATAGTGAAAACACTAAGTTACTGTTTACAACCGGATTTTTATTTAAATAATTTTTTATTTTATTTAAATTTATTTTAGGTCAAAATAGATACATAATACCTATATAAATTCAATGTAATTCATTAGAGTCAGTTTATAATAATTTCAGATATATAAAAATTTTATTGAACTTTTTCACCGTCTTTTACCCACCTCCTAGGAGAATTTGTAAATTCACATAAAACGTAATTTTACCGCTTATGTGAGTTGAATTTCAAAAATCCGAGAGACACAGTTAATATCAAGGAGTAAAATGTGGTTCAATAAGATAAGTATAATTTTTGGTGAATAGTAACTTTTTACTTTTATTTACCACGATTAAAAGTAAATAGGGTAATTAAAGGTAAATATGATATTAATATTACCCAAAAACATGTCCTAATTCTATTGGACAAGTGTATCTCGACTAAAAACAAACTTATGAATAGAATATTATCATTTAGGTCCACTTGAATTAGATTAGGACATTTATTATTATTTAGTTCAAAGAAGAGTTAAAAGAGTTAAAATCACAGTTTAATTACTAAAACATTTTTAATATAGGATTATTCATAAGATAAATTAGATTATAAATATTCCTTATAAATCTAAAAATATTTCCTACATCATGGTATTTTATTTATAATTTTTATATATTAAATAAATAAATTTATTTATGACACAATGATGATGCAGTAATTACCTTATTCACAAAAGAATCAAATAAAATCTATTATAAATATTAAAATAAATATAATTTCAAAGTTTTTATGAAATCAAAGAATTTTCTAGGTGAATATGAAATGATAGGTATGATTCAATGTATCTTTTTTGAAGTTATCAAGTTGTGATGGTTTTCACAAAAACAAAATACCAAATAGTGTCAAAATTGACATAAATTAATATTTAAAACAAATATTATATTATTAATTGATATTATATTAATAAAAAACTAATGTTTGGAAAAAGGACTTATATAATGATATATGTGTCATTAATGGACCACTTGGGGGTCACTTGGAAGTATATAGTAAGTTTATTAACCATATAATATAAAAATACAAAGAGACATGGTAAATGTCAAACTATTTAACTAAGAGTTAAATCTAAAAGATAAGGGTAATATAGTGACCCAAACTTGTATAAAACCTATTTGTTGGGTTTTTTTCGACCCATACCCACCTTAAAATTTAAATAATCCAGTTTTGAGCCATTATAAACCGAATATGAATTTATTATAAAATAATACTTTAAGTTTTTCCTAAAGAGCCCCTCCTCCCCCTTATAAAAGGACACCACTTATAAACAATTCCTGACACCTCTAAAGCCTTTTGTATCATTCAAACTCTATCCAATTATGCTCCCTACATCACTATCCTCCTCCTAGAAGCCTTAACTTAGGCATAAGGCACTTCAAGAGTCCTTTTTGGTTCAAACCAAAGGGAGTTACCCAAATTAAAGGTAACGATTTCTCTTAGCTTCTTTTATTTTATTTTACTTCTCCAACCCATAAACTCTTCTTATTATTTTATTTTGAAACAAAACCAGTTTATTAAATATACTAGGATATTTTTGTGATAAGTATTATAACTATAATTACACACACCTTCATCTAATGGGTGAAGAACATAATGTTTCTGTGGATGGAAACCAAACGCCTCACGAAATGATGATTGTTCAATTATCTCCTACAACCTCTCATGGTGGCCATTCTGATGAAACTATAATTAAATATGATATTAATTATAATTATTTTATATATAAGCTTCTGTAATTCCATTTTATAGCATACCATTATTCATTTCATGTTGTATATATATATACGATAATTTTATTTGAGGAAGTACGGACTACCACCCCCTCAAAGTGATATGACTCGTTTATACCATACATGGAACATATAAAAGATGGTATTAATGAAATTAAGTAACAAATATAAGATATTATATTATACTGGAATAATAATATACCTATGTATTATTTGGTTTTGATTCCTTTTTAAAATGAAAAATGAAATGGAAGTAGCGTTCGTGCGTACGTACGGACTACCGTCTCCACGAACGCGATGAGATTCATTCTCCATCGTATCCATTCAAGTATAATTATCATTTTATGATTAAAAATAATTTTAAGGACTTGATATCATTATTTATATGTATAAGATACAACCTAACCCTAACAAACATGGCTTATGTAACAAAACATATAAAATAAAACGAGTAAGTTAACACCCGAAACGACGATAATATTAAGATATTATTAAGAAAGCAATGTTAAAAGATCATATATGATATAATATTAATTTATATTATTCTTTTATAATTTAATAAAAATCATTTAACCATTATACAAGATATTAACCTACCCTCGACAAAGGAAAAGTACAAGGTAAGGGGTTTTCATCTCACTCATTATTCGAGTGAGATTCATGCCATATTGCCACTATCAACTTTTGTGTGGTGTATGTACTGACCATAATTGTATTCTTTGTGTAATAAACATTAATTTATGTGTATTTACATATTCATTATATGCTACCTCTTTCATGGGGTGTATGTTTTGTAAGTTACCAAATTGGTAAGGGTTAATTCCTCAATCTCATTATTATCCAAGATTGTTTATGTGTATGTATTTACGGGGATATTTTTTCATCCATGTCCATTATTCATAAAAATTATTTCAAAATGAATATTTTAAGGATTTTTGAAAGGTACTCTTTAACAAGTTAAGAATTTTAAATTTTTTAAAGATTTATCTTTCAAAATATTTTTAATTAATGTCCATATTTTCAAAATGATTTTATCAATTTATTTATATGGACATGAATGTTTTGAAATGACAATTCTTTTCAAAAGTTTCAAAGTGTTGTGGGACACTTTGATTCCAAAATATATTTTAAATTAATTCCTTTATAAATGTATTACTTTTCAATGATTTAAAAAAAAGAGATATTTCTCTCAAATAGTTTTGATTTCATCTATGTCAATATCCTTTGAGGGGCTTATTTGAAGTTGATTTATTATGATACAAAACTTCCATATCGTATTGAAGTTTTTGTGATATGTTTGAATGTGGATGTGTTATTTTTATACCATTCATGGTTTATGGAGAAAGTATTGACATTTCGTATGCTAGTTTTAATACAAATGTTTATAATATGTTTAAACCTTTTCATATGAGGAATGTATTGAACTTAGTAAGTTATGGGTGGAGCCCGCTATAGCTCCTCGATGCATTGGTAGGTCTCATGAGACAACTAGATGTAGAATTGGCCGAGGCCCTTTCCCAATTTGATTTATGGTTTTGGCCAAGGCCTGAATCATTTTTAGACGTCTTGGCCAAGGCCTTGACAAAATGTTTCAGAATGTCCGGCATTATACATTCCCTTATTATGGAAATAATATTGATGGTTCATGTGGTCATTCGACTAGTAGAATACCCATGATTATGTTTTATTATGAAATTATTTACTCAGCTCATATTCTTTCCGTAAAAGTATTCATGTTTATTATTGGTCAAGGCATGTGGTTTCAATTATTTACCATGCTTAATATTTATGTCATTTTCCGCTGTATTACTTACCCTTATTGAGCGTTTGAGCTCACCCCTTTCTTATGTTTTATTTTTCCCAGGATTCTAAGAAGTGTATTGTGATTGATATGCAGGGTTAAGACAAGGGAATAATAGAGTTAATAAAGGATTATTTATGTTGTTTTGTATGTTATAAATTGTAATGTAACATTCATGTATGTAATCTATTTTCTAATACTACTAAACTGATCAGTCCTTCAGGACTTGATTCCTTGTAATCATGCCAATTTATTTAAATAATGCACCGACTCTGGGTAACTAGGGTCAGGGAATTACAGAAAGTATTATGGTGGGGATAATTTTCACACCCAGATTTTTTTTTCATCCTTTGTTCTGGAGTACCTTTTTGTCTCTTGTTTTTTCTTCTGAGTTCTGAGTGTTCCATATATAAATTTTATTTTTTGGATGTTTTGGGTAGATTTTGGACCCATTATTGGTTAGTGTGAAAGGTATGAGGGGGATGTGTCTTGGAAAATGAGTTTGTAACACTCATAGTTCCCCCTTTTTATAGGGTATGTTTGTTGGATGATTTATCCCCATGAGTTAAATGAGTTTTGGGGTGAAAAGGGTGATTTTTGGAGACTTTTTTCAGGTCGCACGCTTAAGGTGCACAATTAGTTTAACCATGATGGTTAGTGTGTAGGGGGTCGTACGGTTTGATAATGGTTTAATTAACCATGAAGACTATGTGTAAAACCATTGCAGTACTAGACAGTGTCCAATTGCATGATTTTCGCACGGTTTGTCAAACCATAAGAGATAACCATGCAACCCACTTAGGAAAGGGTATTATAGGTGTTTCTCATTATTTTTAATTGGGGTTCCTACCCTTATACTCCCACATTCTAACATTATGACCAAAATGCCTCCCATGGTGGTTTTTGCCTCCTCTAAGCCCCTCTAAGTGGTTTTGAAGGTGGTTTCTTAGTGAATCTTCACCTGGTTTAAAAGTTTAGGGCTCTCTTCTCTTTCTCCTTTTCTTTTCTTCCATTTTAACTGTATACATTAACCCAAGTGGACATTTTGGGATAATTTTCATTCCTAGTGTGGTGTGAAATTAGGTATTTCATTCATTTAGAGTTTCACTTGGTATATCTTGTCTCATGGAACCCTAGTGGTGTGTTTTCGGGTGTGCGTCATTGATGCTCCATGGATTTGAGGTATGTTTCCTTGTACATTTTCCTTTAAAGTTTGAGATTAATTGGTTTCATGATTTTAGAAACTTCCTTACATGATAAATATTGTTTTTTGAAATTTGGATAAATTGTTTGGTGTGGAAAGTGGTGGTTTATACCTTGTTTTGTGCTAAATAGTATTGTTTTGGATATTTTGTGCACACAATGTGTTTGAAAAAAATTCCCAGTTAGATTTTATGAGTGAATTGTGATATAAAAAGCATGGTTTATATTTGTAAATATGTTGGTGACATGTGAAATTATGTTTTGGGTTCATTTAATGGGTTCCCCAAGTGGTTTTGGTTTTAAAAAGGAATGTGTATTGGCTTTTAAATGTGTTTTGACATGTGATGACAGTCAATGGCCCATTTAGAATTTTAATGGAAATGGATTGTCATGAAAATGTGGTATGTTTTATAAAAATGGATTTTATGAAACTATTTTGAAATGGTAAATGGGGTGTTTACACCTATTTTGAAATGTTTTTTTTGGTTCTTTGATAAATCTTGGTTTAGTGAAGAGACATTGATGCCCATCTGGAACCTTTATAAAAGTTGTAAAGGTTTATTATGAAAAACCTACTTGGATAATTCTCTTTTCTAGTTTATGTGAATGGGTGGGATGCCCTAGTTATGGAATCCTTGAGACCAATTTATTCATTTATGAATTTTAAGGAAAAGAGGTTGATCCTTAGAGTGATTCGGGGTGATGTATGGTATGTAAATTATTATATATGAAATATGTGAATGTAATTGGATACTAGGTTGGAATCAATTGTCTCACCCCCTCTATACATGAGATATGGGAATCAAGAATAGTGAGAGAATTTTTTAAGAATGATTACTTTATTGGCTAGATTATGCACTAGCTATTGGACCATAGTAGGTAGATATATTGGGTTTATTGTTATAAGATTTTCTCCTCAGCATGTCATAAGTTAGGGTGGAGAGAGTGTTTATTTCTCTTTGATCTTCATCGTGTGAGGCATTATTCTGAGGATGGGTCTCATGTATTAGTATGTTATAGATTATTCACAATCTTCTAGGTTTACCCATGTCTAGTGGCACTTATCCACTTGCAGTGATTATTGAGATACTTGGCCACTTGTATGTTTATTTCAATTTCCCTCTTTATGTGATTACTTTATTTCTCTCATGTGTGTTTATTATATTGGAAAGTGATTCATCAGATTCCAAAGGTTTATGAAAAATATTTTTTAAGAAAAATTATTTTATAATCTCTTGTTCCATTTAAAAATGAAAGCATCACTTTCGCCTTGAAATGTTAATGTTTAAATATTAGAAACGAACCTAGTTTTGAAATGAAGTAGGGAAATGGACCGTAGTTTGTTTTCAAATAAAATGTGTAGAAAAAATTACTTTTATATATTGTATTTCAAACTTAAAGTAGATATTTCTTTTATTTTAATAGAAGTTCATTGGTAATATATTTTTCCGGGATTACCTGATGAGTTTTCATACACATGTCTATAGTTTCTTCATATTTTTATCCTCGGTGTAGGTTTCAACTTGATTTTGGTCACCTTGGGTGATGGTTGATCTTTTTGATGAAGAGTGACCCACGAGGTCAGATGGAGATCATGTAGTCATCTTGTTCGGTTGGTTTTGTTGTATAGTTTGGTTGTATTTTCATATTATTGTTCAAAAGATGTTTAGTTTAGTTTTATTTATATATTGGATTGCTTTGTTTGTCTTTATTCTATTTAGATTCTTTATTATTTATTGGGAGAAATTGTTCCCTTTGTGTACTTTTTTAGGCTATACACTATTTTCCTGCCCATGGGGATCGGGAATTCCCTTCGGGCCATGCCACAAATTGGTTCGAGTGATCGGTTCAGGGTTGACATAGGTTGGTTCATGACATAGTATATATATGTGATTATTTTGTGTCATTCTATAATTAGGACTTATACTGTGGAGTGATACAACACACATTAACACATGTTAGGATAGAAATATCTAGAGATAATGTCCCCATGATTTTAAGAGAAGAAGAAGGATATCACACCATGATTTTTAGAGAAGTGGGTAGTTGAAGAGTATAACACCACAAAAAAAGGCTATCACTCCACAATGCCATGTAAGTTTAAATGGATCATGACATAATAAGGATATTCACACCATTATAAGATAAAATATTATTTTTATTGAATATCTGGTTTAAATTTTAAAAAGAGGATATATGAATCACGTTTATGGAGGATGACTCAACTTGAATGGGAATATTGGATCATATTAAAATGTGTGAGACACTTGGAATGATCTTGTAACATAATATGGATGAGACTTGAATATAGTCATTTATTGAAGGCTTTTAGGTAAAAATACTTTATAAAAACTACTACAATGGTTATGGAAAAGGATAAAAAAATTAATAAATTAGGTTTACTAGAGAATAGAAAAGCTAAGAAGAGGATAATTAACTACTTTATCAGGGTTTTAAGAAATTATAATTAAATATATAGTTTCATTGATCAAATATGGTTATGGTGTGTGATTATGTTGAATAAATAAATCTAACTCAATCTTTGGGGATTAAATCTCATTTTGATTTAGAGGAGAAGGATTTCAATGAATGTGAACTAGAATAGGGAATAAATTCTAGAGTTAAAAGGCATGAATAATTAGACTTACATTATAATATATGAGATACCTTAATATATATACGCCAAAGAATACTTCCTTGAAGTAGTGCATAGAGGAGAAAGTGTTGAGTCATTAAGGCTTGTCTTATGACTTTTCCATTCCATCTTGTTTTGAAAATCATAAACATTTTATCTTTAAGAAAATCTGTTTTTACCCCTGTTTTACTTCTCTTAGGAAAATTTCCTTCCTTAAAGAAATTTACCTCTATCTTGTTTTCATTGTTCATATCAATATTTTTCTTAAGTACAAAAATCAGATTCATATCTATATTCTTGCAATCATATAATACTTAGATATGAAGAATTCTGTTTCAGGATCCAAATTCTCATTCCTAATTCTGTAATGAATTCTCATTACATATTCTGTAATGAATTCTCATTACTAATTCTGATGAAGAATTCTCACTACTAATTTTATGATGAATTCTCATTACGAATTCTAATACAGAATACTCATTAAAAATTCTGTGATGAAAATCTCATTACGAATTCGGATGATGAATTCTCATTACAAATTCTGATGACGAATTCTCATTACAAATTGTGACGAAGAATTCTCATTACGAATTCTGTGATGAATTATCATTATGAATTCTGATGAAAAATTATCATTACGAATTCTGTGATGAATTCTCATTACGAATTCTATGATGAATTCTCATTACAAATTCTAATGAAGAATTCTCATTACGAATTCCAGTGTAGAATTATCATTATGAATTCAGATTGTGAATTCAGATTATGAATTATGGATATGAACTTTTATGAAGTTCGACTTCGAATTTTTCTGATAAACAGAATCTGAATATCCTTGTATTATAGACTTCGAATTTATTTAGACTCTGAATATATTTTTGGTTAGACTCCTAATTTTTTACTTACAGTCCGATTTGTTAAGTTTGTTATAAAATGATTTCATGCTTTTAGTTACACATGTTTTGTTATAAAATGATGTCGTCCATTCTATTTCTAACTAACTGTTGGTTGAGTGCCATGTGTATAGGTCCCTCCGAAATTTAAGGAAAATATGACCATTGGAGGAGGGAGCCAACCGTTTCAACCGAGACTATAAATAGGAGCTCATTTGAAAGATCTCACAACAAGTTGATCACTCTAGAGACCACACACTGTTAAGGTGATTTCTAGAGAGAGAATCTTTTCATGCCTTGTGCATACTGAACTGCTCGTTCAGATTGCTTCGTGCGACTCTGAATGTTGGTGATTGCATTTGAGGTATTCCTGGGATAGGAAGACAGAGGTGACGACTACCTTGAAGTTCTAGGGCTTCCTTGCTGAGGAAGACAGAGGTTCTAACTACCTTGAAGTTGAGGGCTTGCGGGGATAACAAGATAGAGACTCCGATATTCATATCGAGGGCTTACCTGGGTGTGGGTAAGACATACTTTCTTGAAAGTATAAATCAAGGGACCTTTATCCAAGGTTATTGGATACCCTTCTCTTTGGGTTAAAAGATTTTTATCTTGTTACTTATTTTTGTTACAAGTTTATCTTTTTCACTGCATTTTGTATGTTTAAGAAAGTATAACTATCTTATACTTCCTTAAACCTGTATACTCTGATTCAGTTAGATTATATATGCTTTAAGGTAGAATCTCATATTGTAAACTTTAGTTAAGTTTCATTTTCTGGATCCATAATTCCAGAACTGGTTTTTCGGAATCACTTTCTAGATTTAAGAAAGTGTATAGAACTAGAAGTTTGTAACTTCATACTTTGTCCCAATCATTCAATTGGTGTTAGAGGTGTTGTGAATTTTATTAGTTTAACTTTGTTAAACGTAGATCTTTCCTTGTTTAAGGAAATTTTTAAAGTGTACAATTCACCCCCCTCTTGTATATTGAGCATCTGCATCATTATTTCGATCCTACAATTGGTATCAGAGGAGTCTCTGAAATACTTATACTCACATATAAGTTTTTCTTGCTCAGTTTTTCATTTTTCTATTTTTTCCTTGCTTAGGAATATTCTCCTTGAATCCAAAATTTTGTTATTAACAAGTTTTTGTGTAGAAAGATTTTTAAGATGGAAGGAATCAATGTTGGTTCTATCGACAACCTAAATCCTACAAGACCACAAATTTTTTTATGGTAATGATTATGAGTATTGGAGAGATCGAATGAGGACATTCATTATCAATACTGGAGTAGAAAATTTTGTTATGCTTACTGAAGTTTATCAATTTCCTGATAAGGAAGCTAGTACTTTCACAAACCAAGAGAAGCATGATTATCAACTCAAGTTTATGGTACACAATAATTTACTATGTTCAATGATTGGGAATATATATAGCCAAATTTCTTCTTGTGAAGCAGCTAACTATATATGGAAGAAACTTGAAGTTACACATTTTGGTACATACAAAGTGATTGAGACCAGAAGAGCCATGCTTAGAGCTGAGTATCATGGTTTTAAATTTCTTTATGGAGAACCCATTTGTAAGGTGCAACAAAGATTTATGACTATTGTGAATAGATTACAATCTATGGGAGAGAAAGTTCTGGATGATGAAGGTCTCGTTGACAAGATCATTGATATTATGCCCAATAAGTGGGAATCAAAGAAAAATGCTATTGATGAGAACATGAAGGTTACTCAAATTTCCTTAGATGAGATGTTTAGAACTCTTCTCCAACGTGAAACAAGGATGAAGAGAGATGTTGACAACATCAAAAAGAAGAATGGGAATGGTACTGTTGATTTTAATACGACAAAAAATCACATGAAATCTAAGACTCATGAGAGAGTAACTAGATACAAATCTAAGAAGGTTGTTATCCAATCCGAATCTAGTGAGGGTGAAGTCTCAGAGAATGAGTTAGCAAATACTGCTCTAAGGATGAACAAGATAGCTGGACAAAGAAATTTCCAATCCAAGTATAAGAAGAAGGAAAAGAAAGATAAGAAAGATTCAGAAGTCACATGCTATGAATGCAAGAGAGCTAGACACATAAGACCTGATTGTCCTTTGCTCAAGAAGAAAGAAAGAAAAGAGATGCATTCTGAAAGGAATAAGAAGAAGTATTATAAATCTAAAGCTAAGAAAGTTCTGAAAGCTAATGATACTTGGAGTGCCAGTAGTGGTGACTCTTCAGATGAATATTTGTATTATGAATCTTCGGGATATAAGAATCTTGGTCTTATAGCCAGATTACCTATTAACAATCATTGCTTTATGGCTAAGGTACACAATGTTGAATCATTGACCAATATTTCTTTAAATTCTAATGATAGTAAATATTATAACTCTTCGGATGAAGAATCCTCTTCTGATGAATAAAATACTTTACCTACCTATGAAGAAGTTTCTAGGTTTCCTGAATTTCTTGAGATTGAGAATTCAAAACTCAATAAAAAACTTGATAAGGCAAATTCTAGGAATACTATTCTTACTAAGGAGATATCAGATCTTTCTAGAGATCTTGATAAGAAAAATTCTGATTTTATAAGTATTTCAAAAAGTCTTAAGGAAGTAAATTCTGAGAAGAATAAACTTTCTAAAGATCTAGAAAAAGTAATTTCTAAGAAAAGTGTTTTTGAGCCTACCTCTAGTTCCAAATCTAATGATTTTGAAGATAAAAACTTGATTATAAAACTCAAGTCTGAAATATTTTCCTTAAATAAGTTTTTTTCGAACTTTAACTTAGGTAAAGAAAATTTTGATAAGATGTATTCACAAATATGACCTTTAAGAAACAAATATGGATTTGGTTATACCCAAGAAAAACCAAATTTTAGTAACAATTATTTTGTTCCTCAAAGTGCCCCATTTTGTACCAAGTGTCAATGTGGTGGTCACTGGGCAAAGAATTGTTCTTTAAAAAAAACTCAATCTTTAGGGTTTCATAAGGCTTATTTTTTTAAGAAGATGTGGGTGCCCAAAATTTTGTTATCTGAAAATCTCGAATCCGAACAAGTTTGGATTCCGAAAGTCTAATTCTTTTCTTATTTTCAAGAAGATAAAGAAAGTTCCAACAACAATACATGGTACATGGATAGTGGATGTTCCTGGCATATGACTGGTAACAAAAACTATTTTGAAAATATTATTAAGATGAAAGGAGGAAAAGTAACTTTTGGAGACAACGCTCAGGGATAAATTTTTGGTATAGGTAATATTGTTCTTCTTGGTAAAACTTTGATTTCAAATGTTTTGTTTGTTAAGGTTCTTAATCACAACCTCATTAGTATAATTCAATTATGTGATAAGGATACCTTGTGAATTTTAGGAATGATAAGTGCTTAGTACACAATTCCAAGGAAGAGTTTATTCTCTCTGCCCATGGGTAAGAGAATGTTTACACTTTGAACTTAGAAGACCTTAGGATCCAAGACTTACCTTGCCTAAGTACAATGGAAGATCATTCTTGGTTATGGCATAGAATACTAGGTCACTGTAACCTTAGAAACTTATGTAAAATTTCTAAGAAGAAACTAGTTAAGGATCTACCAGAGATTAGATTTGATTCTTCTAAATTTTTTGATCCTTGTCAATATGTAAAGAAACATAAATCTAGTTTTAAATCAATCGGTGAAGTCTCAACAACTGATGCGTTACAGTTGGTTCACATGGATCTTTTTGTTCCAACACAAACTGGAAGCATTGGATGCAAATACTATGTGTTTGTTCTAGTTGATGATTACACTAGATTTACATGGGTCTATTTTCTAGCAAAGAAGTCTAAAGATATTTCTTATTTAAAAAGTTTTAGAGCCCAAGTTAAAAAAGAGAAAAACCTTCCATTGAAAACGATTCATAGTGATCATGGAGGAGAATTTCAAAATTCTGATTTTGAAACTTTTTGTAGTAGAAAAGTTATTGCTCACAAATTTTCAGCACCTAGAACTCCTCAAAAAAATGGTGTAGTTGAAAGAAAAAATAGAATTCTTCAAGAGATAACTAGAACCATGTTGAGTGAATATTCTATAGCTAGAAATTTCTGGGCTGAAGCTGTAAGCACTACCTGTTATACTATAAATAGTGTTTTAATTTGACCTTTTTTTTAATAAAACTCCTTATGAGTTATGGAATGGTAGAAAACCTAGACTTTCCTACTTCAAGGTTTTTGGATGTAAGGTATTCATTATGAATACTAAAGATAATTTACACAAATTCGCACCAAAATATGATGAAGGAATTTTCTTAGGCTACTCCACAACTAATAAGGCTTATAGAGTTTTCAATAAAAACACTTGTACTATTGAGGAATCAGTACATGTTAAATTTGATGAAACTGGTCCTTTTTTTTAAACCATCCCAACTTACATCCTCAGATGTGTTTTCAAAAACTGACTATCAACCTATGATATTATATCCTTCAGATAAGGAAAATGTCCAAGAAAATATTTCGGAAACATTTACCCTGGAATACTTTCTACCCTATGTTGATGAACAGGTTTTACAAAACCCAAATTAGGTGTTTCTAAAGAATAATACCAGTGATAGTATCATTGGCGATGTAAATCAACCAGTAAGGACTAGAAGTTCCTTGAGGAATGAAGTAGAACATCGAGCATTTCTTTCCCAATTAGAACCAAAAAATCACTGATGAAGCTTTAGGTGATAATGATTGTATCAAAGCTATGCAAGATGAACTAAATGAATTCAAAAGGAATAAAGTCTGGACCTTGGTTGAAAGAACTAAGGAAACTTATGTTATTGGAGTAAAGTGGGTCTTCAGAAATAAGTGTGATGAAAATGGAGTCATTGTTAGAAATAAAGATAGACTAGCTGCTAAAGGCTATAATCAGCAAGAGGGAATAGACTATGAAGAAACCTATGCTCCAGTAGCTAGACTTGAATCTATTCGTATCTTACTTGACTTTGTAGCATTCTTAAATTTTAAACTTTTTCAAATGGATGTGAAATGTTATTTTCTTAACGGTTATGTCCAAGAGGAAGTTTTTGTTGAACAACCTCCTGGCTTTGAAGACACAAAACATCCTGATCATGTTTTTAGACTTACTAAAGCTTTATATGGACTTAAACAAGCCCCTCGAGCCTGGTATAATAGAATAACATGATTTTTACTTCAAAATAACTATGTTAAGGGAAATGCAGATCCAACCCTTTTTATAAAGAAAGACAAGAAAAATGTTTTGATTGTTCAAATATATGTTGATGAAATCATATATGGTTCAACTCAGCAATCATTAACTGATTACTTTGCAAATCTAATGAATTCTGAGTTTGAAATGAGTATGATGGGTGAGTTAACATTTTTCCTTGGTTTTAAAATTTCTCAAAAACCAGAAGGAACCTATATATCTCAACATAAGTATATTAAATATCTTCTTAAAAAGTATGAATATGAAAAAACTAAAATTATTAGTATTCCCATTGGTACCTCAAACACACTTGATATTGATGAAGCTGGGAAACCAGTGGATCAAACATCTTTTAGAGGTATGATAGGAAGCATACTATACTTGATTTCTATACATCCAGAATTAATGTTTTCAGTATGTTTATGTGCTAGATATCAATCCAATCCTAAGGAATATCATTTAAAGGTAGTGAAAATAATTTTTCGCTACTTAAAGGAAACCATGGATCTAGGATTATTTTATACTTCTATAAATTATTTTATCTTAAATAGTTTTTCATATGCTGACTTTGGTGGGTGTATAATGGATAGAAAAAGTACATCCGGAACTTGTCATTTCTTAGGTGATTTGTTAGTTTCTTGGTCATGCAAGAAACAACACTCAATAGCACTTTCCACTACTGAAGCTGAATATGTAGCAACTGGAAGTTGTTGTGATCAAGTTTTGTGGATGCAACACACACTCACAGACTATGGTTTGAGTTTTAATAAGACTCAAATTTTGTGTGATAACACAAGTGCCATTTCCCTTAGTAAAAACCCTACACATCACTCCTGTGCAAAGCACATAGATATTAAGCATCACTTTCTTAGGGATTACACACAAAAAGGAGATATAATTCTTCAGTTTATCAGAACGTATGATCAACTTGCTGATATTTTCACAAAATCTTTACCTTCCGATAGATTTGAATACATTAAACAATTGTTAGGAATGATAACCATAAGGTAATTATCCTCCATTAACTTCTTGTTGAAACAATCTCCTTATAGTAATAAACTCCTTTTCATAGGAGGAGTACATTTGTTTGTTAGCTTTTCAAAAAATTTCGTAATGAGATTTTGAAAATTTTTCATAATAAGTTTTTCAAAAAATTTCATAATAAGTTTTTAAAAATTTTTCGTAATAAGTTTTTCATAATAAGCTTTTCAAAATTTTTCGTAATGAGCTTTTCAAAATTTTTTGGAATGAACTTTTCAAATATTTTGTAATGAAATTTTCATACTAGAACTTTCGTAATGAAATTTTTGTACTGGAACTTTTGTAATGAAATTTTCATACTGAGAATTTTTGTAATGAAATTTTCATACTGAGAAATTTTGTAATGAAATTTTCGTACTGAGATTTTTCTTTAATAATGAAATTTTTCGTACTCATGTTTTTTTGTACTCAGTTTTTCGTAGTAAGATTTTTGTAGTCAAATTTTCTTCAAGAAGAATGTCACCTATTACGAACAATATTTCTAGCCAATCTGAAAGGTATGATTTCCTTACTTAAGTCTTTGTAATGATATTTTACTTGTTGGTATTTTCTTATGTGTTTTAAAATTTCTTGAATTCTAGTTTTCTTAAATCCGATTGTTTTTCTTAAAACTTCAAAAGATCGGAGTCAAGTTTTCCTTGTGGCTTGTTTCTCAACCGTCAGATCAAATCTCAATGAATCTCAATCGTTCGATCTACCGTGGAAGTTGAACCGTCGCCTCAATGCCTATATAAAGGGGACCTCTGAGGGTTGTCCCACATCAGATATCATGCTTTTGCGTCTCGAAGCTCTGTCCTCCTTTCTTAAGGCCGCTTTAACTTTTTTTCCCAAGTCTGTTCCGATTTCTTCAGAAGAGTTCAGTTCCAGATGTCTGTAGAAGCCACTTCTCAAGAAATGTCAACTGGAAATCCCATCTCTAAGTGGTTAGTTTACAGGGAGAGGTTAGTGCATCTGAATTTCTACAAGTATGATTCTATTATATCTAAGAATATCAGATTGAATGGATTAAGAGGATGTATGCTTATCAAAGCCAGCGAATCAGGATCTAATTTATTTATATTTTCTTGTAGAGTTTTACGAGTCTATTTCCTTCCATGAGGAAGATAGAAGAGAGACGTTTTCTTTCAAGTCTTATGGGAAGACTAAAAAATTATCTTACACCAAGGCTGCAAGCTTGGTGGGTCTATCATATGAAGGTGAAGCTGAATTTTTCTCACACAAGCTGCCGGATGAGCAAGGAAGTTTCAATAAAGTCAAGGCTAAGGAATGCCTTGGACTTAAAGATGTTAAGACCGCTAATATTTCTTATCTCTCTTCAAATAATAAGATTCTACAGCTGTGGGTACAAGGTTTTTTCGTATCGAGAAGGGGTGATAAGGATAATCTTAAGAAGAGTGATATATATATCTTAGATTTTTTGGTAAATCTAAGGAAGTTAAATTTGATGAGGCTTGTTATGATTACAGTTAAGAATATTAAAGAAGGGAATCTGAAAGCTCAAATTATAATATATCTAGCCTTGCTTTCTAATCTTATTATCAGGTGTCTTGATTCGTTTAAAGTTTCGTGCACTTCCAAGCCAAGATATTTCAATGTAATGATGGTTAGTGATGATACGTTGAAGAGGATGAAGATGGGTTTTTCTGTTGGATCTGGAGAATTCTACTCTTTACCAAAGGAAGAGGCTAAGGAAGCTCAGAAAGACCAACAAACTCCAGAACCATCAAATAAAATTGGGAAGAAAAGGAAATTGAAGGAAGTGGAAGTTGATGAGAAATACCCTAAGTATATGGAAACTCAATCCGCACCTACTAAACCCAAGAAACAAAAGGCTTATCCAGATGATGTGGTTTCCAAGTGGAGGAAAGATAAAGAAAAGAGAAAATAAGAGGAGCCACAATTCGGATTAGACCCTGCTGAGGCTAAGGCCTTGAAAGAGAAAGCGACTGATGAATTATAAAAGCAAACCAAGGATAGGAAAATGAAGAAAAAGATGTCAGAGGTAGAGATTTTTCAATATCTTCTGAAAGCCACTAAAGTAGCATCCGAAAATTTACCCATTCTGAAATCTTTTTAGGTTGAATGTTTTCCTAAAACTCTGGGTAAGAAGACTCCAGAAAATTATAAGAAGAATAAATCTAACAAGGAATTGATGTTGAGAGTTTAACAAGTTGTGGAAGAAATTCATCAAGTAGAGAGCAGTGGTAGCTCTGGTGATGTAATAAAAAAAGCTGAAGACTATCATGAGAAGGATAGTGCTTCCAAGAAATTTCCACTCTAGACTTCTCAAGCCGGATCCTCAAAAAATGCTACACCTAGAGCTGATGAGAAAGGTGAAGAGGAAGTGAACAATCCATCTGAGGAATAAAGTCACAATCATGACTTTATACAGCCTGAGGGTGTTGAAGCTGGAGGAGAGAAGGAGAAAGTTGATGAAAATGAGATTGTTAAACTATATGAGAGTGAGCAAGAATCTCCTGATGAACAAACCATTCCAAAAGTTGATAAGGGAAAGAAAGTGGTTGTTGACACTCCAACGAAAGATATTATAAGAAGGAAAGAATCTGGAGGACCATCCAAAAGGAAGCTGATACAGTTAGAGTAAGAACCATATCCAACCAGAATATCAGATTCGGAGTCATCTGTCTTAGGACATGACTTTGTTGAACAGTCCCTAAAGAAGTTGGTGGACATCATTCCGATTCTTACAGCAATAGAATCCAGATGCCAGATGATTCAGCATAACATAAATAAAAAATCGGACTCTGTATCCATGGTGATGGATAGGTGTGCTAAGCTTGAGACTGATCATAAAAAATTTCTTATCAATTATGATGCTCATATATTTTCTTGTAAGAAGATAACCAAGTGGTATAAGAAAGTTGTTCAAGAGATGTGAGAGCTTGATCAATTCCAAGTAGATGTTAAATATGCTTTTGATACCGAAGACTCTAAAATCAAGGATCTTAAAAATTATTTTGAGAAAAAGTTAACTCTTGAGTAGGATGTTCGGATGCAGGAGGTCAAAGATCTGAATGGGAAGCTAAGTTCTCTTGTCCAATACTACAGGGATGAAAACTATCTTCAGATTCAGTTGGAAGAAAAGGTTGTAAAGCAAGATAAAACTCTTAAAGCTCAGGCAGTGGCAATGGAGGCTCAAGATTCAAGAATCATTGCTTTAGAGAATCAAGTGGAGGAGGACCACAAATAAATGAAGAAGGTGAAGAGAATTGTCAAAATGATTTTGCCTAAGGAAAAAGAAACAAAATAGAGCACTCCGATCATTTGTTGTACTATTTTCCTTGTACTAGTTCTTTCCAATAGTAATTAAAATTTGGTTACTTGTCTTTTGGTTGGTTTCATGTACTAATATTTCAGGTACTTTATTATCTTTTCCATTCCCTCAATTCTTTTTGAAAATCACAAAGGGGGAGAAGGAAAAAGAATTACTCAAAAGGGGGAGAAGTAAGAATCTAAAATGGAGAAGAAAAATTTCTAAGTAAAGAAGAACTATCCCTAAGTAAGGGGGAGCTTATCTAAGGGGGGGTTTCTCATTACGAAGTTTTTCATTCTTATGATAATGAAAATCCCATTCTGGAAATCCATAATAAAATCCTTAGAGTTCCAAAGCCTAAGGGGGAGTTAGTTGTATTCAATATCATCCATAAACAAAGGGAGATTAGATTTAATTTCAACATCTAGAAATTTATTCTAAGTGCTTATATTATTTTTTGTAAGGATGTTTGTAATTTCCAAAAAGGGGGAGATTTTTGTGTCAATAAGGCTTTCCTTATGACTTTTCCATTCCTTATTATTTTGAAAATCACAGACAACTTATCTTTAATCAAATTTGTTTTACCCCTATTTTACTTCTCTAAGGAAAATTTCCTTCCTTAAGGAAATTTACCTCTATCTTGTTTTCATTATTCATATCAATATTTTTCTTAAGTATAAAAATCGGATTCATATCTATATTCTCATAATCGTATAATACTTAGACATGAAGAATTCTGTTTCAGGATCCGAATTCTCATTCTGAATTCTGTAATGAATTCTCATTACAAATTTTGTAATGAATTCTCATTACAAATTATGATGACAAATTCTCACTATGAATTCTATGATGAATTCTCATTACGAATTCAAATGCAGAATACTCATTACGAATTTTGTGATGAAAATCTCATTATGAATTTTGATGATGAATTCTCATTATAAATTCTGATGACGAATTCTCATTATGAATTCTGATGACGAATTCTCATTAGGAATTCTGTGATGAATTCTCATTATGAATTCTGATGATGAATTCTCATTACGAATTCTGTGATGAATTCTCATTACAAATTCTGTGTTGAATTCTCATTAAAAATTCTGTGATGAATTCTCATTACGAATTCTGTGATGAATTCTCATTACGAATTCTAATGATGAATTCTTATTACGAATTCCAGTGCAGAATTCTCATTACGAATTCAGATTGTGAATTATGATTATGAATTATGGATACAAACTTTTATGAAGTTAGATTCCGAATACTTATGATAAACAGAATCCGAATATCCTTGTATTATAGACTTTGAATTTATTTAGACTTCGAATTTTTTACTTACTCTCTGATTTGTTTAGTTTGTTATAAAACGATGTCATGCTTTTAGTTACACATGTTTTGTTATAAAACTATGTCATCCATTCTGTTTCTAACTAACCGTTGGTTGAGTGACACGTGTACAGGTCCCTCCAAAATTTAAGGAAAATATGACTATTGGAGGAGGGAGCCAACTGTAACAACCCAAAGTTTCATTAATGGAAAATCCCTCTTGATCCAGTTAAATGTCTCTTTATGAAAAATAATTTTTATAAGATGTCAAATTCTTTTGTTTTATGTTAATAATTTTGACCATTGCTAATATAGCCATTGAACAGTAATCATATGATCGGTATAAATAAAGGACTTTAACAAATCCAATTTACTCAGACAAAGGAAGTGATGACCTCATCCAGTAGAATTTCCCCATACGAAGCCCATTTGTTAGAGCTCGGAAAAGAGGTGGCGTCTTTGGGCTTCTCCCTTGACCAAGACCAAGCTGAGCTTCATCATGTCAAGCTCGAACGTGACCGTCTACGGGAGAAGTGGAAGTTGATTGAAATTACCACTCGAGCAATGTTATCCGAGCCACCCCAAGAGTCTGTCACCATCAAAAACCTTACCCTTAGGTCTTATGCAACTGTTTTAAGGGGTTATGTAACAAATAAGTAGTACTATGTTCATGTACATTATTTTTTTATATAATAATGAATATAATTTCTAGTCATTTTTGATACATTGTAAATATTTTTTAAAGTACAAATGGTGTTTTTAGTTATTATTTAATTAAGAAATCTATTTTATTAAATTAAGGGATTTTTAAATTAAATAATATTTTAATAAAATAATAATAATATTATTAAATTAATTTTTATTAAATATAAATGATCTTATAATTTTATTAATGCAATTTAAATTTTATATTAAGGTTTGAAAGCCATTTCTGTCAAAACCCGTGAATTTTCGATAAATGTTGGTTTTTATTTTAAAAGTGAAAATTAACATATTTATAATTTTTTTAGATAAAATAAATTTCATTTCTGGAATCAGGACGTTGAAATTATCTAACGGTGAATTTTTCATAATTTTCTGAGATAGTCAAATTTTTGGGTAAAAATTAAATACCATTCAAGTATATAATGTGTTTTATGACATCATAATGGCCCAATGGTGATGTAATAAAATAACATAATCCTTATGTTCGGCTAATATATGTTTTTTCATTAAAATAATGTGATTTTGGGTTTTTTTGCTTACTTTTCAAAGCATTAATGGACCCCTCAAGACATATTCAACACTTTGTCTTTTTAAATTAATTTTCATGGGAGTGTGACTCACCTCCACATAAGCAACCTTATTATTTTAAGAAGTTTGGACTTGGGCCTTATAAAATATTTTTTCCGTCTTCCCTTTTCCAAAAACCATGGGCAAAAACCATGGGATGGTTTGTGGTTTGGATTAATTTAATGTAAGGGGACCCAAACCTAAATAATAAATAATTCCCTCACCTTTTCTATATAAACCCACCCAAACTCCCACTTCCTCCTCACTAAAATCCCTTGGAGTTCGTCCAACCTCTACCCTAATCTCTCTAGAATCCTCCCAAGGTGCCCCAAGCTCCCAAGAAGCCTCTCACAAGCCTCTCTCTAGCCTTTGGAAGCACACTTCCAAGTAAGGTTTTTTTCTTCCTTTCTCATTTTTGTCCAATTTTCTTTAAGTTGGTTAGCCCTTTTAATTTCAATTATGAATGTTGGGGTATGGTTTCGAACCTCCCTCATACTTCCCTATTTATGTTTGAATGATGGGAGACTACTTTCTCTCTCATTTAATGCCTCCCATGTACACCCGTTACTATGCTGAAATTCCGAAAGGAACTTCTCACTCCTCATTTACATTCAAGCAATACTTTTGTATCATGAACCTAAATTCCATTACAATTGTTGGTACATGTATATATATAACCTCCTTACTGTCCATTACATGTAAATATGACGAGTAACCCCTTTCTCTCTCATCAACCTTTTTTATGAATTCTTATGTCACGCCGTTAGGCTACCGAAATCGCACCGATTTTCTAAGCCAATGTCATTGTGCAGTGAATACCATGCCCATTTCTCCATCAAGGGTATTCAACTTTATGCACATTTACTTATTTATTGTAAAGTTTCATGTATTAATTCAACATTCCTTTATCATGGAATAAATGATTATGTTTTATGAATCCATGTTTTATGATCCATGTGGCACACTTATGCATGAAATGAAATGTTTAAGAAGGGTGCACCCTTATAGCGCTCCAATGCATTGGGTAAAGTATAGTATCATGATACGTCATGTGAAATGAGTGCTGAATAATGACAATTCAAGTGCAACAAGGGTTTACTCGTGCTTCATGTGCAATGAGGGTTTACACATGCTTTATGTGCAATGAGCCTTGGCTCATGCTCATTCCATGTTAAGTGTTGTTGCCACATTTCCATGTTATGATTATCATGCTTTATCATGCATTTACATTCATGATTCTTTTATTCTCTATGGATATGCCTATTGTCTAACATGTATTGTACTCCTCATGTTATTCCATGTGTACTCCCTTACTAGGCTTTATAGATCACCCTTTTCTTATGCATGTCCTCAGGTTATCCCATGCAATGTTAAGTACGAGGGAATGTAGTGGTCTTGTAAAGGAAGTTTTCAATAAAGATGTTGTATTTCATATTTTAAGTTTTTATGTAATGATCCTAAGCCCCAAAGACACTAAACCTCTCCATCTTCTTATTGTATCAAGTAAAGTTTTATGTAATAAATCATGTGTAAGTTTGTATTTAAAGCAGGGTTGTCATAGTTGGTATCAGAGGATAGGTTTAGTTATTTTTGGGATTAGGAAACCCTAGTAATGCCTTAGATACATGACTAAGTATAATAAAAAAATCCCTATGTTTTTGTAAGTGTTGAGTAAGTGGTTTATCAAACAAATACATCCCTGTCTGGATACGAGCAGGTAGAGGCGGCTTTGGCACAGATGTATCCTAGAGGTAAAACCCGAAAACACCGCTTTGAGCTAGACTCGAACAGGAACTGGTGCACGATAATGAGCCTTGCCGCACTCTTGGTTACGACACTCCTGGGGGATATGTTTTGATAAATTCACAAGCGTAGTATTAACCCTTATTAAGGGAATTAAAAAAAATGCCCCTAAGAATATATGTTAGAAAGTAGATCATGAAAAGCCTAGATTGAAGCCTATAGACTCATGAGTTAAGAAAATGAAAGTTTATTTATAAGTCATCAACTTTTTTCTTTGGATTACCCTTTATGTGTTACCCCTAACTTTCCTTTTATTCCAGCCAATGGCTGGTAATAGGAGGACTCGGGCTAAAAACCGTTGTGAATATCAGTGTGATGACTGTACTAATGAGATTCCAAATCCAATGGGAGTGGGAATCACGAACTTTGTCACGCTTCTCTCTCAGCTAACTCAAGTTTTGAATAGAAACACGGGTCAAGAGGAACGTTCAACCCCCCTAAGAAAGAAAAAGTCGCTATCGAGAGATTCATGAGACAAAGGCCTCCCACTTTTAGTGGATCATCCGATCCCACGATCGCTGAACAATGGATCAACTCCATTGAAAAGATATTCTCCATCCTCCAATGTTCTGAACAAGAGAAGGTTCTCCTGGCGGCTTATCGTATGGAGGGTGAAGCTGATCAATGGTGGACGTTGATCAAAAATACGAAGCCTGAGGAGGAGATCGAGGCGTTGGAATGGAAGGATTTTCGGAAAATGTTTTTTGATAAATATTTTCCCTGCACCCTCCATCTTAAGATGGAAAGGGACTTCCTTTCCCTAAAGAAAAAATATGAAGAATCTGTTGGAGCGTATGAGGCAAACTTCACAAGGCTTGCATGATACGCTTCCGGCTTTGTCGTTACCCCTGAATGCAAGGTTGACCACTTCTTTGGTGCGCTGAATCCTAGCCTACAGAAATAATTAGCGATCTGTGACTTTGACAGATATGAGGAGATTATCCGATGTGCCCTCAAGGTCAAAATGGAGATCAGGGAATCACATGGGTATCATGGGGACAAGAAGCGTAAGGCGGACTTCAATGCTGGTGGTTCGATGGATAAATCCAATGGTGATAAGAAGATCCAGCACCCCACTTGCCAAAAGTGCGGAAAGAAGCACCCTGGAAATTGCCTTAAGGGGACGAGAAAATGCTTCAGGTGTGGAAGAGAAGGGCACCTAGCTGTTAACTGTCAGCAAGAAGGACCCGCGGCAGCGACAGAGGAGAGGAACACTCCGTTCGAACCTCAACGTGTTGTTTAATGCTACAAATTCAAAGAACCGGGTCATTTTTCAAATTAGTGCCCTAATCCAAGGGTTATCGGAGGCAACCAACAACCTCCAAGACAGCAAGGAAGAGATTTTTCCATCACTTCTGCCAAAGTGAACCCCGACAACGAAGTGGTGACAGGTACGCTAGTTATTCATTCAAGAATAGCGAACATACTTTTTGGATTCAGGTTCTACGCATTCTTTTATATCTCGAAAGTTTAGTAGAACAATCCCAGCACCACTACAAATCATGGAAGTAAAGATGTTGGTGAGTACGGAAAATGGGGCAATCATTGCATCCCATGAGTATAAGTCCTCCCCTGTTATAATCTGTGGATTGAATTTCCCGAAGAACCTTGTCATACTACCTCTGGTGGAATTTGATGCAATTCTTGGCATGGATTGGCTTTCCTCATATAGAGCCAACATAAATTGTCGGGAGAGGGAAATTACACTCCATATGGAGAATCGACCCCCGATTCTTTAAAAGTGTCAGGAGGAAGATGAATCTCCTTTAGCTCCATCATCTCAAGAATGGATATTACTGCCTTATGAGCATGCATATTTGGCTCAGATGATTGAGTCCAAGGAAGAAACCATCCTTGAAGGAATGCCTATTGTGAGGGAATTCGCTAAAGTGTTTCCCGAGGAACTGTCTGGTCTTCCTCCAAGAAGAGATATTGAGTTCTCAATTGAACTTATACCTGGGGCGGTACCAATATCCAAGACTTCATATAGAATGGCTATTGTAGAGCTTGAAGAGATGAAGAAACAACTATAGGATAATCTAGATAAAGGGTTTATACGCCCAAGTGCTTCACCATGGGGTGCACCAGTCCTCTTCGTCAGGAAGAAGGATGGGTCAATGCGGCTTTGCATCGATTATCGTGAACTTAACAAAATCACAATAAAGAACAAGTATCCTCTCCCAAGAATCAATGACTTGTTTGATCAGCTGCGTGGAGCATAATACTTCTCGAAGGTGGATTTGCGGTCCGGATATTATCAAGTAAGGGTAAAGAAGGAAGATGTTCCCAAGTCTTATTTTCGTACAAGATACGGGCACTATGAATTCATAGTAATGCCTTTCGGACTCACCAATGCTCCAGAAATATTCATGGACTTGATTAATAGAGTCTTTAGAGATTACCTTGAAAAATTTGTGGTAGTCTTTATAGATGATATTCTAATATTCTTCAAAACCAAGGAGGATCATGAGGATCATTTAAAAACTATACTAGAGACTTTGCGCAAGGAGAATCTCTATGTAAAGTACAACCAGTGTGAGTTCTGGTTGAAGGAGGTATCATTCTTGGGCCATATCATCACAAGCAATGGGATATCTATGGACCCCTCCAAAACAGATGCAATTGAGGGATGGATGAGGCCAACATCAGTTACAGATATCCGTAGCTTCTTGGAGTTAGCTGTATATTATCGACGATTTGTGTGAAATTTCTCACGATTGTCCAACCCTCTTACCAATCTAACTTGAAAGGGAGTAAAGTTTTATTGGAGTGATGAATGCGAAGAAATCT
Organism: Viscum album; assembly: GCA_963277665.1. NCBI lineage: Eukaryota > Viridiplantae > Streptophyta > Magnoliopsida > Santalales > Viscaceae > Viscum > Viscum album. The sequence continues at coordinate 1,822,103,369 of OY728132.1, forward strand.
TCAAGGAGTTGAAAAGGAGGCTTATCACTGCACCCGTGCTCACTTTACCCACAAGTGGAGAACTTTTTTGGTATTCAGTGATGCTTCAAAGAAGGGATTAGGCTATGTGCTGATGCAGAATGATAAAGTGATATCCTATGCCTCAAGGCAGTAGAAAATCCATGAGAGAAACCATCCAACGCATGATCTGGAGTTGGTGGCTGTGATCTTTGCCTTGAAAATCTGGTGGCATTATCTCTATGGAGAGAAATGTGAGATATATACTGACCTCAGGAGTCTTAAATATATATTCACATAGAAAGAGCTTAATATGCGCCAGAGAAGATGGATAGATCTCATCAAGGATTATGACTGTTCAATACATTACCACCCTAGGAAAGCGAACAAGGTGGAAGATGCCCTAAGTAGAAAGGATCTAGCGATTCTATCAATGATTAGAATTGATAAGGATCCAATATTCTTAGACTTGATGAAGATGGACGTGGGAATCATAAAGAAGGGAACATAATCAATCCTTTCACAAATGATTGCTCAACCATCTCTTTTGGAAAGGTTAAAGGATGCTCAAAAGGATGATGTGGGAATTGAAGAAAAAGCGGAAGCTATAAAAAAAGGGAAATCCTCGGAGTTTAATGTTAATGAAGAAGGAAGTGTGCGGTTTGGGAAAAGACTATGTGTTCCATCAAGTCCAGAGCTGAAGAAGAAACTTTTAGATGATGCACATAGTTCAAATTTCTCTATTCACCTAGAGAGCACAAAGATGTATCGAGATCTCCGAGAAAGCTTTTGGTGGGATAATATGAAGAAGGAGATCACTAAATATACATCAAAGTGCCTAGTGTGACAGAAAGTGAAGGCAGAGAGGCAGAAGTCTAAGGGGATGATGCAACCATTTCCCATACCATAATGGAAATGGGAGAAAATCACCATGGACTTTGTCACCAGACTTCCAAGGACATCCAAAGGCAACAATGCAATCTGGGTTGTTGTGGATCGTTTAACAAAGACTTCACACTTCATTGCTATTCGAGAGGATTTCTCTTTGGATCAACTGGCACAGATATATATCAGGGAAGTGGTAAGGTTGCATGGAGTACCACTATCTATTGTGTCTGACCGAGATCCAAGATTCACCTCTAAGTTTTGGAAGAGTCTTCAACATGCTCTGAATACTGAACTGAACTTCAGTATGACCTATTATCCTCAAACTGATGGCCAATCCGAGCGGAATATCCAAACACTTGAGGATATGTTGATAACGTGCTCAATGGAATTTAAAGGAGGATGGGATCAACATCTTCCTCTAGTTGAGTTCTCTTATAATAACAGTTTCTACTCGAGAATCCAAATGGAACCATATGAAGCCCTATATGGGAAAAGGTGCAGAACACTGGCATGTTAGGATGAGGTCAGTGAACGTAAGCTGCTTGAACCAGAAATGGTTGAAGAAATGGTGGAGAAGGTGAAAACTATTCAGCAACATATCAAGGCAGCACAGAGTCGAAAGAAGAGTTATGCAGAGAATCGTCGACGAGACCTTGAGTTTAAAGTTGGATACATAGTTTTTCTACGCATATCTCCGTGGAAGAAGGTCATGAGGTTTGGAAATAAAGGTAAGTTAAGTCCAAGGTACATCAGCCCCTTCGAGATTCTTGATCGTGTTGGGGATGTGGCCTATCGACTAGCACTTCCACCTACTATGGCCAAAGTACATGATGTCTTTCATGTATCCCTCTTAAGGAAGTATATACCAGACCCTTCACATGTACTCTCTTCTGAGGTGGTACAATTGGAAGAAGATCTTTGTTATGAGGAGCAACCAGTGAAGATCTTAGATCGTAGAGAAAAAGTTATACGAAATAAGACAATGCCTCTCGTCAAGGTGTTGTGGAGAAACCACAAGTTTGAAGAAGCGACTTGGGAATTGGAGGATATGATGAAGCTGAGTTACCCACATTTGTTTTAGTGTGGGAAAAGGAAAATTTGTAGGGCGAAATTTCTTAAGGGAGGGATATTGTAACGACCCAAAGTTTCATTAATGGAAAATCCCTCTTGATCCAGTTAATTGTCTCTTTATGAAAAATATTTTTTATAAGATGTCAACTTCATTGGTTTTATGTTAATAATTTTTACCGTTGCTAATATAGACATTGAACAGTAATCAAATGATTAGTATAAATAAAGGACTTTAACAAATCCAATTTACTCAGACAAAGGAAGTGATGGCCTCATCCTGTAGAATTTCCCCATATGAAGCCCATTTATCGGAGCTCGAAAAAGAGGTGGTGTCTTTGGGCTTCACCCTTGACCAAGACCAAGCTGAGCTTCATCATGTCAAGCTCGAACGTGACCGTCTACGGGAAAAGTGGAAGTTGATTGAAATTACCACTCGAGCGATGTTATCCGAGCCACCCCAAGAGTCTGTCACCATCGCACACCTTACCCTTAGGTCTTATGCAGCTGTTTTAAGGGGTTATGTAACAAATAAGTAGTACTATGTTCATGTACATTATTTTTTTATATAATAATGAATATAGTTTCAAGTCATTTTTGATACATTGTAAATAGTTTTTAAAGTACAAATGGTGTTTTTAGTTATTATTTAATTAAGAAATCTATTTTATTAAATTAAGGGATTTTTGAATCAAATAATATTTTAATAAAATAATAATATTATTATTAAATTAATTTTTATTAAATATAAATGATCTTATAATTTTATGAATGCAATTAAAATTTTATATTAAGGTTTGAAAGCCATTTCTGTCAAAACCCGTGAATTTTCGATAAATGTTGGTTTCTATTTTAAAAGTGAAAATTAACATATTTAGAATTTTTTTTAGATAAAATAAATGTCATTTCTGGAATCAGGATGTTGAAATTATCCAACGGTGAATTTTTCATAATTTTCTGAGACAGTCAAATTTTTGGGTAAAAATTAAATACCGTTAAGTATATAATGTGTTTTATGACATCATAATGGCCCAATGGTGATGTAATAAAATACCATAATCCTTATGTTCGGACAATATATGTTTTATCATTAAAATAATATGATTTTGGGTTTTTTTTACTTACTTTTCAAAGCATTAATGGACCCCTCAAGACATATTCAACACTTTGCCTTTTTAAATTAATTTCCATGGGAGTGTGACTCACCTCCACATAAGCAAACTTATTATTTTAAGAAGTTCGGACTTGGGCCTTATAAAATATTGTTTTCCTCTTCCCTTTTACAAAATACATGGGCAAAAACCATGGGATGGTTTGTGGTTTGGATTAATTTAATGTAAGGGGACCCAAACCTAAATATAAAGAATTCCCTCACCTTTCCTATATAAACCGACCCAAGCTCCCACTTCCTCCTCACTAAAATCCCTTGTAGTTCTTACAAACTCTGCCCTACTCTCTCTAGAATCCTCCCAAGGTTCCCCAAGCTCCCAAGAAGCCTCTCACAAGCCTCTCTCTAGCCTTTGGAAGCACACTTCTAAGTAAGGGTTTTTTCTTCCTTTCTCATTTTTGTCCAATTTTCTTTAAGTTGGTTTTCCCTTTTAATTTCAATTATGAATGTTGGGGTATGGTTTAGTACCTCCCTCATACATCCCTATTTATGTTTGAATGATGGGAGACCCCTTTCTCTCTCATTTAATGCCTCCAATGTACACCCGTTACTATGCCGAAATTCTGAAAGGAACTTCTCCCTCCTCATTTACATTCAAGCAATACTTTTATATCATGAACCTAAATTCCATTACAATTGTTAGGACATGTATATATATAACCTCCTTACTGTCCATTACATGTAAATATGATTAGGAACCCCTTTCTCTCTCATCAACCTTTTTTATGAATTCTTATGTCACGCTGTCACGCTGCCGAAATCGCACCGATTTTCTATGCCAATGTCATTGTGTAGTGAATACCATGCCCATTTCTCTATCAAGAGTATTCACCTTTATGCACATTTACTTATTGATTGTAAAGTTTCATGTATGAATTCCACATTCCTTTATCGTGGAATAAATTATTATGTTTTATGAATCCATGTTTTATGATCCATGTGGCACACTTATGCATGAAATGAAATGTTTAAGAAGGGTGCACCCTTATAGCGCTCCAATGCATTGGGTAAAGTATAGTATCATGATACGTCATGTGCAATGAGTGTTGACTCGTGCTAATTCAAGTGAAATGAGGGTTTACTTGTGCTTTATGTGCAATGAGGGTTTACTCATGCTTTATGTGCAATGAGCCTTGGCTCATGCTAATTCCATGTTAAGTGTTGTTGCCACATTTCCATGTTATGATTATCATGCTTTATCATGCCTTTACATTCATGTTTATTTTATTATCTATGGATATTCCTATTGTCTAACATGTATTTTACTCCACATGTTATTCCATGTGTACTCCCTTACTGGGCTTTATAGCTCACCCTTTTCTTATGCATGTCCTCAGGTTATCCCATGCAATACTAAGTATGAGATAATGTAGTGGTCATTTAAAGGAAGTTTTCAATAAAGATGTTGTATTTCATGTTTTAAGTTTTTATGTAATGATCCGAATCCCCAAAGAAACTAAACCTCTCGATCTTCTTGTTGTATCAAGTGAAGTTTTATGTAATAAATCATGTGTAATTTTGTATTAAAAGCAGGGTTGTCATACCAACCATTTCAATAGAGACTATAAATAGGAGCTCATTTGAAAGAGCTCACAAAAAGTTGATCACTCTAGAGACCACACGCTGTTAAGGTGATTTCTAGAGAGATAATCTTTTCATGATTTGTGCGTACTGAACTGTTCGTTCAGATTGCTTCGTGCGACTCCGAATGTTGGTGATTACATTTGAGGGATTCCGGGGATATGATGATAGAGGTGCCGACTACCTTTATGTTCAAGGGATTCCTTGTTGAGGAAGACAGAGGTTCCAACTACCTTGAAGTTGAGGACTTGCGGGGATAGCAAGATAGAGACTCCGATCTTTGTATCAAGGGATTACTCGGGTGTGGGTAAGACAAACATTCTTGAAAGTATAAATCAAGGGACCTTTATCCAAGGTTGTTGGATACCCTTCTCTTTGGGTTAAAATATTTATATCTTGTTACTTATTTTTGTTACAAGTTTATATTTTCCGATGCATTTTGTATGTTTAAGAAAGTATAACTATATTATACTTCCTTAGACCTGTATACTCTGATTCAGTTAGATTCTTTACGCTTTAAGGTAGAATCTCATATTGTAAACTTTAGTTAAGTTTTATTTTCTGGATCCATAATTCCAGAACCAGTTTTTCAGAATCACTTTCCAGATTTAAGAAAGTGTATAGAACTAGAAGTTTGTAACTTCATACTTTGTCCCAATATTTCAATTGGTGTTAGATGTGTTGTGAATTTTCTTAATTTAACTTTGTTAAACTTAGATCTTTCCTTGTTTAAGGAAATTTTTAAAGTGTACAATTCACCCCCCCTCTTGTATATTGAGCATCTACATCATTATTTCGATCCTACAGAAAGAATAAGGTGTAACCCTTGGGTGGTAGTGCACCATCCCTAAACACTTGTAAAGGTAGTTCACCTTATCTTGGAGTGACCAAGACCAAAAACTTGTATCTATCAAAGAAATTGAGTTAATAGTGTATTTTGGTTCACCGAAACATTTCCTTGTGTATGATCCTTGGATGTAATCTAGTGAAACTGAACCAAGTAAAATCTATTTGTCTTGTGTTATTTATAATAATATATTTTTTATTTAATTATGTGAGAGTAACAATTAGGGAGAAATATATTGACCAATTTCAATATAATAATGAAACTAGATTATATGAATGAGGGTTAAAGTTTAAGGTTTATAGAAAATAGTTTAAATTAGGTATAAAACAAATTCACCCTTCTCAGGGTGCCTTAGGACATTCACTATTACCCTCCAGTCTTAATAAGTGGTATTAGAGAAAAAAGGTTTAAATTTTAAGTTCAATATTTTTAATATATTTTTTATATTTTCTTCATAAAAATATAGGAAACCTCCCATGTTTAATGAAACTAACTTTGATGGTTGGATAAAGGACATGGTTTGGTTTATATAGTCTTTAAATGATAACATTGCAGATTATATACTCTTTGATGTCGATTTGATAAAGTTTAGTTAAAGAGTTTATGATTTGGAGAAACAAAAGATATTAATCTTGGGAATATCATGCTATTTATTCAATAAACTGATTCATTATGTCAGTGTATTTGATATATAGAAGTTTTTTGAAGGAATATTTTGGAAAATTAATGGAATCCAATGATATTATGAATCCTAACTTATGTGAAGATTGAAAATATAGTCAGGATGAGTTATCCATGAATAAATCTAAAGATAATTTAATAATTTCCAAATAAAAAAATAAGTAAAATTAAGATCATCAAGAATAAGGATACACCCATTAAGGTAAGTGAAAATTATTTTTGATCCAATATTACTAATATATTTGAAAATGATTCTTGAAAATATAAAAAAATATATCCAATATTAAGGATAAAAATCAATTTTGATTATATGGAATAATTTGTAATGGATTTAATTCAACAATATAAATAAATTGCATTAAGAAATCAAGGAGAGATCCAATCCTTACATGAAAATGTGGGTCAACTAAAGATTATCCAGGGAGTGGTTATGTGTTCATGGAGGAATTTTTATTATAGAACAATATTTTAAAATATAAATTGTTTACCTTGAATAAATCCATTACAGGAATGGGTGAAAAGATGATGGGAGTAAAGAGACTTATATGGAGAACTTTCAAATGAAATGAAAGAACAAATGTCCAATGAGAAGGAACATAAATCTAACTTGATTCCTCTAAAATTAAAAATTAAAGAGAGGATGATGCATAGAAAAGAATAATTCTATGGGATGGAGTACCTAACATCCCATTTGAATGAGAAATATGTGATGATTAGGGATCTTTAAATGAGGTTAAAAACCTCAAATGGAAAGTTAGAGATCCATCCCATGACTGTATCAACAAGTGGAGTTCACAAATTAAAAAATTTATAATCATTGATTAAGTGAAAAGTTATTATAAAATCAAAATTTATGGTCCTAAATGGAAGGTGGTAATCAAATAATACCACCATAGAGATGTGGAACACAAAATGGATATGTGTATAGAAGTTAAAGTGTCCAACATGGGATAAAAATATACTACAACATCTTAATTGAGATAAATTTATATGAGACATGTCCTTATCAGATGATATTTTATAAATAATAAACATGGAAATTTTTCAAATTATTATAACATAAGAAGATATTAATGTTTAATAAGAAAAACCTCACTCATATGTTTCGGAAGAGACATGAAGAAAAGGATATAGAATCTATTACACTGAAAAAACTCACCTGGTTGAAGGAAAGTGATGATGGTGAAATGGAAGGTGTATCAAGAACCAATGATGGCCTTTACACAAAAAAATCATGGAAATAAAATAATAAGATATGTAGGGAAATGAAATAAGATTAACCTGATGAAAAAATAATGATAAAAACATGAATAAAGACTCATCTAGGATAAATAAATCCAAGGTAACTCTAATGGATATTGAAGAGGATAAACATGATGTATGCCTAACTAGTTTAAAAATTATACCACAAAGTGAGAGTATAAGGCCAATATAATAGCCCTCCTATGATGGAAGAAGCATGATAAAGGATGAAATGATGATGAATAAATAAATAAAACATGTACAAGTGATATTAGTCTCACAATAGAGATGGATTTCAAGAAAAAATAGATAGTTTAAAGATTAAATATCTATAAATATTCTTGTCAAGTGTTATTACTCAAAATACAACCATTATGAAGGAAGAGAAGTAGATTGGAAAAAATTGGGTTGTTAATCATGGCTAAACACATTAATTTACTTAATGATATCAATAATTATCCCTCTCTCCATGAATTTAATTTTCATAATATTTTTTGAGTGATATGGGTTTAATGGTGAGATATAATCTATTGGTTGCATATAATGATAAAGGATGGATATATGAAGAAGGGATGAATAAATTTCAACAATATGAATAAAATTAGTGGTTTAAATTTTATAACTAAAGAAACTAAGTCATAATCTATAATTTCAAGTCACACAAGAGACCTATCCAGAATCACAATGGGATTTAAAAGAAAATAAAATCAGTATCAAAGCCAAATATAAAATTACAAGTGGTATCTTTTTAAATCGAAAATTATAAATAATGATGAATAAATTTACATGGTATGGAGAATGATCTAAAATTAAAGAGATTCAAAATCCTAATCTAGAATTTTCAAGTGGTATCAATTAAAATATAGTGATAAAAATTAGTATTTTTTGTATACCAATTGGTTTTAGACCCTAAATAAAGGGGATAAAAAAATGACAAAGATATGAAAATCTAATAAAATACGACTCTAGTAGTGTATATCAATAAGTGCTGATAGAGAAATATCTAAAGAAATTAAGTGGACGTTTTTGTTGAAAATTCAATGACAAATTATCCTTATAAGGAATATGGATAATACCTATGAATAAGAGTATAATTTTTTTATTTAATTAATATTAATGGTTACAACATGTAGTATGACAAACATGTTTTTTTCTTTACTAATTATTCATTGATGATATTCTATAAGTGTGATAGTTATCATAGGGAGAAATATTTAAGTGAGTCATAATTTCAAGTTGCGTGGTATTTATAGAGTTAAGTGAGTGAAATGGAAAACATTAATGTTGTTAATTTGAACTCTTTTTTTTCTACATCATGTTCCAAATCAGTAGTCTTAGAGGATTTTTTAATAAATCTCTATAAAGTGGTAAGTTAAATGACTTGAAATATTTGAGAGTGAAGTTATAGTTTAATTGTTTTATGAATTTTTAATAAAATCTATAATAGTTTTTAATAAGTGTAGATGGACCCATTAATAACACAATTTGTGGTATCAAGTGTAAATAAATGTTGAGTAAATTTTAAAGTTCCACAAGTGGTAAAAAGAGCTTAAGGTTTAGTGAATAAGTGTGAATTGAGTTAAATATAGCCTATAATATATTGAAATATTCCATGGTCTTAGAAGTAAAATAAAACGGTTGATAAAGCTAAAGTATGTGAGGCAATAATATAATAGAGGGAGATCTCAAACTATATTAATTTGGGTTTCTGAAAAAATTGAGATAGAGATGGAATTTTTTGAATCCTTGAAGTGTACTTAAAATGGGGATCTTAGTCTCAGTAAATATAGTGAAATATTTTTTAAAAAAAATTAGAATAATATTTTATAAAGTTACCCCTATATATTTTATTTTAAAAATGGGGAGAGAATGAAGAAATAATATGATGAAGATACCCTGTGTATTTTATTTTCAAAGGGGGAGAAGGTGAAGTCTATAAATAGATACACTTATTTAATAGGGGTGAAAACATGTTCATAAAATTGGATATTGTATTGAAATTGAAATGGAGAGAGAATCCTTTATTTTTAAATATTCATGGATTTATGGAAGTATTTTCAAGAAAACACAATGGGGGGGGGGGTGTTTCAACTAGGATGTTATTTGTCAGATTTGTTGATAATAAATGATGTCAATCAAAGAGGTTGGATTCATTGTATTTGGAGAATATATTTTCAACCAATAGGCTATTTATTTAATAGGGATTATGATCATGGTGATGATTAGAACAAATTCTACATGGGGGATCCATTTAGGAAATGAGGATCCATATAGTCAACCCAAAAATTACATGATTGATGATCATGGATAAGGGAGCAATGATGCTACAATGGAAATTAAAGTCATAGACTAACCATGATACATAAATATGGTTACTATACCAATAAAGTATACATTCTAATGAAATATAAGGAATTATATTATCAAATAATTATAAAAATCAATAGGGGAAGTTTTGAAGTCCTTAGTGTGACTATATGGAGTTATGAAAAAGAAAAATAAAAAGAATCCTTTCATGGAAAGGATTGGAAGATTTTAAAAGATAGATCTATATTGAAGAGATATGGATTGATATTTATTTGATAGAGGTTATGATGAAATGAAAATTATTGATTATATCTTCCTAGGGTAGTGAAAGGTGTATAAACATGAGTGAAGGAATTTTGAGGACATAAGTGTTTTTTGTGAAGGAAGATCACATCACTCCATTATAGTGTAAATAACACTATCATAGATGTTTTTTAAGAATAAATATTAAATAATCATGCTATAAACAATTAAACCACACCAAATGAGTGATATACAGAAATAAAATTCGGGATAAGTGTCTATTATTGGGATTGAACCATGCCATAGTGAATAGTTCAGGAAAATTTGGTGTAAATATATTTAACTAGAAGTATTGGATCATGTTTTAGTTGGTTTTATATGTCACAACTCTGATAGACTTGGAAATTAATATGGAAAGATCACATTGTAGAAGAGATCCATGATTATTTGGTGTCATGGTATAATTGAGTCTTGTACTTTTGAGATACATAGCATGCTTCAATACATGTCAAGCTAAAAATATCTTGGGTGAATGATCTTATGATTTTAGGTGAAAAATAATTTGATAACACTATGATTTTTGGATAAGTGGAAGTTTTAGAGTATTACGCTACAACAAATGCTGTCATGCCATGATACTATGGAAGTTAAAATGGATTATGTATAAATAAATATCTTTATGTCAAGATCTAATAAAAAATATTTTTTTTGAATATTTAGTTTGAATTAAAAAATAAGAAATATAGATCAACTTTCAAGCGCATGAATCAATTTGAATTGTCATGTTAGAACAAAATAATATATGTGAGGTACTTTTCATGATTTTTAAATATAATATGGATGATATTTAATCATATTCATTGATTATTGGCTTGGAGGTTAGAAGAATTTATAAAAACTAGTACACAAATTATGGAAAGGAAGAATAAAAATGAGAAATTAGGTTTTAAAATGGGAAAGGGGAGACAAGAGGAGAAGAATTCACTAATAAATATGGTTTTAAAGGAAGGATCATTGATAATGGAGTTTCATTATTCACATCTGGTTGTAGAGGAGAATATTGAGTGAAACAAGAATAACTCTAGTGTGGAATTTTTATTCATATTGAGTTTATTTCATTGTTTCTATGATTATGTATATGGCATCGATTTAACTAATTCTTTTTGGATTAGATCATATCTATATTTTGAGTAAGAGTGATACTAAAATTTATTTAACATTAAATGAAATATGAAGTTTTGATGTATAAGGAATCATAATTACATGATAATATTGGAGAGAAGTTTTTGATTATAAATAGAGAAAGACTTCCCCAAAGTAGTGTGTGGAGGAGAAATAATAGGGAGTTACCCTTAGGACTTAATTCACCATACCTAAAATTTTTTACAGGTATTGTAACTTAGCATGAAGTGAACATGACTAAATATTTTTTCCCACCCAAGATAGTGAGTTGATAGTGTATTTTATTACATTGGAACATCTTCGTGTGTATCCTCCTTGTATATATCTCAGTTCTTGTGAACCAAGTAAAATCCCCATGTCTTGTGTTTTATACATTTATTATTTTGTGATTTCATTTTGTAGAAGTAATGATGAGGGAGAAATATATTAAATGGATTCCTTATAATAATTTAACATGATCTAATAAGATACGATTAATATTTAAGATCCAAATAATTTTTTTTAAATCTAGTAACACCCTAATTCACCCCCTTCTTAGGGATCTTTAGTATATTCACTATTACTATTTGGTCCCAAAAATTGGAATAAGGCCTTAAAGGTTTTCATTTGAAGATTAATATTTTGAAATCTAGATTTGTATTTATTTTATACATGGAATCATATATGAATCCTCTAATGTTTAATAGAAATTACTTTGATTGTTGGAAAAAGAATATGGTTTGATTTCAATAGGCATGTGGTGATAATTTTTTAAATTATATATTTCATGATATTGATATGAGAAATAATAGTAAAATAGTTCATGATGAAAAGACACAAAAGATATTTACAAGATATATATATCTAATTAGGTATTAAATAAATATATTCATTTATCTAAAGAATTTTATATATGTATTTTTTTTGAATAAATCCATGGGAAATCAGTGGAAGATACGAATATTATGAATCCCAACTCAGAAGAAGATTTCAAATCTTGTTTCAATGAGTTATCAATAAAAAAATCCAATAAAACTTTTTAAATGCCAAAAGTAAAACATGAATATAAGGAGACTATAAAGAATAATGAAACACCCATTGAGGTACGTGATAATTAATTTTTTTGTAACTCTTTCACTAATTTCACTAAGTAAGATTTTGGTAAATTTGAAAATTTAGACTCACTGTTAATGATGAAAAATAGCGGCAATTCTGAGGAACAAGTGGGAATGACATTGAATATTAAATGTAGAGAATTTTCTTATATAAATAAAGGATATATCCAATTATTACATGAAAAGGTGGATCAACTAAATATTATCCCTAGAGTTAATTATGAATTCATGGAAATATTTGAATTGGATAATAATAGATTAAAAAATAAGAATATTTGGTGTAACATCCCAGGTAAATAAAAAATATGAAAATTTCATATTTATTAATATTTTTGAATTAAATATTAATTTTACTTTAAATGGGATTCTATATATGATATCCTACTCAACACGCAACAATAGATTTCTATGAAATCTTATGTTGCACACAATGTTGAGTTATACCAAAAAACAGTATAATGATATTATTATTATAAATAGAAGTTAACGCCTAACTATTGTAATGGAGGGAATGAAAAAAAACTAACTAAAATATGATTATACATGTTTGTTAAATGTATTTACATTTATCTCATAAATTTTAGAGACTTAAAATAAGAAAGAATCTGATTTTAAGCATGAAATACTCTAATATTCTTTAAAAGGTTGTTTTACTGCCTTTTGATGGAGAACCCTTTATAAAACTAATTTTTTCACTTTTATATTTCCTATTTGACAAAATAAACCTTTTATTTAGAATTGGGACATCAAAATTTACTTTGGGTAAATTTTTGGTATTTTTCTGATAAAGTTCATTTTTTAATGAATAGTGAAAAATACTGTATTTTAATTCAAAAATGCCTTTTAATCTAATTTTTTATATAGTTATATTGTAATTTTAATTAGGTTTAAAGTTTAATTGGATTATATTTTTACCATTTAATCCAATTTTGGTTATTGGAAGTAATTTTACTCTTAAATTGGACATAAAAACATGTTAATCTTTTGGTAGTTTTTACTTCTTACAAAAATGTTCTTTGGTTTTGAGAATGGGAATTAATTTTAAATTTATTTCTGAAAATTATGTGTTTTGAATTTGAAAAAATGGGTTCAATAGTTGGAATTAGGAGGTCCAAATTGTGTAAATAGGTAACTTTTATTTTTTATACGTTATAAATAGTAGCTTCAGTAAATATTTTATTTACCATGATTAAAAGGTAAATAAGGTAAATAAGTGTAAAATATAATATTATAATAATATTAAACTACCCTTAAAAATGTCTTAAACCTATTGGATGAGATATATCCGACCATGAGAATTCATGGGTTGATTTTAGGACCCCATAGAGCCACTTGTGTATGAAAATGACATTTAATTACTTTTAATTTAAAGTTAAGGAAAATATAACATAAACATATATATTTTACTAAAACAATTTTTATATGGGTTTATATAAGTGATATCTTAAAATATAAATAGTCATTAGAAATATAAAAATATTTTATACATCATGATATTTTATTTATAATTTTTAGACATTAAATAATTAAATTTAATTATGACACAATGATGATGCAATGATTGCTTCATTAATATAGCATTCAAATAAATGGTATTATAAATGTTAAAATAAATGTAATTTGGTTATTTTGATGTCATCCATAAATTTTATGGATGATAGATACATGTTATATTTGTATTAATTTTTTTGAAGAAATCAAGTTGTTATGGATTTTTAAAAAAGTCATGATATGAATAGTGTCAAAATTGACATAATTCATATTTTAAAATATAAAATATTTTATTAAATATTATGAAATTCAAAAAAATCTAAGACTCATCCAAATAGTTATCATAAGTCTAAAATTATATTATTGACTCTTTAATTGGATATTTATCATGTTTTGTAAACTATTTTGATTCTTAAAATGTTAAATGCTTGATAAAATGGTAAGAGTAAAAAAGGGTTAAATAAAATAGATAAGGATTAAAAAATATCCAAAACCTGTCTAATTCTTATTGGATTATTTTATTTCGACTTATATTCATCTTATATTTGAAATAACTTAATTTGGGATCATTTTTAATCGAAATAGAATTTATAATAAAATAATAATTCAACATATTCTTTAAGTTCCCCACCTCCCTCTTATAAAAGGTCACCACCTCTAACCCTTACTCACACCTCTCAACCCCCCTTGTATTGTCCAAAATCTACCCAAATAAGCTCTCCAAATCTCTATATTTCTTTTATAATCATTAAATTGAACAAAAGGCAATTTAATAAGACCTTTTAGCTTAAATCAAAAGGAGTTACCTGATTTTAGGTAATGTCTTCTCTCAAGCTTCTTTCATTTATTTTCCATTCTCTAACCCCCTAAAATCTCTTTATTCAATTATTTTATAACAAAAACAATATCTTAAATATACTAGGATGTTTTTATTCCAAGTATTCAATCTAAACTCGCACAAACCTACATTTAATTGATTTAGAATATATTGTTTCTGTGGATGATGAACTACTGTCTCATGAAACGATGATTTTCAATTATCTCCTACCGCCTCTCATGGTGGCCATTATGATTATGACAACCCTGATCTTTTATTACACAATAAAACATAATTTATTACATAAACCTCACTTGATAAAATTTAGAATATTGATAGGTCTAGTGTCTTTAGGGCTTGGGATCATTACATAATAAATTAAAACATGAAATACAATATCTTTATTGAAAACTTCCTTTACATGATCACTATATTCTCTCGTACTTAGCATGGCATGGGATAACCTGAGGACATGCATAAGAAAAGGGTGATCTATAAAGCCCAGTAAGGGAATAATCATGGAATAACATGAAGAATACAACACATGTTAGACAGTAGGAATATCAATAGAGAACAAGAGAAGCATAAACATAAAGGCATGATAAATCATGATAATCATAACATGGAAATGTGGTAACAACACTTAACATGGAATTAGCATGATCCAAGGCTCATTGCTCATGGAGCATGAGTATATCCTCATTGCACATGAAGCACGAGTAAAACCTTGTTGCAATTGAATTATCATGAGTAAACACCCATTGTACATGACTTATCATGATACTATACTTTACCCAATGCATTAGAGTGCTATAAAGGCGCACCCTTCTTAATCATTTCATTTCATGCATAAGTGTGGCACATGAATCATATGACATGGATTCATAAAACATAATCATTTATTCAAAGATAAAGGAATGTGGAATTCATACATGAAAATTTATAATCAGTAAGTAAATGTGCATAAAGGTGAATACCCTTGATAGAGAAATGGGCATGGTATTCACTACACAAGGACATTGGCTTGGAAAATCAGTGAAATTTCGGCAGTGTAACGACGCGACGTAAGAATTCATAAAAATGGTTGATGAGAAAGAAATGGGTGTCTCATCATATGTACATGAAATGAACATTAATGGGGTCATATAGATACATTCCCTAACAATTTTAATGGAATTTAGTGTCATGATACAAAAGAATTGCTTGAATGTAAAATAAGAGACAGAAATTCCTTTCAGAATTTCGGCATAGTAATGGGTGTACATGGGAGGCATTTAATGAGAGAGAAAAGGGTATCTCATCATTAAAACATAAATAGAGAAGTATGGGGGAGGTGATAAACCATACCCCAACATTTATAATTGAAATTAAAAGGGTATAACAATTAAAAGAATATTGGACAAAAATGAGAAAGGAAGAAAAAAACCTTACTTGGAAGTGGCTTCCAAAGGCTTCTTTGGAGGTTGGGGCACCTTGGGAGGATTCTAGAGAGATTAGGGAAGAGTTTTAAAGAACTCAAAAGTCTTTGAGTGAAGAGGAAGTGGGATCTTGGGTGAGTTTATATAGGAAAGGTGAAAGAATTCTTTATTATTTAGGTTTGAGACACCTCACTTTGAACTAATCTAAAACACAAACCAGCCCATGGTTTTTACCCATGGTTTTTAGAAAAGGGAAGTGGAAAACAATATTTTATAAGGCCAAAGTCCAAAATTATTAAAATAATAGGGTTTCTTATGTGGAGGTGAGTCACACTCCCAAGGAAAACAATTTAAAAAGACAAGATGTTTAATAAGTCTTGAAGGGTACATTAATGCTTTGTAAAATATGTCAAAAAACCAAAATCACTTTATTTTAATGGTAAAAAATATATTGTCTGAACAAAAAGCTTATAGTATTTTATTACATCACTATTGGGTCATTATGATGTCATAAAACACATTATATATTTAAACGGTATTTAATTTTTACCCAAGAATTTGATTGTCTCAGAAAATTATGAAAAATTCATCATTGAATAATTTCAACGTACTGATTCCAGAAATAATATTTATTTTATCTAAATAATTTTCTAAATATGTTAATTTTCACTTTTGAAATAATGACCGACATTTATCTAAAATTCATGGGTTTTGACAAAAATGGATTTCAAACCTTAATAAAAATTACGATTGCATTAATAGAATTATACGATCATTTAAATTTAATAAAAATTAATTTAATAATAATAATAATATTTTATTAAAATATTATTTAATTCTAAAATCCATTAATTCATCAAAATATATTTCTTAGTTGAATATTAACAAAAAACACTATTTGTGATTTAAAAAAACTATTTACAAGGTAACTATAATAAAATGAAAGTATATTCATTATAATATACAAAAATAATTTACATAACCATAGTGCTAAGGTCTTATTTCATAACCCCTTATAACACCCGCATAAGACCGAAGGGTAAGGTGTGCGATGGTGACCGACTCTTGGGGTGGCTCGGATAACATTGCTCGTGTGGTAATCTCTATCAATTTCCACTTCTCTCGTAGGCGGTTCTGCTCAAGCTTAACACATTCAAGATCGGATTGGGTTTGGTCAAGAGCGAAGCCCAATGATGCCACCTACTTTCCAAGCTCTGACAAATGGGCTTTGTATGAGGCACATCTACTGGATGAGGCCATCGCTTCCTCAGTATGAGTAAATTGGATTTGTTAAAGCCCAATATTTATACTAATCATGTGATAACTATTCAACGGATATATTATTAACGTTCAAAATTCTTAATGGTATTTTAAAATCCAAAAACTTAAAACCAAATAATTTGACATTTTATTTAAACATTTTACAAAAAGAGACATTTAATTAGATCAAGAGGGATTTCCATTAATGAAAGTTTGGGTCGTTACAATGATGGAACTATATTTATATATGGTATATATTATATTTATATTGTATCTATTATTCTGTATTTTTCATTTACAACATACCTTTATGCTTTCCATAATGCGTAAATTTGATAATTTCATTTGAGGAAGTGCGGACTACCGCCCCTCAAAGTGATATGACTCTTTCATGCTATAAATGTAACGTATAAAGGATATAATTAATGAACTTATTTAACTTATATAACATAGATATTATACTATAATTATTATATACCTATTTATAATTTAGTTTTTAATCCTTTAAAAATGAAAAAAATGAAAGTAGCATTCATGCGTATATACGGATTACCGTCTCTATGAACGTGCATTTCATTTTCTAATATCCAAATGTTATGGAATATTCTAAATAAAAATATACTAGCTCTAAACACATATATATTGAATATATATGATATTTAAATCATGAATATAATTAAGGAGATAATGTACTTTTGACCACATAGACAATTTGTAATTATAATAAGTTCCTTTTTGACTCAAGAACCGAACATCTACAAAAAAGAACAATATGAACTTGAATAATTATATAGCAAGGTAATAAGTGATATTAAAAGAATAATAAAATTGAAAAAGGTTCTGAAGTAAGTAAAATTAACTTAAGTTTCTTATTTAGGGAGATAAAGAACAAACAAGGCAAGTCAGACAAGGTAAGGGGTCTCAATCTTATTTTATTGAGGTATACTTTGATTTATACATGAATTTCCTTTATATAGTGTATAAAAACCTTTGAACTTTTAATTTCATTCAAAGGGAATATTTTTTTTATGAATCATTTTACTAAATGACAAAGAGAATGTTTGTTTTTAAGGTACGCTGTGACAATGGCCTTTCGGCCGCTGGGAGAATTATTTGATATTTGGCTTCCTTAACAAGCTTAATGTTTTTAAAAGGAAATTAAATACCATATACTGTTTTTACATTTTTTTTCTTCTGAAAATTGTTTTGATAATGGATTAATTATGTCAATATATTTAAATTTTATATGGTGATTGCAATGTGGAAATGTTATCTTTCATTTATGCTTGTGTTATGTTTTATGATTATGTTATGGTTTTGGACATTTTTTACATATACGGATGGTTCTGTGATAAACCTAGGGTGGGTGAGCCTAAGATAGATCTCTAATGCATTGGGTAACATGACGGAGGTAAAAGTTAATGTCTATCCGAAGAGATTAATGGAATATACTATAATGGGTATTTCAAATGTAACTCCCTATGTAGCCGTGAAAGCTACAATGTAAGTATGATATAGATGCCACAAGTTACTTTTATGATTTATAATTACTATGTGTTATTAATAAACATTATGATTTAATGAGGTATGTTAAAAATATTATATTTTGTATGTATTGATGGACTAATGTTTTCTTCCTTTATTTTATAACCCTTACTAAGTTTTTTATGCTCATCCTAAGTTTTTGAAATGTTTTTCACAGGGGATAAGGAAAGGATGAGAAAGGAAGTATTCAGTAATATTTATATCAAGAAAAGAACTCTTGTTTTATTTATGGTGTTTTATTTTTTTTGTGAAAAATTTGGATAGAGTATAAGTGTCTACCTTGTAATATTGAGATGTAATATAATTGTTATGGCCTAATTCTTTAAAACTCTAAACCTAAAAAGATCCTCAATGTGAAATATTTACTTAACTCAAGATTATGTAATGTTTAAGGATGTGGCCTTATAGTTGGTATTATAGGTCGTTTTAGACAAATTTAGGTGTTTGGATATTCTTAAATTAATATCCATAAATTAATTTATGGTAAGATTGAAATGATATAACATTTACAAATTATCATGTTTCTTTGCCTAAGGTATTTCTATGTTTAGAATGGTTTTCTGTAGAGGAAATATGACATCTATGATGGGATGAAATCAATAGGAAAACAACCTTCCAAATCAGCAACCTGAGATGGTCAGAATCAGAACTGAACAGTTTGTTGTAATGATGGAACAATTGACTTAGGCTATAAATGGTGGTGGTATCCATGCACGAGATCAGCCAGATCAACCACAAAAGAACATGTCGATAGTTTATCATTAAATGAGGCAACATCCCCCATCATTTAGAGGATCATTTGACCCCGTGCTTTCTGAAGGGTGAATTAAATCACTGGAAAAGATTTTCAATGACATGGGGTGTTTAGAAAATCAAAAGGTTAGTATTTGTGTTTACCATTTTGAAGGAGAATCCAATTAGTGGTGGTTTATGGTTAGAAATATCAGGGATAGTGAGGATATTTATGATGTTTATTGGAATTAATTCAAAGGTATGTTTCTTGAGAAATATTTTCCTAAGGTGGTTTGAATTTGGTTGGAAAACAAATTCATGGAATTGAGGCAAGAGGATGACTCAATGGCTGCTTATGAAGAAAAATTCACTCGACATGCAAGGTATGCTCCAAAATTTATATGGGATCTTGATAGTAAAATCAATCATTTTTACTCAAGATTTAAGACAAAGTATCTAAGGGATTTAGCATCTCATGAGTTCAAAAATTATGAAAAACTTGTTCAATGTGAGGAGAATGTGGAAAAGGATTTTTTAAATGATCAGGTGTTCTTTGAAAAGAAATAGAATAATAGGTCGAGGTGGTAGAAAAATGGGAAGAAATATTCAAAAAATTCTAATGGTAATAAACATAAGTTTACAGTATGTAAAAATTGTGGAAAAATTCACATTGGGGAATGCCTTTTGAATTCTGGTAAGTGCTTCTGATGTAGTAAAATGGGAAATAAGGCTCATAATTGCACTAAAAAATATCTGGGTAATGGTAAGAAAAAAATCTAATTTACAATTAGTAAAATGTTTTAAGTGCAATTAAATGAGTCATTATGCAAATGAGTGTCCAACGAAAATCTCAACTGAGGGAAAGAAGCCGGACTATAAGCAGAAATGGGTGGTGAAATCCTTTGCAACTACTTCATCAGATGTTGGGCCATTAAATGAAGTAGTATCAGGTGCATTGTTTATTTATTCATATTATGCCAACGTGTTGTCTGATTTAGGGTCTACGCATTCTTTCATTTATGAGAAATTTTCTATTAAATTGGTAATTCCATCTCAAGATATGAATCCTGAACTTATGGTTGAAACACTGGGAGGAAATATTGAGGAAAAAAGAAATTATAAAAATCTTTCTATCCTTATATGTGGAAAGAATCTACCAGAAAATCTTACCATTTTTCTTCTAGTAGAGTTTGATGTTATTTTGGGTATGGATTGGATTTTTGTTTATCATGCTAAGATTGACTACAGTGATAAAGATGTTTATTTTTAAAAATAATTTCATTTTTTGTACAAGAATGAACCCTTTCTTTTGATAACATATCAGGAAGCTAAGAAACTAGTAAAATATGGAAATGAATTTTACCTTGCACATATTTTTGAAAATAAAGGGACTATTCAGATTAATGATGCACCAGTGGTAAATGTGTATCTTGATGTTTTTCCTGATGAGTTTCCTAGTATAATACTTGATCGAGAAGTTGAATTTACAGTTGAATTAGTTCTTGATGCTAAGACAATTTCGAAACCCCCTTATCAAATGAATCAAATTAAACTTTTAGAGTTAAAGAAGCAAATTTAGGAGTTATTAGATAAAAGTTTCATTCGAACTAGAATATCATCATGGGGTTATTATATCATGTTTTTTAAAAAGAAATATGGTTAAATGAGACTTTTCATTGATTATAGAGCCTTGAATAACATCACTATTATGAACAAGTATCCTTTGCCTCATATCAATGATTTGTTTGATCAGATCCAGGGTGCTCAGTATTTTTTGAGGATTGAATTGAGGTTGGGGTACCATCAGTTTAAAATAAAGGAAGCATAAATTTTAAAGACCAAATTTTGTACTAGATATGGCCATTATGAATTTATGCCTTTTGGGTTAACCAATGCACCAACTGTATTCATGGAACTTATAAATAGAATTTTCTATGAGTTCTTGGATAAGTTTTTGGTTGTGTTTATTGATGATATTTTTTTATTCTAAAAGTAAAGAGGAGCATGAAATCCATTTGAGGGTTGTCTTACAAACTTTAAAATAAAATAAACTATATGAGAAATTAAAAAGTGTGAGTTTTGGTTACACCAAATTTCATTCCTTGGACACATTGTTTCTAAAGATGGCATAACTGTTAATATTTTTGAAACAAAAGTTGTTAAATAATGGACAGGACTGATAAATATAACCAAGATTCATAGTTTTCTTAGTTTAGAAGGTTATTACAGGAGGTTTGTTGGAAATTTTTCACAGTTATCTATCCCACTGACTAAGTTAACTCGAAAAGGTATTAAGTTCATATGGACAAAAGAATTTGATGATTGTTTTTAGGAATTGAAAAGAAGATCCAGATATGGTGAGTTTGTTATCTACAGTGATGCTTCATTGAAAGGACTTGGTTGTGTTGTAATTCAGAATGATCAGGTAATTTCTTATTCTTCACATTAGTTGAAACCTGATGAGTTAAATTACCCTACACATGATTTGGAATTATCTACAATTGTTTTTTTCTTTAAAAATTTGGAGGCCTCATCTATTTGGAGTAAAATGTAAAATATATACTAACCACAAAAGTATGAATTATATATTCAATTAGAAAGAATTGAACATGTGATAGAGGATATGGATAGAATTAATCAAGGATTATGATTGCATAATTCATTACCATCTAGGAAAATAAAATAAAGTTGATAATGCTTTGAGTTAAAAAAGTAATGCTATATTAACCATGTTACATTTGGAACAAGATCCTTTGATTAACGAATTAATGAACTTTGGCATATAAGTTGTTGGTGTATGAAGTTACTCTATTTTGTTTTAGGTTTTAGTAGAATCGTACCAATAAAATAGAATAAAGAAAGCACATAAAGATGATAGTGAATTGTAGAAAAAGGTATAATTGGTTTAGAAGGGTAGGTTACCTGAGTTTAACATTGATAGAGACTATGTTTTGAGGTTTGGAAAGAGATTATGTGTGCCTTGTGATTCACAGTTGAAGAAAGAGTTTTTATGTGAATCTCATAGTTCCTTATTTTCAGTTCATTTTGGGAGTACCAAGATGTACAAAGATCTTTAAGAGTATTACTGGTGGGATGGAATAAAAAGAGATATTGTTTATTTTACACTGAGATGTTTTATTTTTCAACAGGTTAAAGCAGAGTAGAAGTTACCGAAAGGGATGCTTCATCCTTTTCCAGTGATAGATTAGAAATGGGAATATGTTTCCATGGATTTTGTTGTGGGATTACCAAATGCTTCTTGAGGTAAAAATGCAATCTGGGTTATTGTTGATCGATTAACTAAATCTTCTCATTTTCTTCCAATTTGAGATACTCTATTTATAGATCAAATTTCTTGATTGTATATTAAATAGATAGTCAGGTTACATGGAGTTCCTCTCTCCATTGTATCTGATCGTGATCCCAGTTTCACTTCTAACTATTGGAAGGGCCTTCAGATGTCATTGGGTACTGATTTAAATTTTATTACAACTTCTCATCCACAATCAGATGGGAAGTCAGAATGAAAAATTCAGACATTAGAAATTATGCTACGTGCTTATTCAATGTATTATCATAGAAGTTGGGACATATATCTTTCTTTGGTTGAGTTTTCTTATAATAACAGTTTTCATTCCAGTATATAGATGGCAATGTTTAAGGAATTATATGGAAAGAGGTGTCGAACTCCATCTTTTTGGGATGAAGTAGGTGAAAGGAAGTTTATGGGACCATAATTGGTAGAAGAGATGGCAGAAAAAGTTCAATTAATTCAGAAGAACATGAGAATAGCTCAGAGTAGGAAGAAAAGTTATGCAGATAACTGGAGGAATAATATTTCTTTCAAGTTAATTGATCATGTCTTTTTCAAAGTTTCTCCATGGAAAAGTGTGATACATTTTAGTCAGAAGGGAAAGTTGATTCTGAGGTTCATTGGACTGTATGAAATCCAATAGAAGGTTGGATCAGTTGCCTACAGAGTTGATTTACCTCCATGTTTATCCCAGGTACACAATTTTTTTCAAGTTTAAATGTTGAGAAAGTATTTTCTGAATCCATATCATGTTTTGAGTCCAATGGTAGTTCATTTGGAAGATAATATTTCTTATGAGGAAAAACCAGTCCAGATTCTTGACCGAAGAGAGAAAGTGTTGTAGAATAAGGTAATTCATCAGGTAATTTTTTTGTAGAAAAACCATATGGTTGAATAGGTAACATGAGAATATGAAAATGATATGAGGGATAAATACCCCCACTTATTTGATAAGTTAATAGAATTGTGGTGGCGTAATTCCCAAAAGGGGGGAAGGATGTAACATCCTAGGTAAATAAATAATATGACATTTTCATATTTATTAATATTTTTGAATTAAATATTAATTTTACTTTAAAGGGTATGATATATCTAATAGCATACTCAACATGCAACAATGGATTTTTCCAAAATCTTACATTGCACACAATGTTGAGTTATACCAAAAAACAATATAATAATAATATTATTTAAATGGTAGTTAAAGCATAGCCATTGTAATAGAAAGAATGAATAAAAATAACTAAAATATGATTATACATGTTTGTTAAATGTCTTTAAATTTATCCCATAAATTTTAGAGGCTTAAAATAATAAAGAATTCAATTTTAAGCATGAAATACTCGAATATTCTTTAAAAGGTCGTTTTACCGCCTTTTAACAGTGAACCCTTTTTAAAACTAGTTTTTTTTTTCATTTTTATATGTCTTATTTGAAAAAATAATCTTCTTCTTTAGAAGAGAGGTATAAAAGTTTACTTTGAGTATTTTTTTTGGTATTTTTCTGATAAAGTTCATTTTTTAATGAATAGCGAAAAATACTGCATTTTAATTCAAAACTGTCTTTTAATCTAATTTATTTATATAGTTATATTGTAATTTTAACTGGTTCTAAAGTGTAATTGAATTATATTTTTACCATTAAATCCAATTTTTGTCATTGTAAGTGATTTCACTCTTAAATTGGATATAAACACATGTTAATCTTTTGGCAATTTTTACTTCTTAAAAACAGGCTTTTTGGTTTTTAAAATGGGAATTAATTTTAAATTAATTTCTACCAATTATGTGTTTCAAATTTGAAAAAATTTATTCCTTATTTGGAATCATGAGGTCCAAATTGTGTAAATAGGTAATTTCTATTTTTTAGACATTATAAATAGTAACTTCAGTAAATATTTTATTTACCATGGTTAACGGGTAAATCTAGTAAATAAAGGTAAAAAATAATGTTATAATAATATTAAATTACTCTTACACATGTAATACCACTATTTTATGAGATATTTCCAACCATGGGCATCCTTGGGTCTATTTTAGGACCCCATGGATCCACTTGTGTGTGAAAATAACATTTAATTATTTTTAATTTAATGTTAAGGAAAATATAACATAAACATATATCTTTTACCAAATTTTTTTATATGGGGTTATATAAGTGATCACTTTGACTATAAATAGTAATTATAAATATAAAAATATTTTCTCCATCATGATATTTTATTTATAATTTTTATACATTAAATAAATAAATTTAATTTTGACACAATGATGATGCAGTGATTGCTTCATTAATAAAGGATTCAAATAAATGATATTATAAATTTTAAAATAAATGTAATTTGGTTATTTTGATGTCATCCACAATTTTTTTGGATGATATTTACAAGTTATATTTTTATTAATGATTTTTTAATTAATCAAGTTTTTATGGATTTTTAAAAAAGTCATGGTATGAATAGTGTCAAAATTGACATAATTCATATTTTTAAATATAAAATATTTTATTAAATACTATAAAATTCAAAAAAAATAAAATAAAAATATATTAAGACAAATAGTTATCATAAGTCTAAAATTTTATTATTTACTCTTTAATTAGATATTTGTCATGTTTTGGTAACTATTTTGATTCTTAAAGTGTTAAATGCTTGCTAAAATGGTAAAAGTAAAAAAGGGTTAAATACAAAAGATAAGGATTAAAAAATATCAAATAAGTATATAATTCTTATTGGATTATTTTAGCATACTTATATTCATCTTATATTCTAACTAACTAGATTTTGACTAGTTTATAATAGAAATTTATTTTATAATAAAATAATAATTCAAGATATTCCTTAAGTACCCCTCCCCCCTCTTATAAAAGGCCACCACCTATAACCCTTAATCACACCTATAATTTCCCCTTGGCTCATCCATCATTTTCCTGAATATACTCACAAAATCCCTCTATTCCTCTTAGAAGCCTTACCTTGGGAAGAAGGCAATCCAATAAGGCCTTTTAGCTTAAATCAAAAGGAGTTACCCGATTTGAGGTAATGTCTTCTCTCAAGATTATTTCATTTATTTCCCCTTCTCCAACCCTATAACCTATATTTATATGATTATTTTATAATAAAACCAGTATACTATATATAATATGATGTTTTTATTCAAATTACTCAACCTAAACTCATGCAACCTCCATCTAATGGATTTAGAACATACAATTCTGTGGACAACGAACTAATGCCTCACGAAATGATGGTTGTTTAATTATCTCCTACCGCATCTCATGGTGGCCATTATGACGGAAATATATTTATATTTGGTATATATTATATTTATATTATCTCTATTCTTCTATATTTTTCATTTAAAACATACCTTTATTCTTTCCATAATACGATAATTTCATTTGACGAAGTGCGGACTACCGCCCCCACGAAGTGATATGAATCGTTCATGATATACATGGAATGTATAAAGGATTTAATTAATGAAATTATATAACATATATAATATATATATTATAATTTAATTATAATATACCCATGTATCGTTTAGTTTTCATTTCATTAAAAATGAAAAAGAAATGGAAGTAGCGTTCATGTGTACGTACAGCTTACCATCTCCATGAACGGTGCATTTTATTTTATTATATCCAAATGTTATGGAATATTCTAAATACATATGTACTGGATATAAATAAATATATATTGGATATATATTATATTTAAATCATGAATATAATTCTTGAGATAACGGACTTTTGACCACATGGACAATTTGTAATTATAATAAGTTCATTTTTGACTCAAGTACCGAACATCGACAAAAAGACCGATATAAACTTGAATAATTAAATATCAAGGTAATAAGTTATATTAGAGGAATAATAAAATTTAAAAAGGTTTTAAATCAAGTATAATTAACTTATGCTTATTATTTAGGGAGATAAAGAACAAACAAGACAAGTCAGACAAGGTAAGGGACTTCATCTCAATCTCCTTTCATTGAGGCATAATTTGATTTATACATGACTTTCCTTTATACGATGTATAAACCCTTTTAATTTTTAATTTCATTCTAAGGAAATATTTTTTCTACGAAGCTTTTTACTAAAAGACAAATGAAATGTTTCTTTTTAACATACACGGTGATAATGACCTTTCATATGCCGTGAGAATTATTTAATATTTGGATTTCCTAATAAGCCGTAATGTTTTTAAAATGAAAATAAATACCATATACTATTTTTACATATTTTGGCATTGAAAATGGTTTTGATAATGGATTGATTATGTAAATATACTTTAATGTTATATTGTGATTACAATGTGGAAATGTTATCTTTTGTTTATGCTTGTGTTATGTGTTATGATTATGTTATGGTTCTTGGGAATTGTTTATGTATATGGGTGGTTCAGTGATAAACCTAGGGTGGTTGAGCCCGAGATAGCTCTCCAATGCATTGGTTAACATAATTGAGGTAAACATTAATGTTTATCCTAAGAGATTTAAGTAATATACTATGACGAGTATTCTAAATGTAACTCCATATGTAGCTGTGAAGTCTACAATGTAAGTATGATATGGAAGCCACAAGTTACCTTTATGATTTATGATTACTATGTGTTATTCATAAATCTTATTATTTTATGAGGTATATTAAAGATCTTATGTTTTTTATGTATTAACAGACTAATGTTTTCTTTCTTTGTTTTATAACCTTTAATAAGACTTTTATTCTCATCCCAGTTTTTGAAATGTTTTTCCCATGGGATAAGGAAGGGTAAGAGAAAGGAAGTATTCAAGAAGATTTATATCAAGAAAAGAACTCTTGTTTTACTTAAGGAGTTTTATTTTTTTGTGAAATTTTTTGATAGAGTAGAAGTGTATACCTTGTTATATTGAGATGTAATGTAATATTTATGGCCCAATTCTCTAAAGGTCAAAACCTGAAAAGATCCTCAATATGAATTATTGACTTAAATCAAGATTATGTAATGTTTATGGATGGGGCCTTATATTTGGTCTTGAAAAAATCTATTAAAATAATAGGTTTAAAGGTGAAGGGGAAAATTTAATTACTTATAGAACATGAAAATTAATTATACCATCAAATAACTAAGTAGTAGGATCTTAAATCAAACTTGATCCAACTTAAAAAATAACTTGAATAAAATATAAAATCTAAAAAAACATGTTCAAGTCTAGAGTATATGGTAGACTAATTGATAGAGAAGTATTTTATGATTATGGAATATGAAATAAGTTTGACGAAACTTGAATAGGAAGTTGAATATCCCTCCAATGATAGTGTTAAAATGTTTAGTTTATAAATGTGTAAATCTAGAATCAGTGAGTATGTGAAAGGTTCATGAGAAATTAGTTATCTATAGTCCTTAAAGGAAGGTGGAAATTAAATTATACTATTTAAGAGGTACTGGAATCACAATGGATGTGTGTATTGAATCCAAAGTTTTAACATCCTCATTTTTATGATAAATAAAGACCCCTTTTTTGTTTTATTTTGTAATAATTTTTAGTGAAAAATTAGTAATTTTCGATGTATTTTTGATGTTTCATAAATGTAACCCTAAGTTTATAAGATTTACATAAGGGTAAAGTGATTTTTTAAGACTCTACATAAGGGTAATGTAATTTTACATACCCTATATAATGGTAACCTATCAAATTTAATAGGCTATGTAAAGGTTTCCCTTTAATTTCAAAGGATGTGTAAGGGTGCCTAGGAATTGTATAAAAGTAAGCTCGAGTTGTGTAAGGGTAACTCTAAAATTATAAAGGTTGTATAAGGGAAATTCTCCATACCTAACCTGTGTAAGGGTAAAACTCTTTACCCTCAAGTGACATCTCTGAATTGTGCAAGGGTTAAACCTTGTTACCCTTATGCAGTGCATTTTTTTCTGATGAAAAAGTGATTTTATTTTATATTTTCATTTTCCTTTCCCAACTCAGACCAGTAAATGGGAATTGAAAATTTTAAAAGTCTAAAATAAAGGAAATAAATTATTTGAATTATTTAAAATTCATAACTCATATTATTGAATATTTTAAATTCTATACTATTAATAATCTATTAAAAGATAAATTTAATAGTGAATGTAATTTGGGGATTCTATCCCTATGAACCTAGATTACATATGAAAATTTTAAAAATACCCAAAACCACATGATTTAATTTTTGGTTATTATCTCAAGCTAGACCAGTCTATGAATCCCATTATTCAAGATTTGTGAATCATTCTTTAAAAAATACAATTTATTCTTCTAGGTTCTAGGCATAGAAGAACATTCACCCTCTCTCCTCAATTTGGGGGCATTTTTTTGAAAATAATAATTCCTGGTAGGAATATGTATTTTTCTTTTCTCTATATTTCATGTAAAATTGATGAATTTTTCATGATTAATATTTATGGAGAAATTGAATAAGGATTTATTAAATGATAATAATTTGGAAATTATCAAAGTGTGATAAAGAATTTTTATCTCAAGTTTATTCAGGATTATAATAGAGAGAGAAAATTATCATCATATGTAAATTATAATTTTATGTAATTAAGAAATGATTTTCTCATGCTATAGATTAAAAAGATAATTTAGAATTATCTATGAGAGAGAAAGATATTATCTCATGTAATTTTTTTTCTTTTTGAAATTAAATAATGGAATTGGTTTTAAGAATCCTTGGTGGTTAGTTTTAACTGATTAATACACATATGTGATTTGAGTGATGATTCCTTGGTTGAACTTGGCATTTAAATTAAAATATTTTAGGTAGGAAGTTACTTAACTTTTGAGGCCCTTGTATTATCTTTTTTGATTTGATTTATCTTTCATTGGCATGATTTTTTATCCTTGTTTGATGGTGATTTTTGTGGGTCTTTGTGTTACCGTGATACCCATTATGATTATCAATTACATGAGTTTTCTAGGGTAGCTAGTTACCATGATTGATGATGGTCACATATTGTTATATGATGCTACTATAATCTCATGATTCCATGATACTATTGTTTTGTTATGCTCTACCTTGTTATGTGTATTACCATTCCATTATAGGTTGTTCTTGGTATTTTGTGACTGGTGACCATCATGGTATGATTACCCCTTAGAGGGGGAGTGTTCATGACATGTGATGATGATGATGATGGACTGATACATAATGTAGAAGCATGAAATCCTTATGTTTAGACAGAACTCGATGCCTTGAGGATACAGGGTAGCATGATTGAACTCTATATCTTGTGGATGTCGAGTAACATTCCCACTAGATTCCTTGAGGATTTCGAGTGACATTCCACTATAACTGTGAATATTTCTTAATCATTTTAGACTTTCTGACTATCCTTCTAGTGTGGATCCTAAGAAGGTACTACTGGGGATCATTATAAGGCTCCGACCTTAAACATTACTTAATAATGAATTAAATGAATAATTCACATTGAGGATATTTTTAAATTTAGAGTTTTAGAGAATTAGGACATAACTGTTACATATCAAAAGATTACAAAGTAGAAACATCTATTGAGTTTCCATAGAATAAAAAAACTCTTAAAAAGAAACATGTCTAGTTCCATGTTTTTATATAGCATGACTTTACCTTGATCCCATCCTTGACCCTATTCCACATTAAGTCCTGTGAAAAACATTTCAAAAAAACTTTGGGTGAGCATAAAAAGCTCAGTAAGGGATACACAAAGAATGAAAACTATTAGTTTTTCAAACATCAAGTAAACCATGTATACTTTATCAAAGTAATAACTTCACCTTCATGATGTAGTAAAAACTCTTCACTGAATAAAATATCATTACTTACCCTTTTGTAACCAAAGGATTACCATAAAACCCATATAAAGAACACATAACATGTAAAGGTAACTTGGGACATAAACATACTTAAGTGGAATAACCATACGATCGACTTCCACACATATCACTTAATGGAATAGCCATACGGCCAACTTCCATACATACTTAATGGAATAACCATATGGCCGACTTCCATACCCAATGCATTGGAGGTGATAACATAACCACCCGTCTTGGTATTCATGGCACCACCCGTCATATGGTTTATCACGTAACCACCCATCAAATGTCCAAGTACCATTATTAAAATCATAAAACATAAAACAAATATAATGGAAAGAAAACATTTCCACACTTTGATCACAATATATCACTTAAATATATTGACATAACAAATCCATTATAAAAACCATTTTCAATAACAAAATACATAAAAGAGTATATGCTATTTATTTCATTTTAAAAAAACATTACGACTTGTTCAGGAAGCCAAAGACCAAATAATACTCGCGGCGGTGGAAAAGGTCGTTGTCACTGCGTACGTTAAAAGAAACATTCTTTTTTGTCGTTTTGTAAAACGCTTCATAGAAAAAGATTCATTTTGTATAAAAGTAAAAGTCAAAGGGTTTTATACACCGTATAAAAGAAATTTGTGTATAAAACGAAATATTCCTCAATGAAAGGAGATTGAGACGAAGTCTCTTACCCCGGGTCCGACTTGACTCGGTCGTTCTTTAATCTCCTTAAAATCGGGTAACTCCATTTGGTTTGAGCTCAAAGGCTTCCTTGGGAAGACTTCTGCCCAAAGTGATGCTTCAAGGAGTAAGAGAGGGATGTGGAGAGACAAAATGGGCAGGGGTTGGCCGAGCCAAAGGCTTTGGAAGTGTGGGTAAGGTGGTAGAGGTGGGGGCCTTTTATAAGAGGAGAGGAGGGGCACTCTTGGAAAGTAAGGAAATGTTACTTTATTTTAGAATGATTTTCGGATTTTAATGGTCCCAAATTGGTGTAATTAGAGGGTAAGGTGATAAGGGTTATAAATCCACCCATCCAATATGTTTTGGACATGTGTAAGTCATAGATTTCACATTATCATTTCATTTTATTTAAATCCTTTATTAATGAGGTAATCACTGCATCATCATGATGTCATAAATAATTTAATATATTTAAAGTCTAAAAATTATAAAAAAATACTATGATGGAGGAAATATGTTTATCTTTCAAATGACTATTTATAATCAAAAATCTGACTTGTATAACCTCATGTAAAAATTGTTTTAGTAAACTATTTCATGTTTGTGTCATTTTTACTTTAACATTTAATAAAAAGTTATTTATGTCATTTCCCAACCAAAGTGGCTCCATGGGGTCCCCAAGTTGACCCATGGATTTTCTTGGTCGTCCAGGACACATACAATGAGGGTAGGACATGTGTCAAGCTCATCTCATTTTATTAAAACATTATTTTTACCTTAAACTACACTAATTACCTCTAATCGCGATTAAGAACTTAAAAGTTACTATTCACCAAAAAATTATTTTAATCTCATTGAACCACATTTTACTTCTTAATGACAACCATGTATGTCAGATTTTTGAAAATCAAATCACAAAAGTGACAAAGTTTCATTTAAACAAAAAATCAGTTTCTTTAACTACCACTTAGTGGTTTCACTATTCATCAAAAATTGAAGTTTTTCAGAAAAATACCAAAACTTCACCCTAAGATATATTTGATATTCTGAATTCTAAAATGATGTCTATTTTACAAAATTCAAATCATATAATTAACATTAATTAATTTAATAATTAATTCCCGCTGTCATGTCAAATAGCGTGTTTTTATGAAACCATAAGTATCAAAAGATTGACACTAGTTTAAGTCCAATTTCAAAGTGAAACTGATTCCAACGACCACTATTAGATTTAATGGTAAAAATATATTCTAATTTAACTTTAAAAACAATTCAAAAGATAATCTAATCATATAAATAAATTAGATTAAAAAGAGGTTTTGAATTAAAATACAACATTTTACACTATTCATTAAAAAAATGAACTTTATCGGAAAAATACCAAAAATTTACACAAAGTAAATTTTGATGTCCCGATTCTAAAGAATAGTTTTATTTGGTAAAATAGAATGTATAAGAGTGAACAAAACTATATTTAATGATGGTTCACCATCAAAAGGCGATAAGTGAACCTTTAGTGAAAACTAGGGCATATACGCCTAAAATTGAATTCTTTCCTTATTTTAAGCCATTATATTTTATTAGATAAAACTAAAAACATTTAAAAAACATATATAATCATATTTTAGTTATTTCTATCCATTCCCTCAAATACAACGGCTATGTGTTAACTACCATTAAAAATAATATTATTTTATTACTAGTGTGCAACGTAAGATTTCAAAGAAACTCTTTGTTGCGTATCGGGTACGCTATCAAACATATCAACCCCTTTAAAGTAAAATTAATATTTAATTCGTAAATATTAATAAATATGAAAATGTTTTATTCATTATTTACCTGGGATGTTACATCCTTCCCCCCTTTTGGGAATTGCATCCTCGCAATTTTTATTCACTTATCAAAATAAGTGGGGGTATTTATCCCTCATAGCATTTTCAGATTCCCACGTTGCCTCTTCAACCATATGGTTTTTACACAAAACCTTTACCTGGTGAATTACCTTATTTCGCAACACTTGCTCTCTTCAGTCAAGAATCTGGACTGGTTGTTCTTCATAAGATAGGTTTTCCTCCAGCTGAACTACCTCTGGACTCAAAACATGAGATGGATCTGGCATATACTTCCTCAACATCGAAACATGAAAAAAATTATGTACCTGAGATAAACTCGGAGGTAAATACACTCGTTAAGAAACTAATCCAACTTTCTCCAGAATTTCATATGGTCCAATGAACCTTGGACTCAGCTTTCCATTCTTACCAAATCTCGTCACACTTTTCCGTGGAGAAACCTTGAGAAAAACATGATCACCTACCTCGAAAGATAGATCCTTCCTCCAGTTATCCGCATAACTCTTCTGAACCAGTTCTACCTTTTTCTGCAACTCACTGTCTTGCTTCTGTGCTTGCTTAATTCTGTCTAATAGGGATGATATCACTGATAATTTTTCGACTCAAAGCATCAGCCACTTTATTTTCTTTTCCCGGATGGTAATGAATTGTACAATCATAATCCTTGATTAATTCCAGCCATCTCCTCTGTCCAATGTTCAATTATTTCTGAGTGAATATATACTTTAAACTTTTGTGATCAGTATACATTTCACACTTTACTCCATAAAAATGATGCCTCCAAATTTTTAAAGCAAAAACAACAGCAGCTAATTCCAAATCTTGTTTAGGGTAATTTACCTCGTGAGTTTTCAACTGACGTGAAGCATAAGCAATTACCTGATCATTCTGCATAAGGACACAACAAAGTCCCTTCAATAAAGCATAACTTTATATAAAAAACACACCATTCTTGGAAGGAAGTGCCAAAACTGGTGCATTCACCAATCTTCTTTTCAACTCCTGAGTCAATTGAGCCATCACTACAACAAACTGTTTAGTTCTGATTCTGACCATCTTAGGATACTGATTTGAAAGGTCATTTCCCTCTGTATGCCTTCCCTGAAAAGTTGTTCTGTTTCCTCTATGAATAACCATTCTTAACACTGAAATACCTTAGGTGAAGCAACATGGTAATCTGTAAATGCTATATCATTTCAATCGTACCATAAATTAACTTATAATTTTACACTTTTCTATCTCCTAAAGTTGTCTAAACTGACCTTTGATACCAACTATAAGGCCTCGGTCATATACATTACTTAATAATGAATTAAATGAATAATTCACATTGAGGATCTTTTCAAGTTTAGAGTTTTAGAGAATGAGGACATAACTGTTACATCTCAAAAGATTACAAAGTAGACACTTCTATTGAGTTTCTATAGAATAAAAAAAACTCTTAAAAAGAAACATGTCTAGTTCTATGTTTTATATAGCATGACTTTCCCTTGATCCCATCATTGACCCTATTCCACATTAAGTCTTGTGAAAAAAATTTCAAAAAAACTTTGGGTGAGCATAAAAAGCTCAGTAAGGGATACACAAAGAATGAAAACTGTTAGTTTTTCAAACATCAAGTAAACCATGTATACTTTATCAAAGTAATACCTTCACCTTCATGAAGTAGTAAAAACTATTTACTGAATAAAATATCATTACTTACCCTTTTGAAACCAAATTATTACTATAAAACCCATATAAATAAAACATAACATATAAAGGTAACTTGGGACATAAACATAGTTAAGTGGAATAACCATACGGTCGACTTCCACACATATCACTTAATGGAATAGCCATACGGCCAACTTCCATACATACTTAATGGAATATCCAAATGACTGACTTCCATACCCAATGCATTGGAGGTTATAATGTAACCACCCGTCTTGGTATTCATGACACCACCCATCATATGGTTTATCACGTAACCACCCGTCAAATGTCCAAGTACCATTATAAAAATCATAAGACATAAAACAAATATAATGGAAAGAAAACATTTCCACACTTTGATCACAATATATCACTTAAATATATTGACACAACAAATCCATTATAAAAACCATTTTCAATACCAAAATACATAAAAGAGTATATGGTATTTATTTCATTTTAAAAAAACATTACGGCTTGTTCAGGAAGCCAAAGACCAAATAATACTCGCGACGGCGGAAAGGTCGTTGTCACCGCGTACGTTAAAAGAAACATTCCTTTTTGTCGTTTTGTAAAATGCTTCATAGAAAAAGATTCCTTTTATATAAAAGTAAAGGTCAAAGGGGTTTATACACCGTATAAAATAAAGTTGTGTATAAAACGAAATATGCCTCAATGAAAGGAGATTGAGATGAAGTCCCTTACCTCAGGTCCGACTTGACTCAGTCGTTCTTTAATCTCCTTAAAATCGGGTAACTCCCTTTGGTTTGAGCTCAGAGGCTTCCTTGGGAAGACTTATGCCCAATGTGAGGCTTCAAGGAGTAATATAGGTATGTGGAGAGACAAAATGAGCAGGTTTTGACCGAGCCAAAGGATTTGGAAGTGTGGGTAAGGTGGTAGAGGTGGGGGCCTTTTATAAGAGGAGAGGAGGGGCACTCTTGGAAAGTAAGGAAATATTACTTTATTTTAGAATGAGTTTAGGATTTTAATGGTCCCAAATTGATGTAATTAAAGGGTAAGGTGATAAGGGTTCCAAATCCACCCATACAATAGGTTTTGGACATGTGTAGGTCATAGATTTTACATTATCATTTCATTTTATTTAAATCCTTTATTAATGAGGTAATCGCTGCATCATCATTATGTCATAAATAATTTAATATATTTAAAGTCTAAAAATTATAGAAAAAATACTATGATGTAGGAAATCTTTTTATCTTTCCAATTACTATTTATAATCAAAAATCTGACTTGTATAACCCCTTGTAAAAATTGTTTTAGTAAAACATTTCATGTTTGTGTCATTTTTTACTTTAACATTTAATAAAAAGTTATTTATGTCATTTCCCAACCAATGTGGCTCCATGGGGTCCCCAAGTTGACCCATGTATTGTCTCGGTCGGCCATGAAACATCAAATTAGTGTAGGACATGTTTCAAGCTCATCTCATTTTATTTAAACATTATTTTTACCTTAAACTACACTAATTACCTCTAATCGCGATTAAGAACTTAAAATTTACTATTCACCAAAAAATTATTTTAATCTCATTGAACCACATTTTACTTATTAATGACAACCATTTATGTCGTATTTTTGAAAATCAAATCATATAAGTGACAAAGTTTCATTTAAACGAAAAATCAGTTTCTTTAACTACCACTTAGTGGTTTCACTATTCATCAAAAATTGATGTTTTTCAGAAAAATACCAAAACTTCACCCTAAGTTATATTTGATATTCTGAATTCTAAAATGATGTCTATTTTACAAAATTCAAATCATATAAGTCACATTAATTAATTTAATAATTAATTCCCGCTGTCATGTCAAATAGCGTGTTTTTATGAAACAATAAGTATCAAAAGATTGACACTAGTTTAAGTCCAATTTCAAAGTAAAACTGATTCCAACAACCACTATTAGATTTAATGGTAAAAATATATTCTAATTTTACTTTAAAACCAATTCAAAAGATAATCTAATCATATAAATAATTTATATTAAAAAGAGGTTTTGAATTAAAATACAACATTTTACACTATTCATTAAAAAATGAACTTTATCGGAAAAATACCAAAAATTTACACAAAGTAAATTTTGATGCCCCGATTCTAAAGAAGAGTTTTATTTGGTCCAATAGAATGTATAAGAGTGAACAAAATTATATTTAATGACGGTTCGCCATCAAAAGGCGATAAATGAACCTTTAGTGAAAACTAGGGCATATACGCCTAAAATTGAATTCTTTTCTTATTTTAAGCCTTTATCTTTTATTAGATAAAAGTAAAAATATTTAAAAAACATATATAATCCTATTTTAGTTATTTCTATCCATTCCCGCCAATACAACGACTATGTGTTAACTACCATTTAAAATAATATTATTTTATTACTAGTGTGCAACGTAAGATTTCAAAGAAACTCTTTGTTGCGTATCGGGTATGCTATCGAACATAGAAACCCCTTTAAAGTAAAATTAATATTTAATTAGTAAATATTAATAAATATGAAAATTTTTTATTCATTATTTACCTGGGATGTTACAATCATGGTGGCTTTGTTAGAACAAGGGTGCTTAATATGTGATTACTATTCTTTCTTGTGCATTTATTTTTATCATGCCACACATCTATTATGAATGTGAACATCCATTAAGGATGAATTGGTGTCCTATTGAGTTTTATTACTCACACCACATATAGGAATTTGGATGCACATAAAAAATACATGTGTAGGGATCCAAGAAAGGGAAAGGGGACCATGGAAGAGGATTGATCCAAGGTTCATGGAGATAGGAGTGGTACTGGGATGTACTCCAGATAATACCACAATTTTATTAATTTATTTTATTATAATATATATATTATGTTTTGGGTTTCCACATAGGAAGTCCATTGGTTTGTTATATGGAATATATTACATTTTATATTATTTTCATCTTCATTAATACCCTGATATATTATATTTTATTTAGTATAATTTGTGTAAGGAAATGATAATAAGGATATAGTTTCTCCACTGATGATGTTCATACCCTCACTACTTGGTGAAAACCTCTTTTGTACATGGAGATGTGTATGAGCTCATGTTTCCCTCAGGATCAAACCCAATGGTCCAGGTTGTGGTGATACAAAATGGTATCAGATCATATTTTTCTACTTTTCTTTTTATAATAATCTGGGAAATGATAGAAAAGAGATAGCTTTTTGGGACTTGGGTAGGGGAGATTCCATATGCCTATCCCTCTTATGTGTAATGGACCTCCGAGTTACCGTTGATGAGATTTTTGTTACAATTTTTTGGAATTTGTGTGTGTTGATGTATCATGACTAAGCATGTTGGATCAAATACCATGTATATAAATATTTTAGTGTTGAATATTAATTCTTTAAATTAATTCCTTTAATTTCACTATTTTTTTGAGATAGACTTGTTTTCTCTTATGTGGGATACATATGTTTTTCCTTATTATTGTGATATGTATATGTTGGAATTAATTTTTAGAACCTAATAATTATTTTATGCATATATATATATATGAATGTGACTAGCATGTAGTAATGGAGACCTTGGTTAGGTGTTAGGAGGGTTATACCATGGGTTATGGGTAGACTACTAGGAGAACCTTTATGTGATCCCATTGATTGATTAGGATTTACCCTAATGACTCTGTTTCTTTCCTTAAATATTTCCTTCACATTTCATAAGATGTCTACCCAAAGGATACCGATGCGACCACCTACTGACATTGATTAGGGAACTCTTTCTAGGGAGGATAACCCCATTCCACTGACTATTATGAAAGAGGGAATTGTAAAGAATAGACCTGCACTTGACCTACTGGTGAAAGGACTGGTCCCACCTTAGTGAGAATTCCTTTTTCTTGTACCTACCTATAGAGGAGGGGTGCTGAGGTCCATGATCGACTATGCTAGATATTTCCATCTCTAGCATGCACTAGCCTTTCATGGAACTGGAGAACTGCATGATTTCAAGAATAGGATAGACATCACAACGGGAAGGTTCGGAATTTGTGAGACTCCTGAGGAATGGTAGGTGAAGCTAGAATCATTCATTCTACAAGGACTACCAGATTATGGTGGGTTGTGATGGGATATGTTGGCAGGTGTGAGGGTCTCACCTCGAAGAATTTGAAGAACCTGTTCTTCGAGGAGTTTTTCCTTAAAACAGTGAAGTTGGACTAAGTACTGAAGTTTATGGATCTATAAAAGTGTTACATGGAGGTATACACATACTCCACTAATTTCATTTAGATGATTTAATTTTCATCTCTCTTGGCTTTAAATAAGGAATATAAGTCTAGGAAGTTCAAGATCAGACTTTTTCCTGACATCAGATGATAGGTTCATAGTGGAAACCTACTATATACCTAGTGGTTATGCAATGGTCATTGATTATTAAGTAGGTTCCAGAGGAGGATTAAGCAGTTAGTTTTCTTCCACCTTTCAATAATTAGGTGATTATACCTATTATAGATAAGGTGAGCATCTCCTCTATAAATAGGAAGAGAAATACTGAGGATATGAAACATAGTAGTGGTTTGCAGTTTGATCAGAGTATAGATTCTTCACCCCCTTAAGAAGAGTTCCATAGTGTTTAAAATATGGAAAGGTTATGAATTATCATAAGTTCTATAAAATAACTATGACCACATTAAATCAATGTGTCAAGAAGGGTTATCTCCAGTATCTTTTCTCTAGGGCTTTGAGGATGAGGTTTTATAGGGATGAAGGATACATTACTACAAAACATGCCTTTAACAGCATTAGAAATGGCATTTATCAACTCTAGAAAGGCGTTGACTACATGAGAGAGGTTAAAAGCCCTAATATTTTATGAGCGCTGAAAAAGAACTGTTAAATGGTTCCTTTATCAGTGCTAAAAAAATCACTGATAAATGGGACCTTTATTAGTGCTTTTAAAAGTGCTGATAAAGGAACCAATTATCAGCACTTTTTTTAGCGAGGATAAAGGATAAATTTATTAGTGCTGATAAAAGAGATGATGAAGGGACATATAAAACTTCTTATAAAGGAAATTTTATTAGTGATTATAGAAGCACTGATAAAGTAGACATTTATCATTACTTTTAACAGTGCTGATAAATGTGTCATTTATCATCAATTTTAAAAGCACTAATAAAGGGCCATACTGTAGTGTGCTATAACAGCACACTACAACACCACTATAATGTACTGTAATAATAAACCACATCACCAAAAACAAACAAGATATAAAAAATATAATACCCAATATATGATTTAAATGAAATAAAATTTAAAACACAAACATAAAAAAAACACTATATTATAGACATTTCAAACATTCATTTATACAATTACATAAATACAAATTATTATATACATTAAAAAAAATAAACATTACTTTGTATTTTAATCCCAAAACAACCCAAGATATTGATGAAAAAACCACTGCTACTCAAGAAAAATAACGCACCTATATAATAAAAAAAATTATATTAGAAATAATATAAATAAATAAATTAATAAAAAGTATTAATTTTACTAAAATTGATGTGTATTTTAAATAAAAGACACACTTAGAGTCATATCGGTCACACCGTGAATTAGAGTGAGGTGGGGCTGATTCCAAAACATCTAAAGTATTGAACCAATTTCAATGTGTTTTATTAGTTTTCAGTACATTAGTTTTCTTTTTTATTAAAATGTTATTTTAAACTAGAAACACACACTTTTGACTCATTTTGATCACATCATGTATCAGTTTGATGTGAAACAAATTCCTACATTTCACCAATGAATAATTAATTTTTTTCCTAAATTATCAAGAAAATTAGAGAACATTTGATTGGTTTTCAGTGAGTGACACTTTTTGAACTAAAATGTTGATTTTAAACTGATTACAGACAATTTGAGTCATACTGGGAACATAATGTATTATATTGAGGTAAATATTCTTCCTAAACATCAAAAATGAGTTATGGATAATTTTTGTAAAGTATCAAAACAATTGGAATGTTTTTTCTTGGTTTTGAGTTGGAAAATTTTCAATTTTACTAAAATTAAAGACAATTTAAAATAAAAAAATACACTTTGAGTCATACCAGTCACACCATGTATCATATTGAGGTTTGGATGATTCCTACATGTTCTAAATGAATTATGGATCATTTTCTTAATATATCAAAATAATATGAATATGTTTTCTTGGTTTTGAGTACGTTAGTTATATTTTTTTACTAAAATGTCATTTTAAATTGGAAACACAAAATTTTGACTCATTCTAAAATCATCATGTATTGGTTTGATGTGAAATAGATTATTACAAATCAAAAATTACTTATTAATCGTTGTCCAAAATTATCAATAAAATCTAAGCATGTTTGACCAGTTTTCAGTGAGTGACTCTTTTTGAACTAAAATGTCAATTTTAAACCCATAATGAGGTCATACCATGGACATTGCGTATTAGATTATGGTGAGGTTGATACCTATACATAAAAAATTACTTATGGATAATTATCTTAAAATATAAAAATTATTCTGAATGTTTTTTCTCAGTTTTGAGTAGGATAGTTTTTCATTTTACTAAAATTGATGACAATTTTAAATAAAAAGGCGCACTTTGAGTCATACCGGTCACACCGTGCATCAGATTTAGGTGATCCTAATTCCAAATGTCCCAAATGAATTGATGATATTTTTACTAAATTATTGAAACAATATTAATGTTTTTCTTGGTTTTTAGAAAGTCACTTTTCTTTTTAACTAAAATATCATTTTAAACTGGAAACACACACTTTTGACTGATTCCAATAACATTGTATATCAGTTTGACATGAATCTGATTTCTATATGTCAAAAATGAATTATGAATAATTTTCCTAAATTATAAAGAAAATATTAGTGCATTTTATTAGCTTTTAGTTAGTGACACTTTTTGAACTAAAATATCGATTTTAAACAGATAACAAACACTTTTAGTTATATAGAGCACATAGTGTATCAGATTGAGGTGAATCTGATTCTTACATGTAAAACATGACTTCGGATTGTTATCGTAAAGTATAAAAAAAATCTGAATATTTTTTCTTAATTTTGAGTAGGACATTTTTTCATTTACTAAAATTAATGACAATTTTAAATAAAAAGACACAATTTGAGTCATATCAGTCACACCATGCATCAGATTGAGATACGAATTATTAATACTTGTCCCAAATGACTTATGGATCATTTTACAAAATTATAAAAATAATATGAATGTTTTTATCACTTTTGATTATTCACTTATCTTTTTTTTACTCAAATTTTATTTTAAAATTGAAACACACACTTTGAATCATACAGATCACATTGCGTATCAGATTGAGGTGAGGCTGATTCCAACACATCAAAAATGACTTATGAATCATTTTATTAAATTATTTAAAAATTTTGAATGCATTTTATTGGTTTTGAGTAGGTTATTTGTCCTTTTTACAAAAATTCATGTCAATTATAAATAAAAACTTGCACTTAGAGTC
Source organism: Viscum album (assembly GCA_963277665.1). NCBI lineage: Eukaryota > Viridiplantae > Streptophyta > Magnoliopsida > Santalales > Viscaceae > Viscum > Viscum album. The sequence goes on from OY728132.1 coordinate 1,822,145,839, forward strand.
ATACCGGTCACACCGTGCATCAGATTGAGGTGAGACTGATTCTTGAAAATATCAAACCACTTATGGATCATTTTCCTAAAGTATCAAAACAACAAGAATGTGTTTGTTCATTTTTGAGTAGGTCATTTTGTTTTTTTAATAAAATTGATGTCAATTTTAAATAAAGATACAGTTAGAGTCATACCGGTCACACCATGCATTAGATTGAGGTGAGGCTGACTCCTACATGTTCCCAATCACTTATATATTATTTTCATAAAGTATCAAAAAAATATTAATGTGTTTTATAGGTTTTGAGTACATCACTTTTCTTTTTTACTAAAATTTCATTTTAGACTTGAAACATGAACTTTGACTCATATGGATCACATCCTTTATTGATTTGACATGAGACCGATTCCTACATGTCACAAATGATTTATGAATTGATTCCCAAAATTATCAATAAAATAAGAGTGCATTTGCTTATTTTTTAGTGAGTAACACTTTTTAAAGTCAAATATCAATTTTAAATAGATAACAGACACATTGATTCATATCAGGCACATCATTTATCTGATTGAGGTGTGGCTGATTATTACACATCACAAATAAATTATGGATAACTGTATTAAAGTATCAAAATAATCTAAATATTTTTTCGTGGTTTGGATTATGTCAGTTTTTTTACAAAAATTAATATCAATTTTAAATAGAAAGAAGTATTTGGAGTCATACCGATCTATTGATTTTTTTTTCAAACTGTCAACACTGCATGAGAAGCTTTGAACAAACCCCATCAACTCAAAAAAAGAATAAACCTATATAAGAAAACAATTATTCTGAGTAATAATAAAAAGGAATAAATTAAACATAAATACAAAATAATACATTAATTATATGGAAAATGATTTTACTTTGAAAATACCAAGATTACCTCTGCGATTGATCAGTGGAGGGAAATTTAAGGAAAGTGATAAATTTCAACACTATAGGGGTGAAATATTTTGAGGGAGAAGAAGTTCACGAATGTTTTGGTGCAAAAGGCATGAAATATGGATAGATCACCCCAAATCGAACAAAAGAATCCACCTGCATAAGAAAAAAATTATTATGTGAGTAATTAAAAAAATAAATAAATTAAACATAAATATGAAACAAAAATTAGTTCTATGGACAATGAGTTTATTTTGAAAACATAAAGATTACCTCTATAATTGAGTAGAGGAAGTTTCATCGCTCTTCCTGTAAAGGCAGTGGTGATAACTTAAAAGAAAGTGATAAATGAAACACTTTAGGGGTGAATAATTTTTGAGGAAGAATAAGTATATAGGAAGTTTTGGTAAAAAAAGGCATAAAATATGGATAGACTACGCCAATTTGAACAAAATAATCCACTTGTGTTAGAAAAAAATTATTAAGTGTGTAATACAAAAAAGAAATAAATTAAAAATAAATATGAAACAATACATTAATTCTATGGAAAATGATTTTACTATGAAAACATCAATATTAACTCTGTAATTGAGAAGAGGAAGAATCATTGCTGTTCCTACAAATTCTGTGGATATAACTTGAAATAAATTTAGAAATGCAACACTATAGGGGTAAAACGTTTTTGATAGAGAAGAAGTTTGTAGAAATTTTGGTGCAGAAAGGCATAAAAGATGGAATGACTAACCCAACTCAACCAAAATAATCTACCTATATAAGAAAACAATTATTATGTGAGTAATACTAAAAATAAATAAATTAAACATAAATATGAAACAATACATTAATTCTATGGACAATAATTTTACTGTTTAAAAATCAAGATTACCTTTGTGATTGAGAAGCGACAACATTATTGCTCTTCTTACAAAGGCATGACACATGGAAATAAATCTTCTAAAATAAACAAAATTTGAAAGGAATAATAAAAATTAAATCAATGTTTCAGTATATAATTTTTTAGTAAAATGGGAAAAGTATATCATAACATTACCTTTACATCTTTCCAAAGAGTTTCCTTCATTATAGTTTTTTCTTCTGAGGGATTGGTAACATCATAACGTGTAGAAGACATTGTTAGCATGAGTAGTCAAACATTTAATTTAGATTATGTTAATGCAATAGTGAACATATAATACAATGAGGAAAAATATAATATATTAAAAGGAACTTTTACCTTCTCATTGAACTATCTTTATTTTTTTAAAGATTTCAATGATTTGGTTCCTCTATCAAGAATCAAAATACCCTCTTTGTAGTCCCCTATAACATACAAGACATTGTCTACATTGAGACCACCATGAATTGATTTTGATGTCCCAATGAAGGATTTATCCTAAATTGAATTTTCATCTGACTTGACATTTGTTTTAGTCACCAGTAGGATAATAAACCAATTGTTGTTTGTTGGATCAAAGACATAAAATACTTTCACTACTTCTGATGCCATTATGAACGAATCGTCCTTTCCCCATCCACACTAAAATTAACCATCATAAATACCATTTCATCAACTTTCAATCCATTGATATCTTCAACCCATTTTCCAAGAAAAATCATCACTTGAAATGTTGTATAATCCAACTCTAATATCTATTCGATAATTATCAAATAAGACATATTTGTGTAAATTGGATTTCTATCCTTGGAACCAGATGTGTGCATCACTCCAACCACAATATTAACACCACTATTTTACATCGTACTAAAGTAATTGTGTTCTTTTTTTATAGAATATATAACCCTTTATTTCAAAACCAGTGTAAGATATTACATTTTCATTTGGTTCTTTGGCTAGACATTGAAGTTGTTCAGTAATTAAATTCATATTTTCAAATAACTCGTTATAAATTTGATTTCTGAACCATCCTATAAATTTTTGATTATATGTATTTGACATCCATCCTTAATCCCCTGATGGATTCAAATATCAAATAATTTCTTTGTGGGATTTAATGTATGGATCAACATCTTCACTATTATGTAATATGTAAAGGTGTTCTTTATCTCGCTCTATCAAGGTAATTATAACAACTACTCTTCTAGAAATCCCTTCACCCAGAAGGTATTCACTATAAAGATACTTTGGGAGATTGATGATTTCAACATCTGATAGGTAATAGGTAAAGAATTCAACAACTTCTTCATCAATATATCTTTCTATAATATGACCTTCTCACTGGCTTCGATTCTTGACATAACCTTTAAAAATATCCATATATTGTTTAATGGGGTACATTCATCTATAATGGACATGACCACATAGTTGAACCTCTATAACCAAGTGAACCATTATGTGGACCATTATATCAAAAAATGATGGTGGGAAGAACCTCTATAATTCACATAATATGAATGAAATCTCCTTGTTCATGATAGGAAACTTCACCGGGTCTACAAATTTACTTCATATGGATTTTAAAAAGAAGTAGAGTATGGTTAATTTATATTATACATTTTGAGGTAGAATTAAATAGAAAGAAACATGAATTAAATCTTACATAAAAACATTACAGTAGTTTTATTTTAGTCCTTTTAACTTCAAATTATTTATTGAAATGACATTCTTGATATTTGATTAATACCCTTGTGTAACTTTTACACTAGTAAGGAAAAGGACAAAAATGAAAATTTTCTTATACGGATAGAGTGTAAGCTATTGGAGGAAGAAATGTCCACCTTTTAGCCTTCAATGGTGCCAACTCTTCCTCTATCCCTATTTCAATCAAGTCCAACCTAGCCTTGATACCATCTTTCATTTTTCTAGGAACATTTAGCAACACTCCAATAATTCTATCAAATACATTTTTTTCTACATGAATTAAAATCAAAAAAATGTCTAACATACAAACTATTCCAATACGATAATTCAAAGAAAATTGATCACTTATTCCAACCTGATTTTGTATGTTTTTTCAAAAATGTTTTACCAAAAATATTGTCAATATTTTTTAATTTATTGTATAGTTGATCGCCTATTAGTGGAGATGGTGTTGTAACTTTTTAGATATTTCCATTGAAATCTATTGTCTAGGATCAGTATTTATGTTGTCGAGGTAAAAATTTATGATGTCCTAAAAACACAGTCTTTGAGGAATGTTTCAACCGAACTGAGCATGTGAATTGTTCAAAAATGGGACACCCCAACATTCCTTTAATGCTATCGCCTGATAAATTTCCATAAGGTGGGAATTCATTTATAATTACAAACAACATGTCCCTCAATGTTAATTCTTCACTTATTTGAGAACCATACACTGTAACACCTTTATACCACATAAAATTTTGATCTTTGGTCAATGGATCCAAATAGACATCAATATCATTACTAGGTTCCTTTGGTCTAGATATAAGCAGAGACAACATAATGTATTTTCAATTAATATATAACCATAGAGGAAAGTTATAATTTACCAATATGATGAGGCATGTACTTTGAGTGCTACTCTATACACCAAAAGGATTTATTCCATCTGTAGATAACAAAAGATGCAAGTTTCTCAGCTCATTTTGAAATTCGAGAAATTAGTAATCAATTTTATTCTACTGAGGAGAATCTATTGGATGATGTAGGTTCCCATATTTATGTCTTGTATCTACATTCCATGTTAGTTGTCTCACAGTTCCTGACTTCCATATAGTCTTCTAAACCATGGAATAATAGGAAAGTACCATACAGATTTTGAAAAACTTGATTCATTTTTCTTATATTGATACACACCACACTTAGGAAATTTTATGAGTGATTCTTGGTCCTTGAAAAAAATATGAAATAATTTAGACAAGCTTGATTTTTTTAGTGATCAAACCCATTGAATGTAGAATTTGTTTAGCATCATATGTTTGGCAGGGTAGTTCATTTTTTTGGTAACATATCATTCAGAAAACCAAGTAGTTATGTAATGATGATGTCTCTCCATCCACTTCCTACTTTCAAATTATATAACTTCAATACAACTGAAAATGTTGTGGATTTAGTACAACATGTATAAAATGGTTTCTTGGAACAACTATTTAAAACCTTAAACAACTCTAGGAAATCACAAAGGTTATCTTCAATTTCAATTGTAATTTCTTTCATGTGATCTCCATCATCATTTACAAAGTTATTCATATCAAATGATTCATAAACTATAGTATCATCCTAATCGGTGTCCACATTCTATTTTCCCCATGTTTAGTCTAACATTTATAGCTTTGATATATTCCATAACAAATCAAATGTTCTTACAACTCTTCCAGATTAATTTTTCTTGAATAACATCAATGTAAACATGGAAAAAGTATTTTAGAAGGGTCTTCTGCATACTCTCTTGAAAACATGATGAAATATTTAACTCCATATTCATACTTGTTTGTCAAATGATTAGAGTGAATCCATATTTGATTCATATCCATCCTATTGGGTTAATAAAGATTAATTTTGTACAATATATAAATAAATACACATTAGATATTCATTATAAAAGGTGAAAGTTATAGAAAATTCTAATAAAGAAAAATCAAAATTTGATTATTTCAAATAATTTTAGTATATTGAATAAAATAGGTAATTGGGTTTAAGGAAATAATTACTCTACTATGGTAGGTGTTAGCCTATGAATTCATTCAAATGTTAAATTTATAGACAAATCATCCTCATTTAATTTTATATGATGTATACCCACCTTTAATATTTATAGGTGATTAATAAAACATATCTATTATTTCTTCATGTTAGATAAACATGAAATGTATATTTTTGTTTATCACACATTAAAGAATGAGTATTTGAGAAAATGAAACTCATTATCAATTATAAAGGAACCCCACCCCAACCCATTTAGAACAACCACTAAAATTATGATCCCTCAATATAATCTACAAATAATATTTATAATTTTCTTCCATTACACTTTTTAAAGGTCCTCATATCAATTGTATTTCCTAAATTATTCAATAAGAAAAATATTTCAATAGATGATACAATTTCATTTATTTAATTAAAAATTTCTTATATTTTTTTCTATTTAACTTCTTTAACTACCTATTCCTAATACTAATTAACCACTTTAATAAAATAAAAAAAAATAATTATAGTTCTATAATAAATATATTATAATAAAATTAAATTCATATTAATTATCATCCATTGATTATTGCATGTTATTTTTTGGGTCAATTTAACCACCAACATGAAGGATGATATAAAATGATATCATGGATTGTTATGAAAACATAATTAAATATTTATTTGATATTTATAATGAAAAGATTTTTGTTTATGGTTCTATGAAGGTAACATGAAAATTTAACCCATTCTTAATAAAACGCCTTATGTTTTTTAAAATTACTAAAACAAGCATGTTATAGATTCTATGTTGGGGAAACATACCTAAAAAATTCATGAAATGAACATAGAGCATATTAACTCACAATAGAACTATAATTTTAATACTTTTAGTATTAATAAGAAGATAAAATACTGAACATGGATCAATGAACACAATCATTATATATAAATATATAAGGAGAAATTGGAACTATTATCAACTAATGATCAATATAAATGAAAAACTAGGAATTAAATTTGTAAAGAAATCTGGGGTACAGATGTAGACAACGAAGAAAATTGATTCAAAACCAAAATTTAAAAAATCCAAAACAGGATATAAAAATTAGTAGTCAATCCAAAAAAGGTCATAAAAAAATCATTCTATTTATAATCTAAAAGAGAAATAGTATTCAATGACTGGACGACAAATAACGAATGACATCATCAAAAAAGAAATAAAAAATTGAAAAATACACAAAGAAAATCATAAGGCATACCTCGCTAGGTTTAATAAAATCCACTTTGAAACCCCTAACTACATCCAAACACTAGATTTAAAAAATTTGTTTGAGAAACTAGAGGTAGTTGAGTGGTGTGATTCGGGTTTCAAATGACCAAGGAAGAGTGCCGCTAGTGGGTGTCTTCCACGGAAGGATTTCAATATCCCGATGGGTTTGCAAATGATTAGGGTTTTTTTAAATGGATTGGGACAATTTTACTAGTGCTTACAAATAAGTGCTGACAAAGAGTCCTTTTATCTGTGATTAAGTAATAAGCACTGATAAAAAGAATATTTATCAGTACTTTTTTAACAATGATAAAGGCAGATTTTTATCACAACTAAAAAAGCACTAATAAAATCCTAATTTATCAGCACTAATGTTTTAGCACTGATAAAGACCTACCTTTATGAGCGCTTATTACTTAATCGCTGATAAATGATTTATAATTATAATTACAAATATTTTTTAAGTATATATATACTTAATAAATAAATATAAATATAAATATAGTAAATATATTCCTTTTTAAATATATTTATTATATTTATTGTAATTATTTTTTATAATTATAGAAATATTTTTGAAAAATAATATTTATATCTAATTTTAAGTTCATGAATATGCGTTTATGTAAAAAATGAGTGAAATTGAATAAATAGAAAATAAGTACACTTTTACAATATTGAAAAAATGGATAAGTTTTGTGTTTGCGCATTGTATATAAAAATACCTTAATTATGTATATTTGAAACCAATATAACACACATTTGATCTATGTTAAATTGAGAAATCAAATGATACATTCAATTATATGTCCATTACACTATGTAATTAGTAAGTATTTTTAATTCATATTATTTTTAAATTATAAACCATTATTCACTAAATATATGAATTTTTAATGTAAATTACAAAAATATATTTTAATATATAAATCGTATTTATACACACATATATATATATATTTAATATATATAATATGTTAACATTAATTATCATAATTATCTAATAAATAAAATGTTTAATATTTAATAATGTATAATTAATTTATTCATTTTTCTCAGTAAATATTTAATTAATAAAATTTGTTATATTTTGTTCAATACACTCATTTTTTTTATTTTTTATTTATTTTATTATTTTATTTTATTTATTTGGACCTTTATCAGTGCTAAAAAAGCATTGATAAAATATATCTTTATCAGTGCTAAAAATAAAACACTGATAAAAGGTTCCCTTTATCAGTGCTAACAAAAAACATTGATAATGGGTACCATTTATCAGCGCAAAAAATAACACAACGATAAAGGTTCAATTTATCAATGCTAAAAAAAAGTTCTGAAAAATGGTTAAATTTATCAATGCTTTTCTAGAGTTGATAAAGATGCCATTTATCAGTGCTTTTTTGTAGTACTGATATATACCAGTGTAGTTAAATGTCCGTTTTGTGGTAGTGATAAACACAACCTACAACCCAGAGAACTAACCTTGGTCCTCAAAAGAAAGATCAGAATATGATGACTTAGACTTCTTATGCATCTCTTTTGGGTCATAGAGCTAAGGTAGGATGTGTTTATGTAGTGGATCAGACATTATAAGATGGTAGTGATGAACCATCTAGTGTTCAAGGTATGATTTTGATCACCTCTACTCAATCTACTTCTTTGTTTGATACATATTCTTCCCATTCCTTCATATCGACACATGATGTTTCTGGACTTGACTTATCGGTCAAATTGTCTTCTAAGTTACTTTCCCTTGATACACCATTGGGAATGGAAGTGGACCATCTTCAATGATTCATAATGTGTCCTATAGTTAGTTCCAATTATGGACATCTATAAGAATTTGTGATTTTGGTGATGATGATCTTTGAGGTGAATCTTGGCATGGACTATTTTACAACTATTGAGATCACATTGATTTCTATCAGAGATGGGTATCATTCACATCACCCAAGGGAAATAATTATATTATTTCCAAAGAGTGGGAACTAGGATCAAGTAGGGTAAGTATAAACTTGAGTTTTCTTAACATGATCATGATGAATATTACAACCTTTTCTCTTTTGGATGTATCATTGGTATGCCCCTCATCTCTTCCTTCAATCATGGATCTCTTTTAGGATGTCTTTTTAAATGACTTCACAAAACTCCCCCAATAGAGGATTTGAGTTTGAGATAGATCTTATACTAAGTGAAAATCCCATTTCAATACCCCCTTATTATATATAACTAGAAAAATTAAAGGATCTCAAAGTAAAACTCGATGACTTGGAACATAAGGGATATATCAAACCAAGAAACTCACCACATGTTCACCTTTCTTGTTCACCAAAAGGTAGATGATAGTCTTTCAATCTGTATATATTACCAAAAATTGAACCATGTGATAATAATGATCATATATCCTTTGATGAGGATCAAAATTCTATTTGAATTGTAATGGGGTTTTTAGTGGTTCTCTAAGGTTTATTGTTGATTGGGTTACCACAAGTTATGGGTTAAAGAATATTACCTCATGGAGATGGAATCTCATAGAAGGTATTGGCTATATGAGTACTTGGTGATGTCGTTTAGATTGAATAATGAACTTGAATATTTCATGGCTCTCATTAATAATATATACCACACATATCTAGAATCATTCATCATATAATTTTTTGTAAACATCCTAATCTACTTATCAACCCTAGAGTAGTATTCTGGACATATTGATATAATATTGAGTGAACTTTGAGAAAATTATCTTTATGGAAATATTTAAAAGTTTAAATTTTTATTTAGGAGGTGAAATTATTAGGAAATACAGCATCTGTGATAGGAATATCTAGACTCAAGAAAGTAGAGGTAGTGACATCATGGACATGTCCTCAGAGCGTGTCTGAGGTAATGATATTTTTGGGTTTATTGGGATATTATTGATGTTTTATATATAACTTATTCCATTTATCATCACCTATTACTATGTAAAAAATAACAGAGTTACATTGTTGTGGTTGGAAAGGTGGAAGAGGTGTTTCTTGAGTTGAAGAGGAGGTTGACTATCGGTCTAGTCCTGATTCTTCCCAAGCCAAGGATTTTATATGTTGTATACTAAATTGAATTAGGGGTTGGTTTGGGGGAATTACTGATCTATAGGGAGTGTGTATTATCATACAAGTCATGTAATATATGATCCCATGAGTAGAATATCATATTCATGACTTGGATATGTCATCCATGGTCCACAATTTGAAGTATTGGGGATATTATCTTTTCTATAAGATGTTTATTATTTACACTGACCATAAGATCCTTAGATATGTCTTCAAACAAAAGGACAAGAACTTTTTATAGATGCACTGGGTAGAGAATCAAAATATGTTTGAATTTGAGATGGATTATTCAATTAGTAAGGGTAACATCATTGTACATTATCTTATCCAAAATTCACAAGTAACTCAGGATCTTGGTGAATGACCTTTAGGGGAATAGTGGTGCCTAGTGAGGTTGTTGTCTGATTTGTGGATGAATGCTTCTGAGATCTTGGGATCGATAAAATGTGATTCATTGGAGGATGTATCTTCTCTAGTAGACTAGGAAAAGGATGGAAAGGAAAATGAACCAAGTTGTGCTGCAATGAGGGAATAACTATCTTATGGTCACCAAATACCCAGGTGGTCATTGGAAAATGATAATGTGATCCTAATACATGGGAGGTTTCTATCCACTAATTCCATCAGGGAAGAGTTGATGAGATACTTCCATACCTCTATGTGGGTAGTACATCCTATAGTAACCAATATATATTATGACTTCATGTGAAAGTACTGGTGTCTAGGGATGAAAATGGGAATTATTAGATTCATTTCCTAATTCTTTACCTACATGAGGATAAATTCCTAGTATCAGAGTCCTGATGGTTTGATTCATCCACTTCCTATTCCCATGTGAAAGTGGTAGGATGCCATGATGTCATTTGGGATGTGTTTACCCAATTCCATGAGAAGCTGAGATGTTATCTAGGTGATTTTAGACTGGATAATGAAAGTTTCCCATTTATTACCAATCCATGAGACTCAATAATTATATGCAATGGGAATATTTTATGTCTATGAGATAGTATGATTATATGGAGTTCCCTTAAGCATAATATCTGATATAGATAACCATTTTACATTGTAGTATTAGTAGGTCTTATAAAATGCATCAGGGACTCAGTTGAGTTTGAGCAAAACATACCATTCTAAGATATATGGACAGCCCAATATGATAATTTTCATAGTGGAGGATAAGCTTTAGGATTTCATCCTAGATTTTAGTGGATCTTGGGATAATCACCAACCCTTAGTTGAGTTTTTATACAACAACAGTTACCAGGATTCGATTAAGATGGAACCATATGAGTCTATTTATTATCAGCCATGTAATTCATCACTTTGTTAGAATGAGATAGGTGAGTTACTGATTTTTTGGACCAGTATGGTATGAAAGACCTCAGAGAGAGTGAAACTAATTCAGAAGAGGTTGATCATAGATTATAGTAGGTAGAATTATTATTATAACCACAAGAGTATACCTTTTGATTTTTCTGTATGCTAATGATTTTTTTGAGTGACTCATTAGTTAGGTCACAAATATTGGAGGAAGCAAGGTAACCTAGTGTTACATTATGCTAGAACCTTCAAGATTACTGAGCTAGTTGGAACAATTGTGCACTGAATGGAACTTCCTCTTTGTTATCATGTCATGCAATATGTGTTCCATATTTCTTACCTTTATAGGTAAACGCATGATTCTATTCATTTTATAAACTATGAGGTCATTGATTTAGATCCAAATGTATCTTTTGAGGAATTTCTAGAGCACATAGGGGCTAGAGTGAGAAGGTATTACGAGGGAAGATGATGACACTTGCCTGAGTCTTATGGTAACATGGATGGATTTAGTATGAGATGTAAGAGTGAGAGTCTGATATTTGGGATAATGGATTGAATTGTTTAAGAAATACCATTGAGAGCTCTACTCATGGATGAGAAGTCATTATTGGGGGAGAATTGTAACACCCACATTTTTATGATAAATGAATTCCCCATTTCAGTTTTATTTTTCTATCCTTTTAGTGATTTTTTTTTTAATTTTCAAAGTATTTATTTGGTTTTTTAAAGATGACCCTGAGTTTATAAGGTTTACATTAGGTTATATTGTGTTTTAAGACTCTACATAAGGGTAGAGTGATTTTCCAACCACTATATAATAGTAACCCCCTGATTTCATAGGTTTTATAGAGGTATGACTTTAATTTCAAAGGATGTGTAAGGGTACCTAAACACTATATAAAAGTAATTCTGAGTTGTGCAAGGATAAATTATAAATCCTAAAGGCCATGTAAGGGTATTTTTTCATCTAGGACCTATATAAGGGAAAAAAATCCTTTCCCTCAAGTGATAATTGTTAAATTCATAAGGGTAAAACCATATTTCTCTTACGTAGTTACCTTTTTGAGGAAAAATGATTTTTATTATAGATTTTTATTTTTCCTTACCCAGCACAAACCTGTGAAGGGGTTTTGATTATTTTAAAAACCTAAAATCATGGAAAAAAATTATTTAACTTATTTAAAAAATTTGGATCATATTATTGAATATTATAAATGCTTTTCTGTTAAGATTCTATTAAAAGAAAAATTAAATGGTAAATTTAATATAGGATTTCTATACCTGTAAACCTGAATTTCATATGATCTTTTTAAAAATACCCAAACCTTGATGCCTTTATTTTTGGTTATTCTCTTGAGAAAAAGGTAGACTAGAAATCCCCTTATTAAAGATTAGTGAATCCTTCTTCAAACAATACAAGTTCTTCTTCTAGGTTCAACGCATGGAAAAACCCTCACCCTCTATCTTCTATTTATGTGTAGTATTTTAAAAGAATAATTCCTATTTGGAATATGTATTTTTATCTTATCTATATTTCATGTACAATTAATGAATTTTAAATTCTAAATATTTCTTTAGAAATAGAATATATATTTCTTAAATGATAATAATATGGAAATTATCAAAGTGTGATAAAGATTTATTATCTCATGTTTATCCAAGATTATTATAGAGAGCAAAAATTATTATCTGATGTAAATTATAATTTTCTATAAAGAATAAATTATTAGCTACTAATTTGAATTAAAATGATAATTTGTAATTATCCAGGAGAAATAAAAATATTATCACATGTAAAGTTTTTATTTATTTTGGAAATAAAATAATGGAATCAGTTTTAGGAATCCTTTATGGGAAGTTTGAATTGACTAATACGTAGAAATTATTTGAGGAAAAATTCCTTTGATAAACTTGATATTTTTGTCAATAATTTTGAGGTAGGAAGTTATTTACCTTTTTAGGCCCTTGTATTATATTATTTCCTTGATTTCTCTTGCGTTTTTGTGACTTCTTTTTCTTGATTGACAGTGATTGTTTTTGGGGGTGTGTATTGCTGTGATATTCATTATGATTCTCAATTTCATGAGTTTTCTATAGTATCTTGTTAATATTTTTGATGATAATGATCAAATATTGTTATATGATTCTATAATAATCTCATGATTCCATGATATGATTGTTTTCTTATGACCTGCCTTATTATGTGTATTAAAATTCCATTAGAGTTTGTTCATGGTATTTTGTAATAGGTTACTATCATGGAATGATTACACCTCATATGGGGTGTGCACATGACATGAGACAATAATGATGGTGAACCCTTACATATGGTAGGAGTTTGAAAACCATGTATCCTGGATAGAACTCGATGCCTTGAGAATACTAGGTATTGTTCTAGAACTCGATGCCTTGTGGATGATGAATATCTCACTAAAACAAAACTGGCCTCTAGTAGCACTGTTATTTATCAGAACTGGTAGAAAATGTTTATAAATGGATTATTTACCAGTGTTAAAGAAATAATTGATAAATTAAACCTTTTATCAACGCTTTTATTTTAGCACTCATAAAGAAAACCTTTATCAGCACTTTAATTTTAGAAATGATAAAGGGTATCCTTTATCAGTGCTTTCTTTTTAGCACTGATAAAGTGTAATATCCATCAGCGCTTTATGTTTAGCGCTAATAAATATTTCTTTCATCAACACATTTTTAGTGATAATAAAATGAAATAATGAAAAAAATAAAAAAAATAAAAATCTGTTTATAAAAAAAAACATTACAAATTATATTGATTAAATAATTATTAATAAAAATGAATTGATTGATTATACATTACTAAATAGTAAACATTTTATTAATTAGATAATTATGATAATTAATGTTATTAAATTGTATATATTAAATATATACATATTAATGTATATAAATATGAATATATATTACAAAATATTTACATGCATTACATTACATTGTCATATACTTATTGAATAATGGTATATAATTAAAAATTAATATGAATTAAAAATATTGACTAATTTCATAGTACTCGACATATAATTGAATTTCATTTGATTTTTCAATTTATTATAGATCAAAATTTTGTTATATTAATTTCACATATACGTATAATTAATGCATTTTTATATACAATATACACTCACACAAAACTTATCCATTTTTTCAATATTGTTAAAGTGTACCTATATTCTTAATTTATTTAATTTCACTCATTTTGTACATATATTAATGCACTCAAAATTAGATATTCATTAATAATGTTACAAAAATATTAGTAAAAATATATTTATAAAAAAATATATTTATAAAAAAATATATTTATAAATGTACATTCACTATATTTATACAATTATATATTTATAATTATAAATAAATAAATATTTTGTCAAATGTATTTATATAATTATAAATAAACAATTATGAATATTTAAACAATTATTAAATTTATAATAAATTTACTTAAATAAAGAATATATTTACTATATTTATATTTATATATATTTATTAAATATATATATGTATAAGTTTGTAAATATATATGATGATATAAATAATATTTTTTTAAAATATTTCTATAATTATAAATAAATAATTATAAAATTATAATAAATATATTTAAAAAGGAATATATTTATTAAGTATTTACAAATATTTTAAAAAATATATTCATAATTATAATTATAAATCCTTTAACAACGCTTCATTAATAAGCGCTAATAAAAGAATATTTATCAGTGCTTTTTTCATACTGATAAAGATGAAGATTTATTAGTGTTATAAGTTTAGAACTGATAAATAATCCCTTTATTAGTGCTTTAATAATAAGAATTGATAAAAGGGATATTTATCAGTTCTTATTGGTATGTACTGATAAAAGTTTTCTAATCTATTTAAAAAACCCTAACTATTTGTGAACATGTTGTGATATAGAAGCTTTCTGTGGAAGCCACACACTTCTGGTGCTCCTCCTTAGTGAATCGAAGGTCAAATCACACCACTTGACTACTTCCAAACATCTTATCTGGCATCTGAAGAGGGTCTCAAATTTTCTTCAAACTAGCGAGTTAGGACTTCGAATTTTCTTTGTGTATTATTGGTTTTGTTTTTGATTTATTATTCTATGATCTGTTTATGATCCGCTGTTTATGATGTTTTTTTATGGTTTGTTTGTGATCCGTTGTTTAGGGAATTATTTGTGGTCCATTTTTTGTATTGACTACCAATGTATGATCCGTTGTTTATATCTGATACTGAACCTTGGATTTATTCATTGCTGTTTTACTGCTATTTTTTATATCTTCTTACTAAATAATTTTTTCATATATGTATATAAATTTATAGAAAATTTCATGTATATTTTTTTATTGACTACTGATCTGTGGCACATTGGTGGTTCGCTAATGATTATATATTTTTTGACACCTTTCATGGAATCCTTAGTGGAGATGCAGCTTCATATGCTATTTTTCAAGAACCATTTTAGTGGAGTGATGTATGTTCCTCTATTGTTTATATGTATCTTAATATCTAGTTCCTCTTAGAATTCACTATGGTCCTTAGTTTTCTTATAGATCAGATTCAAAGGGGTCATCCCCAGTTAAGCACATGAGGTTTTATCACATCAAGCCTTCACTTTTTGAATCATTATGGTGCCTTTAGTTCACATTATGTTTGAATATCAAGATTTTATCTATTTGATATTTCTTATAGACTATAAGTGAGTGAGTTTTTATACTGAAATGATATTTATGTGTGTGTATATATATCTATTACATCATTTATTTCCATAGTTTTTGTCTAACAGGTATGCGTATATCGAGTAATGATGATTTTGGGCCTTCATGTCCATTGACCCCAAGGATCATGCTAGAATTTTGTTCGACCTCTCGTACTAATTATTTCTATTGGTGGTGGGGTAACACCTCCCATTTATGGTTTTCTACACCCAAAGATTAAACCACCCTTTAGTGACTTTGAGGTGTGTTAGAGGTCGTAGGATGATTCGACCTAGTGTTGTTTGGGTAATTCGGGCTAGGTTCATTACACTATCCATCTTCTAGTTTACACCTATAAAGTTTAGTGATAATATCATTTATTATCTGCCTTTATCTGCCTCTATTTTTTCAAATTCCAAAATTCAATATTATTGGATTTTGAATATCTAGGTGCTTAGATATTCTAGTAGAAATGATCTCTATTTCCCTTATTTGAATTGTCTTTAACTTTCACTTTTGATAATGAATATATTATTTTAATTTATTTATATATTGTACAAAATTAATATTTTATAAACCTAATAGGATGGATATGAACATTAAATGGATGCACTCTAATCATTTGATAAACGAATATGAATATCGAGTTAAAGAGTTAATCAAGTTTCCAATATAGCATGCATACAACCCTTCTAAAATCCTCTGTACGTGTTTACATTATTGTTATTCAAGAAAAATTAGTTTAGAAGAGTTGGAAGAACATTTTATTTTTCATGGAATAGATCAATAATATAAATTTTGGACTAAACACAGGGAAAAACTGAATTTGCACATCGATTGGGATGATACTTTGGTTTATAAATCATTTTATATGAATACCTTTGTAAAAGATAATGAATATCACATAGAGGAAATAAAAATGGTAATCATTGATGACCTTCACGATTTTCAAAATTTGTTTGAGGAGTTAAATATCTATTCCAAGAAACCATTGTATATAATTTTTACTAAATACATAACATTTTCGGTTGTGTTGAATTTATATAATTTGAAATATGGAAATAGATTGAGTGACACCAGCTTTATAGAACTGCTTGGTCTTCTGAGAGACATGATACAAGAAGAAAATAATCTACCATGCTGAACATATGATTCTAAATGAATGTTATGTTCTGTGGGAATGATCTATAAAAAATAAATGCTTGTTTGAATAATTGAATATTGTTTTGTAAGGACCATGAATCACTCAACAAATTCCTTAAGTGTGGTACAGATCAATACAAGAAAAATAAATCAATTAATTTGAATTTTTTATGGTACTTTCCTATCATCCCATGGTTTAGAAGACTATATGGACATCAAGAAACCAAAAGAAAAGTAACATGACATAAATATAAAAGAATTAAATATTAGAACTTATCTCATTCTGCAGATTCTCCGCAATGGAAGAAAATTGTTTATGAGTTTCCTAAATTTGAAGATGAGCTGAGAAACTTTCATCTTGTGTTATCTACAGATGGAATAAATTTTTTTGGTATATAGAGTAGTACTCACAGTACATATCCCATCAGGTTGGTAAATTATAACTTTCCTCCATGGTTATTCATGAAGCACAAATACATTATGTTGTATCTTCTTATATATGGACCAAAACCACCCGGTAATGATATTTATGTCTATTTGGATCTATTGAACGAAGATCTGAAATTGATATGGGTTATAAGTATTATAATGTTTGATGCTCAGAGAATTGAAGAATTCACATTGAGGGACATGTTGTACGGAACGATAAATGACTTCCCTGCTTATATAAATTTATCAATCTATAACATTAAAGGAATGTTGGGGTGTCCCATTTATAAAAAATTCACATACTCAGTTCGGTTGAAATATTCCACTAAGACTATGTTTTTAGGACATAAATTTTTGTTACCTCAATGAAATAAATACCGATCCTAGATGATAGCATTCAATATGAATATCGAACAAGGTACAAAATCATCTCCAACAATGGGCAATAAACTGTAAAAAAATGTAAAAAATATTGACAATGTGTTTAGTAAACCATTTCCAAAAAACGTTAAAAATTCAGGTTGGAAGAAGAGATCAATTTTATTTGACTTACTATATTAGAACTTTTTATGTCAGATATTTTCTTGATGTCATGCAGTTAGAAAAACATTATCTAATAGTGTTATTGGAACATTACTAAATGTTCTTGAAATATGAAAGATGACATCAAGGCTAGGTTGGACATGATTGAAATGTTCTCCCCACCATAATTATTTGATATAATGGTCCACCTAATGGTTCACTTGGTCTGAGAGGTTCAACTATGTGGTCCTGTCTATTATAGAGGAATGTAACCCACTAAACAGTATATGAATATTTTGAAAGGGTATGTTAAAAATTGAAGTCAGCTAGAAGGTTGTACTGCATAATGATATATTAGTGAATAAGCTATTGAACTATATACCAATTAATTATCAGATGTAGAAAGAATTGGTCTGCCAAAGTCTCATCACATCAAACTCCTTTGGGGAAAAGGGATTTCCAAAAGATATGTTGTTACAATTACCTTGACAGAGAAAGAGAAAGAACATCTTTACATATTACATAATTGTGAAGATGTTAATCCATACATTAAAGACCACAAAGAAATTCTTAGAGATTTGAATCCATCAAGGGATGAAAGTGGGATATTAGATACACATAATAAAAAATTTA
Organism: Viscum album; assembly: GCA_963277665.1. Classification (NCBI taxonomy): domain Eukaryota; kingdom Viridiplantae; phylum Streptophyta; class Magnoliopsida; order Santalales; family Viscaceae; genus Viscum; species Viscum album. The sequence goes on from OY728132.1 coordinate 1,822,164,511, forward strand.
TAGGATGGTTCAAAGATCAAATTTATAAGGAGTTCTATGAAAATATGAATTCAATTTCTGAATGACATCAATGGCTATCCAAAGAACAGAATTCAAATGTTATATCTCACACTAGGTTTGTAATAAATGGTTATATGTTCTATAAAAAATAACATGATGACTTCAGTATGATGAAAACCAGTGGTGTTATTCTTATGGATGAAGTGATGCACATATCTGGTTCCAAGGATAGGAATCTGATTTATGAAAATATGTCATATTTTAGAATTATTGAACAGATATAAGAGTTGGATTATACAACATTTCAAGTGAGAATTTTACATTGCAAATAGTTTGACAATATCAATGGAGTGAAAGTTGATGAAATGGGATTTGTGAAGGTCAATTTTAGTGTAGAATAGGAAAATTTGAGCCGTTCATAATGGAATTACAAGAAGTGAAAGTATTTTATGTATCTGATATAACAAACAAGAATTGGTTGATTGTTTTGTTGGAGAATAAAAAAATGTTGAGTCAGATGAAAATTCAATTAAGGACAACCCTATCATCGGGAAATCACAAGAAGTTCATGCTGATCCCACTGTATAAATATCTTGTATGTTAGAGGGGGCTGTAAAGAGGGGATCTGGATTCTCAAAAGAGGAACCAAATCCTTAAAACCTCTAAAAAATAAAGATAGTTCAATAAAAAGGTAAAATTGTTTTTTTAATATATTATGTTTTTCCTCATAATATTATATGTTCTCTACTACATTAATATAATCTATATCAAATGTTTGACTACTCATGAAGAAAATGTCTTTTGCACATAATGATGTTACCAATATTTCAGAAGAATAAACTTTAATGAAGGAAACCCTTTGGATAGATTCAAAGGTAATGTTATGATATACTTTTTATATTTTAACAAAAAATTATATAATGGAACATTGATTAAATTTTCATTATTCATTGTATAGTTCATTTATTTTAAAATATTTCTTCCCATGTGTCATATATTTTTAAGAAGAGAAATGAAGTTGTCTCTAGTCAAACACATTGGTAATATTGATGTTTACAGAGTAAAATCATTTTCCATAGAATTAATGTATTGTTTCATATTTATGTTTAATTTATTTATTTTAGTATTAATCAAATAATAATTTTTTTCTTATTCAGGTGGATTATTTTGTTTGAGTTGGGGGGTGCTCTGTCGAACTTTCTTTCTCCTTATCCCTTAAAACCTTTTCATCCCTGCAATGGTTCATTAATCACTTTATTTCAAGTCACCTCCACTACCTTTTCAAGAAGAGAAATGAAATTTCCTATGCTCAATTACATAGGTAATCTTGATGTTTTCACAGTACAATCATTATCCATATAATTAATGTATTATTTCATATGTATTCTTAATTTATTTATTTTTAGTATTACTCACATAATAATTGTTTTCTTATACAGGTGGATTCTTTTGTTCGAGATTGGGGTGACCTATCCAACATTCATTCTCCTTCTCCCTTAAAACCTTTTCACCCATGTAGTGGTTCATTTATCACTTTCTTTCATGTTACCTCCACTGCCTTGGAAAGAAGAGAAACAACACTCCCTCTGCTCAATCACAGAGGCAATCTTGATGTTTCCATAGTAAAATAATTATCTGTAGAACTAATATATAATTTCATTTGTGTCTTTAATTTATTTATTTTTAGTATTACTCACATAATAACCATTTTTTGTATTCAGGTGGATTCTTTTGTTCAAGTTGGGGTGATCTGTCTAACTTTTTTGCTCTTTCTCCCTTAAAAACCATTCACCCCTACAACAGTTCATTTATCACTTTCTTTCAACTTACCAGCACTGCCTTTACATGAAGAGAAATGGTGCTTACACTGCTCAAAGATAGAGGTAATATTAATGTTTTCACATTAAAATAATTTTCCATAGAATTAATGAATTGTTTCAAATGTATGTTCAATTTATTGCTTTTTAGTATTACTCACATAATAAGTTTTTCTTATAAAGGTGGATTCCTTTGTTTGAGTTGGGGTACTCTGTCCATATTTCATGCTTATTCTCCCTTAAAACCTTTTCAACCCTATAGTGGTTCATTTATCACTTTATTTTAAGTTACATCCACTTTCTTTATAGGAAGAGAAAAAACGTTTTCTCTTCTTAATAACAGATGTAATCATGATGTTTTCACAGTAAAATCATTGTCCATGGAATTAATATATTGTTTCATATGTATGTTAATTTATTTATTTTTATTATTACTCGCATAATATTTTTTTTATATAGGTGGATTATTTTTTTTGAGTTTGGGTTATCAATATTTCTTTCATCCCTTTCTATACCAAAACTTCCAAAAACTTTTTCTCTCACAAAACATTTCACTCCTGTAGTGTTGACATTAATCACTTTCCTTCAAGTTCCCTCCATTAATCAATCACATAGTTAATGTTGACATTTCCACAGTAAAATAATTTTATATATAATTAATTTAATATTTAATATTTATGTTTAATTTATTTATTTATAGTATTTCTCATAATAATTGTTTTCTTATACTGGTGGATTATTTTTTTGAGTTGATGTGGTTTGTTCGAAACTACTCATGCAATGTTGGTAGTTTGATAAAGAAAGTCAATGAAAATCATGGTAACATGGACAATTAGGATTTTTTTGAATGTATGTAATAATTTTTATTTATATAATTGTATTAACCAATGTTTTAAATGTCTATAATATAGTGTTTTTTCTATTATTTGTATTATAAATTTCATTTCATTTAAATTATGTATTGGGACTTGTTTTTGTTAATATATGACGTGTTTATGGTTCTACAGTGTGCTGTTACAACACACTGTAGTGGTGCTTCAGTATGCTGTAACAACATACTTTAATATGGACCTTTATTAGCACTGATAAAAAACACATTTATCAGCACTTCTAAAAGAACTGATAAAAGTCCTTTATCAAAACTTTTATAAGAACTAATAAAGGGTCACTTCAGTGGTTCTAAATTAAATCACTGATAAATGGGTCTTTTATTAGTGCTTTTAAAAGTGATGATAAAGTTACTATTTATCAGTTCTTTTTTTAGCATTGATAAATAACCCCCTTTTTAGCACTTTTTCAGGGTTGATAAAAGTATTGGGCTTTTAAAGTCACTCATGTTGTCAGTACATTTCTAGTGATGATAAAGACCATTTATAGTGCTGTTAAAGTCTAGTTTTGTAGTAGTGTCTTTCCCACTTGATGCCTTGAGTATGCTGAGTGACATTTCACTAGACTTGTGGCTAGTTCTTGATCATTTATAACTTCCCAATCATCCTTCTAGCATGGATACAAAGCATGTACAATCGAGGTTTGTCGTTGGTTGGTTAAAAAATTGGTTCTCGATATATAATTTTTATGATTTCTTTCCCATTTTTATTATCCTTGAAGACACCTGTTATACATGTGAACATCTGTTAAGGATGTATTGGTGGTGTCCTACAGGATTTTATTACTCACATCCTATATTGTAATTTCATTGTGTGTGACTATTTCATGTATATGGATCCAAGAAACGGAAAAAGACCCATGGAAGATGGTTAAGTCGAGGATAATAGATATGGGAGTGTTACCTAGATGTAATTCTAAGGATAAAATGGTTTTTTTATTTTTTTCTTGAACTCTATATACTCTAGTTTGGATTTCCACATAAGGATCCCTTTGGTTTGTTATATGACATGTATGCCATTTGACATTATTTTCTTTCACATTTTTACTCTAAGATGTTGTAATATTTATTTATTATTATGTGTGCAAGGACATGATACTAAGGGTATAGTCTCACCACTAATAAATTCTAGACCATCATTGCTTGTCATTAGCCTATTGTGTATAGGGAGGTGTGCATGAGGATATGTGACCCTCCAACATGGACCAGGTGGTTTGGGTTGGGGAATTACCAAATTTTCTAATATGGGATAAAAATATAATTCTATATATGAATTAAGTAAAATATACGTAAGTTATAAACTTATTTTAATATGTTTTATATCTGCTAACCATGGTTTTTTTTAAAATAGCTTGAGAAGAGATGAAGGTGTTAAGAAGAAAACCCCCATTCATATATTGAGGGGGAGATATGAATAGATGAATTGAGAATATTTTACATTGATAAATAGATTCACCATGTTAAAAGAAAAGGAAATGGAATGAAATGGATGGTGTATCAATCACTAATAGTTTCTTTAAATAGAAACCATCATGGTAAGAAAAGAAGAAAATATAAATCAAGAAGAAAGAAGTGGCTCATGTCAATCCAAAGAGGATGATAAATAAAAAAAGAATCAATGAGGATAAATAAATATAATTTGGTTCTAATTTATATTTAAGAGGATAAAAATGAAGCATGGATAAGTGGTTTTATAAATTATACCCCAATTAAAGTGGAGAATATTGGCCGATGATCCATCTTATAGTAGAGGAAACATGAAAAAGGATACAACAATGATGAATTAATAGAGTAAAAATGTAAAAGTGGGATTGATCTCTTAATAAATATGGATACCAATCCAAATGAGATTTATTTAATATCAAATATTTAGAAAGAAGTTTTTACAAGTGGTATCACTCAAAATATTATCATTAAAAATCCATAGAAGGAAATTGGAATCTAAGGATTGTTTTATCATAAACAACCACATTTATACACCTGAGGATATTGGTATGTAATGCTATACTTGAACATTAAATTATCATAACTATTGTTGTGGAGATGTAGGTTTAAGTGGGTGATATGATCAACGAGGTGAATATTTCAAGTAGGGATGATTATATCAAGAAGGGTTAAATTCATTGACAATATATGAATGAAATAAGTGATGTTTGAGAAATATCTAGTGGAACTAAATAAAAACATATAATTTCAAGTGGTAAAAGATCTTTATCTAGAATTAAAACTTGCTATCAAATCAATTACAATCTATATCAAAACCCAATATGAAAATAAAATAGGTATCCTTTTAAATCTATAATTGAAAGTCATTATAAAGAAATTCAAGTGGTGGGAAGATTGATCTAAAATTAAATAGGTGTAAAAAACTACTATAGAAATGTAAAATGGTATCAATACAAATATGGTGATCAAAAATTTGTATCAAGCATGTATAAAGTGGTTTCATACCCTGAATAAGATGGAGAACCATTTAATGATGATACTTAAAGAAAATAAAAGATAAATCCCATGGTGTATATAAAAATGCGTTGATAGAGAATAAACTGACATAATTTATAAATTACTTGTGATACTAATTTAAAGGTTGACTATCCTTATACAGAAAAAGTAAAATACCTTTTAAAAAGAGGATAAATGTTTTAATCAAGTGGTATAAAATGGTTTAAACATATGGTAAAAATCATGCACTTTTTTCTCTATTTACTATTAATTAATGATCTTGTACAAGAGTGGTTGACATCACATGGAAAAATGTCAACGTAAGTTAAAAGTTAAAGTTTTATTATATATATCAATTACAATGGACAATAATTTTATTGTTAAATTGAAATATTATTTCCTCTATTTAGTTCTAACAAGGTAGGATTATAATATTTTTTTATAACTCTTTATGAAATAGTAATTTCACCTTATTAAAATCATTTAGTGTAACACTAATGTTGAAAGATTTTTACTAAATTGAAAGAAAATATAGAATTATTTTGAATAAGTGGTGAGAGACCCCTTGATAATTCAACATATGGTATCAAATTTGGAAAAATTATAAGGAGTAATGGATTAAGTTCCACAAGTGGTAAATATAGATTAAGGTTCAATGAATAAGTGGAAATAGTATCTAAAGATAACCTAAAATTGGTGGAAATATTCAAAAGGTTTTAAAGAAAAAGTAAATGGTTAAAGGTGCTTAAGTATGTGAAGGATTTTTATGATTAATGGGAAGTTAAAACTATCTTAATATATATTTCATGAAAAAATAGTGATAGAGATGGAAATTATTAGAGCCTTGATATTTATATCAAAGGGTAATCCTAGTCTCTCAAAATATAATTCAATAGTATTTTTGAAAGTGGGGGAAAAGTGTTATTAAAGACATCTATATAAACTTTACTAAAAACTTTTATTAGAATCAACCAAATCTAGTGAAGACATCCTTTGAATTTTATTAAAAAGGTGGAGAAATTAAAGTCTATAAATCTATATTATTATTTTAAGGGGGATAAAGGAATTTTATATAAATTGATATTGGATTCAAAGTAAAAGGGGGAGAGAATAAATTATTCTTAGAGATGAATGGAGTTATGGAAGTAATACTAATAACATTAAAAGGGAGATAATGTTGCTATTGGGAGGTTGTTTATTGTTTTTTTTGAAAATAAATAGTGTTAATCAAGGAGGTTAGATTTGTTAAAGTGGGAGAATGTTGTTTCAACCAAGTATTTTTGTGTTGTATAATAAAATGATCATGGTAATGAGTTGAAAAAAATCCAAATGGTATTTATGAAAGAAATCTAGATCCATTAAGGCAACATAAAGGGAATATAATTTATGATCATTTAGAAGGTAGAAATGATGAGGCTATGGAATTTAAAATTCAGAGTAACTGTGATAAATTAAGGTGGTTAAAATAATTTAAAGGATGAATAATAATGATATATAGGGAATGGGATCATGAAATGAATTTTTAAATTAGGATAAGAAGAATTTAACTAATCACAATAAATATATATATTTATAAAAAGGATAAAGAGAAAGTGGCCTATCATGGAAAAAATTAGGAAGATTTGAAGATATGGATCTTGGTTTAAGAGATATGGATTTATTAGGATTTAGTGGATCTATGATGAGGTAAATATTGTTGTTTCTAGATTTCTATGGTAATGGAATGTGTATGAGAAAAGTAGAGGAATTCAGAGAAGGATAAAACAATTTTTTTGAAGGAAGACGTTATCATGTTGTAGCAGTGTGCATCATTATATCATGTATACTGAGTAAGATTAAATATTAGAGAATAGTTCTCTAACTCATTGGTGAAAACCATAATGAGTTATATATAAGAATAAAATTCTAGAGATGTGTCTATTGTGGGTAAGGAAACACACTATAGTGAAGATTATAATAAAATTTGGTGCAAATCTATTTAGTAAAAAGTAGTGGATTATGATGTAGTTTTTTCCATGTTTTAATTATGAAAGAATTAAAAATGAACAAGGATCAATCTATCGTGAAGAGCCATGGTTATTTGATGTATCTTTATAGCCGAGACTTAAATCATGGAGTAATATGGGATACCACAACACATATCAATATAGAAATATCCAGGGAGAACAAACTCATTATTTTCGGATATGAATAAGGATATTCGACCTTGATTTTCAGATAATTGGGTGGATGAAGAGTATTATGATGAAATAGAGGATTTCACTCCCAAATCCTATGGAAATTGAAATATATCACACTACAAGGAGGATATTAACATCAATATTTGATTAAATATAGTTTTAATTAAATATTCAGTTTGAATGTAAATAATATGAGATATGGATCAGTATTTAAAGGATGAAAAAATTGAGTGCGTACATTTAATCATAATAAAACATGTGGGGAACCTATCATGTTCTAAAAAAATTATATGGATGAAATTTTTCTGTAACCATTGACTGAAGGCTTGGAAGTTGTAATATATTATAAAAATACTATATAATTTATAGAAAAGGAGAAAAAATGATAAATTATGTTTATATAGAGAAATATAGATCCAAGAAGATAAAAATTCACTTATATATATGATTTTTAAGGAAGTTTTTTTGATGATGGAGTTTCATTGATCACATCTATCTATAGAGGACAAAATAGAACAATACATTAATAATTTATGTGACTTTTTCTTCATATAGTGGTACCTTGATTGCTACTATTATTTCATGGAAAACATCAATCTAACTCACTATAAGGACTAGATATCAACTATATTTGTAGGAGAATGTGTTTTGTGAATATGAAATTAAATGGATCATAAATTCTATACATTTGAGGAAAAAGAAGTCTGACTTACATAATGATCTTGGATAAATATTCATGTATATAAACCAATGAATAATTCTATAAAGTAGGGAACAGATGATGAAGAATACAGAGTGACCCTAGGGAGATAGTATGCCATCCATAAACACTTATATAGGTAGTGTTACTTGGCATGGATTGACCATGACCAAAAACTTATATCCACTAAAGATAACAATTTAATAGTATATTTTGATACATCCACGCATCTCCATGTGCACGATACTTAGATGTATCCCATTAAAAATGAACTAATTAAAATACATATATTTTTTGTGCTTAATATTTCTATATTTGTGAATTTATTAAGTGAGAGTGATGATAATGAAGAAATAAATATAATTATTTTTTCCAATGAGGGAAAAAAATTCAAAGGGTGAGGGTTAATGTATAACATTAAATGAAAAAGGTTTCAATTAGATGGAACATTAATTCACCCCCACTTTGGATACTTTGGGACATTAATCATTACATTCTAATCCCAACAAATCCATAGGTAAAATTGGAATTTTCATAATATGTTTTAGGGTTATTTTTTTTAAATCCTTATTCTCCATGCTTGCAGAAAATGGTTTTGGAAAATATGGTGTGGAAAAAAGGAAAAACACTCATGAGATGATAATCATAGAGTTGGATCTAAAGAACTACGTAATGATTTGTAATAAACAACATTGTGTTCTTAGTCAAATATATAAATTTTAGAATTAAATAACCTCTCAAATATTTCCATGATTTTTGGATTTATAATTTACCAGGAAAAACCATATCATAGTCCAGTTAACCACATTATGATTTGGCAGAAAAAATATATTTTTTAGTTTTTTATATTTTAGTGATATTTATTATAATTATTTTAAATTAATTACATATAGTATTCTTGGAGCTATTCCTAATCTAGGTCTTATAATTGTTTCTAATAATAAACCAAATATTTCTAGAGTAGTATCATAATATCTAAGCACTAAAGATATAGAAAATTGATAAAAAGAGTTGGTGAAACTTGTAAATGATTTATGTCATGAGTTTCTCTTAATATATTCATCTCTCTTCCTTATTTTTTCTTGATTATTTTTATATATTATACTTAAAAAAGCATGAACATATATTTTTATATCTTTAAGAATGTTTTTAGCCACATTGGTTCACCTCCTTTATGATTTTTTACTTTTCATTATTAGGGGAATTTAATTGGTATCAAAAGTGGGTTTTTATTGAGGGCCTATGTTTTATTTCATTTATTATACCATTTTATTGAAGAATTATCATGTAAATCATGATTTGTTTTTAAAAAAAGGGGGTTATAATGTTCTTTGAAAAATGATTTCGCTACTAGGAAGAAAATATGGATCTATATCTTTTTTCATTGGGTTTAGAAATTAATGATCACATAAATAATGGTATTAATTTACCAAAAGTTATAGTTTAATATAAATGAAATTATAATAATAATATTTAGGCCGATAGGAGAGTATATAATCAGTACTCTGATCACTCTCTAACAAAATATTAACATGTGTTTTGGGTTCTAAATTATTAAACACTATATTGAAGAAGCTATATGATATTTTTGAAGTGTAAAAAAAGTTTAGAGATTCATGAATTAATAACATATCAAGAAAAATGAAAGGATATATGGATAGCTAAAGATGAATCATAAGATGAATTTTACTTCAAGTTAAAAAAATTATTAGCTTGATATAGAGTTCTGAAAAAGTACTTGAAGATTATATCATGGTGAAGAATTTGATATAGATCCTAATATATATTTTTGATTCAAAAAAATTTTATTTATAGTATTAAGAATTGGATAATTTTACTACGAAAAAATGAAAAAAAAACTTGATATCCTCTTAGATGATATAAAGACTTACCTTGAAGAAGAAAGGTAGAGTGGTCAAGGAGGTAACCTTTTCAAGATTAAATATTTTAAAAACCAATGAACCAAATACTATCATGAAGAAGACTTAGAAACTAAAGATGATTCCATGAATTTAAATGATTTTTTATAATTTTTCAATTAATAAATGAAAATGGGAAATGGTAAGTATAAAGAAATGAATCTATTATAATATTTTAATTATTAAAATATTGGTTACTTTTTAGAATATTTCCATGATTAAAAACAAGAATAAGAATAATATGATCAGTTTAAAAATTATTTTAAAGAAAAGAGGTATTAAAAGGTCATGAGAAACATGATATTTTCTATTATTATTAAAGTGAAGAGTAAGTGTAAGGTTTGATGGATTATATTAGTAAGGTCTTTGTAGAATAATAAAATCATTACAAATAAAACTATAGAAAAGATATAGGAAGTAGTTAAAAGGAAATTATAGAAGAATAAACATCAAAGTAATTCCAATTGATAATAAATATTATGGTATGTATTGATGAATATAAAAAACATGAAAGAGAAAATGAACCCTTAAAAAATAGTATTAATTATTGAATAATTAACTTGATATATCAAATATTGAGGATAATGATGAAAAATAAGATGAAATTTAGAGAAAAATTAGTGATCTTAATGTTATTATTTAGATAAGTGATGATATTATAGAAATTATAATAGTTAATTAATTTTTTAATAATGAGGAATTAATTTCAAGAGGTGAAGTGTCTTAATTATAGAAATTCCATGAATAAAATTTAATTTGAATTTAAAACTTTTATTTAGGAAGTTGGAGAATCCTATAAATCAGTGAATAAAGTTGTTAAAAACATAAAAAAATTAAAGACTATCCAAAATAGTATTATACAATCACTTTGGACACTCAATTATGAAAATAAATAAATGTAAATGATAAAAAATAGAAAATATTGCAGTATCACCTAAAAGGGTGATGCCGCATTATATCCTCAAGTAGTTGTGCTATTTTTTTAAAACAATTATGGGATGTGGAAGAAAAATTTGGTCGATTATAAGACTAAGGAAAAATATATTATGAAATAAAAACTTATAAATATTAGAAGGTTTAAATAAATCAATGGAATTCTCAACCAAAGAAAAACCATTAATTTGATTTTGAATAGGAAATTTTTTGACTCATGAGGTGATGTTAATTTGAAGGTAAATATTAGTATTGTGGTGGGTATTGTCAGAATGTTTTGTTGATATAATATAAATTTATCTCAATATAAGACAATACATGATTTGAGGGTGAGTTAGTATGAAGTTACATGAGTAAAACTAAGGCAACATCTTAAAGTGAATGTTAAAATTCATAAAAACATTAAAATTATTTAAGAAACTTTTTGTAGGTGCGATCAATAGGTACATATCACCAATTAGTGTCTCCCATCATCCCTAGAGTGGATAAATAATTACAAAAAATAAAAAATTAATAAGAATAGTAGAGTTCAAGAGCATACATTTGTGGTTTAGGTTTCTTATAAAGCTTCAAAAAGTGAAAACCTATAGATTTTGGATAGTGGTTTCTCCACATATATGACCATATATAAATATATTTTAATGTAACTTCATAAATATAATTGATTGTATGTTACTTTAAAAAATTACGCTTCTCTAAACATCAAAGGAATTGGGATCACAAATATTATAGAAAGGAAATACACTTTAAGTGATTTTATTTTTAATAATGGAATAAGTCACAATATCTTAAGTGTTTCTTGACTTTGGGATAGTGTAAATGAGGTGTTTTCACAATAGAATAGATATGTGATTAAGAGATTTATGATGAAACAATCATTATGATAAGATAGTAGATAAACAAGAACATATTTCAAATAAAAAATGAATGATATTCTTACTATTTTAATGTGAAGGAAGAGAATGATATATGACACTAAAGACGTGGTAATTTGGGAAAAAAGAACGGGGAATTATTTTTTTAAGTATGTGGATGTAATAAATTTACCAATGAAAAGTAAATAAATAAGAAACACTTATAATTTTAGTTATGGAGAGAAAATAATTATCAATATTCATAAGTTAATGAAGATAAAAAATAAGAGGCCACTAGAATTAATTCACTTAGATATGTGTGTCCTGATGAGTCTAAAATCAACTAATGGAGTAATTATTTTATTAAATATTTTAATGGTTTTTCTCACAATACATAATTTATTTTATTGTGATAAAATATTATATTCTTTAAAGATTTAATTTTTTAATGATATATTAAAAATAAAATAGAATATTCTATCAAATGGTTTTTATCTAATAATGGATCTGAGAAAAATGATGGCTTTTAAGAATATCTTGAAAATTATATGTAAGGAATTAATATAGTTCTCTATACAGTCTTCAAAAAATTTAATTATAGATAAGAATAACCTATGAATTTTTAACATGTGGAGTACCATGTTATCATATCCTGACACATCAAAATACTTTAGGATACAAGCCATAATAGTGAATTTTTATATTCTCAAATAGGGTAAACTTAAACCAAATTCATTAAATACACAATGAAAGATGTGTTTTATAAAGAATAAGAACATAAAGATATTGAAGGTGTTTGGAAATACAATGTTACATATAAATCAAAGGGATACACCTACTAAATTAGATGAATAATTTGACAAATGTACATTTATTGGGTATACATCCAGATGAATAATTTACCAGTGCTATAAAAAAATCTCTAAATATTATTGACAACTATAATGTTATCATCATGAAGGATTATGGTATATCCTGAAAATGATTACTGATTTATGATTATATTGAGAAAGATCATGAATAATATGATGATCATCATTGTTTTACACTAATTGGTATAATTGGTTTATATAATTCCTAAGTTTATTAAAAAATTTATAGTGATGTGGAAGGTCTCGATCAAGGTCATTTAAAGTTTTCAAGACATAGAAAACCTGAGTAGAATGAAAATATAATTGGATATATCAATAAGGGACTTCAATAAAGAATAATTTTGAAAAGTTTTAATAATACAAGCTTACATATATAGTTTTAACCAAAAATTGTTGATGAGGATTTATAATATAAGGATTTAATTGCAACTATGGGGGAATAATTTAATCAGATTGAGAAGAATGAAACTTGATAGTTGGTGTCTCATCCCAAAGAGAAAAATATTATTGGGATAAAATAGGTTTTTAAAAATAAATTCAATGAGACGGGATAAGTATCATAGAACAAAGAACATATAGTTAGCAGGGTATACTCTTAAATTGAGTGTATAAATTTTGACGAGACATTTTTATAGATATATGGATTGAATAAATAAATATTTTATTGATATTTATACTAAAAAATTAATTTTTTTTCAAATGGATGTGAATTCAATATTATTAAAATAAGGACTTAAAGAGGAAGTTTATATATAATAACTATAAGGTTTTTTTCTTTATAGTGATGGATATCATGTGTGAAAGTTGAAGAATCTAATTTATGGGATGAAAAAAGTGCCTCGAGTATGATATTCATAGATGAATAACAACTTAAGGAATATTAATAGAAAAGTGGATAATTAATATATTTCCAAAAAAACAAAATCACTCATTTTAATTTTTTATATCAATGAAATCATATTTTCCTAGAAATAATTTAATAATTTTTTTCCCAAATGAAAAATAATTTCTAAAAGATAGTTATTAGAAAAATGATGTTTTTTTGGGTTTATATGTGTTAAACATAATTTTTTTCCCATTTATTTTATATAAAAAGCATATTCGTGATTTTATTAAAGGATTTAGAATGGAATACTTAAGAGATGTTTTGTCACAAAATTTCCCCAAAAGAACCCCTACTAGGATAGCAGTGAAGACATGAGTGACCTCTCAGCCTATATCCAATAGTTCATGAGGCAAAAATTAGTTCCAAGGGTATTGGTTCATAATTATGGGATTCTTTATGATCATAAATCCCACGAATAATACTAGAATGACCTAGTAAAAACCAACTCCATAAAATAGAGCAACCCATAATCCAAATATAATATATGTAATATCATAAAGAAATAAAAGAAATAATTTAAAAGATAAATACTAAAAAAATACTAATGTAGTAACAAGAGTGTAATGTCCTGCCAGATCATTGAGTTTATCTTGAAAATATATATACAAGTAAAATAGTGTAGTAATCAAGAAAATATACCGATAAGGGTAACCCGAACCCACTTATCCACTAATATAGTCACCCTTACATCCCAACAATATATATATATATGTATATTGGTTCTTCAATTATTTCTCATTACACATATCATAAACACATGCTACATTCACATACCACACACCCCATCTATATACCATAACCACCCACCACTTTCATATATCATAGTCACATACCACATCTACATATCATTACCACATACCACTTCTATATACCACAACCACAAGCCAAAAACCACAAACCACATCCACATAACACACTATATTCAAAATGAATAGAAAAACAGGAGTGGTTGTTCATATGTATCAACCACATCCAAGATGTTTTATGTACACCTTGTGACACCCATGATGTCATAACATGATGTATAACTTATTCATTGATCATTGGGTGGATTCCCTAAGTATTTGGGGTGTGTCATTTTTAGGTTTTGGGGGGGATTTTTATGTTAAACAGTTTGAGAATAGTTTTTCCAAACCATGAAATACTCACTTTAATGTGGAAAATATGTTTCCAGTAGCATTAATATAGTTTCCTCAAAGCTTACTAAACTATACAGTAAAACTGTGAAACCCATTAAAACTTAAATAGTTTTTTAAGTATAATTTAAGTGATTATACCTCTAATTTTACCCCCTCTTAGTTGGGTATGCACCATAGGTCTTCCAACATTCATACTCCATTAGAATTTCCCACTTTAAAGGTGATTTACTACTAAATTCTAGTGATTATTTATGATTTATTCATCCAAATATTATCCTATTCTATTCTTTTTCTGTCAAAATCCCATTATCTTACCCTAGAATGGTCATGGTAACCTAGGATTTCATGTCGATAAAATTTATTTGGGTGTTTTATTTATTTTAGGGTTCCTTTTGATATTATATGTCTTCTTTAGACTTATTTAGGTAGAATAACACTACATCTAGTAAAATAAAAATGTTTGAGGTAGGTTATTCCATGCCTGAATCTTTAATCTTAGAACTAATATTTCTTATACATTTAAAAAAATTATTTTGAATATTATAATAGTTTTATTATGTATAGTTATTAGTATTATAAAGGATTTAACTTTATTATTATGGTTACCAATGGATTATAAAATGGTTTTCATATATCTCCTTTTTTTAAAATCTGCTTTTATTAAAGGGTGAATGCCGATTATTCGATAAAATGGCTATGTGGGTATTTTATAGGGTATCAATCATTTTAAAGTATGTTAGATCTATTCAAAACCGTTTTAAAGGATTTTATTTTAAATTAAATGAATTTTTGGATTTATTAAATTTAAACATAATACATTTTTGATTGATTGAGTGATTCTAATAATGTTTATGTGATTTGTTTTTCAAAGACGGTTTCATAATTTTTTTCCCTTAAAGAATTATTTTAATTATTTTTTGGGACATAATAATGGGATTTTATTGATATAAAATACCCATGATGTGTGGAAATTATTTTTTTTGTGAAATAAAATGATGTAAATGTTTTGGTTAGGGGGAATGTTTTTTAATACATTTGTGAAATGTTATTCTTGAGAAACGAGATGCTTTTGTGAAAGGTGTTCATAGGTGAGTTTTTTTTATAGTTTTAATATATTATAACTTGTTAAATATTTTAGTATATTGGATTACCTCAATTATATATATCATGGGGAATTGAGAGTTTCTAGTTTAGATTTATGAGTCTACATGCTGCACTAGTTTATGATTATGATCTGGCTAGTGGTCACTTATATTGTGTTCCCCCTTCTTTATGAAATTGACCATTTATTTATCTAAGTAGGGAAATAATTAGTGTTATAGTGGTTTGATCTCATCATGCACTCTGATAGGATGGATTCTATTTTAGTGTTTTCATATATTTCTACCTAATCTCCTAAGTATATTTATGATCAATGGTTCTTTATTATATTATGATGACTATGATCCTTTTTTTCTTGTGGTAATTGAATTATGATTATTTTCAATTTATCCTTTAATACCATTGTTATGAATACTGTGATTAATGTTTATTAATAGTGATATTTTCATTTAAAAGTGTAAATGTGTCTTTTTTATTTAAAATGGAAAGTTTTACAATGGTTTGGACTATATGTTTGTTTTTATTATACATTAGAATTTCAAAGTGATTTTTTTAAAAACAAATCCTCTAACAAATACACCCCTTTCTTTAAAATTTAAAAGTATCATTTCATTTTAAATCAAATAGTTCCAATGATGTCAGAACATTATTGTTTTTAATGAAAAATACAAATAAAATATTTATAATTGTATTTCAAAATAGCATGAAATAAATTTATTCTTAAAGGTTATGCATGGGGTGTGGGTAGGATTATTACTAGGAATATATTTCTCACACTTATTTACATTTTAGGTTCTATATAGTTTATTCATAGATGCAGAGACCATTTACCAGATTCTTATGTGGGTTAGTTAGTAGTGGTAAGTGAAAAATGTCAATTTTTGCAAAACAATCATTTATTTTATTTAAATCAAGTAATTTAAAATTACAATTATATTTTAGTTTATCTTCTAAATTAACCTAGTATTCATTTTGTTAATCATAATATAACTAGTTCCATAAGAATAAATATTATATTTTATTTGTGTATAAGTTCATTTTTTTCTTAAAAACACATTTATCTAAAAACTATTTTTCTTTAATTTTTTCACACTCAGATTAAAAGTAACTAATAAAAATTATAAAAATTTAATCTTGAAAAATGGATTTCATTTTTTTAATCTTGTGGTAAAAATTTATTCATGAGTTCAATTTCATTTTTGGTCATTATAAATAGTAACCTTGGTAAAAATGTTGTCACTACAGTAATAGGGTAAAACATGTTAATTAGGGTTAAAACTTTATGATAAGAAAAAAAATATTATATTAATTATTATTGTATGGGATAATTTAAAAAAATATAAACTTATATTCTCTATTTAAATGTTTAATTTACACTTTACCATGAGAGTGAATCAATATTATTTTATAACTTTGAATAATTGCCTGAGTGCCATTCCCCTCACTTATAAAAAGGAACCTACTCTCCTCTCTTATCCATACTTCTCGATCCATTTATCTCAAATATTAAAAGGATAAATAATTTCCAAAAATACCTAATCACATCATATAGGTATTTTTATCTCCAAAATACAAACCTTGAAGGCTTAATGTGTTGGCCAAACAAGGTTTTCCAAAGAAGAGGTATAACTCTTAACCGAGTGTTTTCATGTTAATTTATTTTTATAAATCCTTAAAACCTATCATAAACAAGATTATATAATAACATATGATTACAAAATATACTTAAATTTTATTATTTTTATGTTATAACCCTTTTTCATCTTGTTTTTCATCCATTGGAAAATGAAATCATCACTCATGCATACGTACAGTCAACTATCTCTACAAATTGATGTAATTTTCTTTTCATATTTGACTCATATGATTGGTTATTATGATGGATTTAATGAACATATATTATATTTATGATATAATTGTTATTCTCAAAATATAATATATTACTTAACTTCTTTCCATTCCATCTATTGGAAAATGATAATATCACATGTACGTAAGTGTGGACTACCACCCCCACAAAGCGATGTAATTTATTTTACATTACCACCTCACATGGATGGTAATAAGGATGGAATTAATGAATAAATATAAAATTTATAACATAATTATTATTATATAAAATTAAAATATAATATAATTTATTTATTTTCCACCTAGTAGAAAAATGGAAACATCATTCAAGCACGCGTATAGATTGTCGTCTCTATAAAATGAATTAATTCATTTTTCATGACCACTTAACATGGACGGTTATAAAAGAGGATTTAATGTATAAAAATAATTATTATAAATTTTCACAATTATTTATATTATGTAACCATGAAACCTTTTATCATTTTCAACTAACGAAGCTATTTTGGAGATTATAAATCAAACAAACTCAAAAAGTCTGATGTAAACTTAACAAACTTTGTAACTAAATTAACCATGATAATAAATGAAATAAAAGGAATAATAGTAAATAAATTTTTTTTAAAAGTTATTAAGAATTTATAAAACTATTTTTTTTTATTTTTTAGGATTTATATAAAGTACGTTGAGTGTCAGGACATGAAGTATGATATTTCTTATCTCAATTTCCGTTCATAGAGACTTATGCCATATTCACAATATTTATTATTTTATGAAGTGTATTAAATTTCATATGGATATATTTTAACATTAATTTATTTAAATAAAATAGTTTTAAAAATCCATCTATGTTTCTCCCTTTAAATATCATTTTATTTCAAAATTTATGAAAGTCGTATGGGATTTTATTTAAAACCATGTTTAATTTTTTTTCCTTTAAAAATATTTCATCCATGTACATGTTATATAAAATATTTAATATAAGTTTTTTTCTACAAAAATTAATTTATAAAGTTTATTTTTAATACATTTTACTTTCTTTAGAAATGATTAATTTTTTAAAACATTTTCCATTACAATGTACTTTTTACTTTTTACAAAGTGATAACATATTTTTTAACATTTACCGTATGAACACTTCTGCCATAATAGATATTATAAATTATAAAAATGCCTCTAAAATATTTATTTTTCTATTAAAATATACTATACCATTTTTATGGGAATTTTTTGAAATTGTTTTCAAGAGAAATGGAATTTTCTTCTCATTTTTATGAGAAAACGGAAGGTGATTTTTCTTATGGGTTAAAATGATATTTTTAAGGTTTTTATGATGAAAATATGAAATATTATAAAGGTTTTATTCCTGAGTTTAACATGAGTGAAAATGATTTTAACATGAGTGAAAATTATTTCGAATATGAAATTATAATTTAGTTACATGATTTTTCAATTATTGTGATGAGTTTTAATGGAAATCTATTGATTTCAAAAATAAGGTATAAAATATTTTAAAAGTGAAAGGAATGTTTTTTCAAAGAAATGTTTTCATGAGTTCTCATGTTTTATCTTGATGTTTTCATGGTTTTACTATTATTTCTAATTATATTAAATGATTTTATTTGAGAGATGTTTTATTTTCTCATGTATCTATTTTTATTTTTATGCTTAATGTTTTATTTTGGAAAAGGTAAAAATTTTCTTGTGTTTTTCTATTTTTCACTAGATTAATAGAATTCCATTATTTTTATGTCCCTTACAAATATTTTTTTCCTCATCCCACATTTTTTAACATTTTTAATATGATATAATGATGAGTATACAATTTCGAAAGGTCAATATTTTTTCTATGGTGAAATTTATTAAAAGAAGATAACATGTCTTGAATGAAACTATGGTTTAAATTTAAGGACTTGTTTTTGTGAAAATAAAGTTACACCATGTTGAAATGTACACTTATTAAGTAATGATTTTACTACTTCTATAAAACTCTAATTCTAAAAAGGTCTTCAAAATTTAATAAAGTGAAACCCTTGATATAAATCATGTAATTACGGGTTGATTGTGAGAGATGGTATTATAGTTGTTATTAAAGGGAAGGTATAGATAACTTTAGAGGTTATGATGTTATTTAATCATAAGTTAAAAGTATTGTATATCCTTGAAGTATTTGTATGTTTTGGATAAATAAGATTATTTTGGACTAAATCAAAATATTTAAATAGAATATTATATAGTTAACGATAAATTAGTGTTTATCCACCTTATAAGATATTTTATTATGATTTTATTTTATAACTAACTATTTTTGGTTTTAGTAAATGGATGGTACTAATAGTAAGATGTTAAAATTGGGCATTAAATACACTACAGTAGTTGCAAAAAAGAGAAAATGAATGAGATAAGAGCTTTATTGAAAAAACTTATGATTATTCTTAACCAAATTTCTTGAGTTATGGTTAATAATATGAACCAGGGTGAGTTTCTTGGCACAAAAATAAGTAAAAATAGTGTTTCATGGAATTTCAGGTGATAAAAATCATGAAGGTAAAAAGATTCAAAATAATATATATCAAAAATTTAGGAATAAGAACCCAAATAAATGTACTAAAGTAACCTAAAGGTGTTTTATATGTTGAAAATAAGGGAATATAATAATAAAATTATGATAAAATAAATGAATATTTCAGTTAATAAAAAACGGGGAATAAATCTTATCCTAAGGTATCAATTGAATGTTTTAAATGTGATGATTATGGTCATTAGGAAAATTGATTCCCCACGTGGAAAAATCAAGAATGGGATCAAAAATATTGGATGAATAAAGGTCTATTATGATCATATTTTTAAGATGAAGAAACTACGAATGACATTTAAAATATTTAAATTATATTTTTATGTATGTTTTGAGATGGATGAATCTTAGGTCATGATTCATATTTTTTCTCATAGGAATAATTTATTAAAAAATATTATAAAAAATAATTGTTTAAATTTTATGAATAAAGTTGAATGATTAAACTGTTTTAATATAGGATTTCAAGATTTATGATGTCATGGAATTTTATTTATGGGTTAATAAATTTAAAGTCGATAATATGTTTAAAGGAATCGATACCTTTTTAAAGTTATATATAATTAGAATTTAATATTTTTAAGGAAACTTTAGGATATATTTACTAAGATTTAATAAATGAATAAGGTATATATAACCCATAATTTTAACATGTTCTTTAGTGAAAATTTTATTTTATGAATAATGATATTATATTTTGTGTATAAGAAATTGAAAGGTATTGAAAGACGTTAGTGTTAATATGATCTTTAATGATGAGTTAATTATTGTTAATTATGATAAATGGTTATTACATTTTGGGAATATATCTTTTATCATATAGATTATCATGAGATTGAAAAGTGATCTAGTGACTACGTGATTAAAATGTTGTTTTTGAGAAGTTCACTATATTGGGAACATTATATGATCAAGGTAAATGGAATATTATTATACAATATGGGATTTTATTTGAGGGATAATGGTTGAATGAAATTTTGGAAGTGTATAAGATTTTATTATGGATTTATAGTTATTCTGGTTATTTTTGGAAATCATATTTTAGAGAATATATTATTAGGGAGTATACATTTTTGGCATGTGACTTTATTAGTGATTATTATTGTTTAGAGATAAATTTTAGGTTTATCTTGGAAGGAAAAGTGAATAAATATTTTTGATTTTTGAGTTTTGAATTTGGTACGACATATTTATAAGAATTTGAAGGTTATTTATTTATAGAATTATTTAAGTTGACCTTTGAGTGTTATTGTTGAGTTTTTAGTGACTAATGCATGAAGGTTTATTAATATTAGATATTATCTTATATTTTTTTAAATATTTTGGTTTCGGTAATTGAATAGATATAAGAGTAATAATTTTTTATCCTCATATAGATCTTAAGATCTATTTAAGGTTATTTTTAGTACTTCAAGTATTAAAAAAATCATTATTTTGAATATGAAATGAAGAAGATAAGAAAAACTTATCGAAGAAAAAAAGGATAAATTTATGATTATATAATGGAAATAAATAAAGTAATTGTATTTTCTCATATTATTTATCTAAATGGTAAAATAATAACACAACTTAAGAAACAGGAAGATAAATCTATCGAATTTATCACTAAACTATTAAGGTATTCTTTTAGAATATCTTTTACAAGTATTAGTATCATAATGGTAAATGAATGTTTTAAGAAATATTTATGAAATGATAAGTTTTATAATATTGAAATAGAAACTAAATTTATTTTTAAAAGGAAATTTTATATATGTGGATTAAAATATAATTCTTATCACTTATGTATATTTTATTCAAATACTTGGAATTAATTCTAAAAATGTTTTAAACCCTTTGTTCACTGAACACGAGATAAAATTGCATGGATTAAATATCTTTATAGGGTATAACTCAAAACCCCAATATTTTATAATCTATTTTATTTAAATAATACTGCATTATTTGGCATGTAGTATACACAACAATGAGTTCAAACAAATTGCAATATACTATAGAAATAATATCATTTAAATATAACCATTATAACCTATCCATTGAATTAGTGGATATGAATAGTAATAATAATATTATGAATATATATAGAGATTTTTTCCTTAATGAATTGAATAATCAATAATATATTGATTATCAATTTTTTATAAATGAAGATAAAATATTTCTGAGGTAAAAGATATATTTTTTACAAAACAATTTTTATGTGTGAAATATATTTTTATGTTAATGAATTTTAATTAATCAGTATTTATAAATTATTATAATGAAATTAATAGAATATATATAAAATAAAATTAATTCATATTCATTTAATTGTGGTTATTATGAAAGGAATGAAAATATATTCATTTTATACTTTAAAAATATATTTTCTTCAAAAGTAGTTTGTATATTATTTTGTTCATGGATATTATGAACAATTTTTACCAATTTTAGAAATTTTATTTTATAAAATAGAAATAAATTTTAAATTATTATTTCTTAATTATCATAGAGTTATTTATTGGTATTTTCATGATTTTTTTGAGTTAATAGTTAAAATGCAATTTTATGCAGAACTTTCATTTATTTTCTTTAAATAATGTAATTTTAAAGTCCCGTTTTATTTTAGATTTTTTTTAATGTAACTAAATATAACTTTTATTAATCATTATATAATTAATTCCATAGTAATTATCATTTTATTTTATTTTGGTATAAGTTTATTTTTATTCTTAAAATCACATTTTTATAAAACTGTTTTCATTGCGTTTTTTTACACTTATATTAAAAGTAATTTTTGAAAATTCTAAAAATTTAATATTGAAAGATTTATTTTATTTTTTGAATCATGAGTTTCAAATTTATTAATGAGGTAAATTTAATCTTTGGTCATTATGAATATTTACCTTGGTAAAAAAAATTCCACTGTAGTAAAATGGTAAAAATAGGTTAATTAAGATTAAAATATTGTGAAAAGTTCACAAAATCTTATCATAATTATTATTGGGTGATATTTTTTTCCAAATTATCTCCATATCTTACCGCCTAACAAGGATGGTCACAAAAATTAGAATAATTATTAAATATGAAATTTATAACATAATGATGAATCTTGAGACGAGAAATATAATATAAATTATTAATTTTTCATCTACTAAAAAATGGAAACATTGTTCTTGCATACATATGTACTACCGTCCCCATGAAATGACGTAATTAATTTTTCATGACCACCTTAAATGGATGGTTATAAAAGTATATTTAATTTATAAAAATGATAAATACAACAAGTTTAAGATTCATTATATTATGTAACCATGAAACCTTAGACCATGGTCATCTTACCAAAGCTATTTTAGAGATTATAAATCGAATGACCTCAAAATGACCAATGTAAACTTAACAGGAATTAGTAACTAAATAAAACATGGAAATAAATGAAATAAAAGGAATAATATTAAATTAATAAACAAAAAATAGGTTATAAATCAAGTATAAAACTAATTTAATTTTATTACTCAGTTTTTATAGAAGTTATATAGAGAGTTGGGACACATGGTAAGGGATTTCTTGTCTCAATTTCGTTTTATTGAGACTTATTCCATCTTCAACACATGTTTTCTTTTTTTAGTGTATAAATTACAATATAGATGTATTTTATCACTAATTTAATGAAATTAATGTGTTTTAAAAATCGATTTAAATTTATATCCTTCAAAATAATTTTAATTCAAAAGTTATTAAAGTCATAAGGGTTTTTTAAAAAAACTTATTTAAAAGTTTTTCTTTTTAAAATATTTCTCCTCCATTCCCATGTTATTAATAATTTTTATGGAAGTTTTTATGTAGAAAAAAAAATTTAAGGTTATTTTTAAGAAATTTTAATTTATTTACAAATGACTAAAAATAATTTTTTTTAAAACTTTTATGTTTTTACACAATTTTTAATTTTTAAAAAGTAAGAATGTTTTTAATGTTTTTATCATGGCCATATTTTCCCTCCACCATATTCATTATTCATTATAAATATTCATATAAATGTTTTCATTTTTTTCCATAAAATATCATATTACCATTGTTCTATGAATTTATTGAATTTTTTTTCAAGATAAAAGGGTTTAATTCTCATTTTTTGAGAAAACTGAATGTGGTTTTACTTATGTGTTCAAATGGGTTTTCATGGGTTCTATGATGAAAAATTGAAATATTATAAAGGTTTTATTTCTTCATGATATGGTAATTAGAAATTATAAATGATTACGCGTGATCCAAATATAGCTCATGATGATGGGTAAGCTTGATATAGACCTCCAATCCACTAAGCAATGAATAGTCATTGAAGGTAAAAAACTAGGGGTATAACATGGTAGGTTACTCCTATATAATTAACTAGGAATTAATTATTTAAAAATTATTTAAAAATTAGAGAAAATATTTTTAAATTTGTTTTTATGAGGTGGACACATGGTTTTTCAATTCTTGTTATTAGTTTCAATGGAAATCTTTTGATTTCAAAAAAAGGTATATGCTATTGTAAAAATGAATGGAATTTTTTTAAAAGAAATGTTTTCATTAGTTATCATGTTTTCTGCTGATCATTTCATATTTTTACTATTATTTCTAATGTGATTGAAAGGTTTTATTTAAGAAAAGGTTTATTTTCTCTTCTGAATTTTTATTTATATGCTTAATGTTTTTTGTGAAAAAATTAAACATTTTCTTGTTTTTCATTGGATTAACATGTTCCATTATTTTTATATCCCATTATGAGATTTATTCTTATCATATGAAATTTTAAAATATTTTTAATTGGATATAATTATGATTAGAAACTATATAAATGATAATATTTACACTATGGTGACTCATATTAAAGGAAGGAAATGTATATTTAATGAAACACATGGGTAAATTTAAGAACTTGTTTTTTTTGAAAAAACTGTACAATGTAAGAAATTTAAACTTAATTGAATATTTTTACCATAATTTTCTAAAAATAAAAAAATATCCTAAAAATTTAGTAAAGTGAAACCATTTTTATAAATCATGTAATAATATATTGATTATGAGATAAGGTGTTATAGTGTAGCTCAGTTTTAGGATGGTGATGATTATCTGTTTTAGGATTTATACTTGTTGAGGTAAGAGTTTCAAAATATTTTAGATAAGTTTCTTTTTGTTGTATTAATTTTTTAAACCCCTTTATTTTTATTTATATATTATTAAATATTTTTATAATTCTTATGCCTCAATGACCAGTTCAACCTTTTTGGATTTCATGTGATTCTGTCTTCATTGTGAGGATTTTCTCTTGAGGGGTTCTGCATAGGCATTCTTGGGTGTTTTCTTGGGTAAATGGGTTTAGTATTACCCCACATATTATTTTTAACCTATTTTGTTCCATTTTAATTTACATTGGTTCATTGGGATCATGTTTTCCATGATTGAGGTCCCAAGTTAGTCATTTTTCCACCTTCTCCCCAAGGTTAGAGTTCTTTGTTATTATTTAAGAATGTTTTATTTATGGTATTTACAACCATATCTTATAGTCTCCTACTCATTATATTTTGATTATATTTATTTGAGGTGATAAAAATTATTAGTTCCTGACCTTGATGGAATGTTTAAAACCTTTTGTAGATAGTATCCTATTTTGGTATTTCTGAATTTTAATGGTATCCTAGTGAACCATTATTCTTTTACAATGTTTTATTATTGTGTGATGATATTGTTCTTATTGGTTTATAGGAGTAAGTCAGTAAATTAGATTATAGGTTTATTAGTGGAGTTCTTATATCATGGGTATGCATCTGTAGAGAATCATTCTTTGTTTATTACATTGTTTCCTTTTATAGGTAGTGGTATAAAATTGTCAGGTGAGGTTTTTAGTTTTCCCAAACTAACCCTACAATGTGATGAGTTATAGTTTCAATAACCTTGAGTGTTTCCAATAATTTAATTTATATTATTTTTATAGTTTCTCATATGTTATTTAGTTGGATTCTTATGGTATAATCAATTCTCATTGATGAAGGGTTCCTTTTTTTCGTGGTGGTTTTTGATTTCCTTTGTGAGATATAATTGGGTTTCACAATATTATCTATATTAAGTGTTAGGATGTTTTCTTGTTGGTTTTTTAGGTGTTCTTTAGTTTTTGGAAATTTAAATGATCATAAAAAAGTTAAAAATAATCTATCCTTTCATCATACCATTATCCTAATACTTTATAGGGAATAAATTGACATGGTAGGGAAAATTGTGCCACCCAAAATGTCATTGAATGGTGTCTAACTCATTCATTCCCCATTGAGTGAATTAATCAAGTGTTTTGGATAAATTTTTTAGGTTTTTAGTGGATTTTACAAGTTTCTAAATTTTATATAAATTTTAACAAACCTTTAAACACATGACTTTATGTTTAAAATATGTTCTCGATACCATCTGTATGATTTTTATACAATTTACTAAACCATGTAGAAAAATCGTAAGACCCATTAAAACCTAAATATGTTTTAATTCCAATATAATTTATTCCACCTACTATTCCCCTCTCTTACTTGGGTATCCACTAGAGGTCATCCCCCTTAATTATGCTATAATGTTTTTCATCTTCAAGTCTATTTCTCACCAAAGGATATCGATTATTTATGGTTTATTCATCGAAGTCTCATTACCTTATCTTCTTCTCTCTTATACTCCCATTTTCTTACCCTATAATAGTCATGGTAACCTAGGGTTTCATATTACTCATATTTATTTGGGATTTTTATTTATTTTAGGGTTCCTCTTATTCTTTTACAACTTTTTTGGCCTTGTTGAGGTTGAATAACACTGTGGCTAGTAAAAGAAACATATTTGAGGTTGGTTACTCCATGCATGAATCCTTTTATTAGAACCATGATTTATTCTATATTTAAATTCATGTTTAAATATTATAATATTTTTATTAGGTATATTTTTTGGGTTTTTAAAGTATTTAACTTCATTCTTATGAAAACAAATAGATTATAAAAAGGCTTTAATGTATCTTTTTTAAAAACAGTTTTCCTAATTGGATGCACACCTAGTTCTTGATAAAATTAATATGTTGGTATTTTACATAGAATACTTCATTTTGAAATATGTTGGGGATATAAAAAAAATATTTTAAACGATTTTATTTTAAATTAAAGGAATTCTAAGATTTATTAAAGGTATTTCTATTAGTTTCTTTATTGATTGAGTGATGTGGATGATGTTTATTTTATTTTTTTCAAATATGAATTCAAAAAATATTTTATTAAAGAATGATTTAAAGGAAAAATTGGCGCTTTATAAAAGGGTTTTATTGATGTAAGTTACAATTTAAGTGTGAAACTGGTTTTATTATGAGAAATAAAGTGATGGAAAAGTCGCACTTATGGGAAATATTTGTTGTAAAAATGTGATATTTTTTAGTATAATGTATCACCTATATTATATATATATCATTGGGAACTTATACTATCTATTTGGGATGTTTGGGTTCACATACTGCACTAGTTTATGATTATTCTCTAGTTAGTGTCCCCTAGAATGGTGTTCAATATGATTTAGAAAATTTAACCCTAGTTAGGTCAGGTATAGAAATATTTAGTGTTAGGGATGTTGAATCACATAAAGAACACCAATTTAATTGATTTGGTTTTAGTATTGTCCAAGATTGTCCCTTGAGATGCTAGGTTTTCCAATGATCATTGTTTTTTGATTAAATTATGATGAATCTGATTTTATTATTTATTTGAAAGTTAACTTATGATTATTTTAGATTGATCCTATATTACCATTATTATGGATGATTTTATTATTTTTTATTACCAGTGGTGTTTTCCTTTAGATGTTTAAATGTGTCTTCTTTATTTAAAATTAGAATGTTTACAAAGGTTTAAACTATATGTCTATTTTTATTATATATGGGAATTTAAAATAGTGTTTTTTAAAAAATTTGTTCCATATATAATTTCTCATTTTTCATTAAAATTATAATGGATAGATTAATTAAAAAAGTGAACTCTCTTGTTTTAAATTGAATGGTTCAAATTATGGTATTATGTTATCAGGTTTTGTTAAAAAGTGAAAATCTTAGAAATACTTGTATTTAAAAATAGCATGAGATGTATCTATTCATAAGGGTAATACATGGGGTGTGGGAATAATACTTGCAGGGAATATATTTCTCTCACCTATTTAAATTTCATG
Source organism: Viscum album (assembly GCA_963277665.1). NCBI lineage: Eukaryota > Viridiplantae > Streptophyta > Magnoliopsida > Santalales > Viscaceae > Viscum > Viscum album. Next base: position 1,822,192,862 of record OY728132.1, read on the forward strand.
TTCAGTATAGGTTATTCATGGATTCAGTGATCAATTATCTAATTCTTATGTAGGTTAATTGGCCATGGTAAGTGAATATGTTTCACATATACATAAAGATGGGAAGTTATGGATCCAGTTTTCATTTTAGTATTTGGTTCTATATATGTCTCAACCTTATCAAATTTATATATTTTTATAATTAATTTTTTTTATTGTCTATATTTTTAGAATGTTAGAATGTATTTGAGATTTTACATTGGTCCAAATTTATTATCACATGTGATTCTTACTTTTCTTATGACACATTTGGTTTTTTGGCTTATTTTAAAATTATTTACTTCATTCATGTGGCCTTCCAAAGTATACAATAGTAATTATAGACTTTGGGATGAGAGGATATTGTTATTCTAATTAATTTATTAGGTGAAATCATTCCCAATATTGTATATTTTGATTCCCAATAGTAGTTTCCCAACTACGGGGATAGGGATTGAACTTCAGTCCATGTCACAAGTCAGCGTGGGGACCTGATTCAGTAGTAGATTAGGTTGGTTTATGAAAAATTCAGTGACAGAGTTTACCTATATTAGATGATAGAGAATTATTACTTGTTTTGGTTAGTGACTAAGTCTTTATTAAGAGATCTCAATGTGGAAATGTGAGAAGGTCTTTTCATATATGGAGATGCTCTTATTGGATGTCCAAAGGATGGTGAAAATCATGTTTTGTTTCACTAGAATATCTGTGTTTCATTTTTAATGTGAGATGAGGGGATACATGAGTTTCAAAGATCAAATTGTCTATACAATCCTTGTATTTTCATGATGTATAATTGGTTTTGGGTGAAGATTTGGTATCTGAGGTTAAGGATGTTAGTGGTTTAATTTGTATCTCAATACTTTTTCCTTCAGTAATTGAAATCTAATAATAGAGTTTAATCTTATTCATTGTATTTATTGTATATTCTTCAGTAAAAATAGGATATGACTTCTAGCATAGTGTGGACCAGTTAATGAATCCATCTCATTTATTTACAATTAAGGAGTCGTGTGTGGTGTATTCTTATGTGAGGCTCTATGGGGTTGAGGTGTTGAGACTTCATGGGGTTTAGAGGATGATCATATCCTATTGTGATATGAACCATACCTTGAGAGTATATAATAGTATGTAGTAATATATTGTCCATAATTTATGACTTATCCCAACCTTATATCCTCAAACTAATAGGTAGAAAAAGAAAATTATCTAGATATTGAATAAAATTTTGTATGCATGTGTTTTAGATTTTTTGGTCTATGAAAAAACCATTTTCCTCTAGATAGGTTTTTTAGGATCACATAAGGATATGTACAACAATGAGTGGGGGGGGGGACTGAATCATTGTTAGTATACTTTTATTCCAATTTTAATTTTATTCATTTATCACCTCTTCACTTATTTAATAAGAAAATTTGACTTTATCTTTCTCTCCTTTGGTCAATATGAATATACAAAAAAGTAAAGTAACATGAGAGAACAATAGGGTTTTTAATAAGGTTCACCTAATTTTTACAATTACTATGTATCATAGTTTTCATGTTAATTATCCCACACACACAAATTCTTTCTTATTATCATATAAAGTACGAGAAAGGGTATAACCTTGAATTTGTTTTCCTGGCAGTGACTAGGTACAATGTAGGCAAGAGATTTCTGTTATTCTATATAAATATAATGTGGGATTCACCCAGATCCTTTTGAATTAGATCATCAATGAAGCTCCAATATACCTCTTAGAAAATGTGAATGCTCTTCTTCCTCAAATGTAGTAATCATGTGGATTTCATCAATTTTCTTTAAACTTATATATCAGACGAGTACAAGGTTTATCTCTCACCTTCTCAGCATGGAATATAATCTTATGAAGTAAAACTAAACTAACTCTTCCTCAAAAAATTATAGTATAAAGGATTTAGGTTAGATTTCTATTCTTATTATCTTATCTATGATCAGTAGGAATAAATTTGATCTCATTTAATATTTATTATCATCCTTTAGTGCATAGAGTGTTGGCCTCAATACTCTCCAATTATTTTATACCCAAAATCTAAAACTTTAAAAAACATTATATATCATTTAATTTATTTTTTACAACTTACATGATATGCACAAGGTGGAAAAATATCACACCCTCTACCCATTATTTTTTCTTATCAAAATATATTTTCACTTCAGGGTAAAAATATTTCTCTTTGAATTTACATTATTCCTAGTGTTCAATTTATTGAAATCTTGACTTTATGATAACTAAATATATTCAATATTTGTCTCATTCAAACTCTCCCTGTATATATGGCTGAATACTTGACTCTTTGATTCCTTGTGATATTTGAAAAAAATTTTCCTTCTCGGAATTTATATTCTCTAAAAAATAAGTATATGCACATTCCAAGTATTCACGAAATACAAAGAACTATAATATGTTCCTTGTTTTAGAGTTACTCATGCTGGGTGTCAGACAACTTCCAGCATCAAAGTAATCTCAATATGATCATACAAAAAATGAATCTGGAATGGTACGCATCATCATTTCTCATAAGTAGTATTCTTTGTAGTATCCCACCCCAGTTTCCACTCAACAATGCCCCGAGATGGTGGCCACAAGACATCAACCACACCTCCCCAAATAAAATAGGCTTCCGAAAAATAGTGATGGCCTAGGTTTTGTCTGTGTGGATAATATTCCCTCATATATTAGAGTGATAAAATCATCATATAATGATAATAAATAGTGGGAAAATACATAAGAAACAATTGTTAGTGGAACAGTAATATTAAACATAAAATCTAATAATAATAAGAAAATTCTAAATAATAAATCGATACCAACTTATTATGATTATACACAAAAACAAATATTCAAGGGGAAGGGTATGTATTCATATACCACATTCTAAAAAAATATAAAAAATGGAAAAAAAAATCTAAAGCTAGAATCTCTAGTATAGGCTCAGTACTCTTCCCCCATACTCCATCTTGGATAGAAAATCAAGCATTGGAAGCTGACCACTTCCCTTTATCTATCCCTACAATCATAAAGTCTACTCGGGTACCAAAGATGACATGAGTAGGGTGTGAGATAAAATCCAATTAGGCCACCACCAATAATGTATAGATCAATACATTTGTGCAATATAAAATGAATAGTGTTCCCTAATTAATAAATTCAAAACAAAAATATGTAAATAAATAAACTGGACTGAGTTCCAATAGGACACCTGTCCGATTTACTGACTCCAGAAGAAGCCATTGAGTCTGAACCAAGATAACCTATGAAGGTAAAGTGAGGGATATAATGATATAAGAAGATGTATTTTCCCCCAAGCATGTGATTGGGCTTGGAGGACATGTACCTATGTTTCCAATAATAAAGGTTCTTTTCATTTTATTTGAAAACATTCACATTTTTTAAGTTCAATTAAAACCTCTTTATAAAGTATTATGATTTACCCTAAACCCATCCAAGTAAATTGTAAAATAACCCCAAGTGTCACTCTAGTGGATCAGTATAAATCCAATGCCTAAAGAGTCCATCCTAGGTGACTCAAGAATGAATTCCCAATTTCACTCTATGCATGGTGTGAAAATGGCTTGAACTAACCTCTATGTCTATCCTTGGTATCGCAAGTAGGGGTCAGAGTCTCCCTTGTGGCATGGTAAAACCACCATTCCATCAATCCCTTCTAAGGGGTATCACATAGGGAACTAGCGTCACTAGTCTTAAGGTAAAATAAATAATGCTCGATAATCATATACCAATAATAACTAGTGTCACCCCCAACATGTTTACAAAGAATTTACAATTCTAATAAGAAGGTACTAAGAGTCCATCAAAGGGGTCCTAAGTCACAACCCCTTGTATCACCCTCAACACTAAGGTGAAAGAATTTAAATAAGAAATCCCTTTATAAAAAGTCCAACTAAAAGGTTGTTTTATTTAATTCAAGAATTTATATCATAATATGAATAATGGACAAGGAATTCCATAGGGAAATCCATTTATGGAATAAGGTATAAGGAAAAATCTCTTGGACATTTCAATTAGTTCAATTTTATTAATTATATCAAATAATTAATTGTAAGTAAACATCCTCAAGGGAATTAAAACAAATAATTAAGAAGGTAAAATATGACTCAAAGGTTAAGCACACCCATTTGGGTGAAATTAATCAAGGTGATCAGCCTGAGGGATGATTCGTCACTAACTTAGGTTGAAAATGAAAAAAAATAAGGATTTCTATTTAATTTAATTAGAAATTACGAGACATATTTGGAAAGGTCCATCTCACAGCATAACTAAACATAATATATAAAACAATAAAATTATGGAAAATAACGTAGACCACCTACCTTATCCTCACAGTGCTTCCCTCATCCAGCATCAACCTTTGATTCAGTCTTAAATAAAAGAAATGGCCAAACGCTCTAAAAATGGGGGAAATGAGATTTCACTGAGATAGAGAAACAAAGAGGAATAGGGACTTGAAATATAAGAGAGAGGATCAAATATTTTACTGTTATCTTTCCAATGGATCTCACAATGAGAGATTTGGTCTCCAGATATGGGAGATAACAGATAACATAGGAGGAAAGGAGAGGAGGGCTTTGAGCATGAGAATAATAGAAGTTCACTGGAGAAGGATAAGGAGAAATAAATAAAGGGGTTAAAACATTAAATATGGGAATAATTGTAAATTCTCCCTCAAATATAGGGATGCATGTTTTGGCTACACAGTTGGCCAAACAGTGTACCAACAGTGAGCCAAGTTCTACTTCAAAGGGGAACCCCGCACAACTAGAAGCATAGTTTGTCTGACCATGTGAAAACTATGTGGAATCTATCTATACCAAGGGTATGAAATCACAAATAACCATTCACTTGTGGTAACACAGTTACAGAAAAAATATGTTCCCCAACACCTCACTTTCTGTAATCGCAGGGGTAGAAAAACCATGTGGGTTTTGCGGCACGATTTCTACTAACTGTGCAACCTAGTATTTTTCTTTAATATTTGGGGATAAGAGATCCAAACAAGACCCAAACACCCCTAATACCTCCTTTAATACCTTATCAAACATTATTAGGGAAAAAATAAGGAATTTCAATAAAAAACAAATGGATCATACCTTTGGAAAAAAACTGGGACGTTACAACCTCCCCACATTAAAATAACTCGTCCCTGAGATTCCCTTTAGAGGGTGGTAAGAAATATTCTTAGAAAAGTTCAAACCACTACTCATATAAATCAGCCTCCTACTCCTAGGTCTCATCATGTACATGTTCGTGCTTTCATTAAACCTAGACCATATGAAATAACTTGCCTGATAGAGTCTTTATGCTCCGATCAGCGATACTTATTGGATGCTCCTCCAAGGACGCATTTTCATCCTGCTCAATATCATTCGGGTCAAATGAATGAGAAGGGTCAGAATGATACTGTCGAAGCTGAGATACATGGAAGATTTCATACATGGAATGGTACCTACGAGGAAACCACAACTTATAGGCTATTAGCCTGACTCTCTCCACTATCTCAAAAGGATCGATATATCATGGTGATAACTTTACCTATCTTAGGATTCATATAAGAACCAACCTAGGTGATACATGAAAAAATACTTGATGTCCCACCTTTAAATTTAGGGGTCTATGATGATGATTGGTATAATAAGTTTTCCTGGTGTAATCAGTATCCATAGGCTTCTGAATCAGTTGGACTTTCTATGAAGTCTCCTGAATAAGATGCGGACCTAGTAGAGCTACCTCACCAACCTAAAGCTATGAAAGAGGTGAAAAAAAGGTCTACCATAAAGGGTATCATATGGAGCCAACCAAATCATTCCATGAAAGAAGTTGTTTTAGGAAAACTCAACCAAATGAACATGCTTTTACCATAAACCTCTAAAATCAAGGATACATGACTGAAGAATATATTCTTACAGCTGAATCATTTGATCGGACTACCCATTGGTTTGAGGGTTATATGTTGTACTCAAGAGAACCTGCAAACCCAGTGCCTTTTTGCAACTGTTGATATAACCAATAATTAATAGGATCATCCTTTTCTACAATTATCAAATTGGGAACACCATGAAGTTTCACTATCTCTTAAATATAAATACATTATATCTCATCAATAGAGAAGATATCCCAGACCAGTAAGAAGTGTGCAAACTTAGTCAACCTATTGACGATCATCCATACTACATCGCTACCTAAGGGGGATCTCAGAAATAGCATCAAAAAATCCATGGAAACATATTTCTATTTCAACTCAGGAATGGGTAGAGGCTGTAGAAGTCCTACAGGTCACTGATACTTTTCCTACACCTACTGATAGGTGGAACACCGAGTGATAAATCCTATAATATTACTCTTAATACATGGACACCAATACCAATAGTGGATATCCATATACATATTTCTAATCCTAAGATGAACTTCACAAATAGAGGCATGTGATTCCATCATCAACTATTTCTGTATATCTGTAGGCACCCATACACAGCCACATAAGAGTATGCTTTCACTCCCATCGACAAACCAACCAGGAGGTGGGTTCTCACCCATGCCCCCCTAAGGAAAAATCCCACAGAATTAGATAACTAACTCATTCGTATCCACTCTATAAGAGAGTATGTCATTACTAGAGATTCTATGACTAATTACCTATGTTGTTTCTAAACCTCTAGGTTCATGTCAAAAAATATCCATCAACTACCATTCACATCTAGCCTCTTTAATGTATTACATTTGAGCCTTTCGGCTCAAGGAATCTACTATGGTATTTCACATTTTGGGTGTGTAAGTAATCTCAAAATCAAATGATTATAGGTATTCCACCCACTTGCATTGTATCAGATTCAAGTATTGTTGTGTGGAGATATATTTGAGACTTTTATGGTCCATGTCGATAATGAACCACTCAACCAAAAAGTAGTATCTCCAATAGTTTAGAGCATGAACTATTGATTCTAGATCGAGGTCATGCATAGGGTAATTTATCTTATGAGGCCTCAACTAGAGATACCCATATGCTACAGACTGATCACCCTACATGAGAACTGCACCTAGCCTGATTCCTGAATCATCACAGTAAACAGTATAACTTCTTCGCATCTCTAGAATAATCAGGATCAACACTAGAGTGAGTATTCCATATAAATCATTAAAATCTATCTGACAAGATTCAATTAATTAAAATTTTACACCCTTCTTGGTCAAGACCGTAAGAGGTGACTCCATGCATGAGAACTCCTAGATGAATCTCTTGTAATAGCTATCCAGAAGACACAATAATAGAATTTCAAACAAATTCATTGGATTCTATCAGGAAATGAAAATTCTAACATTCTATGGGTTAATAAATATTTCATACTATAATATTATATAACCCAATAAGTGAACCTTACTGATCCAAAGGTGGCATTTGTTGAGCTTCACATAGAGCTAGTACTCTCTTAGTGTATTCAACACGATCTCAAGGTTATTATCACAGTTTTTTCTGGTGAGAGAATACACTAATATGTTGTATATAAAGGATACCATAAAGTAATAAATATATGGGTGGAAAACCTAATTCATCAAATACATGAATACTTACAGTAAGTTTTTCATACCCAACAACATGACCATATACTCGTATAAGTTATACCTGCTCTGGAATGAAGTACATGGTATATATGATGGCCTCACATGAACCTGATGGTAGAAAAACATTGAATCAATATTGGAGAATAATTTTGATCCTATGATATAGTAGAAGAGTTAGTTTATACGAGGAAGTGTATACTAGTTCTTCATGGTAAGCTGGTTCAGTAGGCAGTAATACTCGCTCAATCTAAGGGTACCATCCACCTTCATGAAAAAAGGACTAGTGAACTCCTTTAAGATGTTATGGGTCAGATAAAAACCTTAGCCACTAGATCTTCAAGCTTCCTTTTATGTGTTTGGAGCACTTTAGGTTCCATCCTAAAAGGAAGAATTGACCCTGGTGCCCCACCAAGAACAAGCTTTATGGTTAACTTGATCTCTCTCTCAAGAGGTAATACAGAGAAATCATCATGAATACATCCCTCAAATGATCCACAACATAAAGATATTCTATGAGCTTCATTCCCTATTCACTTATAAATAGACTGTCCATCCGAGCTATCACTCTGCCTATCCCAGTATGCTTGAGTCCAGCTTAACTTTCATGTATATACCACTTACCCCTTGAAAGGTGGATTATCAAAAATCAATAAAAAATGAAGGCCTTCGGGCCATTGAAGGTTATGTATATACGTATTACCCTTAGGTGATGTGAAATATACCCAATAATGATAAAAATCCACCTAGGCTCAATAAGGTACAAGACATTCCATATTGATAATGATGTCAAAATCCATCATCTTGATGATAAATAAACTCCAAAAAATGTTACCCACCTATTTTAATGGTGAACTCCTTATACTGGCATATACACTTGACCAGAATTCCTATCGGTGTTTCAATAGTCATAACTCCACTAGATTAATCTATCATGAGGACCAAACATCCTATAGTTGTAACAGATATAAAAGAGTGCAATTCACCTATATAAAAAAGGGTTGAAACTAGAGTAAAGGCTATACAAATAGTACCTCTAACCGTGGATGACCCCAAAATATACTCATATGGCATATGATTCACTACATAAATATGGAATGTACCTTGACCCTGAGATGCTACCTAAGTAGCATGAGGAGGTCAAATCTGATGATGTTGAAACTCTATGGCCTCAACGCCTTGTCCACAACCACCTACTCAAACCAAGTGGCCTGAAGAGAACTAACTTTCATCTTGGTATGGTGTCACTGATCCTACAACTGAAGGCGGTGCTGGCATAAAACCCTACTCAATTGGAACTAGATTAAAGGATCAATAGAAACACTAGAGGTGACTCATCCTTCCACAAGATCGACACTTGATCTGGTTCCTCATACACTGGGGATTTTCATTGATTATCATTTATCATTGGTGACACACCACATAGTTGTCAGTGTGTGCCACCTGGCTGGTAATACCCCTGCAGGTAGCCTTGAAATATCTCTTTCTAATGTGGGATAAACAACTACTCTTCCTATAAGATGAAATTCCCTATTTAATGTCTTCTGATTCCCTTAGGTTCCACTCATTAATGAGGTCCTGGTTTACTATCTATGAAATAGTGGTTAGCTAGAAGTTTTTCACCTGTGCGTGGATGGCATATGCAAGCTTGTCCTTGAATATCCTCATAGTAGTAAACCTATCACCAATCAGGGTTTGTGAAAATTTTCTATAATTTGGTGAAGTGATCTTAGTATTCCATAACTGAAATGTCACCTTTCTGAAGGTTCATAAACTCTTGAACATGATTTTTTCTCAAGGTTTGAGGAAATAAGTAGTCAAACAAGGCTATCTGAAAGTCCACCATTACCATAACCTGATGTCGATCATCTTGAGTAAGGATGTCCCGCCAATTCTTGGAAGAGTCACATAATATATAGGTCATGAGCTTGAATCTCTTCTCTAGAGGCATCTAGATGTTATTGAAGATAGAAAACATAGCCTCTAGCCACAATTAAATATCCCTATGTCCTCCATCCACCGAAAAGGTGAGAGGATACTATTACTGAAACTCGTAGGAAAACTATTTTATGGTAGGTGTAGGTCGATGTACACCCCAGACAGACTCTATAAACAGATGAAAATTACCATGGAATTGAGAATCGACACCCAGTGGAGGAACTATACGAGGTTCTTAATATAGAACTATTGGAGGTACAATGGGTGGATCACAGCCTGCCACCTCAGGATTATTCTCGTCACCACTCTCTTAGAATATAATATTAGGTCATCGTAGTGACATAGATATGCAATTATCAAGAGTATGCCTCAAATAAGATATAAATGGATATAGAAATCCAGAAAGATAAGACCGGTACAAGTCCTACGTAAAAGGACGTCAAAACCTTCAAAATGCTTTAGGAACTGGGTCTGGATGATAAAAAAGGAGACATAAATATTATAGGAGACATGACCTACTGCCCACTACTAAGGACAGGTCAGGGTCAAGTTCTCATAACACCCATTTAAGTGGTTCATTTCATTTTAAAGTTCATATTCATTATAATTTATTTAGATTCATTTTTATTTATTGGTTTATAGAATCATAATACAGTAAATTAAATTACAAATTTTAATTTATAAATCCCCGTACTCTTTATAAATTTAAATTGGTGCGTCAAATTACCATATCATGACTTTCACACTAGACAAAGGGTTTAACAGTCCATGGGATGTATTTTGATTGGAAAAGTTTCCATTGGAACCCACCAATAAAACCAAAAAATGTGGAATTATTGGTCAATTGACCCAATTATATCATCATGGAGAATACTATAACACTCCAAGGCATAAAAAATAAGGAACCTCAACAATCACATGAAATATAGGAAATACATGTAGGAAAGTAAATAAGGCATGTAATAATGTATGACACGCAAGACCTATGGTGCCTAAGATGATGCATGAATTTGATACTCACTCATATGATTAGGTAAAGGTAAATGATATCCCATAAAAATAATAACATTTAAAAGAAAGTATGTTTCCCAATAGTGAAATCTAGTCAACTGTAATGGAACAAAAAATAACATCATTTACCTATCCTAGGTAATTTTTGTTTCCCTTGTACATGGGGTAGATACTCCTAGAAATAAGATCATTACCAAATTCCAATACCCTAGTATCCTATTTAAACCCAAACAATACTTTAAAATGGAAAATAGTCTTTGATACCACTTTGTAGCATCCTTACCCGGTTTCCACTCAACAGTGCCTCAGGTCGGTGGCAATAAGATCTCAAGAGCACCTCCCTAGATGCCAGAGGTTTCCAACTAGTAGTGAGGGCCTAGGGTGTGTTCATGGGGAGACTATTACCTCATAGATCATAATGAGAACAAAAAAATATAATAATAATAAATAGCAGAAGAAGAAATAAGAAATAGATGGAAGAAAAAAATAATATTAAACATGACAGCTAATAACAATAAGTGGAAGATGAATAATAAACCGATACCAACTGATGATGATGATATAAAAAATGAATATGCATGGGGTAGTGGATATATGCATATACCACATTCTAATAAAATATACAAAAAGTTCAAAAACCTATACATCTAGCATTTTGAGCATAGGCTTGGTCCTCTACCCCCATAATCCATCCTGAACTAAAAAGCTAGCATTGAAAGCTAGCCTCTTCCCTCTATCCATACTTTCAATCTTGAAGTTTATTCGGGTACCAAAGGTGTCCCAAGTAGGGTATGAGAAAAAATCCCAGTAGTCCACCATTGATGGTGTCTAGCTCAATTAATTTGTGTAATATAAAATGAATAGTGTTCCATAATTAATAAATGAAAAATAGAAATAAAAAATAAATAAACTGAATTGGGTTCCAATAAGACACCCATCTAATTTACCTACATCAGACTAAGCTGGTGATTATAAACCAAGATAACTTGAAAAGGAAAAGTCAGTAATATAATGCTGTAATAATATAGACTATACCCAATCTTGTGATTGGGATTGGCGGACAAATCCCCAAGTATCTAATACCAAATGTTCATTTAATTTTACTGTCAAATGTTTACATTATTTTTAATTAAGTTAAAACCTATTTATATAATATTGTGAGTCACCCTGAACCCATCCATGTAAATTCTAAAAGAATCCCAAGTATCACTCTTGGATATCAATATAAATCCAATTCCTAAGGAGTCCATCCAAGGTGACTCAAGAATGAAGTCCCAAGTGTCACTCCAGGCATGGTGTGAAAACAACATGAACTAAAATCAGATTCCATCCCTAATATCACACATAGGGGATAGAATCTTAGTTATGTAATGGTACAAACATATTTCCATCATGCCCATCCAAGGGGTATCCCCTATGGAACAAATGTCACGTGTTTGAAGGTAAAATTGATAATGCTCAGTGATACCTTTTGAGACATAGCTAGTGTCTCCCCTGACATGTTTACAATGCATTTAAAATTATAACAGGAATCCACAAAGAGTCCTTCCAATGGGTCCTTAGGTTGGAACCCCTTGTATCACCCTTGAAACTAAGGTGAATGAATTTAAATAAGAAATTAATTTATAAAAATTATAACTAAAAGTTCATTTCATTTAATTAAAGCATTTATATCATAATAAGCATAATGTTCAAGGCATTCCATAAGGAAATACATTTATGGCATAAGGTACAAGGAATAGTCTCTTAGTGATCAACTCAAGGGGTTTATTCACCACTGACTAGGGTTGAAAATTCCATGGTAAGGATTTCCATTTAATTTAATTAGAAATTATGAGGCATCGTTGGAAAAGTACAGATCACAGCATGGCAGTGCATAATATATAACTCAATGTAATGGGGGGAATAAATATATACCACCTACCTTAGCCTCATAATGATTCCCTCATCGAGTTTCGACCTTTGATTTCGGATAAAACAGAATAAATTGAATAAATAATCAAATGCCTTGGAAATGGGTAAAATAAGTTTGCATAGAGATAGTGAAATAGAGATGTATAAAAACTTTAAATAGAAGAGAGATGATTAAATATCTTACCCATAGATTTCCAATGGATCCGAAAGCAAGAGATTTGGTCGCCAGATGAGAGAGATAGCAGAGAATCTTGGAGGAGGGGATATGAGGGCTTCAAGCATGAGAAGAGGAGGAGTCCTCTATATAAGGAGAGAGAGAGAAATAAGAAAAGGGGTTAAAACATTAAAGAGGGGAACAATTTAAATTCACTCTTAAATAAAGGGGATCATGGTTTGGCCACATCATTAGCTAAACCATGCCCCAACCATGCACCAAGTTCTGCTTCAAAGGGGCACCCACTCAGCTAGGCACACAATTTGTATAAACATACGAAAAATGTATGGAACCTATCTATATTTAGAGTTTGAAATCATGCATGGTCATTCACCTAGGGTCACATAGTGGTAGAAAAACCGTGTGGCCCCATCACCCCATTATCTTCAAATGCACGGTTAGATACACCATGCAGGATCAATATCATGGTTTCTACTAACCATGCAACCCAAACTAATTCTTTAAAATTTGGGGCCCTCATGCTCCAAATGAGGCTTAGACATCCTCAAGAAATCCTTAAATCCCTTAAGAAACATTATCAGGGACACAATTTAAAAAAAATGATCTGTACTACTAAGAAAAGCCGAGACCTTAAATTCTTGTATAAAACACTCATAGACATGGTTTCCACAATGCAATGAACCCCATCTAATCTCAGAAAGAATCACAACCTCCATTTTAATGTTTTATTTTTTTTAAGAGTAGTACAAATCATAATAAGAATTTATTTTTAGTATTTACATTTTAAATTTTTTTGACAATATCCAAAATTTTCCATGGTAAAATATCATTTGATGGTTTTCAAATATCACATGGGGATCTAAAATTCATACAAATGTTATCTAATTATCAAAAAGGAAAATAAAATTTAATACACATATGATGTTTAATTTTACCAAATTTTCAACTCTTGAAATTTTCTACATGCTAGCTCAAATGAAAAATTAGATCTCAAATACCATACAAGGTACATGAATTTTGTATTTCAATCATATAAAATGTCTTATGCATAACTGAATTCTATTACATGGCCCCAAAATCTCATATAAAAATCTCAATCAGCAAACATGTAGATCAACCTTTCTATGAAACTTAATATATAAAAATTTATACCTTTAACAGCCCATAATTAAGAGTTTAATTAAATGGATTTAATTTTCTTACATTCCCATGATCTTTTAGGTATTTATTTTTAGTTAATTATTAATAAATATAACAAAAAAACCTTACAAAAATGTCAAAATTTCAACGAAATATCCATTTTCCTATAAAAATAGGATTCTAAAATTCAAACTACTGTTTTATTCAAATTTTTTTTCTTATTTTAATAAAAATCCCCATAGTAGAAAGATAGAATTTGATATAGTTATTATTAATATTTAATCCCTTTAAAAACATTTTAAAATATAGGATGAGCATAGAAAACTTAGTAATGGATACAAAAAGAAAGAAACCCATTATTCCTATTTGAAATTCATGAAATATGATAGAAAATTTTCTTTTCATATAATTAATATTAATCTCAAATATCTATTTACTTACCCAAGAAATCAACATAACCTCCCAAAACCTTCTATAAAACATCACATAAGAAATATTTAAGGAAAAATAATAATCGTGATTTTTTATTATAAATCATGAAAACTCATGAAAACATGTTCTTGAAAACCATAATTTTTACCCTTAAAAGCGGTATGAAATTTCTTTTTTGAATAAACTCATTATCCAACATTGTGAAATAGAAATAGTTTACAAGAATATATAAGTAACATATGTAACTTGTGACAACATATTTATATCACTATTACAATCACTCTTATAAGAACTATTACAAACAGAACAACCTACTGGTTAATTCCAACATAAATTCCATATTGAACAAAACCATTAATTAATACATTGATAAGAAATATCAGGCTCAGAAGTCATCCTTAAAAATATAAAATGAATATTAAATAAATAAAACACATAGTGTCTTTCATTTCTTTTATAAAATATCATAAAATATTCTATTCAACACATATACCATAGCACTTTTGGGATTCATGTAAAAATAAGTATAAAAACCAATTTTGTTTGAATACTCATAAAATGAAAATTTCCTAGAATAATGGAAAATATTAATTTGATTAAAAAATGAATGAAAAATATAATATTAATATTCTTATAGAATAATGGTCCTTACATTGTGAAAATTTTCTCTTTCCATATATGTTAAAAAAATATTCCTTTCAAACATTTTTAAAATATGAAAAAATAACCCATTTGAAATTATTTAAAATAATTATTTTAATTATTTATAAAGAAATTAAAATATGGTTTATAATGAAATTGAAAATATATTTTAGTATATTAAAAAAATACATATTTTCTTAACAAACATGGATATGGAATAAAAAGAAAAGAAAAATTTTAAAATTTTAAAATAAAGTTTTAAATAAAAATCCCTATCCCTGAGTCCAGCTCTCCACACTCATACTTTAGCTCACATATAATAAAATTATATTAATTTTAAACTTGATTAAGAACATTTTTTAGGTTTGTTACATTATTATTATCTCTTTTATGTAATTTTTTTTATTGATTATTATATTTTTACTAAATTAGTTACATTCATGTCAAATATTTTGAGGATGTTCGGTTGATAATCCCAAAATAACTTCCATAGGTTGACCATGGTAAAAAATTTCATCATTAAAAAAAATAAAGTATTTTTATGGTCATATATGTATATTTTTTATAACCTAAATACAATTTTATTACTAGTTTTAAAAAGAGTGCATGAAAAATGAATCACATCACTTCATGGAGGTGGTAGTCCACACATACTAATGATCAACATTATAATTTTATAATGGATGGATGAGTAAGAATGTAAGTAATATATTATATATAAATAATAACAATTATTTATTGAATAAAATATATATTAATTAAATGAATAACTATACTTATGATGTGGTGATGAAAAATGAAAAACTTCACTTCGTGGAGGTGGTAGTCCATACATACAAATGATCAAAGTTTTTATTTCCCATAGGATTGAAAAGAAGATGAAAAGGGGTTGTTACTTTAACATAATAAAATTTTAGTATATTAAATATAATTATGTTATTTAATCAGTATGGTTAAAGAATATTTTATGAAGTTAGAAGAAGAAATGAACTTGGAAACACCCAGTTAAGAGTTATAAATATTCTTTGAAAATGTTCTTTGGATCACACATTAAGCCTTAAATGTTTGGTTATTTGGAAGGAACAGGATCTCTAGGACATGGAGAGGTATTTTGGTAAGGTAATTTGGTATGGATTGGTCAATATAAAAGGCTCAAGTTGTGTTAATAAGAGAGAAAAGTGTGTACTCTTTTATATGTGAGGGGATTGGCCCTCTTGTAATTATTCAGTGATTTAAAATAATATAAAGTATTATTTATGGTAAAGTGGTAATTAAAAAATTAAAATTAAAATTTAAGGTTATAAGGTTTGAATTGATATCATAAAATAAAAATTATGATATTTTTTGATCTTATAATTAGATTTAACCTTAATTAACTCGTATTACCATTTTCATAGTGGTGATAACATTTTTACCAAGGTTATTATTCATAATGGCCAAAAATGATATTGAACTCATTACTAAATTAGAACATCATGATTCAAAATATGAAAACTATTTTTCAATATTCAATCTATGTAAGTGATATAAATTAATTTTAATTTAATAATGAAAAATGAAATGATTTTTTTTAAATATGTATTTTAAGCCTTAAAATGAACATACACCAAAACAAAATATAATGAAAATTATTGAAGTCTTAATTATATTATTTTAAATAAAAGGGATATTAAATTAATTTAAAATAAATAAATAATATTATGGGTCTTTTAAATTAATTAATTTAAACAAAAATGACAGTTTTTTAAAAATAGGCATTTTCATTATTCACCCAAAAATCAATATTTTAAGACAAATCCCAAAAAACCACTATAAGATAAAATTTATTTCTTGATATAAAAATTAAATTAAAATTTACCAAATTCAAATTCAAAATATTTTAATTTAAATTTTAAATAAAACCGTATAATAAATGGAAACCACTTTAGTCAGAATAAAACTATTTCATTTTTATTGAAAAATTACTTAGAATTATTATAGTGAATATGACTCTATATAATTTAATCCTGAATATTACTAATACATGAAATTTATTTATTATTAACATTAATTTGGTTTTCAAAATATTCTCATCTTAAACATATTGCATCTTCAAAATTTTACTCATCACATAAACTGCTAGGGTTTATTTATCTCACAACCTTTTCAGGTTCCCATGTTGCTTATTATATCACATGGGTTTTCCATAAAACCTTAAAAATGAAAGTTATGATATTCCATAACACCTTCTATATATTATCAAGAATCTTCATTATCCTTTCCAATTAAATAATATTCTCTTATAACTATTCCACATCAAGGAGTGAAATAAGATATGCATCATGTACATATTTCCTTAACAAAGAAACATGAGAAAAATCACGTACTTGATAAAAACTTGGAGGTGAAGCTTCTTAATAAGAAACTGATCCCACCTTTTTCTAAATTACATACATACTAATAAACCATTGGCCTAAGTTTCCATTCTTACCAAATTACATGAAACCTTTCCACAAAAATATTTCAAGAAAGACATGATCGCCTACCTCAAATGAAATATGTTTCCTCTTGTTATTTTCATAACACTTCTCCCTATTTTGATCTTATCTCATGTTCTTCTAAATTATATTTACCCTCTAAACCATTTCTTTTACCAATTATTTTCCTAAAATTCTATATTATGAAACCTATTTCTATATAATTACTCAAAAGCTTTCATTTATATACTTGAATAAAGTTTTTACTATAAGAAAATTCTACTAAAGAAATACGTTGTTCTAATTTCCCTCGTAATCTAGTGAGCATGACCAAATCATATCCTCAAAAGTATTAATTGTATGATCTGACTATCCATTTTATTGATAATTAAAATCTATATTGAAACTTATCTCATTACCTATTGACTTCTAAATCCCATTTTTTTATGTAAATCTAGGATCATAGTAAGATACAATAGAGAGAGGGAATGTATATAATATGACTATCTATTTTGGGTAGAGTCTAGAAAGATGATCCAAAGAAATAATATCTTAAATAGGAATAAATTGTGAAGATTAATCAAAAAATAAAAACAAACCCAAATTTCATTATTAACTTGACATGTATTTAGAAATACCACAATAAAATATATGGATATATTATACCTTTTCCATTCAAGCACTAGAAATGACTTAAGAATCCCCTATGATAGTTCCCACTCAGCTTTAACCTATTAAAAAATCAATTATTTCTTGGTGAAATTTGATATATAATATTCTAGAAGGTCTCTATACATATTAGTTATTCTAGGATAAATAGAAAATAGATGGCTATAAGTTTCACTAAAAAATTCATTTTACAATTGGGAATCACTAAGTATAAAGAATCACTATCCAAATATCACGACACTTTATTTTCTAATGTTAAATTTATGAAACCTACCATTCTTGAAGATCTCCACTTTTCCTTACAAACATTGATCTTACTTATGAGTATTCGTAATTCTATATGACATAGATGCTTTAACTAACACATGAACTAACATAGAAGGAGTTACTACAAACACAATTTCTTTTCCAACATTCATTAAATCATTAACCAGAGGATCATGTTCTAAATGTATCATAAATAATGATACATTATGTTTTCATATCAAGGAAACAAAAACTTGTTTTCTTTACTTGGATGATAGAGAATCGTGCAATAATAACCTTTTATCAGTTCCATAATCTTCTCTACCATATAATCAACTATTTTCAGCGAAACTATTCTTTAAAATTTTATGATCAATATATATTTTAAAATTTATCCCATTTAAAAATTTTGTCCATATTTTTAAAGAAAAACTATTATATCTAATTCAAGATCATGCATAAGATAATTATACTCTTGGATTTTGAATTGTTGTCAAACATATGAAATTAATTGATCATATTATATCAATACACAACCAATTACCTTCAAATAAGTATCAATATAAATTAAAAATTCATTATTTATTAATAGAAAAGATAACACTGGAAAATTAAACATTATGTTTTTTTCAATTTTAGAAAACATTTATCACACTCTATTTTATATGAATTTAACTCTTTCGAGTTAATTAGTTAGTGAGATAGATATCTAAGAAATTATTTTATCAAATAATTGATAATATCCCACTTATCCAAGAAAACATAAAATCTTAGTGACATTTTTATGTCTTAGACACTCTTTCACCACTATAGTTTTATCAGGATCAAAAGTTATTTCATATTTAGAAACGATTTCTATAGAAGGAAATCTTATGTAAAAAAATTCAAATCTACTAAATTTTCAATATAAATTATATTGTTTTAATGTCTATAAAAAATCCTTAGATTGTTCTCATGTTCCTTATAACTTCTAGAATAATCTAAAATTTCATCCATAAAAACCACCAAATGTTTGTCCAAATATTCATGGAAAACATTATTAAAAATATTCATGAATATAGATGGTGCATTAGTAAACTCAAAAGGTATAACCAAAAAATCATAATGTCCATACCTAGTACTAGATTCCATATTTGGAATATCTTTCAAATTTATTTTCAGCAGATGATATCCAAAAATAAGATCGATATTTGAAAAATACCACGGTCCATCAATATTTCAGTACTTAATTCGATGGTCCTACATTTTTAACATAGTAGTAAATTAATTTTATACACCCGTATACTTACAATATTACCTATTCCCATCATTAATTATTTTATTTGGACACACATCACTATAATGTCCCATATCATTTCATTTAAAACACATCACAACCTATTTATCATATTTATTCTAACCATTAACATTATTCGTTTCTATGTGGAGGGTTTTTAGGTGTTTTCGATGGGGAACTATCGAAGCGCGCTGCAACGGTCGACAAACCCTAACTTGTTTCTCTGATTTTCCCTAGATCTATTGATGGCTGGCTTTGATCCAGCTTGAGAGAATGCCTATCCCACTGCCACTGTCTCCATAGATCATGATTCTAAGAAAACCGAAGTCAGATCCGCTGAAACCCCTCTTCGCATTTTTCCTATCTCCTTTCGCGATGCTTTGAAAGGAGTGGATCTGAGCGAAGCAAAGGTATGTAAACAACCTATTTTCAGAAAGATTGAGGATGGCAGTTTCTTGGTTGATGCAGATCCGGAAGCCATTGTTCCAATGGAACAGCTGTGCAAATTCTCTATTATTGGCCAAATCTCATACAATACAGGAGATCGGCCTTGGTCTCTGCTTGAACTCAAAAACCGGATTGCACATTGCTGGGGCTTCTCTAAATGGAAGATGGTTCCTATAGGTAAAGGGTATTATCACATCTTATTCAACACACAAGTCCAGCTTGATCAGGTATGGAAATTTTGTAATTTGCATCTTAAGCCAGGCTTTTTTAGGATTTTGGATTGGGATGCTGATTTTAAATCTTTTACTCACAAAAACTCGATGGCACATGTTTGGGTTAGGATTTATAGACTTAATTGGTTTTATTGGCATCCAAAAAATTTGAATGATATAGCTTCATGTATAGGTTCCCCTATCAAAATAGATCATAGAAGTCTGAATGGTGACCTTGGTTTATATTCTAGATTAATGGTTGAGGTCAACATGGCTAGTGTTTTACCAATTACTATTAGTTTCAATACAACTACTAATAGAATTGAAATCACCATTGAGTATGAAAAGATACCTCCTTTCTGTGAGGTGTGCAAAATGATTGGGCATAATTTTTCCACATGCAGGGTGGCTAGAAAACAAATGGATCCCCCTATTAATAATGATTGGAAAGAGTTTGCTTATGGTAAAAAAGGAAAATTTAATATTGATAACTCTGATCACTCTAAAAAAAAGCAAGATGTTTGGGTTAAAAATCTTAATGATCCTGCTTCTCTAAAAGTTAAATCTTGGGGTGTCTTAGTTGATGAAGAAGAAGCCTCTCACAGGAATGAATCTACTGATTTGGGTTTAGAGGCCATAGTGGTTGGGGAAGCTGGAAATAGCATTGATAAAAATCCTCCCACTGTCCCCAACACATCTTTTACTGCTTCTACTTCTGGAGTTGTAATTTTACAAGAAAATGTTAATAAGTTCTTGGAGGTCTCACCTCCTTCGGCCCAGGAAGGCACTTCTGATGTTTTCTCTAAAGAACATGGTGTGAAGGGGATAATTCCAGACTCAGGTAATCCTGTATTAGAGACTTCTATTGCAAATCCTGTTATCTCTAATTCTGATATGACTAGTTTAGAGCAACACTTATCTATTACTAATGCTGGTGCTTCTATATTTGCTCATAATACTACATGTGTTTCTGATTCTTTTACACAGCCTATTACTGTTTCTGCTAACTTAGAAATCCCCAAGCCTTCAGCTGACTTACATAATGCTACACTGTCAAATCTGCATACAAAAAATCATAATCCTGTAGCTCTGCCAGTTGTTATTATTTCTACTCCTGTGCCTGAATATGCTCAAGATGCTACCTCATGTTTGGTTAGCAGGGGGAATCCAGTTTACCTATTGGAAAACATAAACCTGCTTCTAATTTCACTCCCACTACTGATCCTCAGATTCCTGAGGGTTTGATTTCTATTTTACATATTGACAACTCCAAATCTTTATCATATTCTGACTCTGTCTTGGTAGAGGCTATGACACACTCTCATTCTGAACATTCCTCTGCTCATGCAGCTATCTCCATGTCCAGTCCTCATTCCTCTTCTGACATGGCCACTCCAGTTGATATGGATGCGCCACAATCTCTTTATGATCAGTCACCTGTTCATGGATCTATGCGAGAGTAGCCACTGGATAGGTCTAAAATTAAGGACCCTTTACCCCTATCATAAATCCTAACTCTAATCCGAGAGAAAATGACTTGCAAAACTCTGCAAACCAAGAGCCCAAACTGGATACCAAACAAAATCCCCCATCCTCCCCAATGGTCACAAGATCTCAAGGGATTAAAGGTGCTGGGAAATCAAAAAATAAGAAGGGTTCTAACCCAAAACCCAATTAGTAATGAATTCACTATATTGGAATTGTCAAGGTGTGGCTAATCAAGACACCTCCATCACTCTTAGAAGGTTTTTAAACACTCACAAACCTATGTTTTTTGCTATTTCTGAATCGAAAGTTACTTTCAATACGAATTTCTTGAGGTTTGGTTATCTCAACTACAATTTCCTAGGCTCCTGCAAAATAGATTCTCACTCTGATTCTATGTGGATTTTTTTCCATACCTCTTTGAAAAATGTCAATATTTTTAGATCTTCTGATCAACACTTTACTTGGAATTTTTCATGGAATGATTGTCATATTTTTTGTACTATGGTTTATGCCAAGAATAGATATCAAGATAGAATAGACTTGTGGAATGATCTTCTTGATTTGGATAAATGTATTCAATCTCCTTGGATGGTCATGGGTGATTTCAATGCCATCCTCAGCCCCTATGAAAAAATTGGGCCCTCTCACCTTTCTATATAATCCAGGGAATTCAGAGTGGCTATTGAAGATTGTAATATTTATGAAATCACTCTTTCTGGAGCTAAATTTACTTGGTACAGAAATCACCATAATAAAAAGGTTGCTAGTAAGCTTGACAGGGCCTTTGTTAACATGAATATTCTTGATAACTGGGATAATATTTCTAGTGTTACTCTCCCTAGGCTCAACTCTGATCATCATCCTATTCTTGTTAGCCTTCTCACAAAAGACAAGAAATATGTCTTTAATTTTAAATTAAAAAATGCTTGGTCTTAGAACCCTAATTGTGTTGCTCTCATTCACAACATCTGGAATTCTATGAAACATCAACAGGACTCTTTTGCCTGTTTATATAAGTTGAAAACTCTTAAACAGGCCCTCAAAGGCTGGTGTAAATCATCAATTTCTCAAATTGATTTGGATATTTCCTTACTTGAGAAAGAGCTTAGTTGTTTTCAAACTCAAAACACCAACTCTGATTTCATTTTGTATCCTCAATTGGAAGTGAATATCTCCATCAAAATTAACTCCTTTCTTACTTTCAAAGATAACATTCGCAAACATGTGTTCAGGACCAAATGGATCACTGATGGTGATCGTAATTCCAAATTCTACAATTTCATTCAAAGAATTATAAAGATTAATTGTCCTCTTTCCAAACTTACTATTGATGGTGTGATCACTGATTCTGAAGAGGCCATCACGGATCATGTTACCTCTTACTTTTATAATCTTTTTAATGGCCCAGGTTTAATCA
Organism: Viscum album; assembly: GCA_963277665.1. Taxonomy (NCBI): domain Eukaryota; kingdom Viridiplantae; phylum Streptophyta; class Magnoliopsida; order Santalales; family Viscaceae; genus Viscum; species Viscum album. Next base: position 1,822,215,937 of record OY728132.1, read on the forward strand.
CTGATCTTAAACCTGATATTATTCCTCTATTGGTGGATGAAAGGGAAAATGACTTGCTTTTGAGCAATCCTCTTGATCATGAAATCAAAGACACTATTTTTAGCCTCAATCCCAATAGTTCTCCTGGTCCAGATGGGTTTAACAATGGTTTTTTCCAAAAACATTGGGACATAATTCACAAAGATGTTTGTAACCTTGTTAAAAACTTTTTCTCTCGTGGTCTACTCCTCCATGGAATCAATGCTCAATTTTTAACTTTAATTCCTAAGGTTGAGAATGCCTCTGAGATCCACCAATTCAGACCGATTTCTCTCATTAACACGATTTTCAAAATCATAACCAAAATCATTGCAAATAGACTTGCTCCTATTTGCAATAAAATTGTTTCTCGGAACCAGTTTGGATTTATCAAAGGTAGATCCATTCAAGATTGTATTTTCCTTGCCTCTGAATGCTTTAACAGTTTAAATAAAAGTAATAGAGGAGGATGTGTGGCTATCAAACTGGATATTAAAAAATCTTTTGACACGATTGATTGTAATTTTATCTTTAAAGTGCTAAAAAGCTTTGGATTTCAAGATCTTTTCATTGAAAGAATTAGGATCTTATTTCTTTCAGCTTACATTTCTATCCTTATTAATGGCACTCTTAGAGGTTATTTTAACTGTTCTAAAGGTGTTAGACAGGGTGACCCTCTTTCTGCAATCCTTTTTGTCATTGCTGAGGATTATCTTAGTAGACTCCTCAGCAGTTTGGTTGATCAAAGTAAGCTTAAACCTATACAGGTTGCTAGAAATCTTAACGCCCCCGCTCACCTTCTATATGCTGATGACATTATCCTGTTTCTAAAAGGGGACCAAAAGAATATACAGACTCTTAAGGAAGCCATTTCTCATTATGAGGAGGTCTCTGGTCAAGTGATCTCTTGGAATAAATCTTTTATTTTATTTGGTAAGAATTTTCCTATCGGTAGGAAAAATAGTATTACCAATTATTTGGGTATTAAAGAGGGTCTGATTCCCTTTACCTACTTAAGAGTTCCTATTTTCTGGGGGAGACGCAAAGCCAGTTATTTTGCTAATGTTATTGATCAGATTATAAAACAACTTTCCAATTGAAAAGGGAAATCTCTCTCCATGGCTGGGAGAATTTTCTTGGTCAAGTCAACCATTGTTTCTAAAATGGTCTACTCCCTCATGATTTATAAATGGATTGCTGGAATTTTCAAGAAAATTAATACCTATATTAAAAATTTCATCTGGACTGGATGTATTCTTGAAAGGAAGCTTGTCACCATTCCTTGGACTTCTTGTTGTAGACCTATTTACAAAGGTGGGATTGGCATAAAAAATTTAAAGCATTTCAATGACGCTCTCCAGGCTCATCTCACTTGGCATATTATCAATCCCTCTTCTAAAGAAACTAATTTTTTGTATCACAGATTTCTTTCTAAGCTCTTAAAAGGGAATATTAATTTCATTAATTCTTCCATCTGGCCATCTATCAGGGACTCTTATCATAAGATCATAGAGAAATATAGATGGATGGTTAGTGTTAATTCTTCTATTAACTTTTAGTGTGGTAAATGGTATGATAACCCCTTGATAACTTTGTTACCTTCTAGTCACATTCTTGAGGACACTAATCAAACTATAAAAGATGTTCGTCAATATCATCGTCATGATCTCCCAGATATTATTATGGAGATCATTGATAATCATTCTTTTTCTCCTGATGGTGATTTCTTGGTTTGGGAACCTGCCCCTAATGGTGTTCTATACTCCAAAATCTTTCATAAGCAGAATTTTTCTCACTTTGAATCTAGTTATATTTGGGTGAGCTAGTTTAATAAACCTTGGATTAAACCCTCCAGGCTCACCCTCATATGGTGTATTTCCTATAATAGATTTTCTACTGATACTATTCTCCAAAATTTTGGTATCCAACTTTGTTCTAAATGCCACCTATGTAACCAACACATGGAGGATGCAGATCATCTTTTCCTGTCTTGTGCGACAGCCTCTGCATTATGGAATTTTGTTTTTGATCTCTTCAATTACAGATGCTCTGTTACTGATTCTATATCTGTGTTTCTTAAAAACTGCACTAGATCTGATCTTTCTTTGCAGATCAACAACATCTGGATGGCGGCAGTGGCAGAGCTCATTCACGAGATCTGGTACGTTAGAAATGACCTTACTCATAATAATCATTCTTTTAACCTTAATGCAGGAAAATATCGAATCCTTGTAGTGATCTAGGAAGCTGCTTTTATTCAAAAAGATTGTTGTACCAACTCAGTTGGGGACTTTGAGACCCTTCGCCATCTCCGAGTTCCTGGCATTTATCCAAAGCCAAAACGCACCTTTGAGGTTTTCTAGCAGGCTCAAATGCAGGGATGGATCAAAGTTAATGTTGATGGTGCTTCAAAAGGAAATCCAGGTCCTTCCAGTTGCGGTGCTATTTTTAGAGACTCTGTTGACCAGTGTCAGGGTTGTTTCTTCGTTGGATGTGGCCACTCGTCATTGCTAGAGGCGGAACTGTTGGGTGTCATCCATGCTGTTGATTTTGCTCTTCAAAGAGGCTAGAGGAAACTATGGATTGAGAGTGATTCTTCCACCATAATTCATGCAATCTGGAATGGATGCACTCATCTGGCCTAGAAGCATACTGCTCGTTGGATGAACTGCCTTAACTCGCTCCACGAGTTTGATTATATCGCCACCCACACCTACCGTGAAGCTAACTCCGTCATTGATGCTCTTGCCAACAAAGGAATCCACCAGTGAATGACTTGGATGGAATCCCTGCCTGCTGATTTATTTGAGCTCTTTGATAGAGATTGTAAAAAAATCTCCTATTTCAGACTCTTGTAACTTTCTTGCTTTTTTAATAATGATTTGTGCTTTGGTCTTTGACCAAAGCATTACCTTTAAAAAAAATATTCTTTTCTATGTAATCAGGAGAAAATTTTTCTAACATACCAAATCAATAAAACATTCTATATTTCATAATACACTTCATGGTATGTTTCTTACTACACTTATCACAAGAGGTAAATGTAGAGAACTTACCTTTATATCTCTTAAATGAATTATTCCCTATTTCTTTCCACCTGTAATTCTTCTTATCTTTTTTTTGTAAAAGTCAACAAACTCCATCTCTTCCTTCTCAGTACTCCATAAAATTTTCTCATAGATTTTAAATTAAGTGGATTCCAAAGATCTTAAAAATTTGGTTTTAATCCCAATTATAACTTTTTAATTTTAATATCACTGTCTAGAATAAAATTTTGTGTATAAATAGAAAATTTAGTAAAATTGGCTTCATAGGTGGAAGCATATTCCTAATAATTTTTATTCAATTATAAAAATTTACTTTCCATACTAAGTAAAAAACCATAGGAAAATAATTATAAAGGAAAATATCTTTAAATAATGAACACTCCATAGCATTAATATCATCTTTCTCCTTAGTATTCTTAATTGGAGACTAGCACTAACCATCTTCTCCTTCAAAATGATAAATGGAAAGAATTACCTTTCAATATTTAGAACAAATTTAAAATTTAAAGCGGTTTTTCAAAGAATTAATCCATCATTTTACTACCAATATATTTGAGGATTCACTAAATATTAGAGGGATATATTTCATTAAACTCTACACTACATACATGTGTCTCTATAGAGTGTTCAGTTTCTCTCTATAATGGGTACCACCATTAATAACATGTGTTAATTGAGTTAAAAAAGTTACAAAATACTTTATTTCAATTCTAATTTAATTATTTTTTTATAATTAAATATTTTGGAACATGTTAAATTACATTTTTAGAGTAATTCATAGAGTCAACATGGATTTACAGGCCCCATGGAGCCTTGGGTTTGATATATTAAAAATATTAAAAATAATATATCATGCAAGTGATGTTTTTTATTAGTTTTAGAATATCTCTCAAATAGAGTATCAAATGGGAGAACATATACCACCATTAAATCTGGAATATGGGTTTTACCCTAGGAGTGACATAAGTTTGGTTGGTTTTGGGTGTTTCGGTAGAGTGAAGTTTCTAAATAATATTAGATAAAATAAATAAATAAATAAATAAATAAATAAATAATTATCTAATTAAGATTTATACCTAGAAGACACTCTATATATAACCCCATTTTGAAAATATATTGGGTTAGCTACATAAACCTAGATATTGGAGGAGATCTAACATAGATAGAAGCTTTAGGAGTGATCAAAGAGGTTTGTAGAGACAATATTGAACATAAAATATTCATCAGTGACCTCACCTAAAAGAAAGTATTCATAAATAACCAATCTGATTCAAGTTAGGTATGTAATTATTTTCATTTCATTCCTCGTTCTTGATTTTGGTGATGAAAATGAATTAATTCATTTAATAATTAATTTGCGGATTATCTTTCATTTATTATTTATATAATGTTTATTCCTAGAATTAAGAAATGATAGTTCATTTGATTACCCAATGAATTATCATATTTTCTTTCAATGAACGATGAAAAAATTGAACATTGGCCATTATTCATTTATCATTTTTTTTCTTTCATGGACTTCTATGTCTATTCTATGTGAGTTCAACATCAATGTTCATTTGAATAGTGATTCGACCCATTCTAGGAACCAAATTCATTGTATGATAGATAATGGGTTCCAAAGATTATTATTATGGGTTTAGCATTGAGGATTGAGGCATAAAAGAGGAGAGATGTTGGTGACTAATATTCTATTAACCATAAAGGATAAATATTTTGTTGAACGTGCATGTGGATGATGATAATAGGTGACAACAGTTGTTTTTATGATAAAGAATGGATAAAATTAGACTTTCACCTATCCATTGATGTTGGTAAACAAATTTTTAAGTGTTATGGATGATATTTATGACAAAATAGGAGGAAAAAATGTTTGATGAAAGGATTCTTAAAGAATCTGGTATTTCTATGAAATTAAAATCTATATAAAATTTAATTAAGAAGAACACATGATTTGTGGATCCCTTCTGCGAATCTTTAGGGATTCTATTTCAAAATAATATCAAATGACCATGTAATTCATCTACACTCCATGTGAATCATATGTCAGAAGCTTGATGTGTACCATCAAGGGTTCACAGGAATAGACATAGAAAATTTAAATGGAGACATGAAGTGTACACAAACACGAGCAATGTATATGGGCATGAGAAGATTATATAGAAACAGAAATAGAAACAGGTAAGAACAAACATAGCAGACCATGCTGTGTGTACCCAGTACAGGCAGTCCCTCATTCCATGGAAAGTTATATACCTTGTTTCTCTAAACTTGACTTTAGTTTCAGAATGGGTGAGTTCCCTCAAACCGATTCAGTATGGTAATGTTCTATTGGTCCATCCATATGAGGGTATAATGTGCAATATGGGAAAAGCTACATATACCCACAGTTTTAAACCATGGGTATAGCCCCTAAAACCCTGGGTATAGGCTATACCCATGGTTTTAAAAACCATGGACAATTGAGGTGTCAGTATAGACCTATACCCATGATTCTTATAAAATCTATGGGTATAAGTTTTGTAAATTCTTCCATTCCCATGGTTTTAATGAAACTGTGGGTATAGATATATACCCAAGATTTAAAAAATTATGGGTATATTTTTTCCCATCAAAGAACCTATACCCACAGTTATAAAAGCTATGGCTATATATTTTATTATTAGACAACCTATACCAACAGTTCTAAATACAGTGGGTATAGGTAGCTTCTTGCATTTGGCAGCCGCAACACCACTTCTTCCTTATGCTCTTGAACCTATAAATCAAATAAAACATACAATATACATTTAATGAAATAATTTTTTTTTATATTTATCATCCACCCAACAACTTTTAATAGTTTTCAAACCATATAGAATACCAAAACATACATGTACATCCATAAAAAAATCAATTCTAGTCATTACAGAACTGTACAAGTCTCTTTCCTACTAAGTAAAAAATTAAGAGGATTAATATATCCCCTATTTACAACATTCTCATCCCCAACAACATAAAAATAATCATTATAATATTCATCAACAACAATATCCTCACCAAAAACTTCATTTGGAGGAACAACATCATCAACATCATCATCTCCACCACCTTCAGCTTGATCGCCACTAGAACCCTCATTGGAATCACTTGGGGAATCATTAAAGAATGCATCGATTATATATATGAATCAATAGTATTATCAAAAAATTAGGGAAGAGATTTACTTATAACTGACATAACTTTCAAGAATTGTTAAGTGATCATTTTACTTGTTTTACACTCTTGTTTACTTATTTTTCACTCCTCTAAAGCTATTTGTTTTGCCTCAACTGCTTAGGATAGAGTGCTTTGCAGATTGTGGGACTGAGAGGCTTGAGAGGAGCCCGATAAGGACCAATACCTAGAGGGGAAAATGTTTTTACTTAGTCGACATCAGAATCTTCCCAATTGGCCATTAGGACGAAAGGCCCATTGTCCATTAGGACTATAGTAATAATATAAATTAGGACATTATTTCAATTCGGATTAAATTACCTAGCACTTCTCAGGATTAGGCATTGTAGTGCACCCTAATGTGTGTAGATATGTCTATGATTTTTTTTTTATTTTTCCCTAATTTTTCCTAAAAAAATCTATATAAGTAATAAGAATTAAATTTTATATGAAAACCATTAAATATTGGGATTATCTTAAACTCATCAGTCTTCCAATATGAAATAATTTTTTGATATTGAGTTTTTGTACAATCAGGGAATATGGGTTCACCCTCTAAATCAGAACCAACTCTACTCTTCCATCCAATATGCAACTCATGCTTATATGATCACCAAGACTCCCCAAGATCCATCAACTTTTCAGTCTTACAAGCTTCACTGTTGGGAAAGATAAACCAATTATATAATGAACATGTAAATTCTCATAAATACAAAAATAATATATATATATATATATAAATTTATAAAATTTTCTTACCCATATTTACACCCATGCTTTGTCCTTGAAGTCATTACAAAGATATCTCCATGATACCAGTTCCAAATGAATGATATCATGGTACTTGGATAAAGTGGCGATGAAAATTTCACATTGTTTAGAATTTTTACCTACCATCTACTTATCTTCATTGTAATCCACCATTATTTATGTATGGGGATTCAAGGCTTCATGCATACGAGTGCATTCACATCACCTACAAGAAGATCCCACTTATTTAGATAAGAGATAAAAAAGAATAATTAAGTCATGATACACCATGAAAAAAATGAAGTGATATAATTTGAAATAGTTATAATAAAAAACCAGATGCATGCTTCTCAATAGGCTATGATGGATCTATGGGATGTCATGTATTAGGATTCTTTGAAGAAAGTGTTTGTTCCAATGCATGATCTAGGTGATCTTCATGCACTGTATTGGAATCTAAAGGAGCTGACTCATAAGATGATGGATGCATGGTAGGAAATGGAGGTAGCACAGACATAGAAGAATATGGGTAGTATGTTGGGGGATACATCAATAGATATGGATATGGTAAAGGTGGGAACATCTATAGAGGTGGAGTATATGGGGTATGGGAAGAAGAGGATAAATGAGATGATGGAGGCATGAGTAGGAACATCCCTAGATTATCAAGAAGAATATGGAATGGTGTGGTAGATAGGGTGTCTGCTGGTGGGTCAGTGTGGGAATTGGTCTGATGGGTGCTCCGTTAAGGTCTAGGAGCATCCCTGCTTAGAACCATACTAGCCGGAAGAGAATGAACCAATGGTGGAACTAAATGTTCCTAAATTTTTTTGATAAAGAATATTAACATGACATTATATGTAATACAGAAGAAATATATTACAATTATTATACTCACTGAGGTAATTGAAGGAGGAAATGCCCGATCATGCACCTATCGACCATGATCAAATAGTCGTTCCCTTAAAAGTTCATAAGTATTTATCATAATATGAATAAGAATGAAATGTACATTTTTTAGAAACAATTTTTAAAAATCATGAATATAACATAGAAGTTTAAGAAGACATAAGAAACTTCATAACATCTTGTAGTAAAACCAAGTTATATAGTTGTCAAAAACTCTTTTTAAGACTAGTTTTATGAATTGAAATAAATCTAATTAAATGAAAAGAAATCATATAATAGTAAAATAAACATATCATTCCAAACTGAAACGAATTATAGTAATACTAACCTGAGAAACTCATGTCAATGTAAACAAAATAAACAATGAACATATATAGTTTATTCTATATACTACCCACCACTACATAAGATTCGACATCAACTCTCACAATGGGATAATATGATACGTAAAATGAAATATTTTGGCAAAAATAAATGGGGGAATCTATGATGGAAATTTCATCCCTAACAGTATGAAAAATATGTCTTGGTATTACTTCAATAATGACACCATAATCAGGTCTCATATGATCTTCAATATAAAACACTTTTTTTCATTCATTCCAAAATGTATGGTTTATAGGTAAGTAAGAATCGACTCATGTTAATATCTCTAAATCCCTAGTCATCAATAAATTCACCCTATCACATCATTGAATCAAACCATTTACATTTCATCACAGTGACTCGACCTTGAGAGTAGTAATACAATAATAATATTTTCTCAACAAGTCCATAATAATACACATCTTCATATCTAGGATGACTATCTGATGCACTGAAATAACAATCCTTTGTAGTAGTTAACATAACACCATCATGCTTTGTTCTCATTTTCACCTCCCAAATAGTTGTAAAAAATTTATACCCATTGATTAGTAATGATTTTTAATCATGAAATGAAGAATTGAGACCAAAATACAACACTCTTAATTCTTGAGAAACAAAGTCAATGTGTGATCTTAAGAACTAAAATATTTATGAATAATACAATGAAATATATGTCTATATTTTAAGCTAATTAATGTAATGATCATACTTTTTATTTCAACCAATAAGTAAACTCTAGGACATAAAAATCCTCTCTCCTTATCAAAGGAAAATATCGATGAAATCTACTTATAATTTGTTTATGTTACCTATATCAAATGATAATAAAAGTTTAAGGTTTATGGGAAATGTCATAATATGGAATAATATATAGATATCCAAATTACTTACTTGTTATAGTCATCAAACAAACCATAGTTAAACAACATTGTGCAATGTGCCATATCTCACTCTTCAACGCTCAATGTAGCCAATGTATAAGACCCAACAATTCCATATGTATTGGGAAGATATGGATATGAGTGATCAATTTCCCTATACTAGTCATCTTCATTTTTCGTTGGTTGGTTATATCTGGTGCCCACATTAGACAAATACATTGAAAAAAATCCATACATTCTTGAGTTAGATAACCTATCACAATTGATACTTTATGATTATTCTTGTTTCAAACATATTATTTCATTATGCACATATTTATTCTAGTACAATACATCCAACGAAAATAAACTGCCCCCCCAAGAAGTGTTTCAATTGGAAGATCGGCTATTAAATGCAGCATGCAGGTGAAAAAGGATGGAAGAATTTTTTTTCCATCACACAAAAAATTAATGGTGCATCCCATGGTATTTTTTATAAAAAATTTATTAGATAACCTTTTATCAAAAAGGTCTCTAAAAAAATGGCACAAGTGAATCACTATCACCCTTACATTATTGGGTAAAAATGAAAAATTGATATTGGAATCAATTCATTAATAAAGATGTGATAATCATGAGTTGTTAGATATTTTATTTCCAAATCCCTTCTGTTGACTCGTTAAGATATATTTCTAGAATATCCATCATGAAGATTGATATTCTCCAGTACTTCCAGAAATTATTCTTTCTCTATTGGTGTCATCACATTAGAATCATAAGGAAATTTCTATTTGTTTTCACTGATATATAAAAGATGAAAATATGGTTGAATACCCCAATAAAAAAAGTCCCAATGAGATCATAATTCATCTTTAGTCTTCCAATTTATATTTAGAAGAATTGAAAGAAACATTTCACATATATTTTTCAAAATGGTCATTACATCTAAACAATGATGTAACAAATTTATAAACCAATATGGAAACTAAAAAAAGATACTTCTCTTTTTTCAATTATAAGTGGCTTCAGTTTCAAAATTCCTCCTCTTTTTAGAATTTAGATAAACTTTCCCTAATTTAAAACTAAAATCTTTTAATTCATTAAGCACATTGCTACCTGACATTTACTGAGGTGGTTGTTTAGTTTCAACAATATTATCAAACCATCGACAACTCTTCCTATATTAATAATCCATTGGAAAGAATTGTGGATGCCCCATGAAACTGAAACTTTGATGATATTTAAGCCTTATTGATCTTGTATTATTTATACATACAGGACATGATAGTTATCCCTTTATTATCCAACCATACATCATTATGTAATCAGGGAAATAATTTATAGTCAATAGTAGGGAAACATGCATCTGAAATATATTTTTTAAAGAAGCATCAAATGTCTACACACCCATATTCCAAAGATGCTTCAAATCTAGTATTAAAGGCTTCAAGTAGAAATCTATATCATTTCTAGGTTCATAAGGTCTAGATATAAATATACTCAATAAAGTAAAATGTTTTTTCCTATACTTACCTAGAGGAATATTATAAACATGAATAAAAACTAGCCACAAGCTATGAGCAGTAAACATATGACCAAACAGATTAAAACCATTACAGGATAGACCTAACCTGACATTACACACCTCATCTTAAAAATTTGGATGTTTTTCATCAAATTCCCACTATGATAATCCATCTTTAAGATAAACCAACTCATCATTACCTTTAATTATCTAAACATCATTCCATCACATATTGGCTGAGATTTATATAGATATGAATAGATTTTGAAGTATGTTAATCAATTGAAAGTTCTACATGACTTTCCATGGTACAAGAGTTAGTTTTCCATCTACATTTTCTTTCAATCGTGAAGTACCACATTCTTTAAAGACATTACGGTTAGTTATTTCCTATGAAAATAAAATGCAATATTTTGGACAACAATGAACATTATTAGCTGAAAATAAAAGATGCTTAATTAACTTCCATACCTTATAATGATTTGAGGGCATATTTGCACCATTACTAAACAATTACTTTAAAAAGGTAATAATATAATCAATGATGGTATTAGAAATTCTATATATGGTTTTTCCATGGTATAACCACATTAAAAAATTTAACTTGTTCATTTTTTTAAATTCTTGATATACTAGAGTTCCGGAATCATCCATTAAAATTTTCACTCTCTCAACATCATAATATTATGTGTTTTTCTAATGTGTATTAAAATCAATGCCTTATTGCACTGACATACTATATCTCTCATGATAATGCACAAATGAAAACTGATAAAATATCAAATTCTATATACAAATTCTTTCTTTTTATTCATTAATAGTAGAAGATTATCCCATCTCTCAATGGTGAAACCAAAACTAATATTTTCATTGAAATCTAGCTTCTTCTATATGGTATATAACTTACTGCAATATTAACCATGGTCTTCCAACACCATTATATCATGGAAACTATATACAACCTCTATTTGAATAATTATTAAATGAAAAATATAAAAACATTTCAGAATTTTTTTGAAACTCAATTGAAATATGATTAGTATGATACATACATCTTGTATCTATTGTATTATATGGAAAGAAATTTATGTTCCAATCAACAGTGTAAAACAAAATTAAAAAATTCATTACAACCAATTTTAATATGAAAGTCATCAAAACATACTATTAGTTATCAAAACAAATAATAAGAGAATTAAAATATGCTATAAGCAATGACTACAAATAATGAATTAAGGTGGGTTTCTCTAAAATTTTAGAATTTTCTATAATGGTGGTTAAATTGAATAAATTTGACACTATAATCCATATCTATCCCTATACTCGATCTTGTATAGTAATGCGAAATGGGAGGATCGGGGTCGGGTGGTCCAACCTCGCACGGGTTTGAGCCTGTGTGGGTTTGTTGGAAAATCCTAGATATAACGCCAACATTGCAGTGAGAAATCACATTTCGTGGTTTAATAATGATTTTTATTAAAAAAACTAAAATTGTAAAGAATCACATATTATAATTTTTTTTAATCAATCCCATAGGTAAGCCTATACGTGTGTGGGCTCAACCCGCCTTAGCCTGCACCTAGGTGGGCTCAACCTGCATGGTCCGCTAGGACCACACTACCCCATATCCCCCCCATACCCATGAATCCCATAATACTTGTTCCAATTTTACATCACTAATCTTTTATATCACAAGGATTAAATTTCATTACTAATCAACATGGGCTAGAAAAAAGTTCCAATGACATCAACTTACACAATGGAATTGATTTCACCTTAATAAAAATAAAACTAAAAAACTAATTCCATCAGGGAACCTAAGATAAAGAATTAATATATTTTTCATTAATAAATATGATAAAGGATTTTTAAATAAAGAACATTCAAAAATAGAATAGTAATATAATGAAATATTAAATGTATTATAATGCATAAATACATCAAATATAAACATAATCACTTTCATTTAAATTTATCTAATTATCATATAAAACATCCAAAACAATCTTTAGGAAAAATTATGACATTCCATTTTAAAAAACATATAATAAAAAAAACTATTTAATTATATTAAATCAAAGTAACAAAATTAAATCACATATAAATCATGTTTACTAAATGAAAATATGTGTATAATAATCATGATATCAGTCCTCATTCCCACATACCATATTCATATTTTCAAATTAGTAATGTTAGTGGAAAAATCATGTTTAAATTATTTATTCATACCACTGATCTTTTAATTTATGGTTTGATTATGGTTTACAGGAATGGAATGTAAACAATCGTATTTAATGTAATTTAATAATAACAAGAGAATATATTATAACTATCATCCATTTTTGTGTCATTATTACATAACCATTTAATTTAAATATATTATTATTGAAAATGTGATTCTATTCAGGATAATTTTAATTGAATGTAGTGAATTGCGAGGGGTAGTGTATATGATATTTTTATGTGTGGTTGGATGGATATTTTCTATATAAAAATTCATTAATGTGAATGGAATAATATTTTTAATGAAAGTGGTCCAATAGTGACATGGGAATAAGGAAGGGTCATTAATTAGATCCTCCACCAGTTTAATACATAAAATGGAATGAAATATATATTTTTAACAAATCAAATGGCTATTTAATGAGAATAATAATATGAAAATCAATCAAACATTTATATAATAAAATAATTCAGTTAAATACTATATTTTTGTTGAATTTATTATCTTTTTTTAATTGTATTATTTTTTACTTATTACTAAGAATTACACATCATAAATATACTTATTGTATACCTTCCTATCCCATGGACAAATATTGAATAAACTTAGTCCCAATGACCATATTTCTATGCACATATATCCTGTGACCAAATATACAACGGTATTATTTAATTTTGACATTCATCCATAAATATATTTATAAAATCATTAATCATAAATGATTTTTCATTTCATTATATCTTAATATGTCACTTAGATTTCTAATCCCTAGTTATTCAAAGCATAGATTGAGTGATCAAATAAACCATTTTGGAACTTTTTTTCCCTCAAAATACATAAAATAAAATAAGAAATCATGCATATATAATCTAAAACATTTGAAAAATATTAAAAAACTGTAATGATTTTTTTTTTTAATTTTTATAAAAGTGATCATGCCCATGAAAATAGAGGAACATAAGAGAATAAATAAAATATGAGAAATAAATCTTACCCCTCAATGTTACCAACAAAAAAATTCCAAAAATCCATAAGATGGGTGTAATATCGCTTGAGGGGGGGGGGTGCAAAATTTTCCCAATGAGGGAAGGGGGAGGCCAAAATCAATTAAGGAGGGTAGGGGGATGCCAAATCCAGATGATCGGGGAGGGAGGATTCTAAATTAAAATTATTTTAGGGATAAGAATGTATGCACGATACCCTTAGGTTTTGAACAAGGATCAGGCGAGGAGAATCTCAAGCAAGCCTCCAAATATCAAGACACTATACCAATAGTTTTAGAAAACCATTAGAACAACCTATACCAATGGGGTCTAAAAAATATTATTATAGTATTGGACAAAAACTCTATACCCATGGTTTTCATAAACCATGGTAATTGATCTATGGTGATAGATGTTTTTCCAGTAGTGGTGACATATCAAACTATGTATAGGATGATCGATCCCATCTATGTGTTAGTTCTAGATAGAGTTAGGTATCATTTTTCATATCCTGGGGGTGTGATCCTTTATCTCTTTCTTCCATGGGTTTTCTCAATTATCCCATCTCCAATATCTGGTACATGCAATCACATTTCTAGCGGGCCATTCCAGATAGGGTTAGGTATCCCCCATAGGACTTGGGTGTGATTATTTACCCTTGTATTAACATATTTTATGTTTCAATGAGGTGTATTCTAATTGAGTCAGTATCTAGAGTCATCCGTATTAGATCCTTCATGAGTAAAATGGTAGTGCTTGATGTGTATGACCTCTTAGATGTGTTCTATCAGTATAGTTAGATTCTATGAGTATTTAATCCCTGATGGATGCTATCATGGTGCCTTGAGTAAAATACTTAGGTTGTAAATAAGGAAAAACCTCACCTCAAGACTTATAATCTTCCTTTGAGTGTATATGGGTTAAATTTTATATTCCCCCTTAACATTTTTGATTTAGAGATGATTCCATATTTGATGATTTGTTTTTGGTGATTTTAGGGTGTCCAATTGGGTATTATTATACTCACTCCTATATTGAATCTTCCCAAACATATCATGTATTATATAGATAAGAAGCCTTTTGATGGAGTAGTATGTGTACAAGGTGAAAGTGGATCTTAGTTGGGATAGACATATCACAAATGGATCCCAAAGATGTATTTGGTAGTAGTACCATTTTTTTTAGTAGGTTAGACTCATTTACAGTATTTTTGGTCTTGTATTTGGACCCTTTTTTATTTTTAAACCCCTTTTACATAATTTGATAAGGTCATAGGTGTTACGAATGCATTTATTGTATCAATTATTTACCTTATTCATTATATTAGTGTGTGGTGATGTGTTCATGTGTGAAGTTACATTAGAATAAGGACTCCCATGTGTGTGATATGAATACTTAGAGCTAGTTTCCAGCCCCAAGATTATTAAAAGCATGAATAGTGGGTCACTCTCAGCTTATTACTAGCTAGGTGGCCCCTGTTGGATCAGTTCATGATAAGGTGGTATCAGAGCCAAGGCTATATTAAGACCATATTTTTGAGATAGTCTAGCCATGTGGATTTGTTTGGGAATCATCAAAATAATGTTAAAGTGACTTGAGTTTTTCTCTCATGCTAGGGAAACTAGTTATTATATGATAGATGATGTATCTATTCATCAGGACTTTGATTATCTACTTATTTTCTTAGTACTTGTAGGCACTGGTAACAGGGTAAACATTAGTACACACATTATATAGGAATGAGTTGTTGTATCCTTTTAATTATCGAGTCATCTCCCCTAATATTTTCTTTTATCCATAGTGCATCTTGATGATTTTATAATTCCTGCATGATTATACATAACTAGGATTTCATAGTAGGGTCATGAGGATGATTCTTTGTGTGTACCCAGTACAGGCAGTCCCTCATTCCATGGAAAGTTATATACCTTGTTTCTCTAAACTTGACTTTAGTTTCAGAATGGGTGAGTTCCCTCAAACCGATTCAGTATGGTAATGTTCCATTGGTCCATCCATATGAGGGTATAATGTGCAATATGGGAAAAGCTACATATACCCACAGTTTTAAACCATGGGTATAGCCCCTAAAACCCTGGGTATAGGCTATACCCATGGTTTTAAAAACCATGGACAATTGAGGTGTCAGTATAGACCTATACCCATGATTCTTATAAAATCTATGGGTATATGTTTTGTAAATTCTTCCATTCCCATGGTTTTAATGAAACTGTGTGTATAGATATATACCCAAGATTTAAAAAATTATGGGTATATTTTTTCCCATCAAAGAACCTATACCCACAGTTATAAAAGCTATGGCTATATATTTTATTATTAGACAACCTATACCAACAGTTCTAAATACAGTGGGTATAGGTAGCTTCTTGCATTTGGCAGCCGCAACACCACTTCTTCCTTATGCTCTTGAACCTATAAATCAAATAAAACATACAATATACATTTAATGAAATAATTTTTTTTTGATATTTATCATCCACCCAACAACTTTTAATAGTTTTCAAACCATATAGAATACCAAAACATACATATACATCCATAAAAAAATCAATTCTAGTCATTACAGAATTGTACAAGTCTCTTTCCTACTAAGTCAAAAATTAAGAGGATTAATATATCCCCTATTTACAACATTCTCATCCCCAACAACATAAAAATAATCATTATAATATTCATCAAAAACAATATCCTCACCAAAAACTTCATTTGGAGAAACAACATCATCAACATCATCATCTCCACCACCTTCAGCTTGATCGCCACTAGAACCCTCATTGGAATCACTTGGGGAATCATTAAAGAATGCATCGATTATATATATGAATCAATAGTATTATCAAAAAATTAGGGAAGAGATTTACTTATAACTGACATAACTTTGAAGAATTGTTAAGTGATCATTTTACTTGTTTTACACTCTTGTTTACTTATTTTTCACTCCTCTAAAGCTATTTGTTTTGCCTCAACTGCTTAGGATAGAGTGCTTTGCAGATTGTGGGACTGAGAGGCTTGAGAGGAGCCCGATAAGGACCAATACCTAGAGGGGAAATTTTTTTTCCTTAGTCGACATCAGAATCTTCCCAATTGGCCATTAGGACGAAAGGCCCATTGTCCATTAGGACTATAGTAATAATATAAATTAGGACATTATTTCAATTCGGATTAAATTACCTAGCGCTTCTCAGGATTAGGCATTGTAGTGCACCCTAATGTGTGTTGAATATTTTTTTTTATTTTTCCCTAATTTTTCCTAAAAAAATCTATATAAGTAATAAGAATTAAATTTTATATGAAAACCATTAAATATTGGGAATATCTTAAACTCATCAGTCTTCCAATATGCAATAATTTTTTGATATTGAGTTTTTGTACAATCAGGGAATATGGGTTCACCCTCTAAATCAGAACCAACTCTACTCTTCCATCCAATATGAAACTCATGCTTATATGATCACCAAGACTCCCCAAGATCCATCAAATTTTCAGTCTTACAAGCTTCACTGTTGGGAAAGATAAACCAATTATATAATGAACATGTAAATTCTCATAAATACAAAAATAATATATATATATATATATAAATAAATTTATAAAATTTTCTTACCCATATTTACACCCATGCTTTGTCCTTGATGTCATTACAAAGATATCTCCATGATACCAGTTCCAAATGAATGATATCATGGTACTTGGATAAAGTGGCGATGAAAATTTCACATTGTTTAGAATTTTTACCTACCATCTACTTATCTTCATTATAATCCACCATTATTTATGTATGGGGATTCAAGGCTTCATGCATACGAGTGTATTCAAATCACCTACTAGAAGATCCCACTTATTTAGATAAGAGATAAAAAAGAATAATTAAGTCATGATACACCATGAAAAAAATGAAGTGATATAATTTGAAATAGTTATAATAAAAAACCAGATGCATGCTTCTCAATAGGCTGTGATGGATCTATGGGATGTCATGTATTAGTATTCTTTGAAGAAAGTGTTTGTTCCAATGCATGATCTAGGTGATCTTCATGCACTGTATTGGAATCTAAAGGAGCCGACTCATAAGATGATGGATGCATGGTAGGAAATGGAGGTAGCACAGACATAGAAGAATATGGGTAGTATGTTGGGGGATACATCAATAGATATGGATATGGTAAAGGTGGGAACATCTATAGAGGTGGAGTATATGGGGTATGGGAAGAAGAGGATAAATGAGATGATGGAGGCATGAGTAGGAACATCCCTAGATTATTAAGAAGAATATGGAATGGTGTGGTAGATAGGGTGTCTGCTGGTGGGTCAGTGTGGGAATTGGTCTGATGGGTGCTCCGTTAAGGTCTAGGAGCATCCCTGCTTAGAACCATACTTATAACGACCCATACTTTACATACATTTTTAATACTTCAAAAATTGAATCACACTTATTACAACATATGATAAAACTACAAAGGACCGTATAGGTATAGTGCCTTTAGAAACTGGGAAACATAAACAACTGGTTCATAAATCTTCTACAGTGTCTCCCATTTATTTCATCATATCTAGGGTCCCTTTTAGCATATTCTAATTAATATCCATCTTCCTGACCTGGGGAAAAGAAAACATAAAAGGGTGAGCTCAAATGCTCAGCAAGGCAAATAAAGGAAATAAAAATCATATCATATCTTTTTGAAAATCATAACCTGCAAAAGAGATCATAATATCTTAACATGGAACAAATCATAGGAGTAAAAATGAGATCCCCATAATCATAACATAAAACTTGAAACTTTGTGGCATGCACACATAATCATGGAAAATCATTTCTTGTTAGTCATGACTCATCGCCAAGACTATCTTAGTGGACAAAGTCCCTTTCTGAACCGAGTTCACTCCTCGTTTCAGTCCTGTATCACTGAACCGAAATAACCTTCCGTTCCAGCCATGTCTATCTCATGAGATATAAAATCTTTACCCAATGCATTGGAGGGAGATATAGGTCCCACCCATCTTATAATGAATCCTTTCTTATGTGTGCCACATAATCATAAAACATACATCATCGCATAACACATGAAACAAAAATGGGATTCTTGAAACATCATGACATCATAAATCAATTCATATAAGATAAAGGAATTCATAAAAATAATTCCATCACAACATGATCAAATCAATGTAATAATATGGATAAAAACAGAACCCTTTATTATCTTAGATGGAAAATAATTTTGAAAATCACTTGAACTCCATTCTTGAGGAAAATATCCTTTCTTCTTCAAAATAATTTTTCCTTTCATAACATGTCATACAACTTTAAAATATAAGAAGTTGATTAAAAATAAACTTGAAAACTTGTAAAGGAAGCTTCTTGGAAACAATGTTTTAAAAATCCATTCATGCCGTATAAGTTAAAAAAAACATTCTTCGTACTTTTGTCGGAAAAGTCAAAAAGTACCTCGTACGGAAAAACGACAAAAGATTCCTTTCATATTCTTTACTAAAAACTCACCTAAGGGTAAAATTGGATTTAAACTATTGCAAGTGGATGGAAACAATATTTCATATTGAGGGAACATGGATGTGGATGATAAAATACACCCCAGTAAATACTTACGAATAAACAATCTCGGATAAAAATGAGATTGTGATATTTCCCTTACCTTAGGTCCGATTAGCTTTGTACGTGTCCGAAGCTCCTGTATAATGGTTTAAATAATGTTATTGACTTATTACATAATCATACATATTTATATGATATCATATATGGTCATATTATTAGCTTCTTGTTAGTAATATTTCATTGTTACTTGTTACTCGGGTCTTTATAACTTTTTGTTCTTATGCGTGTTTTGTCGGATAAATTCTTATTCTTATCTTTAGGTTATAGATAATTCATTTCCAGAATGGTATTAGTGTATTATATACCATATTCATTTATTCAATTCATTTATATAATCATTATGAAATGAAGATCATGTAGAACGAGTCGCATCACATCGTGGAGACGGTATTCCGTACGTACGCACGAGTGATGATATCATTCCTATGATCGTGGAATTGTATTGGAGTATATATATATTATTTCAGTATCAATATTACTTCATAATAATCATATTTAGTTACTCATTACACCATTATAACCATCCTTGTAAGGTGATGGTGGAAAATAGATTACACCACGGCGTGGAGACGGTATTCCGTACGTACGCACGCGTGGTGATTTCATTTTTCCGTAGGATGGATAGAAGGTGAATTAGGGTTGTTTCATATTTATAATAACATATCAGTATGTAAGTAATACTGATGTTATTACTTTATCATGAAACAACTAAAGAAGAAGAAGTTGAAGAAGAAAGAAATTGAAAAGATCGGTAATGGATATTACCTCTTCTTTGGAACGCCTCTTTGAATCCTCCACTTAAGGAACTAAGATTGGTCTTTGGAGAAGACCAGGACCTCTAGGATTATTCTAGGGAAGTGGAGAGGAGAAAATGGCAGGGGTTGGCCGAGCTTGAGTGCTCAATTTGGTGTGAGGAGGAGGGGGAGGAGGTGCCCTTTTATAAGGGAGGAGAGGGGCACCTTAGGAATATCTCAAAATATTATTTTATATTAAAGTCAAAATCGGTTTATAATGGTTCCAAAGGGTCTTATTTCGAAGATAAAGTGGGGAAGGGTCTAAATCCTATCAACCAATAGGATTTAGACAAGTTTAGGGTATTATTTTAACCTTATCAATTAGATTTAACTCTAAGTTAAATAATTTAACTTTTACCATGTCTTTTTGTTTTCTTTCACTATATGGTTAATACACTTACTATAACATGACAAACGAACCCCAAATTGTTTATTATTAAAATATATATCCTTATCTAAGTCATTTGGCCTAACCTTAGATTTTTAGGAATAAAATAACAATTAATAATATAATATTTGATTTAAAAACTATTTTGTGTCAATTTTGACACTATTTGATATATGATTTTTGTGAAAGTCATAAAAGAATTATATGTTATAACCAAGTTGATTAAATCAACATTAATATATCATAGTAACCTATAAAATTAGTTGAATTCATAAAAAGTCTCAAATTACATTTATTTTGGTGTTTATAACATCAATTATGTCAATATTTCATTAATAAGATAATTACTGCATCATCTTTGT
This sequence comes from Viscum album, assembly GCA_963277665.1. Classification (NCBI taxonomy): domain Eukaryota; kingdom Viridiplantae; phylum Streptophyta; class Magnoliopsida; order Santalales; family Viscaceae; genus Viscum; species Viscum album. Next base: position 1,822,236,993 of record OY728132.1, read on the forward strand.
GTCATAAATAAGTTACATTATTTGCTGTCTAAAAATTACAAATAAAATATCATCATGTAGGAAATCTTTTTAGCTTTCTAACGAATATTTACAATTGAATTTATCTTATGTATAACCCCATATTAAAAATGATTTACTTATTAAACTTTGATTTTAACTATTTTAACCCTTCTTTAAATAAATTAATAATAAATGTCCTAATCTAATCCAAGTGGGCCTAAATGGTCATATTTTATTCCTAAGTTTGTTTTTGGTCGAATTACACTTGTCCAATAGAATTAGGACATGTGTTAGGGTAATATTAATATCATATTTACCCTTAGTTACCCTATTTACTATTAACCGCGGTAAAAAAAGTAAAAAGTTACTATTCACCAAAAAATTATTTTCATCTCATTGAACCACATTTTAGTCCTTGATATTAACCGTGTCTCTCGGATTTTCGAAATTCCAATCACAGAAGCGGTAAAATTAAGTTTTATGCAAAATTCAGTTTTTAACCTACCACTTAGTGGTTTCACTATTCATCAAAAATTGAAAGTTTTCAGAAAAATACCAAAATTTCACCCTAGGCTAATTTCGATATTCTGAGTCCAAAAATGAAGTCCATTTTGAAAAATAAAATTTATAAAATTCCAAAAAGTGGTTATTACTATTCATAACGGCTAGTTTTAATAGCATAATGTTGTTTAGTGAAACTCGGTATTGCGTACGACGCAAGCTATTGAGGAAGGTCGCGATTGCGTGTAAAGCAAGCCAAGCAAGTGTTGTATAGAAAAAGATTCCTTTGATGATTTATATAACATAAAAGTCTCGGGTGTTACAATACTAGCCAGAAGAGAATGAACCAATGGTGGAACTAAATGTTCCTAATTTTTTTTGATAAAGAATATTAACATGACATTATATGTAATACAGAAGAAATATATTACAATTATTATACTCACTGAGGTAATTGAAGGAGGAAATGCCCGATCATGCACCTATCGACCATGATCAAATAGTCGTTCCCTTAAAAGTTCATAAGTATTTATCATAATATGAATAAGAATGAAATGTACATTTTTTAGAAACAATTTTTAAAAATCATGAATATAACATAGAAGTTTAAGAAGACATAAGAAACTTCATAACATCTTTTAGTAAAACCAAGTTATATAGTTGTCAAAAACTCTTTTTAAGACTAGTTTTATGAATTGAAATAAATCTAATTAAATGAAAAGAAATCAGATAATAGTAAAATAAACATATCATTCCAAACTGAAACGAATTATAGTAATACTAACCTGAGAAACTCATGTCAATGTAAACAAAATAAACAATGAACATATATAGTTTATTCTATATACTACCCACCACTACATAAGATTCGACATCAACTCTCACAATGGGATAATATGATACGTAAAATGAAATATTTTGGCAAAAATAAATGGGGGAATCTATGATGGAAATTTCATCCCTAACAGCATGAAAAATATGTCTTGGTATTACTTCAATAATGACACCATAATCAGGTCTCATATGGTCTTCAATATAAAACACTTTTTTTCATTCATTCCAAAATGAATGGTTTATAGGTAAGTAAGAATCGACTCATGTTAATATCTCTAAATCCCTAGTCATCAATAAATTCACCCTATCACATCATTGAATCAAACCATTTACATTTCATCACAGTGACTCGACCTTGAGAGTAGTAATACAATAATAATATTTTCTCAACAAGTCCATAATAATACACATCTTCATATCTAGGATGACTATCTGATGCACTGAAATAACAATCCTTTGTAGTAGTTAACATAACACCATCATGCTTTGTTCTCATTTTCACCTCCCAAATAGTTGTAAAAAATTTATACCCATTGATTAGTAATGATTTTTAATCATGAAATGAAGAATTGAGACCAAAATACAACACTCTTAATTCTTGAGAAACAAAGTCAATGTGTGATCTTAAGAACTAAAATATTTATGAATAATACAATGAAATATATGTCTATATTTTAAGCTAATTAATGTAACGATCATACTTTTTATTTCAACCAATAAGTAAACTCTAGGACATAAAAATCCTCTCTCCTTATCAAAGGAAAATATCGATGAAATCTACTTATAATTTGTTTATGTTACCTATATCAAATGATAATAAAAGTTTAAGGTTTATGGGAAATGTCATAATATGGCATAATATATAGATATCCAAATTACTTACTTGTTATAGTCATCAAACAAACCATAGTTAAACAACATTGTGCAATGTGCCATATCTCACTCTTCAACGCTCAATGTAGCCAATGTATAAGACCCAACAATTCCATATGTATTGGGAAGATATGGATATGAGTGATCAATTTCCCTATACTAGTCATCTTCATTTTTCGTTGGTTGGTTATATCTGGTGCCCACATTAGACAAATACATTGAAAAAAAATCCATACATTCTTGAGTTAGATAACCTATCACAATTGATACTTTATGATTATTCTTGTTTCAAACATATTATTTCATTATGCACATATTTATTCTAGTACAATACATCCAACGAAAATAAACTGCCCCCCCAAGAAGTGTTTCAATTGGAAGATCGGCTATTAAATGTAGCGTGCAGGTGAAAAAGGATGGAGGAATTTTTTTCCCATCACACAAAAAATTAATGGTGCATCCCATTGTATTTTTTATCAAAAATTTATTAGATAACCTTTTATCAAAAAGGTCTCTAAAAAATGGCACAAGTGAATCACTATCACCCTTGCATTATTGGGTAGAAAATGAAAAATTGATATTGGAATCAATTCATTAATAAAGATGTGATAATCATGATTTGTTAGATATTTTATTTCCAAATCCCTTCTGCTGACTCGTTAAGATATATTTCTAGAATATCCATCATGAAGATTGATATTCTCCAGTACTTCCAGAAATTATTCTTTCTCTATTGGTGTCATCACATTAGAATCATAAGGAAATTTCTATTTGTTTTCACAGATATATAAAAGATGAAAATATGGTTGAATACCCCAATAAAAAAAGTCCCAATGAGATCATAATTCATCTTTAGTCTTCCAATTTATATTTAGAAGAATTGAAAGAAACATTTCACATATATTTTTCAAAATGGTCATTACATCTAAACAATGATGTAACAAATTTATAAACCAATATGGAAACTAAAAAAAGATACTTCTCTTTTTTCTATTATAAGTGGCTTCAGTTTCAAAATTCCTCCTCTTTTTAAAATTTAGATAAACTTTCCCTAATTTAAAACTAAAATCTTTTAATTCATTAAGCACATTGCTACCTGACATTTACTGAGGTGGTTGTTTAGTTTCAACAATATTATCAAACCATCGACAACTCTTCCTATATTAATAATCCATTGGAAAGAATTGTGGATGCCCCATGAAACTGAAACTTTGATGATATTTAAGCCTTATTGATCTTGTATTATTTATACATACAGGACATGATAGTTTTTCCTTTATTATCCAACCATACATCATTATGTAATCAGGGAAATAATTTATAGTCAATAGTAGGGAAACATGCATCTGAAATATATTTTTTAAAGAAGCATCAAATGTCTACACACCCATATTCCAAAGATGCTTCAAATCTAGTATTAAAGGCTTCAAGTAGAAATCTATATCATTTCTAGGTTCATAAGGTCTAGATATAAATATACTCAATAAAGTAAAATGTTTTTTCCTATACTTACCTAGAGGAATATTATAAACATGAATAAAAACTAGCCACAAGCTATGGGCAGTAAACATATGACCAAACAGATTAAAACCATTACAGGATAGACCTAACCTGACATTACACACCTCATCTTAAAATTTTGGATGTTTTTCATCAAATTCCCACTATGATAATCCATCTTTAAGAAAAACCAACTCATCATTACCTTTAATTATCTAAACATCATCCCATCACATATTGGCTGAGATTTATATAGATATGAATAGATTTTGAAGTATGTTAATCAATTGAAAGTTCTACATGACTTTCCATGGTACACGAGTTAGTTTTCCATCTACATTTTCTTTCAATCGTGAAGTACCACATTCTTTAAAGACATTACGGTTAGTTATTTCCTATGAAAATAAAATGAAATATTTTGGACAACAATGAACATTATTAGTTGAAAAAAAAGATGCTTAATTAACTTCCATACCTTATAATGATTTGAGGGTATATTTGCACCATTATGAAACAATTACTTTAAAAAGGTAATAATATAATCAATGATGGTATTAGAAATTCTATATATGGTTTTTCCATGGTATAACCACATTAAAAATTTTAACTTGTTCATTTTTTTTACATTCTTGATATACTAGAGTTATGGAATCATCCATTAAAATTTTCACTCTCTCAACATCATAATATTATGTGTTTTTCTAATGTGTATTAAAATCAATGACTTATTGTGCTGACATACTATATCTCTCATGATAATGCACAAATGAAAACTGATAAAATATCAAATTCTCTATACAAATTCTTTCTTTTTATTCATGAATAGTAGAAGATTATCCCATCTCTCAATGGTGAAACCAAACCTAATTTTTTAATTGAAATCTAGCTTCTTCTATATGGTAGATAACTTACTGCAATATTAACCATGGTCTTCCAACACCATTATATCATGGAAACTATATACAACCTCTATTTGAATAATTATTAAATGAAAAATATAAAAACATTTCAGAATTTTTTTGAAACTCAATTGAAATATGATTAGTATGATACATACATCTTGTATCTATTGTATTATATGGAAAGAAATTTATGTTCCAATCAACAGTGTAAAACAAAATTAAAAAATTCATTACAACCAATTTTAATATGAAAGTCATCAAAACATACTATTAGTTATCAAAACAAATAATAAGAGAATTAAAATATGCTATAAGCAATGACTACAAATAATGAATTAAGGTGGGTTTCTCTAAAATTTTAGAATTTTCTATAATGGTGGTTAAATTGAATAAATTTGACACCATAATCCATATCTATCCCTATACTCGATCTTGTATAGTAATGCGAAATGGGAGGATCGGGGTCGGGTGGTCCAACCTCGCACGGGTTTGAGCCTGTGTGGGTTTGTTGGAAAATCCTAGAAATAACGCGAACATTGCAGTGAGAAATCACATTTCGTGGTTTAATAATGATTTTTATTAAAAAAACTAAAATTTTAAAGAATCACATATTATAATTTTTTTAATCAATCCCATAGGTAAGCCTATACGTGTGTGGGCTCAACCCGCCTTAGCCTGCACCTAGGTGGGCTCAACCTGCATGGTCCGCTAGGACCACACTACCCCATATCCCCCCCATACCCATGAATCCCATAATACTTGTTCCCATTTTACATCACTAATCTTTTATATCACAAGGATTAAATTTCATTACTAATCAACATGGGCTAGAAAAAAGTTCCAATGACATCAACTTACACAATGGAATTGATTTCACCTTAATAAAAATAAAACTAAAAAACTAATTCCATCAGGGAACCTAAGATAAATAATTAATATATTTTTCATTAATAAATATGATAAAGGATTTTTAAATAAAGAACATTCAAACATAGAATAGTAATATAATGAAATATTAAATGTATTATAATGCATAAATACATCAAATATAAACATAATCACTTTCATTTAAATTTATCTAATTATCATATAAAACATCCAAAACAATCTTTAGGAAAAATTATGACATTCCATTTTGAAAAACATATAATAAAAAAACTATTTAATTATATTAAATCAAAGTAAAAAAATTAAATCACATATAAATCATGTTTACTAAATGAAAATATGTGTATAATAATCATGATATCAGTCCTCATTCCCACATACCATATTCATATTTTTCAAATTAGTAATGTTAGTGGAAAAATCATGTTTAAATTATTTATTCATACCACTGATCTTTTAATTTATGGTTTGATTATGGTTTACAGGAATGGAATGTAAACAATCGTATTTAATGTAATTTAATAATAACAAGAGAATATATTATAACTATCATCCATTTTTGTGTCATTATTACATAACCATTTAATTTAAATATATTATTAATGAAAATGTGATTCTATTCAGGATAATTTTAATTGAATGTAGTGAATTGCGAGGGGTAGTGTATATGATATTTTTATGTGTGGTTCGATGGATATTTTCTATATAAAAATTCATTAATGTGAATGGAATAACATTTTTAATGAAAGTAGTCCAATAGTGACATGGGAATAAGGAAGGGTCATTAATTAGATCCTCCACCAGTTTAATACATAAAATGGAATGAAATATATATTTTTAACAAATCAAATGGCTATTTAATGAGAATAATAATATGAAAATCAATCAAACATTTATATAATAAAATAATTCGGTTAAATACTATATTTTTGTTGAATTTATTATCTTTTTTTAATTGTATTATTTTTTACTTATTACTAAGAATTACACATCATAAATAAACCTATTGTATACCTTCATATCCCATGGCCAAATATTGAATAAACTTAGTCCCAATGACCATATTTCTATGCACATATATCATGTGACCAAATATACAATGGTATTATTTAATTTTGACATTCATCCATAAATATATTTATAAAATCATTAATCATAAATGATTTTTCATTTCATTATATCTTAATATGTCACTTAGATTTCTAATCCCTAGTTATTCAAAGCATAGATTGAGCGATCAAATAAACCATTTTGGAAATTTTTTTCCCTCAAAATACATAAAATAAAATAGAAAATCATGCATATATAATCTAAAACATTTGAAAAATATTAAAAAACTGTAATGATTTTTTTTTAATTTTTATAAAAGTGACTCATGCCCATGAAAATAGAGGAACATAAGAGAATAAATAAAATATGAGAAATAAATCTTACCCCTCAATGTTACCAACAAAAAAATTCCAAAAATCCATAAGATGGGTGTAATATCGCTTGAGGGGGGGGTGCCAAATTTTCCCAATGATGGAAGGGGGAGGCCAAAATCAATTAAGGAGGGTAGGGGGATGCCAAATCCAGATGACCGGGGAGGGAGGATTCTAAATTAAAATTATTTTAGGGATAAGAATGTATGCACGATACCCTTAGGTTTTGAACAAGGATCAGGCGAGGAGAATCTCAAACAAGCCTCCAAATATCAAGACACTATACCAATAGTTTTAGAAAACCATTAGAACAACCTATACCAATGGGGTCTAAAAAATATTATTATAGTATTGGACAAAAACTCTATACCCATGGTTTTCATAAACCATGGTAATTGATCTATGGTGATAGATGTTTTTCCAGTAGTGGTGACATATCAACCTATGTATAGGATGATCGATCCCATCTATGTGTTAGTTCTAGATAGAGTTAGGTATCATTTTTCATATCTTGGGGGTGTGATCCTTTATCTCTTTCTTCCCTGGGTTTTCTCAATTATCCCATCTCCAATATCTGGTACATGCAATCGCATTTCTAGCGGGCCATTCCAGATAGGGTTAGGTATCCCCCATAGGACTTGGGTGTGATTATTTACCCTTGTATTAACATATTTTATGTTTCAATGAGGTGTATTCTAATTGAGTCAGTATCTAGAGTTATCCGTATTAGATCCTTCGTGCTTAAAATGGTAGGGCTTGATGTGTATGACCTCTTAGATGTGTTCTATCAGTATAGTTAGATTCTATGAGTATTTAATCCCTGATGGATGCTATCATGGTGCCTTGAGTAAAATACTTAGGTTGTAAATAAGGAAAAACCTCACCTCAAGACTTATAATCTTCCTTTGAGTATATATGGGTTAAATTTTTTTATTCCCCCTTAACATTTTTTATTTAGAGATGATTCCATATTTGATGATTTGTTTTTGGTGATTTTAGGGTGTCCAATTGGGTATTATTATACTCACTCCTATATTGGATCTTCCCAAACATATCATGTATTATATAGATAAGAATCCTTTTGATGGAGTAGTATGTGTACAAGGTGAAAGTGGATCTTAGTAGGGATAGACATATCACAAATGGATCCCAAAGATGTATTTGGTAGTAGTACCCTTTTTTTAGTAGGTTAGACTCATTTACAGAATTTTTGGTCTTGTATTTGGCCCCTTTTTTATTTTTATACCCCTTTTACATAATTTGATAAGGTCATCGGTGTTACGAATGCATTTATTGTATCAATTATTTACCTTATTCATTATATTAGTGTGTGGTGATGTGTTCATGTGTGAAGTTACATTAGCATAAGGACTCCCATGTGTGTGATATGAATACTTAGAGCTAGTTTCCAGCCCCAAGACTATTAAAAGCATGAATAGTGGGTCACTCTCAGCTTATTACTAGCTAGGTGGCCCCTGTTGGGTCAGTTCATGATAAGGTGGTATCAGAGCCAAGGCTATATTAAGACCATATTTTTGAGATAGTCTAACCATGTGGATTTGTTTGGGAATCATCAAAATAATGTTAAAGTGACTTGAGTTTTTATCTCATGCTAGGGAAACTAGTTATTATATGATAGATGATGTATCTATTCATCAGGACTTTGATTATCTACTTATTTTCTTAGTACTTGTAGGCACTGGTAACAGGGTAAACATTAGTACACACATTATATAGGAATGAGTTGTTGTATCCTTTTAATTATCGAGTCATCTCCCCTAATATTTTCTTTTATCTATAGTGCATCTTGATGATTTTATAATGCCTGCATGATTATACATAACTAGGATTTCATAGTAGGGTCATGAGGATGATCCTCTTTGTGATGAGGCCTTATTCTAGGGAACTGTGTAGGAGGCATTTCCTATAGGTGGATTGTTGATAGTACCTCCACCCATTGGGATGTTGATTGTCAAGGTATTAGAGTGATTTTCCTGCCTTATTAAGACCACTCCTGACAAAATAGTGGTCCTAGAAATGGGGCTTCTCCATTTATTAGTAGGTAAATGGTGGAGCTTTATTATGTAGACACATGGATGGGTAACTTTCACTTAGAAAAATTTTGAGTGACTCTTCATAGAAGAGTTTTATATGGTGATGTTGGGGAAGTGCATATCTCAGAGATTTTGGAGCACTAGTAAGGAATCATGGTAATCAAAGAGTATGCGTCAAGGTTAAATGACCTCTCATGGTATACCATGTATATGGTTAATGATATATATTTTTATGCATGCACATTTTATCATGGAATTTACTAAGTTATCATAGTTGGAGTGGTATATTTTTTTATCACTTATATTTCTAGGGTGATAGATCATGCCTTTATTGTAGATAGAATCTTAGAGAATCAGTTATTGACCATTGGTTCTAGAAGTGGAAACCAAAGAGTTTAGACCTTAGTAGCCTTTAGTCAATATCAAACTTAGAGAACTAGGAATGTGAGGCAGCTACAACAGAAGTCTCAGGATAGATGTTCAACTACTCATGGATTTTAGGGAGTTTTCATTCAGTTGAGGGATAAACACTTATTATCTTGTGATGGGTGAGGATATATCATGTGATATTTCTTAACCTATTTTACAATATAGAGGGATACATTCAATGGTCTATTAAGGTAAGGTATCATCTTGAGGAGTGATGTCTGTAGGGTTGTGAATTTGGTTGAGGATCTAAAAGAGTTGCAAGAGGTAGCCAATGTTATGATTTGTTACCAACAATACCACCTATAGATGGTCTATTATAGGATCAGGGAGATATAGTTCAGGGACTTGGATAACTATAGGCAGTGGGATCTTATGAACTAGGGTCTCCAGGTATGATTTGGTATATTTTCTAAGTTTTTATAATTTATCTATATTTGTTATAGACATAGGTACAAGCCATTATTTCCTTTCCACATCCCTTTTTCATGACCTATAGATTCTAGTAGAACCTTTAGCTTGACTTATGTGATTATAGACTTTTACTGAGGGAAATTCCATGATCACAATTTTTTTTAAAATGTGACCTAACTCTAAGTGGAGAGAGCTTCATATAAGATCACTTCATATCAATGATGAGGCCTTATGAAATCATTCTAGGTATGAACCAACTCTTCAAATTTCCTATATAGATTGACCATTTTTGGTGGATTATGTGATGAATATGAGTTTATGGGATGATATTTTCCTTCATTGGTGAGAAGGAATCTTAAGAAGAGTAGAATGGGATTTCATGTAGGAGGATACAACTGGTTTCTAATCAATTATATAGTATGTACCTTGGACTAGTAGGTATTATGAGATTTTAGTCCCCTGAAGTGGTGGAGGAGTATGAGGGATTTTTTCCTTAAGAAATGCGGAGATTACCTACCCATTGAGATATCAACTTCTACATAGACCTACACCTAAGGAATTCCCTGATATTTTCACCATGATATCAGGTATCCTCTACAGGGCTATGAGAGATAAAGGTGTAGTTGGAGTATTTGTAGAATAAGGGATTTATTTGAACTAGTGTATCCACCTGGGTAGCCCTAATGTTGTTCACCAATATGGAAAAATAGAGATTGAGGTTATGTAGGGATTATCATCACCTGAAACAATATAATATCAAGAATAAGTATCCACTTCTGAGAATCAATGACGTATTAGACTAGTTGAAATGGGAAAGGTGGTTTATAAAGATTGACCTCATGTTGGGTCGTAACCAATAACAAGTATGAGAGGAGGATATACTATTGATAAAATTTTAGTTCCACTATGGTCATTATAAGTACTTATTGATTCCCTTCAACATGAAAAATTCCCTATTAGTGTTTATAAGACCCATGAACTTGATATTTTAGACCTTCTTGGACTAGTTTGTTGTAGTCTTCATAGATGACTTCCTCATGTACTCAATATCATAGGAGGATTACATGATACATTCAAGGATGGTTATTGGTATAATCTGGGAGAATTAGCTTTAGAATAATCTCTTGAAGTGTTATTTTAGATTCAAGAGGTTCACTTCCTGCAATATGTCCTCTTAAAGGAGGGAGTGTTAGAAAACCCAAAAAAGATCGAGATAATGATCGCTTGGGATCCACCCAAGAGTATGCCCAATGTGTGAATATTCCTTTGGTTAACTGTAAGAATGGTATAGAGTAAGAGGTTTCCAACCTCTGATACCAATTGTAGGATCGAAATATAATATGGGATGCTCAATATACAAGAGGGGGGTGAATTGTATACTTTAAAAATTCCTTTGGAACCTTTAAAGTTAGTTATGAATAACTAAAGTTTCCTTAAGAAAAGGAAAGGGCTAAGTTTAACAAAGTTAAACTAAGTAAATTCACAACACCTCTAACACCGAACTAAACTTGGAAAGAGATTCCAAAAGTAGGTTCCGGAAATATGGTTCCGGAAATTGAAACTTAACAAATGTTACAATATGAGATTCTACCTTAAAGCGTATAGAATCTAAATGAATCAGAGTAAGTAAGGAAGTATAAGAAAGTTATACTTTCCTTAAGATACAAATTGCAGCAGAATAAAAAACAAGTAGTTAAACTACAAGTAACAAGATAATAGTCTTTTAACCCAAAGAGAAGGGTATCCAACAACCTTGGATAAAGGTCCCTTGATTTATACTTTCAAGCAAGTCTGTCTTACCCACACCAGGGTAAGCCCTCGATACAAGGATCGGAGTCTCTGTCTTGCTATCCCCGCAAGCCCTCAACTTCAAGGTAGTTGGCAACCTCTGTCTTTCTCAGCAAGAAAGCCCTCGATCTTTAAGGTAGTCGGCACCTCTGTCTTTCTCAGCAAGAAAGCCCTCGATCTTTAAGGTAGTCGGCACCTCTGTCTTCCTATCCCCAGAAGCCCTCGAATTTAATCACCAACATTCGGAGTCGCACGAAGCTTTGAGAGTTAATAAGAGACTCTCTCTCTAGAAATCACTTCAACAGCATGTAAGCACTTTTTCAGCAATCAGCTTATGCATCAGCACTGAGCTCTTTCAAATGAGCTCCTATTTATAGGTAAGGTCGGCTCCTCCTCCAACGGTCATATTTTCCTTAAAGATCGGAGGGACCTGTACACGTGTCACTTAGACAACGGTTAGTTTATAACAAAATGGACGACATCGTTTTATAACAAAACAAGTGTAACAGAATGTACGACATCGTTTTAAATCTAACATAAAGGTTTGGAATGAAAACTTTGGAGTGAAGGTTCGGAGTGAATAAATTCAGAGTGTATAAAACAATGATAATCAGATTCTGTTTAATAGGTGAATTCGGAATGAGAATTCGGAATAGGAATTCGTCATTAGAAATCGTAATGAGAATTCATCATCAGAATTCGTAATGAGAATTCATCATCAGAATTCGTAATGAGAATTCATCATCAGAATTCGTAATGAGAATTCGTCATCAGAATTCGTAATGAGAATTCTTTATCAGAATTCGTAATGAGAATTCTTTATCATAATTCTTAATGATATTTCGGAATGAGATTTCTTCATTATAATTCGTAATGGGAATTCTTCATTAGAGTTCGTAATGGGAATTCTTTATTAGAATTGGTAATGAAAATTCTTCATCAGAATTCGTAATAAGAATTCGTAATGGGAATTCTTCATTAGAGTTCGTAATGAGAATTCTTCTTCAGAATTCGTATCCTGAACTAGGAATAGAACTTAGTTAGAGATCATATCCGGAATTCGGAATGAGACTTCCTTATAGTTCTTTATCCAGAATCCGAATACTAAACAGAATGCTTTATATCTAAGTTTTAATGATTCCGAGAAAATGAATCTGAATCTTATACTTAAGAAAAATATGGATGAAAATATGATAAGGATAATTATTCTTATAAAAGCGATTTTCCTTAAGAAAGCAAATTTCCTTATAAAAGCGATTTTCTTAAGAAAGAAAATTTACTTAAGAAAACAATTTTCCTTATAAAAGCAATTTTCTTAAAGATAAGGTGTTTGTGATTTTCAAAACAAGAAGGAATGGAAAAGTCATAAGGAAAACCTTATTGACTCAACAATCTCCCCCTTTTTGGAAAGCACAAACATCCTAACGAAAAAGAAAATCCAAGAAGAAAGAACCATATTAAAGCTTATCTCCCTTGGTTTAAGAATGTAGATGAATACGACTAACTCCCCCTTAGGCTTTGAAACTCTAAGGATCGTATTCATATTTCCGGAGTGATGTTCCATAAGAAGGACTTCTTTAATAAAAACTCCCCCTTAAACAAACTCTTATTAGAGTTATTTTTCCTTGGGTATTTTTCTTTCTCCCCCTTTGATAAACTCTTATTAGAGTTCCTCTTTTTCTTAAGGATCTTTTCCTTCTCCCCCTTTGTGATTTTCAAAAAGAATTGGAGGGAATGAAAAAACTTAACAAAGTTCCTGAAAAATTAGTAATGACAACAATAGAAACAACAAGTACGACTTTCATTAAAATTGGAAACTCGACAACAAAGGAATAAAAAATACAACAAAAAGATCGGATTGGTTATTTCGAATCTTTCTCCTTCGACATTAGCCCCTTAAGAATCGTCTTGATCTTCTTTAAGTCTTTGTGATCTTCCTCTGCTTGCTTCTCTAAGATGACTATTCTTGCGGACTGAGCTTCAATTAATTCTTCCTGAGCCTTCAACTTTTCTTCCTGAGCTTTCATATTCTCTTCCTGAGCCTTCATCCTTTCTTCAAACTCGATCCGATAATCCCTTTCAAATTTACAACTTTGATTAACGGAATTGAGCTTTCCATTCAGATCTCTCACTTCCTGAATCCGAAAGTTCTTTTCCTTTGTCAACTTCTCTTCGAAGGATGCAGTCAGCTCATTAATCTTCTTGTCTTCGGTCTCAAAGGCATCCTTAACATTATCTTGAAACTCATCAAGCAACCTCATCTCTTCCACATTCTTCTTCGACCAGCTCGTCATCCTCTTACAAGATCTTTTATGAGCTTCGTAACAAACAAAGAATGTTTTGAACTAAGCTTCAATCTCAACACACTTATCCATAACCATCGATATGGAGTCGGTTTTCTGATTCAACGCATGTTGGAGCATCTGGCATCTAGAGTCAATACTAGAGAAGGTTGGAATGGTTCCCACCAACTTCTTAAAAGACTGAACAACAAAATCATGCCCCAACGAGTATGACTCCGAATCCGAAACCTTGCTAGGAGAATTTTCTTCCTCAATAAGCTCCAACTTCCTCTTAGAAGAACTACCAGCTTCCTTCCTCTTTCTTACTACTGAGCTCGGAGTCTCAGTAAGAATTTTCTTTCCCTTATCTTTTTCCGGAATAGAATCCTGTTCCGGAGTTTTCTTTTCACTGTCAGAAACTTGAACAACCAAATCTTCCTCATCAGCAACTTCTTGAACACCAACCTCTACGTTTCCCATCTGAGCAATATCATGTAAAAGTTATTCTTCTTCTCCATGATAGGCAACTTCTTCTTCTCCTTTCTCTTCTTCTAATTCAGGAGTAACTAGCTTTGAAGATTGAGCTTCTGAAGTCCGGAGTGATAAGTGTTCCGAAGGAGTTCCCTTGTACTCATCTACTTGCTTTAGCACATCTCCTGTCTCACCACTTCCTTCAGCAGCCTCTTCAACTTGTTCCACTTGCTCTTCTTCCTCAGTATTCGTAGCAACGGCCTCTTCCGGAGCAATAAGATTTCTTCCTGGAGTCTCGGGTAGAGATTCCAGGGAGAAAGTTCTCGGAACTGGAATTGTTGCTGAAACCATTTCATTGAACTTCAACAACGCTTGGACTGCCTCAGCTTCTGACATTTTCTTCTTAAGCTTCTTTTCCTTAGCTTGTTTCTCAAGCTCATCAGCAGCTTTCTCCTTCAAAGCTTTAGCTTCCGCAGGGTCCAATATGAACTGCGGATCCCCTTCTTTCCTCTTCTCTTTTTCAGCTCTCCACTTTGTAACAACCTCATCAGGATAGGTCTTCTTCTTCTTAGGCTTTGGAGGTGCGGTGTGGACTTCCTTAGACTTGGGATTTTCTCCTTGTTCTTCCACTTCTTTCAGCTTTCTCTTCCTTACCGGCTTGGATGATTCCGGATCAGCAGATTTCAGAGTCACTTCTTCTTGAGGAGGTAGATCAATAAACTTCCCAGACTTCTTGTCAAAATACATATTCATTCTTTTAAGCGTGCCATCACTAAGCAGCATGATCTTGCAAACTCTCGGCTTAGAACTGCAAGCTACCTTGAAAGATTCTAGGCACCGAACTATGAGCTTTGATAATATTGCTGGGTACATTACGATCTGAGCTCTCAGATTCCCCTTCTTCAAATTCTCAATATTAAGAAGAATATGCTTCATCAAGTTAAACTTCCTTAGATTTATCAGGAAATCTAAGATATATATCTCACTCTTCTTCAAGCTATCCTTATCACCTTTTCTCGGTACGATAAGCCCTTGCACCCATAACTCCAGAATCCGGAAGTTTGTAGATAGGCTTGCAATTTTCGGAGCCTTGTCATCATCCAATCCGAGAGTTTCTAAGGCATTTTCCTTGTTGAAACTACCCTTGGAGTCCGACAATACGTGAGAAATAAACTCAGCTTCACCTTCATAAGATAACCCTACCAAGCTTGCAGCCTTGGTGTAAGAAAGCTTATATGTCTTGCCATATGATTTGAACGAAACTTTTTTTCTATTATCTTCCTCGAAGAAAGCAACTGACTCATAAAATTCAACAAGAAAATCTGAGAACACTTCATCTTGGTTGCCGGTTTTTGATACCGCAACATCTTCCCAGCCATTTAACTTGATATTCTTCAAAATGACAGAATCGTAGTTGGTGAAGAAAGTCGGATGAACTAACCTTTCTCTGTATACTAACCACTGAGATATAGGCTTGGTTGAAGACATTTCTTGAGAAGCTAACTCTGTAGACATTCGGATCTGAAGTACTCTGAGAAATTCGGAACGGAGAAGACTGAAGTTCGGAGTGGAGAAAACTGTGGTTCGGAACAACCTTAAATCGGAGAGTCAGAGCTTCAGGACGCAAGAGCTTGAAACCGATGTGGGACAAGAAATTGGGTCCCCTTTATATAGGCAATGGGATGACCGTTCACCTTCCACGGTTGATCTAACGGTTTAGAATGAACTGAGATCAAATCTGACGGTTGAAAAATCGAATCCGATCTTTTTGAGGTTTTATTAAAATAAAGAATTAAGAAATCTAAAATCCGAAAAAAAAATATAAGAAACTGCCAGCAAGTAAAATATGATTACGAAAACTTCAGTAAGGAAATCATACCTTTCGGATTAGCTTAGGAAAGTTATTCGTAATGGGTAATATAAAGATAACTACGAAAAACTCAATACGAAAAACTGAATATGAAAAACGTAATACGAAAATGTAAATACACAAAACTTAATACGAAAAACAATCATAAGAAGAAAATCAGTATGAAGAATTTAGTACGAAAAATACATTTTGAAGAAATTGGTATGAAAATTCCTTTATGAAACTTCCAGTACGAAACTGTCATTCCGAAAATTTTCAACATGAATACTTCCCTTCCAGAAGTGTTCTGTTCAAAAATTTCCAATCTAGAAAATTGTAGTTCCGGAAGTTCCATTCCGGAAATTTTTGTTCCGAAAAAGTTGGAAACAAAATTTTGAAAAACTTTGTTAAATAAACAATCAAATGTACTCCCCCTATGAAAAGGAGTTTATTACTGTAAGGAGACTTTTTCAACAAAAAGTTAATTAAGGATGATTACCTTACGGTTATCATTCCTAACTTCTGTTTAATATATTCAAATCTATCAGAAGGCAAAGATTTTGTGAATATATCAGCAAGTTGATCTTGCGTTCTGATAAACTGAAGAATAATATCTCCTTTAAGTGTGTGATCCCTAACAAAGCGATGCCTAATATCTTTGTGTTTTTCACGAGAGTGATGTGCAGGGTTTTTACTTAGGGCAATGGCACTTGTGTTATCACACAAAATTTGAGTTTTAGTAAAACTCAAGCCATAGTCTGTGAGTGTGTGTTGCATCCACAACACTTGTGCACAACAACTTCCAGCTGCTACATATTCAGCTTCAGCAGTGGAAAGTGCAACAGAATGTTTCTTCTTGCATGACCAAGAAACTAAAGAATCTCCTAAGAAATGACAAGTTCCGGATGTACTTTTTCTATCCATTCTACATCCACCAAAGTCAGCATCAGAAAATCTTTTTAGAACAAAATTATTTCCAGAAGTATAAAATAATCCTAGATCCATGGTTCCCTTAAGGTAGCGAAAAATTCTTTTAACTTCCTTTAAGTGAGATTCATTAGGATTGGATTGATATCTTGCACATAAGCATACTGAAAACATTAAGTCTGGTCGACTAGATGTTAAGTAAAGTAAACATCCAATCATACCTCTAAAAGATGTTTGATCTACTGGTTTCCCAGCTTCATCAAGATCTAAAGAGTTTGAAGTACCAATGGGAGTGCTTATACTCTTAGTGTTGTCATAACCATACTTTTTAAGAAGATCTTTAATATACTTATGTTGAGATATGTAGGTCCCTTCTGGTTTTTGAGAAATTTGAAAACTAAGGAAAAATGTTAACTCACCCATCATACTCATTTCAAACTCAGATTTCATTAGACTAGCAAAAGAGTCAGTCAGAGATTGCTGAGTTGAACCGAATATAATGTCATCAACATAAATTTGAATAATCAAAACATTTTTCTTATCTTTCTTTATAAAAAGGGTTGGATCTGCATTTCCCTTAACATAGTTATTTTGAAGAAAAAATTCAGTGAGTCTATCATACCATGCTCGTGGGGCTTTTTTAAGGCCATACAAAGCTTTGGTAAGTCTAAAAACATGATCTGGATGTTTTGTATCTTCAAAGCCAGGAGGTTGTTCAACAAAAACTTTCTCTTGAACATAACCGTTAAGAAAAGAACATTTCACATCCATTTGGAAAAGTTTGAAATTAAAGAATGCTGCAAAGGCAAGTAGAATACGGATAGATTCAAGTCTAGCTACTGGAGCATAGGTTTCTTCATAGTCTATTCCTTCTTGCTGATTATAGCCTTTAGCAACCAGTCTAGCTTTATTTCTAACAATGACTCCATTTTCATCACATTTATTTCTGAAAACCCATTTTACTCCAATAACAAAAGTTTCCTTAGGTCTTTCAACCAAGGTCCAGACTTTATTCCTTTCGAATTCATTTAGTTCATCTTGCATTGCTTTGATCCAATCATCATCACCTAAAGCTTCATCAGTGCTTTTAGGCTCTAATTGGGAAAGAAATGCTAGATGTTCTACTTCATTTCTTAAGGAACTTCTAGTCCTTACAGGTTGATTTACATCACCAATGATACTATCACTGGGATGATTCTTAAGAAACACCTGATTTGGGTTTTGTAAAACCTGTTCATCAACATAGGGTAGAAAGTCTTCTGGGGTAAATGTTTCAGAAGTATCTTCTAGAACAATTTCCTTATCAGAAGGTTCTTCTATCAAAGGTTGATAATCAGTTTTTGAAAACACATCCGAAGATGTAAGTTGGGATGGTTTAAAAACAAAAGGATCTTATTCATCAAATTTTACATGTACCGTTTCCTCAACAGTACAAGTATTTTTATTAAAAACTCTATAAGCCTTAGAGGTTGTGGAATAACCTAAGAAAATCTCTTCATCTGATTTTGGTGCGAATTTATGTAAGTTATCTTTATTATTCAAAATGAATACTTTGAAACCAAAAACCTTGAAGTAGGAAAGTCTAGGTTTTCTACCATTCCATAACTCATAAGGAGTTTTATTAAGAAAAGGTCTAATCAAAACTCGATTTATAGTATAACAAGCAGTACTTACAGCTTCAGCCCAGAAATGTCTAGCAATAGAATATTCACTCAACATGGTTCTAGTTATCTCTTGAAGAATTATATTTCTTCTTTCAACTACACCATTCTGTTGAGGAGTTCTAGGTGCTGAAAAATTGTGAGTAATACCTTTCTTACTACAAAAAGTTTCAAAATCAGAATTTTGAAATTCTCCTCCATGATCACTATGAATATTTTTCAATGGAAGGTTTTTCTCATTTTTAACTTGAGCTCTAAAACTTTTGAAATAAGAAAAACCTTTAGATTTCTTTGATAGAAAATAGACCCAAGTAAATCTAGTGTAATCATCAACTAGAACAAACACATAGTATTTGCCTCCAATACTTCTAGTTTGTGCTGGACCGAAAAGATCCATGTGCACTAACTGTAATGCATCGGTTGTTGATACTTAACCGATTGACTTAAAACTAGATTTATGTTGCTTGCCATATTGACAAGGATCACAAACTTTAGAAGAATCAAATCTAAGCTCCGGTAGATCCTTAACTAGTTTCTTCTTAGAGAGTTTACATAGGTTCCTAATATTACAGTGTCCTAGTCTTCTATGCCATAACCAAGAATGATCTTCCATTGCACTTAGGAAAGGTAAATCTTGGCTTCTGAGGTCTTATAAATTTAAGGTGTAAACATTCTCTTGCCTGTTGGCTGAGAGAATAAATTCTTCCTTGGAATTGTGAACTAAGCATTTATCATTCCTAAAATTCACAAGGTAACCTTCATCACATAACTGACTTATGCTAATGAGGTTGTGCTTAAGACCTTTAACAAAAAGAACATTTGAAATCAAGGTTTTACCTAAAAGAACAATATTACCAATACCAATAATCTCTCCCTTAGCATTGTCTCCGAAAGTTACCTTTCCTCCTTTCGTTTTGATAATCTTTTCAAAAAAGCTTTTGTTACCAGTCATGTTCCGGGAACATCCACTATCCATGTACCATGTATTGTTGCTGGAACTTTCTTTATTTTCCTGAAATTAAGAACATAGTTAGATTTTCGGAATCCAAACTTGTTTGGATCCGAGATTTCCAGACAATAAAATTTTAGGTACCCACATTTTCTTAGAAAAGTAGGCTTTGTGAAATCCTAGAGATTGGGTTTTGTTTAAGGAACAATTTTTTGCCCAGTGACCACCACATTGACACTTGGTACAAAATGGGGCACTTTGAGGAACAAAATAATTATTACTGAAAATAGGTTTTGCATGGGTATAACCAAATCCGGATTTATTTCTTAAAGGTCGTATTTGAGAATACATCTTATCAAAATTTTCTTTACCATGGGTAAAGTTTGATAAAAACTTATTTAAGGAAAAAATTTCGGACTTGAGTTTTACAACCAAGTTTTTATCCTCAAAATCATTAGTTTTAGAACTAGAGTTAAGCTCGAAAACATTTTTATTGGAAATTACTTTTTCTAACTCTTTAGAAAGTTTATTCTTCTCAGAACTTACTTCCTCAAGATTTTTTGAAATACTTTCAAAATAAGCATTTTTCTTATCAAGATCTTTAGAAAGATCTGATATCTCTTTAGTAAGAATAGAATTCCTAGAATTTGCCTTACCGAGTTTCTTGTTGAGTTTGGAATTCTCAATCTCAAGAAGTTCAGCAAATCTAGAGACTTCTTCATAAGTAGGTAAAGTATTTTCCTCATCAGAAGATTATTCTTCATTAGAAGAGTTATAATACTTACTATCGTTAGGATTTAAGGAAACATTGGTCAACGATTCAGCATTTCGTACCTTAGCCATAAGACAATGATTAGCAATAGGTAATCTGGCTATAAGACCAATATTCTTCTGTCCTGAAGATTCATAATCAGAAGATTCATCTGAAGAGTCACCACCACTGGCACTCCAGGTGTCATTAGCTTTCAAAACATTCTTAGCTTTAGCTTTATAATACTTCTTCCTGTTCCTGTCTGAATGTCTTTCCTTTCTTTCTTTCTTTTTGAGCATAGGGCAATCTGGTCTAATATGTCCAGCTCTTTTACATTCATAACAAGTAACTTCTCCATCTTTCTTATCTTTCCTATCCTTTTTCTTATACTTGGATTGAAAGTTTCTCTGTCCAGCTATCTTGTTCATCCTTCGAGCAAGATTGGCTAATTCATTTTCTGAGACTTCACTCTCACTAGATTCAGATTGGAAAATGACTTTCTTAGACTTGGATATGGTTACTCTCTCAGGAGTCTTAGCTTTCATCTGATTCGAAGTTGTAGTAAAAGCAACAGTACCATTTCCATTCTTTTTCTTGATGTTGTCAGCATCTCTCTTCATTCTTGTTTCATGTTGTAGAAGAGTTCCAAATAATTCATCAAGAGTAATTTGAGTAACCTTCCTGTTCTCATCTATAGCTGTTCTCTTGGATTCCCACTCATTGGGCATAATGTCAATTATCTTGTCCACAAGAGCTTCATCATCTAAACCTTTTTCTCCCATAGATTGCAGACTATTGACAATGGTCATAAATCTTTGTTGAACTTTACAGATAGGTTCTCCATAAGGAAAATTGAAGCCATGATATTCAGCTCTAAGCATAACTCTTTTAGTCTCAATCACCTTAGAAGTCCCAAAGTGTGTAACCTCTAACTTCTTCCATATACAGTTAGCTTCTTCACAAGAAGAAATTTGGCTATATATATTTCTAGTCATTGAACATAGTAAAGTATTGCGTACCTTATAGTTGAGTTGATATTCTTGCTTTTCCTGGTTAGTAAAGGTTCTGACTTCCTTGTCAGGAATTTTATAATCACCAGTAAGCATGACAAAGTTATCTACTCCAGTATTGATAACAAATGTCTTCATACGATCTCTCCAGTATTCATAATCATTACCATTGAAGATAGGTGGTCTAGTAGGATTCAGATTTTCAATCGATCCAACATTAATTCCTGCCATACTAAAAATAACTTTGCACACAAACTTGTTAGTAGCAAAGATTCAAAATAACAAAGTTTGGAATGGATAATCCGGAATGACAAAGTTCGGAATGGAAAAGTGAGCAAGAAAAACTTATATGTGAGTACAAGTATTTCAGTAACCTGGCTCTGATACCAAATGTAAGAATGGTATAGAGTAAGAGGTTTCCAACCTCTGATACCAATTGTAGGATCGAAATATAATATGAGATGCTCAATATACAAGAGGGGGGGTGAATTGTATACTTTAAAAATTCCTTTGGAACCTTTAAAGTTAGTTATGAATAACTAAAGTTTCCTTAAGAAAAGGAAAGGGCTAAGTTTAACAAAGTTAAACTAAGTAAATTCACAACACCTCTAACACCGAACTAAACTTGGAAAGAGATTCCAAAAGTAGGTTCCGGAAATATGGTTCCGGAAATTGAAACTTAACAAAAGTTACAATATGAGATTCTACCTTAAAGCGTATAGAATCTAAATGAATCAGAGTAAGTAAGGAAGTATAAGAAAGTTATACTTTCCTTAAGATACAAATTGCAGCGGAATAAAAAACAAGTAGTTAAACTACAAGTAACAAGATAATAGTCTTTTAACCCAAAGAGAAGGGTATCCAACAACCTTGGATAAAGGTCCCTTGATTTATACTTTCAAGAAAGTCTGTCTTACCCACACCAGGGTAAGCCCTCGATACAAGGATCGGAGTCTCTGTCTTGCTATTCCCGCAAGCCCTCAACTTCAAGGTAGTTGGCAACCTCTGTCTTTCTCAGCAAGAAAGCCCTCGATCTTTAAGGTAGTCGGCACCTCTGTCTTTCTCAGCAAGAAAGCCCTCGATCTTTAAGGTAGTCGGCACCTCTGTCTTCCTATCCCCAGAAGCCCTCGAATGTAATCACCAACATTCGGAGTCGCATGAAGCTTTGAGAGTTAATAAGAGACTCTCTCTCTAGAAATCACTTCAACAGCATGTAAGCACTTTTTCAGCAATCAGCTTATGCATCAGCACTGAGCTCTTTCAAATGAGCTCCTATTTATAGGTAAGGTCGGCTCCTCCTCCAACGGTCATATTTTCCTAAAAGATCGGAGGGACCTGTACACGTGTCACTTAGACAACGGTTAGTTTATAACAAAATGGACGACATCGTTTTATAACAAAACAAGTGTAACAGAATGTACGACATCGTTTTAAATCTAACATAAAGGTTCAGAATGAAAACTTCGGAGTGAAGGTTCGGAGTGAATAAATTCAGAGTGTATAAAACAATGATAATCAGATTCTGTTTAATAGGTGAATTCGGAATGAGGATTCGGAATAGGAATTCATCATCAGAAATCATAATGAGAATTCATCATCAGAATTCGTAATGAGAATTCATCATCAGAATTCGTAATGAGAATTCATCATCAGAATTCGTAATGAGAATTCGTCATCAGAATTCGTAATGAGAATTCTTTATCAGAATTCGTAATGAGAATTCTTTATCAGAATTCGTAATGAGAATTCTTTATCAGAATTCGTAATGAGAATTCGGAATGAGATTTCTTCATTAGAATTCGTAATGGGAATTCTTCATTAGAGTTCGTAATGGGAATTCTTCATTAGAATTCGTAATGAAAATTCTTCATCAGAATTCGTAATAAGAATTCGTAATGGGAATTCTTCATTAGAGTTCGTAATGAGAATTCTTCTTCAGAATTCGTATCCTGAACCAGGAATAGAACTTAGTTAGAGATCATATCCGGAATTCGGAATGATACTTCCTTATAGTTCTTTATCCAGAATCCGAATACTAAACATAATGCTTTATATCTAAGTTTTAATGATTCCGAGAAAATGAATCCGAATCTTATACTTAAGAAAAATATGGATGAAAATATGATAAGGATAATTATTCTTATAAAAGCGATTTTCCTTAAGAAAGCAAATTTCCTTATAAAAGCGATTTTTCTTAAGAAAGCAAATTTACTTAAGAAAACAATTTTCCTTATAAAAGCAATTTTCTTAAAGATAAGGTGTTTGTGATTTTCAAAACAAGAAGGAATGGAAAAGTCATAAGGAAAACCTTATTGACTCAACATTAACATGATATTATTATATATACCTATCTAATTTTTCTATAATCATGACACATTTGACTTTCTTTGCCTGAAAAGGGTATCCTTTCATGTGGACATATAAGTATCAGTATGGTTTTTAGGATTTAGGGTAGAAGTTGACTAGCTACACCATTTTGATACTTTTAGAGAAGGGTATTGAGTATGTTGTGTTATGTGATGCCTCAAAAGATAGGTTTGGAAGTTTTCTGATATAAAGGCCAGTGGTGATTGCTTATGGGTCTCGAAAGTGGATACCCCATGATCAAGAAAATTACACTACCAACAATTTGGATCTGACAACAGTATTTTTCACCCTGAAGTATTTGAGACACTATCTTATGGGAGAGTGATTCATTATTTATTTTGACCTTAAGAGTCCTAGGTATATTTCCTCTCATAAAGATATTAACCATAGATAAACGAGATGGTTTTAGTTCCTATAGTAATCTAACTTTGATATAGTCTATTCAACAGAGAATGGGAATGTGGTGGAAGATTCTCTCATAAAAAAAATCATGTTCACAGTTGTTGAGAGAGGTTTTAGAATAGGTGGCCTCATTCCATTTATTCTTTATGGGTGATTACATAGCAACATACCTCTATTAGACGGTTTTTAACCCTCTGTTTCTTCTACAAAATATAGAGGCACAACTTGGAGATATTGATTTTGAGGTATTTTATGACCAGATATCCACCAAACATACTCTTGATGGATTATCTAAAGGTGGGTATCATGCCATAATTTTCTGATGAGGGGAGATGGTACTTGAAATTCTATGAGAGGAGGGGCTGAGGGAGTTTCATACACCCCCTTAGCAATACATCCAAGGGTGATGATGATGTACCAGGACCAAAATCATCATTTTTGGTGTCCAGGGATGAAGTTGAGTGTGGATGAGTTCTTCTATTTATTCTTAACTTTATAGTTGGTGTAGATTGAGAATTAGAGACCATAAAGTTTATCCCAACCTCTTGAGGTGACATAGTATAAGTGAGATCGTATCTCCATGGTTTTTTTGATTGGACTTACATGATCACCTAGAGGTTACAACACTATATGGGTGATTGTAGACCAACTCTCCATGTTGGCCCAATTCATATCCATATGAGAGTAGAGTTAAGTGGGGAGGTTGGGATGCTTGTATATGTATGATATAATATGGATTCATGGAGTCCCTAAATGATTGTTTTAGACCATTATTCTTACTTCATGTATCAATTGTGGATAGGATTAAATATTTCTTTAAGGAATCAGTTATGCATGAGAATTGAATTACACCCCTAGAAAGATGATCAGACAGAGTGTACTATTTATGTTATGGAGGATATCTTATATACTTTAATGTTGGATGTTTTCCATAGTTTAACAGATCACTTACCCTTGGTAGAGTTTGTATATAACAACAGTTACAATTCCATATTTGGTATGACACCATTTGATGCCTTGTATGGGAGACCCTATAAGTCACCACTATACTAGAAAGATCTATGAGAGACAACACTTATGGGAGTAAAGTTGGTGAAAGAAATTATAGAGAACTATCATATCATCCAGGAGAAGATAAGGATTTTTTATAGCTGGTAGAATTCTTATGTGGAATGATGATGGAGGTCTTTGGAGTTTGATGAGGGAGACTATGTGTTCCTCATGGTCTCACCTTAGTGAGGATTACAGATATTTGACCGTGGTGACAAGTTATCTTGGAGGTTCATCTACCCATTCTAGATACTATACAGGGATGGTGAGACAGGATACCGTTTATCCTTACCACCATAGTTGGACTATTTTCATAAAATATTTCACATGTCGTAGTTGAGGATATGAGTGCATGGAAAATCACATGTCAATGACTAGGGTGAGTTGGACATTGAGGATGGAGCTATCTTCATAGAGTATCCAATGGTGATTAAGGATTGGTATGAGAAAATCCTCTATGGGAAAGCAATTCCCTTGGTGAATGTTTAGTGGAATCTTGGAAAACTCTAGGAGAGATCTTGAGAGTAGGAGAACCAGATGTGAGATCAATATCTTCACCTATTTGAGTAGTTTTTTTCATTTTAGAAAAGAAAATATAATGGCAGGGAGAATGTAATGACTCTATTTTTACTGTTAAATACTTTAAAATATATTAAATAATATTTTATAGTAATGTGTGGAGTTTATTATTGTTTTGGGCCTTATAGAGCCTCAATATTGATATATTAAAAATATTTATCATAATATATCACACACATGATGGTTTTCAATAATTTTGGAATATCTCTAAAATAGAGTCTTGAATGGTAGAACTAAGACCACCATTGAATCTAAAATATGGGGTTTTCCCAAGGAATGACATAATTTTAGTTGGAGTTTGAGGTTTTTGTTGAGTGAAGTCTCTAATAAATTTTATATAAAATAAATAAAATAAATAAATTTATTTATATCCAATTAACATTTAGATCTAGAAGAAACTCTAAATATAACTCCATTATAACAATATATAGGGTTAGAATCATAACCATAGATATTATAGGAAAGCTACCATGGGGAGAAACTTCACGTGTGATTGAGGAGGCTTGGAGACATTACAACAAACACAATAGATTCATCAAAGACCTCATATATGAGAACATATTTATCAATGATTGATCTGATTTGAGGTATTGATTTGATTCTTGTGGTATAATTCCCTGTTTTTGATTTTAGTTACCAAAAAAAATTAATTCATTTGGGAATTAATTGGTGGATCATATTTCATTTATTGTTTTAATTAATTTTATTCTTAGAATTATAAATTGATGGTTTATTTGATTACCCAATGAATCATCTATTTTTTCCATCAACGAATAAAGGATATACCGAACAATGGCCAATGTTCATATCTTATTTCTATGTTTCATGGATTTATACCTTCATTCTACAAGAATTAATCATCAATGTTTTTTTTGAACAATGGTTTGACTTATTTTGACAATCAATTTTTTTTATGAAATCAATCATGGGTTTCATGGATTGTTGTTATGGGTTTAGAATCATGAATTTTAAAATTACAGGGGATTGATATTGGTAATTGGAATCTTATGATATATCGAGGATCATGGTTTTGTGGATCTTTTTCATAGATGATGATGAGAGGAGGTGAAAATCATTTTTCTGATGAAGAAAATAAAAAATTAATCTTATAGTCTCCAATTGATACTAGTAAACATAGTTATGAGAATTATGGGTGATATTTGTGGGGGAAAAATAGGTGAATCCATAATAAGTGAAGATACATGAAGACTTTGGGATTTCAATGAAATTATAATCTATATGGTGTGTAGTTTATAAGAACACACACCATGTGGATCCCTTCTATGCAGTTCTTGGGTTTTTTTTAAGAAAAATATTTCATGACAATGTAATTTGTCTACACTCTGCATGATCCCTAGTTCGATAGATTGTTATGTACTATCTAGTGCACACATACACAAACATTGGAAATGTACAGGGGTATGGGTAGTGTACACATACAAAGGAAATGTATACGTGTATGGGAAAAGTACACAAACATGGACACATACTTAGGTAAGACCAGAAATAAAAGGAAACAACATGTGTCCCCAATACATTCCATTCACTTCTTCCAGGTTAGGTTAGATCCCTTGTTTCCCTCATTCCAGATTTGGTGTTAGAATGGGTGAGGTCCCTCCAACCGAATTAGTGTGGGTGCATTACCTTGATCCATACCTATGATGGTATATTGTGGTATCCTATCATAAGTATAGAATTAGTTATCCCATATGTTATTTAGTTATATATGGATTAAATAATACATCCACACAACCCAAGGTTTGATCCTTAATATATTTCTTACTTATATTGGGTAAGGTATTTCATATCCAACATCCAAGATGTGCCATCCCTTTCCTTGTGGGCTATTACGAATAGGGTCATATATCCCCCATAGGCTCTAGGTGGGATAAATTACCTATATATTAATATATATTATGTTCCAATGAGGTTTATCTCAGTTGAGTGAATATATTTTATAACCCTTCTTTGTTCCTTTAATCATCAATATGGAAAGGCCTAATGAGTACAACATCTCGGATGAGTGCCATCAGTATAGTGAGACCCAGTGAGTAAGTTCTCCCTGATGGGTGTTACCATAGAGAATAAAGTTGAATACTTATGTTGGAAGTGAGGAAAGACATCACATTTAGACTTGGAGTATTCCCTTGATCATATCTGGGTTAACTTTTTTATTCTCATTGAGTTTGTGATTTAGACCGAGATCCCACTTTGATGCTTTGTATTTGGTGATTTTAGGGTGTCTTACTAGGCACGACTATACTCACCCTTGTATGAGATCTACCCACATTTTTCATGCATTATATTTACAATAGGCCATTAAATGTAGTCGAAGGAGAACTATGAGCATTTGGAGTTTAGTTGCGATAGAAGGACCACATAAATATATTTGGTAGAAGTCACTTTTTTGTTTATTGGTCAAACTCAGTTACAACATTGGTGGTTTTGTATTTAGACCCTTTTAAATTTTTTGTTACTCATTTACCATACTATGACATGGTATTAAATTTTATTTAGGCATATGAAGTATCATTTATTAACCTTCTATATTATATAGGTGTATGGATATGTGTTTGTGATTGAAGGTGCTTTAAGATAAGGCATCCCATGTGTGTGATATGACTACTCAATGCTAGTCTCTATCCCCTGGAATATTAGCGGTGGGATTGAGGTGTAACTCTTGGAATATTTGTCATAAATATGATCCCTAGTGGGTTATGTTGTGACATTTAACCATTCCAAGTTACTGATTCAGAAGGATATCATCCTCATGATTCCTTTACACTTCAATAATCATATTTCCTCTATGAAAAACCATTCTAAACATACACAAATATGATTTATAAACATAGAAAACCTCAATTTTTTCCCATGATGATATATTCCATAGATTATCATCCCTTGAATTTATCTTTTTAATAAAATTCTAACTTATAAAGTTATTTAAACCTTACTCTAGTACCAACTATGCAAACCCATACCTTTAACAACCCATAATTATGATTCTAATAGATGAGATTTAATTTTCTTAAATTCCATGATCATTTTTGTTTAGAGTTTTATAGAATTTGGGAAAAATATTAAATAACAAACCATTACAAAATAAAATAGAAATTCCCCATAAATATCCATTTTTTCTATAAAAATAAGATTTTTAAATTTAATCTCATGTTTTATTCGAAGCATATTTTATTCATTAAAAATATCCACAAAGTGGGAAGATATACCTTATTATAGTTCTTAATCATCCTTAATACATATTAAAAGAACTTAGAAACTTGGGATGGGCATAAGAATCACATTAAGGGATATAATAATAAAGAGACCCATTAGTCCATTTTGAAAATCATGAAATTTCAAATAAAATTTTTCTTTTATATAAATAATCTTGAGCTGAAATAATCATTTAATTATATAATAAATAAAATTCAATTCTCAAATAGTTTCTAAAAACATCTCATAAGAAATATTAATGGAAAAATTATAATCATGATAGTTTCTTATAAAACATGAGAACTCATAAAAACATGTTCTTAAGAAACATGATTTTCACCTTTAAAAGGGTCATAAACATTCTTTTAAACACAAGATCATTAGATTAACTTAAGAATTAAAAAGACTTCAATGAAAAATGATTTTCAAGAATAAAAAATTCATATTGGTACCTTGGAATTTCATCTTCATATAAATTTTACAATCACCATTACAAATGGTAAACCAATCAGTTAATTCTAACATGTATTACCTAGAGAAAAAAATCATTAGCTAATGCATTAGAGAGCTACATCACACTCAAAAATCATCATGGAAAATTTAAAAGGACCATAAATAACATAAAAAATATATAATCATGAAATTACATCATAAAATATCATAATTATTCCATTTAACACATATAAAGATGCACTTTCATGCTTCATGTAAAAATAAGGATAAAAATTTGTTTTCTTTGAAAACTCTTAAAATGAAACTTTTCTTGAATAATAGGAAATAATGTATATTTTAAAAAACATGAAATTTTTTAGAATAATATTATTAATCTATAATATTTATAATGGTGGGAAATTCTACTCAGACTGTATATGCTAAAAAAATTCCTTTCACACCTTTTTTAAAATGAAAAAAATAAAATGTTTGGAAAATGTTAAGAAGACTTATTTTAAAACCTTCACAAAGAAATTCAACTGTGGTTTTAATGATAGTAAAGATAAATATTAGTCTATTAATAACACAACTAAAACATTTTAAACAACACATATATGGAGTAAAAATAAAAGAAAAACTTTAAAACATTTAAAATTAGATTTCAATGAAAACTACCTTACCACCCGTTTGATTCACTACAGTAAAATGACCATTTAGCGGCGGTTAATTTTTTCGTTTTGCAGCGGTTTAAACCACCGCTAAATCGATTGGCGGCAGTTTTGGAAAACCGCTGCTAAATTGTGCATTGAGAAACTATTCGTGGCGGTTTTCAAAACCGTCGTAGAACATTTTGCGGCGATTTTTAGCGGTGGTTTTTGTATTTTTTTTGATTTTTTTTGATTTTTTTTGAATTTTTTTATTAATGATTTAATTATTATTTAATTAGTTATTTATTATTTATTTATTTATTTATTGTTTATTATTTATTTATTTATTTATTTTATTTCGTATTTATTTATTTTATTTCGTATTTATTTATTTTGTTTCCTATTTATTTATTTTATTTCGTATTTATTTATTTTATTTCGTATTTATTTATTTTATTTTTTATTTATTTTATTACGTATTTATTTCATTTATTTTATTTATTTTGTATTTATTTTATTTATTTTATCCATGTATGCACATGCCCATGCACATGCCCATGCACATGCAATATAAAGAAATACTGCGTTTGGTGAGATTTAAACCCCTAACCTCTTGCATATTTTCCAAAGACTTTACCACTCCAGCAAGCTCACCATGTGGTTAGTAAACAGAATTTAACATACTTATATATACTAATTAAAAAAACAAATAATACATAATTAATTGATATAAACTCAATAATAATTAAACAACAAACAATAATCAATAATTAATAATTATTGATTTATTAGTTATTTATTGAGTTATTTATTTATTTATTATTATTTTTTGTTTATTATAATAAATAACAAATAAAAAATATATTATAATAATATTTACATATATTATAAAATTATGAAAATAATATAATAATATAATAAAATTGCAAAATTAAAATAATAATACAATAAAATAATAATAAATAATAAATATTAAATATTAAATATTAAATAATAAATAAAAAACAATAAACAACAAACAACAAAAAATAAACAATAATAAATAATAATAAATAATAATAAATAATAATAAATAACAATAAATAATAATAAATAATAATGAAAAAATAAGAAATAAGAAATAATAAATATTAAATATTAAATACTAAATAATAAATAAGAAATAATAAATAATAAATAATAATAAATAATAAATAAATAATAAATAATAAACAATAAATAACAAAAAATAAATAATAATAAAAAAATAAATAATAACAAATAAATAATAATAAATAATAAATAATAATAAATAATAAATAATAAATAATAATAAATAAGAAATAAGAAATAATAATAAATAATAAATAACAAATGATAAATGATAATAAATAACAAATAATAAATAATAATAAATAAAAACAAAAAACAAAAAACAATAAATAAATAATAAATAAATAATAAACACTAAATAAAAAAGTATTAAATAATAAATAATAAATAATAAATAATAAATAATAAATAATAAATAATAAATAATAAATAATAAATAATAAATAATAAATAAGAAATAAAAAAATAAAAAATAAAAAATAATAAGTAATAAATAATAAATAATAAATAATAAATAATAACTAATAAATAATAAATAATAAACAACAATTAATAATAGATAATAATAAATATATAATAAATAACAATAAGAAATAATAAAAAATAAAATAAAAAAAATAATAAATAATAAACAAGACTAAATAAATAATAAATAAATAATAATACATAATACATAGTACATAATACATAATACATAATATATAATATATAATATATAATATATAATATATAATATATAATATATAACATATAACATATAATATATAATATATAACATATAACATATAATATATAATATATAATATATAATATATATTATATAATATATAATATATAATATATAATATATAATATATAATATATAATAAATAAAGTAATAATAATAATAATAATAAATAATAAATAATAAATAATAAATAATAAATAATAAATAATAAATAATAAATAATAAATAATAAATAATAAATAATAAATAATAAATAATAAACAATATACAATATACAATAAATAATAAATACTAAATTCTAATAAATAAATAATATTATATAATATATAATATATAATATATAATATATAATAAATAATAAATAATATAATAATAATAATAATAAATAATAAATAATAAAAAATAAATAATAAATAATAAATAATAAATAATAAATAATAAATAATATATTATAAATAATATATTATAAATAATATATAATATATAACAAATAATAAATAATAAATAATAAATAATAAATAATAAATAAATATAAATAATAAATAATAAATAATAAATAATAAATAAATATAAATAATAAATAAGAAATAACCAGTAACAAATAATAGATAATAAATAAATTAATGTATATTATAAATAATAAATAATAAATAATAAATGAAACACATGAAAAAGTACAAAGAGACGTGATAAGGGATGAAAAATTATGAAAACGCATGAAAACAGATGGAGAAGCATGAAGAAGGAAACATTAGAAGGCATGAGAATGCATGAAAACTCATGAAAAATCTGGAAAACCCCTTAAGAATGCAACATAATCATCATAATAACCCAAACAAACCATTGATAAAGATAACAATTCATGTAAACCCAAATAAACAGTAACAAATGGAGAAACCGTTAAAACCTGTCAAAACGGTCATAAAGTGACAAAAACATTGGACTCACATTAACAGAGATAACTTATGATCCGAGAGTTCATTCCAGATCCACGACCAGTCAAATCAATGATCCTGAAATGATCTTCGAGCTGATAGGTGAAAGAGACCGAATGGACAGGCGGATCGGATGTTACGACCATTTAAAAAAACTGACGGGGAACGGGTGCTAGAAACGAGGCATCGAAAAACATAACAAACCTGATACCCACTAAAAAGGCCATAACTTATGATCCATGAGTCCGTGTGGGCACCATGACCAGTCAAACTGAATCTCATGGAACGAACTACGATCTGAAAGGCGGAGGAGTCCGAAATGACATGCGGATCAAAAGTTAGGTTCATTTGAAGATAAGTTTTATGGGACACTGGTGATAGAAATGGGGGTTTTTAGGCATCAGAAGGGGTTTTTGGGATTGAAAAACAAGACAGAAGCTTTATTTCGTTTAATTGGTGCATAGCTCTCCTCGTTGGCTTCGATTTGATATGAGGTAGAGCCCAAACGGACACCCGGAGCGAAAGTTATGGTCGTTTGATGTTGGAGAACTTTTTTCAACTTTTTTATAACTCTCATATCTTCCGCACCTTAGACCGTCTTATAGTTTTGATTATACTTGCCTCTAGATCTCTTCCTGTGCTTCGATTTGACTGGCCGTGGCTCTCCAATGGACGCCCAGATCAAAAGTTATGGCTGTTTTAGTGATTTCAGGGTTTCTCATGTTGTTTTTATTTTTTTATTTTCATTTCACGGTGTTTTTACCCAAACCGCCGCTATTTCACGGAAGTTTTTTAAAAAACCACCGATAATCCTCGAAAAAATAAAAAAATAAAAAAAAATATTATTAATTTATGTTGGGTACCGGGATGGCGCAGCGGAAGCCGGTGGGCCGGGAATTTAAAATTTTCTGCTTCATCGGAGTGACATAACCATGTCAACTCCTATGATCTTGTCCCGGTTTGGTCGAAGGATCTTTCAAGGTTTAAACAGAGCACAAAAATTAAACTGAACATGTACCTTGTTCGGAATTAGCGCGTGCAAGCCCACCATAGGACGCCGGTGATCGTTGCTCGAAGTCTCCGACATCGAAGCCCTCTAGATCGTCCACACACGCCTTATGAATCTGCTCGCACACTGTTTGCCAAGATTCGGGTGCTAGCATGGATCTTCGACGATCACTTCAGCACAGAGACGATCACCAAAGGAAGAAGCTTCAATCCAAGAAGGATGAACTTGAAGATCTTCCTTCTCTTGAGAGACTCTCTCTCTAGATTCCAGGAGGGGAGAGAAGCTCTCAATCTTGACACATGAATAGTGTATATGGGAGAGCCTCTCTCTCACTTATATAGTGAGTGTTAAAAAACATGAGGTATGGATTCCCGACCCCCGTGTAATAGACATCCTCTATATAAGTGATATAAATTATTATTTACGACAAATAAAAGTATACCATAAATAATATTTATAATTTATCACTTACTTGTAATATATAAATATATTACGTGATAAATTTGAGTCGTTAACTCGACTCATTCCTCCGACTATTTTTAAATGAACCTAGGATATTTAAATCCATTCGAATAATATTAATACTTGTATTTACTATATAACTTGTTAATACATGTTATAAATAAATTCAACGAATTATTATAAAATTTAATAATTAATGAATTTATTTATTCTTTGATGATCCATAGAACTTGGATAGTGCTCGGACCCTTTGGCGGGGCCCACCAAGTTCTAAATTACTATTCCTAGAATAGGGCAGATTCTCAAGGTGCTATTGTGTGTGACCCTCTAGGCCCTTACTGTAAGAACCCGGATCTTCTTTTCAGGCATGTTTTCCCTTTTTATGGAGTTTTTAAGAAAAATGAATTTTCTGGAAATTTTCAATGTACACGCCGTGTACTTTCTGAGTACATGCTGTGTACTCTTTTCCGGATCGAAGCCGTGTGCTGGCCGTGTTTGGGCCACACACATGGTGTTTAAGGGTGAGGTCGAGGCCGATTAAAGTGGAGTACGAAAAACTTAAGTACACGCCGTGTACTCAAGAAGTACACGCCGTATATTTTCTTTTTTTTCATTAAATGGACCGGGGTCACGCCTAACCCCTAATTTAATAGTCTTCTCCAATTTTCGTCCACCTGAGAGCGACCGTATGGCCAGACCTTTGATGATCTCCCGCCTTTTCATCCATTCTCTGATTCAAGCGTGGTTGATTGCGTTAGAATCGCAGCGGTGAGCCCTCCCTTCTGCTTGAGTCTTGTCTTTTGATTTCTCATGGTTTCCATGTTATCGTAGGTTGAGGGTTTTGTGTGTTTTCTCAGATCTACATTGTTCCAAGGGGAATTTTTCATCGTGGTTCACTTATATCGATCTCCAAGGATCGAGGTAGGTGGTTTGTGCCTTTCTGTAGAAATTTGATGAATATTTTGTGCAAATTCCACCAATACCATTGAACAGGGTATTGCGTGTTCCTGTTTTTCCTTTGTTGTATTTCCTACTTTGCTTGATTGATAGAGTAGATATTTTTTCAATGATTATGGTAGCTTTAATTTACTTTGGATGTTTTCTATTCTTGTTCTTCATGTTTGGCGTTTTCCAGTTGCCATGCTTAGTCATAGGACATTGGAACTGCTACCTTGTTATGCTGCTGAGCCTTAGTTGATAGCCAAGTAGTTCTTGAGGTTTACCTGGACGATGTACATGTGTGCTGAGCATGTTTAGTTTCACTCAGGACTGTGAGAACCTATAGTACTAGACCAAAGGGATAACTGATGGAAGGGCTTCTCCAGAGTGTCTTTTAATTACGATGTGAGACCACAGGGGGAATTGACGTTGAGTTCTTCCTCAGAGAGTCTGTAGATCCTCGACACGGGCCACAGGGGGAATTGATGTTGATTGCTTCCCTAGAGAGCCTTTAGCATGATATGAGACTATATGGGGAATTGACAGTGAGTGCTTCCCTAGAGAGTCTATTAATTTCATAGCTGAACCAGAGGGGTGAGACTGTGTGTGCCTCCTAGAGGGTTGCGAGTACTTATAGGTTGAACCATAGGGGTTAGGCAATGAGAGCTGCCCAGAGGGTTACCTGCTTTCTTCTTTTTACTGGCTGTTTACTTGGGTACTTTATTTGTCAGAACTGTGGATTGTAGCTGGTTGTGCTTTCCTGTTTACTGCTTCTTGTTTTATTACTTGCCTTGTATTCATTGACTGTTGGGAACAAATCTTTGGGTGATTGCCTACTGGGAATGTATCTCACACTGTAACACCCTGAGATTTTATGAAAAATATTATTTTTAATTTCATTAATGTCTTGTGTTGTACGCTACACCAAAATTAGCTTGCACAACACGCATCCTTGACTTTCCTTGCATTAAAAGCAATCACGACCTTCCTTGATAGCGTGTGTTGTACCCAATACCGGGTTTTACTAAACAACGATATATTATTATAATATTATTATGAACTAGCCATTATGAATAGTATTAACTAAATTTTGAATCTTATAACATTATTATTCATCTTACACATTTTCTAAAACATGGTATAAGAACAAAATAAATTTTTCTGGTAAAATAAGTATTTTTCAAAAAACTGCAGTTTTGCCGCCTTTTGATGGCGCACCCACTTTAAATATAGTTTTTGACATGTTTATAAGTTCAATTTGACAAAATAAAATTCCTCTTTGGAATCATGAAAGAAAAATTTACTTTGGATAAATTTTTCTGGTAAGTTTCATATTTTGATGAATAGTAAAAACACGCTATATTTTAATTAAAAACAACTTTTTTCATCGCAATAATTTATATGGTTAAATTATAATATTTAATGGTTTTAAAGTATAAATATAATATATTTTTACCATTTAATATAATTTATGTCATTAGCATTGATTCTACCTTGAATTCGTAGGATAAATCAATTCAATCTTTTACAATGTTTTAAAGAAAAACTCGTTTTCTTTCGACAACGAGATTAATTTTAATTTAATTTATGCAACTTTTGTGTATTGAATTTGGAAAAATGGATTCCATATTTGGAATTAGTGGATCCAAATTATGTTAATAATCTACTTTTTATTTCTGGAAATTATGAATAGTAACTATGGTAAATTTTATTTACCATAGTTAAAGGTAAATCAGGTAATTAAGGGTAAATATAATATTATAAAATTACCCTAACACATGTAAAAATCCTATTGGATGACTAAAAGTCGACCCATATCATCTAAGGGTCGTATTAGATTCATTTAATGGACTTTTGTCCAAGAAAATAATATAATTATTATTAAAACCAAAGAATGTGACAACATATCACTTTCTTAAATCTTATAAGTATAATAATTTTAATTTAGTGATAAACTTCATGAAACTTCAAACATGAATAGTATCCAGAAAGCTAATACAATTATCTACATTATAGGAATTTATTCAGAATTTTTAGGGATTAAATAATTATCATTTATTATGACACAAAGATGATGCAGTAATTGTCTTATTAATGAAATATTGACATAATTGATGTTATAAATACCCAAATAAATGTAATTTAAGACTTTTTATGAATTAAACTAATTTTATAGGTTACTATGACATGTTAGTATTGATTTAATTAACTTTTTTAGAACTAATCATTCTGTTATAATTTTCAGAAAAATCAATTACTAAATAGTGTCAAAATTGACATAAAATAGTTTTTAAAACAGATATTATATTATTAATTGTTATTTTATTCCTAAAAATCTAAGGTTCAGCCAAATGATTTATATAAGGTTATATATATTATTAATAAACAACTTTGGTATCGTTTGGCTTCTTATAGTAAGTTTATTAACCTTATAGTATAAGAACACAAGAAGACACGGTAAAAGTAAAATTATTTAACTTAATGTTAAATCTAAATGATAAGGTTAAAATAGGAACCTAAACGTGTCTAAATTCTATTAGATGAAAGTATTTAGACCCAGTCCCATCTTATCTTCTAAATAAATCAATTTTGAGCTATATAAAACCGAATTTGACTTTATAATAAAATAATAGTTTTAGTTATTCCAAAGGT
Source organism: Viscum album (assembly GCA_963277665.1). Lineage (NCBI taxonomy): Eukaryota > Viridiplantae > Streptophyta > Magnoliopsida > Santalales > Viscaceae > Viscum > Viscum album. The sequence goes on from OY728132.1 coordinate 1,822,275,000, forward strand.
ACCCCTCTCCTCCCTTATAAAAGGGCACCTCCTCCTCCCTCTTCCTCACACCACTTTGACCCTTCAAGCTCGGCCAACCCCTGACAATTTCTCCACTCCACTTCCCTAGAAACATCCTAGAGGTCCTGGTCTTCTTCAATTACCAATTTTAGTTCCCTAAAAGGAGGTCTCAAAGAAGCACTTCAAAGAAGAGGTAATGTCCATTACCGATTCTTTCATCTTTATTTCTTCTTCCACTTATTCTTCTTTAGTTGTTTCATTATGAAGTAATAACATCAGTATCAATCATATACTGATATGTTATTATAAGTATGAAACAAAACTATTTCACCATCTATCCATCCTACGGAAAACGAAATCACCGCGCGTGCGTACGTACGGAATACCGTCTCCACGCCGTTGTGTAATCTATTTTCCACCACCACCTTACTTGGATGGGTATAATGGTGTAAATAATGACTATATATGACTATTATAAATTAATATTGATTCTGAAATAGTATACATACACTCTAATACAATTCCACGATCATGGCAACAATATCATCGCTCGTGCGTACGTGCGGAATACCGTCTCCACGATGTGATGCGACTCGTTCTACATGATCTTCATTGCATAATGATTATATAAATGAATTGAGTGAATAAATATGATATATATTACAATAATACCATTCTGGAAATGAGGTATCTATAACCTAAAAATAAGTATAAGAATTTATTCGACAAAACACGCATAAGAACAAAAAGTAATAAACACCCGAATAAACAAGTAGTAATGAAATATTACTAATAAGAAGCTAAGAATATAACCATATATGATATCATAAAAATAATTATGATTCTGGAATAAGTCAATAACATTATTTAAATCATTATACAGGATGTTGGACACTTATGAAGCAAATCGGACCTAAGGTAAGGGAAATATCACAATCTCATTTTTATCCGAGATTGTTTATACTTTGGTATTTATTGGGGTGTATTTTATCATCCACATCCATGTTTCCTCAATATGTAATATTATTTCCATCCACATACAATTGTTTAAATCCAATTTTACTCTTTGGTGAGTTTTTAGTAAATTATATGAAAGGAATCTTTTGTCATTTTTCATACGAGGTACTTTTTGACTTTTCTGACAAAAGTATGAAGAATGTTTTTTAACCAATACGGCATTAATTGATTTTTAAAAGATTATTTCCAAGAAGCTTCCTTTAAAAGTTTTCAAGTTTATTTTTAATCAACTTCTTTTAGTTTATAATTGTACGACATGTTAAGAAAGGAAAAGTGTTTTTGAAGCAGAAAGAATATTTTCCTCAAGAATGGAGTTCAAGTGTTTTATCAAAATTATTTTCCATCTAAGATAATAAAGGGTTCTGTTTTTATCCCTATTATTACATTGATTTGACTATGTTGTGATGGAATTATATTTTTATGTATTCCTTTATCTTATATGAATTTTTTTATGATGTCACGAAGTTTAAGATTCCCATTTTTATTACATGGGTTATGCTATGATGTATGGTTTCTGATTTTGTGGCACACATAAGAATGGTATCATTATGAGATGGGTGGGACCTATATCTCCCTCCAATGCATTGGGTAAATATTTTATATCTCATGAGATAGACATGGCTGGAACGGCAGGTTAAACCGGTTCAGTGAAACAAGACTGAAATGAGGAGTGAACTCAGTTCAAAAATGGACTTTGTCCACTAAGATAGTCTTGGCAATGAGCCTTGACTAATAAGAAATGATTCTCTATGATTATGTGTGTATGCCACAAAGTTTCATATTTTAAGTTATGATTATTGGGATTACATTTCACTAATATGATTTATCCCATGTTATGAAATTAGGATTTCTTTTGCAGGTTAATATTTCCAAAAGTTACGTTCTTATGTATATGATGTGATTGATATTTATTTTGTTTACCCTTACTGAGCATTTGAGCTCACCCTTTTGTATGTTTTCTTTTCCCCAGGATATAAATAAAGGATTTAGGTTTTAAAAAAAATAAGATCTTTATGGGAGATGTTGAAGATCTTTTCCCATGATTTGAATATTATATTCCGAGTTTCTAAAGACACTAAACTATTATGATCCTTGTGTGTGTGTTTTTGTTATGTACTAAGTATTCTGCAAAAGTAATGTAATGTTCATGTACATTAAGCTTCGGGTCTCTACAGTTGGTATCAGAGGAAAGGTTTAGTCAACCTTTGGAAACTAGGATGCAAGAACTTTAGTGAGATCCCTAGAGATATTTCTAAGGTATGTCTGCGGATGTCCCTAAGGTTAAGTATACGTATAGGTTATAGTACTAGAATTACGCCAATGATCATAGAATTAAACATAAGATGTTAGATATTTAAGGTACTCTCCATTTATTATGTTTTTTTACCTAGCATGATTTTTTCCTCTCACACTATTCTTTTTCGGTTTTAGACGATGGCTGGAATCCGAAGGAACCGTGTTGATCAATGTAATAGACAATGCAATTATTGTCCTCCTGAACAAAAAAATGTTATGGGAGATGGATTGCAAAATCTTATTGCTATACTTACACAAGCTATGAATCATTCTGGACTTCCAAATGAGCAGATAAGGGAACAACATTCTATTGAGTCCTTCACGAGGAAACGTCCACCTTCTTTCAGTGGGTCTTCTGATCCACTGGTTGCTGAACAATGGATCAGTACCACTGAAAATATATTTTCAATTATTCAATGTTATGAACATGATAAAGTCATCTTAGCAGTATATCGTTTGGAAGGTGAAGCTGATCAATGGTGGAATCTTATAAAGAATACGAGGAAAAGAGATGAAATTGAGTCCATGGAATGGGAGGAGTTCAAGAACTTATTTTTCAATAAGTACTTCCCTCGTATTTTTCGAAAAAAGATGGAGAAATAGTTTCTTGAAATAAAGAAAAAGGATGATGAATCTGTTGGTATATACGAAACGAATTTTACAAGGATTTCAAGGTATGTATCTGGATTTATCATCCAACCTGAAAGTAAAGTTGATCGATTCTTCAGTGGCTTAAAACCAAATCTTCGAAGGGCATTAGCTATAAGAGACTTCAGTAGCTATGAAGAAATTTTGCATTGTGATATCAAGGTAGAAATGGAAGCTGGTGCTACTTATCCATCTCATAGTTTTGACAAGAAAAAAAAGATGGAGTTCAAGGAGAGATCTCAGAATAATGGTGAAAAGAAGATGAATGTTTCCTTATGCTCAAAGTGTGGAAAGAAGCATGGTGGAGATTGTCTTAAAGGGACTAGAAAATGTTTTAAGTGTGGAAAAGAAGTTCATCAAGCAGTTGAGTGTCGAAGTAATGGAAAAAGGGTTTCCAATGATGTGAATAAAGAAAAGACTGCAGAGAATGAACCACCAACACTTCAATGCTTCAAGTGCAAGGAAATGGGGCATTATGCTAATAAATTCCCTAATCCAAGGGTTAGTGATGATCGAAATGAGTAACCACTTAAGGCAAAGGACAAAGGTAAGTCACATGCGATCACCATTGGCAATGTTGAATATGACAACGATGTGGTGGAATGATTAAGTGTTTATGTAATGGGATTCCAGAATAATGTTGTATATAGTATTATGGAATATTGGAATATTTATGTTTTTGGTCTATTGTGGTTTTCAATAATTTTATGGCATAGGTAACCATGAAAAGTGATTGAAATATTTTTGGAAAGAAGATGATATGCACATAATGAAGGGATAAAGAAAAACTAATATGTTTGATAGTATTCATGAGATCATGATTGATATAAGGACTAAGTGATATCATGGTTTGAGTATATAGAATTTTGAGGATTTTGGTATGTGGAAAGTGTTAACTTTTAACGGCATTCATGTTTTCACTAAGGTTCAATGGGTATTTATTTTTCAAGAGAATACATGATTAAGGCCTTCGAATGTTTGGAATGTGACCAACAAGACATATCTTATGATATATGGGGATCAACGATGGTATTAAATCTCTGGTAATCGTTTTCACTATATTATGAAAGTGGACTGCAGTATTATGGATAAGCCTAAAGATTGGAATGCATTATGTTGGACATAAGTTAGTATTGTTTAAGGATATAAGTTTTTTTCGATATTATTGATGGGATGTTATAGTAATATAGTTTTAGAAAAAGGACAACCTGCAGGACGGGCGACAGCCCATCGCATCAGACAAGGATATGGGAATCGAACCCACAACCGAAGTGCGACTGACCTTTATCGCCTACCACTGGCCTACATGAAGTCCCTGGTTAGTAGAAACTAGTTTTATTTTATTACGCGGTATGATATATGAAGTATAAGTTCATTCTTGGAATTGTATATGATTAACCTCACCATAGATGGAATTATGTATATTTGATAACTTTTGCAAACCTTTTGTTTGAAATAGATGGAATGACCCATCATTCTATCACATGATATATTAACACTTCATGAATAACAAATTCAAATTAATTTCTTTAAGAGATGAAGTGGAAATTGTTCAAAGCACGAACAATAGTGAAATTGTACCAAAATCATGTAAGTATTTCTTTTAATTCACCAACTTTAGGGAAATGATCTTGAAAACCAAAAATGTTGTCCTAGTGACCTTATATCTGATGAATCATATGGTACCTTAGATCATCGCAAATCTATGGCTTTGTGATTGTTGGCTATTTCATAGCCATGTTCTCTACCACTCTCCATCAGAACTTGATAGTTAGATTTTTCTTCCATATCCATATTTTCACCTATGTTCTCCTACGTGGAAACCCAGTGATGAGTTAATTTGGGTAACCATTACATTTCATACTTTAGTTTTTAAATCCAAGTTTGGGTATTCCTTTTTACGATGTGGGTTTCTATTAAACAAACTTTCTATTAGTAAACCATTTATAACCCCGACGAATTTCGAGGGCGAAATTCATTTTAAGGGGGGTAGAATGTAACACCCTGAGATTTTATGAAAAATATTATTTTTAATTTCATTAATGGCTTGTGTTTTATGCTACACAAAAAGGAGCTTGCACAACACGCATCCTTGACTATCCTTGCATTAAACGCAATCACGACCTTCCTCGATAGCGTGTGTTGTACGCAATACCGAGTTTTACTAAACAACGATATATTATTATAATATTATTATGAACTAGCCATTATGAATAGTATTAACTAAATTTTGAATCTTATAACATTATTATTCATCTTACACATTTTCTAAAACATGGTATAAGAACAAAATAAAGTTTTCGGGTAAAATAAGTATTTTTCAAAAAAATGCATTTTTGCCGCCTTTTGATGGCGCACCCACTTTAAATCTAGTTTTTGACATGTTTATAAGTTAAATTTGACAAAATAAAATTCCTCTTTGGAATCATGAAAGAAAAATTTACTTTGGATAAATTTTTCTGGTAAGTTTCATATTTTGATGAATAGTAAAAACACGCTATATTTTAATTAAAAACAACTTTTTTCATCGCAATAATTTATATGGTTAAATTATAATATTGAATGGTTTTAAAGTATAAATAGAATATATTTTTACCATTTAATATAATGTATGTCATTAGCATTGATTCTACCTTGAATTCGTAGGATAAATCAATTCAATCTTTTGCAATGTTTTAAAGAAAAACCCGTTTTCTTTCGACAATGGGATTAATTTTAATTTAATTTCTGAAACTTTTGTGTATTGAATTTGGAAAAATGGATTCCATATTTGGAATTAGTGGATCCAAATTATGTTAATAAGCTACTTTTTATTTTTGGGAATTATGAATAGTAACTACGGTAAATTTTATTTACCATAGTTAAAGGTAAATCGAGTAATTAAGGGTAAATATAATATTATAAAATTACCCTAACACATGTCAAAATCCTATTGGATGTCTAAAAGTCGACCCATATCACCTAATGGTCAGATTAGATTCATTTAATGGACTTTTTTCCATGAAAATAATTTAATTATTATTAAAACCAAAGAATGTGACAACATGTCACTTTCTTAAATCTTATAAGTATAATAATTTTAATTTAGTGATAAACTTCATGAAACATAGAACACGAATAGTATACAGAAAGTTAATACAATTATATACATCATAGTAATTTATTTAGAATTTTTAGGGATTAAATAATTATCATTTATTATGACACAAAGATGATGCAGTAATTGTCTTATTAAAGAAATATTGACATAATTGATGTTATAAATACCCAAATAAATGTAATTTAAGACTTTTTATGAATTAAAATAATTCTATAGGTTAATATTACATGTTAGTATTGATTTAATTAACTTTTTTCGAACTAATCATTCTGTTATGATTTTCACAAAAATCAATTACTAAATAGTGTCAAAATTGACATAAAATAGTTTTTAAAACAAATATTATATTATTAATTGTTATTTTATTCCTAAAAATCTAAGGTTCGGCAAAATGACTTACATAAGGTTATATATATTAATAATAAACAACTTGGGGTTCTTTTGGCTTATTATGGTAAGTTTATTAACCTTATAGTATAAGAACACAAGAGGACACGGTAAAAGTAAAATTATTTTACTTAATGTTAAATCTAAATGATGATGTTAAAATAGGAACCTAAGCTTGTCTAAATTCTATTGGATGAGAGGATTTAGACCCATAACCACCTTAGCTTCTAAATAAATCAATTTGGAGCTATTTAAAACCGAATTCGAATTTATAATAAAATAATAGTTTTAGTTATTCCAAAGGCACCCCTCTCCTCCCTTATAAAAGGGCACCTCCTCCTCCCTCTTCCTAACACCACTTTGAGCCTTCAAGCTCGGCCAACCCCTGAAAATGTCTCCACTCCACTTCCCTAGAAACATCCTATAGGTCCTGGTCTTCTTTAAATACCAATTTTAGTTCCATAAAAGGAGTTCTCAAAGAAGCACTTCAAAGAAGAGGTAATGTGCATTACCGATTCTTTCATCTTTATTTCTTCTTCAACTTCTTATTCTTTATTTGTTTCATTATGAAGTAATAAAATCAGTACCACTAATATACTGATATGTTATTATAAGTATGAAACAACCCTATTTCACCATCTATCCATCCTACGTAAAACGAAATCACCGCGCGTGCGTACGTACGGAATACCGTCTCCACGCCGTTGTGTAATCTATTTTCCACCACCACCTTACTTGTATGAGTATAATGGTGTAAATAATGGCTCTATATGACTATTATAAATTAATATTGATTCTTAAATAGTATACATACACTCCAATACAATTCCACAATCATGAGAATGATATCATCGCTCGTGCGTACGTACGGAATACCGTCTCCACGATGTGATGCGACTCGTTCTCACTAGTGCAGAAAACATTTTTTATGTCGGTTATTTTTCATTATTTACGTCGGTTTTTAGGCGACGTTAATACGGACGACGTTATAAATAACGTTTTTTACGTCGGTTATTTAAAACCCGACGTAACATCCCTAACATCACGGTGTTTATCACGTCGGTTTATTCATAACCGACGTGAAAAATGATGGGGGATGGGGATTTATAACGGTGGTTATTATATAACCGCCGTGATAAACCACGGGTGGGGGGTTTAGCACGTCAGTTATATAATAACCGACGTGCTAAATATGCGCGGGGGGGGGGGGGGGGGGGGTTATCACGTCGGTTATTTCTAAACCGACGTGATAAAACGCCTGGGATATCGTTTATCATGTCGGTTATGACATAACCGACGTGATTAACCCTTCCCTGGGCCTATTATCACGTCGGTTTCTTAAATAACCGACGTGATAAAAAGGCCTGAGAAACATTTTAGCACGTCGGTTATCCAATAACCGACGTGGTAAATCGATTCCCAGGCCTTTTAGCACGTCAGTTATATTAAGAACCGACGTGATAAAAGGCCCGAGAACGGTTTATCACGTCGGTTCTCGAAAAAACCGATGTGATAAACCCCTGCCGATTTATTTACCACGTCGGTTATAAAATAACCGACGTGAAAGCGATATTTTTTTTTAAAATAATTGCACTGCTCTCACCAAAAAGCAACCAGAAACCAAACAACAAAAATAACCATGCCAGCCCTCCCCCAAGCCCCAACTGAACCCCACCCTCATCTATACCCACCTAACAACCTGGCCAGCCCTCCCCCACCACATTGGAGCCCCACCACAACCCTTGGACACCTCCACCCCTTGGACAGCCCCCCCACCCTCATTTACACCCCCACGACCCCTAGTACAGCCTCAAACACCCATTAGACACCCCTCCCATATCCCTTGGACACCCCCACCCCTTGGACACCCCCCCCCCCCTTGGACAGCCCTCCCACCCTCATTTACACCCTCAAGACCCCTAGTACAGCCTCAAACACCCATTGGACACCCCCCCACACCTTGACAGCCCTCCCAGACCCCTTGGACACCCCCGACCCCTGGACACCCCCCCGAGCCCTTGGACAGCCCCAAACACCCCTTGGACACCCCTCCCATATCCCTTGGACAACCCCCCACCCCTTGGACACCCCCCCACCCCTTGGACAGCCCCCACCCTCATTTACACCCAACCGGCCCCTTGGACAGAACTCCCAGACACCTTGGACACCACTCCCATATCCCTTGGACCCCCCCCCACCCCTTTGACACCCCCACCCCTTCGACAGCCCCCCCACCCTCATTTACACCCCCCGAACACTAGGACAGCCCCAAACACCCCTTGGACACCCCTCCCATATCCCTTGGACACCCCCCACCCCTTGGACACCCCCCCACCCCTTGGACAGCCCCCCCACCCCCTAGACACCCCCCGACCCCTTGGAAACCCCCCCCCCCCCGACCCCTTGGAAACCCCCCCATCCCCTTGGACAACCCCAAACACCCCTTGGACACCCCTCCTATATCCCTTGGACACCCCCCCCCACCACTTGGACACCCCCCACCCCTTGGACAACCCCCCCCCCCCCCACCCTCATTTACACCCAACCGACCCCTTGGACAACCCCAAACACACCTTGGACACCCCTCCCATATCCCTTGGACACCCCCCACCCCTTGGACACCCCCACCCTCATTTACACCCCCCCGACCCCTAGGACAGCCCCAAACACACCTTGGACACCCCTCCCATATCCCTTGGACACCCCCCAAACACCCACCCACCCCCTTGGAACCTCTCCCCCAATACCAAAATCCAGACCAGAAAAACCATCAACAGTAGACCAAAACAAGAAGTAGAGAAAAATTAAACATTCACTTATATAACATTCAAAACTTACACTGTCAACTTCAAAAAAAAACTAAATCCAACCTAAACGACTACGAAATACACAATTACATTGACAATATTCAAAATTACATTTTACATTACAAACAACTAAAATTCAATCAAACCTGTAAAATAATTTGACCACTCCACTTGTAAGTGTTTGATATCTTCAGCAGTAAAGGGTTGAGGGTCATCAAAAAGCTACAAAGGAAAAGTATAGTAGTCAACGTGTATAATGAATAAATCAAATTGAAATATTATGAGAAAGAGGAAATCTTACCAGGTCAAAACTCAGAACTGTCCCAGTTGTTATTATTTCATACATAAATCTTAACATGTAATATCTGCATTCGATGATGCCTTGTTGCTCATGACATTTCTGTTTGAATGAGTGTAAATTCAATATATTATTTTTATGTAATAAATCAAAATGTACAAATTATAAATGGATATTTACCTTCGCATGTACATATTTGATCTTGAAATTCCTTTTCTTTGCGCTTTTTTGAAAGTGGACCCATGCCCTGTTAGAAAATAATACGAATGAGGTAAATTTAAAATTCATTATAATATATAAAACTATTGTGAAATTGAAACTTACGTTTCCAATATATTCTTAAAACTTTCTCGCACATCATCATGGAGAGAGCATATCCAATAAAGTGCTTTCTCCCTAGGGCAAAAAACCCCTAACATCCAATGATCCCTGATAAAAGGAAATTTAACGTTAGTGGTTTTTTATGTTAAAAGATAATTAACTCTTTGAGAGGGATGTGTTTCATACCTCTCACAAAAAGGCATCATCCAACACTGTGTGATTACATTCTTTTCAAATCTATCAACAATATAAATCATTCTTTGTTCCTCATCCAATGCACATGCTTCAGGGGAAATCAATTGTGGGTCCACGAATCCATATACATCTGTCAGCTCATTCCTCTCAAAAATTTTATACAGATACCTAATACAAAGCAGACATAAGTATACATTTTTAATAAATATAACGCAAGGAAAAGGTGTTAAGACTTACATGATAAAAATTTTCACCACGTTGATGCCCAACTTATCTCTAGTGACAAACTCCATGATATCAGTTTTCATAATCCCCACACTTAGTTCACGTCCACAGACATGAACTTCCATTGTAAAGTCATAATGATCCGCCAACAAATTTGAATATCTTGAAAATTTGTCAAGACTGCTAGTATCTGCATCTGATGTCATAGCTATCTGTCTTTGTTGTTGTCTATACAGTATTTCTTTACCTTTGAAGTATTCCTGTAAAAATAAATTGAAAAATATATTAGTTTTCAAATGATAAAACATTAATAAAAATATAAAATAAAAGATATAACATCCATACCTCTATGGTAATGAGTCGAAGAAGTCTGGATGGCCAAAGTAAAAAATGGCCGATACTATGTCCAACTGTCGTCACCTCATCTATAGGTAATGGTATCCGAGCTGATCTATCTATAATATCCTGTACAGTGACCCTCTGATTCTCTACCTCTAACTGTTGATGATGAACTGTATCTCCTATACAATATACCATCCCATATGAAACTATATGATGTTGAGGATCATCAACATACAACTCACAATAAGTAGGTAGCTGCGGCGGAGGAGGAGGATCAAAAATGGGGTCCGCAGGCTGAGGTGGGGGAGTGGGAGCTACTGGGAGAGGTGGAGTGGGAGCTGCACCCTGAAATTGTCTTTGCAAGTCTGCAAACATAAACTACACCGATGCTCTAATCTTGTCCTCCATTGTCGCATTAATATTATGGACTTCAGCCTCCAAGGATTCTATTTTTTTTATAAACTCCCTCAACGTTAGAAGTTGAGGAACGTGGCAACACTTTTCTTACCGATACACCTGCCGGATATCCTCTTACACGGCCAGGATGTTCGGGCTTTCCTAATGCCACAGATAAAATATCTTCCCTCCCATATGGTGTAAATGTCCCCTGTGAACTCTGCTCCTCAAGAGAGTCCTGTAATAATTAATTGAACATTTCTATAATGATTGGAAATATATGACGAAAATAGTAAACTTAAATAAATAAAATAGATATCTTACAATCCTCTCAACTACAAGTCTCGATTCTTCCGAAAGATATTGTCCTTTTTTTCCCTTCCGAGCTCTTTTCCATTTCTCATGTCTAGATGGAGGGGATGGAGGGGCCACCTCTCCAGAGCTTGAAGACTCAGCTCTTAGTTGTTGAAATTTTTCTGCCATCATTTTTTCTTCCAATAATGCATACCCTCCCCGAGATAAACTATGAGGGTATACATTTTTAGATTGGATCTCTTGATGATCTTTCCTTGTTTGCTGTAAATTAAGAATAAGTAATCATTAACAAACCAATAATAAGATCATTTATATAAGAAAGCTTATAAAAGTTTACATTGCCCTTACCAAAAATGATTCTTTTCTTCTACTTTCAAAAAATTGTCTCCATGTGTATTAATCTATAAAAGGATATATACGACATGGATTCTCATGACTCCTATGACCATAAATGAAATCAGATGAGAGGGTTTATTTGAAATCCCTCCATCTCCTTGCAGCCAACGATAAGCATTTATTCCTGACTCCTCCAGTGTCAGGAATATCAAATGTCATCTGATAAAAAAGAGGTTAAAAATATTATATATACTAGAAACATTTAAAGAACAGTCAAACAATAGCAAAAGATCTTACCAAAATGGTCTCCCACAACTGAGAAATTATCGCCTTATCCACACTTCTCCAATCATCATAGAGAATGCTTACTTTTCTCTTAGCCTGAGTTGCTACAAAACCCTTAAAATCATTAGCATTTGGACCTCTAGGAAGATCATCATCATCAAAATCCACGACTATCCTCTCCTCCTTCGTACGGGAAAGTGATAATTTTGGTAAACGTGTGCACCCACGCTTACCAACCTTTGAACTCTTTTTCGTAATAGGAGCATGTGAATGTTCCTCCCCAGATGTATGATCAATATGCTCATCTCCAGAATCATGTGGCTGATCAACTGATTGATCTGTTATTTTCTTTCAAATCAAAAAAACAAACATTAGTTCACAAATATACAAATTCAAATATTGTAATACTACTTAATCAGAAAATAGAAAAGTGTACTAAATTACATAATAGTAAACATTGGTAATATGGTATGCATGTTAAACAATGATAAACATGGTAAACACAGTCTGTTGTACCCCTCTCTCTTGGATTTTAATGATCACAATCACTCTTATTATGTTCTAACTTGTTTTCAAGTGTTTTTGTTGATAGGCAAAAGGTTGCCAAGGAGTTGGCCCAAGAAAGCTGAAATGTGGACTCACTGAGTCCACCGGTCAGCCGGTGTGAGCTCACCGGCCAGCCGGAGGACCCAGGCAGTGGACTTGCCCACTGCCTGGTGTCACCGGCCGGCCGCTGGCTCACCACCGGCCGGCCGGTGGACCAGACAGAGAGCCTTCCTCTGTGTGGACCACCGGCCGGCCGCTGGATCACCACCGGCCGGCCGCTGGACCAGACAGAGAGCCTTCCTCTCTGTCTGGACCACCGGCCGGCCGCTGGATCATCACCGGCCGGCCGGTGGACCAGACAAAGCTTTGCTGTCTGGACCACCGGCCAACCGGTGATCCACCACCGGCCCGCCGGTGCGCCCAGGACTTCTCCTCTTTACGGTTTTTATTGTTTTATCATTTTGGTTTGATACATGTTTTAATAAGTAAAAAATTTACAATATCTAACATTATATGAAAAAACTAAATGTAAACAAGAAATAAACATGTGTTACCTGTAATTTTAGGAAGGTACAGTTGGATTGTTTTCCCAAATTCCTTCGTCGTGATCGTTCCTTATGGCACAAACCATGTCTTCAACATACTCATCATTATGTTCTGTTAATCTTTCCATGGAAGTAGGGATCTCACATAAATCAGCATCTTCATCAAATTCATCCTCACCAATATATTGTGTTTTCCCTTGTAAAACAACAGCCCACTGCATATCTGATTGATCTACTACATAGAAAATTTGTTTGGCATGTGTTGCCATTATAAAAGAATCAGCTGTGTCTTCCAATCTATTCAGATTAACAAGTGTCATTCCAAATTCATCATGTCTGACACTGTTGTTACCGATAAACCATTTACAGTTAAAAACAGGAACTTTAATTTTAAAGTAATCAGCCTCCCATATGTCTTCAATCACTCCATAATATGCACTTGATGCCGAAATTGGGTTTCTGTCCTTAGCACTCGAAAAATGCATTGCTTCTGCAAGCACCAATACAACACTATTCTGAACTGCACTTCTGTTGTCCTGAGCTTTCGTATGAATTGTGTAGCCATTAATGTCATAATCGGACCATGTTATCACATTTAAAGATGGACCACCCACTATCCATTTTAATGTCTCTGATACATCTGATCTACCAAGCAAGGCCTTTTTAAACCATGGAAAAAAAGTTTTGTTGTGCTCATTCAAAATCCACATTTCTTTCTTCTTTGGATGACATTGTTTCAACTCATTAATATGCAATGTGATATACGGTTGAACATCAGCTATGTTATTCAAGATGTATGATTCTAACTTCTTCATCTGTTCAGCTGACAGTGATTTGACTTTCAAGCCACAAATCACCTTTCCCTCATTATTAACCCGTTCATAGAGAGATGGAGGCAAACCTATGTGTTGCGCTGTAGCCAAGTAGCTCGTACAAAACTCTGCTACCTCCTCAGAAATATACTTTTCAATAATGGAGGCTTCAGGTCGATATGGATTTTTAACATATCCCTTTAATATTTTCATATACCTTTCAAAAGGATACATCCAACGAAGATATACAGGTCCACAAAGCTTTATTTCTCGAACCAGATGAATCATTAAATGCACCATCATATCAAAAAAAGTTGGAGGAAAATACATTTCCAAATGAAAAAGTATAAAAATTGCATCTTTTTCCAAAATGTTCAAAGCATTCACATCAATCGCCTTGTTACAAATTGAATTGAAAAAATAACACAACCTCATTATAGTCTTTCTAACACGGATGGGCAATATTCCACACAGTGCAACTGGTAGAATTTGTTGCATCATGACGTGACAATCATGTGATTTCATACCTATCAACTTCAAGTCTTTCAATGAGACAAATTTTTTTTACATTTTAAGAATAACCTTGAGGCACTTTGATATCATAAAGACACTGACAGAAGCTACTTTTCTCCCTCTTCGATAATGTATGACAAGCTGAGGGAAGAAATGTTCATCTTCCTTTAGGAGTGGGAGCTAACTCCAAACGTATTCCCATTGATAGTAGGTCTAACCTTGCATTCAACCCATCTTTTTTCTTTCCTTTAATATCTATAAATGTTCCGATCAAAGAATCACAGATATTCTTCTCCACGTGCATGACATCAATATTATGTTTGACTTCATGATACCTCCAATATGGTAGCTCAAAAAATATTGACCTTTTCTTCCAAATATGTCTATCATTACCAGATTTCTTTGTCTTTCCCAATGTCACATCAAGGTTTTTCACCCTCTCAAAATACAAATCTGGGGATAAAGGTTTTGGAGCAGTATCGAATTCTTGTGAGCCATTGAATGCCTTTTTTAGTCTTCTATAAGGGTGATCCATAGGCAAAAACTTTCGATGACCCATGTACACTGTTTTCCTCCCATGATGCAATTGACAATATGACGTCTGTTGTTCGCAAATTGGACATGCTTTATGCCCTTTAACACTGTATCCAGACAAATTTTCATATGCTGGGAAGTCATTTATAGTGAATAGAAGCACTGCATGCAGTTGAAAATATTCCATTTTATAAGAATCATACACCCTAATACCATCAGCCCATAACAGTTTCAAATCATCAATCAGCGGTGACAAGTATACATCAATATCATTGCCGGGTTGCTTTGGACCAGAGATCATGATACTCAACATGACATATTTGCGCTTCATACAAACTTCAGGAGAGAGGTTGTAAATTACCAATAAAACAGGCCATGAACTATGTGTGCTACTGAGGGTTCGGTATGGATTCATTCCATCTGTGCACAAGCCTAGTCTCAGATTTCTAATTTCATTTCCAAATGTAGGGTACTGGGCATCAATTTTCATCCATTGTGGACAATCAGCTAGATGACGTATTTTTCCATCACATACCCACTCATCAGCATGCCATCTTAACCTTTTTGCATCATGTGAATTAGCAAATAAACGTTTGAAACGAGGAATTATAGAAAGATACCAAAATACCTTTGAAGGGAGCTTTGTAATCTCTACATCAGCTTGTGATTTTTCTTTCACCTTATACCGTGATGTCCCACATTTAGGACACTCTTTCAGAAATTCATATTCCTTCCTATATATAATGCAGTCATTCAGACAGGCATGTATTTTCCTGTATCCCAATCCCATCGGGCATAATATTTTTTTGGCCTTATAATGTGAATCCGGAAGATCGTTATCTTTTGGAAGAATGTCTTTCATCAATTGTAGCAGCTCTGTAAAACTTCTGTCACTCCATCCATGTTTCGCCTTCAGGTTAATCAATCTTAACACCGCCGACAAAACCGTAAAATCTGTACAACTAGGATATAATGGTTTTTCAGCATTACCATATAGACGTGCAACTGTCGGTTCTATCTCAATTTGTTCTGCTACAATATCGCGAATCATTTCTTCAATTCCATCGGAGTTACCATCTTGCGATTCATTATCATCAGTGACATTCTGTCCAGTTTCGCCATGCCAAATCCAAGGGTTGTAACTCGGATTTAAACCATGACAAATCAGATGATCTTTTATCTCTCTACTTTTCAACTTCTTCATATTCAGACATTTCAGGCATGGACAGAAAAAAATGTCACTACTTGGAACATTTCGTTTAGCAAATTCCAAAAAGGCATCAACACCTTCCTCATATTCATTGCTCATTCGATGTGCCGTAATCCAACTTCGACTCATTATTACCTATAACAAATAGCAAAAATATATATATTTTTTAGATAAGACAAATATATGTTTATATGAAAAAAATCATAATTTAAATGTAAACAATTTTGAAATATAAAACAAATCGATGTGTATTTAAAAAAAATATATGCTTGAATATTATTTTTTAAACAAAATATAGTAAGATATAACACCCCCCCTGGACACCCCCCGACCCCTCTGGACAGCCCCCCGCCCCTCCTGGACACCACCCCCACCCCCTACCCCCTTGGACACCCCCTGGACATCCCTCAACCCTCTGGACAGCCCCCCCACCCACCCGAACAACCCGAAATACCCTCTGGAGAGGCCTCCACCCACTTGGAAAACCCCCCACACCCATCCAACCCCTTGGACACCCCCCTGGACACCCCACCGACCCCTCTGGATAGGCCGCCACCCCCTTGGACAGCCCCCCACACCCACCCATCCCCTTGGACACCACCCTGGACACCCCCCGACCCCTCTGGACAGCCCCCGACCCCTCTAGAAAGCACCCCCACCCCTCCTGGACAAAACCCCCCACCCCTGACCTGCTTGGACACCCCCCTGGACACCCCCCAACCCTCTGGACAGCCCCCCACCCCTCCTAAACACCACCCCCACCCCTACCCCCTTGGACACCCCCTGGACACCCCCCAACACCCACCCACACCCTTGGACAGCCCCCCCACACCCACCCACCCCCTTTTAAACCCCCCTGGACACCCCCCGACCCCTCTGGACAGCCCCCCACCCCTCCTGGACACCACCCCCACCCCCTACCCCCTTGGACACCCCCCTGGACATCCCCCAACCCTCTGGACAGCCCCCCACCAACCCGGACAACCCCAAATACCCTCTAGAGAGGCCGCCACCCACTTGGACATCCCCCCACACCCATCCACCCCCTTGGACACCCCCCTGGACACCCCACCGACCCCTCTGGACAGGCCGCCACCCCCTTGGACAGCCCCCCACACCCACCCATCCCCTTGGACACCACCCTGGACAACCCCCGACCCCTCTGGACAGCCCCCGACCCCTCTAGAAAGCACCCCCACCCCTCCTGGACACAACCCCCCACCCCCGACCTGCTTGGACACCCCCCTGGACACCCCCCAACCCTCTGGACAGCCCCCCACCCCTCCTAAACACCACCCCACCCCCTACCCCCTTGGACACCCCCCTGGACACCCCCCAACACCCACCCACACCCTTGGACAACCCCCCACACCCACCCACCCCTTGTAAACCCCCCTGGACACCCCCCAACCCCTCTGGACAGCCCCCCGCCCCTCCTGGACACCACCCCCACCCCCTACCCCCTTGGACACCCCCTGGACATCCCCCAACCCTCTGGACAGCCCCCCCACCCACCCGGACAACCCCAAATACCCTCTGGAGAGGCCGCCACCCACTTGGACAGCCCCCCACACCCATCCAACCCCTTGGACACCCCCCTGGACACCCCACCAACCCCTCTGGACAGGCCGCCACCCCCTTGGACAACCCCCCACACCCACCCATCCCCTTGGACACCACCCTGGACACCCCCCCGACCCCTCTGGACAGCCCCCGGCCCCTCTAGAAAGCACCCCCACCCCTCCTGGACACAACCCCCCACCCCCGACCTGCTTGGACACCCCCTGGACACCCCCAACCCTCTGGACAGCCCCCCCACCCCCTACCCCCTTGGACACCCCCCTGGACACCCCCCAACACCCACCCACACCCTTGGACATCCCCCCACACCCACCCACCCCCTTGTAAACCCCCCTGGACACCCCCCGACCCCTCTGGACAGCCCCCCACCCCTCCTGGACACCACCCCCACACCCTACCCCCTTGGACACCCCCCTGGACACCCCCCAACCCTCTTGATAGCCCTCCCACCCCCCTAGAATCACTGAAAATTTACCATAACAAGAAGTTGGGCCATTCAAAGAATGTTTTTAGGTGTGGAGGAAGAACTGAGTTTCAATAGATAGAGAAGGAACTCGACATTAGGTTGTCTATTCCAGGTGTGGATTTGAAGGAGTTAATGTTTGTTCAGTGACCCAAGAGATTGAATCAGAAATTCAGATGTTGTGCCATTTTCTCATGATGAGGATGAATAATTTGTGGGGTTTGACTTTTAAATGGAGAGCTTAGCAGACCATCATATTTTCTATAGATCAGTAAAGTATGTTAGCATCAAACATAAGGCTTAAGGGATGCTTTCAGATCCAAATACGTATGTTGATGGATGCAATGGATCTAGTAGAGGTTCTAGAAAGAATGGTGGTTTTATTTGTTTAGGATAAGTAGTGAAGAAAAAACTAGTTAATTTTTTACTTGCTGAAAAGAGGGTATCTAAAATTTTTAACATGCCGAGGGGAAATCTGGCGAGTCCTCCTCGTGAAACTTTGTTTGCAGGGGGTGAAAATGGTGATGTGATCCCAAATCCATGCACCTATGCCATGGTTGTGTGTGAATAAAGTAGTAACAACTGTAAAAGGGAAACCCATCCAAATGGACACGCCCCAACCCTCTCGGGGATTTATAGAAAACGATGAAAAATTAGTGAAATCATAAAATTAGTCAATATTGCAAGTCGAACTAATAGATCTAGGGATGATAAATAAGATTATGGTTCCAAAACGAGTTAAAAGGGTTCGCAATCGAAGAATCTTAGCTAGTTTCAACAAAAAAATCACAACACATATATATATACTATCCGTGAAAAAAAAAACGAATGAGTGGGAGGATTACCTGAGTGCTGCGAGTTTAGATGATTGATCCGAGGAGATTAAATATGAGAAACGATGATCGCAAAACGAATCTAAACCAACGAAATGGACGAGCCGATTCGGGTTTACGCGCGAGAGAAACGAGTCGTGACTGTCGAAGGTAAACTCGCGAATGACAATCCACGGGTCTGGGTAAATTTTTAAATGAGTTATCACGTAGGTTATTCAATAACCGACATTATAATTTTTTAAAAACATTTATAACGTCGGTTATTCAATAACTGACGTAAAAACCTTCCTCCGATTCTTTTTTTACGTCGGTTATTTTATAACTGACGTTATAAAGGGCTCAAAATCCGCGTTTGTTACATCGGTTATTCAATAATCGACGTAATAACTCATACATATGTCGATTTGTTACGTCGGTTATTGAATAACCGGCGTAAAAAACACCCCCCGCTTTTGTTTTTTACGGCGGTTAATGTATAACCGACGTAAAAAACGAAGCCGCGCGATTAATAACGTCGGTTATAAAAATAACCGACGTTAAAGGTGTACTAAACACAGGTTTTTACGTTGGTTATTAAATAATCGACGTAAAAAACCTCGTTTTACATATTATGACGTCAGTTTTATATAACCGACGTAAAAAATGGTGACGTAAAAAATGTTTTCTGCACTAGTGTCTACATGATCTTCATTGCATATTGATTATATAAATGAATTGAGTGAATAAATATGATATATATTACACTAATAACATTTTGTAAATGAGGTATCTATAACCTAAAAAGAAGTATAATAATTTATTCGACAAAACACGCATAAGAACAAAAAGTAATAAACACCCGAATAAACAAGTAGTAATGAAATATTACTAATAAGAAGCTAAGAATATGACCATATATGATATCATAAAAATAATTATGATTCTGGATTAAGTCAATAACATTATTTAAATCATTATACAGGAGGTTGGACACTTACGAAGAAAATCGAACCTAAGGTAAGGGAAATATCACAATCTCATTTTTATCCGAGATTGTTTATACTTTGGTATTTACTGGGGTGTATTTTATCATCCACATCCATGTTTCCTCAATATGTAATATTATTTTCATCCACCTACAACTGTTTAAATCCAATTTTACCCTTTGGTGAGTTTTTAGTAAAGGATATGAAAGGAATCTTTTGTCGTTTTTCATACCAGGTACTTTTTTACTTTTCCGATAAAAGTACGAAGAATGTTTTTTTTAACTTATACCACATGAATGGATTTTTAAAATATTATTTCCAAGAAGATTCATTTACAATTTTTCAAGTTTATTTTTAATCAACTTCTTTTATTTTAGAATTGTATGACATGTTAAGAAAGGAAAAGTGTTTTTGAAGCAGAAATGATATTTTCCTCAAGAATGGAGTTCAAGTGTTTTATCAAAATTATTTTCCATCTAAGATAATATAGGGTTCAATTTCTATCCCTATTATATCATTGATTTGATTATTTTGTGATGGAATTATATTTTTATGAATTCCTGTATCTTATATGAATTGTTTTATGATGTCACGATGTTTAAGATTCCCATTTTTATTACATGGGTTATGCTATGATGTATGGTTTCTGATTTTGTGGCACACATAAGAATGGTATCATTATGAGATGGGTGAGACCTATATCTCCCTCCAATTAATTGGGTAAATATTTTATATCTCATGAGATAGACATGGCTGGAACGGAAATTTAAACCGATTCAGTGAAACAGGACTGAAACAAGGAGTGAACTCGGTTCAGAAATGGACTTTTTCCACTAAGATAGTCTTGGAAATGAGCCTTGACTAATAAGAAATGATTCTCTATGATTATGTGTGTATTCCACAAAGTTTCATATTTTAAGTTATGATTATTGGGATTATATTTCACTACTATGATTTATCCCATGTTATGAAATTAGGATTTCTTTTGCAGGTTAAGATTTCCAAAAGTTATATTCTTATGTATATGATGTGATTGATATTTCTTTTGTTTACCCTTACTGAGCATTTGAGTTCACCCTTTTGTATGTTTTCTTTTCCCCGGGATATAAAGAAAGGATTTAGGTTTAAAAAAAATAAGATCTTTATGGGAGATGTTGAAGATATTTCTCCACGATTAGAAGATTATATTCTGAGTTTCCAAAGACACTAAACTATTACGATCCTTGTGTGTGTGTTTTTGTTATGTACTAAGTATTCCGCAAAAGTAATGTAATGTCCATGTACGTTAAGCTTCGGGTCTCTACACACAACCTGTTCGGGCCATGATTTTGGGCCCAAGCAGACTATGTTGCTGCAGGTATAGATAAGGGCAAGCACCCTTCTACTTTATGATCTTGATTGCACTAGAGCTAGAAAGCATGGGACCGAGCCATGGCTCGCGATGCTGAGGAGTCTACTTTGTTTTCTTTTGCACTTGGTTTCAGTTTTATTTCAGCACGTTGTTGTGTTTTCTTCTTTCCTTAAATACTTATACCTGCTGCATCATTATCATCATTATTTTATACATTTCTTCCACTATTCAGTTCAGTTGTTGTATGATATTTATTGTTTCCACTATTGTATCTGTTTGTTCTTTTGCTGTATACTTTACTAAATGAGGGCATAGTTTCACCACTGACTCACCAAGGCCCTCACAGCTAGTCGGAAGCCTCTACCGTTTGGGGAAACACGCTTGAGGTCATGTGGCGAACCGGGTATGGGCCACCAGTGGAGGGGCTCCAGATTCTGGTCGTTACAAAGTGGTATCAGAGGGGTTATTTTCTCTTGCCATACTGTTTGGAGACTTTAGACAGGGATAGTATAGATTCGGTACTTCGCATTAAGCTGTGCTCAGGAGTAGCTAACCTGTGTACAGGGAAAATCCATGCTACCTCGTTAATTTCAGTTTTTTGCAGGTTTTGAGTTTTTATAGTTGATATATTTTCACCTAGAGTGATTCGCATGACTTGTGCAGTTATTGTTTTAATATTTTGGTTCTATTTCTCTCAAAACCCGATGAGATGAGGGTATGCCATATCATACATCATATAGGCACTTGTAGAGATCACATGTCATGCATTCTTTCCATGCCATCTAGGGTGCATTAGCGATTTCATGATGTTGTTATAGACTCTATGTAGATTATGCATTATTTTATGATATATGCTTGATATATTCTCTATTGTCATGTTAGAAAACTATTTCTTTTGTTCCTTGCTTAATATGAATGCCAAATTTTGGTTCTTGAGGTGTTATGGGCCCTTACGGATCAGAATTTGGCACCTCTCTGCCTTATTTTTAGTGTTTCTGGGAGTCTGAGCAATTTCTGAGCTACTGCCCAGAAAAACCCAGAATACATGGCATGTAATTTTTGGATACACGTCGTGTAGTTTTTAGGCCGTGTCACTGACCGTGTGAGCATAACACGGTTATGTGGAAGTAGCTTCAGGAACACGCCGTGTACGATAGGTACACGCCATGGGAGTTTGGAGCCGTGTACCCGGCCGTGTCACTAACAACACGGGCCGGGGAAGTTCGGGTAGAACACATCGTGTCCATAAGGAACACGCCGTGTAGTCTTGTCCAGGTACCTGACCGTGTCACGAACAACACGGGCCGACGTTACCTTGTTTTCCACATGCCGTGTTTGTTCGGAACATGCCGTGTAGTATTGTCCAGGTACCCGGCCGCGTCACGAACAACACAGGATGGGGTCACCTTACCTATGCACACCGTGTTTGTTTAGAGCATTCCATGTAAGGTTCATCCGTGTAGACGACTGTGTGCATAACAAACATGGGCCGCCGAAGCCTTGTCTAGTACACGCCATGTTTGTTTTGAGCACGCCGTGTTGTCTCGGGTTGAGTCGGACCGTGTGGGTTAGCCGTGTAAGGAGACTCGGGCAGGGGAACAATTTTCAAGTACACGCCATGTGTGGGTGCAACACGCCGTGTAGTTTGAAGTATACATTACTTGTAGGGTAAGAGTACACACGCATGTCTATGGTTTAAGAAGACACGCCGTGTAGTTTATATACACGCCGTGTAGTTGAGTTTTGTAAAAATTTTGTGTTTTCATTCCCCTGTTTCCGTTTTGTACTCTCGTGTTCTCTGTCCTTGTTTTCCTGATCTAAGGTGTGCTTTTGATCTTTTAGAGCTATGCCTTCGAGACATCCTCTGGTCGTATGTCTGTCGTCAGGCAGTGATCAGATGTTAGACATGGCTGATCAGGGACTTCCTATCGATCCTCCTGTCGGGCCAGCCTTGGCACCGACTCTCATACCAGTTGCAGGCGCTGACGCACAGTTCAGGGAGGGTTTTATGAGAATGATGTAGGCCTTCGAGGGAGCACCGCCTCCTGCCACGTCTATGATATACTTGAGATAGGTTTTTCAGTAGCAGCATCCTCCCACATTCTTGGGGGAAGAAGGCCCTTAGGCTACAGAGTCATGGCTGGAATCCATGATGACTATCTTCGAGCATCTGGAGACGACTCCAGAGAGGCGGGTCAAGCTCGCCACCTACATGCTCCGAGAATCCTCCAAGAGGTGTTGGGATGTGATATCAGAGGTGGTTCAGCAGCAGGCTATGTCTTGGGAGGAGTTCCAATGCGTGTTCTATGACTACTTCTACCCGGATACCTGGAGGGCTGACCGTGCCTGAGAGTTCATGAGCTTTGACCAGGGTACTCTTTCAGTCATGGATTATTCTGCTCATTTCATCGAGCTGTAGTGCTTCACACCCCTCCGGTATGGGAGTGGGGTGTTCCTAGCAAGGAAGTTTGAGGATGGTCTCAGGTGGGAGATCCGCTCACAGGTGAATCTCTTCCAGCTGACTTCCATTACTTCCATCGTCAACCAGGCACTGATTGCGGAGCGCAATCTGAGATACTATAGAGCTACGAGTCAGGGCGGTTCTGCTTCTAGAGATAGTTTTCTTCCACATGACAACAAGAAGCGCCGTAGGGAGCCTACACGCAGTGATTCGAGGAAGCAAGACTCCTCTTCAGGAAGCCAGGTGACATGATAACAGTGTGTCCGGTCAGGGAACACGAGGCTGCAGTGCTAGAGGGACCCCGGGGAGTGCCGATCTTGTGGCAAGATGGGTCACCTTCAGCATTTCTGTCAGGTTTTCTCACCATCAGCTGGTGACTGGGGTTCTTCCATGACTCCTTGTTCAGGAGTAGCCCCACCAGTCTCTCACCAGTCAGGGAACAAGAGTTCTTATGGCCGTTCGGTCCGAGGTGGAGGTCGAGGCCGTGGCGGTCAGCCACCAGTCCCTCAGCACCAGCAGGGAGGTTCAGCTCAAAGTGGTCAGTCAGGAGCGCAGGGCTGCGGTGCAGGCCAGTCTTTCACCGTGGAGCAGATTTATCAGGAGCAGGATCCTGACCCTTCTACTATTCGAGGTACAATTTTAGTAGCCTCATTTTTATCTTTATCCATTTTCTATACTGGTGCTACGCATATATTTATCTCTATTTCTGTTGTGGAGAGCCTTGGACTCTGCATCTTTTCTTCTTCTGACTCGTTGACACTAGACACACACTTGGGAACGAGGACATCTAGTGTACGCCAGTGTAGAGAGTTCCCCCTCGAGGTTACAGGGTATCACTTCTTATGGGATCTCTATGTCCTAGAGATGACAGGCTATGATGTCATCCTCTTCATGGACTGGTTGATTCCCTTTCAGGCAGTCATCGACTGTTATTGCCGCAGAGTGAGTTTCGTCTCACCAGAGGGTGAATCTTTTCTTCATAGAGGCGAATGGGACGTTCGGGCGAGTCGGGCGGGACTCAAGCATCTTGGGCTAGGAGGGGTGATGACCCAGATTTCTATTCTTTATCTGGATGATCATGGGACTCCAAAGTTGGATTTTCCTCCAGTGGTGGATCACTTCGGGGATGTCTTTCCAGAAGACTTTTCAGGTTTGACACCAGAGCGTGAGGTAGACTTCTCTATTGAGCTCGTGCCAGGAGCGGCACCGGTGTCCATTACTCCCTATAGGATGGCCACACCTGAGTTGCAGGAGCTCAAGAAGTAGTTGGAGGAGCTACAAGCTAAGGGTTTCATCCAACCCAGTACTTCTCCTTGGGGTTCGCCTTTCTTGTTTGCAAAGAAGGCAGACGGTACCCTTCGACTTTGTGTGGATTATCGGAAGCTGAACTAGTTGATGGTCAAGAACCGATATCATTTGCCGAGAATTGATGAACTCTTTGATCAGATTCAAGGAGCCTGGGTATTCTTGAAGATATACCTGAGGTCCGGTTATCATTAGTTGCGCGTTAGACCATCAGATATACCTCTGACAGCCTTCAGGAGCAGGCACGGTCTTTACGAGTTTACAGTCATGCCGTTCAGTCTCACGAACGCACCTGCAGTGTTTATGGCACTGATGAACTGAGTGTTCCATCCTTATTTGGACTCATTTGTTGTGGTCTTCATGGACGATATCTTGGTGTACTCTCACACTCGACACGACCATGTCACACATCTTGAGATCGTTCTGAGTACACTAAGAGAGCATCAACTTTATGATAAACTCTCGAAGTGCCACTTCTGGATGGATCAGATTCACTTCTTGGGTCATGTCATCTCAGAGGCAGAAGCATCTGTGGACCCAAAGAAAGTGAGAGTTGTAGTCTCCTGGGAGCATCCAAAGAATGTCTTTGAGGTACGGAGCTTCCTAGGGCTGGCTGGATACTACAGACTCTTCATTCAGGACTTTTCTCATCTAGCATCACCCTTGATAGGTCTGACCAAGAAGGGGGTGAAGTTATTATGGTCAGATTCTTGTGAGTCATCCTTTCAGGAGCTGAGAGGGAGGTTGACGTCAGCACCAATACTAGTCTTTCTAGAGCCAGGCAAGAGCTACACTATTTACTGTGATGCTTCAGGTATCGGGCTGGGAGCTGTGCTTATGCAGGGGGATGGAGTCGTTGCGTACGAGTCTCGACAGTTGAGGCCACATGAGAGGAACTACCCGACGCATGATCTAGAGTTGGAATCTGTTATAACGACCCATACTTTACATACATTATTAATACTTAAAAATTGAAGCACACTTATTACAACATATAACAAAACCATTAAAGGACCGTATAGGTATAGTGTCTTTAGAAACTGGGAAACATAAACAACTGGTTCATAAGGCATCTACATTATCTCCAATTTGTTTCATCATATCTTGAGTCCCTTTTGGCATATCCTAATTAATAACCTTCTTCCTGACTTGGGGGAAACAAAACATACAAAAGGGTGAGCTCAAATGCTCTGTAAGGGTAAACAAAAGAAAAATCAATCACATCATATTCATAAGAACATAAGAATTTGGAAAGCTTACCCTGCAAAAGAGATCATAATTTCATAACATGGGATAAATCATGGTAGTGAAATGTAATCACAATAATCATAACTTAAAACATGAAGCTTTGTGTCATACACACATAATCATATAGAATCATTTCTTATTAGTCAAGACTCATTCCTAATACTATCTTAGTGGACAAAGTCCATTTCTGAACCGAGTTCAATCCTCATTTCAGTCATGTTTCACTGAACCGGTTTAACCTGTCGTTATAGCCATGTCTATCTCATGAGATATAAAATCTTTACAAAATGCATTGGAGGGAGATATAGGTCACACCCATCTCATAATGATACCATTCTTATGTGTTCCACAAAATAAAAAATCATACATCATTGCATAACCCATGTAATAAAAATGGGAATCTTAAACATCATGTCATCATAACATAATCCATATAAGATAAAAGGACATCATAAAAATAATTCCATCATAACATAATCAAATCAATGTAAAAATAGGGATAGAAACAGAACCCTATATTATCTTAGATGGAAAACAATTTTGATAAAACACTTGAACTCTATTCTTGAGGAAAATATCCTTTCTACTTCAAAAACATTTTCCCTTTCTTAACATGCCATTCAATTTTAAACTAAAAGAATTTGATTAAAAATAAACTTGAAAACTTGTAAAGGAATCTTCTTGGAAATAATTTTTTAAAAATCCATTTATTCCGTATAAGTTAAAAAAACATTCTTCTCGTACTTTTGTCAGAAAAGTCAAAAAGTACCTCGTACGAAAAATGACAAAAGATTCCTTTCATATCTTTTACTAAAAACTCACCGAAGGGTAAAATTGGATATAAAATATTGTAGAAGGATATAAATATTAAATATTGAAGAAACATGGATGTGGATGATAAATATTCCCCAGTAAATTCTGAAGTATAAACAATCTTGGATAAAAATTAAGATTGTGAGATTTTCCCTTACCTTAGGTCCGATTTGCTTCGTAAGTGTCCAAACCTCTTGTATAATGATTTAAATAATGTCATTAACTTATTCCAGAATCATACTAATTGTTATGATATCATATATGGTCATATTCTAAGCTTCTTATTAGTATTATTTCATTGTTACTTGTTATTCTGGTGTTTATTTGTTTTTGTTCTTATGCATGTTTTGTCGAATAAATTCTTATTATTCTTTTTGGGTTATAGATACCTCATTTCCAGAATGTTATTAGTGTAATATATATCATATTCATTCATTAAATTCATTTATATAATCATTATTCAATGAAGATCATGTAGAACGAGTCGCATCACATCGTGTAGATGGTTTTCCGTACGTACGCACGAGCGATGATATCGTTCCCATGATCGTGAAATTGTAATGGAGTGTATGTATACTATTTAAGAATAAATATCACTTTACAATAATAATTTATAGTTATTATTTACACCATTATACCCATCCAAGTAAGGTGGTGGTGGAAAATAGATTACACCACGGCGTGGAGACGGTATTCCGTACGTACGCACACGCGATGATTTCGTCTTCCATAGGATGGATATATGGTAAAATAGGGTTGTTTCATACATATAATAACATAGAAGTATATGAGTGATACTGATGTTATTACTTCATAATGAAACAACTAAATAAGAAGAATTGGAAGAAGAAATAAAGTTGAAAGAATTGGTAACAGACATTACATCTTCTTTGAAGCGCCTCTTTGAGACCTCCTTTTAGGGCACTAAAATTGGTCTTTGAAGAAGACCAGGACCTCTAGTATGTTTCTAGGGAAGTGGAGAAGAGAATTTGGTAGGGGTTGGCCTATCTTGAAGGCTCAAATTGGTGTGAGGAAGAGAGGGAGGAGGTTCCCTTTTATAAGGGAGGAGAGGGGCACCTTTGGAAAAACTAAAAATATTATTTTATTATAAAGTCATATTCGGTTTTAAATAGCTCAAAATTGATTTATTTCTAAGATAAGGTTGGTATGGGTCGAAATACTCTCATAAAATAGAATTTAGACAAGTTTAGGTTCCTATTTTAACCTTATCATTTAGATTTAACTTTAAGTTAAATAATTTTACTTTTACTATGTCTTCTTGTTTTCTTACACTATAAGGTTAATAAACATACTATAACAAGCCAAACGAACCCCAAGTTGTTTATTATTAATATATATAACCTTATCTAAGTCATATTTCCGAAAATTATATTTTTAGGAATAAAATAACAATTAATAATATAATGTTTGTTTTAAAAACTATTTTATGTCAATTTTGATACTATTTGGTATTGATTTTTGTGAAAATCATAATAGAGAGTTTAGTTCAAGAAAAGTGAATTAAATCAATACTAACATGTCATATTAACATATAAAATTATTTTAATTCATAAAAAGTCTCAAATTACATTTATTTGGGTATTTATAACATCAATTATGTCAATATTTCATTAATAAGATAATTTCTGCATCATCTTTGTGTCATAAATAAATTAAATTATTTAATGTCTAAAAATTACAAATAAAATAACATTATGTAGGAAATACATTTATCTTTCTAATTAATATTTATAGTCAAATTTATCTCATGTATAACCCTATATTAAAAATTATTTACTTATTAAACTTCAATTTTAACTATTTTAACCCTTCTTTAAATAAATTAATAATAAATGTCCTAATCTAATCTAAATGGGCCTAAATGGTCATATTTTATTCCTAAGGTTGTTTTTTGTCGAATTAAACTTATCCAATAGAATTAGT
Organism: Viscum album; assembly: GCA_963277665.1. Lineage (NCBI taxonomy): Eukaryota > Viridiplantae > Streptophyta > Magnoliopsida > Santalales > Viscaceae > Viscum > Viscum album. The sequence goes on from OY728132.1 coordinate 1,822,304,092, forward strand.
ACATGTTTTAGGGTAATAATAATATCATTTTTACTCTTAATTTCCCTATTTACTTTTAATCGTGGTAAATAAAAGTAAAAAGTTACTATTCACCAAAAATTATTTTCATCTCATTGAACCACATTATACTTACTAACATCAACTGTGTCTCTTGGATTTTTGAAATTCCACTCACAAAAGTGGTAAAATTAAGTTTTATTTAAATTTGCAAATTCTCCTAGGAGGTGGGTAAAAGACAGTGAAAAGTTCAATAAAATTTTTATATATCTAAAATTATTATAAAATTACTCCAATGAATTACATTGAACTTATATAGGAATTATGTATCAATTTCGACCTAAAATAAATTTAAATAAAATAAATAATTATTTAAATAAAAAGTCATTTTTTAAATAGTAACCCAGTGTTTTCACTATTCATTAAAAATTGAAAGTTTTCAGAAAAATACCAAAATTTCACCCTAGGCTAATTTCGATATTCCGAATCCAAAAATGAAGTCAATTTTGAAAAATAAAATTTACAAAATTTGAAAAAGTGGGTATTACTATTCATAACGGCTAGTTTTAATAATATTTTAATAGCATATTGTTGTTTAGTGAAACTCGGTATTGCGTACGACGCTAGCTATCAAGGAAGGATGTGTTTGCATGTAAAGCAAGTCAAGCTAGTGTTGTGTGTAGTGAATGATTCCTTTGATGATTTATATAACAAAATATTTCCCATAAAAGTCTCGGGTGTTACATTCTACCCCCCTTAAAATGAATTTCACCCTCGAAATCCATCACTTTGTAACGAACAGATGAGGATACCTCTCCCTCATCATATCCTCAAGCTCCCATGTAGCTTATTCTAATTGGTGGTTCCTCCATAAAACTTTCACCAAGAGAGTGGTCTTGTTCTGTAGGACTTTTTCGCTATGATCCAGAATCTCTATCGGTTGTTCTTCATAAGAAATATCTTGTTCCAGCGGTACACCTTCTGAGCTGAGTACATGTGAAGGATTAGGTATGTACTTTCTCAAGAGAGATACATGGAACACATCGTGAACTTGAGAGAGATTCGGTGGAAGTTCCAATCGGTAAGCTACCTTCCCAACACGATCCAGTATTTCGAAAGGACCGATATACCTGGGGCTCAGCTTTCCCTTCTTTCCAAATCTCATTACTCTCTTCCAAGGAGAAATTCGTAAGAACACTTTATCACCCACTTAAAACTCTAAGTCTTTTCTTCAGTTGTCAACATAACTTTTTTGTCGACTCTGAGCTGCTCTTATGTGTTGTTGAACAGATCTGACCTTTTCTGCCATCTCATCATCAAGATCAGGTCCTAATAGCTTTCTTTCCCCAACTTCATCCCAGCAAGTTGGAGTCCTGTATTTCTTTCCATAGAGAGCTTCATAAGGAGCCATCTGAATACTAGAGTGAAAGCTATTATTATAAGAAAATTCCACCAAAGGTAGGTGTTGATCCCAACCACCTTTGAAATCCATAGAGCAAGCTCTCAACATATCTTCTAGAGTTTGAATCATCCTCTCAGACTGACCGTCTGTCTGAGGATGAAAAGAAGTGCTAAAACTCAACTCTGTATCCAGAGTATGCTGAAGACTTTGCCAGAACTTTGAGGTAAACCTCGGATCCCGATCAGATATAATAGAAAGTGGTACTCCATGCAATCTTACCACTTCCTTTACATATATCCTGGCAAGCTGATCCAGAGAGAAATCCTCTCTAATAACAATGAAGTGTGCAGACTTTGTAATATGATCAACTATGACCCAGATAGCATTATTACCTTTGGATGTTTTAGGAAGTCCTATGACAAAGTCCATAGTGATGTTTTCCCATTTCCATTCGGGTATGGGTAATGGTTGTAACATCCCCTTAAACTTCTGTCTCTCTGCTTTAACTTGCTCACAAACCAAGCATCTAGAGATATATTCAGCAACATCTCTTTTCATGCCATCCCACCAGAAGTACTCTTTTAGGTCCCTATACATCTTCGTGCTTCCAGGTTGAATAGAGAATGAATAACTATGGGCCTCATCCAGCAGCTCCTTCTTTAATTCAGGGATGGGAGGAACACAACCCTGATTCCTGAACTTTATTATCCCATCACAATCAAGGTTGAATTCAGGAACATTTCTCACCTTTTTTTGTAACTCTACATCTTCTTTCTGTGCCTCTTTAATCTTCACATGTATAGATGGTTGAAAATTCATTTGAGAAAGATAAGATTTTCCCCTTCCATTATAATTCCAAGATCCGTCCTTTGTAAATCCATAAATATTAGACCTTTTGTGATCCTCATCATGGATAAACTGGCATGGTCTTGTCGAATTAATGCATCTTCCACCTTGTTTTCTTTCCCAGGGTGGTAATGGATTGAGCAGTCGTAATCCTTAATCAGCTCCAACCATCTTTTTTGGCGCATATTCAGCTCCTTTTGTGTGAAAATATACTTTAAACTTTTATGATCAGTATAAATGTCACACCTTTCTCCATAAAGATAATGCCTCCAAATATTTAATGCAAAGATTACCACAGCTAACTCCAAATCATGAGTTGGGTAATTTTGCTCATGGATTTTCAACTGTCGTGAGGCATAAGCTATCACCATATCATTTTGCATAAGAACACACCCCAATCCCTTCTTGGTGCATCACTATAGATCACAAACCTTTCTCCACTACAAGGCAGTGTGAGCATAGGTGCACTGGATAACCTTCTTTTCAACTCCTTGAAATTCTCTTCACATTCCTCCGTCCAAACAAACTTAACTCATTTTCGAGTCAACCTGGTGAGTGGATTAGATAATCGTGAAAAATATTTCACAAAACATCGATAATATCTATCCAAACCAAGAAAACTTCGGATCTTAGTTACTATTATTGGTCTCGACCATCTTTTGATAACCTCTATTTTTTCTAGATCCACAGATATCCCCTCTTTTGAGATTATGTGACCCAAAAATGAAACTTTTTGAAGCCAAAATTCACACTTGGTAAATTTGGCATAAAGCTTCTCCTTTCTCAGGGTCTTCAATATAATTCTCAAGTGATCTTCATGTTCTTCCTTTCTCTTTGAATATACAAGAATATCGTATATAAAGACTACCACAAACTGATCAAGATATTCTCTAAAGACTCTATTCATCAGATCCATGAAGATAGCAGGGTAATTAGTAAGACCAAATGGAATCACTATAAATTCATAGTGTCCATACCTTGTACGGAAAGCCGTCTTTGGTATATCCTCCCTTTTGAACCTTAATTAATGATACCCTAAATGAAGATCAATCTTGGAAAAGTATTGAGCTCCGTGTAGTTGGTCAAATAAGTCATCAATGCGTGGGAGATGATATTTGTTCTTGATAGTGATCTTGTTAAGTTATCGATAATCAATGCAGAGTCTCATTGATCCATCTTTCTTCTTAACAAATAGAATAGGTGCTCCCCAAGGTGACGCACTAGGGTGTATGAATCCCTTATCAAGATTCTCTTGGAGTTGCTTCTTTAATTCCTACATCTCAATTGGGTCCATTCTATAAGGTGTCTTTGAAATAGGCAAAGCACCCGGTATGAGTTCTATTGAAAACTCAACTTCACGATTTGGTGGAAGACCCGATAATTCCTCCGGAAAGACATCGTCAAACTCCCGTACAATGGGAATATTCTTAATCGTGAGTTTCTCACCAACCATTTGAGATAAATAACCTTCATTTAGTGGAATCAAGACCCATAAGATGGAAGAAATTTCCCCTGGAAGGTTATGTTCATCCTTGCATCAATAGATGATCATAGATTGATCTTGAATATGAAATATGACTTCCATTCTTTGGAAATTGATATGAGATCCATATAGAGAAAGCCAATCCATGCCAAGAATCACATCAAATTTCACTATAGGAAGGATCACAAGAATTTTAGGAAGCACTTTCCCACAAACTTCAATCAGAGAAGAATTATAAACTTTTGAAGCGACTGTTGTGCCATTAGGGGTTGTCAAAACTAACTAAACATCTAATTTTTGAGGTAATACGGTGATACCCTTAGAAAATTCTTCATAAATAAAAGAGTGGGTGGATCCAAAATCAAATAAAACATTTGCTACATTAGAGTGGATGGTAAGTGTACCTTTCACCACTTCGTTATCATACTCCACATCGCTGATAGAAATTTCTTGTGACTTTCCTTTGTCTTTAGCCTTAAGAGTTTGTTGACATCGATCATCATCAACAACCCTTGGATTAGGGCATTGATTGGCATAATTCCCCATTTCCATGCACTTGTAACATTGAAGTGTAGGAGGTGCACTCTGTGTAGCCTTTTCTTTGTTCGCATCACTAGACATCTTCTTCCCATCATTGCGGCATTCAAGTGCCCGATGACCTTCCTTTCCACATTTGAAACATTTACTTGTCCCTTTAAGACAACTCCCTCCATGTTTCTTTCCACACTTTTAGCATAAGGGAAAACTCATCTTCTTTTTAGTGTGCTCTTTAGATTTTCCTTTGAATTCCATTTTCCACTTCTTATCAAACCCATATGACTGATGGGTTACTCCAATCTCCATCTCAACTTTGAGAGCACATCGAATGATTTCCTCGTAGCTATTTAAGTCCCTTATGGCTAACACCCTTCAAAGACTTCGTTTTAAGCCACTAAAGAATCAATCGATCTTACTCTCAGGTTGGATAATAATATGAGAAGCATACCTTGAAAGTCTTGAAAAATTTGCTTTGTAGGTACCAATAGATTCATCATCCTTTTACTTTAGTTCAAAAAACTCCTTCTCCATCTTTGTTCAAAGAATACGAGGGAAGTACTTATTGAAAAATAAGTTCTTGAACTCATCCCATTCCATGGAATCAATTTCATCTCTTTGCCTCGTATTCTTGATAAGATTCCACCATTGATCAGCATAACCTTCCAAACGATACACTGCTAAGATGACTTTTCATGTTCAAAACATTGAAGAACTGAAAATATCTTTTCAGTAGTACTAATACATTGTTCAAAAACTAATGGATCAGTAGACCCGCTGAATGAAGGTGGACACTGCCTCATGAAGGATTCAACAGAATGATGCTCCTTCCTTTGCTCGTTTGGAAGTCCTGCATGATTCATAGCTTGAGAAAGTTGTGTGAGCATGGATACAATTTTTTTCATTCCAGCTCCCATAATGTTTGGTTGCTTAGGGGGACAATCATTTCATTTCCCGTCGCATTTTGCATTAACACGGTTCCTTCGGGTTACAACCATTGACTAAAACAAAGAAGAATAGTGTGAGCAACATTAATTATAATAGGAAAACCACATAATCAAGAATAAATTTCACACTTAAGGTCTTATCCTAGGTTATTCATGGCCATTTCTAAAACACTAAGATTGTGTTCTATGCTTAGACTTATCCTTATGAATCTTACTAAGGCTTTCACATCCTAGTTTCCAAAGGTTGACTATACCTTTCCTCTGATACCAACTATAACGACCCATACTTTACATACATTGTTAATACTTCAAAATTAAAGCACACTTATTACAACATATAACAAAACCATGAAAGGACCGTATAGGTATAATGTCTTTAGAAACTGGGAAACATAAACAACTAGTTCATAAAGTATCTACATTATCCCGCATTTATTTCATCATATTTAGAGTCCCTTTTGGCATATCCTACTTAATAACCTTCTTCCTAACCTAGGGGAAAGAAAACATACAAAAGGTTGAGCTCAAATCCTCAGTAAGGGTAAACAAAAGAAAAATCAATCACATCATATTCATAAGAACATAACAATTTGGAAATCTTACCCTGCAAAAGAGATCATAATTTCATAACATGGGATAAATCATGGTAGTGAAATGTAATCACAATAATCATAACTTAAAACATGAAGCTTTGTAGAATACACATATAATCATAGGGAATCATTTCTTATTAGTCAAGACTCATTTCCAAGACTATCTTAGTGGACAAAGTCCATTTCTGAACCGAGTTCAATCCTCATTTCAGTCCTGTTTCACTGAACCGGTTTAACCTGCCGTTCCAGACATGTTTATCTCATGAGATATAAAATCTTTACCCAATGCATTGGAGGGAGATATAGGTCCCACCCATCTCATAATGATACCATTCTTATGTGTGCAACAAAATCAAAAATCATACATCATTGCATAACCCATGTAATAAAAATGGGAATCTTAAACATCATGCCATCATAACATAATCCATATAAGATAAAAAGACATCATAAAAATAATTCCATCATAACATAATCAAATCAATGTAAAAATAGGGATATAAACATAACCCTATATTATCTTAGATGGAAAATAATTTTGATAGAACACTTGAACTCCATTCTTGAGGAAAATATCCTTTCTACTTCAAAAACATTTTTCCTTTCTTAACATGTCATACAATTTTAAACTAAAATAAGTTGATTAAAAATAAACTTGAAAAATTGTAAAGTAATCTTCTTGGAAATAATGTTTTAAAAATCCATTCATTCCGTATAAGTTAGAAAAAACATTCTTCTCGTACTTTTGTCGGAAAAGTCAAAAAGTACCTCATACGAAAAACGACAACAGATTCCTTTAATATCTTTTAATAAAAACTCACCGAAGGGTAAAATTGGATATAAACTATTGTAGAAGGATATAAATATTACATATTGAGGAAACATGGATGTGGATGATAAATATTCCCCAGTAAATTCTGAAGTATAAACAATCTCGGATAAAAATTGAGATTGCGAGATTTTCCCTTACCTTAGGTTCGATTTACTTCGTAAGTGTCCGAACCTCCGGTATAATAATTTAAATAATGTAATTAACTTATTCCAGAATCATAATAATTTTTATGATATCATATATGGTCATATTCTTAGCTTCTTATTAGTAATACTTCATTGTTGCTTGTTATTCGGGTGTTTATTGCTTTTTGTTCTTATGCGTGTTTTGTCGAATAAATTCTTATTATTATTTTTGGGTTACAGATAACTCATTTACATAATGGTATTACTGTAATATATATCATATTCATTCATTAAATTCATTTATATAATCATTATGCAATGAAGATCATGTAGAACGAGTCGCATCACATCGTGGAGACGGTATTCCGTACGTACGCACAAGCGATGATATCATTCCCATGATCATGAAATTGTAATGGAGAGTATTTATACTATTTAAGAATCAATATAAATTTACAATAATAATTTATAGTTATTATTTACACCATTATACCCATCCAAGTAAGGTGGTGGTGGAAAATATATTACACCACGGCGTGGAGACGGTATTCTGTACGTACACACGCGCGGTCATTTCATTTTCCGTAGGATGGATATATGGTGAAATAGGGTTTTTTAATACTTATAATAACATATCAGTATATGAGTGATACTGATGTTATTACTTCATAATGAAACAACTAAATAAGAAGAAGTGGAAGAAGAAATAAAGTTGAAAGAATCGGTAACGGGCATTACCTCTTCTTTGAAGCGCCTCTTTGAGACCTCCTTTTAGGGCACTAAAATTGGTCTTTGAAGAAGACCAGGACCTCTAGGATGTTTCTAGGGAAGTGGAGAAGAGAATTTGGCAGGGTTTGGCCTAGCTTGAAGGGTCAAAGTGGTGTGAGGAAGAGAGGGAGGAGGTGCCCTTTTATAAGGGAGGAGAGGGGCACCTTTGGAAAAACTAAAAATATTATTTTATTATAAAGTGATATTCGGTATTAAATAGCTCCAAATTGATTTATTTCGAAGCTAAATTGGGGATGGGTCTAAATACTCTCATCAAATAGAATTTAGACAAGTTTAGGTTCCTATTTTAACCTTACAATTTAGATTTAACTTTAAGTTAAATAATTTTACTTTTACCGTGTCTTCTAGTTTTCTTACACTATAAGGTTAATAAACTTACTATAACAAGACAAACAAACCCCAAGTTTTTTATTATTAATATATATAACCTTATCTATGTCAATTGGTTGAATCTAAGATTTTTAGGAATAAAATAACAATTAATAATATAATATTTGTTTTAAAAACTATTTTATGTCAATTTTGATAATATTTGGTAATTGATTTTTGTGAAACTTATAACAGAAAGATTATTTCGAAAAACGTTAATTAAATAAATAATAACATGTCATATTAACATATAAAATTATTGGAATTCATAAAAAGTCTCAAATTACATTTATTTGGGTATTTATAACATCAATTATGTCAATATTTCATTAATAAGACAATTACTGCATCATCTTTGTGTCATAAATAAATTAAATTATTTAATGTCTAAAAATTAAAAATAAAATACTATTATGTATGAAATCTTTTTTTCTTTCTAATGAATATTTATAGTCGAATTTATCTCATGTATAACCCTATATTAAAAATTATTTACTTATTAAACTTTGATTTTAACTATTTTAACCCTTCATTAAATAAATTAATAATAAATGTCCTAATCTTATCCAAGTGTGCCTAAATGGTCTTATTTCATTCCTATGGTTGTTTTTGGTCGAATTAAACTTATCCAATAGAATTAGGACATGTGTTAAGGTAATAATAATATCATTTTTACTCTTAATTACCCTATTTACTTTTAACCGTTGTAAATAAAAGTAAAAAGTTACTATTCACCAAAAATTATTTTCATCTCATTGAACCACATTTTACTTACTTACATCAACCATGTCTCTTGGATTTTTCAAATTCCAGTCACAGAAGTGGTAAAATTATATTTTATGTAAATTTGCAAATTCTCCAAGGAGGTTGGTAAAAGACGGTGAAAAGTTCAATAAAATTTTTATATATCTAAAATTATTATAAAATTACTCCAATGAATTACATTGAACTTATATAGGTATTATGTATCAATTTTGACCTAAAATAAATTTAAATAAAATAAATAATTATTTAAATTAGAAGTCGGGTTTTAAATAGTAACCTAGTGTTTTCACTATTCATCAAAAATTGAAAGTTTTCAGAAAAATACCAAAATTTCACCCTAGGATAATTTCGATATTCCGAATCCAAAAATGAAGTCAATTTTGAAAAATAAAATTTACAAAACTTCATAAAGTGGGTGTTACTATTCATAACGAGTAGTTTTAATAATATTTTAATAGCATATCGTTGTTTAGTGAAACTCGGTATTGCGTATGACACAAGCTATTGAGGAAGGCTGTGTTTGCATGTAAATCAAGCCAAGATAGTGTTGTGTGTAGTGAAATATTCCTTTGATGATTTATATAACAACATATTTCCCATAAAAGTCTCGGGTGTTACAGCTGTTGTTCATGCCTTGCGCTGTTGGAGACATTATCTTCTGGGAGATCACTTTGTGGTCTTCATTGACCACAAGAGTCTCAAGTATATCTTCACTTAGCATGATCTGAATTTGATGCAGCGCAGGTGGGTTTAGTATCTACAGTATTTTGAATTTGATCTTGCCTATACGCCGGGTAAGGGAAACGCAGTGGCTGATGCGTTGAGCAGGAGAACTCAGATTCAGGCAGTTCAGGAGGCTAGCAGTGAGTGGCAGCTGATGTCTCTGTTCTCTGAGATGCATCTAGAGGTGCATGAAAGATAGGAACAAACCTTCCTATCTTCTATAGCTGTTACCTCTACACTTCTTGATCGGGTATGGATGAGGAAGCTATCAGACTCAGAAGGCTTAGTCCTGTGGGAGAGTGTGTCAGGAGGGGACCCTCTTCCTAGATGGACAGTGGGTAGGGAAGAGATCTTGCATTTCTAGGGTCGCGTATGGGTGCCAGAAGACATATGTGAGGAGATGATGCGGGATTTTCATTCCTCTGTTTGGGCAGTTCATCCTGGTGTCACCAAGATGTATCGGGATCTTCATCGCCAGTACTGGTGGCCAAGTATGAAGAAGGATGTTGCTGGTTTTGTCGTGAGATGTTCTACTTGTTAGCAGGTGAAAGCAGAGCATCAGCAACCAACAGGCCTTTTACAGCAACTACCCATTCCAGAGTGGAAGTGGTACGACATCGCGATGGACTTCATGACTGGGTTTCCGAGGTCGCCTCGAGGGAACAATGTGGTTTGGGTTGTCGTCGACAGGCTTACGAAGGTTGCTCACTTCTTGCCGATCAAGGAGACCTTCATTGTTGATGATCTGGGATGACTTTACATCCGGTAGATTTTTCGTCTGCATGGAGTCCCACACTCCATCATTTCAGATAGGGATGCGCATTTTACCTCTCGGTTCTAGCAAGGACTTCAGAAGGCCTTGGGTACACATGTACTTTTGAGTACAACATACCATCCCCAGACTGGTGGCCAGTCTGAGCGCACGTTCTAGGTGCTTGAGGATATGCTCCGAGCTTACATCCTAGACTTTGGCGGTTCTTGGGAGAAGCATATCCCTCTGGTGGAGTTTTTCTACAACAACAGTTTCCAGGTGACCATTCAGATGGCGCCATACGAGGCTTTGTACGGTAGGACATGCCAATCACCCTTATGCTGGATGGAGGCAGGAGAAGCAGCTTTGTTGGGACCTCGTCTTGTTTATGAGACTTCAGAACAGATAGAGCTGATTTGGAAGAGGATGGTTACAACACAGTCTCGATATAAGTCTTATACTGATCAGCGGAGACGACCTCTGGAGGTCGAGGTCGGTGATCAGGTTTTCCTACGTGTCGCACTGAGGTTGGGACACAAGAGGATTCGGAGACATGGTAAGCTTTCACCGCGGTACGTCTGGCCGTTTGAGGTCTTGGGGAGAGTTGGGCCAGTCGCCTATCGGTTGCAGCTACCATAGAGGTATCGGTCCATGCATGACGTCTTCCACGTATCTCAACTCTGACATTACTTTTCAGACCCATCTCACGTCTTTCAGCCTGAGGAAGTCGAGCTTGAAGCAGATGCATCGTTCGAGGAGCATCCTATCCAGATTGTCGATCGCAGTACAAAGGTTCTCCATGGGCGGTCTATTCCTCTGGTATGGGTTCTATGGTAGTACGAGCGAGTACATGACGAGACCTGGGAGAGGGAGGCTGATGTACGATCACAATAACCGGATCTGTTCGGGGTTTCTTCTTCTACATTTTGTTAGGGAAATTCGAGGACGAATTTCTTTAAGGGGGGGAGTTTTTAAGAACCTGGATCTTCATTTCAGGTATGTTTCCCCTTTTTTCAGGAGTTTTTAAGAAAAATTAATTTTCTAGAAATTTTCAAAGTACACGCCATGTACTTTCTGAGTACACGCTGTGTACTCTTTTTCGGCTCGAAGTTGTGTGCTGGCTGTGTCCAGGCCATACACACAGTGTGTATGGGTTAGGTGGAGGCTGGTTAAAGCGGAGTACGGAAGACTGAAGTACACGTTGTGTACTCAAGAAGTACATGCCGTCTATTTATTTTTTTTCATTAAACGGACCGGGGTCACACCTAACCCCTAATTTCATCTTCTTCTCCAGTTTTCGTCCGCCCGAGAGAGACCGTACGGCCGGACCTTCGACGAGCTCCCGCATTTTTGTCCGTTCTCCGATTGGAGCGCGGTTGATTGCATTAGAATCGCAGCGGTGATCCCTCCCTTCTGCTTGAGTCTTGTCTCTTGATTTCTCCTTGTTTCCAAGTTATCATAGGTTGAGTGTTTTGTGAGTTTTCATAGATCTACATCGTTCCAAAGGGAATCTGTCGTCGTGGTTCACTTATATCGATCTCCTATGATCGAGGTAAGTGGTTTGTGCCTTTCCGTAGAAAGTTGATGAATATTTTGTGCAAATACCACCAATACCCTTGAACGGGGTATTGCGTGTTCCTGGTTTTCCTTTGTTGTATTTCCTGATTTGATTGATTTCTAGATTAGATATTTTGCCTGTGATTATGGTATCTTTACTGTACTTTGGATGTTTTCTATGCTTGTTCTTCCTGTTTGGCTTTTTCCAGTTGCCATGCTTAGTCATAGGATAGTGGAACTGCTACCTTGTTATGCTGCTGAGCCTTAGTTGATATCCAAGTAGTTCTTGAGGTTTACTTGGATGATGTACAAGCGCGCCGAGCATGTTTAGTTTCACTCAGGAATGTGAGAACCTAGAGTAGTAGACCAATGGGAGAATTGACGGAAGGGCTTCTCCAGAGTGCCTTTTAATTAAGATGTGAGACCATAGGGGGAATTGACGTTGAGTGCTTCCTCAAAGAGTCAGTAGATCCTCGACGTGGGCCACATGGGGAATTGACATTGAGTGCTTCCCTAGAGAGCCTTTAGAACGATATGAGACTATAGGGGGAATTGATGGTGAGTGATTCCCCAGAGAGTCTATTAATTTCATAGCTGACCCATAGGGGTGAGACTGTGTGTGCCTCCTAGAGGGTTGCTAGTACTTATAGGTTGAACCATAGGGGTTAGGTTATGAGATCTGCCCAGAGGGTTACCTGCTTTCTTCTTGTTGATGGCTGTCTACTTGTGTACTTTATTTGTTAGAACTGTGGATTGTAGCTGCTTGTGCTTTCCTGTTTACTGCTTCTTGTTTTATTACATGCCTTGTATTCATTGACTGTTGGGCACAAATATTTGGGTGATTGCCTACTGGGATTGTATCTCACACCCTGTTTGGGCCATGATTTTGGGCCGAAGAAGACTATGTTGCTGCAGGTATAGATAAGGGAAAGCGCCCTTATACTTCAGTATCTTGACTTCACTGGAGCTAGAGAGCATGAGACCGAGCCGTGGCTCACGATGCTAAGGGGTCTACTTTGTTTTCTTTTGCACTTGGTTTCAGTTGTATTTCAACACGTTGTTGTGTTTGCTGCTTTCCTTAGATACTTGTACCTGCTGCATCATTATCATCATTGTTTTGTACATTGCTTCTGTTGTTCAGTTTTTGTATGCTGTTTATTGTTTCCACTATTGTGTCTGGTTGTTCTTCCACTGTATACTTTACTGAATGAGGGCATAGTTTCCCAACCGACTCACCAAGGCCCTTGCTGCTAGTCGGCAACCTTTGGTGTTTGGGGAAACACTCTTGAGTTCATGTGGCGAACCAGGTACGGGGAACCAGTGGAGGGGCTCCGGATTCGGGTCGTTACACTTACTTCAATAAGAGTGAATAATATCCACCGACCTAGAGTGGGGTTTATCAAACCATCGAGGCCCCTATAGAGATAAGGCAAAGTCAAAGAAACGACTGCCTTCTTACGAACACAGCCCATGTAATATAATCTATTCTTCATCGATATCTCTATAAAGTGGAATGCATACTAGTGTCATCATTTCTTATTTTCTTTATTTTGTTTGTTGATTTTCCTAGACGGTCTTACTTTCTACTACCATGGCCATGGATTTAATGAAGGTGCAACCATCCTAATCAACCAGGCTCGAGATATCTCTTCCTAAACTCGGAAGCGACAAATCCTTTCTCGATCATTCAATCAATGCCATGCCATTAATGACGTATCCAATACAAACTACCTCCCCATGACTTAGTCTCCATGGTTTTCGCCTTGCGTCAAATTTAATAAATTAAATGACATCCATTGAAAATGATCTCAAGTCAAAACACCATTACACATGTCTGTAGATAGGAACGACTAATGACACCTAAAATATATGGTGTTACTATTATGCGGGTCTATCCTCATGATCTCAACTACTAGAGATCATCAAGTGTGAACTTCATGAGAATAAGTCTCAATGCTTATGAGACCCCAACACCTGATGGTCACACATCATCTATGTCCTTTCAGAATGATGTAACTGGACCATAGGACGTTACTTTAAGATTAATGTCATGGCATATTAGGATTCTCATTATAGTCTAGGATCTACTATAACCCTTTGATGTGATAGGTAATCTAAGGAAATTTCCATTAACAAAGTGGATGCAGAAGTATTACACTATTATGGAAAGATAAACACATGTATTAAAACAAACTGAATACATGTAGCAGCAATGAAAGTAAAAAACAAGTTGGGTCTAGGGAACCCACTTTCAACACTCCCACTTGCACTAGAGCCAACTGTTTATAGGTTTCAATCCTCTAGCTCTCACATGTGAATCATGCTTCTGCTGAGAAATGGCTTTAGTTAGGGGGTCTACCACATTGTCCTCTATGGCTAATCTACTAACTTTCACTTCACCACTTTGAGTAAAATCCCTCAAGAGATGAAACTTCCAAAGAATATGCTTTGTTATTTGGTGAGACCTAGGATCCTTGGCAAGCACCACTACAACAATATTATCACAATATTCTGATACAGGGTCTGCACTGCTAGGTACGACACTAATGTCTGAGATAAAGCTGCATATCTAGACTACTTCCTTTACTGCATCAGAAGCTGCAATATATTTGGACTCTACTGTAGAATCAACAACCACAACTTGCTTCGAGCTTCTCCAGCTCACTACACCACCATTCAGGCAAAAGATGTAGCATGACTGCGATTTCATATCATCATGATCTTTCTGGAAACTAGTACCAGTGTATCCCCTCAAAACTAGTTCCTCATCTCATCCATACACCAATAACATATCCTTAGTACACCTCAAGTACTTTAGGATTGTTTTAACAGCTATCCAATGCATCTCTCCTAGATTGGCTTGATATCTATCCACCATTCTTAACGTAAAGGTGACATCAAACCTACTATATTGTAACAGCCCAATATTTTTTAAAGGAAATTACTTTCTTATAAATATTTCATAATCACATTAACTACTAAGTGCTATGGGACCCTTAAAACATAAGTTTGTCACTTCTGTGATGTGAATTTCAAAAATCCGACATACACAGTCGCGACCAGTAAGTTATTTAGAGTCCAATAAGAAAAACTTAATTTATGGTGAATAGTAACCTACCCTGATGAATAGTAACATACCCTTATGAATAGTGATATACCCTAATGAATAGTAAACTTACCTATGATAATATATAAATAATATTCCAGTGGAAAGTACGATATACCTATGTTTTAGAATAAGTTAATGAATGTTTTAAAACTGATTTTTGATAATAAATTATGATTTTAATTAAATATTAAATTAATAATATTTAGAAATTTATTTTTAAAATATGGACTTTATTTTTGGACTCTACACGTCAAAAAATGGTTAGGGTGAATTTTTGGGATTTTTCTGAAATACTTGATTTTTTTATGAATAGTAAAACACGGTAATTTACTGTATATATACATTATAAGCTAAATAGACTATTCCAAGAATCATGGCTGATGTCACCACCCTTAATACGAATTTAGATTATAAAATTAATATTCTTGGTCATGGAATACTTACTATTACTTGTCTTGTGAAGAAATAATAAATTAATGAGTTTTATATTAAGAAATCCCCTCTCTCCTCCACTATAAAAACCCCATCTCACCCCCTCTTCCAATCACTCCTCTCAAGCCTTGTACCTTCTCCAAATTCTGGTAAAATACCCTCCCAACCTCCTCTCCCATATCCAGAAAGCTTTGGTCTCCTTAACATACCAAAACCTCTCCCTTAAGAAGGTTCTCAAGGAAGTTTGGTTCAAGAGGTAAATTCCACTTTTCAATTCTTTGTCTTTCCTTTCAAGTTCATTTGTTTTCTTTTTCTATTACCTATCTTTATCCAAATTTTTTGATGAATCCAATACCTTATATGTACTGGAATGTTTTCATGATAGTGGAATAAGTTATCATCATCTCTCCCTTTTTACCTTCTTTTATACTAGTAGCAAGAACACTATCTGAGATATGTCAATTTTACACATTCAAGGACGGTGGACTTTCAATTTCTTTTATCATTCTAAATTATGTTCATGAAAACATTCTTGTTATGGTTTAACCAGATTATTATATATAATATAACCTATTTAATATTCTGTAATCCCTTTGTTTAAATGGTGTTAGGTTATAAAGAAAAATGAGTTCGTTGTAATCAAAACTCCCAAATTAACCGAAACAATTATCATTAAAGTTTTATATGATAATTCCTCCTCGTTCCATGTAACCAAGTTATATAAATGAACAATAACACCTATTTATGTTCATAAATAATATATAATTTTAATTTTTTATATTTACATCCATTCCACTTCATTACTTAAAAACAAGTGAACCAGATATGAAAATAAGAGAAACGAACACTCTAGAACGGCGAAATTCAATACAATAACTTGTCAATAAAGACATAAATGAACAAACAAGAATTATGGTAAACTAAATACATGTCTAATAGTTTTGTAAATAAGTTATTAACAAGTATAATTTCATATTCTAGGATCTTAAGTAGAAGAGAGGAACACGTTTGGAGTTAAGGTAAGGGTTTCTTCATCTCACTTCCATTTTTGCGAGATTTTCCATATTCACTAGTAATAATTTTGTATGGTGTATGTATACTGACCATTGATGTCACACATCATTAATATATTTATACTCGTGTTATTAAATCTATAATTTTTATTTTATTAATTTTGGGGCATACGAATCATTTGATTTCAAAGTGTAAGAGTTTTTCCACCCGAACTTCCACTTTCATTCGGGATACTTTCATTGTATAATTACCTCGATGTAATTTTTATGTATTGTTGTGTACTCATCATATGATCTGTGTGAGAATCATATATATGATTACAAACCATAATCCTTCCTTATTTTATGGATAGTTACACGTTTTAAAATGAGCATTCAAAATTGTTTCAAAAATTCAAGCCGAATTCAAGGGAATTTCTCAAATTCTTACCATTTTCATGGGAACTCTATAACCTGTTTTTGGAAATATTTATCCTTATAAAATAACTCATTTTGTTATGAAAATATTATCTTACCTAACTTCTGGTTTTATACAAATATTTTTCCAAAATAACTCTTCTTTTTAAAATAAAAGAGTATTTATCTCAAGAATTGCTTAATGATTTTATAAGAGTGTTTTCATCTAATTCAACACCCTTGTTGATTTCATGGTTTTATTGGGTTTAATAATTTATTAAGTCATCTACCATATTTTATTTAATGGTTTATGACTAACTATATTGTGGATAACCTATCTTAAAACCATTCACCAAATTATTTCAAATGGTTAGTGTTTTATGTTTAATGATTGGGGAAAGTTAGTTACATTTCATATGATAGTTTTAATATGAATGTATATGTTGTTTATGTTGATCCCCTATCATACGAGGAATTAATTGTACTTATTATGTGACAGGTGGGGGCCACTATATCCCCTTGATGTATCGATAGGTCTCATGAGACAAATATACATGGAATTGGCCGAGGCCTTTCCTAATGTGATATAGATTTTGGCTGAGGCCTTAATCATTAGAAGTCTTGGCCGAGGCCTTGAAAAAATGTTTTAGAATGTCCGACATTATGAAATAAATCATTATGAGTTCATATATTGATATTTCATGTGGTTATTTGACTAGTATAATACCCTTGATTATGTTTTATTATGGCATTATTTACTCAGCTCATATTCCTTCCATAATGTGTTCATATTTATTATTAAAGGCATGTGTTTTCAATTATTCACCATAGATAATGTTTATATTATCTTCCTTTGTATTGGTTACTCTTACTAAGCATTTGAGCTCACCCCTTTCTTATGTTTCATTTTCTCAGGACATGAAGAAGTATTTTATGAATGACTTGCAAGCATAATCTAGGAGATGTGATGACTCTAGTGGAATAAATTAGTGTTGTTTTTCCTTTGCTTATGTAAAGTTGAGATTATATATATATCTTGTTTCTAATAATACTAAAATACTTGGTCCTTTGGGATTCGTATTCCTTGTATGTATGCCAACGTAATCAAATAAGGCACTAACTCCAGGCAACTGGGGTCGGGTCCTTATAGTTGGTATCATAGGAAGTTTATTAGAATACTTGGAAACTAGATTTAGAAAATGTAGAATTAGGGAATAGAACCTAAGTTATTCTTTGAGTATATACTTACAATAAATTCCTGGTATTTTGGTAAGGAATAGATTATGTGGATCTTTCAAGAAATACATCCCTATCTGGATACGAGCAGGTAGAGGCAGCTCTGGCACAGATGTATCTAGGGGTAAAACCCGAAAACACTGCTTTGAGCTAGACTCGAATGGGAACTGGTGCACGACAATGGGCCTTGCTGCACTCTTGGCTACGACACTCCTAGGGGATATGCTTAGGATAATTCACATTTTCTTTACAATCCATTATGAAGGAGTTTAATGTAAATATTTCTCAAAGAATCCATTTTTGTGAATATGGGATTAGCCATGCGTAGGATCTCAATTTTTCTGTGTATTTTTATGTTAAGATTATACATTGTGATTCATAACCTAATATAGTGTATGCCATTGTCTAGATATGGCGCCTAGTGGACGGAATGGAAATCGCATGAATGAATGTTTCCCCTGTAGGGATTTTCCTCCAACGCAAGACAATGATGTTGGATCTGGTGATGTGACTAGTGCTGAGAAACTCATAACTATAATGGGACAACTTACTCAGGTTATGAATAATAACCTTACCTGTATGGAGCATCTGGATCCATCACATAGAGGAGCTATACTAGATCTCTTTATGCGACAACAACCTACATCATTCAATGCTACTACAAACCCATTTGTAGCAGAGCAGTGGATATGTTCCCTTGAGAATATATTTCTCACTTTGGGATGTAATGAAAGAGAGAAGGTTGCCATGGCAGTATATCATCTTTTGGGAGATGCGGATTAGTGGTGGTCATTAATCCAAAACACAAAGGAGGAGGACGAGATAGGAGATATGGAATGGAGGGATTTTAAGGAAATATTCTTAGAAAAATATTTCCCTCGTGTGTAGTGAGCATATATGGATAGATAATTCTTGAATCTGAGGAAGAATGAAGATAAGAATGTTGCAATGTACAAAGATAACTTCACAAGATTAGCAATACATGTTGTAAACTACACACGAAACCCCAGGAGCAAAATTTATCGATTCTTTGATGGCCTAAATCCATTACTCCAGTGGGCACAGGTCTTCTAATGTTTTTCATCATATGATGACATAATTTCATGTGCTATCAGACCAAAAAAGAATTCTCTTAGTCTTATGACTTTTAGGGAAAGCAAGAAAATAAGAGGGCTGCTGAAAACCATGGGAAAGGAAATAAGGAAACAGGGAAGGGAAGAGTTGAATTTCCACCATGTGACAATTGTTGAAGGAAACACCATGGTGCATGCTTAAAAGGAAAAGGAGTATGCTACAAATGTGGTCAGAAAGGCCATCTTGATGGTGATTTAAAAGGAAATAAGGAATCCAATGATGTTAGATGCTATAATTTTTAAGAGATGGGGCACTATGCTAATAATTTTCCAAAACGTCAAGGAAATATGCAATAGAAGAGGCCAAGGGAGTAAGGAAAAGCATATGCGATCACAACTGCAAAGGTTGAAGTTCCACGTGATGTGGTGTCAGGTACTTTGATCATTTACTCAAGCTTATCCAATGCTATATTTGATTCTGGATCATCGCATTGTTTTATATCTTCCCATTTTTCTAATAAAATTAAATATTTCTAATTTGATTGAACAAGGGGGTTGTCATTCAAAACTCGTAAGGGAAGTATCATTGCTACAAATTTATGTGAATCAGTTCCCATTAGGGCTTACAAATGTTCTTTATCTTCTGATCTCATCATCATACCCATTATTTAATTTGATATAATCCTTGGTATAGATTGTCTTTCGGACCATGATGCAAAAGTTTTTTATAAGAAGAAGAGGTTACAATTTTTGATGATGATGATAAAGAACACATTATCTTTATAGAATAATTGTTACCACCTAATTCTTATCTAGATCCACCCCCAGTAGCTCAACTAAATTCAATTATTGGGGAGGAAGAGAATAAAATAACTGTGGCTGAGGAAAGGAATGTTCAAATAGAGGATGTACCTGTTGTGAGAGAATATTTTTATGTGTTTCTAAAATATTTACCTGGACATACTCTAGAATGAGAAATTGAGTTTTCCATTGATTTAATTCATGGTTCAAGGCCCATATCGAAGACCCCTTATAGAATGGACACTGTGGAATTAGAGGAACTAAAGAAACAACTAGAGGAATTGAGTAATAAGGGATTTATCTGCCCTAGTATTTCTCCATGGGGAGCCCCTGTCCTTTTTGTTAAGAAGAAAGATGGATCTATGAGGTTATATATCGACTACATGGAGATCAATGCTATGACAATAAATAACAAGTATCACCTACATCACATTGATGATTTATTTTAACAACTGCATGGAGCTCAATACTTTTCAAAGATTGACCTTCGAACAAGATATCATCAGTTGAGTGCGAAGAAGGAAGACATTCCGAAAACAGCGTTTCGAACCAGGTACGGGCATTACGAGTTTACATTAATTCCTTTTGGATTGACTAATGCACCTTCTGTCTTCATGGATATAATGAATAGAGTTTTCAAGGAATATCTCGATGATTTTTTATTGGTATTTACTGATGATATCTTGGTATACTCCAAAATATATGAAGATCATGAAAATACCTTGTGAATTATTCTGACGACTCTTAGAAGACATGAATTATATGATAAGTTTAGCAAGTGTGAATTATGGCTTCAAGAGATTTCATTTCTTGGTTATATTGTCTCTAAGGATGGAATCCTAGTTGATCCTACAAAGACAAAGGCAATCCAAGATTGGCCCACACCAACAAACATAACTGAGGTATGCAGTTTTATTGGCTTAGCAGGTTATTATCGGCATTTCATACAAAATTTTTCCCGACTGGCTAACCCACTAACGAAGCTCACACTTAAACGTGTTAAATTTTATTGAACAAAATATTATGAAGAATGTTTCGAAGAACTTAAGAGAAGATTAGTCAATGCTCCTATATTGACTCTACCATCATGGAATGAAGGGTTTATTATTTATAGTGATGCTTCAAAGAAAAGACTTGGTTGTGTCCTTATGCAAAATGATAGGGTTATTTCTTATGCATCACGACATCTAAATATTCATGATCAAAACTATCCTACTCAAGATCTTGAGTTAGCTACTGTAATATTTTCCTTGAAGATATGGATACATTATCTCTATGGTGAAAAATGTGAGATTTATACTGATCACAAGAGTTTGAAGTACATTTTCTCCCAGAAAGAACTCCACATGAGGCAAAGGAGATGGCTTGAACTACTCAAGGATTATGATTGCATGATACCCTACCACACAAGGAAGGAAAATAAGGTGGAAGATGCTTTGAGATGAAAGGATCATGGAGTTTTGAACAAGATTAGAGTTGAAAGGGATCCTATTTTCATGGATCTAGTAAAGATGGATATGGGAATAACCATGGAAGGTGAAACATCAATGCTTTTTCAAATGGTTTCCAAACCATCTTTAATAGAAAGGATAAAAATTTATCAGGCTGATGATGAGAGGTTTCAAAAGAAGATTAAATCTGTGAATTATAGGAGATTGAGTGACTTCGTATATGAAGATGGAATTTTGAAATTTGGGAAGAGACTTTGTGTTCCTGATATAACTGATCTAAAGATGGAATTGTTGGATGATTCTCATAGTTCCAATTTCTCTATACACCCTGGTAGCACTAAGATGTATAGATATTCAAAGGAACATTTTTTGTGGGACAACATGAAGATGGAGAATGCCGATTTTGTGTCAAGATGTATGGTTTGTCAACAAGTGAAAGTTGGAAGGAAACATCCTGGAGGAATATTGCAACCTCTTCCCATACCTGAGTGGAAATGGGATAATATCACGATGGACTCTGTGATGGGACTACCGAAGACTCCTAGAAGGAAAGATGCAATATGGGTCATTGTTGACCATCTTACCAAGTCAGTGAATTTTCTTTCTATAAGAGAAGATCTACCACTTGAACGTCTAGAAAGACTATATATTAATGAAGTTGTCAGACTTCATGGAGTACCCCTATCGATTGTTTCTGATCATGATCCACATTTTATGTCATGATTCTGGAAAATTCTTCAGAAGGCCCTAGATACTGATCATCATTTGAGCAATTCCTACCACCCACAAACTGATTGAAAATCAGAACGGACTATTAAAACATTGGAAGACATGTTGAGGTCTTGTTCACTTGATTTTCAAGGCATGTGGGATCAGTATTTACTACTCGTAGAATTTTCCTACAACAATAGCTTCCATTCAAGTATACAGATGGCACCCTATGAAGAATTTTATGGGAGAAGATGTCATACAGCAACTTGCTGGGATGATGTTGGTGAAAGAAAGCTCGTGGGCCCATAACTTGTTTAAGAAACAATGGAAAAGGTGAATATTATCCATAACCATTTCAAAATAGCTAAAAGTAGACAAAAGAGATATGAAAATAACCGAAGGAAGGATTTGGAGTTTCAAGAAGGTGATCATGTTTTCTTAAAGATATCTCCATGGAAGGGTATTATATGATTCAGTAATAAGGGGAAGTTAAGTCCCAGGTAAATCAGACCTTTTGAAATTCCGGAACGAATTGGAGCCGTAGCTTACCCTTTGGAAATTCCTCCAAGTCTCTCCAAGGTTCACAATGTGTTCCATGTGTAAATGTTAAGAAAGTACATGCCAGACCCAACACATGTACTCACTTATGAAGAAGTGGAACTTGAGCCCGATCTATCTTACTGTGAAGAGCCTATCAAGATAATTGATACTAGAGAACAAGTATTGAGAAATCGGACGACTCTTCTGGTAAAGGTTCTATGGAGGAACCATAAGACGGAGGAAGCAACATGGGAGCCTGAGGAGCTTATGTTAAATACATATCCAAATCTTTTTAGGTAATATTTTGTAAATTTCGAGGAGAAAATTTTTGTAATGAGGGGAGAATGTAACAACCGAATATTTTTTTAAAGGAAATTACTTTCTTATAAATATGCCACAATCACATTAAATACTAAGTGCTATGGGACCCTTAAAACATAAGTTTTTCACTTTTGTGATGTGAATTTCAAAAATCCGACATACACAGTCGCGATCAGTAAGTTATTTAGATTTCAACAAGAAAAATTAATTTTTGGCGAATAGTAACCTACCCTTATGAATAGTAACACACCCTTATGAATAGTGATATACCCTAATGAATAGTAACCTTACATATGGTAATATAAAAATAATATTCAAGTTGAAAGTACGATATACCTATATTTTAGAATAAGTTAATGAATGTTTTAAAACTGGGTTTTGATAATAAATTATGATTTTAATTAAAAATTAAATTAATAATATTTAGAAAATTATTTTTGAAATATGGAATTCATTTTTGGATTCTATATGTCGAAAAAATTTTAGGGTGAATTTTTGGGATTTTTCTGAAATAATTGATTTTTTGATGAATAGTAAAATACGGCAATTTACTGTATATATACATTATAAGATAAATAGACTATTCCTAGCATCATGGATGATGTCACCACCCTTAATACGAATTCACATGATAAAATTACTATTCTTGGTCATAGAATACTTACTATTACTTTTCTTGTGAAGAAATAATAAATTAATGAGTTTTATATTAAGAAATCCCCTCTCTCCTCCACTATAAACCCCCCCCCCCCTCTCACCCCCTCTTACAATCACTCCTCTAAAGAATTGTGACTTCTCCAAATTCTGGCCAAATACCCTCCCAACCTCCTCTCCCACTTCTATAAATCTTTGGTCTCATTAAAAGACCAAAACCTCTCCCTTAAGGAGGTTCTCAAGGAAGTTTGGTTCAAGAGGTAAATTCCTCTTTTCAATTCTTTGTCTTTCCTTTCAAGTTCATTTGTTTTCTTTTTATATTACCTCTATTTATCCAAATTTTTTGATGACTATAATACCTTATATGTACTGTAATGTTTTCATGATAGTGTAATAAGTTATCATCATCTCCCCCTTTTTACCTTCTTTTATACTAGTAGCAAGAACACCATCCGAGATGTGTCAATTTTGCACATTGAAGGACGATGGACTTTCGATTTATTTTATCATTCTAAATTCTGGTCATGAAACCATTCTTGTTATGTTTGAACCAGATTATTATATATAATATAACCTATTTAAGATTATGTAATCCCTTTGTTCAAATGGTGTTAGGTTATAAAGAAAAATGAGTTTGTTGTAATCAAAACCCACAAATTAACCGAAACAATTATCATTAAAGTTCTATATGATAATTCATCCTCGTTCTATGTAACCAAGTTATATAAATGAACAATAACACCTATTTATGTTCATAAATAATATATAATTTCAATTCTGGATATTTACATCCATTCCACTACATTACATAAAAAACAAGTGAACCGAATATGAAAATAAGAGAAATGAACACTCCAGAACAGCGAAATTCAATACAATAACTTGTCAATAAAGACATAAATGAACAAACCAGAATTATGAAAAACTAAATAAATGTCTAATAGGTTATGAAATAAGTTATTAAAAAGTATAATTTCATATTCCATGAGCTTAAGTACAAGAGCGGAACACGTTTGGAGTTAAGGTAAGAGTTTCTTTATCTCACTTCCATTTTCGTGAGATTTTCCATATTCACTAGTAATACTTTTGTATGGTGTGTGTATAATTACCATTGATGTCACATATCATGAATATATTTATCTTCATGTTATTAAATCTATCATTTTTCTGTTATTAATTTTGGGGCATACGAATCATTTGATTTCAAAGTGTAAGTGTTTTTCCACCCGAACTTCTACTTTCATTCAGGATACTTTCATTGTCTAATTACCTCGATGTAATTATTATGTATTGTTATGTACTCATCATATGTTCTGTGTGAGTATCATATATATGTTTAAAAACCATAATCCTTCCTTATTTTATGGATAGTTACACGTTTTTAAATGAACTTTCAAAATTGTTTCAAAAATACAAGCCCAATTCAAGGGAATTTCTCAAATTCTTACCTATTTTCAAGGGCCCTCTATGATTTGTTTTTGGAAACATTTATCCTTATAAAATAACTAATTTTATTATGAAAATAGTATCTTATCTCACTTCTAGTTTTATAAAAATATTTTTCCAAAAGAACTCTTCTTTTCAAAATAAAAGAGTAATTATCTCAAGAGTTGCTTAATGATTTTATAAGAGTGTTTTCATATAATTCAACACTCTTGTTGATTTCATGGTATTATTGGGTTTAATAATTTATGGATTCATCTTCCATATTTTATTTAATTTTTTATTACTAACTCTACTGTGAATGATCTATCCTAAAACCATTCACCATATTATTCTGAATGGTTAGTGTTTTATGTTTAATGATTCGTGAAAGTTAGTTACATTTCAGATGATAGTTTAAATATGAATGTATATGTTGTTTATGTTGATCCCCGCTCATATGAGGAATTCATTGGACTTGTTATGTGATGGGTGGGGCCTGCTATATACCCTCGATGCATCGGTAGGTCTCATGAGACAAATAGACGTGGAATTGGCTGAGGCCTTTCCCAATGTGATATAGATTTTGGTCGAGGCCTTAATCATTAGACGTCTTGGCCGAGACCTTGACAAAATGTTTTAGAATTTTGGCATTATGCATTCCATCATTATGAGTTTATCTATTGATATTTCATGTAGTTATTCTACTAGTAGAATACCCATGATTATGTTTTATTATGGAATTATTTACTCAGCTCATATTCCTGCCATAATGTGTTCATGTTTATTATAAAAGGCATGTGTTTTCAATTATTCACTATGTCTAATGTTTATATTATATTCTGCTTTATTTATTACTCTTACTGAGCATTTGATCTCACCCATTTCTTATGTTTCATTTTCTCAGGACATGAAGAAGTATTTTATGAATGACTTGCAAGCATAATCTAGGAGATGTGATGACTCTAGTGGAATAAATTAGTGTTGTTTTTACTTTCCTTATGTAAAGTTGAACTTATGTATGTATCTTGTTTCTAATAATACTAAACTACTTTCTCTTTCAGGATTCGTATTCCTTGTATGTACGCCAACATAATAAAAAAAGGCACTAACTCCGGGCAACTAGGGTTGGGTCCTTACATACATAGCATGGAATACATGATAGAACCCACTACCGAAGCATAAGGGACTCTACTCATTCTGTCAATCTCCTCCTGTGTTTGTGGACACATTTTCTTAGAGATATTTACACCATGTGACAGAGGTAACAATCCTCTCTTGGATTGTTTAATACTATACCTTTTAGTACCTTGTCAATATATGTACTTTTACTTAGCCCAAGCAGCCTTTGAGATCTATCTCAATAGATCTTGATCCCTAGAATGTAGGCTGCTTCGCCTAAGTCTTTCACGGGGAAGCATTCATTTAACCAAGTCTTAACTGACTGTAATACTTGAACCTCATTTCTCATAATTAATATGTCATCAACATATAATACTAGAAAAACAATGGAATTCCATTTAACCTTTTTATAGACACAAGGCTCGCTTTAATTTTTGATAAAACCAAAATCTCTTATAGCCTCATCAAAATGAACATTCCATGATCTTGATACCTGCTTCAATCCATAAATGTATCTTTTCATCTTGCATACTTTATTAGCATTCTTTGACTTGAAAAACCCTTCAGGTTGAGTCATATAGACATCTTCAACCAACTTACCATTTAGAAAAGAAGTTTTGACTTCCATTTTCCAAATTTCATAATCATGAAAGGCTGCTATTACAAGCAATATTCTGATGGATTTAAGCATTGCTACTGGTGAGACGGTTTCATCATAGTCAATTCCTTGACGTTGCCTGAAACCCTTTGTAATTAGTCTTGCTTTAAAGGTATTAAACTCACCATCCATGTCCAGCTTCTTCTTGAATACCCATTTGCATCCAATGGGATTTACATTAGCTGGAGGGTCAACCAAAAAATAAACTTGATTTTGGTACATGGACTCCATCTCAGAATTCATGGCTTATTGCCATTTATCAGCTTCTTTGCCTTCTACTACTTCCTTAGAGGTTATAGGTTCATAATCCTGAAGGACTAATGTGTCACCTGACTTGGTGATAAGAAAACCATAACGCTCTAGTTCTCTAACCTCTCGCGTAGACCTACGCAGTATCTGTTTCTGAGGAACAACTTCTTCTTCCACTTGCTCTTGTGGAGATTGTTCCTCTACCAACTCTTGTGTATCTGGAGCATTAAATTCATTTAAGTCAATCATGCTCCCACTATTTCTAATATAAATGTGTTCCTTTTCTAGAAATGTGGCATATCGTTTCACAATGACTTTTCCATCTAAATTGTTATATAGGTAATAACCTCTAGTTTCCTTAGGATAACCTATAAAAATGTACTTAATGACTCTGGATGCTAATTTTTCACTTGGTAAATTCTAGACAAATGCATCACACCCCCATAAACACATGTGTGTTAGGATGGGTTTCTTTCCATACCATAACTGATATGGAATCTCTTCTGCAGCTTTAGTTGGTAACCGGTTAAGGGTATATGCTGTTGTCTGCAAGGCGTATGCCCAAAAGGATAATGGAAGGGTTGCATGACTCATCATTGATCTGACCATGTCAAGCAAGGTCCTATTCCTCCTTTAACTAACACCATTCCATTGTGGTGTATAAGGAGGAGTGAGTTGGGATAATATCCCACACTCCATCAAGTGATCAATGAATGCTTGGTTAAGATATTCTCTACCTCGGTTTGAGTGAAGTGATTTTATCTTCTTACCAAGTTAGTTTTCTACTTCATTTTGGTATTCCTTAAATATCCAAAAGGAATCTGATTTATACCGCATTAAGTAGATATATCCATACCTACTATAGTCATTAGTAAAAGTAATGAAATATCAAAAACCTCCCTTTGCCTCTATTGGAAATGGACCACATACATCAGTATGTATTAATTACAACACTACATTGGCACTTTCTCCCATTCCTGAGAAAGGTGATTTGGTCATATTTCCTTGTAAACAATATTGACATACATCTAAGGGTTCTAACAATTCCGAGTATAGATACCCTTCTTGATGCAATTTTCGTAATCAGTTCTCGTTTACATGAACAAGCCTGAAGTTCCATAGGCAGGTGTTATTTTAGTCATGTTGGCTATTTTTGTCATTGATTTCCATTACTGAGTTTTCTAGTTCCAGCATATATAAACCATTGTTAAGATGTGCTATACCATAACATATGTTATCCCTATAAAAGAGACAACTTTTATTTCCAAACATGAAATAAAAACCCATAGTGTCTAGATTCGACACAGAGATAATGTTTCTGGTAACAGAAGGTACATAGTAGAAATTGTTTAAAACTAGAACCAAACCAATTGGAAAGGTTAAGTGATAGTCTCCCACTTCCAAGGATTCCAGACTTGCACCATTTGTTGTTCGGAGATCCACTTGAACTTTGGAAATCTTCTTGAACATACTTGGTTCCTGTATATGAATACAAATTTGTGAGCCACATAATATATCCAATACCCAAATTGTAGATAAAGATAGATTTCATTAAATGAAAAAAATACCTAAAGTAGAAGAATTAACTTTCTTCTTCTTCCCAGCTCTGCAATTCTTCTTCCAGTGGCCTTTCTTTCCACATCCAAAGTAGACAGCTTCCTACTCATTACTTTGCCTCTGAATCTTTGGCTTCTTTGTAGGACGATGCATTGGTGTCTTTGGCCTTGAAATGGCCTTATACACCTTTTCCTTACCCTTGTTTTTCATGTTCACCATAAGGATAGATGAATTGGTATTTTTTATATCCTTATAATCTTGGAGAACTAAATCCAAAATTTCCAGGAGCGACTTTGTCGTATCATTCATATTATAATTGACAATAAAAGTCGAGAAGCTTGATGGTAAAAGGAAAGAATGAGATCCACAGCTAGTTCTTGGTTTAGTTTGAACCTAAGGGATTCAAGCCTCTCAATATACCCAATCATCTTGAGTATGTGAGGACCGACTTGATGCCCTTATACTATCCTGCACTTATAAAGCGCACTTGAGATCTCATACCTTTCTTGCCTAACCCTCTCCTCATAAAGTTCTTGGAGATGTGAAAGCATCTTGTAGGCATCTTCATCCTCATCCATTTTTTGCAATTGGCTGGTCATGGATGACAACATGATGCATTGTACATCAAGTGCATCATCAACATGCTTTCTCTAGTTATCTTTGTCTGCCTTTCTTGCTCCCTAAAGAGGCTCAGTAGGAATTGGGGATTCTAGCACATATAACTTTCTTTCATGGCATATTACTATACGCAAGCGCCTATACCACTCCTGAAAGTTATTGCCGTTCATGATATTTTCTTTATCCAAGATCGATCATAGTGATAAAGTACTTGTGGTGTTGGTGATTTCCATCTTAAATCTACATCAGATAAACATTTAGCTGTTAGTACTTTGTCTTGATTACCTTTTAACATTTATGATTAATAAATTATTATTATATCATTTTAATGTCTCCCACTATTTTAGCGAACCTTAATAGCCCTCACTATTAGATTCATAATACTCTATCTCTTGATAATTCTAGTGGAAAGGATCCTAGAAACCTCCCTCGTAGTCCACAAGCTAGGGCTACACCACTACTTGGAGGGTTTCAAGGTAGGCACTAGACTAGACAACCACTTGTTCTTGTGGCTCCTTGTGTTGTTGAGTAAAGACCCAGCTTTTGGAATCTGAACTTTATTCCCTCAACATATTTCCTCTAAAGTGATAGCAAGTTATCTAAGGCTAATCCTTGACTACTCAGTTAAGTTAAGTCGACCCATTTCTCTAATGAAAACGCCCCAGTAGTAAGAGGCACTCTCAACTAAGGCCGACGAGCACCCGAACAGCCTGTTTTGTTTATATGTGAGAAATGGAAGGCTTTTAGACATAATATATATTTTAGGGATTTTTTAATATTTATTGATGAATATAATCCTTTTTTATTTATTATGTTCAAACTGGGTTATCTCACTCACAACTGAACATGCAATAGAATATAATTCGCCACATCTTTATGCATTTTATCTTGTTTACTATTCTATGTGATCACGCAATAATCATGCAGACACATAAAATAATAAACTATGCATAAAGGTAAATCATGAAATCTGACTGGTCTTGAGCATTCTCTAAAGATCGATCCATAATGGATCAATCTTGTCCTAGGGGCATCCATACCTGAGTCCTGACTTGACCCACATCACAGCTTGCCCAGTACAAAGCGCTTGACTCCTGTTTGGTTTACCACCTCGTCTTGGCAGGGTCTGCATCTCGAATCATCATTTAATTACAAATGTACTCACACGCAGGCAAGGGGGTCTAGGGGTACAAATTACATCTCATGCAATGGAAACGTAGGCCCTTATACATATTTGAATTGAAAAGAAGATTCACAGACTGTCATTTATCTAATTAATTATTACCATATTCCCACACATTGAATAAATAATTAAATAAATAAATAAATACCACACATACACAGTTCGGTCACTTGCTCAAGACTAGTCGGGGTAAAACATGCACAAGAAAATTAAATTGAAATAAATTTAAATAATACGAGGGTGTTCCACTAAATTAAATTAATTTTATTAAATTGAAATAATTTATTTTTATCGGTTCCATTTGTTTAATTTAATTTTAATTCCAAAAATTAAATTAAACCATTAATTTAATTCTAAACTTAAATTAAATTAATATTTCAGATTAAAATAATTTAAGCCCCAAATTAACTCTAATTAATTTAATTTTAAAAACTAAATTAATTAAAATTAATTTAAAGTGGGGTTACCTCTAGCCCGGGAGTCCGGCGGGACTGCAAACTACCGTGGGGTGTCATCTTGGAGCAGAGCCAATTATGGCATTACTGCGGTGTGACCGTGACATGACCGCGATATGACCACGACATGACCGCTCGGTTCAGTGTCTCCCGCAGTGGCAGAAACTTCTAGGGAAGACTGGAAAAACGAGAGCAGACTGGGAATCAACCCGGATAGCCACTTGGTCGGCAGCCCGCTGCTCCGGCGAGCCGGCAAGGCGGTATCCTTGTCCGGTAGGAGGCGGGTCCAGCGATCTCAGGGCATCCAGGGTTCAGGAGCAACACGATGGTCCAGTGCGACTCCAGGCAGAGCGAGGTGGCAGCCCGACAGAAGGGGAAAACCCGACGTCTAGGGTTTCACAAGGGGGTGTCACCCCCTTGTGCACCACATGAAGGAGGATACCCCTCTAGGGTCTCCCACTATTTTTTTATATTTTTCCCTTTAGACAAAAATCCACCACTCCCCTTTAGTTTTTTTAAATAAAGGTAAGAAGACCACATTTTGGGGTCTTGGTCTTCCCAATTTTTTTTAAAAGCAAGAAGACCCCAAATTGGGGTCTTGGTCTTGGTCTCCCACCCCATTCCTTTTTTTATAATCAAAATATTTTCCACACATATTTGTGGAAAAATATTTTATAATGAAATATTTTATAATAAAATATTTTATTATATTTTATAATAATAATAAAAATTTGATGTTAATTCTCAATTTGAGATAAACATAAAATGAATGAAAACCACGACTTCGATCAAATTAAAAAAATTTAAATGGTTATCACTTGATCATTTTAAAATGAAACAATGTGTATTTAGATCCGAGTGAACTGTTTTAACACCCCACAATTAAATTTAATGCATATTAATTTTGTTGACTCAAAAAAACCTTAACCTCCCTCTGATACCACTGTTGGGTACCGGGACGGCGTAACGGAAGCCAGTGGGTCGGTAATTTAAAATTTTCTACTTCACTGGAGTGACATAACCCTGTCAACTCTGGTGATCTTGTCCTGGTTTGGTCCATGGATCTCGAATGGTTTAAATAGAGCACATAAATTAAATTGAACATGTACCTCATACGGAATTATCGTGTGCAAGTCTACCACAGGACGCAGACGATTGTTTCTTGAAGACTCTGATGTCGAAGCCCTCTAGATCATTCACACACTCCTTATGAATCTACTCATGCACCGTTCGTCAAGATCCGGGTGCTAGCGAGGACCTTCGACGATCACTTCAACGCAACGACGGTCATCGCAAAGGAAGAAGCTTCAATCTGAGAAGGATGAACTTGAAGATCTTCCTTCACTCGAGACACACTCTCTCTATATTCTTAGAGGGGAGATAATCTCTCAATCTTGACACATGGATAGTGTATATGGGAGATCCTCTCTCTCACTTATATAGGGAGTGTTAAAAAAAAGCAGTATGGATTCCTGACCCTTGTGTAATAGACGTCCACTATATAAGTGATATAAATAATTATTTATGAAAAATAAAATTATTCCATAAATAAATTTATTAATTTATCACTTACTTGTAATATATAAATATATTACATGATAAATTTGAGTCTTTATCTGAACTCATTCCTCCTGCTAATATTAAATGAACCTAGGATATTTAAATCCATTCGAATAATATTAATACTTGTATTTACTATAAAACTTGTAAATACATGTTATAAATAAATTCAACGAATTATTATAAACTTGAATAATTAATGAATTTATTTATTCATTGGTGATCCATAGAACTTGGATAGTGCTCAGACCCTTTGGCGGGGCCCACCAAGTTCTAAATTCCTATTCCCAGAATAGGGCAGATTCTCAAGGCGCTATTGTGTGTGACCCTCTAGGCCCTTACCTCAATAGCAGTGAATAATATCCACCGACCTTGAGCGGGGTCTAGCAACCCATCGAGGCCCTTATAGAGATAAGGAAAATTCAAAGAAATTACTGCCTTCCTACAAACACGACCTTTGTAATATAATCTCTTTGTCATCGATATCTCAATAAAGTAGAATGCATACTAGTGTCATCATTCTTTATTTGATTTATTTTGTTTGTTGATTTTTCCAGATGACCTTACCTTCCACTACCATGGCCATGGATTTAATGAAGGTGCAACCATCCTAATCAACCAGGCCTGAGATATCTCTTCATGAACTCGGAAGCGATAGATCATTTCTCGATCATTTAATCATTGCCATGCCATTAATGACGTACCTAATACAAACTACTTTTCCATGACTTAGTCGCCATGGTTTTCACCTTGCATCAAATGTACGTAATTAAATGACATCCATTTACAATGATCTAAAGTAAAAAGACCATTATACATATCCATATATAGGAGTGACCAATGAAACCTAAAAAATGTGGTGTTCTTATTATGCGGGACTATCCTCATGATCTCAAATACTAGAGATCATCAAGTGCGAACATCCTAATAAGAAGTCTCAATGCTTATGAGCTCCCATCACCTAATGGTCACACATCAACTGTGTCCTTTTAGAATGATGTAACTAGACCATAGGATGTTACTTAAGATTACTGTCATGGCATCTCAAGATTCTCATTATAGTTTGGGATCTACTATAACCCTTTGATGCGATAGGTAATCTAAGGACATTGCCATAAACAAAGTGGATGCAGTAGTATCTACACTATTATGGCAAGATAAACACATGTATTAAAACAAACTAAATACATGTAGTGGAAATCAAAGTACAAAACAAGTTGGGTCTAGGGAACCCACTTTCAACAATTTATACTTTATTAAGAACAATTTTCAGGTTTATTACCCTATTATTA
The DNA here is from genome assembly GCA_963277665.1 of Viscum album. NCBI lineage: Eukaryota > Viridiplantae > Streptophyta > Magnoliopsida > Santalales > Viscaceae > Viscum > Viscum album. Next base: position 1,822,337,658 of record OY728132.1, read on the forward strand.
TCCCTTTTGTTATGAGTTGGTGGGGAGACATATTATTTGGTGCTTCCTCCTCATATGGATCATATTCATGTAAATTTTCATAGGTCAAAATTTTGAAGATATCTTAATGATTAATCCCATATCATTTATTATGGCGAGTTGGATATTGAGGATGTTGTAACTTTTATGGAGTAGACTATTAAAATTCAAGATCATCAAGAAATGTTTCTAAAATGACTCATCATTCCTTTAGTTAGTGTCTTGTGGAGGAATGGTGGCCTAGATGATTGTATGTGGGAGAAATATTTATATATAAATTCCCAATATCCATATTTTTTTGAGTCTTTATTTATTATAGTGATTATGATATTAGGTTTATGCTAATAAAATTAAAATTTTCCTTCTCTTCATGCCATGTTTATGCTTTTACAGTGGCCTGATTCTTGTTTGATAGGTATCTCATGTAGTGCTTGATTTTCATTTGGTTTTTTTCTATCTTGGTTTACATTCTCATGGAAAAGAACAATTTTAGAGGTATATAATAAATATGATTGGATTTTACAAGACCATTAATTTTTTATTTTAAATATATAGAGGTGTTGAGAGTGATTTTTTAAGTGAATGGTTAAAGAGAAATCGACTTTTAGTGTAAATTTATATAGACAAATAAATCACACCACAATGCCTTGCATTGTACTGTGATTTATTATTGGGAACTATGTGATGCTGTTGGAAGAAGAAGTATTTAATTTGGATGTTTTGGACTATTTATTGCACCTTTTCATTCAATTGTGGTGTGATGAGTTATATTATTCCATAATTCCTTAGGGTGGAAGGATTTAATGTCATGACTTGTAATTGTGGAAAAGTGGTCAATAGAGCTATTTATTGAACCATAATAGAATTATGGTATAATAGAACTCATCACACAATAATGGAATAAATAATAGTGCATGAAACAATCCATAAAATCTAAAGTAAACACTTTTCATATAACCCTAGCATATACTGGAAAATAAAAAATCATAGTACAATGAAAATAATCATGGTGTCATTTGTTTTTCAGTATAAATTTCCACTTAAACTCAATTTATCTGTAACCATTCACCTTAAAAATTACTTCTAATACCTATATGTAGTTTAAATCACAATGTAATGGATGGGTAAAATTTTATATATTATATTAGGTACCTCACAAATGATTCTCTTTCTTGAGAATCAAAACCAATGTTAAAATAAAAATTGAAAATCAAACACCCCATGAGATACATGTTAAACAGAAATATCGCCACCATAAAAGCATAAAAATATCATAAAGAGAAGTAAAATTTTATCCATATCAGCATAAAACAAATATCATAATCACTATAATAAATAAAAACATGAAAAAATATAGATATTGAGCTCATATATGAAAATATTTCTCCCACATACATTCTAATAAGCCACCAAGCCTCTACAAGACATGAACTAAAGGAATGAAAAAACCCTTAAATAACCACATATTGATGATCTTGAATCTCAACAAGCCACTCTATAAAAATATCCTACTCCTAGATATCCAAATCACCTTAATTCAGTATATAAGAGTCATCATTAATATAACTTTGATGTTGTGACACATGGAAAATTCCATGAATCTCATCCATCTGAGGTGGAAGAACCAACCGATATGCCTCATCACCAAATCACCTTAAAACCTAAAAATGTATTACCAACTAGGGAAACATATTACAACCCCTAAAAATTGTCTAGTTCCTATAATGAGGAGAAACCATATAAAACATGATCACCAATATCAAACAAGATAGGTCTCCTCCTATTATCTGCATAAGACTTATGATGATCTTGAGTAGATTTCTTCCGCTCATGAATCACCTACACATTCTCTACCATATTATATACCAAATTTGGTACAATAATCATTACCTATAAAAACATAATTGAGCATAATATAAATTTAGGGGGATGAACATAAAACACCTCAAATAAATCTATACCAATTGAAGAGTGATAAATATTAATATAGGAATAAATATCTAATAGAAAATTCTTTACTAATAGATCTAAAAAATATAAAAGAAATCAAAAAAACCTTTCCTCCAGCGACTGGATAAATTTCTCCATCTTCATATTTTTTTAGGATAAAAGGATATGATAAGGAATAAATTATTACCAAAAATCATACTATAGACTCTTCCATAATATCAAGGTATAATGAGGATATCAACTAGTTACAACCATCCTCCGAATCCCACGAAGCTTCAACACCTCATCCCCATAGCACCTCACCAAACAATACACCGCAATTGAATCCCTAATTAAAAATAAATGAGACGACATCATTAATAAATCCATACTTACCTATATTAATTCTCACATTTCCACTAAGAAATATATAATAGTTTCAACATTCCAACTGAAAATATATACTTGGATTTAAATTAATGAAGGAAAATATAATACGTTAAGAATTTATCCACTAACCTATTCTTTATCAAATACCAAAACTACCCCCTCAAGGTATGTAACAACCTAAAAATACTAGGAATCACTTCCAAAGGTGATCTATGAAACTCACACAACACCACCTCTCTAATTGAAAAAGGATTAAATAGATTCCCATGAAACAACACCTGATTATATCCATACTTTAACCATACATCAAGATAATTTATATAGATAACATAATCTATCCACACATCCACCTCAATATCTCTTAATTGAGACTCCAATTCTAGATGAAACCAGTAAGAATGAATTGTCATCTAATATCAATAAATTATACCACTAACTTCTTATAGGTCCTAATGAAAATAAACAAGATCCTCCATAATCTTATATTCATATATAGAATTTCTAGAAACATCACTATGAGAATTTATACATAGAAATTCAGTTACCACATTACCTTTCAGTGGAGTATAATAAATATAAAATTCATAGTCTTGAAAGAGCTTTATCCATCTCAACCAACACCAATTCATATCCTCAAAAGAGAATATATACCCTAGGGTCTTTTGATTAGTGATAGTGACAAAGTGATATATAATTAAATAAATTTACTATAACTTAAAAGTAAATACTAACATTGAATGCTCGAGATCATGGGTATCATAATTATACTCACGAGGAAATAAATACTAGGACCTGTATTAGGTCAACAGTCTCTCCTATATCAATATAAAATCCATACCACAAAAAAGGATTTTAAATGGACTCAAACATAACCCAATATTCCAAAAAATTAAAGATAATATAAGTGATTAGTTTCTCATTCATGTATAAGAATCCTAACATTTATTTGACTGCAAAAAAGACTAGACCTTCCCAATAGAAGTTGTAAATAATGTTGTAATTTGAGATAAACTAGAATTCATCATCCTATAATATATTTTAAGACCAAGAAAACTAGAAACCAATGAAATATTTTTCAGAAAAACCTAAGAAAAAATGCCTTAATATTTCAGGGGTCAATAAGAAGACTCTACCAAGACATGACATGTCTATGGAAATAAGCTTCATGTTCTTAAAACAAGAACTTGAGTAGTATTTTTATACAACTGATACTATTAATGGATCATAAGGTAAATTATAGAATTACAATCATGATCCTCCTATGATCTCAAATAAAATAGGATATAATTTTTGTAAAAACAAACTAATCCAAAAATCAATGAAACACCAATTCCATCAATCCCTTGAGAATATTTGGGGTTTCCTAACAATAAAAGGTATCACCATGAGGTCAAAATATTTACAGAGATACCTAAACATATCCTTAATAACACATTCCTTATACAAACTCCTCTAATGATAACCAAAATTCATATCAATCTTTGAGAAACATATATCTACCTTTAAGTGATTGAGAAAAATTTGAATTATTGGGAGGTTATAACAGTTCTTCACCGAAACCAAGTTCAACTAATTATAATCGATGCACAATCTTAAAATACCATCTTCCTTCTTCATGAATAATATAGGAGCACCGAAAGGCGAAATATTGGTATGAATGAAACCTTTTTTCAATATATCATTTATATGAATATATAACTCCCATGGATCCTATAAATAAACATATAAACAAGGGAGGCAATTTGTTATAACTCTTTCCCAAATTCTATGTCACATTGAGGAGGTAGTGTGATAAGTCCTTTTAGAAAAAAAATCAGAAAATGCCTATTTGAATCTAATAGAATTATTCTCTTTCAATTCCAATGAAATAAATATCAACCCTACTTACTATAAATAAATAGCCAAAAAAATAAAAAATCCATAGGATAATCAGGATTGATAGTGAACATCATACACTCACCTTTATTATCAAAGAAAAACACTCTCCTCTATTAGAAATCAATAACATCTGATATAAAATATAACCAATAAATTAAATGGATGAAATCATAGGATTTTTTGTTAAAAAATTATAACTATACCATTTAATGATCATACCCGCATCAATATCTCATATCCTTGGAATAATTAAAAAAATGTAGTCTTACCTCCAACTAGAATGGATAAATTTAAGGGAAATGAAAGCTTGTCTGCCCTCGGTCCCAACACCAAGACTAATTAAGGTGAAATAAAAGATTGAAAATATCATAAATCAAACAAAGTATAAAATAGGCTATAATAGAGAAAAATGGTACCTCAAATGGTCTCAGACTTTAATAGTCTTGGAATCTCTATTTTATGAAATTGGTCACACTTTTCTTCTTTAGATTTCGGTCCCTGATGACATCCAACACCTTGTATACATTTAGTATAAGTATTTGAGGATGAGGGACATAAAAAGGATATCTGATTCCTGATATATGACCCCTCTATGATCCAAAAGTTGAAGGAATTATCCACTATGGTTATGGACCAGGAGGAAACTATAGTTTAGGATGTATTTGAAATCTATTACCAGTTATATGCTGACTACTAAGGAAGTAGGGACATTGAAATTACACATTTTTTTATCCCAATTTATAAAAATAAAAACACTCTAGAGATCTTAGTGGAATATTGGGATCTTTTGGATCTAACAAAATGGAAAAAATAAGGTTTCAAGTGACTCTTTACTGACAAAAACCTTTACTATCCCAACAAATGAGAACTCATTTCCACTGATCCAATCATTGAGAAGTTTTGATGACTTCACTATCTGGATGAACCTATTTGAACCAACATCTACTTAATAATTTTATAATTTTTAAATATCTTAATATAATAAGGATCCATGAAACTAATGAGATACTATTGAATCTATAGACACAAAGCCTCCTTGAATTGATGTTCCGTCTCCTCAAATTCAAGAATATGATCTAAATAATTATTGAGAAGGTTCATGAACAAGACCTTAAACTCTATCACATAGATCTACCCAACTAGAGGGTAAACAAATTATATTATGGTATTTAATTCAATATCTAGGATATGAACTCAAATTAAAAAATAATCCCCAACTTCTCCCACTTCACCTTAGACTAATCACAATCTCTAAGATAAATTATCCACCACCATCGAGAAAAAAAATCTTAAAAAAATATATCTAATGAATCCTAATGTTCCTTACTCATGAGGATAAAATTAAAGTAGATATGAATATATTTTATTTACTTATATATCTCTTAATTAAATATAGTTCCCCCACACTTCAACAGGCTCAGATGTCAAAACTCATACAAGGCCTTTCTCCATGAATCCTCCTCCTTGGGATCTTCTCACTTAAGATGTATTGAAGTATCCTACCATACCTCATGAACCTGAAACACATGGGATAAATACCCCACTATAAACATCTATAGATTTTGAAAATTTTTCTTAATACTAAGACATTGAATTTATCTAAAACCTTTTAATTGAAAATTTTTAAAACTTTTCCAATAATATTTTGAATTCAAGAAGAAGAATAAATAGGTATGATTCATGTACCACAACTAGGTCTTTACCCAAAAATGGAAATTATTTAAATTTAGGTTTTTCAGTAATATTATGTTCTTTATATCAGATAACAATGTCCATTTCTACATCCTAGTGAGTCTCCCTTTCTAGCATCATATGATGTGCTTGAATGAAAATGTTTTCCAACCAAACTAATTCAGTCCCCACAAGAAAGTAACATTAACCTCCATCCTTACTCTTAACCAAATATTTATTTCAACTTTATTATGACACTTTCCCATTATCCTGGGATGGTGATGAAGATCATACTGTCTCAAAATTTTTATATTTAAAAATCCATGGGTTGGAGACTAACACTATGGGTATAAACAAACAATAATGAGAGGCATTATCCTCATACATCTCGATAATGACAAAAGAACCACCAAATCAACACCAAATATATAAAATAAAATACCCCATAATCCCAATATAATGTATGTAATCTCATACATAAACAAAATACAAAATCTCCAACATAAATAAAAAACTCATCAGGAAACAACACCAATTCCAATAGATCTCCACATCACGAGACAATTATGTATATAATAATCGTCGAATCATTTCTATAAAGATATAAAAATTGTAAGTAAACTTATGGGTGGTAATACAAGTATACTTAGTATGTTTATCCTTTGAAACTCTTCTAAAAATGTGGACAAAGTATACCAAAGTCTTAGTGAACAACTATAAAAACCAACTAATTACATATCCTAGGTCAAATACTATCCCATCTCACCAGTTTGTCACTCACCAAATCCGCATATAAGTAAAATAATATAGTAATCATGAAAATATATCAATAAATGTACCCCATACCCATTTTTCAATTGATCTCGTATCCCTCATGTCCCGATGATATATGTTTTGGTTCTTCCATCCATTCTCATTCAACATAAAACAACCACAAACAACATTCAAATACCATATTACCCATCTACATACAACAACCACATATCACATATACATACCATAATCATATAAAAAATATGTATATTATATTCATATATCACATTGACATACCATAACTGTATATCACATCTTCCTAACACACCCACATACCATATACACATAACGCACTATGACCGAAAGAAAGAGAAGTAGTGTGGGAGTAGTCAACCATTCATGTTACCTGTATTTTAGATGTTGGGGAAATATACAAAACCCAAAACCTTATTTGGGAATTGGTAAGGTTTCACAAATAAAATGGTATTATGTTAGAAATAGAAAAATTATAATGGATATATAATAGCACACAAGCCTAACCTAGGGTCTACTATTTATAAACACCTCCAGCACCACAACCCATCACCACATCATCATCACTATATAGTAACAACCACTAACACCTCTATACATACAACAAACCAATTCTTCAACCACAAAAAAACTACACAATACCCATATAAAGTATTCCCATTTCATCTTCATTATTGATTAATACACAGACATTTACCAACCACATTAGGTTCATTTGACACATTAATTACTATAAACTACCATTTCATATAACAGTGTATACTTTTATAAATTTAATAAATAATTTACTAAATAACATTTCCACCACTAAAATTTACCATATAAATCACTTCATCTATTTAACATAACCTATTCTCCTTCCATATTATATAATTTATTAATTAATTCCATCATTCTCCTATATTATTATTTCATTACCTCCAAATTCAAGGAAACTATTACACAATAATGATATCAACCTCAAAACACCACCAAAACAATAAAACTCCAAAAAAATAAACCATGAACACTAAAAATACCACAAAAATTTCAATAATAAAATTATAATATAATAAAATTTAAATAAAAATCCATTTCCCCTTCTCTTTATAACAAAAATAGAATTACATGTATAACAAACCAATGTTAATAAAAAAATCAGTTTTACACTTTATATATCATTTTAATATCTTTAAATTTATTAAATCAAACTAAAACATGAATCATCATATGAAAAATAATAACTTAAATCACAAAAAATATACTCTGCACAATAATCAAGACATAACATGAACAACAACAAGGAAATTATGTAAAACAATTAATGGTCCACTTCACTATAAGTTTAATTATTTAGATTTGATTAGGGAAATTGCATATAATTACCTAATTAAATACATATCATGATAATTATTTACTAATGTAGTAATAATAAGTTGATAATTAGAATTACATATATCTAACTGAAGTTTAAGTGAGAAAATCACCAAGAACCAAAATAATCCATGGTCAACTGCCAACAAACTCACATTGATCATCCCCCAAACCTATGATTCATCACCCAAACATTAAATCTACCTCAAAATAACACATTCACTATAAAATAGTTCCCTCAAAAGGGTAGAATATATGAAAAATAATAAGAAGAAGAATAAGTGGAAAAATCAAGGAAGAATTACCTCGATTAATATAAATTCAACCCATTGGAAAGGGAAAAATTAAACACCCATGGAATGGCATTCTAGAGAGTAAATAAAACCCATATGGATTTAAATATACTGTAAAGAAGGAATTGAATTGAAAAAAATTCTATAAATCACTTAAATTTATAATTATAAAGGAAATCATAAAAATCACAGTTTAACACCTCACATTACAACACACTGGGGGTCAGTGAATCAAAACTCTAAAAACCAATACATAACTCCCATTGGATTATTAATTATATTTTAGTCAAAACCATTCGATTTTAATGATACCAAATAACATTATGGTGTAATGATTCTAATTACTCTATAATGGTTATATCCTCAACCTTCATTATGCAATACTTTCCCCCCATTAATTTTATAACCACCCCATAACTTATATTATAAATTCACCCTAACAAATCACAATTTTATAATAATAATAATTGTTTAATGAATTAATCCTATAATGTAATGAACCTCTCTGGTCCATTCCTTTGCTGAAATCTGGTGTTTGAGGTATTTTGGGAGGTCAAGGTGACTTATCCCCAACACTTTTCAAAATTTCCAGTTCGGTGAATAGTGTTTCTAGTTTTGTGAATAGTACTATCTTCATTGGTGATTCATATGTACTATCATCATCGATGAGTTACTTGTACTGTTGGCACAATTGAGTTATTTGTACTGTTGGCATCAGTGAGTCATTTGTACTCTCAGTGTCAGTGATTCATTTGTACTATCGGCATCGGTGAGTCATTTGTACTCTCGGCATCAGTGAGTCATTTCTACTGTCAGTGTCGGTGAGTCATTTGTATTGTCAGCATTAGTGATTAATTCGTACTATCAATGTCGGTGACACATTTGTACACTCAACATCGGTGAGTCATTTGTATTGTCGGTGTTGGTGAGTCATTTGTACTATCGGTGTCAGTGAGTCATTTCTACTGTCAACATCGGTGAGTCATTTATACTGTCAGCGTTAGTGAGTCATTTGTACTATCAACGTCTGTGAGACATATGTGAACAATGTTTTCTAGAACTATTTCATTTCATTTTTCAAATTTCTACATTTTTCTAGATTTCCCAGTTTCACCTATTTAACATTTTCTTTTATGAAAAACGCATTCAAGGCCATGTTTTAAGGGATTCAAGGCCAATTAAAAGCCCATAACTTCCATATTATTTTTTTCTAAGGCTCAAGATTCCTTTACTTTGTCAAACTGCGTGGTTTAATGCAATCTTATTTTAATGGAAAACCCTGCATATCTTAAACTATTTCTCCATTAAATCTTCTAAAGGGATGAGATATATTCCTCCCTTATTCTACCTTCATGTCCCTTGGTGCGATATACTCAAATATTTCATTCTTACCAAAGGATTGGTGTGATCAAACCTTAATCCTAGGATCATTTTCCCTGGAAGTTTCTTCCTACTGCATGCACACCCCCTGTTTTGGTGCAAGCTGCAAGCCTCGATCCATCATCGATAGAAGGAATGATCTACATCTGTTATTGTGTTTTATTTGATCATTATTTTACCATACTCCTTGAAATTTTATGTAATGTGATATTCATGTTTCTAATGGAGTTTTATTAGGTGTTAGTTGGTGCGGTCATGTCGTAGGCGTCCTCGGGTGGATACAATTTTTATAGGGGGAGGCTATCGTGATTCATTGCATGGATCGTTCTCGTGTAAAGAACATCAAGAACCTTTTGAGGTAGGGGATTCGTGGCTTCAATATTATTTTAGGTGTAGAGTTATAATTTTTTAGTCCACTTGATCACAATGTAATTGAAATAATAAATATTTGAACTAGATAAATAAATTGGTATTGATCGTATGTTATTGCCTCTTATTTTTCTAGATAGTGTGATATCAATGATTTCCTTGTTTACCATGTTGTTCTCCACAAAAATTGGTAAATAACTTACACTAGAATTAATTGTAATTATTTTTCAAAGATAAAGAGGCATGTAAATGAATTTGTTTATTGTTGTAGTAAGCCTATTTAATTGAATTAATTGATGATCCTGTGGATTTTTTATGCTTGTTGATAATGAATTAAAGGAATTTCAATTAACTGTTTTTTTAGTTTTTGATAGCTTATTATTTAGGTTTCCCATAGTTGGAACCTACAAATAATAAATCAGTTAATTCTATATGGATTAAATAAATGGATATTTGATAAAAGATAATTTTTTTAGGGTTCTGGGTTACCCTCTTTCTTGTAAGGATGAGTGCCTTGTGCTTTGGAACCATGAGTGATCATTATGTATGAAGGCTGGATGCCTTGTTTAAGGTCCAAGAGCCTAGTTGATATGATTTTTGTTTCCTACTTCTTGTGTTGTGATATGAGTCTGGATGGCTGTTGTGATATATGGGGGGTAAGGAGGCCCATTGGTTGTGGCAGTAGTTAATGCCTAGAGTGGAAAGATGAATCAGTTTATGCATGTGGGTGTCGGGGAGGACACCCAAGATGATGAAAGGGGTTGGCTGTGAATGATTGGATGTTTACTAAATCTTGTCGGTTATTTATTTACTTTACTTTCCACACTACTCAAGGAAACTGGTTTTTCTTACCCTCCTTCAAAAATGGGAGTAAACGCATGGGATATGCCACATGATTTCCTTTTTTAACTTCTCAAGGGAGGATGGGTCTACACTCTTTCTATAGGTGGAAAAGGCTTGATGGGTAGTCCATCTACTCACTGTGTTGAGACCCTAATGTTGGTAGCTTAGAATTTTTTTCTAGAATTCATACGAATATTGGAAAGTGATAATTCTATTATTAAATAATTGAATAAATGATGTTAACCCATGGGGATGGAGCTTGCTAGAATATAATGCTGAGGTTGAAATTTAAAGGAATAGTGGAATTTGGTGTGACGCTAATGAAATAAAACATGGGATTGATAATGGTTGATTAATTATTAATTAATTAATTAATGTAAAGTGAAACTGATAAAAAGGGAATGTTGTAATATAATAAATCTTTTTAAATTTTTGTGTTCTTATAGGATACCCATTCTTAGCAGTGGAAGCTGGGAGTCTGAGTGACCTTAGCTACAGTTGAGTCTAAGACTAGGTTATTCTCATAGTGTGGTTGTGAGATATAGAATATTCTGTACTTTTTGTGATTCTATATGGTAATTCACCATGTCAGTTAGGGAAACTGACACCCTGGGGATTCTGAGCCCTAGGGGGTGTTTTCCCCAACTTGCTAGTGGGAGGTTGGATGGCTGACTCTCTTCTCTTGGTAGTTACTTGTGCCGGTAGGCACAACAGTTAGTTTTCCTTGTATATCTGTGTAAAGGGATATAATGGATTGTGGATATTCACACACATATATTCTAGATATAGTTCCTATGGACTACTATAGGTGTAACATGTATATGATATGATGGTTGAGTATCCTTACTCAATGTATGTGCTATAATGGCTTGAGGTTTAATACCTAACGTATGATACAACTTATGTGAGATGTGGTGGCTCCTGGAAATTGCATGTTTACTTGGGTTATGTGGATGTGGAGGTTGTGTTGCATGAGGTGCATGTTGTGGTGCTGCACCCAGGTGGCTGCATGGAAGAATTTTTAAGAGAGAGATGCTTAGGACGTGCGATGTTGGGGAAAAGTGGAAAACTAGTTGGGAAGTGGTAGTGGGGTACCCTTGATATTCTTTATTATATTATATAATATTTTATGTGTTACATGGTCATATTATCCATGGTGAGGATGGGAACATAGTATACCAATTTAGGTGAAGAGTTATTTTCACTTTTTATTCACTATGCTTTGGCATGCTTTCTTTACTTCTACACGAGAGGCTCCAGGGAAGATCCTACTGAGTATACTATTATACTCACCCTACGTATATATATAAACTATTTTAGGTCACTTGGAGAAGGTTTTAGATTAGGATGGTTACTACTAGCTTTGGGTTTCAGAAGCTATTCGGGCTTCGTGGTCACTGCCATTTTTTACTTTCTTTTGGTACTTGTAGTTTTCCATTTGAGTTGTTGTAGTTCTTGCATGACATTACATATGTGCACTTGGGATTTATTTTATATTATAGTATGATTTGGAGTTTTTTGGTGTATTTCTCATCTATCTCTTCTACATGTGTTCTCTTAGAGGGTAATGCCTCCCATTTGTGTGTTTACTATACCCTCAATGCTATTCTACAACCCAGGGCCTACTGGAGGCAGGACTCAGGGGTAACTATCTCCCTTCTCACATTTTTGGACCAGGATGGGTATACCTTGTGGGAAGGGGGTCATCAAAAAGTCGTATTAGAGGTCTAGTTGAGGGATAGGATGGAGTTTGGTGTTAGGAACATGTGAGGTTTCATGGGTTGGTAGGGAAATGATGTCAGTTAAGTTTAGAAAGTGATGTAAACACTGTATACCTTCTGAGACATAGACATTTAGTGTCCCCTATGATCTGATTCACAAAACATTATGTTTACAGTGGCTACTAAATAAGGTGATACTAGTTTCATGGTAGATACCTAGGAAAGGATCATGCGTTATTCTTCTTTGTGCATGTGTTTGAATTGGTAGACCTTGGGATATGTTAACTTAAAATGAATAAAATAAAAAAAATTAATTAATTAATATTGAGTCTTCCATATTACAGGTTTAGGAGCTCTAAGTATTTTTTATTTTATAGGTATGGCTCCAGGTTGACATCCTTATTAGGTTCACACAGAATATGTCCATCAGGTTATGCCATCATATTACCACAGGGTAGAGGTTGACGATGACGACACTTGTAGGAGGACACTTCTAGAGTTTCAGAGCCAGATTCTACAAAATTATGAGGGATCCATGTCAGATGCAGTCACATAAGACTGATTGGAGGAGGTTGAGATAACCTTCAGTTTGATCTGTGATTAGAAGGATCACTGGGTGTCTTTGGTTTTGATGATGCTACATGGGGTAGTAAGGCAATGATGGTTCTTGTTCCTCAGGTATTTCAAGGAGTCAGTGATCTTGTGGGAGGAGTTTCGAGACAAGTTCAGAGTCTAGTTTCTTTCTTCAACTGTGAAGACATCTAGTCACTAGGAGCTACTTACCCTTTGATAGGGAAGCTATAGTTTGCGAGAGTTTGGAGTCTATTTTAGGAACCTTTTACAATATGCTTCAGACCTATTTCCAGATGAGGAGGACAGAGAAAGGAATTTAAAGGAGGCTTTATGTCCAGAGATCCAGTGCTAGGTAACCCTGTTTATGTTGATGACATATCTCGATGTGCTGGAGATATCATAAGTCATTTATAGGAAATTAGAAAGAACTATAATGTCATGAGAGGGGACTCGTCAGGATTCCTCATGAAGTAGAGATGTGGTCTGAGGATCCCAGTTTTTAGGGTAGAAGAGTTTCCATTTGGTTGTTGGTAGGTCCCAGTCCTCAGCATCTCGTTTCTCTAGGGGAGGAGACTCTTAGGTCTATTCCAAGGTATCATGCACTTTTCTTCTTGTAGAGGTTGAGTTCATCAGCAGTGAGAGTGCCTGAACTTTCAGATTATTCATTGTGCACCTGGTGTTCTATTCCAGGTTCCTTCGTTGATGCATTTCAAGCCAAGGTAGTAGTAACAGGTTGCACTAGCTTTGGATCAGAAGAGAGTAGATGAGGCAGGCAGAGGATAGACCTAGGATGTTCTCCATCCTCAGAGATCAGAGAAAATCCATGGTGTTGGTCTTCATCAGGGTTAGAGAGGCTATGGAGCAGGTCGTGGTCAGCTTTATGCTTTAGCGTTACCAGCTCCAGGTGAGCCAGATGTCATTCGAGGTACCCTTTTATTTTTTTCTACTTGGGTGTATTCCTTGTTTGATTCAGAAGCAACACAATCCTTTATATCACCTTCCCTTGTCCACTCTTTGGGACTTGAGGTAGAAAGGTACCCTATTCTCTTGGCATTGACTACGCCAGTTGGAGGTCGAACAAAATTTTTTAAAGTATGTAGAGATTCTGAGCTAATTCTGGGGAAACACAGCTCTTGGGGAGATTTCTTATGTTTAGTGATACAACCATATGATGTCATGCTTGGCATGAATTGGTTTTATTTGGTGCAGTCCATCATGGATGGATTCAAGAGGTAGGGGTGTTTTTATATGCTAATGGAGAGACAACAATGTTGTTTTTACGAGTGAGACCCTCAGGTGGGTCAGAGGCATTTTCCATCCTTATCATCATTAATGGATGAGCTGATTCTAAGTTCTTTGGAGTTTTAAAATTTGGGTTTTCCCAGGGTCGTAGAAGAGTACCCTGATGTATTTCTAGAAGTGGTTGTAGAATTACCCACTCACTGAGATATCAAGTTTGGGATCGAACTAAAACCAGGAGTGTCTCATATCCTTATGTCTCCATATAGTATGGCTCCTTATGAGTTACGATATCTGTGTATATAGATCGATGGTCTGTTACAGTGTGGTTTTGATCAGCCGAGTGTGTCACCGTGGGGTGCACTAGTTTTGATCTGGAAGAAGGTCAACAACAGTTTGTGATTGTATGTCGATTATCATATTTTAAACAAAGTGAAAGTGAAGAATCACTATCCTATTCCATGGATTGATGAATTATTCAATCAAATGAAGGGTGAAATTTGGTTCTTGAATATTGATTTGTGGTCAGGATATTATGAGATGCATGTGAAGGATGGGGATATCCTAAAGACTAATTTCTACTTTCATCATGGGAATTTGGAGTTCTTTGTAATGTCGTTTGGTGTGATGAATGCTCCAGCTATGTTCATGGGGATGATGAAATCTGTGTTCTGTGAGTTCCTAGATAAGTTCATGGTGGTTTTCATCGAGGACATCCTTGTGTACTCTCCATCTAATGAGGAACATGCAGAGCATCTGCACACCATTTTTGGAGTTCTTCACCAACAACAATTGTTTGGGAAGTTTTCCAAGTGTGAGTTTTTGGATTGATAAGTTCATTTCTTTGGGAATGTGGTGTCCCAGTTGGAAGTATCTATGAATCCATAGAAGATATAAGTAGTTTTATCTTGGGAATCCAGAAAGATAGTGGCATAGGTGTAAAGTTTCCTTGGTCTCGCAGTCTATAATCGGTGGATCATAGACGATTTCTATTGAGTTGGGACTCCTATGAAAACATTGACAAAGAAGGATCAGGAATTCATGTGGACTGATTAGTTTTAGGCATCTTTTGATAATTTGAAGGATAATTTTCAAGTGCTATGGTTCATTGTCTACAAGTAGCAGGAGTTCTTTTTGATGTTCTTTTCAATGCTTTGCATCTAGGGTTAGGTTGTGTTCTTATGCAGTAGAGATCAGTCATCTCTTATGGGTCTCAGTAGTTGCTTCCCCATGAACATAACTATTCCACCCATGATCTTGAGTTAGTAGTCATGGTGTTTTCTATGAAGTTGTGGAGACATTACCTTGTTGGTGAGTACTTTGTGGATTTCATCGATCATAATAGCCTATGTTATGTTTTATCCCAGCATGACTTGAACTTGCAGCAGTGTCGGTGGATGGAGTCATTATAGTAATACAACTTCAAAATCTCATATACACCTAGAAAAGGGAATATTGTAGCTAATGCACTGAGTAGGAAGTCACATAATGATGTAGTGTATGAATATGTAGATTACTAGAGAGTTATAGAATAAATTTCCACATTACTTCTCAATATGGGAGAGTTGGGGGTGGATGTTGTCTTTCTCAAATGATGGTGCAGTCATCTTTGTTGTAGTGGGTGGAAGAGTCCCAATTGGGGTATCTAGAGGTGGAGGTCTGGAGAGACCGATTTTTTTTTGTGGTGAGGCCTCTGATGGTTAGTTTGAGGATGATAAGAACAGAGTGTGATATCAGGGAAGGATTTTCATTCCTTTGAAAACACAGAAGATGGTTCTCAGAGATCTCCATAGTTTCGCATTTAGTGGTGCATCTTGGCATGACAAAGACGCACCAAGCTTTGAGGAGTCAGTTTTGGTGGCCCAGGTTGAAACATGCAGTTACAGAGTTTGTGTCTCGATGTTTGGTCATCCAGAAGGTGAATGTCGAGCACCGTGTCCCCGTGGTTTTCTCCAGCCGTTATATGTTCCTTAGTGGAAGTGGGAGGACACATAAATATACTTTATTACAAGTTTTCCTCGATCTCAGGAAGGCCATGATTCTATTTGGGTGGTAGTGGATCATTTAACAAAATCATCCCACTTCATATGATCTAGGAGTCGAGCTCAGTGGAGGATTTGTCGAGGGAGTATCTAGAGGAGGCGGTGATACTCCACAAAGTCCTAAGGATAATCATTTCTAATCAAGATCCTCATTTTACCTCTAGGGTGTGGAGTGGTATCCAGCATTCTTTCAGATCTCAGCTATGCCTTAGCACAACTTCTCATCTTCAAACGGATGGTTAGACAGAGCGGACCTTCCAGAATCTTGAAGATATGTTTCATTCTTGTATCCTAGATTTTGGAGGTTTATGGATGAGGCACAAACCATTATTAGAGTTTTCTTCCACCAATAGTTTTCACTCAACCATTTTTATGGCGATATTTGAAGCCTTGTATAACCGACCTTTCCATTCTCCATTGTACTGGACTAGAGTTGGAGAGATAGCAATTCTTGGTCCGAAACTGGTACAGAACATGATAGAGATGGTTCAAGTGATTCACGAGAGGATGGAGAAAGTGAAAGATATTCATAAATCATATGCCGATCAAAGGAGGAAACCTTTGGAGTTTGATGTTTGGGATCACATGTTTTTGAAGGTGGATCCCCATCATCGGAAGTGAAGGTTTGGTCATGGGATTAATATTTCTCCCCAATTTTTTGGGCCTTTAGAGATGTTGGCTCATGTTGGAGTTGTGAAATATTGAGTATAACTTCCTCTACAGATGAGCAGGGTACATGATATTTTTCATGTTTTGTAGCTCTGTTGTTATCTTTATGAAGATTCTCACATCATCGATTGGGGAAATATTGACATTGAAGATGATGTGACCTTTGAGGAATGTCCTGTGGAGATCCAAGACCACAAGGAGAATGTGTTGCAAAAAAGTTCTATTCCCTTGGTTCATGTCTTATGGTGACACAATGGTGTAGAGGAGAATACATGAGAATCTGAGTCATAGATACACACTTAGTACCCCAAGTTTTTTAATGTTTAGCTATTTTCTTATAATGGTGTTTGTTTTTTATTGGAGACCTTTCAGTATATGGATTTCTTTTGTTTCTTTTTGTGGTCTCTCTCTTTTGAGAGGCATCTTGATGGGTGGTTGTTTGATCCCCTTTTCTATTTAATTTTAGGTTGGTTTTTAATTCTCGAGGATGAGAATGTTTTGAGAGGTATCTTATGTAATGTACTAGACCTCTCTGGTCCATTCCTTTGATGGAATCTAGTGTTTGAGGTGTTCTGGGAGGTCAATGAGACTTATCCCCAACACTTTTCCAAATTTACAGTTTTTTGAATAGTGTTTCCAATTTTGTGAGTAGTACTGTCAGCATCAGTGATTCATATGTATTGTTAGTGTCAGTGAGTCATTTGTACTATCGACATCAGTGAATCATTTGTACTTTCAGCATCAGTGATTCATTTGTACTGTCTACATCGGTGAGTCATTTTTACTCTCTACGTCGATGATTCATTCGTACTGTTGGCGTCAGTGATTCATTTGTTCTGCCAGCGTCAGTGAGTCATTATTATTTTCAGTACCAGTGATTCATTTTTACTTTTGATGTCAGTGAATGATTTGTACTGTCGGCATCAGTGAGTCATTTTTACTGTCGGCATCAGTGAGTCATTTGTACTTTCGGTGTCAGTGATTCATTTTTATTGTTAGCATCGGTGAGTCAATTTTACTGTTGGTGTTGGAGAGACAGATGTGAACAATGTTTCTAGAATTATTTCATTTCCTTTTTCAAATTTCAATATTTTTCAAGATTTCCTAGTTTCTCCTATTTAATATTTTCTTTGATGAAAAATGAATTCAGGTCCTTGTTTTAAGGGATTTAAGGCCGATTCAAATCCCATAACTCCTATCTTAATTTTCCTAAGGACCGGGATGCCTTTACTTAATAAAACTATGTGGTTTATTGTGATATGCTTTTAACGAAAAATCCAACATATCTTAAACCAGTGATCCATTAAATATTCTAAAGGGATGAGATATATTCATCCCTTGTTCTAGCTTTTTGTTCCTTGGTGAGAGATGCTCAAACCTTTCATTCTTTCCATAAGAGTGGTGTGATCGAACCTTAATCCTTGGATCATTTTCCACATAAATTTTCTTCCTACTGGATTCACACCCCCTATTTTGGTGCAAGAAGAAAGTATTGATGCATCATCAATATAATGTATGACTGACTAAAAATTAAATTTTTTATTTCAAACACTTTTTTGGAAAAGTGAGAAACCATGAGTCACTTTTAGGGTAAGTGATAAACTAAACAAAATCACAACTGACACCAACCATAAACCTAGAGAACAAAAAAACGACAAGAACATATCAGCACAACCACTACCAATCATAATATCCATACTCATCACCACGCCCCACACAAGAGTCATCCTCCACCATGGATGATTCCTATTCATAAGTTGGCTTATATTGCCTCAAGATATTATCACCTTTGTCCTGACTCCTCATTTGATCTAGTGAGAGCTTCCCTGGACCAGATTTCTTGTACAAGCTATCTTTTTTGAAAGCAAGGATCACCCCACGATTCCACTTAGATGAGGCTTTGGTATTCACTAGTCACGGAAAGTAAGAATAGTATTTCCTTGTTTTTTTCTTGGGGTATTCATCATCATTCCTTCATCCTCAATCCTCCTCTTTTCCCCACCTTTTACAATATCACAATAGGAACGGTTGGCCAAGACACTCTGGATTTATTTATCACCCCTAGAAAAATACCCCCTCTTGTCAAAGAAATTATCTGAAATATGTTCCTTGAGCCCCGTTCCATTCCCCCTCCTCTGGTCAGTTGTTTTACATTAAATCACTGATAGAAACTTAACCATAAGTCCATTTTCTTTAGTGTTTTATTTCCCCTCACCCTCCACCACTATCCTTAGATCATATTCTTTGCCCTGTAGGTTGTTGGTATCCAGATTAGGAGGCACCTCCATAGCCATAGATGCCTCCTTGTGACAAAAACCTTCATCAAAGTGGTTTCCCTAGTAACCCCCCATCAACCTCTCTGGTTTCTGCAGGATCAGTGATCAGTCATACTTTTAATAGACCAACGAACCTGTTACTCAGCTGAAGCAAAGTACTAGATGAATGAGTAGGTTCCCCAACCTTCCTAGTACTGGCTAGGCTGGTAACATCCAAGGCAGAAATAACCCCCTCTCTTTCCTCCAGTTCCACCCTAACCTCTGTCGATCCATTCCTATGATGATCCACATGATCCTCCATACTATTCGGGTCGACATCCTTCCGAAAACACAGCCTAGAAGGGCCCTCCAAATCCTTCCTCAACATTATAAACACTTAGGATACCTTTGGGGTGTCTTTGGTCATAGCAGCTTCCCTCATAATAGGACCATGAGTGCTCCCCTCAAACACCTTGTGAACACCCTCCAGGCCTTCCTACTCCAAAAGACACGGTGGCTGAAGACCCCCACCGCAGCCATCTGAACCAAAATTAACCCGATCCAGACCATATCCCCCGTGAACCTCTAGTGTTTTACCCTTTGAAACTTCCTCCCACCTTTCCAATACCTGAGAATCCTGAGGATGATTCTCCACCTCCTGGTTTAGAGGTCTCCTTTAGCAAGATTCTAGAGAATGTATCCGGTGGTTACATGATGAACAAAAATCATTCCAATCCATATAAATCACCCGTTTCTTGCATTTGTATTCCTCGCCGATAGTAATCCAAACAAAATCGAAAGGTAACTGGGACACATCAACTTCTACATAGATCATGGGATTTACCAGATGGCACACTGCCTCAATGTGGCTATCAGCGCATAAGAACCTCCCGACTAGGTTACCCAACATTTTGATAATAGATGGATTTTGAAAAGGTAAAGGAAGGTTCGAGAAGCATACCCAAACTGTCACTAAAGGAAAATCACGCTCCATATGGAAATTTAAGGACCAGTGTAGGAGGAAAAGGAAAATCCCATTACATCTACGTGGGGACCTCGACCAAGATTTTATGAGGTCCACCTCCAATTCAATGTGTATCATAATATGATGTCTATCAAAATGTTCCACTTTCGCCCGTTCATGGAGGTCCCATGAGGCGAGTAAAAATCTGTCAAAAGCATCGACGGAAGGTCTCCTCTACTTAAAATGAGCGATCAGGGTGAGGTTCAGTAGCACTGAAGTTTCCCATGAACTCATAGGTTGATATCTGGATGTTAGGGAGTCCATCAAGAAGATTCGGGACTTTAGGGATTACTGAAGATTTCAGGAAAGGGGGAAGGAAATTAGGGCTGGAGAGGGGCTGGAATGGGAACCCTACTCTCCATAGGGACGACGAAGCCCCATATCATGCCAAGGGGCAAGGAACCGGTGCTTTGGATGCTGTCATCACCAATTGGAAGAGAGCATCACAAGGGTTTCACCCGAGAACCCCACATGGAATCTGAATATAATGTATAATATACCTCTGTTATTGTGTTTTCTTTGATCCTTCTTCTCCCATTATCTTTTCCATGTTATGGAATGAGATATTCATGTTTATAGTGAAGTTTTGTTAGGTTTCAGTTGGTGTGGTTGTGCCGCAGGTTTCCTCAGGTGGATACAATTATCACGGGGGGAGGTGATCGTGATTTGTTGCACGAATTTTCCTTATGTAAAGAACATCATGAACCTTTTGTGGTAATGGATTTGTGGATTCTCTATTATTTTATGGGAAAATATAGAGTTATCATGTTTTATCCCACTGGATCACAATGGAATTTACATAATAAATATTTTAATTGGTTAAATAAATTAGTATTGATCGTATGTTATTGCCTCTTGTTTTTCTAGATAGTTTGATATATATGCTTTCCCTGTTTAGCATATCGTTCTTGATGGGAATTGGTAAAGAACGTAAACTAGTATTAATTGTAACTATTTTTCACAGATAAAGAGGCATGTAAATGAATCTAGTTTTTATTACAGTAATCATGTTTGATTGAATTAATTGATGACCCAGAGGCATTTTGATTCTTGTTGATAATGAATTAAAGTGACATAAATTAAATTTTTGGTTAAATTTTGATAGATTACTCTTTAAGTTTCCCATAATTTGAACCTACAAATAATAAATCGATTAATTCCATATGGATTAAAGAACCATCTATTTGATAGAAGATAATGTCTGGTAGGGTTTTGAGTTAACCTATTTCTTGTAAGACTGAGTGCCTTGTGCTTTGGATCCATGAGTGCTCATTATGTATAAAGAATGGATGCCTTGATTAAGGGCCAAGAGCCCAATTGATATGATGTTTGTCTTCTACTGTTTGTGTTGTGATGTGATCATGGATGGATGTTCTGATACATGGGGGCAGGGAGGCCCTATTTTGTTTGGTAGTAGTTAACACCCAGAGTTGAGAGATGCATCAGTTTATGTAAGTGGGGTGTTAGTGAGGACACCATAGATGATGAAACGGGTTAGATGTGAATGATTGGATTCTTGCTGAATCTTGTTGGTTGTTTATCTACTTTACTTTCCCCACTACTCAAGGTAGCTGGTCCTTCTTTCCCTCCATACAAAATGGGAGAAGATTCATGAGTTATTCTATGTGGTTTATGTGTTAATCTTCTCTAGGAAGTATTGGTCTACACTCATGTTATAGGTGGAAAAGATTTGAAGGGTAGTCCATCTACTCACCGTGTTGATCCCCTCATGTTGGTAGCTTAGAATGTTTTTGTAGAATTCATGGGAATATGGGAAAGTGATAATGCTGTAAATAAATAATTGAATAAATGATGTTAACCCATGGGGTTAGATCTTGATGGGATGTAATTCCGAGGTTGCAATTTATTGGAAAAGTGGACTTTGGTGTGATGCTAATGAAATATAAAGTTTAATAGACAATGGTTAATTAATGTTTAAATAAATAATTAACATGAAGTGAAATTTATAAAAAGGGAATGATTTAATATAATAAATCTTTTTAAATTATTGTGTGATTATAGGATACCTAGTCTCAGTAGTGGCAGTTGGGAGTTTGAGAGACATTTGCAGTAGATGAGTCTAAGACTATGTTATTCCAATAGTGTGGTTGTGATCTATAATATATTTTGTATGTTTTGTGTTTCTATATGCTAATCCACCTCATTAATTATTTAAACTAACACCTCAGGGATTCTGATCCCTGGGGGTGTTTCCCCTAACATTATGGTGGGAGGATAGATGGCTGACTACCCCCTTTGGCCCCGCTCTCTTCTCTTAGTTGTTACTAATACTCGTAGGCACAATGATTATTTTTCCCAATATATGTGTGTATAAGGATGTAATGTATTGTGGATATTCACAAATATATATTTTGGATACATTTCCAATGGACTAATATAGGTGTAACGTGTATAGGTCGTGATGGATTAAGGATCCTTACTCGGTGTATGTGCTATAAAGGGTAAAGGTTTAATACCTAAAGTATGATACACATCCTAAGAGCTATGGTGGCTCCTGGAAACTACCTGGTTACTTGGGTTATGTGGGAATGGTGGTTTTGTTTCATGAGGTGCATGTTGTGGAGTAGGTTGGAGATCAGGCTCATTACTACTATCTTGGGGTTGCAAAAGCTATTCGGGCTTCATGGTCACTGTCATTTTTTAATTTCTTTTGCTACTTTTTATTTTTTGTTTCAGTTGTAGTGGTTCTTGGATGACATTAAATATGTGTACTTGGGATTTATTTTATATTTTAGTATGATTTGGAGTTGGTTGGTGTATAGATTATCTCTCTCTTCCACATGTGTTCTCTAAGAGGGTAATGCCTCCCATTTGTGTGTTTACTATACCCTTGGTGCTAGTCTCCAACCTAGGGCCTACTAAAGGCAGGACATGGGGGTCAGTATCTATCTTCTTACATTTCCAACCTAGGAGTGGTACACCTTTTTGGGAGGGGGTCATGAAAAATCCACTAAAATCATGGCTTATAACTACAATAAAGACACTTTGTCACAAAAATCACCCATGAAACAAACTCCTTACACCCAAAGAAATTATGGTGCAATAATACCTTTCAAAACATAATGAAATAAATAATTTCACAAGGATTAAACAAAAATAAAGAGGGAAAAATTCTTTATCTAACCTCAGCATATACCACCCAACAAACAATTATCTTTCAATGACAATTTTTATAATGTTATTTTTCTATTAGCTTAAATCTTAGCTCAAAATCAAACTCTATTTAAACATTTACCTCCAAAATTACTCTCAAAACTACAGTATGCTAAAAATAAAAAAGTAGATCACTAGGGAAATATGAATATTTTTATGTTTAAACTCCATTTATACTTGGAAATAGATTTTCCTTGTATGAAGAAATGAGTGTGAAATAAATGAAGTTTCAAAGGTGGATTGGATGTAAGATATAGGATTTTTCTTAAGGTTGTTTTGGTTATGTTTCAACTTAATTTCTTTATTTTGGTCAAATAAGTGTTTCCAAAAGTTCTTGAGAAGGATCGAGGGAGTTCAAGGGGTTCATAGCACAGAAGAGGTGGAAAAAGGAGTTTTCTGGGCATGTTGCACGGTTTGCGCATGTTTAGTGAAAACAGTGAAAAGAATCCCATGTAACTATGACGCCTTGGAAAAAGGATTCCACATAGTCACCACACAGTTAAGATAACCATATGGAATTACTAGAAAACCATGTGAAGTGGTGATTTTATGATAGTTGCTCACTCATGGTTTGCGTACAGTTTGAAAAACCATATGGGTAAACTGTGAAGCCTAGTAAAGTTGAGAAATTTACAAAAATTCCATTACAGGATTTTTAACCCTAACTAGGGATTTCAAATTTTCTTCCCCTTGTAACCTTATTTATGTGGAAGAGATCCCAAGATACTACAATGGTGAATATATTTAATCTCTAGGACATTTAGAGCATTATCAGTTGCGGATCGAAGCACCAGGTAAGTCTAATATCCTCCTTGCTTCCTCTTCTTGATTAGGGTTTTCAAATTTCTCCCACATCCTTATAAATATCTAAATACCACTTTTCCCAATGAGATCTAGTTTGTTGCTTCAAGGGTTTTTTAAATTGGGATCTAAGGCTTTGATTGAGGGAGTGTTCATCAATGGATTCAAGGTAGGTGATCTACAAGTTATATCCCATAGTTTCACTTGATATTTTTTCATACTTGGGTTTATTTATTTGTTACCCCGTATTGTGATATTGATACTTTAATGAGGTTTGGTATAATTAATGTCTAATTGATGAATTTGATCCCTCATGGTCCCCATGGGGAACATAAAGGATGACTTAACCTTAGTAGGGCCACCCATGGGGTTCGTTGATACTTTCTGAACTTAGAAGTTCATTAAGTATGATCAAGGTTGTCTTGTAACAATGTAGATCCCATGATAAGAATATTAACATATTTAATGGGAGTGCACATGACTTATTGTAATTTTATTATTCTTAGTAATTCCTTAAGGGATTGTTTGGCATGGTAATAAAAATGGGTTAAATTAGTTAAGTGGGGATTGTGACTTGTCACTAATGAATTATGTTGAAACCCCTAAGAGGGTTGGTTTATATGAAATTTTGAACATGTGGTATTGGTAATGGTTTTTTAATTGATGAATATGGTTAATGGTATGATACATGGGAAATAGATTTAGGCTAATGAGTTATGTATTGTAAAGTGGAATTGTGAACGGGCTATGGCATAACATTGAATCCCATGTGGATTATTGTGAATCGTGATTGTTATAAGTATTGGTCATATTGGTGGGGATATGAATAAATGTGGTGAATGAATAAATTAGCATGTTTGTATGGCTTGGTGGTGGGATAAATGACTACTGCTCCTCCCATAGGTAGGTTTGGATTAATCCTCTAACCTTACCCATGAATTCATGTGTTAGGGAGTTTGACTGATGCTCTATGCCCAAAATGGTTGTATTCAATGAAGATACCAAGATTAAGGCACCAAGGTAAGTTTGGTGATCACTTGATATGATCAACCCTAGTGAGATATGAACATAAATTTTTCTCTTATGCACAATGATAAATTATATGAATATTTTATGAATAACGTAAATGTCTTACCCATGGATTACTTGTTCATGATGAAATAAATGATGAGATGATGTACATAATGAAATTGGCACAATAATACTTATAGTAATAGAGAATTAGGGATTCTTAACTAGTGTCCCCTGTATTTTCATTCACTTACTTTCCATTCATTTTTACTTGCACGAAATATTGGTTTATAATGGATATTTTGTAGACACCATTGGTGGTAGCCTACTGAGTTGTACTTACAACCTGATCGGGCCTTCATTCAGAACCTGAGAAGATTTCATACTTTAAGGCAATGATAAGGGAAAGGACCCTATGCTAGGGAGTTGAGTTTGACATGGGACATGCATGTATGAGGTTCCAGACATGGAGTCAGGACCATTTTGGGGATTCTGTTGTTTGTCTATATTTTTGGGTTTTTGTTCACTTGGAATTGTAGCATAAAAAAACATATTTACTATTGGTTGTAGTTTGTACTCAGTTGGGAAATGGTTATTTATGGTTATTCATGGATTATCTCATGCTATGTCCACTTTTTATATGTTTTCTACTATGGATTACTCTATTAAGAGAATTTAGACTCCCAATATGACTAATATAGACCCTCGCTACTAGTTGGTAACCTATGGTGCATGTGGAGGTGTGATTCAGGTCATGTGATGATCCAAATCGGGGCACCGATATTGGCACCCAGGCCGGGGATGCTACAAAGTGGTATTAGTGGAATTCTTTTCTCATCCTTACTATTTGGGGATGGTATAAAAAAGATTATGACAATGTCTGACCTTTATAATGAGTTCATTCCTTAGAGTAG
Source organism: Viscum album (assembly GCA_963277665.1). NCBI lineage: Eukaryota > Viridiplantae > Streptophyta > Magnoliopsida > Santalales > Viscaceae > Viscum > Viscum album. The sequence continues at coordinate 1,822,363,991 of OY728132.1, forward strand.
CTAACCCAAGTATAATGGAAAACCCAAGTCACCCAGGGAAGGAATTGCTCTTGTTGTGTGTTGTAATATTTGATGATATGACACCATTGGGTGGTGTACATGTGGTGTGATGTGACCGGTTTATGATATTTTTTGTCGTGGATGGAGTAGCACGAGGTTATGAATTCATGCATCATTCTAAGAACCTATTTATATAAGTGACATGCATCATAGTAGGAACACACACATGGGATGGGTGTGTGGGGGAATAGAGGGTAGAGTGGATTTTATTTTCTTAAAAGTGGTGAAACTTGTGTCAAACGAAACAAAAAAAATGGGTTAAAATGGGATAAAATGTTAAATAATAATTACGGAATTACACTTGATAAATTGAGGTATGTGAAATGAAAAATTAATGGAGTAAGTTGTGATGTGAGAATAGTTTTGGAAAGGTGTAGAAGTTAGGGCTTGTAACCATGTGATTTAGTTACCCAATGTTCGATATGTCCTTATGAGTAATAGTTTAGGGTAGTGTTCTAGAAATAATAATGACCAATGGGAGTGTATGCGAAATGGTTTTTTTATGGCCAGTGATGAGCCTTACCTTCAATTTTGTGAAAGTTTCATGGGTGCATTATAAATTTTTTTTTGTTTGGAATTGTAGATAAATGCCACCACAAAGGCGTGTCCTGGTTGGGTGACAAGAGGATGTTACCGAGAATGATTCCTTAGTAGTGGAGCAAGAATATCCAGTGGTTCAGGAAGATAGGGAAGAGTAGTTCTGTAATAACATTTCTCATTTTATGAATACGATGGAACATGACTGAGGGAAGGTCGCATCGAGTATGTTAGAGTTGACCAGGGAGTTTCACCTGCAGCACCCTCTGACCTTTACTAGAGAGGGCGGGCCATAGGTAGTTGAGTTATCGATTGAGTCTATAAATAACATTCTTGATCATATAGAGAATATTTTTGAGAAGTGAGTTATGTTTTGAGACAATATGTTGCGGGGCTAGGCAAATCATTCATGGGATATCATAGTTTAGAATAAACAAGTAGATGGAATGGTGTGTAAAAGTTTTCAAGAAACATTTCTAGATAATTACTACCTAGAAACCTTAAGGTATGAAAAGGATGTGGAGTTTATGAGTTTGACTTAGGGGATGATGTTAGTTATGGAGTATACAGGTCAGTTCAAGGACTTGCAACATTTTGTTCCTCCTTTAGTAGGGGATGAGGCAGTAATGGAAGGGAACTTTTAGAAGGGACTTCGTCATGAGATCAGCTCCAAGGTAAATATATTTTGGAGTAAGAGGTTTTATGAAGTGATGGTTCAAGCCCTCATCTCAAAATGAAACCTAAAAGAGGCCCCCAAAAGAATATATGAAGTGCCGATGGGGGTGAACCAGTGGTGAGACTTCCAATAGTATGAAATACTACTTCGATAACGGACACCAGGTCATTAGTGGACATAATAACTAGAAAAAGGAACCAATATCTCAGGTAAGTGATCAAGTTTTCTGCTATTATTGTTGTTGGTTGGGGTATGTGTGAAGTCAGTGCTCTTGAAAACCTGTTTAGTGCAGAGCATGTAAAAAAATGGGCCATGTGCAGAGGTTCTGCAGGAACCCACATTAGTCAAAAAATGTTGGAGGACCGAGACCAGTGCAGAGTGTAGGAAATGGGTCGATTTCCCCATAACATGTAGGTAGTTGGAGCTCCACTAGCCATACCAGTAGGGGTGGTGGACATGGAACTTCATGATGAGACTATCTGCACCAAAAGGGCAGTGCAGTGTAGGGTACTCTGGCTGGATCTCTGGGTAGAGGGACAAACCATCTTCACACTGTTCATTGTACACCTGGAGGTGGTGAGGTTGGACCGTCTATCATTCGAGCTAAAATTCTTGTTGCTTCCATACTCTCTAATGCTTTATTTGACATAAGTTCTATACACTCTTTTATCTTTTCATAGATTATGTTTGTGTTGGGCCTATCTGTGAAACAATTTTTTGGGGTTATGTCAATTAATACTCCATTGGGGGTGTGAGTTGATGATATTTGATAGTGTATAGGTTGTACTTTAGAGGTTGGTGTTTATTTTTTTATATGGAACCAGTTTTTCCTCGGGATGTTAGGATTTGACCTAAGCTTGGGTATGGACTGTCTAGTGCTGAATCATGCCCATATACATTGTTACCATTGTAGGATAATATTCAAATCTCTTGATGGATGCACTTATGCATTTTTTGGTGAGTGGGATGTTCAAGAAGGCCACACATGGCCAATTTTTTAGTAGTTGTGGGAACTCACAGCCTAAGTGGCATTCCTCGTTCTTGATGTTTGAAAAGTGTAAAAAAATGTCTTTCCTCATGTGGTGGATTAGTTTCAAGATGTGTCTCTTGAGAATTTCTTAGGACTACCACCTGAAAAGGATGTGGAGTTCACAATCGAGTTGCTGATAGGGGAAGAACCATTTTCTTTTCCACCATATCGAATGTATCTAGGATAACTCCAAGAGATTAAGGCTTAGCTGGAAGATTTGGAGTGAAAGGGATTCATTTGACCTTGTACATCTCCATGGGGATCACCCGTGTTATTTACTAAGAAGGCTGATGGGTCATTGAGGTTATGTGTCGATAACAGGAAGTTGAATCTGATGATGGTCAAGAAAAAATACCCAATTCCCAGAATCAATGATATGTTTGACAAACTAAGGGGTTCCTCAGTTTTCTCCAAGATCAGTTTGATATTGGGATACTATCAGTTGAGAGTGATAACTTTTGACATACAATAGATAGCTTTCCAGAGTAGGTATGGGTTGTATTAATTTTTGGTGATTCCATTTGATCTTACCAATTCACCAACATTTTTTATGATGCTAATGAATAATATATTTTACCCCAATTTGGATTAGTTCATTGTTGTATTTTTTGATGACATCATGGAGTACTCACAAAATCTTGACAATCATGCCAAACATCTTGTCATTATATTGAGTATACCAAGAGAGGATTAGACTTATGAAAAGCTATCAAAATGTCAGTTTTGGATTGATAAAGTTCATTTCTTGGGACACATCATTTCTGAGTTAGGTGTGTCAGTGAATCCAGAGAAGGCACAGGTGGTGGTGTCTTGGTAGTAGCCCATGAATTTTTCTGATGTTCAGAGTTTTCTAGGTTTGTCTGGTTATTACTAGAGGTTCATTAGGGATTTATCTCATTTAGAAGCACCACTCTCAAGCTTATAACTGAACGATGTTAGTTTTGAGTGGTTGGTGGTGTGTAAAATTTCTTCTCAAGAATTGAAGAGGCAATTAACTATCGCACTGATTCTGATCTTACCTGAACATGATAATAAGTACACGTTGTTCCATGATGCTTCCAATGTTGGACCTGGGGTAGTGTTGATGCATGATGATCGGGTTTTAGCTTATGAGTCAAGATAGTTGAGGCCTCATGAAAGAAATTACCCTACCCATGATCTTGACCTAGCCGCTGTGGTTTTTTCCTTAAAGTGTTGGAGGCATTACTTGTTGGGAGAGTGGTTCACGATGTTTACTAATCATAAAAGTATCAAGTATATCTTATCTTAGTGATATTTTAATCTTTTATAGTGAAGGTAGGTTGAGTACCTATAATCCTTCAATTTTGAGTTGGTTTACACACCGGGAAAACATAATAGTGTTGCAGATGCTCTGATTTGGATGACTCAAAATATTGTGGTTCAGGAATCCAACTCTAAATTTAAAATGAAGGATTTTTTCTAAGATGCAACTGGAGGTTTAGGATGAGAATAGAAAAATGACCCTTTCATCTATAACAATTAAGTATATGCTTTTGAGCTGGGTCAAGGAAGGTAGCTGGAGGATCTAGAGTGTTTGACCATGAAGTAATGTCTTAAAGGTAGGGAGTCACCTTCTAGTTGGGTTGTTGGTACTGATGTATTCATCAATGTTTAGGGTCATGTTGTGGTACCGGTAGGTGAATGCGATGAGTTGATGCGTGAGTTCTATGCATCGAAGTGTTAAGTACATCCTAGCTTGAATAAAATGCAACATGATCCACTTCAGCATTATTGGTGGTCGGGAATAGAGAAAGTGGTTTTGGGTTTTGTGGGATGATTCCTCAATTGTCAAAAGGTGAAGACCGAGCATCAACATCCATTTGGGTTGTTATAGTCATTGCACATTCCATAATAGTAGTGGAATGACATAGTCATTGTCTTTGTAGTGGGTCTTCTGAGGATGCCTCATAAGAATGATGCAATCTGGGTCATTATGGGTCGGTTGAATAAAATGGATCATTTCTTGCCGAGCCAAGAAAATTATACTGTCGACCAATTGGGCGAGTTGTATGTTCGATAAATAGTGTGATTTCATGATTTTCCAAGGACAGTAGTTTCAAATTCTTATAGGCATTTCACATCAATATTCTGGTAGGGATTACATAAGGTGATTGGTTTCCATGTGTTGTTAATTACAACTTATCACCTGCAGATGGATGGGTAGACTAAGCATACTATTTAGGTATTGTAGAAAATGTTTAGATCTTCTCTCCTTGATTTTGGTGGTTCATGGGAAAATCAGTTATCACTCTTTGAGTTTTCTTACAATAATAGTTTCCAGGCTATGATTCTAATGGATCCTTCTTAGGAACTCTATGGGAGACTGTGTGGATCTCCATTGTGTTGGTTACAGGCTGAGGAATTTGAGCTATTAGTACCGAGTCTCAAGTTGGTGATGTTGGAGAAAGTTTGTTTCATTCATAATAACATTATGGTAGCTCATAGTAGGTAGAAGTCATATGGGGATCAACGTTGTAGACCTCTTGAGTTTACAGAGGGGGATAGTGTGTTTCTTTTGGAGTCACCAAGTTTAGGTCACCATCGCACTCAGAAAAGGGGAAAATTAGCACCCAAGTATGTGGGGATATTTGAGATTGTAGAGAGAATCAGACAAGTGGCTTACCAATTGACCCTCCCACAACATTATAGTGGGATGAAAGATGTTTTTTATGTTACAAAATAGTGGTAGTATCATCCTAATCTATCTCATGTGATAAAAGTTGATGATGTTGAACTTGATCCTGACGCATCCTCTGAGGAGAATCTAGTTCGTATTGTGGATCATAGTGAGAAGGTTTTGCGGGGAAAGGTTATACATTTGTCACATGTTCTATAGAAGCACAAAAACGTTTAGGAAGAAACTTGTGAGTGAGAATAAGATATGCGAGCCCATTAGACCGATCTATTTTCTTCGAAATCACAATGATGCTCAAGAAGAGCGACTCGTGGACAAGTTGTCCTAAGGTGGGGAGGTTGTAAGATTAGATATTTTTATTAAGGTATATTTTGGTTATGTTTCAGTTTTATTCCTTTATTTTGGTCAAATAAGTGTTTACCAAAGTTATTGAGAAGGATTGCGGGTGTTCCAAGGGTTTGGGGCATGAAATAGGAAGAAAAAGAATTTTTCTGGTCATATTGGATGGTTTGCACATAGTGAGTAAAAATTGTGTGAAGAATCCAAGGTAACCATGAAAATTTGGACAAAGTCTTGCACACATTCACTGAACAGTTAATCTATCCATACAGAAGTCCCAAGAAACCATGCGAATGGGTGATTTTTGGTACAATGTATCATGCACGGTATGTTCATGGTTTGGAAAACTGTGTGGGTAAACCATACAGTCCAGAAAAGTTGAGAAATTTACAAAAATTATATTATGGTATTTTTAACCACAACTCAAGATTTCCTCTTTTTATCCCCTTTCAACCCTAGTGATAAGAAAGAGCTTCTAAGAGCTTCCAAGGAAAAATCTCTTCCATCTCTAGGCCGTTTGGAGTGTCTTCAGTTACTGATCAAATCTCCAGGTAAGTCTAATATACTCCTTGATTCCTCTTATTGATTAGGGTTTTCCTATTTCTACCATATCATTCCAAATCTCTAAAACCTTCTTTTTCTAGTGATATCTAGGTTGAGGATTCAAGGGTTTTTTGAATCAGGATCAAAGGCTTCGATTGATGGAGTGTTTGTCAACAAATTCAAGGTAGGTGGTCTACAAGTTATATCCCATAGTTTCATTTGAGATTTGTGCATGATTGGGTCTATTTCATGGTTAAACATTGTTTTTCTTTTGATAATTTGATGAGTTTTGGTATAATGAATGCATAAATGATGAATGTGAACTCTCATAGTCCCCATGGGGCACATAGAGGATGACTTGACCTTAGTAGGGACACCTATGGGGTGTGCTGATACTTTCCGAACTTATAGGTTAGCTAGATATGATCAAGGTGGTCATGTAACCATGTATATACCTTGATAAGCATGTTGAAATTTTTAATGGGAGTTCACATGACTTATTTTCATGTGCATATGATTAGTAATGGCTTAAGGGATTGTTTGGCATGGTAATAAAAATTGGTTAAATCAGTTATGTGGGGTTTGTTCCATGTGGCTAATGTATTATGTTGAAAACCCTAAGAGGTTTGGTGTATATGAAATGTTGAATACGTGGGATTAGTAATGTCTTATTAATTGATAAATATGGTTAATGGGGGTGAGACGTGGGAAAGCTATTTGGGCTAATGGGTAATGTATTGTAAAATAGAATTGTGAACAGGTTATAACATAACATTGAATCCCATGTTGATTGTTGTGAATCATGATTGTTATATGAATTGGTTGTATTGGTTGGGATATCAACAAATGTGGTGAATGGATAAATAAGCATGTTCACATAGCTTTGTGATGGGATAAAGTACTGATGCTCCTCCCACGGGTAGGGTTGGACTGATGCTCTAACCTACCCAAGAATGCACAGGTTAGGGAGTCAAAATGATGCTCTATGCACCCAATGGTTGTATTAAATGACAATACATAGAATGAATCACCAAGGTAATTTTGGTGATCACTTGATATGATGATCCCTAGTGAGATAGGGAATCAACTTTTCCTTTTATGCATAATGATAAATGCCATGAATATTGTATGAATAAGGTAAATGTCTGACCCATGGATTACATGTTGATGACGAACCCAATGATGAGATGATTTAAATAATGAGATTTTCACAATAATCACATAATATTAATAGAAATATATATATTATTAACTAGTGTTCCATGAATTATCATTTACTTTACATTTATTTTTACTTGCATGCAATATCAGTTTATACTGGATATTTTGTAGACACTATTTTTGGTGGCCTACTGAGTTGTACTCACACCCTTCTTGGGCCTCTGTTAGGAACCATGGTAGATTTTATACATGCAGGTCAGGATAAGGGAAAGGTCCTTATGCTAGGGAGTTGAGTTGGACATGGGAAATTCATGGAGGATGTTCTAAACTTGGAGTTAGTACCGTTTTGGGGATTTCTCTGTTTGTCTTTATTTTGGGTTTTTTTCAATTTGAATTATATCATGAAATAACATATTCACTATTGGTTGTAGTTTGTACACAGTTGGTAAATGGTTATTTATGCTTGTTCATTGATTATATCATGCTATCTCTGTTGTTTATATGTTTTATGTTGTGGATTACTCTAGTAAGAGGATTTAGTCTCCCTATGTGACTAATATAGGCCCTCGCTACTAGTCAAAAACCTTTGATGTATGAGGAGGCGCGCTTCATGTCATGTAACGACCCAGATCGGGGCACCGATAGTGGCACCTAGGTCAGGGACATTACATTTGAATTCTAGTTTACTTAACAGTTCCAAGGTCAGATATCATGTTTTTGAGATTCACTTTATATATAATTAAAAAGTAACCTAAACAATTAACATACAATAACAACAAAACATATCTTCTATAATTTCAAATGAAATATTGAATATGTATTGAATATTGAAAGTGATAAATAATTTAATGTTTAGGGTTTTTAGATTCTAATTTTTCATATGACATTGATGGTTTAAAATTGACATATTTAGAAACATTATTCATTGGAGGAAGGTATATTTTTGAACCTACAAGATATATAATTCTATCAATTTAATAAAAATATAATATAGGTATACTGTGACATCCCAATCTATAACAAAAATGATTTGGATGAAGTCAAAATGTGAATACATGAGAGTTGAAGTCACAATTCTATTGATGATTGGGTGTGAAATTCAAAGTGATCTTTTTCAAAGAATTAAGTGAAATATTTTAGATTAGAAAATATGAATATTATGTACTATTTCATCAAAGGGAAGGATAAACTTAGTGAGGTTAATATGGAGTACATTTCAAATGATTAACTAGTAGATATCTTGACAAATCCCTTAACTAAGGATTCCTTCTGGTATTTGAGAGTATTTTTTAGAGTGGATTTTTTCTCAAAATCCCTATGATTTCATTATTTTATTTTCCCTCTATAATTCCTCTTATTTTTTTTGGAAAAAAGAGAGAATACTTTGAGATATCTTTGAGAAAATGGGGAGAAACCCTAATAACTTGATAAGTTTATAAAGAAGAAAAAGGGTTTAGTGTATTTTCATTATAGTTGGATAGTTGGGTAAGTATTGGTTACTTGAATTTCTCTTAGAGCTTAAAATCACATTTTCAATAAGTTTTGAACTAATACAATGGGGGATAATGGAGAGAAATCATAATGTAATTTGATAAAGGGGGAGTTATAAAGTCTTCAATTGAGATATGGTAAATATAATATTAATATTTACACCAATGATTGGATAACTATATATAAAAAATTATGTATTTGGTAATATGGTGCTAAGATACCTCTCTCATTGATATATTATTATGATTGGTTTATTAAGAATATCATTTATGAGTTTTAGAGATGATTTCATATTTTATTTATTGTCAACTTGATCATTTAGGAGTTAGAGATTGATTGTATACAAAGTGGCTATAATGGAATAAATAAATTTAATCGTAGTATAAGCCACATCCCAAGGTTCAACAAAACATTTCATGGTTAGTTCTACATAAAAAACGTATAAAAAGATTAATAAAAATGATAATTTCATTCCAATGGTTCTTGAAAATATTTCGTAAACTTTTCTAGTTACTATGAAGAGGAAAAAACATAATTTTTAGGATAGAAATGCATATGGCTTATGAATTTAGTTCCTGGAGATTGAGAAGTGTAGTTATTTGTTTATGATGAGGAGAATAAAATGTAATGCTTTAGATATCCTGTTATATAATCATATGAAATGAATGTTTTTTAAAACATTGTTTTAGGAGGGAATTTTCCAAACCCTTGTTCACCAAACTTAAAGAAAACGCATTTTGGTTTGGGAAACTATGGAATAGTAAAAATAAAGAATTCTTATAGGATGATAATTGTGGAGAGGGAGTAGAAACACTACATCATGGTCTATAATAAACCATTTTGGTGTATTATTCAAATATATAATTCAAAGAAGGATATAAAATATAATTGTTTTAGAAGATAATAATTTCAGCCATGGTTTTCATATTTGGAGTTGATGAGGAAAAAACCACATAATAGTCACTTCACCTTGTCCTCATTTGAAAGATAATATATATTTTCTATGTTTTTATCTATAAAATATATTAAGACTTTGAGACATCAACCATACATTATTAAGAATGATTTCAGATCTTTTTGGTGGATATTTTAGGAGAAGAACATAGTGAATACTTGATCCATCCTTAGAGGCACTTGAGTAGGATCAAAAAAGATCAATCATAGTCTTTTAAATGTATCAGAGATCTTTCCACCTTGTTTTGAATTTTTTTACTTGTATAAGTCTAGGACCATCTTTTAGTCTATATCATATAATCATTTTTGATACGAAAATGAAGATTTCTGAAGTTGGATCACAGTCGCTAAGAAGCAAGGACTTAGCCACTCTCTACTAGAAAACTAACATATTATCACAGACCAAATCCATTGTAGTATCCCCCCTAATTATGGATATAGCCTAAGACCGTGATCATTTCACCTATGGATGATTTTGGAATGATGGTAGGTTTAGTACCCCCAGTTTGAGGTATGTGTCCTTTTTATGCATATTTATGTGTTTATAGTTCATGGGATGAGTTGGGAAGAGGTTGGGAGAGTTTGGAATGGTTTTGAATGAGTTTGGAGGCTTTGCATAGGGAGCACGGTTTGAGCACGGTTAGTGGAAACTGTGCGGATTCTCTAAGAAACCGTGTAGAGGGAGGAAGTAGGATTTGCATGGCATGAGCATGGTTTGGAAAACCATGTGAGGCAAACCTGCAGATGCTTACTCTCAAGGAAGTATCATGCGCACGGTTAGTGCACAATTTGCCAAACTGTGCAGACTAACCGTGCGGTGACTTAACGTTGAGGTTTTTAAGTCTGGGCTCCCTCAGGCTTGACCTAAATCACTCCAATCTTCCTCCCACTCGATCCTCACTCGATATTTTCTCTTCCCAAAGGTTGGAGGGGCTCTCCCACACATTTTGGAAGAAAATAGAAGGGGTTTTGTGGTGATTTGAAGGCAGTTCTTCTCGGGTAAGTCTCTTCTCATGGTTCTTTGTGGTTTTCTGTAGATCTACATCTCCCTCTCTCTCGGTTTTCTATATCTACACCCTTTTTGTGTTGATATTGGGTTGTGGTCACCTTGGATGTTAATTTTAAGTCCTGTAGATGTTAGGGAAGGAGATGTAGAGAGGTTTTGGTGGTGCGTTTTCCGGTTTTGAGGAGTAGTTGCTAGTGGGTGGATTTCGTCGGAACCCTAAAGGTAGGTGTATTATCTCTCGAATCCACTTGGTTAGAACTAGTGTATTTGGATGCAATTAATTTGTGTTGATTAAAATTAATTGTGTTGTTGATGTGTGAAATTGGATGGAATTCCCATTTGGGGACGGTTTAGGGATTTTTAGGAAAAAGGTATTGTGGCGAAATGCTCTTAATGTGATTTTAAAATGGGATTTTAAAATGAGTTGTTTTATTTGATTGATTAAGATGATTTGAGAAAATGGTTTTCAATAAAATTGGTTGTTTTATTGAAATGTGGTTGGGGTATGGAAAATGATTGAAGGGTGTTTTCTATAAATGTTTGATTTATTGAAGTGGATTGACATGTAATGGAAATGATGAATTGCATATTGTTGTGGCCTTGGAGGGTTACATGTTTGGCTATGGCTTGTTTTGGTTGGGGGTAAGTGGGTGGTAAGTCTCACTATAAAAGGTTAACAAGTTGGGTGGGAAGTCCCACCGTCACCATCTTGGGTTGTCAGGAAGTCCTGCTAGCTGAAGATGGGGTGAACGAGTTTGGTGGGAAGTCCCACCGTTACCATTTTGGGTTGTCAGGTAGTCGGAAGGAAGTCCTGCTAGCTGGAGATGGGGTGAATGAGTTGGGAGAGAATTCCCACTGTTATGGTTTCTTTGTTGTGTGTTGATTTGCATAGATGGAATTTGTTGTGGAAATGTGAAATGGTTGAATTGGCTTCTTTTTGTGGCATGGTTGATTTGGATTCCTTGTGTGGCATGTTTGGCCTATGAAATGATTTTTTTGGATTTCCTTGGATTTACTTAGTTTGGACACGATGGCTTGGTAAGGGTGTGTTGACTTATGGTAATGAATACACATGTGATTAATTTATATAAACTGTTTTATATAAATGTACTAACAATTTTATCCTAGTGGCATGTGTAGGGAAGTCATTTGGGGAAAACCTACTGAGTAGTTGTAATCACCCCCTATTTTGGAAATTTTGTGTATTTTCAGATGCCATATAATGGGATATAGGTAAAGGTAAGTAATATCATTACTAGTGGTTCGTTGTGATGCTTGTGATGTGTTGGTGGAGCTTGGAGCATAGATCTTGGTGTGGATCTGTGGTGGTGTCATGGCTCATGGTGTTTTTTTGTTTAGTCTTCCACATAATACTATGATATTGTATTGGATTATATTGTTTTTGGGTTTTATTGTAGAACAACTTGGTTTTATTTTGGAAATACATACTTGAATGTTTTATTAACATGTATCATATAGTGGTTGTAGTGATGGTTTGGTTGGTTTTGTCTTAAGGGAAAATCATTCGCCAATTTTTTCTCGAAGCCCTCGACATTTATTTCCAGCCTTTGGCACCTTGGGATCATCTCTTAAGTCCAAGTAATCCCTCACCGCATCCTCAAGCCAATGAGGTAGGGGTGGGGTGTTACAAGTGGTATTAGTTTGTTCAGTCCTTAGCTTTCAAGTGAGAGAGCAGTTTTTCGATCATTGGTGTTGATCATTGGTTTTAGAGTTGACATTTTTTGTGGTATATTACTTGAGTTGGGATGGTATCAAGGTGAAGGAATGTCGAAACATGGAATGTATAGCATAAAAGGACGTATCTAACCCTCTTATGCAAAAATTCAAGTTACCAGGGAGTTGGGTACATAAGTGTTTTGGAGACACTTATATGCATTGGAAATATCATTTTCATGGGTGTAGCTAATGAGATGTGCATGGAATATAAGGTAGAAATGAATTCCCACTAGGATGCATATTTCATTGAGGTATAACGATTTATGGTGTGATATGAATGTGTAAAATTTTAATGTTAATAAATTTGGTATTTTGAAAATGGTTTGGTTTTCAAAATGGTGAAACATGGAAAATGTGGAAAAAGGGTGGAAAGACCTGTTGTGATAGTGTTGTGTAATAAAAAATGAAATGATATTTCATGATGTCTAAATAAGCGAGACTCATGGTTTTTTGTTTTATGTTTACAAAAATGGCATCGGGTAGGCGTCGTAGAGACCAACCAGAAGTGGCCGATGAGAACATGGTTTCACCAGAGCCCCAGGTGAACCAGAAGCTAGTGGAAAGCATAGTACAAGCTTTCCAAGCTGTAGAAAGTGGAAACAAATGGATGAAAAAAGTCATGTGGATCATGTGGTTCAATTTCAAAATTAGAATCCACCCATCTGCAGGGGTGATTTAGAGCCGAAGAGGGCAGAAGCATGGTTGAATAGAATGAATAAGATTTTCGAGTTCTTGGGGACACCGGTAGAGTTAAAAGTGATGTTGGACATGTATATGTTAACATATCTTTCCCTTCAGTGGTGGGAGTTGGTAGTACAAGTGGGGACATACCGGGGTGTGACATGGGAAGGCTTTGAGGAATTTTTTAATAAACAATTCTATCCACATACGTTCAGAATTTACCGTATTACTGATTTCTTCAGTTTGAAGCAAGAGCTTATGTCTGTGACGGAGTATGCAACTATGTTTATGAACATAGTGAGGTTTGCACCTGAGGTGGAAGGTAGCACATCATTAAAGGAAAGGATCTTTGATGAGGGGTTAAGGTAAGAAATCCATTCAAAGATAGTAGTACTGTGTATAGATGATTACACAGAGATGGTGAATAGAGCCCCAATGGCTGAACGAGATCTTTTGGGCGCTCCGGGCGGAGGAAGCATGGTGGTACCCATGGGGAATAGTGGGAACTCTAATGCTGGGTTCAATAAGAGGAGGGACACTTATTCCCAGTGTGGGAGTATGGCATATAATCTGATCACAGGATCGGTGAATCTTCCTCCAAATCCCAAGAGCAAACCAGGATGTTTTAAGTGTGGTTCGATGAGCCACATCAAGCAAGATTGTACGACACAACCTCGAGTAGGTCATAATTTTATGTAGATGGGGCATATATAGAATTATTTTCGGAATTCTCCGAGGTTGAGTGTGCGTGATACTTCTCAGGGATCACAAACATCGTATGCTTTGACGAGACAGGGACAACAACATACCCCTCGATAACAGAGTAAAGTGGGTCATGGTGATTCTTGGAATACCACAACGCCTCTGCAGTGAAATAAAGAGAAGAGTGTGGCAAACAAACATGTGTTTAGAGCTGAGAAGGTTATGGTGGATGATCAATCGGGGCCATCCACGGTGCGAGGTACTATTCTTTTAAATTCTACCTTGATGCAAGTGCTATTTAATATAGGTGCTCTACACTCCTTTATTGCTGCACGTGTGGTTGATTTGCTGGGTTTAAGTGTAGAAATGATGCCCTCAGTTTTAAAACTTCAAACTCCTCTGGGTCTAAGAGAGTGTCGAGCCTCCTTATCTAGATCATGTTGTATCGTTCTGGGCGAGGTGGAGCTAATGTAGAATTTCTCAGTGCTTGAGATGGATGTGTATGATGTAATCCTGGGAATGGATTGGTTGGAGAAATTTAAGGCTCACATTGACTGTGATGAGAAAAAAATGGATTTTATGACACACGATGGTGTTATAAATCTCTTTATAGGAGAGAAGCATAAAAGGTAGGGTGCAACGAGTTTGCTGGAACCAACAATGGGCATGTTATCATATCAATTGGTGGTGTTGTCATTGGAATCGGTATAGGGTTTTGGGCAGAGTGGTCTTCTGGCAGTGGTGGACCAGTTATAGGTGAGGAAGGATGATATTCCTAGAAAAACTTTTAGAAGTTGATATAGCCATTATGAATATGTGTTTATGCCCTTTGGTTTAACGAATGCACCAGCGGTGTTTGTGGCATTATTGAATCATATATTTTAGATATATCTGGATTCATTTGGGGTGGTGTTTGTAGATGATATTCTGGTGTATTCAAAGACAAGGGTGGAGCATGATCAGCACTTGGTGGTAGTGCTAGGGATCTTCACGGATCATCAGTTGTAATCCAAATTGTCAAAGTGTGACTTTTGGATACAAGAAGTTCGTTTTCTAGGCCATGTGATTTCTGAAAGTGGTGTTTCAGTGGATCTGGAAAAGATAGTGGATGTTATCTCATGGAAACCTCCAAAGAATGTGTTTGAGGAATGAAGTTTCGTTGGTATAGATGGGTATTATCGGCATTTTTTTCTTGATTTTTCAAGTTTGGCTTCACCAATGACAGCTTTGACAAGAAATAATGTTCCATTCTAGTGGAATGGACAGTGTCAGTAGTGTTTCTAAGAGCTGAAGGGTTTCCTTACATTAGCAGAAATCTTGGTTTTTCCAAAACCAGGAAAAGGGTATGTGGTGTATTGCGATGAATCAGGATCAGGGTTGGGGAGCGTTCTCATGGAAGGGAATCATGTTGTTGCATATGGCTCATGACAGTTGAGGGTGCATGAGAAGAACTCCCCAACTCATGATTTGGAATTGGAAACAGTGGTGTATGCTTTGAAATTGTGGCATCATTATCTCTTCGGTGAGAAATTCACGGTATATACAGATCATAAGAGCTTGAAGCACATTTTCTCACAAAGGGATTTGAACTTGAGGCAAAGGAGATGGATGGAATATCTCCCGATGTTTGATGTTGACTTTATGTACACATAGGGTAAGGGAAATTCGGTGGCAGATGCATTAAGTAGAAAATCATATGCTCAGGTGGTGAAACATGCATTAGACCAGTGGAAGTTGACGTGAGTTATAGCTGACATGTGGTAGGAATGTGGGGACCAGGGCGATAGAGCGGTCTTCTTTCCAGTCTTGTTGATTCCCGACTTGGTTGGCCTGGTTAAAGAGGCACAAATATCTAATTATGAGTGTGTGACCATATGGTCGAAACTCAATGGTGGGGAGACCATTGAGGGTTGGAAACAAAATGGAGATTCAGTTTTGTGTTTTTAGAATTAGATGGTTGTACCAGTTTCTTTTCAGGAGGATCTTCTCAGGGCGTATCATTATTCCAGGTGGGCTGTTCATCCTAGAATTCAAAAAATGTATAAAGCATTGAAAGTGCAGATCTGGTGGCCTAGTATGAAAAGAGTTGTGGATGAGTTTGTTTCGAGATGCTTGACTTGTCAGCAGGTCGAGGTAGAGCATAAGAGGCCAGCCGGACTGTTGCAGTATTTACCAATCCCTATTTGGAAGTGGGAGTAGATAGTGTTGGATTTTGTCACAGGTCTTCCATGAATGGTCAAAAAGAACGATTCTATTTGGGTGATAGTGGATAAGCTAACAAAGTAGGCCCATTTCATCCGGATTCGTGAATCTCATACGGTGGAGAATCTATCCAAAATCTATATCTGGGAGGTGGTAAAGAGGCTTGGTGTTCCAGTTTCAATTTTATTAGATAGAGATTCGAGGTTTACATCTTGTTTCTGGAAATCCTTGCAGCAAGCCCTTGGGGAACAGCTGACTGTGAGCACAGCGTATCACCCTCAGACAGATGGTCAATCTGAGAGGATGACACAAACTTTGGAGGATATGTTGCGGGCTTATGTAATAGATTTTGGTGGCTTGTGGGAGGATCACTTGTCATTGGTTGAGTTCTTGTACAATAACAGTTATCAAGCATCCATACATATGGCTCCGTTTGAATCATTGTATTGGCGGCTGTGTCATTCTCCACTATGTTGGGTGGAAACAGGTGAGTCCTCGATGGTTGGACTGAGCCGTGTCTAGGAGACTACAGAAAAGATCCAGATGATTAGAAAGAGAATAGAGATGGCTCAAAGACATAAAAAATCATATGAATATCATCATCAACGGTCGTTGTCGTTCAAGGTGAGTGATCATGTTTTCTTAAGGATCTCTCCTAGGTTGGGACATTGTTGGTTTGGGAAGCAGGGAAAGTTATCTTTGAGGTATATTAGGCATTTTGAGATTATCGAGTGGGTTGGTGATGTGGCATATCATTTGGATTTTCCACCTAGGTTCAGTGCGGTGCACAATGTGTTTCATGTGTTGCAGTTGAAAAAGTATCAGCCGGATCGTGACCATGTGATTCGATGGGATCATGTTGAACTAGAACCAGATGCTTCGTTGGTGCACATGCCAGTGAGGGTTGTGGATAGAAAAGAGAAAGTCTTATGTGGTAAAATAATCGGTTTAGTTCGTGTTTTGTGGCAGCATGGTCAGTTTCAAGAGGAGAATTGGGAGCAGGTGAAAGAAATGGTCGAGCAGTGGCCTGAGCTCTTTTGGCAAAGGGCGGGTTCACTACTTTCCGAGGATGGAAATTCTAATGGTGGGGAGAATGTAGTACCCCCTATTTGAGGTATGCGGCCTTTGTTTATGTATTTTTATGTTTTTAAAGTGCATGGGATGAGTTGGGAAGTGGTTGGGAGAGTTTGGAATGGTTTTGAATGAGATTGGAGGCTTTGCATAGGGAGCACGGTTTGAGCATGGTTAGTGGAAACCGTGTGGAATATCTAGGAAAACGTGTAGGGGGAGGTAGTAGGCTTGACACAACCTACACACGGTTTTCCAAACTATGCAAGGAAACCGTTCAGAAGCTTTCTCTTGAGGAAGTAGCAAGCGCATTTTTAGCGCACGGTTTTCCAAATCCTGCGGACTAACCGTGGAGCCACTTAAAGTTGGGGTTTTTAAGTCCAGACTCGCTTGGGCTTGACCTAAATCACTCCAATATTCCTCCCACCTAAGCCTCACTCAGGATTTTCTCCACTCAAAGGTTTTATGGGATCTCCCACACATTTTGGAAGCAAATAGAAGGGGTTTCATGGTGATTTGAAGGCAGTTCTTCTCGAGTAAGCCTCCTCTCGTGGTTCTTTGTGGTTTTCTCTAGATTTACATCTCCCTCTCTCTCGGTTTTCTAGATCTAGACCTGTTGTTTATTGATCTAGGGTTGTGGTTTCCTTGGATGTTAATTTCAAGGCTTGTGGATGTTAGGGAAGGAAATCTAGAGAGGTTTCGGTGTTGCGTTTGCTAGTTTTGAGGAGTAGTTGCTTGTAGGTCGATTTCACCGAAACCCTAAAGGTAGGTGGCTTCTCTTTCAACTCCACTTGGTTAGAACTAGGTTTTTTGGTTGTAATTAATTTTTGTTGTTTAAAATTAATTGTGTTTTTGATGTATGAAATTGGATGGAAATCCCTTTGGGGACCATTTGGGGATTTTATAAAAAAGGGCTTATGGAGAAATTCTCGGGATGTGATTTTAAAATGGGATTTTAAAATGAGTTGTTTTGTTGGTTTGATTAAGATGATTTGAGAAAATGGTTTTCAATAAAAAGGGTTGTTTTATTGAAATGTGGTTGGGTATGGAAAATTATTGAAGGGTGTTTTTAATGAATTTTTGATTTATTGAAGTGGATTGACATGTAATGGAAATGGTGAATTGCATATTATTGTGGTCTTGGAGGGTTACATGCTTGGTTATGGCTTGTGTTGGTTGTGGTGAATTGTCCTGGAAGTATCACTAAAAAATGTGAACGAGTTGGGTGCGAAGTCCCAGTATTACCATCTTCGGTTATCAGGTAGTGGGTGGGAAGTCCTGCTAGCTGAAGATGGGGTGAACGAGTTGGCTGGGAAGTCCCGCCGTTACCATTTTGGGTTGTCACATAGTGGGTGGAAAGTCCTGCTAACTGAAGATGGTGTGAATGAGTTGGGTGGGAATTCCCACTGTTGTGGTTTATTTTTTGGGTGTTTCTTTTAATAGATGGAATTTTTTTGTGGAAATGTGAAATGGTTGAATTGGCTTCCTTGTGTGGCATGGTTGATTTGGCTTCCTTGTGTGGCATGTTTGGCCTACGACATGATTGTTTGGCTTTCCCTGGGTTTACTTGGTTTTGGCACGATGGCTTTGTAATGGTGTGTTGACTTATGGTAATGGATGCCCTTGTGATTATTTTATATAAACTTTTTTATATAAATGTGCTATCAGTTTTATCCTAGTGGCGGGTGTAGGGAAGTCATTTGGGGGAAACCTACCGAGTAGTTGTTCTCACCCCCTGCTTTGGCACTTTGGTGTCTTTGTAGATGTCGTATATCAGGATACATGTAAAGGTAAGGAATCTCTTTGCTAGTGGTTCATGGTGATGCTTGTGATGTGTTGGTGGAGCTTGGAGCTTGGATCTTGGCATGGAGCTATGGTGGTGTCATGGCTCATGGTGTTTTGTTTTTTAGTCTTCCGCATAGTACTCTGATATTGTGTTGGATTATATTGGTTTTGGGTTGTATTTTAGACCAACTTGGTTGTCTTTCGGGAATACATGCTTGAATGTTTTATTAACATGCATCATATAGTGGTTGTAGTGATGGTTTGGTTGGTTTTGTCTTAAGGGGAAATCATTCCCCAATTTGTTTTCGAAGCCCTCAGCATTTATTGCCAGCCTTTGGCGCCTTGGGAATGTCACTTAAGGCCAAGTAATCCCTCACCGCCTCCTCAAGCCAATGAGGTTGGGGCGGGGTGTTACAATAGGGATATAGACAAGGTCACACCATGACCATGGCTATAGGTAGCGAATACAAATTTATTTTTAAATACAATTTAATTATTTTAATATATTCATTATTGATAGTTAATAATTAATTCTTAGAAATTAATTTCATTATTTACTTTCCAATTATTATCTCTTTATTTTTTTATTATATTAAACAACTAATTAGAACAAATCTAAACTTCCCTACACTACACTCACCTAATTATTCTTAACATCTTAAGCTTTAACCAAATACTCTAAAAAAATTATGTTAATATTAGCATGTTAAAAATGTTATTAAAATTATTTTTGAAGAATAATATTTCATTCAAATTACTAACACATAAAATTATAAATTCTTAATTATTAACTATTTAATAGCAATTTCAAATTATTTATTATAAATTAATAATTAATAATTTGAAATTAATAATTGATAGTAATTAAAAAACTATAATTAATTAGTAATTATAAATTTTTAATAAATAATATAAAATAACTAATAACTAATAATTTATATTTCATATTTAAAAATTAGTAATAACTAATGAATTT
Source organism: Viscum album (assembly GCA_963277665.1). Classification (NCBI taxonomy): domain Eukaryota; kingdom Viridiplantae; phylum Streptophyta; class Magnoliopsida; order Santalales; family Viscaceae; genus Viscum; species Viscum album. Next base: position 1,822,383,595 of record OY728132.1, read on the forward strand.
TTATTCATAATTATTTAATATTAATTAATAATAGTAATAAAATTTAAATAAAAAAATAAATTGTAATGAGTAATTGATGATGAGTAAATAATAATTAATAAGTAATAAAAAATAATTAACAAATAACAAAATTTTAAATAATAAATAACTAATAATACTCATTAATAAAAAATAAATTATAGTTAAAAATATTAATTTATTACTAATAATAAATAACAAATAATAAATAAAAAACCATTAACTAATAAAAAATAACTAATAACCATTAATTAATAATTAATAACTAATAACTAAAAATTAATAATTATAATTAATAATTTTTAATTAATGATAAATATTTTATGTTAAATAATGAATAATGAATAATGAATAATGAATAATGAATAATGAATAATAAATGATGAATAATGAAAAATAATAACAAATTAAAACTTAATAATTAATATTTACTAGAAACTAAATAATTAATACATAATAAATAAATAATAATTAAAGATAAACATGAAATAATATAAACAAAATAATCAATAAATCGAAATTAATAAATAATGTATAATTTTTTTAAAAAATTAAAATTAATAATTTCTAATTAATAATAAATAAATACATATTTATAATTAATGAATACTAATAAATTAATATTTAATAAATAAATATGTATACCTTAAATAATAATATATAATTAATAATTAACAATTCATTAAAATATAACAAATAGTTAATTAATAATTTATAATTACTAATTACTAATTACTGATTACTAATTATTAATTAGTAAAATGATGATGATGATAAAGATCATAATGATTATTATTATTATTATATATTTAAATAAAATATATGGAGGCCCTATGGCCACAATAGGATTCAGTCGTGGTTATATGGGCCCTATAACCATGATCACTTATGATTATGTCTTTAGGTCCTCCTAATAGCGACCAGGACAATTGATCATGGCCATAGGTCTAACCGATAGCCATAATCATACTCGACCATGGCCATAAGGTGGTTATATAGACCCTATTACCATGGTCAACTTTTACTATGTTGGTAGGACCACTTTGATAATGATTAATGTAGATTGTGGAAAAAAACCAGGGTCGTAGCCTATTTTTATATTAATGTTTCAATTAAAAGAGTTAGAGAATATTCTAAATCTCTTATGTCATGAATTTTTCTTACTCTCTTTATAAATCATCCACATCATTTACTTGGTTATTTTGGGATCCTATTATTTAACAAGTATGAAAATATCTTTTGAGAATTGTAGGAAAGTATTTCATAACCTTAATTTACCCTTATCAATTCTTCACACTTTTCTGTCCTAGGGAACTTTAGTAATGCCCCATTATTTTTTCCTATTTGTTTTATCACAATATTATGTCTACCTTTTTATTTATTTCATTTGTCACTACTGATTTCCCTTTTAGGTTTTGTTTTTCATTTTACATTTTTCATTAATAATCGAGCCTTATTTTATTTCTCATTGTTTTATTTATCGAAATGATATTTATTTTTCAATGATATTTTAGGTTTGGTTACATAATAGGTAGTAATATTATTAATGGATCAAATGGGACCCTGGTAAGATAATCTTTGTGAATATTTTTTTAGAAATTTTCATGATTACATCTTATGATATGATAATTATTGTGTAGTATACCTTATTAGGATATAATGTTATATGTATCTTAATCATAGGCATGTGGGACCGAACTTGGTTGGGTAGTACTGGTATAAATATTTGAATTATGTGTGTCTTCTTTTCCATAATGACATGTACGTAAAATTTTGTAAGAGAATATAAAGGATATATTTTTTAGTGGGTTGTGTGGAACTCACCATAAACTTATACATTAATAGATCTAGTCACTAGAATTCAATGAGTTTAGGTGAGTGGAGAAAACTTACTTGGTCATTGGAATTACCCTCTAGATAAATACATGAAATGTGTTTTTATGTACATGGGAATACCTTATGTTTTATTATAGGTACATTTATCATTTAAGGTCTTGTTTGGTACATCGGAACAAGAGACTGGGAAATAGAAATGGAAACATAAAGAAACATTATTGACATTTTGTATGTATCTAATGGAATTGAATGTTACATTAAATAAGGGAATCTTAGTTTCTCCCAAAATTGGAAAACCACTAATGCAATCTCCCATTGGACATATATATCCCTTTGTACTAGTCATAACTTCCACCCTTCCCCCTTCCTCTCTCGCCACCTTTGTTGTGACCTACTACTACCACTGTTGTTACCTGCTGCATCGCCCTTGTCATCAGGCCCCTATAACACCATGAAAACCTACATCCATTGTGCCCCTCCACCACCATCACACCATTTCACCACCATATATTCACTTCTACATCACTCCCTCATTACCATCGCCCCTATCACCTCACCCTTCCACTATTATAATCGCCACAACCACATTATAATTACTCCTAATACCATCACATCCCCATCATAATCATACCCCCTACCACCATCATTTACATCATCCCAATCGTAGTGGCACCCTCACCACCATCCCCTATCATTTCCATCATTACTGCACCCCACCACCATTGTTGTTATCTCACCCCACTAACCCCTTCCTATGCTTCTATTGGTGTCACACATACCCAATGAAGGTAAGATTATTGATTTCCACCCATTATGCTATTTCACCCCCCTACAAACTAGATACCACCAACTATACAACTCAACATCAATATCATCTTGCACATCCATTGTATCCCACCCACCATGACTATCTATTTATAGAATTAGAAATAGATCCAATATGGTATTTTTTTTTATTTTTATATATTTCAACTTGTCTTTCTAATTGGTTCTTTTTACTCCTCATATTATACAAATCATGATTTTTTTATTCGAATTCCCTTTTTATTTATATTGATATTGGTTACAACATGCCAAACATGGCCTAAGATCTAGACATATGGCTCAAGATTTTTAGTGTTATGGTGTTTGAGGATTTAGTAGGAGATAGTCATGTGAGTTGGGCTTATGGCCATCATATCTTTATTTATTTATGTTTCACTATATAGATATATATAAATCAAGGTGATTAGTTATTTATTTATTTTTATGATACCTTTTTAAATGGGAAAGTAGGTCTTTTTGATCACTAAGAGGGGTAGGTGTAAATCGATTATCCTTTCCTTTTATGTTTTCTTACTTTAGAAATAATCTTCACCTCCAGTTAGAGAGAATTGACTTTTCTGGTGAACAAAAACAAGTACAACCATAAGAAAAAAAGTATTTTCATGGTTCATTACACAATAAGATTATCTATCCCTTGGAATGGTTTTTAAGTAATCAAATACCACATAGCCTCAAGAAAAAAATCCTTTGATTCTTTACAGTAAGCATGGAATATCCATAACTCACATTGCACTGTAGTCCTTTGATAGTGTGTGCACTCCTAACCCAGATAAAATGATATAATAATTTTTGAAACAATAAAATAACCTTCACCAACAATCTTCAATATAGTCACATTGATGATTGATTCCTTTGTACTTTCCTTTTATAAAGTCAAATATTTTTATTCTTTGATTTTGAGAATAGTAGTGAGAAATAAATTCTCATATTCTTCTTATATTCACAACTTCTCACTTTTGTAAAATTCGCTCACAAAGGTTTTCAACAATCATAAAAAGATATCATGTAGTGATAGTTAAATTTTATATTACTTATTAATTAAAAATGTACAAAACTGTGTAAGTAATTTTGAATTCAAACCACTAAAATTATCTGATCTATTCATCGTCATAATGTCCATAAGAAACCAATTATATAACTGATTGGAACTGAATCAAAACATGCATGTAAAATGATACTTCTTAAAACTATTTTAAACCTACATTTCCTCCATATTAAATTCATGTGAAGAACTATGCACACATTATATGAAATCAATCTGTATGTTGAACTGAATAACTCACATATTAAGATTTGAACAAGAAGATTTGGATAAGTGAACAAATCCCATACATTGTGTATCTGGATATGTCAAATCACATATGAAAAACATTTATTTATATAGATTAGATACAAGAATTTTTATCTATTAAGATCAGAAATGTGGGGAATTTACATACACAAATCATTTAGGTACACAGTTTCATCTACATAAAGACTTTGGCTATATAAATCTTTCAACTATATGGAAAAAATATATAAATCACATATGTTAATCAATTGGATATATAATTATCCTAGGTAAATCATTTGTATTCACATATTGAAATACGTGATCATTTAGATATTTAAATCATTTTTCTATGTGAAACATTCTCATACATGATTCTTTACTTCTTTATACAATCAATATACTTTCTTAACTTCATCTTAATCTTAATTATTTCTCTTTCGTTCTTATAATATCCATTCAGGAACAATTTGTGAGACCCATTATAAATTTTATCATGATATTTGAACTTTAAAATAACACTTCAACTTGTATTGATTGTTTTTTAGACTTTTAGGGAAACTCAAACATATTTATGTGTTGATTACAAAAGACAAAAACAAAATAATTTCCACTTCTCGATCAATAGTTTATTCACCAAGAAAAACCTAAAAACCTCATTATATTGACAATATCCCCTTTTTATTTTGTTTATATCCAATAAAATTAATAAATAATACTTTTAAAATTGAGAAAAGGATCATTATTCAACAATTATAAGCCTACATGAGTGAAATCAGTGTAGGGAACAAGAGTCATTGGATAATAATACCATACTATTCATAAATAAATGATTAATAAAATTTTCAAACTTCTTCATGAAATAAAAAATCACTGTAAAAAACATCAACCTGTATAAAATATCTTAGGTATCCACTTAAAAATACTGTTAAAAAAATTCACATATAATGGAATCACAATTTACCACTTTTAAACCCCCAAGATATATGCCCTCCCTTAAAAAGTAAAGAACATATTAATGGATAGATTTAGGTTATATATTTTATTCTGCTTTGAAAATACTATAGAAATAAAATATAAGCGAGGTGATAAAAATCACATACCTTATCCTTGAAGATGGAGAGGATGTACACCCATAATCAACCATAGAATCTATAAATGTTTCCTTCAGCAATGGTATGGTGAATATATCAAATTTTTTTTTCTATTATAGGAAAAAAATTAAAAATATAGTTCATTTATTTTCATAGTTCCTTTTACAAAGTTGATATTTAATATCAATATGTTTAGTTCAGGAATTTTTCACTGAATTATTTGTGATATTTATAAAACATTGATTATCACAACCCAAGATAAGGGGTAGCTTCGCATCAACCAACAATTATTCCAACTATGTCTTCATCCATATTAACTATGTTGTGGATTGAGTGGTAGTAACTGTAACACCCCAGGTAAATAAGGAATATGAAATTTTCATATTTATCCATATTTGTGAATAAAATATTAATATGACTTTAAAGGGGACGCTATGCTCGATGGCGTACCCAACACGCAACAACGAGTTTCTTGGGAATCTTACGTTGCACTCTAATAATAAAATAATATTATTTTAAATGGTAGTTAACATGTAGCTGTTGTAATGGCGGGAATGTATATAAATAACTAAAATATGATTATATATGTTTTTAAATGTTTTTACATTTATCCAATAAAGGATAGAGGCTTAAAATACGGAAAGAATTCAATTTTAGGCATATATGCCCTAGTTTTCACTAAAGGTTCACTTATCACCTTTTGATGGAGAACCGTCATTAAATATAGTTTTGTTCACTCTTAAACATTCTTTTGGACCAAATAAAACTCTTATTAAGAATCGGGACATCAAAATTTACTTTGTGTAAATTTTTGGTATCTTTCTGATAAAGTTCATTTTTTTAATGAATAGTGTAAAATGTTGTATTTTAATTCAAAACCACTTTTTAATCTAATTTATTTATATGATTAGATTATATTTTGAATTGGTTTTAAAGTGAAATTAGAAAATATTTTTACCATTAAATCCAATAGTGGTCGTTGGAATCAATTTCACTTTGAAATCAGACTTAAACTAGTGTCAATCTTTTGATACTTATTGTTTCATAAAACACGCTATTTGTCATGACAGCGGGAATTAATTATTAAATTAATTAATGTGACTTATATGTTTTGAATTTTGTAAAACGGACTTCATTTTTGAATTCAGAATATCAAATATAGCTTAGGGTGAATTTTTGGGATTTTTCTGAAAAACTTCAATTTTTGATGAATAGTGAAACCACTAAGTGGTACTTATAAAGACTGATTTTCCGTTTAAATGAAATTTTTCCATCATTGTGTTTTGAATTTCAAAAATCCGACATACATGGTTGTCATTAAGAAGTAAAATGTGGTTCAATGGGATAAAAATATTTTTTTGGTGAATACTAACTTATTAAGTTCTTAATCGCGATTATTGGTAATTAGGGTAGTTTAAGGTATAAATAATGCTTTAATAAAATGAAATGACCTAGACACATGTCCCAACCTTATTGGTTGTGTCATGGCCGACCAAGACAAGCCATGGGTCAACTTGGGGACCCCATGGAGACACTTTGGTTGGGAAATGACATAAAAAACTTTTTGTTTAATGTAAAAGTAAAAATGACACAAACATAATATGTTTTACGAAAACAATTTTTATATGGTGTTATAAAGATCAGATTTTTGATTATAAATAGTAATTGGAAAGCTAAAAAGATTTCCTACATCATAGTAGTTTTTTTATAATTTTTAGACATTAAATAAATTAAATTATTTATGACATAATAATGATGCAGCGATGACATCATTATTAGACGATTTAAATAAAATGGAAAGATAATGTAAAATCTATGAACTACACATGTCCAAATCCAATTGTATGGGTGGATTTCGAACCCTTATCACCTTTTCCACGAATTATATCAATGTGGGACCTTTTAAAACCGAAACACATTTTCAAATAAAGTAATATTTCTTACTTTCCAAAAGTGCCCCTCCTCTCCCCTTATGAAAGACCCCCACCTCTACCTCATTTCACACACTCCTCAAGCCTTTGGCTCGGCCAAACCCTGCCCATTTACTCTCTCCACATCCCTCTACTCATCCTAGAGGATTCCCTTTGGGCATAATCCTTTCAAAGAAAGCCTTTAGGCTCAAATCAAAAGGAGTTACAGTTTTAAAGGTAATTCACTCTCTCATGTTCATTTGTTTTATTTTGCTTCTCCAACCCCCTAAACTCTTTTTACTTACTTATTTTTTAACAAAACCAGTATCTTAAATATAATAGGATGTTTATATAAGATTTATTCGAGCTACACTCTCACACAACTACATCAAATGGTTAAAGAACATACGGTTTCCGTGGATGGCGAAATTCTGCCTCCCGAAACGATGATTGTTCAATACTCATTTAACACCTTCAAAGGTGGACATTATGATGTCACTATTTTTATATATGATATATAATATGTTTATGTTTTACTTATGCTTCTGTATTTTTCATTTGTGTCTTACCTTTATGGCATCCATTATGGGTATATGCGATATCTTCATTTTAGGAAGTGCGGACTACCGCCCTCTCAAAGTGATGTGATTCGTTAATGCCATACGTGGGACGTATAAAGGATGGATTTAATGATATTATATATGATATTATACTGTAATTAGAATATACCTTTATATCATTATTATTCCATTCTATAAAATACGAAATAGAAATGATAGTAGAGTTCATGCGTACGTACGGCTTACCGTCTCCATGAACGGTGCATTTCATTTCTTACCTCTAAATGATTATGTAATTTTATAAATGCGTGCATATACTGGATATATATGACATATATGATATCTACATCATGAATACAATTCTGTATATAATAAACATTTGGCCACACGAACAACATGTAATTGTAAGAAGTCCACTTTCGACTTAAGAACCAAGTATCAGAAAAACAAATATTATTAACTTAAATGATTACATAAATTTTTATGACATGGTAATAAGTGATATAAAAGGAATAATGAACATGAAAAAGGTTCTTAAGTAAGTAGAAATTAACTCAAGTTTATTATTCAGGAGATTAAAGAACGATCGAGTCAAGTCGGACCCGAGGTAAGGGATCCTACACCTCTCTTTCTTTTGAAGTACACTCTTTTAGGTCATTCCTTTTAAAGCTAATCTTTATTGTTATTGGGATGTTCTTTTATATTAATATTACTGTAATTTTTATGTTCATGTGATGATAGACCCTGTTCTCTCTCATCAATCCATTTTGGAAGTTTTGAGTGGCGCCGTTAGGCTGCCGAACTTTCGTAAGAGATCTAACCTCTCTCTTTCTTTTTAAGTACTCTCCTTTATGTCACTTCTTTTAAGCTCCTATTTGTAATGTTGGGGGATGTTATTTTATATTCCTCTTGCTGTAAATTTTATTGTAATGTGATTAGATACCCTATTTTATCTAATCAATCCATATTCGGAAGTTTTATGTGGCGCCGTTAGGCTGCCGAGTTTTCGTAAGGGTTTTTTCATCTCACTTTTATTCCCGTGAGATTTATGCTACATTTTCCACAAATTCCATTGAGTGGTGTATGTACTGCCCATTATTATACTCTTTGTGTAATATAATTTTGTTTATGAGTATTTACATCAATGATCTATTGTCCTTCTTTCATGGGGTGTATGTTTTGAAAGATACCCAAGTCGGTAAGGGAACCTTTCACCCTCCTCTTTTTTAAAAGACTTCTTTTGTTGGGTCTTTTAATTTACATATTGTTATGTTTGGATATGTTCTCATATATCCTTATTGATGTAAATTTTATGTCCAAGTGATGAGATACACTTTTTATCTCTCATCAACTCATTTTGATGTGATGCCGTTAGGCTTTCAAGGGAACTTTTTAACCCAATTTCGATTTCTTTGGGTTCCACATGTAGTCATTGAATATGTCATCCATTGAATATGTGTGAATGAACTTTTATTGTTTTACACTTAGTATCCATTTATATTGGGTGTATTTATATTTGTCACACTTATTTTTGAGATTGATTTGTCCTTAATTTAAGGATACCTTCTTTATAAGGGATTTCATCACATTTGACATTTCTATTGAGGGATCATTGCTGTTATGCACCAATTCACTCTTATATGGTGTATATACTGTCCTTTGGAGTATTATATCATGAATCCATTTATTCTCATGATATTATAAAGTTCTGACTAAATGTTATTCCTCAATTATTGTATTCAAGTGTCTCTAATTTTGGTAAAACCCCTTTAACCAAAATGTCATTTTAAATGTTTTAATTATTTGTTCTTATTAATATCCATGTTTTCAAAATGGTTTTAAGGATTAATTTATATGGATATTAATGGTTTAAAATTTTAAGCTTCAAGGTGGTATGGGACACTTTGATTCAAAAATATCTTTATTAAATGTTTTAAATGGTTTTGAAAATGGTTTTGATAAAGGATTCTATTATGATATATTGTGATGTGGAAATGTTATCATTCATTTATATTGGTTTTATGTTTTATGATTTTATATTGGTACTTGGACATTTTAACGGGTGGTTATGTTATAAACCATATGACGGGTGGTGCCGTGAATACCAGGACGGGTGGTTACGTTATAACCTCCAATGCATTGGGTATGGAAGTCAGCCGTATGGCTATTCCATTAAGTATGTATGGAAATTGGCCGTATGGCTATTCCATTAAGTGATATGTGTGGAAGTCGACCGTATGGTTATTCCACTTAAGTATGTTTATGTCCCAAGTTACCTTTATATATGTTATGTGTTCTTTATATGGGTTTTATGGTAATCCTTTGGTTACAAAAAGGCAAGTAATGATACTTTTGTTTCAGTAAAAAGTTTTTACTACTTCATGAAGGTGAAAAGTATTACATTGATAAAGTATTCATGGTTTACTTGTTGTTTTGAAAATCTAACAGTTTTCATTCTTTGTGTATCCCTTACTGAGCTTCTTATGCTCATCCCATGTTTTTGAAATGTTTTTCACAGGACATAGCGTGGAATAGGTTCAAGGATGGGATCAAGGGAAAGTCATGTTACCTAAAACATGAAACTATACATGTTTCTTTTAAAGAGTTTTTATTTTATGGAAATTTAGTAGAAGCGACTACTTTGTAATCTTTTGAGATGTAATATTTATGTCCTAATTCTCTAAAACTCTAAACCTGAAAAGATCCTCAATGTGAATTACTCATTTAATTCAATATTAAGTAAGGTTTAAGGCTGGGGCCTTATAGTTGGTATCAGAGGTCGGTTTAGATAACTTTAGAGGTTAGGGTATTCTCTAAGCACAAGTGACATTACCATAATGGTTAGGATTTCAGAAGGAGTCCTAGTTTTAAATAAAGTGAATGAGTAAGTGTATCTTAGTGTTTACCTTCATCATTAGTACATGATGGGTTTGTTGTTATACTCACACTGACATTTCTATTTTTAGTGAATGGATTGATCTAGCAGGCACCAAAGAGAAAACAGGTTTGAAGGAAACTGTGGTGGTTCTCTGATTAAGATACTAGATAAAATGGAGGATTCAATGAGGAAACTCGTGGTTGTTCTAAACCAAATATCAAGGAGTCATGATCAACCACTTCAACCTTGGTGAGTTATCTAATGCATCATGTACGAGATGGCCAACCCGATGTGGAAATTCAGGTAATAATTATTAAGGTAACCATTAGGGTTTATATGATACTTAATTTTTAGGTAATTATTGGTTACTCTATGATATGATGGAAAATGAAAGGAATGAGATAATCTTGAGGTTAAAATATGTTATGATTATTCTTGAAGATTTTATCTCATTTTGGGGAATGTTTTAAGAATTATATAGTTTTGGAAAAAGGACAACACGCAGACCGTGTGACATCCCGTCACGTCGGACAAAGCTGCAGGAATCGAACCCACAACCAATGTGCGACTGGTATTTATCGCCTACCACTGGACTACGTGAAGTCCCTGGTTAGTTTGACTGATTCATTCTAGTTATATGATTTTATGAATTAAGAGTAAGTTGATTTTGGGTTATTTTTGAAAATGATTAACCTATCATGGATGATATGTGATTAGGTTAATTACTTTTCAAAACAAGACTTTAGGAGCAACTGATATTGTTTGGAGATAAATGTTACGATTTATCTTGGAAGACTATGCGACTAAATCCTTCAAAAATTTGGGTTTCATTCTTATATTGGTTTACTTTGAAGAATTTTATGGACAAGTTGATTATAGAATGGTCCTCATTGAACTTTGGGTTTTGTTGGACAAATTTTGGAGATTAAGAATAGATTTTCTTTTTATAAAGGGTTATCCTTTTCTGGATTATCTGATCTTGTACTAGCCTTTTTGGTTTTGGATTTGGTTAAAGTCTAAAGACATGGGAAGTATATAGTTCTATTTTGTGGATTAGGTGATTCTCTAGAAGTTGATTATAGTACTCTTAATGTGAACAAGTCTTCCTAAATACTCATCTTTTGGAGAAAATATGAGTTTGTGTAAGGAATCTAATAAAGGTTGAAAATCAATATGATAAGTGATTATGTTTCCTTATGAATAAATTCCTCAGTAAAAAGTAACTTAAAACAAAAATGTTGTCTATTAACTTTTCCTACTGGGGAATCGAAGACCGTTTAACCCATCCCAAGTTTGTGATTTTCTCGTGGTTAACTTTCTCCTAAACATGTTTTCTATCACTCTCCATCAGAACATGACCCTTTGTTTTTTCCTCCATGTCCATATTTTCATACTTGAAATCCTAGTATGGGTTAACTCGGGTGACCTTTGTACTTATCTTTCTTTATTTTGAAGTGTTTGTTTTACTGACTTTTGTTCCGATGTGGGACTTTCAAGGATGTTTCCAAACGCAATTTTAAAATTGTGAGGACGCAATTCCCAAAAGGGGGGAAGGATGTAACACCCCAGGTAAATAAGGAATATGAAAATTTCATATTTATCCATATTTGTGAATAAAATATTAATATGACTTTAAAGGGGACGCTATGCTCGATGGCGTACCCAACATGCAACAACGAGTTTCTTGGGAATCTTACGTTGCACTCTAATAATAAAATAATATTATTTTAAATGGTAGTTAACATGTAGCCGTTGTAATGGCGGGAATGGATATAAATAACTAAAATATGATTATATATGTTTTTAAATGTTTTTACATTTATCCAATAAAGGATAGAGGCTTAAAATACGGAAAGAATTCAATTTTAGGCATATATGCCCTAGTTTTCACTAAAGGTTCACTTATCACCTTTTGATGGAGAACCGTCATTAAATATAGTTTTGTTCACTCTTAAACATTCTTTTGGACCAAATAAAACTCTTATTAAGAATCGGGACATCAAAATTTACTTTGTGTAAATTTTTGGTATCTTTCTGATAAAGTTCATTTTTTTAATGAATAGTGTAAAATGTTGTATTTTAATTCAAAACCACTTTTTAATATAATTTATTTATATGATTAGATTATATTTTGAATTGGTTTTAAAGTGAAATTAGAAAATATTTTTACCATTAAATCCAATAGTGGTCGTTGGAATGAATTTCACTTTGAAATCAGACTTAAACTAGTGTCAATCTTTTGATACTTATTGTTTCATAAAACACGCTATTTTCATGACCGCGGGAATTAATTATTAAATTAATTAATGTGACTTATATGTTTTGAATTTTGTAAAAGCGGACTTCATTTTTGAATTCAGAATATCAAATATAGCTTAGGGTGAATTTTTGGTATTTTTCTGAAAAACTTCAATTTTTGATGAATAGTGAAACCACTAAGTGGTACTTATAAAGACTGATTTTCCATTTAAATGAAATTTTGCCATCATTGTGTTTTGAATTTCAAAAATCCGACATACATGGTTGTCATTAAGAAGTAAAATGTGGTTCAATGGGATAAAAACAATTTTTTGGTGAATAGTAACTTATTAAGTTCTTAATGGCGATTAGTGGTAATTAGTGTAGTTTAAGGTATAAATAATGCTTTAATAAAATGAAATGACCTAGACACATGTCCCAACCTTATTGGTTGTGTCATGGCCGACCAAGACAAGCCATGGGTCAACTTGGGGACCCCATGGAGACACTTTGGTTGGGAAATTACATAAAAAACTTTTTATTTAATGTAAAAGTAAAAATGACACAAACATAATATGTTTTACGAAAACAATTTTTATATGGGGTTATAAAGATCAGATTTTTGATTATAAATATTCATTGGAAATCTAAAACGATTTTCTACATCATAGAAGTTTTTTTATAATTTTTAGACATTAAATAAATTAAATTATTTATGACATAATAATGATGCAGCGATGACATCATTATTTGACGATTTAAATAAAATGGAAAGATAATGTAAAATCTATGAACTACACATGTCCAAAACCAATTGGATGGGTGGATTTAGAACCCTTATCACCTTATCCACGAATTATATCAATGTGGGTCCTTTTAAAACCGAAACACATTTTCATATAAAGTAATATTTCTTACTTTCCAAAAGTGCCCCTCCTCTCCCCTTATAAAAGGCCCCCACCTCTACCTCATTTCACACACTCCTCAAGCCTTTGGCTCGGCCAACCCCTGCCCATTTACTCTCTCCACATCCCTCTCCTAATCCTAGAGGATTTCCTTTGGGCAGAATCCTTTCAAAGTAAGCCTTTAGGCTCAAATCAAAAGGAGTTACACTTTTAAAGGTAATTCACTCTCTCATGTTCATTTGTTTTATTTTGCTTCTCCACCCCCCTAAACTCTTTTTATTTACTTCTTTTGTAACAAAAACATTATCTTAAATATACTAGGATGTTGTTATAATATTTATTCGAGCTAAACTCTCACACAACTACATCAAATGGTTAAAGAACATACGGTTTCCGTGGATGGCAAAATTCTGCCTCCCGAAACGATGATTGTTCAATACTCATTTAACACCTTCAAAGGTGGCCATTATGATGTCACTATTTTTATATATTCTATATAATATGTTTATGTTTTACTTATTCTTCTGTATTTTTCATTTGTGTCTTACCTTTATGGCATCCATTATGGGTATACGCGATATCTTCATTTTAGGAAGTGCGGACTACCGCCCCCTCAAAGTGATGTGATTCGTTAATGCCATACGTGGGACGTATAAAGGATGGATTTAATGATATTATATATGATATTATAATGGAATTAGAATATACCTTTATATCATTATTATTCCATTCTACAAAATACGAAATAGAAATGAAAGTAGCGTTCATGCGTACGTACGGCTTACCGTCTCCATGAACGGTGCATTTCATTTCTTACCTCTAAATGATTATGTAATTTTATAAATGTGTGCATATACTGGATATATATGACATATATGATATCTAAATCATGAATACAATTCTGTATATAATAAACATTTGGCCACACAAACAACATGTAATTGTAAGAAGTCCACTTTCGACTTAAGAACCAAGTATCGGCAAAACAAATATTATTAACTTAAATGATTACATAAATTTTTATGACATGGTAATAAGTGATATAAAAGGAATAATGAACTTGAAAAGGTTCTTAAGGAAGTAGAAATTAACTCAAGTTTATTATTCAGGAGATTAATGAACGATCGAGTCAAGTCGGACCTGAGGTAAGGGATCCTACACCTCTCTTTCTTTTTAAGTACACTCTTTTATGTCATTCCTTTTAAAGCTAATATTTATTGTTATTGGGATGTTCTTTTATATTAATAATACTGTAATTTTTATGTTCATGTGATGAGAGACCCTGTTCTCTCTCATCAATCCATTTTGGAAGTTTTGAGTGGCGCCGTTAGGCTGCCGAACTTTCGTAAGAGATCTAACCTCTCTCTTTTTTTTTAAGTACTCTCCTTTATGTCACTTCTTTTAAGATCCTCTTTGTAATGTTGGGGGATGTTATTTTATATTCCTCTTGCTTTAAATTTTATTGTAATGTGATGAGATACCCTATTTGATCTCATCAATCCATATTCGGAAGTTTTATGTGGCGCTGTTAGGCCGCAGAGTTTTCGTAAGGGTTTTTTCATCTCACTTTTATTCCCGTGAGATTTATGCTACATTTTCCACAAATTCCATTGAGTGGTGTATGTAATGCCCATTATTATACTCTTTGTGTAATATACTTTCGTTTATGAGTATTTACATCAATGATGTATTGTCCTTCTTTCATGGGGTGTATGTTTTGAAAGATACCCAAGTCGGTAAGGGAACCTTTCACCCTCCTCTTTTTTAAAAAACTTCTTTTGTTGGGTCTTTTAATTTACATATTTTTATGTTGGGATATGTTCTCATATATCCTTATTGATGTAAATTTTATGTCCAAGTGATGAGATACACTTTTTATCTCTCATCAACTCATTTTGATGTGATGCCGTTAGGCTGTCAAGGGAACTTTTTAACCCAATTTCGATTTCTTTGGGTTCAACATGTAGTCATTGAATATGTCATCCATTGAATATGTGTGAATGACCTTTTATTGTTTTACACTTAATATCCATTTATATTGGGTGTATTTATATTTGTCACACTTATTTTTGAGATTGATTTGTCCTTAATTTAAGGATACCTTCTTTATAAGGGATTTCATCACATTTGACATTTCTATTGAGGGTTCATTGCTGTTATGCACCAATTCACTCTTATATGGTGTATATACTGTACTTTGGAGTATTATATCATGAATCCATTTATTCTCATGATATTATAAAGTTCTGACTAAATGTTATTCCTCAATTATTGTATTCAAGTGTCTCTAATTTTGGTAAAACCCCTTTAACCAAAATGTCGTTTTAAATGTTTTAATTATTTGTTCTTATTAATATCCATGTTTTCAAAATGGTTTTAAGGATTTATTTATATGGATATTAACGGTTTAAAATTTTAAGCTTCAAGGTGGTATGGGACACTTTGATTCAAAAATATCTTTATTAAATGTTTTAAATGGTTTTGAAAATGGTTTTGATAAAGGATTCTATTATGATATATTGTGATGTGGAAATGTTATCATTCATTTATATTGGTTTTATGTTGTATGATTTTATATTGGTACTTGGACATTTTAACGGGTGGTTACGTTATAAACCATATGACGGGTGGTGCCGTGAATACCAGGACGGGTGGTTACGTTATAACCTCCAATGCATTGGGTATGGAAGTCGGCCGTATGGCTATTCCATTAAGTATGTATGGAAATTGGCCGTATGGCTATTCCATTAAGTGATATGTGTGGAAGTCGACCGTATGGTTATTCCACTTAAGTATGTTTATGTCCCAAGTTACCTTTATATATTTTATGTGTTCTTTATATGGGTTTTATGGTAATCCTTTGGTTACAAAAAGGTAAGTAATGATACTTTTGTTTCAGTGAAAAGTTTTTACTACTTCATGAAGGTGAAAAGTATTACATTGATAAAGTATTCATGGTTTACTTGTTGTTTTGAAAATCTAACAGTTTTCATTCTTTGTGTATCCCTTACTGAGCTTCTTATGCTCATCCCAAGTTTTTGAAATGTTTTTCACAGGACATAGCGTGGAATAGGGTCAAGGATGGGATCAAGGGAAAGTCATGCTACCTAAAACATGGAACTATACATGTTTCTTTTAAAGAGTTTTTATTTTATGGAAATTTAGAAGAAGCGACTACTTTGTAATCTTTTGAGATGTAATAGTTATGTCCTAATTCTCTAAAACTCTAAACCTGAAAAGATCCTCAATGTGAATTACTCATTTAATTCAATATTAAGTAAGGTTTAAGGCTGGGGCCTTATAGTAACACAATAATATCATGTAGTACTGAGAGTTATCAAATATTTATTATTTTTATGCCAACTCACATATCTTTCTCCCAAGAATAATTCTTCACTAGATATGGATCATCTATCATCAACAAAACCTATCCAATCCACATTAGTGTAAAAAAATCAACATTTCCCAGATTTTCATATTTAAAACCAAAATAAAAATTTTCTTTTACATATCATAGAATTATTTTCCATGAAAAAATATGGGACTCTTTTGGTTCAATATGATATTTTACACAAAGAGTGACAACGTACACTAAATTTGGTCTTGAAGTTGTGAGATATAACAAACTTTTAATTAACTTCCAAAATTTTTAGGATTAACACCCTTTCATTTATCATTTTTTAAACTTTTTACCCACTGAAATGGATATGGATTTTTTTAAATCTTCCCAGAAAAACCTCTTTAAAATATCCTTACAATACTTATCTTGGGAAAGAAAAAGCTACCTTTTCTTATGAGATATTTGTAAGATAAGAAAGTATTTCATTTCTCACTACATAAAAATTTTAAATAATTCCTTCATATCCTTAGTAAATTTATCACAAATTTATTCATAATTTTCAATAATATGATGTCATTTAAATAAATAATAATAAGAGATACCAATTTTTCATCTTTAATGTATAGATTTATTTCCACTCTTCCCTTTTCAAAATTTAACTTATTTTAATAGGAGTAATTCTTAGAATACCACACTCTTCCAGAATTTTCTAGCATATAGAAAACCTTATATAACTATAAAACATAGTTTTAATTTTTACCAAGCATAAAAACATATGGTTTATCATTATATAACATTTCTTTAAATTCACTTTTTTGAAAGGATGATTTGAAATATATTTGGAATATCTATTATTTCATTTGTTTAGTAATAGATAGAAATATTATAATTGAATAAAGCCATGAAATTTGGGAAACATTCTCATTAATGTTCACCCTTCCAATATATGAATAACCTTTGCACACCAGCCTAAATTTGTTTCTCATAGCTTCTCCCTTTTTATCTTTTTTTTCACAACACTCACTTTGTCCTGATGAAATTATTTTCTTATGTATTTGGTACCAACAAAAAGGGGTTATATTCTATATCTAATCCAATTCTTAATTTACATAATCATCCTATTATTGATTTTATACTACTTCTTCAACATATATTGGATCATCCTGTGAAAATTAAGAAGTATATAATGTCCACACTGTTCTTATAGTTTGAAATAATTAGCTTTGATATATAATGATATTTTTTATCTCCAGACAAATTATCTTCCTTGGATGGGATGAATGAAATTTTCCCTCATCACATAAAATTTCTAAATCAATATCTTCATATTAAATAAATTCAATATCAACACTTATGTCAAAGACGTTATAATCTTGTTTGTAAGATTCATCTTAATTTCCACATAAATATTAAAATGGGTGTGAAACCTTTATATCTAAATGATAATGTACTTATAAATCATAAAAATCAACAATCATTATAGTTTACTTGTTATAACATCAACATACTCTACCATTTTGGGAGTAACTAAAAAGACACCATGAATACCACTTTGATCAAACTTCCCAAGACTCTCACTTTTGAATTTTAAAAACTAGGTACTGTCACACACACATAGTTATTCTAATTTAAGGTTTTTTATAATAAATATCATAATTATTCATAAAACATTTTACTATAGAAACAAAAAATTTGAATGAGATATTCAATACCAATAGCTTTTATAAAAAAGAATCGATAAGTATCATGTTCAATTAGTATAATTCAAGCCATATCAACAAAACCTTTATCATTTATTTCATCAAAAACATTCCTCTACTGTGTGTATGGTGAACTAATTTTATAAAGAATTATATGCTTTTCAAGATTGTCTTTGAACATACCATTCATGTACTCAACACCATCACCTATTCAAATTTTCTTCATGGAATATCCGCATTCTTTTTAACAATTCTCCTAAAAATATTAAACAAATTTAGATCCTATTATTTATTTTTCAAAAAAATAATACATGTAATTCAAGTAAATTAATTAATAAATGAAATAAATTATTTTTAAATTTATTTTTCATGGGCCTGCATATATTGGAATTCATAATATTTAAGGGATGAGTTGAATGTTTATCAACTTTCTTATATACTAGGTATATCATATCCACTTTATAACATATCTTTCAACACTAATACCTATATATTTTCATGATAGTAATATCTTGAATTCTTTCTTCATTTTTCATATTTCTAATATTAGAATGGAAAATATGTGTAATTCTCTTATTACATAACTAATTTTATTTCATCCCACTTGGATAACATGAACTCTGTGAATGAAAAACAAGAATCAAGTTTTATTTGGTCAATTTACATTTTATAAAAAGATTTCCATATTCAATCCTCTCAACAAAAAAACTATATTTGCTTAAAAAAAATTAATTTAATTCATCATAGAACTATAAAATAATCAACTGGTTGTGTTTACATCCATCAAATGATGATTTTGAGATTGGTTATATAAACTTTGTTGTGATGGTAAATAATAAGACATCCATTAGCAAGATTTCTAGGAATATCAAACCTTACAAAAGTAGTTTATGTAAGCTGAAATATATTTTCAATATTCAAAAAATAATTTTTAGGTTATATTCTTTGAGTGGGTATACACACCCTAAAACTCTACTTCTTATACCTCCTGGAATAATTTTAAATTTGATTATGGAACCAAAAATTTGCATCTATATGAGGAAAATATTCCACAACACTCATAATATCCAAAAAAGAATATTTTCTTTTGTAACATATATGCTATCAAAAAATGTGTAACTTCCTTCCCACATTCTTTTACCTATCATCATTGGATCCATTTTGTGAAGCAAAAATTTCATAGTCTCCTAAAACCATATCCTTCAAATTAGGATTCCTTTTTTCCTTAATAGAAACTCCAATTGTAGGATTTTTTCTTTCAATGATTTAGTTTCCATAAATTCCATAGTTTTGGAATTCACCTATTTTAGCCACATAAGTTATCATAATTTCCTTATTGTACTTATTCTAAAAATATTTAACCTTATTATTCTCCTTTGAACATTAATTTTGGTGATTTTTCTAAGAATAATCATCCTTAATGTTTTCTCCATCTTCTGAAACTGAATTTTAGAACATAGATATTACTTGTTTAGCTTAAATTAGTTTTTGTTGTGTGAGGTCAAATTCCTCCTCTTAAAACTTAATATTTTCATCCATCTTGATTTTTTAGTATTAATTAATTTTCTCCTTCAAATAATCAATATATTTTAGAATCTTTTATTTTTGTTCACAATAAAATTCATTATTTTTTTGAAAGATATTCTTTCTTCAACTTCATTTTCTCATTTCCACGTATTAAAATATATGAAAGATATTCTTTGAAATATTTTTAGGAATAAAATATATCTAAGTATACTATTATTTTTTCTTAGAGATGATTATATCATCACAAGTAAACTTTAAATCATTCAATTTTTCAATCAGTAATTTTCAGTAGCACCATCACCAGAATTTTCATCTTCTCATTCACTATCATAATATTTCCCACACTTGGAAAAAGAATTTATCTTTTTATATTTTGAGAAAATCTTAAACATTACCTTTGAATGGGATTTTATTTTTCTACATATTATTTTTATATCTTCTTGAAATTCTATCTTCTTACTTGATAAATTAATCTTCTATTATACTTGGACAATTTGTATCCAAATTTCCAATGGATCAACTTCTAAAGGAATTCAATGGAAACATTCCTTTATAATTCCTTGATCCTCTTTTTATCCTTTTAGAAAACAATGACATAAATTCATAGAATTTTTTACATACCAAATCTTCGATGTTAGATTCACAAACTTCTTCCTTGAGAACATTGCTATATTTTCCTTGCATAAAAACATTGAAATAAATTTATTGATCATATTTTTATTTGTTCTTAACAAAATTTTCTCTTATGATATATTATGTGATGAGAATAATATATAGATCAACATAGGATAAATTTTCGAGATCTATATCCTCTAAAAATGATATCTTAACATCCAATTTATCTAGATAAATAAATAGATACTTTTAAAAAAACATCTGAATCGTCCAAAATCTCACTAAAAAATATTAAGTTTCATATAATGCCGTTAAACCATGTAAATAATTATACAATAGATTCATTTTCATACATTTTAATATATTCATACTTTGATCTCTAGATTTATAAATTTTCTATCTTTACTTTAATATTTACATTGTAACCATTTTTCAACTTGTACCACATTACTTTAGAAGTTACAATTTCATTAAACCTAAAAAATTAACATTATAAGAGTGAGGGAAGTATAGATTTTATAGCTATACTATTATTATATAAATTTGTGTTATTTGAATCTGTTAAGGTAGAACCCTCAGTAAGAGGAGGGACACTATTTGTATCAGTTTCAATAACTTCATATCTTATGGATTTAAGATAAGGTAACACTTTTTGTTTCCAGATATGATAGTTATTTCCATCAATGATATAGATACCCTTACTATTAACTTATTTCTAAACATCCATGAAAATTTTTATTTTCTTCAAACTTCATAAGATATTTAATGAAGGAACCTTGAGCATGATGCCAATTAAAGGGAGAAATAAAGATTTGTGTGATCTATTAGAGGGGGAGGGCTTGAATTAGTGATATTTTATTTTTCATGTTTTATTACATTAGAAATAATGTTCTTCACTAGATAGAGAGAATCAACTCTGTTGAAAAAAATCAATCACACCCACAAGAACATAATTATTTTCAAGGTTCACCACCTAATAAGAGTGTATAGTTCTTAGCATGGTTTGGGAATAATACACGACCAAAAACCACTAGAAAATAATCCTTTTTGTGTTTTAAATCAAGCATGGAATATACATCACTCAAATTAAACTATATTCATTTTACAATGTGTGTTATCCTTACGTAGATAAAATCATATAACAATTATTTCTATAATAAAATAACTTTCACCAACTGAATTCAACATTTTGACGATGCTTCTTGATTTATCAACAATTTCCCTTTGTCAAGTAAGATATTATATTTCTTTTATTTCTTACACAATAGTGAAACAAACTTTTCATATTCTTCACATATTCAAAACATCTAACTTTCACAAAATCCAAAAACACTAATTCACATTAAATTTCCAAAAAAAATAATTGTTAGTGATAGTAACATTTTCTTTTTCATCTTAATTAAAAAATTTATAACACATCATAAATAATTTTCATTTAAAAAATAATGGGAATATTAGATTTGGTCATAAATATAAATTCTACATGAAACCACTTTTATAACGTATTGAAACTACATAAAAAATTGCTGGTAAACACATCTTCTTCAAACTATTTTAAACCTATACTTCCTCCATATTAAATCCATTTGAATAACCGACGAAGCATCAATACACACAAAATCTGAAACAAATCAATATGGTTAACATAATAATTCATATTTTTAGATTTTTGAATGAAGACCAGGATACACGAACAAATCCTATACGTCATGCATTTTGATGCATCAAATAAATTACGCGAAACATTAAACTATGTAGATTAGCTACGTGAATCTTTAAGTTACATGGTTCGACTATATGACTAATTTTTACATATAAATCATTCAGGTATGTATATTAGTATATGATAATCCTTCAACTATATGAATATTTTGGCTATGCGGATCAACTATATAAATTTTCATTGTGAATAATTTTGTGACATAATTATTATACATGAATCATTTGGCTATGTGGATTAATCTGCATGATCATACAACTACATAGATCATTCAAATACATTAAATTTTTTTATGTGATTCTCTAATTCTTCAAATAGTAACTAGACTTCCTGAAATTTATAATCCTCCTGATTATGCCTTATTCATTCTTTTAAAATTTATTTTATAAAACTTTACAAGAATCATGATAACTTTTATCATGATGTTTGGACTTTAAAATAACACTTCACCTTGCATCAGAAAATTTAACAAATCCTCAAGAAACACAAAAAGATTTATATATTGAAAAAAAAATACAAAAACACAAGCATTTTCACTTTTTGATCAAAATATTCTTCACAAAGTAAAACCTTGAAACGTCTTAGTCTCATAAACTTTTATATCTATTATTATACTACTTATCTATTTTTTATTGATTCCTATCATGTAGAATTTTTATTTTTATATAACATACTATGAGATACCATCTAGGATCCTTTTTCTATATCTAAAATTTATGGGAATATCTGTTATACATCAGAGTTGTATTTATTTTTTAGTAGTTTAAAACATGAGCCTTATGCATTTCACTTGATGGTATCGTCTCCCTATGATTATTTCTTCCCTTATCACCTGTTAGAATCCTCTGGTATATGTGGAGATTAAACTATGTTCATATAGAATCTGCTACTTAAAATCTTTCCGGTTGAGTGGGATGGATTTTTTAAACTTATTAGAATGATTAATACATATTAATTATTTAATTATTCATTTCCTAGAGGTATTAAATTAGGGATACTAACTATTGAGGCATACAATAATTGATATATCTAACTCATTTTGTTGAATTATAATATTCATTTTATAGGGTAATTTGAAATTAACTATAATAGGAGTAAATATTAACTTATAAATTTCATGATAAATAAATTAAAGATCATTTATTTCATATCTAATTTCCTAGATATGAATGATTTAAAATCCATCATTGAATCTTTTTTAGTCATGTAACCAATTTTTTATCCACATGAAAAAATATGATAAAATAATCATTACCTAATCATTTGAAACATGATAATTGATCTTAATGAAATATTTTTTATCCAATTATCACTATACACAAGTCAAATTTTATATTCCAACAACATGGTGTTGTATTGAAACTATATATTTTTTTTTCATCCTGAAAATATGTTTCTCTTTTTTATTCTTCCATGGTTACTTTTAGTTGAAGCATATAAATTAATTTATTAGGTTAATCATGTTGAAAATAAATTTTCACATATTGTTACTCAAAATGTAAACCATATAATCTCACATTGTTTTAAATTCTTATGTTGTTATCAGTTGAAACATAAGGAAAATAATTCCATTAAAATTCAATACATTCCTTTTGAGAATATACTTTAACCACTAATATCACAGGATATCTTTCCACCTTGTTAATACAATCAAGATTGATCTTAAATACCATTTTTTACCAATGTCATTCCTTCCTTGAGTTAACGAAAGATGATCTCATGTATTATTACTTTTTAAAAAATTATGTTCCTCATGAATTATTTTCATAATCTAGGATAAGTTATAAATTTGAGTAACCTCATTGGAATTTTATGGTTTACCACCCTTTGTTAACAAAAAATCGGAAATGCCTCTTTTAGTTATAGTCTATTTTTTATATTATTTGTCTCAATTATAATGTTTTACATTTAAGACATTTTTTAGATCCTGATTATCATTCTTTGGTAATTCTTCAATGACATTTTATTCTTTATCTGTATTATTTCTAAATTAAATTATAATATCTTATATTTTTTATTTCACTATCATTTCTTATCCCTTTATCCACTTATTTATTTCCTCAATGATAAAATTTATATTTATGACCATGATGTGGGTATTAGGATCCTAAAAATAATACCCTTTTATAAAATTAACATACCCAAAGAAGGTACACTTTCTAGACTTTGAGTCTAACTTTCATCATTCCTAGTAATAATATACTGAACTTCTCTCTCTCTCTCTCTCTATATATATATATGATATAGTCAGTTGATATACCATTACCACACTAAATTTAAGAATTTAGTTTAATAGTAATTAATTGAGATTTATTAATCACAAAACACAAGGTCTTCACTATTTTTTCTCAAATATCATATAAAATTCCATGATTATAATCATTTATATCGTGTTATCTAATTGGGTTATGTTTATCTACTATGAAAACCTATTTTTAAAGAATTATATGTCACTACGTAACTATAATTTTATGTATTTATTTTAATAAAATGCATCTAAACCATTTATTATATATATTATATTCTATTTTTACCCCAGAAAACTTTTAATTCTTTCCATGTTCAAGTTATTCCCATGATTTAAATGATTTTAAGGATTTAAATACATTCTATTTTATTCTACTTTGATACACCTAAAATATTATATAATAATCATGCAATATATATATATAATACCTTATAAATAAAAAATATATGACCGGAACATTCCAAACATTAGAATAAATCAAGTATATAATCTCATTATTTCTTATTATTAAACTATCAGAATTCAATACGTGTTAATTAATCAGAACAAAATTCTCATAAAATTATAAAGATAACTTTCTACGTTTATGAGATAACCACTTATAGGTGATAATTTTTAACCCTAATTATAACAAGTCAATAAGATTTTTATGTAGTAATATTATCTAATAATCTATAGATATTATTGATTTTATAACCAAATATCCCTGCTTATAATTTTATCTAGCAAAAAAAAAACAAATTATTTGAAATATACTATTAATTCATCACCATAAGTTTATTTTTTGGAAGTATTTATAAATCCTTTTTCAATATTAACATTTCAAATGACATCATAAAAAATTTCCAAGGAAAATAGATTCTTATTCAATACGATCTTATACTAAACTCTTTAAATAGTTTACATTAGAAAATAATATATATTCAATTTTATGGAAATATAATTATAAATATTTAAAGAATGTTTTTTCATATATACTCAAGTCCTCCATGAATTGGATTATATTAATAAAAACAATAAACCCCATTCTTTATTAAATAATGGAATAATTTATAATTATATAATTACTTTTTTTTATAATTTGTTTTATAATTAGTTTCATCTTGAAAAGAAATTTTTTATTCTCTTCTTAGAGATTAGTTTGTTTTTTATTAAAAATTATGAAACACATGTTATTAATTATCTTGTGAATAAAGTAATATTTTAATAAAATCATAAAATGTTCTATGAAATGTTGATTTTATTTATGAAAGAATAATATATTTTGTGAATAAGTGATATATTTTATAAAAGTGTAAAATATTCGTTAAAGGGATAAAATTTTATTTAAATTAATGAAATTTTCCATGGTTGATTAATATATTTTTACACCATATATTATTTCTTATTGATTAATTTTATCTTAGTGTTAATAATATTATTTTCAATGCATTTAAAATTTTTGTACTTGATTGTTTATATTCTATGTTACCCTAAAAAATTTGATGGGAATTTTGATTATGTTATTTACATCATATTCATGTTATGTGCATGTAATAATTTCTAAGATAAAGTTTTATGCTTTATAATTAATATTTATCACTATTTTATCATGTTTTATACTTGAATTCAAATGTATTATGATTTCTTTAAAATGTTATGTCAAAAAATAGATCATGTTATGTGTAATATTAAATGTTTCATGTAGTATATTTTATGAAATATTTATGTTATGTGTAAATAATTCATAACCTTTGTATTCTCCAAACTATTTTCTTGTTCTTTGAAAAAATCAACTTTCAGGTTAAGTGTGAACCAAGTACAACATAAAACATTTTAAACCAATACCAGATTAAGGAAAACCAAAACAACCCCATAATCAAATATTTCACAAGAAATGTAATTTATAATCTAGTCTTGTCTAGGCCAAATCAATAACAAGCCCATACCAACACCACAACAGGTTGTAGAGTCAGTCCAGTGAGTTATCACCTCTCGCATGCCTGATATGCCTTGATCACGACACCTATGTCACTACCTACTCAGACCACCTATGTATTGAATATATTAATTTACATATTTTTAAAATATATTGGGATGAGTTTTATAATATGTAGTGTAACACCATAATATTTTAAATAACACTATGCTTGATAGCGTATACAACACACAACAATTAGTTTAAGCGAATTTCCATATACAATTAAAATATTATTATTTAAACATGACCATTATAACATATCCCTTAAATTTTGTGGTATGAAAAAGAAAAAACAAATTCTAAAAATTATGTTTAGAGGATAAATAAAATATATTGTTAAATAAGTAATTAATTCTTGGCAAAGTCTTTATAGGATTCGAACATATTTTTTTAAAAAAAATATTTTTATTACTTTTAGTGAAAAAATAATATTTTTTTTGAAATTTTAAATAATGAATTTAAAAAATAACTTCAGTTTTTTGATCATCATTTCAAAATTATCTTAGGATTAATTCTTTGTATTTTTCTAAAAAGTTTAATTTTATTATAAATAGTGAAAAAATACTTGTTTTATTGAAAACTGCCTTTTCATTTAAATAATTTACAACTATATATATATATAATGTTTTAAA
Organism: Viscum album; assembly: GCA_963277665.1. Lineage (NCBI taxonomy): Eukaryota > Viridiplantae > Streptophyta > Magnoliopsida > Santalales > Viscaceae > Viscum > Viscum album. Next base: position 1,822,410,871 of record OY728132.1, read on the forward strand.
AGTAAAATTAATAAAATTATGATATTATTAATAAAATTTATGTTATTGGAATCAATTTAATGTTGAATTTTTATATAAAATATTCTTATACATATAAAAACATTTTCTTTGAAAAACCATTTTTATCATGTTTACAAGTTTAATTTTAAATTAAATTCTTCAACTTATATGAATTGAATTTGGAAAAATGAAATAAATATTTGGAATAATAATAATTAAAATTATATAATACATATAAATTATTTTTTGGTCATAATTAATAGTAAAAATAGTAAAAAAAATTAATGTGGTTAAAGTTAAAATAGGTTTATTAGGTATTAAACTAAATGGATAAATGTTAAGATGACCAAAAAAATATTTCAAATCATATTCTATATCCATATATAGGCCCTATACCATATAAGGTTTGGTTATGATCAATTTTTTTATCCTTTGTTCTTATAAAAAATGTGATTATAATTTATACTTTTAAAAAATTCCAAGTGTGTCATCACCCCAATTATAAAATGGAAAAATATATCCTATCTTATTTACACCCAAAAAGCCTTGTGTTTCAAGAAATACCCTAAAAAATACCTTCCTTAATTCACTCACCACATCGTAGAGTTATTTTTTGATAAAAAATATAATCTATGAAAGATTAATATATAATACTAAAGAGGTGGTCTGAAGAAGAGGAATCATTCTTTACCAAGCATCTTTGTTTTATATATTCCTTCACATCTTTAAAATATTTATAAATCATGATGATATAATAAAATGAATATCTCAAATATAATAATATGTTATTATTTTAATATACAAACTTAAATCTATAGACTCTTCTATTGTATGGAAAATGAAACCATCGTTCATATGTACGGTGGACTACCGCCACATGAACCAATGCAATTCATTTTCCATAATCATCACCCAAAAAATTTTATGATGATATATTTAATATTTATATATGATATTCATGAAATATTAATCATCCTATAAAATTAATATAACATATAATTTCTTACATTACCATCCATGGAAGAATAATAACGTCATTCGTGTGTACAGTATACTACCGCCTCACGAAACGATGCGATTCATTTTTTATTATCATGTCACATGGATGTAATATTTAAGTGTATTTAAAGAAATAATAATATATTAGTAATGAAATTATAATTTAGGAAATATAAAATAAAACTTATATTATTTCCAATGTCATTTTGAAAAATGGAAACATTACACATGCGTACATACTGCATGTTGTCTCCGTTATTATAACTTAATTCATTTTACATAACCTCAATTCATGGTTATTTTTAAAATAATAATTTATTTATAAAAATAATAATCATGTAATTTTTATTATGAATATTATGGAACAATGACATTTTTTATCAAGGTTAACACACTGATTCAATTTTAAAATTACGAACCGTGTATCCTCAAAACACCTAACCTAGACATAACTGATTATGTAATTAAATAAATCATTAAAATAAATTAAGTAAATGGTTTAATTATAAGGGATTAACCCTGTATAATTTTACTATTGAAAAAAATTAATATAGGTTTATTATACAGGATATAAAAGACATGCACGACAAAGTATAGACTTGAGGTAAAAAGTCTTATCTCAAAAATTACTTGTTTCAGACACATGTACTTTTATGCATCTAATTTCATATAATGGTGTATGTAATTAACATTTACATATTATATAATGAAAATTGAATAATTAATGAATTTTAAGTTATAATTAATTTTCTTCTTTCATAGGAGTTATGATTCAAAAATTACCAAAACAAAAAGGGTTTATGTTTCAATATCATTTTAATTAGGATTTTTTGTGCATGAATTTACACTGAAAGAAATTATTTGATCATTTTCTTATAAAAACATTTTATTTTATTATACTATGTCTAGTTAATAAAGTTTCATGTAATTGTAACATTTTATTCTATTTTTACTTAAATTTTTTATAAAATTTTCTTAAGGAAAACTGACTTCATTTCCTTCTTCAATCAAAATCATGTTACTTTCATATCCACATTTTATAAAAATATTTTTAATAATATTTTTAATATTCTAAAAATTATTTATTAAAGTAATTTTTACACAAGTTTTAATTTTTATAAAATGTTTTGAAAAGAATATTCTTATTGTATGTTGAATGAGGTACTTTTCAACCTTTTTAAAATAGTGTGAAGGGATGATTTTTTGAACTTATAAAATATGTATAGAATTACCCACCATCATGACCACTAAATTATTTAAATAAAAATTTATAATTTTACATGGTTATTTTTTTAAGGAAAAGTTTTGAATAATATTTTAAAATTTTCATATTTTGAAGAAGTTATTTCAAAGAGAAAAGGGTATTTTACTTAAGAAAAATATCATGTGATATTTTTAAGACATTTTCATAAATGAATAAAAACACAGATGAAATGGATTGCCTATAAATTATGTATATATTTATATAACATATATAACTTTATTATCATCCCATAATTTTATGAGGTAATACATTATTTTTTTATCTCTCAAATTCCTTCATTACAAAATTTCCTTTGATTATGATATGAGACATGATTATCAAACCCATTTATTTCCATCAGTGATTTTTTTGTTTATGACTTATGATTTATTTCCTTTTCATGGCACACATAATCATGAATATGTTATTTTAGGTGATCCTAAATAGTAATAAAATGCATTGGTAAAAGTTTTAGTCCCATGAGGTGTCATTTATGGAATTAGGGAGTAAATATAATCCATAAGGGGAGTTTATCAAACTTATGATATTGTGTATCCAGTTAGACTAAAATCATGTTTATGTATTGTTATATTTTGCAACCAAATTTCGTATGAATACAAGATCTTATAATACCATACACTTTATATTATGTTCCCATGTTATTACTATTGAGACTTCTCTTTTATGATATCATGTTATACTTTTTACTCATAAGTTTTGCTACCTTATCATGTTTTTACCTTACCAGACTTCTTAGCTCACCCCATTTATCTATATATTATCTAGAGTATCCCATGTATTTTATGAGCTGGAAATGATTTAGGAGATCATTATAGAGAATAAAATAAATAATATTTTTTTTATTCCAACTTTTATGTATTAGGAAACTATTTTCAAAATATACTATGATTTAGGATTTTTAGGTTGTAATTAATAGATGTTTATATTAAACATCTTGTAATATTATGTGAAAAAGTATTGGGTTGCTATATTCACTATTATAGAAAGGTATAGTTTTCAGTGGGATTAAGACTAGAATAAATTATTTAAGACACTAATTATAAGTATATGGACTTAACTAAGTATCTAAAAATATTCTAGAATTTTGGTAATTTGTACAAATAGTGAGTTTCAAGAAATTACATCCCGATCTAGATACTACAAGTGGATGTGGATTTGACATAGTTGTGCCAAGGGGTTATAACTCTAAAAAGGGTGTATTGATCTGGACTAGATTTTCACATGGTTTGTGACAACATGCCTTGTAGCATGATATTTGTTTTTCATTTATACATTTTAGAGTGTTTTAATGTATTTATTTGTGTATTTAATTGAATAATCTAGCAAATTTTAGAACGATTTGATTTGTTTTATATTTTACAGTTGGAAAAAACATATTTATGGAAAAGGAATGGAAATAATATATTTTACAAGTGTGACACTATATTGTTGATAAAGAAGTAGAGCTAGAAAACTGAATTTGGATAGTTTCACATCATGTAAGGAAATTACACATTATTAGTTTTTGAGGGAAGTTTTTTCATTGGAAAATCCGTAGAACCATTACAAGCTATGAAGACCACAAAATACATGACATGTATGTAAATTAAATTTCATAAATTCATCCAAGATAGATTTATGCTAAAATTTATGGATACCTTAAAAACAATAAAAAATGAGATATTACGCAACATGTAAGTACATTACACATCGTGATGATGACAGGATGCAAGAAAAATTAATGCAGACACAACCATGGTTTGACTGGATTCTATTATAAATTTACCCCTTATCCACACATCCAAGGGAGTCTGGGACCAAAGGGAGTTGGGGCGATGCCAACAGAGCATTACACGCATGGAATGACACAGTAGAGCCCTAATTCTCCACCGTTCTTCATAGATGTTCTTCTTTGGTTACTCATGCTACTCGTTCTCATTATGTATCGTATGAGAGATTATTTTCTTTAGTTTCAGGTGATGTGATTGTATGTGGGTGTGCTTTTAGGGATTATTTTTATTTATTATTCATGTTTTGGATTGTTGAAACTCATTCTATCAATTATAATTCATTCTTCTTTTGAAATTTAATTACCATTTGTTGCACTCTAAAGAATATTATTATTTTATATCAATAAATTTGCCTATTTTATGTGTGAAAATTATGAAATATGGGTTATTTATATTTAAATATGGTTTTAGGTCACCTAGTTTTTCATTTTTCACCTAGTATATGATCATTCCAAAGTTTCAATCATAGGATTAGGGTAGGATACCCAGACCAAGAATTCCTACTAACCCAATTCCAACTCCAAACCTCAATAAACCCATATCAATTTAATCCCTAGCATAAGAATTTGAAAATCACTAAACCTAACATTTCTCCAATTTTTATATTCAACACAATCAATATTTCTGTTTTTCTCTTTCTTTCAAAAAAACAAATATTTTTAATTTTACTTTCCTTAACTAATTTTGAATATATGATCCATCCATGTGGGTATGACACTCAGACCTTCTAGATAATAATTTTTTAGTTAGGTTATATGGGTTTTATAAGTAATTAAATTATTTTAGCCCCATAGGATTTAACAACGCCCTGTGGGCTATCAAAATTTTGGCACCATTTCTAGGGATGGTTACCGGTATGTTTAAGTTAATTAGGAATCTTGATAATTGTTTATATTTTAATTCATTATTTTATACTCGGTCTTTCCATGTCATTTTTTTAAGGTACCCATCCATTGCATGAAAAATCCACTCAAGGGAATAAAAAATGAATATTTCACATTCAACCTAGATTTAGAGAAGACCTTACACCATCAAATAAAGGAAAAGGTGGAAGTAAAGAATGAAAAGGAATATGTGGTAGGTACGGGCCAATTTGAAGGAGCAGAGCATGAGCTGGGCCAAAGATCAGGACCACACGTCCTAAGAAGAAATCCGTGGGGACAATCACTAATTAACTATGGAAGACCCTAAAACATGAGAGTAAATCCAAGCATATTGATACCCCCCATCACTACTCAACAATTTGAGATTAATCCGTTGGTCATCCAAATGATTACACATTCATTGAAATTTGCTGGGATACCACATGAAGAACCAAACTAACCCCTTGAATGTTTCTTAGAAATTTTTGACATTTTAAAATTTTAGAATGTCAAAAATGATTCTGTAAGACTGTGCCTTTTCAGATTCTCATTAAAGGACAGAACATGGGAGTGCATCCAAAGTCTGCCTCCATATTCAATCACCACATGGGAGGATCTGGTAAGAATGTTTTTAACATGGTTTTTACTACCCTTAAAATCAATGGATATGTGGGTAAGTGTTTTAAATTTTTATAAATTTAATTAAGAGTCATTATATATTTCATGGGTTATATTTAAAGGTCTAATAAGGTGATCCTCATCATGGAATTAAAATTTGGATATTAATTCAAACATTCAATAAAGGATTATCATAAGGAAATAATTCCATTTTTGATGATACTATATGAGGTTTACTTATGAGAAAGTCACCAGAGAAGAGCTATGAGTTGTTGGAAGAGATGACTAATAATAGTTTTCAATGGAATCTAGATAAAGGGAGAGCACAAGGAGTGCACATAGTGGACAACAGCTGGGTCACCCCCAAATGAATTTAATGTCAAAGAAATTGGATGTGATGATGGAAAACCAAAATCACCAAGGTATGTATTGTGAAGATGTTAATAATATTGATTATATTCATCAAAATTATGCACAGGGGCGGAGACCACAATAGAATCCACAAATAGAACAGCAGAATATGAATCAAGACCCAGGATTTTAGCCAAGGAAACAAGGGTTTCAACCTCAACACCAGGGTCCCACATTGACATGTGAATTGCATTCATTGGAGGAGACCCTTGAATCTTTTATGACCACAAAAGGATATGCACTTAAAGGGTTGATAGTGCTTTCAAGGGATCAAAGTATTCTGATTAGAGAATTGATAAATGACTCACAAAACCAACAAGTTGTAATGCAGAACTTAGAAGGTCAAGTTAGTTAGATTTCTAAGAAATATAGAGAAATACAAAGATGAGTAGTTCCAGGATTTCCAAAATAGAACCCCCACACATATGTTAGATCCATTTTGCTTAGAAGTGGAAAGAAGAAACAAGGTAGTGTAATAGAATTTCCATAAATAATAGAGAACTAGTTGAATCAAGTAAATAAAAGAACATAGAAGCTAAGTAAAATAATGAAGAAGAAGCAACACCACCATACTGGCCATCAATAAGATTTATAGACCGGCTCAAGAAGGTGAAGATTGAGGAAATGGAAAAAAAGTTTTTTGAGATTCTTAAGAAGATAAAAATCAACATCCCATTTTCTGAGACAATTAAAAACATTCATATCTACATAAAGTTCATGAAGGAGTCGGTGATGAACAATATGGATATTGAAGAATTAGCTACCATTTCACTAACAGGATAAAGTTCAAAAATTCTTTCAAGAATCTTACCAAAGAATCAGAGATATTCGAGTAGTTTTTCCTATCCAATTACTATTGGTACTAATTAGTTTGGTAGTGCTTTATGTGATTTAGGTTACATTTTAAATATCAAGTCATATGAAATATTCAATATCATGGGATTGAGAGAGATAAAACCAAATCAAGTTATGATTCAACTAGCTGATGCAAAAGTGAGATGTCCTTGGTAACTACTTGAAGATTTCATTGTTAAAGTGGACAAGTTCTATTTTATGGTGGATTTTTTAGTAATGGACATGGATAAAGAAAAGCTCCCAATAATATTAGTAAGACCATTACTTGCTATGGGAATGACACTTCTGATGTTCAAAATGGGGATCTGAGTTTGAGAGTTGGAGTATTATAATTGAAGTTCAATTTTCACCAGGTGATGAAGAAGTCAGAAGAAACAATTGATGAATTCCCATAAGATAACCTATTAAAATAAGGGGACACTGTTATCCAGGGAAGAAGATATGAAGTAGCTATTGTAGAATGTAAAGATGAAATTATGAACAAGTTGAAGAATGTAAATAAAGTTATATAAAAAGATAAATATTATGAAGGAAATTTAATTAAAGAAGAATTAAAATAAGGAGAAAAAGTTTGTACAATTAGTGAACTACCTTTTTATTTACTATAATTTTATTTTCCAAGAAGGGCCAAGAACTTCTGGATTTGGCACATGGATATTGAAAAAGTATTCACCAATTGGAGAGTGAAATTAGTTTCAGAAAAAGTGAGGACCCATAAATACTGAGGAATTAAAGATTCAACATTTTTTAGATCCATATTATTTAACCTTTTTCTTACCATCAACCACCTTGATCTAAGGGAGGTATAGTCTATCCAACAATGGTAAACAAAAGTTATTTTAGGAGGAAACCCAAGTTTTTAGTATTTTCGGTATTTATTTTGTGTTTTTATGACAAATAACTCATCCCTAAATATTTTTAAATCTTATTTTTATGGCCTATTCAGTCACTTATTCATTTTTTTTGTTGGATCATCAATTCTGGTGAAAAGAAAAGGTAAGTAGCATGAGAAGAAGCTTCATAGAAATTACACGTCATTAAAATGTATAAGAAGAGCCTGTACAACCTAAGTTTTAAGAATAAATTGAATGGGGAGTAAGCGTTTCAATTTAATATTTTTCAATTTTTTTCTTGACATTGAAATTGTTTAGAGTTTAGTTTTAATTTCATATCGTGTTCCTACATTTGATTCATTTCTTAATCAACTGAACTATGAGATAAAAACTGCCTTGGATAATTACCATTACATGAATTAAATTTCTTTTTTAATAAGTTTGAATGATAAAAATGGGAAACATAATGAGTAGAGATAATCATGTGGATTAGGATTAAAAAAAATTGTTATTTGAGGATCATGTTGATCATTATAAATGATTTGTTTTGAGATTTGTCCTTACTTTGAATTTATGAAATTTTTATTAATTGATTTAATTATTTGTATGAATTTCCATGAGTAGTTGTACCAACCATTAATCTCATTCCCGAAACATCTATTGAGCTAGTATTTCCCATTATTTATTTCATATATTTCTTGAGAAACTAGATCTAGTTTTCTTTTAGATCTTACTTTATAACATATCAAAGCCATGACTAAACAAAATCACTTTAAAATGATTGATGCATTATTTTTTGTCACCCCTTATCCATGGAACCACCTTACATTAACCCTTTTTAAGACCTTAGAATCCATGAAAAAAAAAATTAGGAAATTTTCCATGTAACAAGCCTATTTCATTCATTCCTACCTTCCTCTAAATTTTTTGTATGATTTTTAAAATAATATGTGTTTGGGAGGAACTTCATTAGGTGTACCGAGATATACATCATTATGGTTATTTTTAGGGTGATTTTTCATTATGATATGGGGTATGCAATTTATATTTTATTATATTTTATTATTCACCTCTCTTTTTAAAAATAATTGAAAAATGGGTTGTTCTTTGGGAATATAAAAATCACCATTTTCTAGACCAATGATATTTTGATCGTTGGTGGTTGGGTGTTGGATGTGATATTTTTCTCAAGAATAACATTAAAAAAAGAAGCAAGAGAGGCTGATTCTAACTTTGTTCTTATATTTACCATGAGTCTACATTTATATTTTTAGGGGAAAGAGAGAAATCCCATATTTAAATGCAAATTTTAATTAAGCTTATTTTTTGATATCATGAAAAGTGATTTAGAGTCAAACCACCTTTTTGAGATTTACTTTTTACAAAATTTACCTACCTACCCTGAATCCTCATAGTCATTTGATAATTAATGGTGAATCCACCATGATTAATTGTGGTCTCAGTCTTTACATTGTGGATATGCTAGATGCTTTGGAAGTCTATTGAAATGTACATGTTTTTGAGGTTTGTACAAAATTTTATTTACATTATTACCCTGATAATGAGTGGAAAAAATAATACGAGGTAAATTAAAAGTGGCATGGATATTAATAATGGATTGAAATATGAAAATGAATGATTCAAAAATACATGTTATTTCAAAATGATAAAAGTAAAATACATGTTTGATTTTCCTTCTTGAAAAAATGAGGCATTGAAAAAAACTTTATGTGTGATACTTGAAAATTTAATTTCCATTTGATCAATATATTTTATTGAAATTGAATTTAAATCGTGTTAATGTGAATGTAGTTTTTATTATTTTGATATTACATCCTTGAAGAAAAGTATGAATTCAAGTGTGGGAGTATTTGAAAAGTATATTTCAAGTATACATTTTTTAATGTTTTAATGTAATGATTTGTGTATTTAATTGAACAGTCTTTCCAATTTTGGAACAATTTTATTTGATTTATGTTTTATGGAACTAAAAAGTAGATTTATGGAAAAGGAATGAAAATAGGATAACATACAAGATAAAAGATAGTTCGAAAATTGATCTTCACTTATGGCACAACACTAGGACCAAAGGGAGTTGGAGTGAATCCAATGGAGAACTGCACGCACAAAGTGACACCACATATCCCTAATTGTCCACTATACTTCACTTCTATTCTTCTTTGGTTACCCATTATACTCATTCTTATCATGCCTAGCTTGAGTGATTATTTTCTTTGGTTTTGGGTGATGTTATTGTCGAGGGGTGTGTTGCGTGTGATTTTTTTATTATTCATGTTTTGAATTGTTGCAACTCATTCTATCAATTGAAATTAATTCTCCTTTTGAAATTTTATGACCACTACTTGTGTTCTGAAGAATATTATAATTTTTATCAATTAATTTTCATATTTTTTGTATGAGAATTTTGAAATCTAGGTACGTTATGTTCAAATGTGGTTTTGGGTCACCTAGTTCTGTGTTTAAAACTAGTAGATGATCATTCCAAAGGTGTAATAGGAGGATTAGGCCATGATACCTAGACCAAGGATTCCTGATGACCCAATTTGGACACAAAACCTGAATAAACCCAAATCATTTTATTCCCTAGGAAAAAAACCTAAAAATAACTACACCTGTCTTGTCTCTTATATTGATATTCAACCTAATAAATCTTGGTATTTGTTTCTTCCTTTCAAAACAAATTAGAAAACTTTAATGTTAGTTTACTTATTTAATTCAAAACATAAGATCCATCCATATGGGTTCGACAATTTGAATTTATAGATAGTAAAATTTTAGTTAGGTTTTCTATGTTTGATAAATAATTAAATTTATGTAGTCCTATAGGAATTAACAATGCCCTGTGAGCTATCATTGCACACTTGGTTTTACACTATCGAGAGATATGGTTTAGAAATTTACTAAACGCTTAATGAACCATTATTAAAGACTTGAAATAATTGTTAGGTTAGACAACCTAATTGGAAACATTACTGTGGATAACTTATACAGAAACCTAGATACTCATAAGTGAGGATATACTTATCATTTATGAGTAATTTTATATAGGATAATATGTTTCCACTTTTTTATATTAATTTAGTCTCATCTTATTTCTTTTATTCTTTTTTATTTAAGGATGGGAAATATGTGAAATCTTTCCAACAATCAATGTGATGATAAATATAATAATTTCCCTAATGAGATGCCTTACCTAATGGGAATGGAAGTTAGAAATATTTTCATCATGATGAATTAGAAATATCGAATTATAAATAAGAACTAGAAGATATTTGAATTCACAAACAATAAAATAAGATAAGAATGGAGTTTCATGGATGTTCACGTTTTAAAGGTGATAAATAAAAGAATATTCAGACTCCTACATTTCAAAAATTATGGAATAAGAACTATAGAAAAAGCCTTAAAGGAATTGAAAGATTCGTTATGTATGGAAAAGGAGGGAAATATAAACTAATTTCAGAAGAAAAATAATGAGACCAGTTAATAAGGCACAGAGAAATAAAGTTCAACCTAAGGAACCAATAATAGTTTAATGTAGTAGATATGGGGAACTTGGTCATTATCTGAGTGAATATCCTAACCCAATGATTAATTCCTAAGGGCGTATGTTATGAAAATCATTTAAGTGGAATAATTATAGTATTTATGTGTTTTAACTCATGAATCATGTTGTTGAAGTGTTTTTATCAATGGTATTATGGTTATAAGAATCATAAAACATCTAAGGATTGTTTGAAATTAGTATTTATTTAAGGGTTTTCAAGAATATGTTTAATAGAACTAGAGAACTAGAAAGGATATTTAATGTAAAAGTGACATTTTATAAAAAAACACAGTATTGAGGAAAATATAATATTTAATATGTGCTTGATGTAGTGGTAATTATAGTCAATTAAAATTATTTGATTTTGTGGAAAAGAGAAAGGTTGATAGAAAACATTATAGGTTAAAAAAAGAGATTTCATGACTATTAATATTTTTTTAATATGTTCATCATATTCTTGAGAACATTATAATATTATTGAGAATTAATAATATGATTATCAAACTTTTTTTCCATAGATTTTGAAAAATTACAACCCACAAACCATGGAACAACCTATCACATTTGGTAAGGCCACATGGATTGAACCCACAGTGGAAGGGAGATAATTGTGTAATTTGTATCACTGGCCTACATGATGTACTAGTTGGTAGGAAATTATTTTTTACTTCAACAATTTTATGGATATATATTATTTTTATTTTGGGAAATATATTTTAGGGTTAAATATTTTTGATTTTTTATTGTTTTGATGTTATTAATGATTTTTAGAGATATTTTATTAGATTGATGTATATGTAGCCTTTAGGTATAACATGTGTTTTAATAAGATATATTATTTTGTAAGTACATAATTAAATCCTTGAATGTTGAGGCTATATGGGATGTAGGGTTATTTGGTTATTGAATGATGTAATTTAGACTTTGGATTTGGAGATCAATATGAAGGCGTATTCATTTTGGGAATTATTTTACCTTTTTATAACATTTTTTGGTTTTGGTTAATGTATAAAAAAATAGGAATATGTTGATAATTTTTTTGAATCATATGATCTATTAAAAGTTAATTTTATCTCTTTAGGAATAAAAAATCTTATTGAATACTCATAGTTTGAATTAGTGGATGAGATTTTAGTAAAACATGGTTAAAGGAGTAAATTATGCTTTTTAAGTAAGGATATATCCCTATGTTCTAAATCTATATGGTAAAATTATCTCTTAACTTTAGGAAATGGATCTTGAAATAAAAGTGTTATTCATTTTTGATAAATCAATGGTATATTCTCTTTTAAAAAAATATATAACGTAATCTACTAAATGGATCTTCTTTACAAATCCATATTTTCACTTCTAAATAATGTTCTACTTACAAGTAAACCTATTTTTTTATTTAAGATGATAATTTTAATTCCCTTTGCCTCTTTTTAAGAGGACGTTTTATTAACCCTTTTTATGATGTGGGTCTTCGACAAAAGAATTTTCCAATGTCAAACCCTTGATTACTAAGCACAAGTTAAAATTTTCAGGACAAAATTTATTTAAGGGGGTAGAATGTAACACCCTAGTATTTTAAAATAACTCTATGTTTGATAGTGTATACAAAACACAACATTGAGTTTAAACAAAACATAATATATTATTAAAATATTATTATACAAATGTGACTGTTATAACCGTTCCATTAAATTTTATGGCATGAATAGTTATAACCACATTTTTAAAATTTATTATTAATGATAAAGAAAATATATTGATAAATAAGTACTTTATTTTTGGTAATGTTTTTACAGGATTAGAAAATCCGTTTTCTAAAAAAATGATTTTAACTCTTTTTTGTGAAAAAATAATAAATTTAATTATTAAAACTTTTAGAGAATTTATTTGAAAAAGGAAAATAATTTTTTTAATCATCAAAATTATCTTAGGATTATTGTTTAATTTTTTTTTAAAAAGTTTATTTTTTTAATAAATAACATAAAAATACTATTTTTTATTGAAAACAACCATTTTATTGAAATCATTTACACCATTATATTTTGTTTCATAATTGTTTTAAAGTAAAAAATAGTTTAATTATTTTATTAATAATCTACGTTAGTTCATTAAAACTTTTTTATGTTTAATTTTGATATAAAAACATTTTATACTTATAAAAAAAATTCTTTGGAAAACCATTTTTCATCATGTATTAAGGTTTAATTTTAAATGAAATTCTACCACTTATGTGAATTGAATTTGAAAAAATGGATTAAATATTTTAAATCAGAATAATAAATTTTATATAAAAATTTCACTTATTTTTTTCATAATGAATAGTAAATATAGCCAACATCATTTAATGTAGTTAAGGTTACAACAGGCTTAATTTGTGGTTAAAATAAATGTATTGAAATTAAAATAACATAAACTTTTTTTCCAAATCATATTTTTATGGAAATATTTTGACCTTATATCATCTAATATTTTATTATGATCCATTTTTAGCCTTGTGTAATGTTAAAAATGTGGGTATAATTTATTCTTTTTAGAAATTCCAAGCATGTCCTCCCCCCACATATAATAGGGAACCCCTATCCTCTACAATTTAAACATAAAAATCCGTATGGTTCAGAAAAAACCAAACTAAATACCTTCCTTACTTTCCTCTTACATCATAGAGTCCTTTTTATCATAAATCCAATCAAGGGTGGATTTAGTCATAATCCAAAAGAGGTTGTCTAAAGAAGAGGTATTGTCCTTAACAGAGAATATTTGTTTTATTTCTTCTTACACCTCATTAAAATTATACTAAACCATTCTAATATTATATAAAAAATATCTAAAACATACTAATATGTTATTATGTTAATGTAATAAGTTCAATCTATATCATCTTCCATCAAATGGGAAAAAAACCACCATTCATGTATATGGTGGACTACCGCCTCTTGAACTGATGTAATTCATTTTTTGTCATTGTATCTCATGGATGTTTATAATTATGGATTTAATAATTATATATATGATATTCATGAAATACTAATATTTTTTTAAAATTAATATATCATACACTTTCTTACATTATTGTTTATGTAAGAATGATAATGTTATTCGTGTGTATAATAGACTACCACCTCATAAAGTGATGCGATTAGTTTTTTATTACCACATCACATGAATGATATATCCAAATGTATTCAAAGAATCAATATGATATTCATGATATAATTTTTATTATAGAAATATAAAATAACACTTACCTTCTATAACATCCCATTTTTTCATGTTCGTCTATCTCTTAGTTCTTCATTAATCTTTTCTATCCATTACATATTCACTGTGAAAATCTATCATTTGAATAAAAGTAGTCTCCAGTTTTAAGTAAAATTAAGAAAGACTAGAGAGTCTACAAAATTATATATTTTTCTGAAAAATTGACCTAATTTTTTTGGATCTATACTTTTTTGAATTAATAGAGTATGGGTATATATGGTTTAAGTGTTTCACAGGTTCTTGTAGAGTTGAAAAACTTTAAAAATTATTTGGATTGTTTAAAAGGAAAGTGGGATGAAAAATCAATTGAAGAAAATTTAAACACCACGTAAAGGGATTAAATATAGTGTAATTGTTTAATGGTGTTAATAAAATAATTCCCAGGAGATAATTTTTTCATCGTATTCCATTAAAAACTTTTACATGTTGTGTAATCACATTACTTTCCATTTAAATTATTGATCTATTATTTTAAACATGATGTTCAGCTAAATTCTGATTTTTTAGGCTGAATCTCTTATCCACTCGATCCTAGGGAAGTCTCTTGGGGATTTTGGGGTTCTAAATTCATTTCTAGATTCCCTGGTTGTGCAAGACATCCCTGGAAAGTATTTTTGGTTAGGTTTCTCCATTTAATTCACTCTTCTCTAACCAAAGTGGTGAAATCCCTTGAATTATTGTGTTTTTGGTTTTTATGTTGATCATTTTTTATGTAAGAACCTCTTTGAAATCATCTTCACTTTCTTCCTCATGGGATTTTACTATTAGAAGTGTTCTAGGATCATTAGTTAAAGGCTGGGGGAGTCTAAATCTTAACCTTATGCTTTAATAATTTCTATTTTTATGAAATATTGTGACTGCGACACCATTGACTTTGGCCAAATTAATTAAATAAACAAATGTAATTATTACTTGAAGTACTTTTTCTTTCAAATGGATTTTTCACTAGATAATGGCTATCCATTTGGTGAGGGAACTATGATTATAATATTATTCAGAAACAACATAATGTATCTTTAGTATGACATGTGACCTTGGGTGATTTCTTATTATAGAATCCCTAATTTTTGGTTTATTTTTTATTGATATATTTTTAACAAATTTTTAATTAGATTACAAGTTGAATATGAAGGAATAATGGAAATTCTCATAATTTTCCTTTGATAATAGTGATATCATATAGTGATACCCATGTCTAATGCTTATATATCGGGCTCAGCCTTATAACATGCACAATTATATGATGTAATGCTTAAATTGAGTGGGATTGACCCAATACCATGCTGTAATTCTTATGGAGAATATGATATTCCCAATCCCATGCTGTAAAACTTATAGGGCTTTGTCCCATATATTGTAATGCATATAAGTATTTGACTTGGATTGATTATTGTGACTTTATCATGGTTATATGATTTTTTATGGCATGGTCATAAGACATGCTTAAAGATATTATGGCATAGAACCAAATTAGGTTATTTAACTTGGTTATATGGTTGTAGTTTCCATGTTCATAAGACATACTAATAGAAATTCCAACACAGAGCTAAAGAAGGCTATTTTTGTATTCTATAAATTATTAAATTAATTAATACACTAAGTTATTGATTTATTTCATACACTTCTTATCAGATTGGTTTTGTCTATACATGGTGGTGTCAACCTACTGAGTTATTCCGACACCCTATTGGGGCCTCTGTTTGGTACCTGAAAAGATTATGTGGATGCATGATTGGACAAGAGAAAAGGAACTTGCTGTTGATTTCTTGTTTTTTCATGAGCTAGATTTTGGATGTGGGAATGAGTTGGGGTTCAGGAATCGGGACTTTGAGGCTTTTATTTTATTCTTCTCGTCTTATCTTGTATTGTTCTAGAATGACATTTAGTTACATTCTAGTAAGTCATTACATTATCCATTTATTATTTTGTAGATTATTTTGTTGTATTTTTCTATGTATTTACTTTCAATATTTCTGTTTTAGTATGAATTATTTATACTAATATGACACTTCATACTAGGGGGTATAGTCTCCCCACTATTCTTTTCACATCCTCACTGCTAGTCGGAAGCCTCTAGTGTATGTAGAGTCTCACTTGAGGTCTTGTAACCAACCCCTTTTGGCCACGTGAGAGAGTTCTAGATTGGGGAATGTTAATTTGTGGTATCAAAGGTGCATGTTTTATTTTCTTCTACTTTAATATTTAAAGAAAGGTATAAATGAGACTAGGATGTTTTGATACATGGTAATGAGATTGTTCATGGGAGTAGCTAACCCATCTATGAGGGAAAATCCGGGTACCCCAAAATGATGTTACTATTCAGGTTGTGTGATTATTATAGTTGATGTTATTTCACATTGGGTGATTCACATTTTGTGTGAGGTTATTATTTTATGATGTTATTTTTTCTTGAGAATTTTACTCATGGCTTGGTATGCCATGAGATGAGAATACATGCATCCTAATAGGCACATAGGGATATATTAACATGCATCACTCATAATAGAGGCATATTTACTTTTGAATGTGATATATAATTTCCTATTAAAATATGATATGATATTTCTATTTAATTGGATAAATAAAATGAGTTTTCATGACATACTAAAATACATGTAATCCATGTCTAGAGATACCAAGAGCTAGTGCTTCTCTTTTACAGTCACCTATTAGGTTGACCTTGTAGATAGTCTATTATCTAAGGTTTGTGTTTTTATTGTATAGAAAATGACTCTCTATCTTCTTCTACATTAGTGTTAAGAGAGTATAAATCATCAGACTTCTACCATAGTTGAGAAAGAAAATCCTATAGTTCCTAAGGACAAGAAGGATGTTCATCTTCATGAAAACATCATAAGGGTCAAACGATATATGGAATGAGAGATTATTCATATAGTTCCTTCGATGACTAGGCTAACAAGAGAGTTTCATCTTCAGTATCAACATATATTTAATTTAGAAGGGGACCCTAGACCGTATAGTAATAGGTTGAGTCAGTATAGAAAATCTTTAATTACCTTGAGACACACATGGGTAGGAGGGTGAAGCTTGTTGCATATATGCTTCATGGACCTACCAAGCATTGGTGGGATATTTTGGAAGAATATGGGAATCATGATGATCTATCTTGGAAGGACTTCGAGAAAAATTTCTTAATCTACTTCTATCCCAAGAACTTGAGGGATGAAAAATATCTCAAGTTCATGCATCTGACACATGAAGGTTTGTCAATCCTGTACTATGCTTGATGTTTCACCGAACTATAATTCTTTGTTCCATATTTGAAAGCTGATGATATCTCTATGTTGAGATGTTTCTAGGATGGTATTCATTATGATATTAGGTTGGAGGTAAATGTTTTCTATTTAAATATATTTTAATATGTGATGAATCAGGCACTCATCATGAATGTGAATCTGGGAGAGGCCCCAAGAAGCAGGTAGGATCTTTTAGTAGTGAGA
Source organism: Viscum album (assembly GCA_963277665.1). Classification (NCBI taxonomy): domain Eukaryota; kingdom Viridiplantae; phylum Streptophyta; class Magnoliopsida; order Santalales; family Viscaceae; genus Viscum; species Viscum album. The sequence goes on from OY728132.1 coordinate 1,822,428,764, forward strand.
TCTAGGAGTTCTTTTTCAAGTGGTAAGAAGTTCATTTTTTTAGTTTCGTATAAAGAAGTGGTGGGTAGGGAAGTCAGAGTAGAGGAAAATATTATCCAAAATGTGTTCCATTCCTATACAATTAGTGTGGAATGTTTGGCCACATGTGCCTATAGTTACCTTATCCCATTGTCGAGTGTCATATATTTGATAGGCTGGGTCATCTTCAGAGGTTATGTGAATACTTTCCATAGTATACCAACAGAAGAGGGTTGAGATAGGAAATAGATTTGGGAAGCGGCTCAGCTACCCCTAAGTAGGTTGGTAGCAAGAGTTCCACAAGCTATTTAGGATTAGGCAACTGACATGGTGTGCTAGTGCATGAGAAATAGTATGAGGAATGGGATGTGTCTCAGTGTAGTTATACTAGATCCCAAGGCATAGGGACATGTCATTTTCATGTCATGTAGAGTACCCTATCTAATGTGGATGAAGATCCATCTACCATCAGAGGTACGATTCTTTTATCATCTAACTTAGCTTGTGTTTTTTTAATACTAGGTTATAACATTCTTTTCTATCTTATATTTTTTTAATGGTTTGGGCTTGGATGTGGAAATCTTAGATTGTATTTTAACCATTGACACATCATATGGAGTGCATTCTAAAAATATAAAATGTCTCAAGGCATGTTCTCTAGATATTGGTGGTTACCATATCTTTTGGGAACCATTCATCTGGGAAATGACATGCCTCAACTTTATTCATGGTATGGATTGGTTCGTTCTATACGAGGATCATATTGAATGTTATGGGAGGAGTGTTACTTTCTAATATCCAGAAGGAAATAAATACTCTCACCAAGTTGAGTAGGATCTTTAGGTTGGTCGTATTATACCAATTCAGTTTAGATTAGATTGTCTGATGGTCCAAATCTTTGATCTTTCTATAGATATTGGTGGAATGAAGTATGATTCTTTTAATCAAATAGTAGACCATTTTTAGTATTTCTTTCCTAATGAGTTCTATGTCTTAATTCCCGAGCGACATATTAAGTTCATGATCAAGTTGGTGTCGGGAGCAGAGTTAATTTCTATCCCACCTTACCAAATGGTACCAGAAGATCTTTGTGATTTGAATGTTTAGTTATAAGATCTACAATATAAAGACTTCATACATCTGATTACAAATCATTGTGGTTCTCTAGTTCTATTTTCCAAAATGGTAGATGGTTCATTGTGCTTATGTGTGGATTATTGGAGGTTGAACCAGATGACAATCAAGAACCGGTATCCTCTTCCATGCATTTTTGATATTTTCAATCAGTAGAGAGGTTCTAATATCTTTTACAAGATTTACATGAGACTAGGATATCATCAGTTAATGGTGGGCCTATAAGACATACGTCTAACTACTTTTAGGAACAAGTATGGATTATATGAATTCCTAGTGATGTCGTTCGGGTTGACTAATGTACCTATGATGTTTAGGGACATCATGACTAGGATCTTTCATCATTTTATGGATTTGTTTGATGTGGTTTTTTTCAATGATATATTAGTGTATTCATTTTTAGCATACAATCAGGACAAACATCTTGTAATCATCATGAGTACATTGAGAGATCATCATCTTTACAGTGATCTAACCAAATGTAGTTTTCGAATTAATGAATTTTACTTATTGGGCCATGTAATCTAAGAGTAAGAAGTGTCAGTGGACCTAGAGAACGTTTTAATCATGATATATCGGGAACTTACTAAGAACAGCTTCGAAGTTCAAAGCTTTATGGGATTATTAGGTTATAAATGGTGTTTTTCCAAAATTTCTATGATTTGGAAACATCAATGTGTGGGATGACCAAGAAATGGGTGTAGTTTGTTCAGTATGATACTTACAAGTGAATTTTTAAAGAGAGGAAATGTAGGATGACCACATCACCTATCATCACTTTACCAGGGTAGGGTAAAGCATATACCCTGCACTGTGATTCATCCAGAATTGGAATTAGAGTAGTTCTGATACATGAGGATCATGTGGTTGCTTATGGCTCTAGAAAACTGAGACCACATGAAAGGAATTATCCAAATTATTATCTTGAGTTAGTGGTGGTGGTAGATTCCATAAGATATTGGAGACACTATCTCATGGGTGATAGGTTTTTGATATACATGTATCATAAGAGCCTCAAGTACATCTTTTCTCAGCAGGACCTAAACCTTCAGTAGAGTTGGTGGGTTGAGTATCTTTAGTCATTATACTCTGAATTGGATTATACACAAAAAATTTCAATTTTTGTTACTAACACATTGATCCAAAATACATAGACATAGGTAGTATGAAAGTGTTGTGACAGGTAGCAGATAATGGCCCACTTTGAAGACATGCATCTGGATGTTTAGGAATCTCAGGGGTGAGTAGCTCTTCCTTCAACATCTATTATACTCGTGATTTTGGAATAGATTAAGACCAATTAGTTGTCTAATCTATATGTATCAATTATGAGGGAAAAACTATATGGTGGGGAGACTCTATCAGGATGGTCTCTCAACAGTGACAATTCTATTTTTTTCCATGACTGAGTATAGGTTCCTATGGGCTTGTACGAGGAGATGATGAGATATTTTAATGCTTCTATATGGGTAGTGCATACTAGTTTAAAAAAGATGTATCAAGATCTATTTAGATAGTACTGGTGTTCAGGAATGAAGAAATAAGTGGAAATATTTGTGGAAATATGCTTCACATGTCATCAGGTGAAAGACAATAATCAGAGGCTAGATGAGATTTTATAATCTTTACCCATTCTGGATTGGAAATGGGATGATGTCACAATGGATTTTGTGACAGTACTACATAGGATGACCAATAATAATGATGTTTTATGGGGTTTTTTGGATCTACTAACTAAGGTATCCCACTTACCTATTAGGTAAACCCTATAGTTGATTATCTGGAAAATATTTATGTGGGTGAGGCGGTTAAGTAGCATGTTGTTTGGAGAATTACCATTTCAGAAAAATATCCTTGTTTCACATCATGTTTCTTTTATGGTATTTAGAAAACCTTGGGATCATGAGTTCATTTACGCACTACCTATCATCCATAGACAGAGGGTCAATCTGAGTGGATTATTAAGGGTTTGGAGGATATGTTACGAGCTTGTGTTTTGGATTTTGGGTGTTCATTGGAGAATCAAATGTCACTCATGGAGTTTGTGTATAATAATAACTTATAGGAATCAATCAAAATGGAAAACTTTGAGTATTTTTATGGAATTTCATTCCTTTAGAATCTTTTTAGGATGGAGGTAGGTGAGTCAGCACTAGTTGGGCCTAGTCTCGTGTAGGCGATATCTGAACAAGTTTACTTGATCAGACAATGGTTGGTGACCTTAAAGAGCAGGTAAAATCATATGTTTGCCATCATAGATGAATTATTGAATTTTAGGTTGGTTATTATGTTTTCTATTGAGTGTCTTCTGAGTTTGTGTAGTTTCATATCTGAAAATATTGAAAGCTAGCACCCAGGTTTTTCGGTCCATTTGAAATAGTGGAAAGGGTTGGTCCAGTGGAATACCATTTTGACATTCCACAATGATACAATTTCATTCATGATGTGTTCCATATGTTGAATCTATGTAGATATCATCCATAGCCTTCCCATGTGATAGATGTAGAAAACATTAAGCTTTGTACTGATGTGTCCTTTGGGGAGCATCTGATACAAGGTATGGATCATAGTAAGAAATACATTTAAGGTAGGACTATACCGTCAGTTTGGGTTCAGTAGAAGCATGGGAAAGTTTAGAAGGAGACCTAAGAGTGGGCGTTTAATATATAAACATAGTGTCTAGAATTGTTTGATGAGACCTCACAAAGATTCTTGGAGAAGCTCAGTGATGAGCTGTTATACGGAGGGGATTTTTTAAGATCCTGTATTTTTCCACATATGTTTTTCTTTGATTTTTTCATTAATATTTATTTGGTCACATTTTCATCATCAAAATATATCATTTGAATAAACACAATCTTGGGTTGTAATGAAACATAATAAAGATCATAGAGTATCTATTAGGAGATATTTTGTTGGAAAAAATGACCTATGGTTTGAGGATGTATTCTTTTTTGAATTAATGGAGTCTAGATATAAATGAGTTAAGTGATTCCGGGGTTCTTGGTGAATTGAGAAACCTTAAAATAGGTTTGTATTGTTTAAAAGGAAAATGTTATGAAAAACAAATTGAAAAAAAATTTACCTGATATTTAAAGGGAATACACTTCTTGTAATTGTTCGAGGGTTTTAATAAAATAAATTTGAGGTGATGGGTTTTCAGACATATTCCTTGAAAATCATTTACATTCTATGTAATCACGTTACACACCATGTAAATGCCCAAACTACTATTTTTAAAAAAAATTATGGATAAATTCTCATTGTTTTTGCTGCATATCTTCTCCTCTAAACCCTAGAGATTTCGATAGACATTTTTGGGTTTCCAAATTCCCTTCTGGGCCGATTGTGAAAAACATCCCTAGTAAGTAATTTTTTTTATGTTTCTTCATTTTCTTCCTTCTTCTCCAACTGTTGTGGTGAAATCCCTTGACCAATTGAAATTTTGGTTTTGATATTGATCAGTTTCGATCTATGAAACTCTTATAATCATACACACCTTCTTCTTTATGGGGGTTTTCCATTATGGGCATTGTTGGATTATCAGTTAAAGGTAGGGGGTCTAAATCTTAACCATATCATTTGATAATTTTCAAGTTCATGAAATATTATGATTACACCATCATTTAATATACATAAATTAATTAATTAAAAAAATGGAATTATTCCTTGAATTACTTTGGTTTCAAATGGATCTTTAACTAGTTTATGGATTCCCATGGGGTGAGTGAACCATTCTTAAAATTGAATTAGAAAATATCTTAACACATTTTTATCATGACATGTGAACTAGGGTGATTTCTTGTTATAGAATCCCTAAATTATGGCTTATTATTTATTGATAAAATTTTTAATCAACCACGAATTTAGTTTCAAGTGACATGTGAAATAAGAATGGTAATTATCATAATTAACCATTGAGAATTGTGATGTTCTATTATGATATCTATAATTTATGATAGGTATTGTGTTCCATGATATAATTCTTATATATCGGGCTTGACCCTGTAACATGAACACATATATATGTATTGATGATATTGAGCAAGCTCAACCCAATACCATACAGGAATTCTTATAGAGAGTAGGATATACCTAGTCCAATGTTGTAATTATTATAGGGATTTTCCTGGATGTTGTAATGGTTATCAGGATTTGACTCAGATTTATTATTTTGAATATACCATTGTTCTATGATTGTGGTTGACATGTTTAAAGAAATGCTTGGAGATATTTTTTCATGGTGCCAAAGAAGGTTATTTACCTTGGTTATATGGTTGTGGTTGTCATGGTCATAAGAGATCCTTAGAGATATTACAGAATGTAGTAGAAGCATATTGTTGTTGTATTTTATTAAATATTAAATTAATTAACACTCCCAATTATAACATTATTTCATACACTTGTTATCCGAATGATTTATTTAGACATGGTGATGTCAACCTACTGAGATATACTCACACCATATTCGGGTAGTCGTTTGGTACCTAAGAAGATTACATTGATGCATGATTGGAAAAGGGAAAAGTAACTTTGGTTGATATCTTGTTTGTGGATGGGTTGGAGTTTGGAGATGGGCTTGACGTGGAGTTTGGGACATAGGACTTTGAGTATGTTATTTGAGCATTCTAGTTTTTTATTATATTTTTCTAGCATGAAATTTAGTTACATTCCATCTCGTCATTACATTATCCCTTTATTATTTATTGGATTATTCTTTTGGATTTAATTTTTAATGTCCCAGACCCCTTTGGTCCATCAATTTTCCAAAATTCAGTGTTTGAGGTGTTCTAGGGAGTCATGATGAATCATCTCAAGAGTTTACAAGAAAATATAGTTCTAGAATGGTAGGTCAAAAATCAGTAGGTCAGGAATCAGTAGGTTGGGCATTGGAAGGTAGGGCATTGGTAGTTCGGGTGTCAATAGGTAGGGCATCAGTAGGTCAGGTGTCAGTGAGTGGCATCGATGGGTTGGTTGGTAGGGCATCAGTAGGTCAGGCATGAGTAGATACGACATCGGTAGGTCATAAGTTAGTGAGTGGAATTAGTAGCTGGCATCAGTGAGTCACATCGGTGAGTGGTATCGGTGGGTCACATTAGTGACATGTTCAACGGAAATTCACCCGATGGTGACTCATCCATCAATGTCTCGTGTCTGTGGCTTAGCCAATAATGATTCATTTATATCTTTTCCCAATTTTTCTCGTTTCACCCCTCTTGCATTTTATTTGACGTAAATTAATTTTAAAACCTTTTTGACCGTGTCTGAAGCAGTTTCAAAGGATATTAATTATCTTTAATATCCTAACACCTCAGAGACATTGAAACAGCCAAGCCCCATGGTCTTGACCATGATCTAAATTTTATGTACTTTGAAATCATCTCCCTTCCATTGATATAGGATGTGGCCTTTTCTAAATCCAAGATCCTCTCTACCTTGAACCATTCCTTTTCTCTTGGTGTGCATAAAACCTTTCTTCCCCAGGGAGTCACATATGTGCTGTAGACCTCAGTCGAGTTTTCCCTTGGAGTCTTTCCCATGTCTTGTGTGACCCCCTATTTTGGCACAAAGAGGAGTTTCTGATCTTCTATTATTTGAGGTAGGCATCCCTTAGTCTTTTATTATTTTTGTATCATGTTTGGTGGGTAAGATTTAGTCTCTTTGTGAATACAGTCAAATCCCATATTTTAATTAAGTCTTTTATTAAGATAATCCAACTAGATACGATAATAGGTTGTGCTATCTTTAGTAATAAATGAGCGGATCGGATGAGGATGATGATGTTCACTTTTGATTTATCCATTATATTTGATCCATTTTGTGAATTTTTCCCTCCTGAAAATCATATTTGTTTGTGGTCTTTGCTTTCACATGGGTGATACTTTATACTTTATGTTGATCCTATGTTGAATGACTAAAAATATAAATATCTGGTTAATCAAGTATACTCGATTAAATAAATGGATGCCCCAGGATTGAACTTGTTGTGTGATGACACCCAAATTATGAAAGTGGAATCAAAGCACGAGTGATGTTAAATCTAAATACATCTTGTTTTTTTGGTGTGGTTGTGTGCCGAGTGTGGTTCTATTCTCCCTTGTGTCTTGTGCTGGTTGTGTGGTGCTATGGATGTGAGTGTGGTTGTGTGTATGGGGTGGTTTAGGTGGTGAAATAGAATATCAGGTTGGGATATTGTTTAATTGTGTAATGGAAGAACTTGTTGAGCAGTGGGACTACATCTAGGTTATGTTATGTTTGTTGATGTGGTTTTTGTGCAGTTAAACTGCAACATGGTTTTCCTTGATTATTTTGTTGGGTGTGGTTTGTCTATGCAGCAAGGCTATAGATAGTTGTGGTGATAAGTGTTATGGGTGTGGTTGTGAGTTGTCAGTTGTTCTACATTTAAGGATGGTTTGGAAGGGATTACATGGAATAAGGATGGCGTTTCTTGGTGTTTATGTTAAAGAAAGGGAATGTATAGTGGGTTGTTTTACCATGGTCCTTCTTCCTGGCGTGTTTTATGGCTATCTACATGGTTTTTATTGTTTTTTTCTTGGTATTTTCCTGGATACGTATATAATGAATAAATTAAAAAACTTTTTAATGATATAATGTTAATTGGTTAAATGAGTTGGTTAGGACTATGAATTGGATTGCGACTATTTGTGTGGTTGTGCATTTAAAGGTTATTGTAAGTGGGCAGTTTTGTGGGATGGTTGTTGTTCGAAAAACCCATAGGTTGGTATGAGTGTTTAAAACCTATATATATACATGTAGTTCCTTGTGATTTTCTATACTCAACCCACCAATGTTGAGCACTTTGTTCCAAACACCCAAATTGTTATGGGGGCGTCTTTCCCAATATCCTCGTGGGAGGATGGAGGGCTGGTTATTGGGTATTTTCTAATCTATCTTCAATGCATTGGTATCCCAAGACTCTTTGGGTAGGTTGTGGTGTGGTTGTGAGGACTAGGTGTTTGCGTCTGAGGTGTGATTTACCAAGTGTCTTCGGGATGATATGTGTGGTGACATTCCAGGTGTCTTTAGGATGAGGTTTTGGTTGTGGAACATGTGTTTTAGGGTGGGATGTAGTTATAGCCTTGTTGTTTGTGGGTGGGATGTGGTTTGTGGACTAGGTATGTGCGTGCAGGTTATGACAACGGGTCTTGTGGAAGAACATGTTAGCATCATGATGTTCACTATTAGGGATGAGAAGTTAACTAGTGGGAAGTGGTTCGGGGTACCCAAACATCAATGTTCTCACTATATTACTTTACTTGACTTTCATTATTCGGTGAGTGTGCCTAGGTGAGGTTGGGGTGGTTAGTTTTCCTTGACAGGTGCAGTTGGTTTCTGCTATTTTCATAGGGGAATTAGTATTCTCTCCCACTTATTCATGAGAGACTCTAGTTTTCCTACTGAGTATACATGTATGCTCACCCTACTTTATAAAACTACTTTCAGGTTTCCATGAGGACTATGGGGACCATACGGGGCATTACTAGCTAATACGTGGGGATAGTTGTTGTGTTGCTTCTTAGTCTTTCTCTTTTGGTATTTACTTTTGTGAATTTTATTTTATAGAACATATTTCTTTATGAAAACATTCATGTGGGATGGATTTTGACCTTCTTTTATATATGTATTGGAGTTATTTTCTGGTTGATACAAATTATATCCAGATATTAGTTACTATAAAAAATGTAATGCCTCCCATTTTGTGATATTCCAATATCGTTGGTGCTGGTCTCCACCCCAGGGCCTACTGAAGGTGGGACTTGAGGGTCATTATCTCTCTTTCTCTATTTCCAGCTTAGGAGGGGAATCTTTGGAGGGAGGGGGTCATGATATAATGGTATCAGAGGTGATATTTGAGAGATACTATAGAGTTTGGAGTTAGAAATAGTGAGGATTTCATGGGTTGGTAGGGAAACAATGATAGGTGACCACGATGCAAGACATAGGCTAGGAAACTAGATTTTAGGCCCCACCAAGATCCTATGAAAGGATGTTGAGCTTACTGAATGACCAATTTATGTGATATTTTTTGATGGGTAGAGAACCTAGGAGAGGAACATGCATCATGACGACTAGTTTTTTTATTTGAATTAATCGTTTCAAGAAGTTAAAATGAATATTAAACAAAGTTCCATACAACTCCGGATTACTATTTCATTGTTCACCTTTCATATATGGAACTTGGTAATCATCCACGGGAGGATCAGGTAGTGGAGGATCAGCAGGACCATTTAGATGATCGGTGGAGGGTTGATCCTAAGGAGGAGGAAAACCGGTGGTAGAGAATGTTACGTACTTTCCAATGGTAGACCTTTTGAAATTATGGGGGAAGTGTCTTTGAAATGGATATAGAGAGCTGGCTAGAGGAGCTTGAGATCACCTTCAACCTGATCCGGGCTCTAATGAAGTACTGAATTCCATTGGAAGTTAGTCAGATGAGGGGATCTTTGCATCAGTGATGGATTCTATACCTTGGGAGTATTAGGGAGGCTGATGTTCTATAGGTCGATTTGGAGAAGGAGTTCAAGGAAAAATTACTTTCTTTGACCATGAAGGTTGAGAAGCGACAGGAGGAACTCTCCCTCCAATAGGGGAGTATGTCAGTAAAGGAGTTGGAGATCATGGTCAAGGATCTAATTTACTTTCCTTCAGATCTCTTTTCAGATGAGGAGTATTGGGTGATATTCTTAGAAGAAGAACTTTTTTACTTCTCTCTAGTACACAGTTATTCCCTTCACCTTGTCGACATACCTAGAGGCCCAGAAAAAGGTGGAAGTGGTTGAGAGGTTGCACTCACTAAGATGTCTACCATAAGAGGGGAGCTATCAGGGTTCTTCTAAGGGAAATGCTACCAGTTGAAGGTCTCAAGCATATGTTCCTTTGAGGTTTTGGTTGCTGGGGATTTGACCTCAGAACATTCAGTTTTTACCTTCTAGTCCTCATGATTTTCTCATAGGATTGGGGCTGAGGTTTTTCTCTTGTGGGGGCCATTAGGACCTTTAGAGTCAGTGCCTAGTTTGAGCTCAGTATAGTGGATGTGGGAAAGTTCAGTGCTCTCCCTAAAAGTAGCCATCAGTGAAGCCGTTTCAGTAGTAGGGACAAAAGTCTCTTACTCTATAAAGGGGATATAGAGTAGGCAGAGGTCGAAATTAGGATCTTCCTTAGGGAACTCTAACCATGTGTGGTCAGGGAGGTGTTTTTAAGCAATGGGGAAGAAGAGCTATGTGTGGTCAATTGTATGCCACAGAGGCAACATTTCAAGCAGGGCCATAAATCGTTCGTGGTATGATTAGCTTGTTCATTAATCATGCTTGTGCTTTGTTTGATTTGGGAGATTCAAACTCCTTTTTTCACCTACTCAAGATCATGTTCAGGTACTAGAAATAGATAGTATTTCTATTCCCCTGGTGATGAGTACGCTAGTCGAAGTTCAGGCCATCTTGTTTGATGTATTCCAGGGATGTAGACAGATGATGGGGCTGCATCAGTCTGATGGGGATCTTTTCTTATTACAGTTGCAACTATATGATGTCATTCTTGGCATTTAATGGTTGGAATTTGTGCATCATATTATAAATTTCTTCTAGATAAGGGTCATGTTTTGAGACGTGGATGGCCAATAAGTGGCTTTTGTTGGCAAGTGAAGTCGTCAGATGGGAAGATGAGGTGTAGAGTATTTCTTTCCTTGTTGGCCAAGATATTAGTGTAATCAGTGGATACTAAGATAAAAGAGGTTCCTAGAATTGTTAGGAAATTCTTGGATGTATTCCCTGATGAGTTTGTGACTCTACCCCCTCAACATGATCTTGAGTTCGGGATAGACTCACAACCCGATGATTCTCTGATGTCGATGGCTCCTAATCGGATGAAACCTTTTGAGTTGCAGGAGATGAGAATTCATATTGATGATCTGATGAAGAAGATATTTATCTAGCCCAGTGTGTCTCCATGGTGTGCTCTAGTCCTGTTAACAAAGAATAAAGATGTTGGTCTAGGGCTATACATAGACTACTAGATATTGAATCAGGTAAATATCAAGAACTGTTTTCCTCTCCCAAGGATAGACGATCTTTTTGTCCAAACGAAGGGAGAAATTTTGTTTTCTACGATTGATCTATGGTCATGGAATCACCAATTAAGGGTGAAGTAGGGTGACATCCTGAACACTACTTTCAGCTGTAGTCATGGGATCTTCATGTTCATGGCTATGCCATTCAGTGTCACAAAATTCACCATCCGTGTTCATGGGGATAGTAAACTCTATCTTTCATGAGTTCCTAGACCGGTTCATCATTGTGTTCATTGATGATAGACTAATCTACTCAAAGTCATATGGGGAGCATGCCGAGCATCTCAGGACTATCTTGGAAGTCCTTCAACACCACCAGCTCTATGGGATGTTGTCCAAGTTCATGTTCTAGACAAGATAGGTACACTTCATTAGGCATGCGGTGTCTCGGTAGGGTGTAGAAGTGTGCTCATCAAAGTTAGAGGCAGTTTTTTCTTGGGAAGAACCCAAGAATGTCATAGAGGTTCATAGCATTCTCAGTCTGGAAAGCGATTACTGGAGATTTTGTATCCGAAATTTCACAATTTGAAGCTCCGTTGATAACTCTAACTAGAAAGGACCAAGACTTTGTGTGGAGTGGGAAGTTTCATGCAGCATTCAACTACCTAAAAAGAAAGTTGGTTAGTGCTCTAGTGCTCCAGTTTCTAGAGGAAGGGGTGATGTTAGAAGTGTTTTGTGATGCTTCCCATCTGGGTTTGGGATGCATGCTAATGTAATAGTAGGTATTGTTCTCTTATGGTTATAGGAAGTTATGTCCCCACAAACATAACTATGCCACCATGATCTAGAGCTAGAAGCAATCATGTTCCCGCTGAAGTTGTGGTGACATTACCTCATTGGGGATCACTTTGTGGTCTTTATGGATCATAATATCTTTAGGTATATCTTTTCCTAGAAATATCTAAAGTTTTGGAAATGGAGGTGGGTGTATTTTATTAAAAAGACTATAATTTCTATATCTCTTACACCTCAGGGAATGGGAATGTTATGGACAATGCTTTGAGTAGGAAGTTGAAGAAGGAGGTTGTTCTGGAAATTGTGGATACTTGGAAGGTGTTGGAGGAGTTGGACACCATGCACATAGATGCAGGAATGGATGAAAGAAGATGTTGTTTGCTTTAGATGTTAGTGTAGTTATCTATGAGGTAGTAGGTGGAGGAGTCTCAATGGGGATACTATGAGGAAGAGGGGATGTGTGATTGAATTGACTAGGTGGATTCTCTAGAGGGATGGTCAGGGGATGGTAAGAATCAGAGGTTATATTTTGAGATGTAGTTTGTTCAATTGGAGATGCATATGGGATTTTTCTATGAGTTTCATAGCTCACCGCTAGTGGCACACTCAGGAGTTTCCAATATGTACCATGGCTTGATTGAATAGTTTTGGTGGCCTAGGATGAAGCATGAATTGGTGGAGTTTGTGACAATATTTGTAGTGTTTTAGTAGGTGAAGGATGAGCACCGTGTTCCAAGCAGTTTTTTATATCCCCTAGATGTACTCGAGTGGAAGTGAGATAAAATCTTGATGGATTTCATCATAGGACTACACATAGATCATAGAGGTTGCGATTCTATCTAGGTAGTGGTGGAACAACTAACGAAATCAACTCACATATTAGCAATTAAGAAGTCAATAACATTGGATTCCTTAGTGAGAAATTATGTGGAAGAGGTGGTGTAGATGAATGGGGTTCTAAGATCTATCATCTCAGATCAGGATGCATGTTTTACATCGAGAGTCTAGAGGGGATTACAACATGATTTTGGCACTTTGTTTCACCTCAACACTACCTTCCACCCTCAGACAGATGGGTAGATAGATTAGACCATCCATACATTAGAAAACATGTTGCGGGTGTGAATCTTGGACATTAGTGGATCTTGGGTATGACAACTACCCTTGGTAGAGTTTTATTACAACAATAACTATCACTCTTCCATTGATATGGCTCTATTCTAAGCCTTCTATGGGATACTGTGTCTTTAACCTTTGTGTTGGGTAGATATTATGTAGATAGTTTTCCTTGGATCTAAGGTAGTGCAGAGCATGAAAGAGAAGGTTCAACTTGTTTTTGAGAGGATGAAGGAAGCACAAGACCGATAGAAGTTGTTTTCCAATATCAAGAGGAGGCCCTTAGAGTTCGAGGTTAGGGACCATGTGTTCTTAAATGTTTCCCCTTGATGTGGGAAATATAGTTTTGGAAGAGGGAGAATTCATTATCTAAGGTTCAATGGACCCTTTGAGGTGTTGGGGTGAGTTGGGGAGCTGTAATACTAGTTAGCATTGCCACCACAATTAGAGAAGAAACATGATGCCTTTCATATATCCTGACTTTGTTAGTATCTTCATGATGACTCCCATGTCATTGTCTGGGGAGAGTTGGAAATTGAGGATGATGCAATAATCAAGGAGAATCTAGTGGAGATTCAAGATCACTGGGATAAGGTGATGTGTGGATGAACCATTCTTTTGGTTCATGTGTTGTGGAGGCTTGGTGGCTTGGAGTGGAGTACATGGGAGATATAAGTATAGATGCGTACCCAATACCCATAGTTGTATTAAGTTTTTCCTTGTCCCGTTTTTCTTTGTAATGCTTGAACCTTGTTTTCTATGAGATGAATTTCTTCCTTGTCCTAAAATGTGTGGTGAAGTCCTAACATTTGGAAAGGGGAAGTCCTAATTCCTAATAAATACACATTAATTTAGATGTGATTATACTCATGCAAGTGAGTCAGTGCCGCCCAAAGCAGATAGTATCTCAACATGATGGTAGGAATTCTCTGGTACATGTGTCTGGACAGTGTGGTTTTGGTTCTCATGTTGTGTGTCTTCTAGTCAATTGGGGGTAATAGATGTCAGAGGAGGTGTTCTTGGATGTTGAGGTTTCACTTCATCTTTCGAACAACACATGGTGGTTTATTGTTAAACTTTTATCACGACAGTGGTGTTTCAAGTGCATCAAAATCCTTAAGAGGTATCTCATAAGGTGTTTGTTCATACCACTCTTTCTTATGGGTCTGGTTTTGAATTATCAAGGGATGGAATAGTTTGATAGGTATCTTATATAATGGTTTGGACCCCTCTGGTCCATCAATTTGTCAAAATACAGTGTTCGAGGTGTTCAAGGGAGTCAAAGTGACACATTTCAAGAGTTTTACAAAAAAAATATAGTTCTCCAATGGTAGGTCGGGTGTTGGTAGGTCGGGAGTTAGAAAGTCAGGTGTTAGTAGGTAGGCCGTTGTTAGGTCGGGCATAGGTAGGTAGGGCATCAGTAGGTCAGGTGTTATAGAGTGGCGTCAATAGGTAGGGTGGCAGGGTGTTTGAAGTTAGGGTGTCCGTAGGTCATATATTAGTGAATGGAGTCGGTAGGTGGCCTCAGTGGGTTGCGTAAGTGAGTGGAATCGGTAGGAGGAGGCCATGAGTCATGTCAGCAGGTCACGTTAGTGACTTGTTCAATGGTTAGTGACCCAACAGTGACTCATCCATCGGTGACTCATGTCGGTAACTCACCCAAAGGCAAGTCATTTCCATATTTTCCTAGTTTTTCAAATTTTGCCCCTCTTACATTTTATTTTACCTAAATATATTTTAAAACCTTTTTTGAACATTTCTGAAGTAGTTTCAAATGATATTAATTATATTTAATATCTTAATGCCTCCTACAATTTGAAATGGCCAAGCCATGAGGCCTTAACCACGATTCGAATTTTAAGTACTTTGAAATCGTCTCCTTTCAGTTGATATAGGATCGGGAATTTTCTAAAGATGAGATCCTCTCTTCCTAGAACCATTACATTTTATCTTGGTTCACCTAATATCTTTATTTATCTAGTATTCACATATGTGTTGTAGACGTCAGTTGAGTTTTCCATTAGAGTCTTTCCTACAGCTTGCATGACCATTGTTTTGGTGCGTGGAGGAGTTTCTGATTGTTTGGTCTTTTTGGTAGGGATACCATAGTATTTATTTATTTTTGTATCATGTGGGGTGGGTAAGCTGATGTATCTTGGTGAATACAGTCATATCCCAACTTTTAATTAAAATTTTTATGAAGATAATCCAACCTATTATGATAACGGGTTTTGTTTTCATTAGTAATAAATGAGGGGCTGGGATGATGATGATGTTTTATTTTGTTTTATCTATTATCTTTGATCCATGTTGTGAATTGTATCCTACAAAAAATTAGGGATGTTGGTGGTCTTTGGTTATGCATGGGTGATGCTTTATACTTGATGTTGATCCTATGTTGAATGACTGTAAATATGAAAATCTAGTTAATCACATATACTCGGTTAAATAAATGGATTCCCCAAGATTGAACTTATTGTGTGATCACCCCTGAATTATGAAAGTGGAATAAAATAACGAGTGATGCTAAATATGAATACATTATACTATTTTTGTGTGGATGTGTGATGTGAGTGGTTTTGTTTGGCCTTGTGTCTTGTTCTGGTTGTGTGGTGTTGTGGCTGGGTGTGTGGCTATGTGTATGGGGTGGTAGAGGTTGTGTAATGAAATATTAGTTAGGGAGATTGGTTGATTGTGGAATGGATGAACTTTTTGAGTAGTGGGACTACATCTGGGTTATGCTATGTTTGTTGGGTGTGGTGTTTGTGCAGTGATACTGCAATCTTGTTTTGCCTTGTTTATTTTTATAGGTGTGGTTTGTTTATGCAGTGGGGTTGTGGATAGTTGTGATAAGAAGTGTTGATGGGTGTGGCTATGAGTTAGCGGTTGTTCTAATTCTTAGGATGGTTTAGGAGGGATGACATTGAAGAGTGATTGTGTTTCTTGAAGTGGATTTTAAAGAAAGGGAATGTGTAGTGGGATGTTTTACCATGGTCCCTCTTCCAGGTGTGTTTTATGGATGTATGTGTTGATATTTCTTGTGTTGTGCTTGGTAGTTTTTTGGGTATGGATGTAATGAATAAATGTATAATATGATTAATGATATAATGGTAATTGGTTGAATGATTTGGTTGGGATTATGAATTGGGTTACAGCTCTTTGTGTGGTTGTGCATTTAGAGGTTGTAACAAGTGGGCTGTTTTATGGGCTGGTTGTTGTTCAGAAAACCCATAGGTGGGGATGAGTGTTTGATACCTATATATATACATGTATTTCTTCGTGATTTTATTTACATACCCCACCCGTGTTGAGAAATAAGCTCCGAACACCCCCATTGTTATGGGGGATAGTGTCTTTTCTAACATCCCAATGGGAGGATGGATGAATGGTTATTGGCTCTTCCATTCTCCAACTTATAGGCATTGGTATCCCAAGACTCTTTGGGCATGTTGTGGTGCGGTTGTGAGGACCTATTGTCTGCGGATGATGTGTGATTTCCCAAGTGTCTTAGGGATGAGGTTGTAGTTGTGGCCAAGGTGTTTGTGGATGGAATGTATTTTTGGTCTAGGTGTCTATCAATGGGATGTGGTTAGTGGCATAGGTATGTGTGGGAAAGTTGTGATTGTGAGGCTTGTGGAAGAGCATGGTTTCATCAGGAAAATTTCCATTAGGGATGAGTAGTTATCTAGTGGGAAGTAATAAGAGGTTCGCAAACATCGATGTGCTTACTATATTACTTTAATTGACTTGTGTTATTTGGTGATAATGCCTTTGTGAGGATGGGGTGGTCAGTATTCCTTGATAAGTGATGTTTTTTTCTGCTATTTTCATAGGGGCATTAATATACTCCCCCAATTTTTCACAAGAGAATTTAGTTTTCATACCAATTAAACTTGTATTATCACCCTACATTATAAAGCTTCTTTTAGGTTTCCAAGAGGACTATGAAGACCATACTGGTCATTACTAGCTCAAACGTAGGGACAATTGTTGTGTTGCTGCTTAACCTTTCTATTTTGGGATTTACTTTGGAGACTTTTGTTTTTAACACATATTTTATTTAAAACATACATGTGTGATGGATTTTGGAATTATTTTATATATTTCTGGGAGTTATTTTTTTGTTGATACATTTTATCTCCCATCTTAGTTATTATAAAACGAGTGATGCCTCCCATTTTTGTGAGATTTATTTACCCTTGGTGCTGGTCTCCACGCTGGGGTCTACTAGAGGTAGGACTCCATGATCATTATCTATCTATATCCATTACCAGCTCTGGAGGGGTATCTTTGGAGGGAGGGGGTCATGACATGATTTTTGTCTTCCAATATGTGTTTATTTTGAATATTTCCATTTTATTATGAATTGTTTCTTCTATTATTACACTTCATACCTGGAGGTATAGTCTCCCAAATACACTATTCACACCCTACTGCTAGTTGATAGCCTCTGGGATACAAGGAGGCATGCTTGAGGTCTCATAACAAACCCTTTCCAGCCACATGAGAGTGTTCTATATTAGGGGATGTTACACCTTTTCTTTAATATGATTGTTGAAAAATGAAAATGTTACACATGTGTATGTCCAACCTACCATATCTAGGATTGTTACATTGTTCATTTATCATAAAAAAATTATTTTTATTTTTAAAAGTATAGTTAATGTATAAAAATTATAATTATTTTTTCATTATAATTCAGGATATGATTAAATAATGTCCCCTTTGACCATAGTCAACACACCAATTCCATTATGAAAACTGAGTGTCTTGAAAACACCCGATATGGAAATAACTAATTCAGTAATTAAATACATCATTAAAATTCATGATCTATGTGGTTTGATTATAAATTTTTAAACCCAAACAAGTTAATTAATAAAACTAATAATTTATATATGTTTATTATATAGGAGATAAAATAAATACATGACAAAGTCCGGACTCAAGGTAAGGGCTTAATCTCAACACCTCCTACTTTGAGACACAAGTGATTTTATGCCCCAAAATTATTTTAATGGTTTTTATACCTAACCTTTACATATTATATCATCATTTCTTTATAATTAATGGTATTTTATATTAAAATTCCTTTACTTCATTCATGGGTGTTATGATTCAAATGTAACAAAAGGGTAAAGGTTAATTATTTAATCTCATTTTAATCAGGATTGTTTATGCAAAATTTTTGTTGTAGGAAGTTATTTGATCATTATATAATAAAACCCAATAATTTTCTTTTTCATTTGGCTGCTAATGAAATTTTCAAGTAATAGTACCATTTTCCTATCTTTGGTAATTAAAATGATTGAGGATTTGTTTTTACGAAATTTTGTCTTCATTTCTATCTTTGGATGAAAATAATTTTCCTTCCATATCAATTTTTTCTAAAAATATTTTAAAGAATATTTTTAAAATTCTAAAAATGATTTATTAAAGAAAATTTTACCCATTTTTGAATTTTTATAAAATGGTTTAAAAGGAATCTTCTTGTCTTTTTCCAAATGTGTTACTTTTTAACCTTTTTACAAAAATGTGAAAAGAATTTTTTTTTAACTTATGTAGAATGTATGAAATTAACCCCCATCATGATCACTAAATTATATGAATATTAATTTGTATGTTTCCATGTTTTTTTAAAAAAAAAATCTATAATATTTTGGGATTTTTATGATTTTAAAAATGGGATTTAAAAGTGAAAAGGTTATTTTCCTCAAGAAATATTTCATCTGATCTTTTAAAGACATTTTAATCAATAAAGACAATCCCAAATGTTATGGATTGACACTAAATTATGTATATATTTCTCTCATATATATACATAGATTATTATACATTTATTTTATAGGGTAATACATACCTTATATTTATCTCTAAAATTTCTTCACTACCAAATTTCCTTTGATTATGATATGAGACAGGATTATGAAACACATTTTTTTCAATAGGTAATTATTCTGTTTATACATTATGATTTATTTCCTTTTTTGGAACACATAATCATGAACATGTTATGATGGGTGTTCCCATATATTGATCTAATTAATTGGGTAAGGATTTAGTGTCATGATGTGTCATGTATGGGATTAGGGAGTAAACCTAATCCATTTTGGGGCTTTGTCCACCATGTGATATTTTCTTGGAAATTAGACTTGACTCATGTTTATGTCTTGTTATGTGCTTCTAAAACATTTCATATGATTCTATGATTTTATTAAACCATTCTCTTAAATATATGTTCCCATGCGTTTAATTTTGAGCCTTATATTTTATTATATCATGTTATACTTTTGACTCACAAGTTATGATTCCTTGTTATGTTTATTATCTTAATTTACATTTTGGATAACCACTTTTGTTTATATATTACCTAGGTTATCCCATTCAGTTTATGAAATTTAAAGGATTTAGGAGTTCATTATGTAGAATAAAATAAAGAAAGTTTTATTTTAGTCTCACTTTGATGTATTATTAACCAAGTATTCTAAAGACACTAGGTCTCATGATCATTGGGTTGTATTTAATAGATTTTTATATTAAAAAAATGTAATAATATGTATAAAAGTCTTAGGTGACTATATGGTTTTTGTTTTAGAATAATGGAATGATTTTTTTTAATTCATTATATATCATGTTCAATTATTGTAGTTAATTTTATATAAGATATGGTTTAACTTAAATTTGACTTGAGATATTATTTATTATTATTCATATTTAAAGGTTCTTTTTTTAAGAAATAATTAAACAATTTATTCATGGATGATATTAATAATCTAAATGTTTCAAATATATACCATTCATATTTTATATATATTACGTTGTAGTTTATTTGGAACAAATTATTGATATATCATGTTTTTTGGATTTATATATTGTAACAGGAAATAGTAAACTATAAATATAAACTATCTTTATGACCCTATAATATTAGAATCCATGACGATGATTTAAAACATAGAGTGAAATATAGATATAATTATTTCCATGTTGGAAGAAACAACTATGATATGATGTAACTATAAAATACCACATAATGATGGACTATGACTTAGAGATACCACTACTAGTGATAGAGTCATAAGACGAGACTCAATATACCTTGACTAATGATATGGAATACAATCCACCTATTATAGAGACACTGAAAAATTTATTGAACCAACACTTGTGATATGTTTTTATTGGATCCTTAACACCTTGTTTATGTTTTGATAATTAAAATATTCCTCTATCCATTATTCTTTGTTCTATTTTTGTTATTGATCATTCTTGTTTTATTATTTCATTATTCTCATATTTTTATTTAAATCTTACACTGCTTGTAGAATAAATGAATGAAATTTATTATCATGGGAATCTGTTTATTATTTATCCATTTTTTTATTTATTATTTTTAATACTATAATTTTCTTCTCACATTATTTGTTGAAATATTTTTATAAGTATAAAATATTATGCATCAGTAAAAATATATTAAATTTAGATAAAAATGACAATTTGGATAAGTCTGATATATTACACATTATAGTGAAGAAATAATAATTATATTAAGTATATAATTTTACTAAAGTAAAAAATATTACATATGCTGAAGAAAATATTATGAATGGATGAAAAACCTTACATCCTAATATTTGAAAAAACCCATAATATTACACAGCTTAAAAAATATATTATGTGCCAGGAAGAAAACCATATACTCTAGAAATTTATAAATTTCACTAAGACAGAAGCCTTATGTTTTCTGTACAATATATTATGTTTTGGTTTTTTCACTAAGGAAAAAATATTACGTATGAGTAAAGGAATTTACATATTGATTTAATGATATTACATATAGATATTGAGAATTCTTATTATGTCAAATATCTTACACATCCTTATTATATTTTTGAAATTATATCACACATATTATCTGGAGTAGTATATATGTTACATATCGGTAGAGTTGAGATATTCACTGACTGAAAAATGTTATACACTCAGTATGAGTTCTGATTAATTTCTTATATATTGTTTTTTAGAAAAGGATGATATGTTATGTATTGATTAAAATTTTACTTATGTGGTTAACAATAAGTATTTTGATATTTTGGTAAAGTATTGATAGAAAGTTAAATAATATTACATATTTCTTAGAAGATATAGTTTCGATAGTCATGGGTTTCATAGGAATAACATGTCATTATTTTTATAATAAACTCCATGGAATGGAGATAAAAATGTCAAGATTATGTTTTCTGGAAGAGAAATAGAAAATTGTTACGCCATGAAGAGAATTAACAATATATTGAGAATTTATTATCATTCCATGAAATATTATGTTTAACATGTTCTGAGATTTCTACTCTATGAAGGAGCATGAATGAACTTCAGTATTTCTGCCTATTTGTGATTATCACACTATATTTAAGTATAATTACTTCATTAAAAATTATTTTCAATGACTGATATTTTGGTTTGTGATATTAAAATTTTGAATGGTTAGAATTTCAAAAGATAGTGTTTACTCATTATTTTAGGGAGTATCTAAGTGAATAAATACAAGTTATTATGGATTATTTATGAGAAGTATTATAGAAATATTTAATTATATTTATAATCCTTATAAAGGTTTTATTTTTAATTTTTTTTATCATTATAGAATGTTTTTAGAGTTTAAAAAGACATCCCACATGAATATTACCGTTGATAATTATGATCATGTATAGTTAAGTTATAATGAAAGAGATTATATTCATTACTACATCATCTATAAAAGATGAAGCCTCATAGTGAAGTTATAAGAGAACACATGAATTATATATTCTGCTAAATAATTTGAATATTATAATATTGAGGAGCTTCATTGTTTAACACACCTCCTTTTCTAGATTTCACAAACTTCATCATCAACAACTTGTGGGATTGAGCTTTCCTATTCCAATGCCAACAACCACCATAAACATATTTAATTTCTATAATTATTTTATCTTTTATTAGGATATTACTTTAATGTAAAATAATGTTTGTTTTGGGGTTACGTTCACAAGGTACATCTTCCTTAAAAGGTATACACCATTTATACTAACTTGAACCAAATTAAAGATCATTATTTGTTACTTGGACCTGATAAAGGCATGGTTGGTAGTTCCTTATCCTAAAAAATAATATATGTTTAGGATTACCCTTTAAAAGTTTCAGTTGTCTTTGATCATTTTAAAAGGATTGGTTATTTATGTACCTATAATAAGAATGGGATAAGGGTTCTTTCCTCTATGTTGAAAAATGTGGGACTATAAAGAGTTTTCACTCTTTTAAAAATTGATATGAATCAAGTGGATTTAATTAAACTTGGGTTGAGAGTATAAAGAGATGAAATGGAATAATTTAGATATAAACTAATATAAAATCCATGTGTTCTATTTCTCTTTATTATTTTTCTTACACTCTTCACACTTACTACACTTTTGATTGTTCTTGAATTTTTTATTATTTCATTCCAACATACTACACATTATTATTTTAAGTTTCTAGGACTATTTTTGGATAGAAAATTCAACCCCACTTATATATTTCTATCACTATCGGGGACCATTAATTAGCATCATAGAATCCCCTTATATGGATTGTTGTTCAATAATTTATTATCTAATAAAATTCTATTTGGATGAGAGACAAACCCTTTTAGGGTTGTGATTTATTACTTTCACACTCATGTCTCAAAAATTGGTAGTATAACATTAATTTTTTTGGATTTATTTCTATTTTTTTCTAACCTTGTATCCTAGAATTAACATTATAAGGGAAAGATCTATTTAGGAAAGTTATCAAGGATCCAATGATCGATGGATTGAATATAGGCCAAAATATTTTAATAGATATTATTTTTATTACTGGAAATTTAGGATGAAATAATATCACAAGTAGTTAATTATTGATCATTAGATAAAAATGGGAAAACCACATAAATTTACTATGGCTAATCCTGATTCTCTTTCTGGTATTGACGTATTAATGTATGTTATTAATTTTAAGATGATGAATATTATTTATTGATCTACTAGCTATAATATTTTTAGTTATATATCTATATTAAAGACTATTTATGATATGTGGAAAATTTTTCATGTTACCCTTATGGACTAGAAAAGTTAATTAGAACAATTATTAGAATATTGTAGATATAGTATCAATATTCTAATATGATAGAAAATTAAACAGCTGACCCAATGTTTTATAGGTTCACATCCAATGAGAATGGAATAAATGCTCTTAGAGAAACATTGAAAAACAATGCTACGCTTTAAAGATTTTTTATATCACTACCGAAGAATTGGAATACTAAGAATTTTTTTTGGTGAATGTAATAACATTAAAGGGAAAACTTTTAATGAACTCATTTTTTCAATCTATCATAATGATATTGAGTTGACAAATCTTTAAATTGATGTTGATGTGAAAAATAAAGTTATACATTTAAAAACAATTTTTTATTCTTATAGTTTTTTTATGATGATTCAGTTTTTTCAATTGATAGAAAAAAAGGATAAAAACAAAGAATCAGTCTAGATAAGAATATAAGAATTTCACAAAGGATGGAATGAAAGGAAGTTAAAAAATAAATACAGATCTTACTAGATATGAGGTCAATAAGAAATGTCACATCAACCCTGAAAATCCATGGTTGAAAAATATAAGAAGAGAAATGAAGTTTAAAATGTGACTACTTTTTTTGGATGCATGGAGTATTTTATAAATTTAAAATTAAATTGATCAAGTAAGAAGTGAAAAGTAAACTGGTAACCTTTTTTATAGTTAAATATAGAAGAGTTTATTTCCCAACATCTCACTTATGTTATTCAATTGACTTGGGGTAAATATACAATGAAATATGGAAATATATGTTTGATGAATATCATGGAAAAATTATGTAGTTTTGGTTCTGATTTTGATTCTAATTCTAAATATGAATATACAAAGTCTACTATTAAAAATTTGGAAAACAATGTTAATGAGTTTTATGATTGTGTTCTCACTTTTATATATTTCAACATGAAATTGAAGAAGGATCCTAAAATTTATGAAAAAGAGAATTGATATATTGATTTTTATGTTTTAAATTTTAATGAGGAAAGTGATAAATTTAATGAAGTGAATGAAAAATTAAATACCACCAGAACTGTCTATAATAGAAATGTTTTTAATGATTTGAAGGATTTTCAAAAGTATAATAGTAAGTTAAAAATTAAGATTATAATTTAAATGAAAAACATTTCATGTTTTGTGTAAGGAAGAAAGATATATTACTAGATGATGTCTTTGAATAAGATGAACAAAAATAATAATGAAATTGGTTATGATAGGATACTACCTCAAATGTACATGACCAAATTTATTAATTGTAAAATTAAGGTATTTATTTTGTTAATTATTTTGAATATAAATATTTTTGTAATTTTTAATTGGTTTTTTATTATGATTTTTTTAATTTATTGGAAAATGAAATATTTTTTAATATAAATTAACATTCCATGTTAAATTGTCTAACCCTTCAACAACATGAGTTTCTAAAGGTTACTTGTCAGATCCAATTAAACCTAAACAAGTTTATATAACCATGTAGATTGTTTATAAATTGCAATAATTCCCAAAATTTATAGTTTTTATGGTATTATATCATGAAATTTAATCTTTAATTTTTTTCTATGTTCATGTATTCATGGTTTTATTATTTGGTTTACTAGAAAATACATTAACTATTATTTATTTTTTATTCAGTTAATATCTTTTTATAATTATTGGAATATATAAACTTGTTTTTATAGATCCTTGTATTTTATGATTTTGTGTAGAATATGTTCAAACTATTTTAAAAATAGATGTTTTATAATGAATTCATTTATATTATTATTCAGGAGAGAAAATATTTTATTAAGGGGGAACACTTATTGTTTTATTTATCCGTTAATCTGTTAGTTTATTTTTTTATGCATGAGTTTAAAGGGGATTTTTTCTTATCTTTATATTCGAAAAAATGTTGTGCTGAAATTTAATTGAGTGTGTTGAATATTCAGTTTATATCTTCATTTTTCATGTTTTTTAATTTTTTTAATTTTTTACTATTCTCTATGATTTATTATTTATATTTTAGGGGGAATTCATAATTTTTATTAAAATTTTAGCATGCTTTTTCATGATTATGCTATTATTTTTGGAGGAGTTTTAAATGTTCATTACCTCTTTAATTATTAGTTTTATATGTTTATGGGGATATATTTTTTTCATTGTATGTTATGGCCTTCATTGTTTTATCATTTTGACCCTTACAAAAAGGCGAGAGCTTTCCATCCATTTTAAATAATGTGTTCGGGTATTGTAATTATCAAAATGGGGTAGAATGTTGAGTGGATACCTTCCCCTTTTTTTTATATTGTGATAAATACAATATCAATGTCTTTATTATTGTTTATTTTTATTATTATTTATAATTACTATTTTATTATTTTATTATTCTCCTATTTTTGTTTAAATCCTACACTATTTGTAGAAGAAATGAATACTATATATTATCTTAGGAATTCATTTATTATTTTTATTTTGTTATTATTATTTATTATAATTCCCATTATTTTATTTTCATAATCTATATTCAACTATTTTTTCAAATAAAAAGTATTATGCATTGGGAATAATATCTTATGTTAGGATAAAAGTGAAAATTTGGCGAATTCCAATATCTTACATAGGATAGATAAATAGATGAAATTGAATTATATATGTCATTTTTTCAAAATATATAATATTATATTGGTTAAATAAAAACTTATTAATGGATGAAAAAACTTATGTTTCAATGTTTATAAAATTCCATAATATTACACAGAGTAAATATATTACACAACATGAAAAATATATTACATACTAGGAAGAAAAACTTATTCAGTGGATGTTTTGAAATTTTACTTATTCAAAAACCTAATGTTTGTTTCAAAATATATTTTTTAATAGAATATTAAATTAGGATATAATATTATAGATGAATAAAGGAACTTATGTATTGATTTAGAGATATTACATATAAATCTTTTGAAAAAATTTTAATCCAAATTTCTTATGCATCCATAGTAGAGTATAGAAATTATATTTATCATTTTCTCTAGAGTAAGAAAATATGTTATAGATTTCCAGAGTTTAGATTTTTGATAATATAAATATGTTACAAGTTCAGTGTGAGTTCTAAATAATTTCTTATATATTGATTTACAGCATAGGAAAATATGTTATGTATTGAGAAAAAATATTACCTTTGTAGTCTGTAGTGGGAATTTAGATATTTTGAAAACATGTTGAATATAATTTAATGAATTATATATATTGATTTAAATATATTGTTTTGATAATTATGAGTTTTAGAAGAAGAACTTATCATGGTAATGCTGAAGTTTGTCACATTGTTGAGACTTAAATAATTTTAGTAGTTATATTAGCCATGTCGTAGAAGAGAGATCAACTTGTTTTGATAATGAAACCGTAAATATATATAGGAAATTTCTAAATTGTAGAGAAAATTAATATCTGTAAAGAATTATTTATCATTTCATGAAATATTATTTATGAAATGTTTTGAGATCACCATTCTAGGAAGGAACATGAATGAATTTATTAGTTATACCTATTTTATGATACTCACACTCTATTTAATCATAACTTGAGTGTTAATATTCACTCTATTTTTAAATATTTTTTTTCTATTACTCAAATTATTGTTTATGATATTCAAATTTTGAATGGTTTGAATTTTGAAAAACCCTACTTACATGTTATTTTTGGGAGTATTCTAAGTGATTAAATTCTGATTATTATAGAGTATTTATGATGAATATTAATGGAATATTTAATTATTCTTTGAATAATTCTAAAAGGGTTATATAAATATGAGGTTTATCTTTATAGAATAATATTATAATTCCTGAAGTCATCTTATGGGAAGATTATCATTAGTAATTATGATGAAGTATCATTTCGTTTGTATGAAAGATAATATAGTCACTATTACTTTATCTATAAAATCCAAAGTCTAGTACTGATGTGAGAATGTACCGCATTAATGATATACACTATTCGATAATTGAAGTTTTGTAACCATGAGAAGCTTAATTTTTTAACACAGAAACATTTATAGATTGCCTGAACTTCATATTATACAACTTATGGAAGAATTTTTCTTGTTCCTATACCAATAACAACCATAAAAATATTTCATTGGTTTAATTGTTTTCTCATTCATTGTGATTTTATTTTCATTCACTGCAATCTTTTTTGGGGAACTTTAATGGGTAAAACTTCCATGTTACACATCAATTTTTCTAAACTCAACAAAAAGTGATATCACAGGTTTCTTCTTGGACCAGATAAAGTAAATTTTGGTTATTACTCCACCTAAAAAAAATTGTTGGTTTAGGGACACTCCTTTTAAGGTTTGGGTTAGGTATGCACAAATTAAAATCATTGTTTTCTTTTATAACCATAAATGAAATGGATTAGGTTTTCCACCTCCATATTAAAAAATTTAGGATTATAAAGAGTCGTCATTTTACTTAAAAAGTGATATATATCAATTTTATTTCAATGACATTATGTTTTGAGTGTAAATAGTTTATTTAAGATCATTTATATCTAAACTACACTAATTTTTTATACCATTGTTATCTATTTTTCTGCTTACATATTTTACACTTCTTTTACTTTTGGTTATGCTTGAGTTGTTTATTCTTTTATTCCACCATATTATGCATTATTATTTTAATTTACTCTCATAATTTTAGGATAGATAATTTACCCCTATTGTCCTTTTCCATTACTATCCAGGATCAACTATATGATCCTTAATAGTGATATAACATATTATATATTTATATATGTTGTCTATAAAATATTTTATATAAATTACATTTGGTTGTTTTACATCCCCAAAGATCTTATTTGAAGATATTCCATAGTAATAATGAACTAATATTAAGAAAATATATAGACATTAAACTAAAAATGACCATTGTGGATGCTAATTATAAATATTTCGTCGATTGATCATGTAATAATGAACTCACATGGGTGAAGTAGTACCATAAAGACACCATTGAAATTTATGAAATAACTTTTTTTATTTTTCAAGGTTGTATTAATTTTTTAATAATATAATTATTGAATATTAAATAATACTTTAATAATAACTATTTCAATTTTTTATAATTTAAATTTTAATACATTTTATTTGTGTTAAATAGTACTTACATCATTATGTTGTTCTACTAGAATAAGATAGTTTAAACTTACATAAAAATGAATTATATAATGTTTGTGTTTTGTCCATAAACAAAGTTAATGATTGTACATCTATTGTAAAAGGAAAATATTATAAGCATACATTTTAAACAAAAATTATTAGGTTTTTTTACCCAAGTATTTAAAAGAAGTTCCTATTTTAATTAGTCTATAAGTCATAAAACTAATATTTCTATTTATTTAAATCCATACTATTAATGTGATATAGATCTTGAAGAGTAGAAGTAATATCATTTAATTCTAAGTACTACAATAATCCCAGTGTTTATCATGGTATGATTTAAACATTTTTATCATTATTTCATTCATATTTTTTAAATATTTTATATTATCCTATCACATTCCTTATAATACTCTTACAATTTATTTTAAAATAAAATTCACCCCTCCTTTCAATATAGCCATTACTCATAAGAACCCAATATTTTCAAGTTTTAATTATAGTAAATTAATTTTAATAAATATTTAACAAACACATTTTTAATATATATTATTTAATGTAATTTAATATTAATTTCTTTTACAAGATATATTTTTAACTATGGATATCAATTTATAATGTTTTAAATTATCATTTATGCCATATTATGACATAAATTTTCTGTAAAATTTTTGGATTATTATTATATGAAAAAATAATTTTGTATTTAAATTTTTTGTGAGTTTTATTAATGGGTGAGATTCAAATTATGAATTATAAAGTGTTTTTATAAGTTAAAGGTTAATTTAAAATTTAATAAATAAATAGGTAAATAAATTATAGGCTATAAAGATAAGGTATGATGAGACCTTTAAGTGAAAAATAAGAAAAAAAATTGACTGGATGTTATGTACCCATCAACTTTCAACAAACCTTCATAAAAGGAATTGGAGTTATGTTCCATAAAACATAAAGAAACACTTAAAGTGATTATAATGTGGTGGAAACCACCTCCCACAATTCTAGAAAACCTAAATAGTCTTGATAATATTATTTTTCATGACACAAGCAATAGATTCACCCCATATTTCTCCCTGTGTCACTTCTTTCTATCTAATATCCTTGAATGATTATGACCAATCATAATTTTCCTTATATAAAATATTTCCTTAGTGGAGGTAGATATTATCTCAATTTTTTGTCAATTATGGATAGTGTTTCATCCTATTATTTTTATGTGTTTTTGAAATAGATGGTTTTGGAGGATTTTTTTGTGGACTCACATAATTGTTCATTATTTTAACATATATGAATAAATTTTGAGGTTGGTGACCTTAATTCCTCTTCATGTTTTTTAAGTTTAATTTTTAATAATTAATTTAAATTATATATATTGAGAACAATATCTTAGGATAGGTACATAATATTTATATGACATGACTCAACCCGGTCAAGACCACACCCTAGATCTGTGATCAGACTGGGTATATGACACCTCTTACCTACCTCCAATATGGAATGTACTAATGACTATAGTCAAGCGTATAATCACAATATGTTAGACATTACTCTCAAATTCCAATAAAATAACTACTAATCACTAATTATATGAAGATTAAAATATAAGAACATAATAAATAAATCTCTATCAATAATAGTTATTTCTATTAAACTCCATGCATGAAGGTTAAGACTGGTAAAAGAAAAAGTTTTTTCAAACCATAATTTTCATCTTGATATAAATTAATCACAAAAAGTAACTCTTTCGTACATATAATTATGTAATAAATTACATTATCTCATTAATGTATTCTTCCATGAATGAAGTTATCAACTCATTGGTCCACAATAAACATTATCATGGTATTTTTAAAATATATAACAAAATGAATATAGTATGAAAGTAGGGATTAATCATATATATAATCAGTAAAATAATCCCTAAAGATACTTCAATGTGATTAATGTTAAGTATACATGCTAATTAAAAACATAAAGTGAAGATTTATTTAAATAATTCCAAACAACTATAGAGTTCAGTACAAGACACCTAGATATTCCCATAGATCACTAAAAAATATGCTCACTAAAATACATTACATATATATAACACTATTAATAAATTTATAACATAGAAAAAATTCCCCCATAGAATAAATCATAAAAAATTGTCACTCATAGTCCCAAAAATGATATATTATATCTCAAACTCAAATTCAGTATTGGGTGAGGAAAGATGATATTAAGAAACTAACCATTATATAGTTTTCTCACAATATATATATTAGATTACACCTGAACTTATATATCATGTGGTGGACCTATAAAGAATGATGATCATAATGTTCTTAGGTGAATATAAGGATACTTATGGGGGTGACATTAAAAAATATAGTCCATCCCCAATAAAGACCCTCAATTTATCTATGTAAAGGATTGAGGGGAGTTCTTGATCCCTATTGGAAAGCGATAAGATCCAATGCATAGGTATGAACGCATTGGGAATGATTTCATCAATAAATAATTATAATAAAGTAGCAGAAGAATAATAATGAAAGGGAAGTAAAATAATAACTACAATATAATAAATAAACTAATATAAAAATAAAATCCTAGATATAAGGAGAAATAAATAGAACATGATCATGGCCCAATCTTCACGTGCAAATAAATAAATCAATTCAAACCTCCATCAAACTAAACTGAGTGGTACATGAATGTCCTATACATCCTAGTGCACAAATTACTAGTAATATATAGGCATGAGAGAAAAATACTAGTAGGTCGCCACCCACGGAAGCATATCATAACAATTTAAAATAAAATAAATTTCATTAAATTTTGAAAATATAGATATAAAATTGGTTTTATCAGTTTTCTATTATAAAACAAGTATTTAATAGTTTTCCTTGAAAACACCAACTTTCACAAAGTCGAGGTTCTTTATAAATAAAACCAAAACTCATTATTTTTTTAAAAATCATTTATAACTTGATATAAAATTCATTGTAATAAAAAACATGATAGAAAGTAGAACACCTTTTGAAACAGATCCAAATTACCATTATTAAGAAAAGGTTTCTATATTTTCATCATGGAATCCCTGGAGCTAAATGGAAACTGTCTAAAACAAAGATAACATGGTCATCAAATAAGAAAACCGAACATACCAAAAAAACTATACATCAATCGAACCCTACCAAGAACCTGGTCTTTATCTCCATGGACTAATCGAGGAGAAACATCTCATATGATATCCTAATTCCCATGCAGGGCCACTAAACATGACATAATTTGATACTAGTGTGCATGTGTACCTTTAAGTATCACATATCCAAAAAGATATTCCTATAACAAATAAATGTAGGTGATTATGTTAATTTAATAATAATACCATATCATAATGTCTGAAAACAACCATTTATCTCACTCACACATATGAGCACTCACATTGGAAGATTAATTTTATCTAATAATAACTATACAATTCAACTTCTCTCTAAAGAAACATTTGATCTCAATCTTTCAAACATCCGAAATTTATATCACACATAAAGGTGAATGTTTTATGGGTTTTTATTTTACAATAAACCATTAAAAATACCAGCCAAGACTTTGTAAAAACTTATTAGAATACCAAGTATGTCAAAGAAATTCTATATCATTTATATAATTATTCATAAATCATAAAACTTAATAACAACCAATTTTCAAATAATTTTTTGAAAATGGAAAAGCACACCCATGATTTAGAAAATATTTCTTTTCCCATCATTTTATAAATCAACATAATAAAAAATTATCAAGAGCCAATCGATCAATTCAATTTAAAAAATGAAGGCATATTCCCTTAAAATATTATTTATATCAATTCGTATAAAAAACCTTTTTCATAATTTAATCAAAATAAAAATAAAAAATTATTCTTTAATATAACTACTTGATATAAGTAGAAAGAATTGGAATACATTGGAATCCCCTGATAAAATAACAAGTAATAAAAAAAATTCAATTTTAAAGAGATATGAATTGGAAACCCACCTCAAATATCATCACTTTGAATGACTGTAGTGGTAGTCTTCAACAACATGATAGAAACAACCTTTAGAAATCAATGTGGATCCCAATTAACCCCGATGCATCAGGAAATACCCAATTAAGAAAAAATCTAAATCTTATATCCAAATGCCATGGATTTTAGGGTGACATAAGATGGAAGAATAAGAGGGAACACATTAGGGATAAGACAAGATGGTATCGTACAATTATGAGCCAACCATAGGATCTGAAGAAACTCAAAGTATCCCCCATGGATAATATTTTTTGTTCACACAAGGAGGAAGATACATGTATTGAGACTAACAAAATTTAGATAATTAAAATGGTTAAATCAAGTTAAGCACACTCTAAATAATCTTCCCTTAAAGATCATATATTCCCTATTCAATGGGAATAACTCCCTCAAAATTGCAAATAAATGATTTAGTTGGTTAAAAATTACAAAACCACAGAAACCATGACATGATGGGAATTCACCATGCCCATATTGGTATCTATCATTCCATACCCAGGAGCATGAAATGAAAACTAACCATGGTGTAATTTTGAATCCTTCGACAATTTGGAATCAACACATCATGTATTGTGATATGGTTGAGGCCAAACTAGTTATGATGCAAAAGGAGACTCACTACGCCCCATATGTTTGAGAATTCCAAACATTGGGTGTGTTTTCCTTTCTTGTGGTATAAATGCAATCTCTAGGCTCAACATGGCTTAGAACATAGCACGATCTAGTATGTTTTGCACCTAGAAATGATAAAAAATCACATATAATCCATCCAATACCAACCAAGACATACTAAACCCAAAATAAAATTAATTTAAAAAAAATAAAAGGCCACGATGTTACAATCTCTACACTATTGAACTTTTTATCCCAAAAAGATCTCATTGAAAATAATTGATCAAGTAATAAAAAACATATAACATGATAGGAAACATCTAGCCAAGGCTATGCTTCCAATTCAAATCAATAATCCAAAACCCAAAAAAACTCAAAACATTGAACTATAATAGATGAAAAATAAAATATACAATTATTTGATAAGGAAAGCTCATGAATGGTGGTCTCACCACCATTGTAGAAAAACATTTGATCACTAGTCCCCTAAAAAATGGTTAGGATCTACCAAATAAATGATAAAGGAAAAAACTCAAGAAATATTAAAACTCTCCAAATAAAATTATCTAATTATTCTTCCTTTAAAAACTAGATGATAGATCCTCAACTGGCCAATCAGATAAAAACACAACCATCAATATCCTAATGAAACCTAACAATCAGATCATATGATAAATGTGATACATTACACTGGAAAAGATCACATAATAGAATAACAAATAACAACTTTAAATTCTTAAAAAGGAATCAAGCATTAATAAGAACAACATAGTTTAACCTTTGGTCTTGTGAGGATAATACATGGTCATGATTCCATAGTACTAGATCCTTGTGATCGTAAAAAACATCATAGAACAACCAATACTGGTTATCAATCATCCCACCACCTACACAATCTTTCCAATGTACAACCATACAAAATAAATTCTAAAGACCCTCACATTTCATATATTTACATTAAATAAAATTTTCGAAATACATAAAACATTATACAAATAGACACCCAAAGACCATATAGTCTCGTCCCTTTGGAAACATGGAATCATAAAAACCAATTCATAAGTGAGCTACCTTATAATCACTAAGTTCATCATGACTAGAATCCTTCTTAGACACATAATACTTAATATATATCTTCCTAACCTAGGGAAAGAAACATAAAATGGGGTGAGCTCAGATGCTTAGTAAAGGTAAATTAGGGAGACATGTAATCATAACCATGAGAATAAGGGTATGAGAACATGATCATAACATTTGAATATTATACCCTGTATATCATAAAATCATAAACATGAATCCTCGCATAAAACTTAACAGTTCATAAGACATGAATCATAAGGAAAAAAAAGAGCACAAGCAACGAAAGTATAACATAGTAAAAACATGGAATTTTGGAAAACACATAAGAATATATAATTATTTCCATAGTAGTCAAGGAATCACTGCCAATGTCTTCTAAGTGTAAAAAACCATTTACTGAACTGGGTTCACACCCCATTCTAGCCCTTTTTTTCTAAACTGAGTTCACTCCCCATTCCAGTCCTGTATTCCATAATTGAGTTCATTTCTCATTCCATCCCTATAATATTTCTCTAAGATCATTTATTATTCCAAACATGTCTATCCCATGAGATATAAATCTATACCCAATGAATTAAAGGGAGATATAGGTTCCACTAATATAATAATTAAATCATACATACATTTCCCATAAGATCATTTAAAATCATATAATAACCCGTGAAATGAAATGGTTATCATAAAAATGTAATCATATCATAACCTATGTAAAAATACACGTTTCATAATCATTTCATCAAAGCATAACCCATGAAACTAAGCAGGTTTCAAAATCATATAACCCATGGAAGAGAAACAAGTGTTATAAGAATAATTCCATCAAAACATAAACCATTTAAGAAAGAATATGAATAGAACATTTTGATACTTTCTTTTAATGACATGAGTAACATCGAAATATGTCATCTTATATGTAAAATAACTTGGAACGATATTTTGAAAACATATCCTGAGGAAAATATCATTTCATCTCTGAAAAAAGATCTTTAAAACATAAAGGCCTTTTGAAAAGAATTTTCTTGAAAATAAACTTTA
The DNA here is from genome assembly GCA_963277665.1 of Viscum album. Taxonomy (NCBI): domain Eukaryota; kingdom Viridiplantae; phylum Streptophyta; class Magnoliopsida; order Santalales; family Viscaceae; genus Viscum; species Viscum album. The sequence goes on from OY728132.1 coordinate 1,822,463,897, forward strand.
ATTATTATAAAAAAGATTTTAAAACCTTTTGGAAACATTTTTATTTGAAAACATATAAAGATATATTGAAAAAAATTTGAAAAAAATTTTCCTTGAAAATATATTATAGGATATTTATAATTTTTTTAAAACAATTTCCCCAAAAATACATTGCAAACTTATAAATAAGCATCGAAATAATTTTGAAAACCATTTTCCTTCCAAACTTAAAAAATAAGCCTGAAAAAATTTAAAAAACAATCATTGAAAACTTATGAAAAGAAATATGAAAATTTTTAGAAAACAATTTTACTTAAAAACTAATAAAGGATGCATTGAAAATATTTTGAAAATAATTTTTCTTCAAAACTTATAAATAAATCGTAAAAATATTTTGAAAAACACTTTCGTTGAAAAATAATTTTAAAAATTATAAATAAATCATGAAAACTTGTTGAAAACCATTTCTTTTAAAATTGTATTTAAAAACATTTTCTAAAAAATTATCCTTCTAAATATGAAAGGAAGTTTCACAGAAATAATAGTGTATAAATCTATACATGTCATACGAGGTAATAAAAATATTCCTTTTTCAAGGTAAAAGGATAGAAAAGTGATTTTTTAGAAAGAGACATGAATATTCTTTTCAAAATATTTCTAAAGATAAAAATGGGAAAATTTTATTTTAAATATTATAGGAGAATAATACAATATTCTTGTATATCCTTTTAAAAAAACATGGTTTTGAAGGAACATAGATTTCCAACCGAAGAGAGAGTAAAGATGGTATTTCTTAAAAGCAACTTCTTAACTATATTATGTACCAAAGAGTTTAAAAATGGTTACAATACATGAATATATCATGAATAACCAAAGGATAATAAAATTCATTAATTTTCTTGAGATATTGATTATAATAATTCAATAAAGGAAGCATAATCACAAAAATTCTTGAAAAGTGATGAGGTTATTTCAATAAACTCTTATCACTTAGTAACATTGAACCATACTCTCCATGAAAGATATTAAAATTAAATGATTCTTAAAATGTATTTAAAGGAATGATATTCATGATATAAAATTTCAAAGGAAGTATGAACACCTCATATAAAAATATAGGTGTGTAACATGGCATGTGTCTCAAAGAATGTATGTTGAGACAAAACTATCTTACCGATTTGGAAACTTTTGAAACATAAACCCCATGAAAGGAAGATAATAGAAGGGATATTTAATTACCCATAAATTTAATAATAATAATCATATAATAAATTCATTAGAAGTATATACAATGCCGAAAAGGAAAGAGTGGTGAACTTTTCATGTATCTCACAGAAATAAAAAGTTAGATGAAGTTACCTTACCTTGTTTCTTGAATCTCATCATACTCCATCAAACCATCTGTATAATAAATATGAATTTATTATAAATATTTTATAGAAACATATTCTTATATCTAAATCCATATATTAATCTAATGTTACCTTATATTACCTGCTTGTTAACAATCCTTTGTTAAGATTTCACTTCAGGTAATATTCGGTTTGTTCTTCGTATGTGTCTTAATTTGAAATATCTTTGGTTATTATACTTATATCATGATTTATATAAAGTAAACCGTGATATAAATATCATTTATATTTAGTATATTTTTAGTATAATAATATATATAATATAGAAGTATGAAATGGAATAAACTATTCATGGATACAGTAAGTCGTACGCAACGATGAATGTTGTTTCTGTTTTTATTGTTGTCTTGAAAGAAATAAGGTAACTGAAATATGTGTATATATATAATTATTAAATTAGAATTATTATATCATATATATAATATAATTTCACTACACCCATCCTTGATAAATTCCTTTTAGTGTGTGAACGAATCCCATCACTTTGAGGGGGTGGTAGTCCACACGTCCTCAAACAAAATTTTGATATTTACACCAAATGGAAAGTACAAATATATGTGTGGTAAAAGGGTAAAATAAGAATAAAAAAACAATTAATATAATATATAACACACACACACAGATATATATATATATATATATATTCCATTACAATTTCTACCATGAGAGGCGATAAATGAAAAAAACACACAATCATTGTTCTGTGACGCTTTTAGTTCACTATACACATAAACAGTATGTTCGTTACCATAGATGGAGACTTATCATAAAAAAATCCTAGTATATTGAATATACCAGTGTTTTTATACAATCATTGAATAAAGAGAGTGGAGGGGTGGAGAAAGAAAATAAAATAAAGGATCTGAGGGAAGATGTTACCTCTTAATCACGTAACTCTTTTTGGTTTGTGCCAAAAGGCTTCCTTGGATTAATTTATTCTCAATTGGATGATTATAGGGGAAAGGTAGGAATTTTTTGAAGTTTATTTGTCAAATATTAGCTGATCCTATGTGGTTTCATAGGTGTGAATAATAGGTAGTGGTGGTGTCCTTTTATAGGGAAGGGAAATGACATAATAGGAATTTATTAAAACAAGTTTGTTGTACCCATGTTTTTAAATATAAAAAGTCATAAAAACCAAGAAAAAATAATTTATTAAGGTTTATGGACGACATATGGACATAAAATTGCTTTTTAGAAGTTTATAAGTTGTTTTGAGTCTTAAATTTAAGGTTTAGTACACTGTTATTGTAACATCCTGTGTTTTGAACTGAAAAAAAGACAAAGGATATTAATTTTTTTCCTATTAGCTAGGCAGGCCGGTTTTAAAACTAAGAGTCAGAACCTTTTTCACCCCAATATTTGATGTTTTAATGTTTGTGTTTTTTCTAAATAAATTAAACTAATTAAATTATGGTTAAAATGGAAAATAAATTAAATTTTAATTAAATAAAAAAAATAAGAATAAAGGTTTTAATAATATTAAAAATTTTATTATTATTATTAGTACTATTATTATTAGTATAATTATTATATTTATTATCTTTATTAATTTTTTTATTATTTCAAAAATAGGTTTAAGAAAAAAAATTGAAGGGGCCTTCTCCCCCCTCTTGGAGAATGACACACACCATCCCCCTGTAACCCTACCAGGTATGAGCTCCTCTCCCTATAGTGCCCCTCCATGGTCGGACCTCCCTTTGGGGAAACTACCCTCCATTTGACCTCTCTTGGAAAACACTACCACTAGTTCACATCACCCCTCACGTGACCCCCTGGCTGAACTCCCATAGGCACGTGATGCCTCCCTTTCGGCCCCCTCAGATCTTCAATTTTGGGTACATTTATCCTTGATTTATCCTTCATTTACTTAAGTTAAGGGATTACAGACCTCATCCTCTCTTTTTCCAGCCAATATTTGGTCTGCTAATCACCCTATTTGGTTTAGACGAACCAAGGGTTTGGATAACCTATGTTTTTGAATTCTTACATCAATTTTAGGGAATGAGAATAGATTCACGAGTTGGATTTTTCCATATTGCAGCAACTGAATATGAAGGTGAAGTCATTCAGGATGTTTCAATTTGCTACTGCCATCCAAGGTGAGGTATCTTTCATATTGCCAATTTTTTTCACCACTAAATTTAGGGTCTAGTGATTTTTGTGAGACCTAGGAGATTTTTTGTGGGATTCTGAGAATGATTCCAAGTGTGTGAATGAATTTCCCAGGTATGAATATATATATATATATATACTCTAAAAGTTCTAGGTACAGGAGAACCCGTCCCTACCAAAATTTATTAAAAATGTAAAGTACAAGATTCATGACATTACAAGGAAATTTACAAAGCCTGGTGTATAATTTACCACCATGTCTACCTCAACAAGACCAGAAAACTCATTTGGGATAACAAAAGAACACTCTAATCAAGGTTCCATAATGACCCTCTTTGAGAGTGCATTAGAAACCTAGTTGGCCTCTCTATAAACATGAGTAACATCAAGCACAAGCCACAATTTATTCATTGAAGGAAATCAACACAAGGCACCAACATCCGCCAAGGAACATTCCTTGATCTTCTCATGAGAATGTCAACCACCATTTCAGATTCAGATTCAACCCAAATAAAATTCCATCCAGGATGGGACGCATAGAAAACAACTTTAATAATGGACCAGAGTTCCACATCAGTTACTGAGCCTGACCTAATGAAAAGGGAAAAATAGCCTTTAAAAAATCCCCGATAAGTGCAGAAAACTCCACCATAACCCGAAGGGCCAGGTGATCCCATGTCTGCCCCATCAACATTCACTTCTAACCAAATAGAGATTAGCAGAATCCACCTGATATATTTTATCAACAATGGTTTCTTTTCACGGCCCAACATGCTGAAATTTCTCATGACAATGAGGTCGTTTATATCATTATTCATACACTCGGACTGCACCTTAGAATCAATGATGACAACCTGATGAATAGCTCTAACACTAGCCTGAAATGAAGGAAATGTGCTATAAAAAATGGAGGAATCATGAGCTGTCCAGATGAAGTCAAGAGCAGCCTCAACCGTAGACAACAACATACCCCTCACTTACGGACTACAAGTGGTTGTATCAACCGACATGAGCAGCTCTTATACACCATCACAGGCCAGTCGAACACCAAGTGAATCCTCAATATAAATCCATATCCTATGGGATAAAGAGAAGCTGCAAAAAACATTTATTAGAGACTCCTCTGCTGCCATATAGAGGATGAAAATAGAGGCAATCTGCAGACCAATGGTATGCAAAATAGACTGCACATGGAGTATGTTTTTCCATATTTTCTAGACCAGAAAGTATATAGATGGAGGGATAAAATTCACATTGAAAGACCATAAGAAGCTTGGGGTAGGAGCCCCTTGGAACATGCTGTTGTACCATAGGAGGGTTCTATTGATTCCAGTGGAACACGACTTCCATATGAGGGTATCTCTATCAAGGAAATGATATATTTGAATTTCATCATGAAGATTGTCAAGAATAAACCCATATCTGTGGGGATTAGTAGTGGAGAGATCAGATATTGAGGTGTTAAGCATTGTCATAGGGATTTCAATCTCCTAACATATTGGTTTTGATAGCCACAGAGTGCTCCATGCATTACGGTTCGATGAGCGACTCACCACCCATTTGGAGTATTTCATAAGGCCATTAAATGAATCTTGTAGAGAATCCCAAATGGAGGAGGGGGTGTATAGAGAGTAACCATACCACAATCTTGAGACAAATCTATCTTAAATAAGCTCAAGAGATGGATCATCAAAAGTTATCATCATCCATGTAAACTTGGATAGAAGATATTCATTGAACAGAATCAGATCCTTAGCTCTAAGGCCCCCATGCTTATAGGCTTGATACACTCCTTCCAAGCTACCGTGACAAGCTTCTTTTCATGAATAGTGCTAGTCCATATGAAGTTTCTAATGAGTATTTGTAGATCCTTGATAAGGGCCTTGAGGCCACCTATAAATAGAGAAGACATGAACAAACATAGAGGTTATAACAAAGTTAACCAAAAAAATTCTTCCATCTTGCGACATCACCTTCCCTTTCTAGGTTGACAGTTGAGAGATAATCTTGAGGAAAATAGGCTCCAAGTGACTTCTCTTGACCCTTCCCCAAAATAAGGGATGCCAAGATAGTTGAAGGGAAAGGACCCCTTCTATCTGTGTTTCCCCTCATGGAATGGGGAACACATGAAGTGGTTTAAGTATGTGTGTGTGTGTGTGCGTGCATGTGAGCGGGTTGCTACTTGAGTTACAAATTACTAAATTCCAAGGGTTTGCATGGTCTTATTGTGGTAGGGTCTCCCTCCTAGATGCATTAATTCCATAAAGCCTTAAATTACAATTATCTTATTTTTAATTTTGCTTGTTTATATTGAATTTAAATTCTTGAATAAGCTGTTTGAAGTGGAAAAATGAATTATTTGATAAACGAAGACATGGTTTTATAATAAAACACCTCTGTTTAGGTGATGTTCCTTCAATCTTAAAATGTAGTGATAGAATTTTATGATTGCCTTCCTTGATGCATTGCTATCTCTTATTACTTGAGATTATAATTTTTAAATGATGTGTATGTACATGAAACTTCTTGGTTATTTATGAATGAAATTTCGTCCTTGAAAAATGATATATGATACAATACATCTCTTAAGTACATGGATCAACATTAAATTAGAATTCCCAATATAGGGTGTCTACCCTCTTCCCTTAACTTCATCACTTATGTCATGTCATCACTTTTTTTCCTCTTACTGTAACCTTCTGGATATGCCTTGTTATATCTTATATACTTTTTTGGTTTATTCTATTATTTCCATTATGGAATTCACTTATATAGAAACCCATTTGAGGTCTTCACCTTGCCTCTTGGACACCCCTTTGGGTGTGACCAACCTAAATGGCCTTTTTGCATTTATGCATTATGTTATAAATATAATGAGATGTTTTGAATTGAATTTCATGCTTGAATATGCTTGTTATATTGTATCATTTAATTTCATTTATAACCTATGGTTTGAGGCATGTTCATGCCATGTAATTTTGTTTAAATTTTTTTTCTCATTAAAGTGCCTAATTTTTATGCCATGTTTTAGTGGTTTGATTTGTATTCTAAAATTATTATCCTGGTATATTAAAATTCCAACATTGTCATGTAATTGTTACGTGCTTACTTTTGTTCTAAATTCCTTATTTCATATTAAGATATTGGATTGTTTTACTTGATGGATTGAATAGATTTTGAATCACAGTTCTTGTTTGATTAGTACGCTTTAGGTATATGCTTTCCATAAAATATATGTATTGAGGTTTGCCTTCAAATGTGTTTTTGACATTATGGTGCACTTGATGTGGTCCGGGTGAGAACATGGGTTCCGTATTATGGACTCAAGGATGAACTCCAGTGCTTGGGTGGTTATACAATGATGCACCGAGGGTGACTCTTCGGCTTGCTGGGTGAGGGCCTATTGGGTGGTTTAATATACTCTTGAGTGATTTCGGTTCCCCCGGGGAGCTACCATGGATGGACGCATTAGAAATATGGCTACACCATGCCTTGAGTGATACTCATTCCTCTAGTGAGATACCTGGTATGAACTCAGAGTCACCATGCCTTGAGCGATATTTCATCTTTCAGAAGATTTCCATAGACGTGATCAGTGGTATTGGATAAATTGAAGGATGTATTGTAGTGATACCTTCAGGATATACTATGACTCCAACTCTAGATTTTATTAAATTTCATTGAATGAATTCTTTGGTTGAATTACTTGTGCTACACTTGTTGCTTATATTTATATTAGAGCATGCACTTGTGACTTTTCTCTCTTACTTATTAGCATACTTATATGATGACATGGTAATTAGACCCAAAGACTAATCGCAAGACTGGGAGTAAACTTTTTTTTAGTTTCCTTTTTACTTTTAGCATTATTCCACATATTATGATTACACAGGTACCTTCTTCTAAATTTCATGTTAGGCCAATGAAGGTGGTATGAGAAGGGTTCATGTTTAGTATTCTAGACCAAGTTTTTGTTACAAACTTGTTATCACACCCCATTTATTTTATATGTAGCACTATTTAATTTATATTTCATTGTATTGATTAGTCTAGACACTGGTGGTGTTTTCCTATAGAGATTTATATCTCACACCCTACTCGGGCCTCCATTGCACTTGGGTACCCGATTATACCTTTCTTGTTCATAGGAATTTTCACCATGATTGATTTTTTGTTCTATTCTATTTGTACTTAGAATTTAAGAGTAAAGGACTGAGTTGGAGCTTATGATTCTCATGGAGATCACCCTTTGGGGCTTTGGTGTCTTTTCTTTGTTATTGTACTGTGTTATAAATCATATTTTGTTATTTACTACTTTTAGTTAAGTGTCATCATCTTTAAATTCATTCATATGTTGTATAATCTGGTGTTTTCCAATTATATTAAATTCTTAATTATTTTCTTCCGCTGATTTTTCAATTTTTTATTATTGTTCTATACTACTTTATATTCTTTTTTATGCTTATGATATCTAGTATTTTGTTAATTATGGTGCATACAATGATCTATGAGGGTATAGTCTCCCCATGAACACACTCTAAGCCCTACTACTAGTAAAATTCCTCTGGCATTCATGGAGATGCACTTGAGGTCATGTGACCCACAGATCTGACCACCGTCTTAGAGGTGAACCGGGTGAGGATGTTATAAAGTGGTATTAAAGGTGGTTATTTTTCCATTGTATTGTTTTTTAGGTTGGAATATATGAGACTAGGAATGTGTTAGTGCTTGGTTAATAGCCATGTCTGGGACTGATCACCCTGTATAGGAAACGACCAAGTGTCTAGGATAGGGAATTGATAATCCTACTTTTTGATATTACAATTGATATGATTTCACCTCTTGTGATTGATGTAATTTCCATAACTTGTGATTTATGGAATTTAGGGAATTTTACCCTTGTCCTGGTTCATTGAGGATGAAACATAGAAAGCATCATATTTGGTGCAAAGAAATTCACATTTCATGCATAGTTCCATTCCATGTAGTTTCATTTTAGGTTTCTTTCTAATAGTATTGAGAGAATTTAATTCTAGCCATGACATGTCTTGTATTTATTTCACATTCCTGTTTAGATTCCTTCTTTCAGTGATATATTTTTCATGCTAGTTTTTTTCCATGTTGCCTATTCACTATCATGTTTTCCTTCTATCATGATTCTGTTCTTATCAACATGTATTTGTGAATAAAATGTCATGCTTCCGTGATCAAAAAATGTTTCTATCCATTAGCTACTTGTAGATGTTTTCTTATTTGATATGTAATTGGTTGATTTTGTGAAATTTTATTGGTTGTAATTAAATGGGAGCCAAATTCCACCTGTAAAGTGTATGGGTGCTTTATTTATTTGTAGATGGTCACCCATAGGACTAGACTGTTGAACTTGGAAATGTTGTATTATGAAATGGTTTTAAAAGTAATGGTATTTAAAATGGAACCTGTAGTGGTGTCCTCTGTTTAAGACCCTCATGTAAGGGTAGATAAATCTTTTTTGAGTTTCCTTGGAATGGAAGCATGAGTTTTGACACTTGTTCCCCATAAGGGGAAGTCCTATGGTAGGTATCACCCTTAGAACTTAAAATCCTTGGTATTAACATGAGTTTTCATCATTTTTAGTGCTGTTTTGGTGCCGTTGTCCCTACTCAAACCCACTTGCTTAAACTGACATCATTGTTCAGACGAGTGGTCATGTTTTTTTTCTCAATAATGGAATGATTAGTGTTGTTGAGTGAGGTCTCAGGTCATCTCTAGAGTAGAGTTACCCAGGTGTAAAGAAATCAAGGTCATCCCAATCATTTCAGTGCTTACTCAGAAAAATGATGACGGTGTCATTGGCAGTGTGTAGCCTTTGAGTAATTCTATTGGTCGTAGGTGGACTACAATGTTTAATATTAAATGACCATGGGATACCTAAGGTGGTAAAGGATCGGTGATCACTTAATGAAGTTGTGTCGGCTGTTGAAGCCAATTTTCATTCAATGTGGGTCAACCAATTATGGTTATTCTCTTCAGCACATGGGTATGTTCGACCAGAAGTCATTTAAATCCACTTAGTGTATCCTACTTAGTGAAGAACATGTCCCCTATCTTGAAACTTTCTAGGTACACTAAGAGAGCATCAGTCTTATTCCACGCTAATGCTTTAAAAGCTATTGGTCTTGTGTGGGGTGGTTTTCTCAATTTTTCACACTAACACATAGTTATTATCAATTATTGGTTAGTCTTGAGTGACCCTTTAATTCCCATGTAGTGATTCCTCGGACGATCTCTGGTACACCAACCATATCATATAACTTGACAGCTAGGCTGATGAAACTATGGGCTTGGTCAATGTTCTGATGTGGGCATCTTGTCCTTGTACCAACTTCTAACTCATAAAAATTGAGTATAGACTATCATGTGTTAGTTCCTTTCACTCATGTCATGCCAATCTGAGGTTACCCTAGACTTGTTGTTGGGATCAATGATTCTTAAATTAATGAATTTCACTATAAGTTAGGTATGGACTTCGGTGGATATGTTCATAGAAAATGAAAGATACCTTTGAACAATACATCATAGTTCAGTTTGTAAAAAATGCCATACGTCTAAGTTGAGGATCTCATTAAATAGTTTGTTAGAGTGGCTTGATCATTTTTTTCTCATGTTCAATGGATCAACCAGTGAATTTTTGTTTCTGGTACATTGTCAGGTGATAAAAGTTTGGTTTGTGTCAGCCAAGGATTTTCATGAAAATCTTGCTCAACATGGGCTTTTATGTCTGTGTAGAATCAACCATTTTATCCGTTTAGGAAATCACGTGAGAAGCATCACTAGAATTCTTAAGTGTTAGTATTATAACACCCCAGGATTTTTCAAATAAATATAATATTGAATGCATGAAACATCAAGTCTCTATAATACACTGATTTGTTATAACCAAGCCATTATACACAATTTTACCACCCCTATGATTTTTGTTTCAAAAATCTGACATACACGATTGCGATCAGTAAATTATTTAGAGTATGATATGAAAAACATAATTATTGGTGAATAGAAACATACCCTTATGAATAGTAATGTTACCATTATGAATACTGACATAACCTTATGAATATTAACCTCAACTATGATAGTATATATATATAGTATTTACGTGAAAGTATGATGTACATATGTTTTGGAAGAATTAAATAAATGTTTTAAAAACAGTATTTCTAAAGTAAATTTTGATTTTATTTAAAAATTAAATTAATAATAATTATAAAATAATATTTGAAAAATGGACTTCATTTTTGGATTCTACACATCAAAAAATGGTTAGGGTGAATTTTTGGGATTTTTATGAAATACTTGATTTTTTGATGAATAATAAAATACACTAATCTACCGTATATATACATTACTAGTTAAATTCACTATTACTAGCTTCATGGATGATTTAATCACACTTGGTTCAAACTCACATGCACATATTACTATTATTCTTCACAAGAATCAATACTATTGGTTTTCTTTGTAAAAATAATAAAATAATGAGTAAAATAATGGGAAAACCCTCATATCCTCCACTATAACCCCCCCACTCCCTCTTCTTTACACTCATCTAAATCCTTATGCCTTGTCTAAATTCTGCTAAAATATCTTCCCAAGATCTTCCCCCATGACCATAATTCATTTGTATTGTAAAAGGACCAAATACTTTAACCTTTAGAGGCTCTCAATGAAGGTAAATTCAAGAGGTAAAATTCCTCTTTTCTCTTTATTTCATTTTCATGTTACTTTGTTCTCTTTTTTTCCAAACCCATCCTCATCCAAATGGTATGAAAACTCCAGTACTAAAAATTTATTATAATTTTGTTATGCTAATGGGATAATTCATATTTATCTCTCCTTTCCTCCTCATTTATGCTAAAAATTAATCATCATCAGAGGTGTGTGGATTTATCACCTTCAAGGATGACGAGGATTTCAATTTGATTTACCTTCTTAAAATCTGGTCATGAAACCATTTTTATAGTTGAACCAGACTATTATATATGTATTTAATTTCATTTAATGTTCTTTAATCCTTATGCACTCATGATGTAAAATAATAATACAAAACAAGGTAATTGTGAACAAAATCGTCAAATTAATCCAAGCGTTTATAATTAATGTTTTATATGTTGATTCACCTGGACTCTAAAAAAAATTTATAACCATTTAATCTTATGAATGTTAATTAATAAAATATAAAATCAATTCTGGACTTCAACTACCATCTTACATGATCTACCATAATCTTTTATAAGTGAGCCGATCATGAATATTATGAAAATCAGCACACACTAACAATGAAATTGAATCCCTTAACCAATATAAAAGACCATGAATGAGCTTAATAAAGTCATAATGTAAAAAATAAATGTATAAATGGTTCTATAATTGTAAATTATTGAACCTAATTTGGTTATTCAAGTCAACAAGGTCAAGAAAAGAACACCATTAGATTTATGGAAAGGGATCCTCTCTCTCACTTTTATTCATGAATCCCCCCCATGTTCTGTCCTTTTAATTTTTATTCCTAATGATGGGGTACGTGTTATCACCTAAAACATACTTCCATTATGAAATATAAATGATGGGATAACCCTTTACCTCTCATTAATCCCTCACAATAAAACCGGTTAAATTATTTATCGCGCCCTCTATTTTGTCATTCCGTTTTCTTCGATCAAGCGACCTGTGACTCGTCTCTCTCGTGTGTAAAACATAGAAATGATTCATCAAATCCATTCACTCCAACCTCATTTGTCCATCATTATTCATCATATTTATTATCACCAGATATATCTGGTCGACTCGCAACACTTAAGTAAGCCCCACACACCTCAGTTTCATTTTTTATTTCTCGCAATGCCCTAAACTTATGTTTTGAGATTATATTTTTCTATATTTGTTCTTGATATCATGGTAAGTGTCATAGTGTTATTTTATACCATGCTAAATTATTTTCTGGTAAAATAAACATGGGAAGTGATATCATGAATGTTTTATATTTTTGTGTGTTTTATCGCGCACGTGTGTGTGTGTGTGCTTTAATGTGTGTGTGTGTGGGGGGGGGTGTCTAGGGGGGTGAGGGGGATATCCAAGGGGGTAGGGGTGTACAGGGGGTGGGGGCATCAAGAGGGGGGGGGGGTTGTCCAGGGGTGGGGGATGTCCATGGGGGTGGTGGTGTCCAGGGGGTGTCCAAGGGGGTGGGGATGGTGTCCAGGGGGTGAGGGGGATTTCCCAGGGGGTAGGGGTGTCTAGGGGGTGGGGGTGTCTAGGAGGGTGAGGGGGCTGTCCAAGGGGGTAGGGGGTGTTGAGGGGGTGGTGGGGTCTAGCGGGTGGGGGTATTGTCCATGGGGTGATTGGGCAGTCCAGGGGGTAGGGGGTGTCCAAGGGGTGTGGGTGTTCGAGGGGTGGTGGAGGTGGGGGGGGGGGGCTATCCATAAGGGTTGGGGGGCTGTCCATGGGGGTGGGGGTGTCCACGGGGTGGGGTGTCTCGGTGGTGGGGTGTCCCGGGGGTGGGGTGTCTAGGGGGTGGGGACTGTCCAAGTTGGGAGGGGGTGTATAGGGGGTGTCTAAGGGGGTGGGGTGTGGTGTCAGGGTGGGTGAGGGGGCTATCCAAGGGGGTAAGGGGTGTCCAAGGGGGTAGGGGGAGTCTAAGGGGTGAGGGGTGTACAAGGGGGTAAGGGTGTCCAGGGGGTGGGGTGGTGTCTAGGGTGGTGAGTGGGCTGTCCGAGGGGGTAGGGGTGTCCAGGGGGTGGGGGTGTCCAAGGGGTGGGGTGTCCAGAGGGGGGGTGTCTTGGGGGTGGGGTGTCTAGGGGGTGGGGGGCTGTCCACGAGGGTGGGGGTGTCCAGGGCTGAGGGGGATGTCCAAGGAGGTAGGTGTGTCCACGGGTGGGGGGTGGTGTTCAGGGGGTGAGTGGGCTATCCAAGGGGGTAGGGGGTGTCCAGGGGGTGGGTGTTTCCAAAGGGGTCGGGGATGTTTAGGGGGTGGGGGGGGGGGGTTCATGGGGGTGGTGGTGTCCATGGGGCGTCCAAGGGGGTGGGGGGGGGTGTCCAGGGGGTAAGGGGATATCCAAGGGGGTATGAGGTTGGATAACCCCCTCACCCCTAGACACCCCCTCCCCATGGACACTCCCACACCCTGGACAACCCCCACCCCCCTAAACACCCCCACCCCTTGGACACCCCTACCCCCTGGACACCCCCTTGGACACCTTGGACTGCCCCTAACCCATTGGACAACCCCCTACACCCTAGACATCCCTTACCCCCCTTGGACACCCCCTTGATATATATATATCCCAAAAATTTCATTGAAACAGTTGGAATATATTATCTTTAGGTAGTCTATACCAACGGTTCCTATAGAACCATTGGTATAGAACTATTGAAACAACCTTCATGCCAATGGTTTTATAGGATATCCCAATAGTTTCAAATCATTGGGATAGGTGTAAATTTTAGTAGTGAATGTATACATATTTTAATATTTATACTTCATATTTCTTGTTTACAAAAGGATGAATTTGGTATCCAGTTACACCAAGATGTATTCTATATGTACCTTAATAATAAAGGATCCAAGATGAATTTAAAACTATTATATCTAACTATATTTTGTTTTTAAAATCATTTTCCTTCATATAATTTTCAAATTCGAATATATTTGTTTTATGTTTCAAAATTGTATTACATTCAAATTATGATTTTTTTCATATAAATATAAAATTGAATTTTCATTACAAGATGTATATTTTTGATATTATTTATAGGTAATAATGATTCAAAGTTTAATTACGACACATCGCATGAGTAATGAATATGAGGAAGCTGTTGATGCCTTTTTGGAATTTTCCAAATGAGATGTTCCAAGAAACGACATTTTTTCTTACCATGCCTGAAATGTTTTAATATGAAGAAGTTGAAAAGTATAGAGATCAAAGATCATATGATTTGTCATGGTTTTAATCCAAGTTCCAACCCTTGGATTTGGCGTGGTGAAACTGTACAAAATGTCAGATCTACTGATGATGATGATTTGCAGGATGGTAACTCTACTGGAATTGAAGAAATGATTCGTGATATTGCAGCAAAACAAATTGAGATAGAACCAACAGTTTCACATATATATGGTGATGCTGAAAAACCATTGTATCCTGGTTTTATAGATTTCACAATTTTTTTGGCTATGTTATGAATGATTAACCTGAAGGAGAAACATGGATGGAGTGACAAAGATTTATAGAGCTGCTAAATTTTTTGAAATACATTCTTCCAAAAGACAACAATATTCAATATTCACATTATAAGGACAAGAAAATATTATGCCCCATGGGATTTAGATACAAAAAAATACATGCCTATCCAAATGACTGTATGATATATAGGAAAGAATATGAATTTCTGTTAGAGTTTCCTAAATATAGGACATCACAGTATAAGTTGAAATAAAAATCACAGGCTGATGTAGAGATTACAAATATTCCTGCCAAGGTATTTTGGTATCTTCCTATAATTAATCATTTGAAATGTTTATTTTCTAATTCAAATGATGAAAAAATTTTAAGATAGCATGATGATGAGAAGATATGTGATGGAAAAATACATCAACCAGCTGATTTTCAACAATGGAAGAAAATTGATGAGCAGTATCCTACATTTGGAAATGAAATTAGAAATCTCAGACTTTTATTGTGCATAGATGGAATGAATCCATATCGAACCCTCAGTAGAACACATAGTTCATGGCTTGTTTTATTGGTAATTTACAACTTCTCTCCTGAAGTTTGTATGAAGTGAAAATATGTCATATTGAGTATAGTGATATCTGGTCTGAAGCAACCCAAAAATGATATTTATTTTTTCATGTCACCATTGATTAATGATTTTAATCTTTTATGGGAGGATGGTATTAGGGTGTATGATTTTAATAAAATTGAATATTTTCAATTGCATGCAGTGCTTATCTTCACTATAAATAACTTCCCAGCATATGGAGATTTATCTGGATACAGTGTTATGGGGCATAAAGCATGTACAATTTTTGAACAAAAGAATTCATATTGTCAATTGCAACATGGGAGGAAAATATTATAAATGGGTCATACAAAGTTTTTTCCTATGGATCACTCTTATAGAAGACTAAAAAATTCATTCAATGGATCATAAGAATTTTCTATTGCTCCAAAAACATTATCCCTTGATGTGTATTTTGGGAGGGTGAAAAACCTTGATGTGATATTGGGAAAGAAATATAAAACTGGTAATGATAGACATATTTGGAAGAAAAGGTCAATATTTTTTGAGCTACCATATTGGAGATATCATGAAGTGAAACATAATATTGATGTCATGAATGTGGAGAAGAATATCTGAGACAGTTTGATTGGAACATTATTAGATATTAAAGAAAAGACTAAAGATGGGTTTAATGAAAGATTATACTTACTATCAATGTGAATACATTTGGAGTTAGCTCCCACTCCTACTGGAAGACGGACATTTCTTCCCCCATCTTGTCATAAATTATCCAAGAAGGAAAAAATTAGCTTTTTTACATTGTCTTCATGATATCAAAGTGCCTCAAGGCTATTCTTAAAATGTAAAAAAAAATCTATTTGAAGGATTTTAGGTTGGTATGAATAAAATCTCATGATTTTCACGTCATGATGCAAAAAATTCTACCAATTTCATTGTATGGAATAATGCCCACCTGTGTCAGGAACACTAAAAATAAGTTGATAATGAGGGAAAGGGGATTCATGGCTTGAATTTCAAATCATTGTATACTGAACAAATGAAGAAGGTAGAATTATGAATCTTGAATAACATAGCTAATGATCAAATTTATATCACATTGAATATTAATGAGTTGAAAGAATGTCATCCAAAGAAGAAAGAAATGTGGATTTTGAATAAGCACAACAAAAAAATTATCCATAGATTAAAAACACCTTTCTTAGAAGATTACATGTATTAGATAAATTTAGATTGTTAGTGGGTGGTCCAAGTTCAAATGTAATGACATGGTCTGGGTATGACATTAATGGCTATACATTTCATATGAATGCTTAAGAAAACAGAACTGCAGTTCAGAATAGTTGTGTATAGGTGTTTGTAGAAGCAATTCATTTTTCAAGTTCTAATGAAAAAAAGCCCAATTTATGCATCAAGTGTATATACGGATTCATTGAAGAAATATGGGAGGTTGATAATATTAAAAATAATGTTCCAGTTTTTAACCTCAAATGGTTTATCAGAAAAAATAGTTTCAGACATAATGAATTTGGAATGATAGTTGTTAATCTGAATAGATTGGAAGACACAACCGATTCTTTTATAATGGAAACATATGAAAACCAGATTTTTATGTAGTTGATCAATCAGATATGCAGTGGTCTATTGTTTTACAAGGGAAAACAATATGTTGGTGAGGATCAACTTGATGAAGATTCCAATTTATGCGAGATACCTACTTGCATGGAAAGATTAGCAGAAAATAATGATGATCATGTTTATGACATGGTTTATGCCATAAATAACGATTATGACGAAGGAATTTGGAAAGACAACCCATTTGTACATTCCTAATATTATAGGTAACATGTGTTTATTTCTTGTTTATATTTATTATTTTCATAAAATGTTAGATACTTTAATTTATTTTCTTTATTAAAACCTGTATTAAAACAAATAAGTAGAATTTTTTTTTATTTTAATTTTGTTTAGTTTAGTTTATCATGTTTACCATTACATAACTTATATATCTATTGATTGTGTTGAATGAAAATTACATTACCATGTTTACCACGTTTACAAAGTTTACATGTTTACCATTTTTACCATAGTTTACTATAGTTTACCATAGTTTACCTTTAAGTAAATTATATATTAATTTATTTTCTTGAATGGAAATTACACTACCATGTTTATAATGTTTAGCATATTTACCATTATTTAACATGCTTACCATATTTACCATGTTTACTATTATGTAACTTAGTTCAGTTTTCCATTTTTTACCTACATTAGTATTGTAATATTTGAAATTGTATATTTGTGAACTAATGTTTGCTTTTTTGATTTGAAGGATAATGACAGATCAATCAATTGATTAAAAACATGATTCTAGAGATGAGCATCATGATCATACCTCTGGGGATGAACATTCACATGCTCCTCTTGATGTTCCCCAATTTTTCTCATGTGATCCCATACCGATAAAGAAGAGTTCAAGAGTTCGTAAATGTGGATTCACACATTTACCAAAATTATAACTTGCCCATAGCCAGGACTAGAGGATACACATTGATTTTTATGAGAATGATGTTCCTAGAGGTCCAAATGAAAAATATTGAGTTTTATATCAACTCGGGGTAAAATCAAAGTAAGCATTTTGTATGATGATTGGAGAAGTGTGGACAAAGAGATAATATCTCAGTTTTGGGAGACTATTTTGGTAAGATCTTTTTCTATTATTTGACTAATCTTTAAATGTTTCTAGTATAATATGATTTACCTCTTCTTTATCAGATGACATTTGATATTCCTGACACTGGAGGAGTTAGGAGGAAATGTTTATCGATGACTTCTAAGAGATGGAGGGATTTGAAATTAACCCTCACATCTAATTTATTTTTTGGTCATAGGATTTAGGGAAATACATGTCATATATATCCCTTTGTAGATGAAGAAACATAGAGACAATTTGTTTAAAGTAGAAGAAAAGATTCATTTTAGGGAAGGGCAATGTAAAATTTTATAATAATTCTTATATAAATGATCATATCAATGTTTTGTTAATGATTTATTATTCTTAATTTATAGAAAACAAGGAAATATTACCAGGAGATCCAATCTAAAAATGTATACCCTCATAGTTTATCTCATGGAGGGTATATATTATTGGAAGAACAAATGATGGCATAAAAATTTAAAAAACTGAGAGTTGAGTCTTCAAGACCTGGAGAGGTTGACCCCCCATCCCCTCCATCTAGACATGAAAAATAGAAGAGAGATCCGATGTGAAAAAACGGAAATATATTTCGGAAGAATCAAGAATCGTAGTTGAGAGGATTGTAAGATATTTATTTTATTTATTTAATTTAATTATATTCTTTATATAATTTGAATCATTACAGAAATGTTCAATTTATTAATACAGGATTCTCTTGTGGAGCAAAGCTCATAAGGGGTTTTAAAGCTGCTCGAAGGCAAAATATTTTATCTGTAACATTGGGAATGCCTGAACACCCCGGTCATGTATGAGTATATCCGACAGGGGTATTGGTAAGAAAAGTGTTTCCACATTCTTCAACTTCTTCCATTGAAAGTGTTTATAAAAAAATAGAATCCTTGGAGGCTAATGTTAATAATATTAATGTGATGATGGAATAACAGATTAGAGCATCGGTACAGTATATGTTTGCAGACATGTAAAGGCAATTTCAAACTACAGCTCCCACTCCTCCACCCCCCCATATAGACCCCATTATTTATCCTCCACCTCCGCCAGCAGGTCCCACTCCCCTACCTCAGCCTGCGGACCCCATTTTTTATCCTACTCGTCCACTACATATTCCTACTTATTGTTATTTGTATGATAATGATCCTCACCATCATATAATTTCATATGGGCTGGTATATTGTATAGGAGATATAGTTTATCATCAAAAGTTAGAGGTAGAGCATCATAGGGTCATTATACAGGATACTATAGATAGATCAGCTCGAGTACCCATTACCTAAAGATGAGGTGATGAAAGTTGGACATAGTATCATCCACTTTTTAGTTTGGCCACTCAGACTTCTAAGACTCATTACCATAGAGGTATGTAAGTTATACCTTTTATTTTATTTTTTATAAAAGTTGTTTTAACATTTGAAAACTAATATATTTTTCTATTTATTTTTATAGGAATACTTCAAAGGTAAAGAAATATTGTATAGACAACCCCAAAGACAAATGGATGTGACATCAGATACAAATTCTATTAGTCTTGAAAGATTGTCAAGATATTCAAATTTGTTGATGGATAATTATGAGTTTCTAGTGGAAGCTCGTGTTTCTAGACGTGCAATAAATGTCGGGATTGTGGAAAATGATATCATGGATCTTTTTATTTGAGATAAGTAGAGAATCTACATGGTGAAGAATTTTTCCATGTAAGTATTAACACCTTTCCCTGCGTTATATTTATTAAAAATTTATACTTATGTCCATTTTTTATTAGGTATCTTTATAAAATGTGTGAGAAGAATGATCAGACAAATGTATATAGATTCATGGACCCAAATTTGATTTCCCCTGAAGCACATGCATTGGATGAGGAACAAATAAAACTTTATATTGCTCATAGATTTGAACAGAATATAATCATGCAGTGTTGGATGATGCATTTTTGTGAGAGGTATAAAACATATATCTAGAAAAGTGTTCATTAAATTTTGAAATAAAAAACCACTAACCTTAAATTTTCTTTTATATCAGAGATCATTGGAGGTTAGGTGTTTTTTTACAAGGAAGAAAACACTTTATTGCATATTCTCTATCTATGGTGATGTGCGGGGAAGTTTTAAGAATATATTGGAAAAGTAAGTTTCAATTTATTAATAGTTTTTTATATTATAATGAATTTTAAATTTATCTCATTCGTATTATTTTCTAATTGGGGATTGGTCTACTTTCAAAAAAATACAAAGAAAAAGAGTGCCAAGTTCAAATTTGTAAAAGTAAAAGTAAATATCCATTTATAATTTGAACTTTTCAACATATTACATAAAAATGATATTTTTAATTTACCCTAATTTAAATAGAATTGTTACAAACAACAAGGTGTCATCAAATGAAGATATTATATGATACTATTTGTGTATGAAGTAATTACAATTGGAACACTTGTGAAGTTTTACCTGGTAAGATTTCCTAATAAACATTGCTATAATATTTCATTTGATTTACTCATTATATATATTAACTACTATCCTTTTACTTTGTAGCTATTTTATGACCATCAACACTATAGTGCTCAAGAGGTCAAACACTTACAAGTGTAATGGTCAAATTATTTTATAGGTTTGATTAGATTTTAGTTTTTTTGTAGTTTAAATTGTAAATTGGAATATTTTAATTATAATTGTGTATTTGATAGTTATTTTTGTTGGATTTAGGTTTTTTAACATGAAATTGTATGTTTTGAATGTTATATATGTGAATGTTTAACTTTGTTCTGATTCTTATTGTTTTGGTCTTGTTCTGATGTTTTCATGGTATGGATTCTGGTCTAGTTTTGGTTTTCTTTTAGTCTAGTTTCTGCTTGTTTCATACATTGACATAGCATAATAATGGTTTCATGGGAGGTGGGGTGGGGGTGTCCAGGGGGAGCTGTCCAAGGGGTAGGGGTGTCCAGGGGTGGGGGTCTCCATGGGGGTAGGGGCTACCCATGGGGGTGGGGCGGTGTCTAGGGGGTGCGGGTTGTCCCAAGGGGTGGGGGTCATCCATGGGGGTGGGGGATATCTAGAGGGGGTGGGGTGGGTGATTACTAGGGGGTGGGGGTTTCCAAGGGGGTGGGTGGGTGTCCAGTGGGGTGGGATGGTGTCTAGGGGGTGGGAGGGTCTCCCGGGGGTGGGGGTGTCCAATGAGGTGGGATGGTGTCTAGGGGGAGGGGCAGCCCAGGGGGTGGGAGGGAGGTCAAGGGGTGGGGGGGGGTGTCCAGGGGGTGGGGGGATGTCTGGGGGTGTCCTGGGAAAGGTAGGGTGTCTAGGGGGTGGAGGGATGTACACGGGGTGGAGGGGCTGTCCAGGGGGTTGGGTGTCCAGGGGTGCCATGGTGTCCATCGGTGGAGGCTATCCAGGGGTAGGGGGGGTCCAGGGGGTGGGCAGGTGTCCAGTGTGGTGGGGTGTCCAGGGGGTGGGAGGGTGTCCAGGGGGTGGGCTGGTGTCTAAGGGGTGGGGGTTGTCTAGGGGATGGGGGCTGTCTAGGGGGTGTCTAACAACCCATACTTTAAATACATTGTTATTACTTCAAAATTGAAGCACACTTATTACAACATATAACAAAACCATGGTAGGACCGTATAGGTATAGTGTCTTTAGAAACTGGGAAACATAGACAACTGTTTCATATAACATCTACATTGTCTCTCATTTATTTCATCATATCTAGAGTCCCTTTTGGAATATCCTACTTAATAACCTTCTTCCTGACCTGGGGAAAGAAAACATACAAAAGGTTGATCTCAAATGCTCAGTAAGGGTAAACAAAAGAAATATAAATCATAAGAACATAACATTTTAGAAATCTTAACCTGCAAAAGAGATCATAATTTCATAACATGGGATAAATCATAGTAGTGAAATGTAATCCCAATAATCATAAATTAAAACATGAAACTTTGTGGCATATATACATAATCATAGATAATCATTTCTTAGTAGTCAAGACTCATTGCAAAGACTATCTTAGTGGACACAGTCCATTTCTGAACCGAGTTCACTCCTCGTTTCAGTCCTGTATCACTGAACTGGTTTAACTTTTCATTCCAGCCATGTCTATCTCATGAGATATAAAATCTTTGCCCAATGCATTAGAGGGAGATATAGGTCCCACCCATCTCGTAATGATACCATTCTTATGTGTTCCACAAAATCATAAATCATAAATCATAGCATAACTCGTGTAATAAAAATGGGATTCTTAAACACCATGCCATCATAACATAATCCATATAAGATAAAAGTACATCATAAAAATAATTCCATCATATCATAATCAAAACAATGTAAACATAGGGATAGAAACAGAACCCTATATTATCTTAGATGGAAAATAATTTTGATAAAACACTTGAACTCCATTCTTGAGGAAAATATCCTTTCTACTTCAAAAATGTTTTCCTTTATTACCATGTCATATAATTTTAAACCAAAAGTAGTTGATTAAATAAAACATGAAAACTTGTAAATGAATCTTCATGGAAATAATGTTCTAAAAATCCATTCATGCCGTATAAGTTAAAAAACATTGTTCTCGTACTTTTTCCGAAAAAGTCAAAAAGTACCTCGTACGAAAACGACAAAATATTCCTTTCATATCTTTTACTAAAAACTCACCTAAGGGTAAAATTGGATTTAAAAAATTTTAGGTGGATGGAAATAATATTACATATTGAGGAAACATGGATGCAGATGATAAATATTCCCCATTAAATTCTGAAGTATAAACAATCTCGGATAAAAATTGAGATTGCAAGATTTTCCCTTACCTTAGGTCCGATATGCTTTGTACGTGTCCGAACCTCCTATATAATGATTTAAATAATGTCATTGACTTATTACAGAATCATATTAATTGTTATGATATCATATATGGTCATATTCTTAGCTTCTTATTAGTAATATTTCATTGCTACTTGTTATTCGGGTGTTTATTGCTTTATGTTCTTATGCGTGTTTTGTCGAATAAATTATTATTCCTCTTTATAGGATATATATACATCATTTACAGAATGTTATTAGTGTAATATATATCATATTCATTCATTCAATTCATTTATATAATCATTATTCAATAAATATCATATAGAACGAGTCGCATCACATTGTGGAGATGGTATGTCGTACGTATGCATGAGAGATGATATCGTTACCATGATCATGGAATTGTATTGAAGTGTATGAATAATTTTTCAGAATCAATATAATTTTACAATAATCATATATAGTTATTCATTACACCATTATACCCATCCAAGTAAGGTGGTGGTGGAAAACAGATTACACCACGGCATGGAGACGGTATTCCGTACGTAAGCACGCGTGGAAATTTCGTTTTTCGTAGGATGGATAAGAGGTGAAATAAGGTTGTTTAATATTAATAATAACATATCAGTATATTAAGGATACTGATGTTATTACATCATAATGAAACAACTAAAGAATAGGGAGTATAAGAAGAATAGAACTTGAAGAAAAAGGCTAAAGGTATTACCTCTTTCTCGAAGTACCTCCTTTAAACATTCTCTTAAGGCACTAGAGTTGGTCTTTTGAGAAGACCAGTACCTATAGTAGGTTTCTAAGGAAGTGGGGAAGTGAAATGGTCAGGGTTTGGACGATATTGAAGGCTCAAATTGGTGTGATGAAGAGAGGTAGGTGGTTCCCTTTTATAAGGGAGGAGATGGGCACCTTTAGAAATATAAGAAATATTTGTTTATATTAAATCCCAAACCCACTTAAAAACTTCCAAAATGGCTCATATCCAAATATTAGATGAGATATGGTTGTAATATCATCAAAAAATAAAATTTAGACATTTTAGGAATATATTTTAAACATTATAAACTTGATTTATCCTTATTTATCAATTTAATTTTATCTGTGGTAATAATATTATAAATTTTAAATTATTATAAATAATTACATATGGGTTGTGAATTTTCCATAATTTGACACTTTATGACATTTTAGACCATATAAATTTTAATTTATAATTTTTAAATATTTTTGTGATTTTTAAAAAAATTTATAATATGTCATTTCTATAAAATAACAATAGTGTCAATTTTGACACTATTCATTTATTTGAGTATAAATAAAATATATAAAAAAGATATGTTCGAACTAAAATATTTAATAGATTCATAACAAGTCATTTTTATCTATAAAATTAGTGGAGCATATTAAATAGTTCATATAATATTTATTTTAATACTTTTAATATCATTTTTTTGATATTTCAATCAATAAAATAATTTCAACATCACTATTGTGTCATAATTAATGGTAATTATTTAATCCGTAAAAATTATAAATAAATTCATATGATATAGATAATTTTATTATATTTCTGTAGACTATTCATGTTCTAAGTTTCATGAAGTGTATCACTAAATTAAAATTATTACACTTATAAGATTTAAGAGAGTGACATGTTGTCACTTTCTTTGGTTTTAATAATAAATATATTATTTCATGGTCAAAAGTCCATGAAATGAATCTAGTCAGACCCTTAGGTGATATGGGTCGACTTTTATTCATCCAATAGGATTTTTGAAAGTGTTAGGGTAATTTTATAATCTTATATTTATCCTTAATTACCGAATTTACCTTTAATTGCAGTAAATAAAAATTACCGTAGTTAATATTCATAATTTAAAAAAAATAAAAGTATCCTATTAAAATAATTTGGACTAACTAAATCCAAATATTGAATCTATTTTTCAAAATTCAAAACACATAATTTTCAGTAATTAATTTAAAATTAATCCAGTTGTTAAGCAAACGGGTTTTTAAAAGTTAAAACATTGCCAATGATTGAAATGTTTTTACCTATGAATTCAATGTAAAATTAATGCTAATTATATTAAATGGTAAAAATATATTCTATTTATACTTTAAAGTCATTCAATATTATAATTTAACCATATAAAGTATTTTGATGAAAAAATTTGTTTTCAATTAAAATATAGCATGTTTTTACTATTCATTAAAATATGAAAGTTATCATAATAATATGAAAAATTTATCCAAAGTAAATTTTTATATCCTGATTCTAAAGAAGAATTTTATTTTGTCAAATTGAACTTATAAAATTTTCAAAAACTAGATTTAATGTGGGTGCGCCATCAAAAGGCGGTAAAACTGCATTTTTAAAAAAAATACTTCTTTTATAAAAAAAAACTGATTTTGTTTTCATACCTCATTCTAGAAAATATATAAGATGAATTATAATGTTATAAAATTCAAAATTCAGTTAATACTATTCATAATGTCTAGTTTATAATATTATAATAATATATGATTGTTTAGTGAAACTCGGTATTGCGTACTACACACGCTATCGAGGAAGGTCGCGATTGCGTGTAACGCAAGCCAAGCTAGTGTTGTGTGCAGTGAAAGATTCCTTTGTGTATAACATATTACATAAAAAAAATATACTTCTCATAAAATATCAGGGTGTTACATTCTACCCCCCTTAAAATTAATTTCTCCCTCGTAATTCGTCACTTCGTAACAAATAGATGAGGATACCTCTCCCTCATCATATCCACAAGTTCCCATGTAACTTCTTATAATTGGTGGTTCCTCCATAAAAATTCAACCAAGCGAGTGGTCTTGTTTTTCAGAACTTTTTTGCTACGATCCAGAATCTCTGTCAGCTGTTCTTCATAAGAAAGATCTTGCTCTAGTGGTACAACATCTGAGCTTAGTACATGTGAAGGATCAGGTATGTACTTTCTTAGGAGAGATACATGGAACACATCGTGAACTTGAGAGAGATTCGGTGGAAGCTCCAATCAGTAAGCTACCTTCCCAATATGATCCAGTATTTCAAAAGGACTGATATACCTAGGGATCAGCTTTCCCTTCTTTCCAAATCTCATTACTCTCTTCCAAGGAGATATTCGTAAGAACACTTTATCACCCACTTTAATCTCTAGCTCTTTTCTTTGATTGTCGGCATAACTTTTTTGTCGACTCTGAGCTTCTCTTATGTGTTGTTGAATAGATCTGACCTTTTCTTCCATCTCATCAAAAAGATTAGGTCCTAATATCTTTCTTTACCCAACTTCATCCTAGAAAGTTGGAGATTGGCATTTATTTCCATAGAGAGCTTCATAAGAAGCCATCTGAATGCAGAAGTGAAAGCTATTATTATAAGAAAATTACACCAAAGGTAGGTGTTGATCCCAGCCACCTTTGAAATCCATAGAGCAAGCTCTTAACATCTATTCTAGAGTTTTAATTTTCCTCTCATACCGACCACCTGTTTGAGGATGATAAGAAGTGATGAAACTCAACTCTGTATCTAGAGTATGCTGAAGACTTTTCCAGAACTTCAAGGTAAACCTCAGATCCCAATCAGATATAATGGAAAGTGGTACTCCATGAAATCTTACCACTTCCTTTACATATATCCTAGCAAGCTGATCAAAAGAGAAATCCTCTCTAATAGAAATGAAGTGTGTTGACTTTGTAAGACGATCAATTATGACCCAGATAGAATTATTACCCTTGGATGTTTTAGGAAGTCCAGTAACAATGTCCATAGTGATTTTTCCCATTTACATTCAGGTATGGGTAATGGTTGTAACATCCCCTTAGACTTATGTCTCTCAACTTTAACTTACTGACAAACCAAGAATCGAGAGACATATTCAACAACATCTATTTTCATGCCATCCCACCAGAAGTACTCTTTCAGGTCTCTATACATTTTCATGATTCCAGAATGAATAGAGAATGAAGAACTATGAGCCTCATCCAGCAACTCCTTCTTTAATTCTAGGATGGGAGGAACACAAACCCGATTCCTGAACCTTATTATCCCATCACAGTCAAGGTTGAATTCAGGAACATTTCTCACCTTCTTTTGTAACTCCACATCTTCTTTTCGTGACTCTTTAATCTTCACATGTATAGATGGTTCAACATTCATTTGAGAAAGATAAGATTTTCCCCTTCCATTCCAAGATCCATCCTTTGTAAATCCATAAATATTTGATCTTTTATGATCCTCATCATGGATAAGCTAGAATGGTCTTGACGAATTATGAATCTGCCACCTTATTTTCTTTCCTTGAGTGATAATGAATTGAGAAGTCGTAATCCTTAATCAGTTCCAACCGTCTTCTTTGATGCATATTCAGCTCCTTTTGTGTGAAAATATACTTTAAAATTTTATGATCATTATAAATATCACACCTTTCTCCATAAAGATAATTCCTCCAAATATTTAATGCAAAGACTACCGCAGCTAACTACAAATCATGAGTTGGGTAATTTTTCTCATGAATTTTCAACTGTCGTGAGGCATAAGCTATCACTATATCGTTCTGCATGAGAACACACCCCAATCCCTTATTGGATACATCACTGTAGATCACAAACCTTTCTCCACTACAAGGCAGTGTGAGCATAGGTTCACTGGATAAACTTCTTTTCAACTCCTTGAAATTCTATTCACACTCCTCCATCCACACGAACTTAACTCCTTTTCGACTCAACCTGGTGAGTGCATTGGATAATCGTGAAAAAGCTTTCACAAAACGTTGATAATATCCAGCCAGACCAAGAAAACTTCGGATCTCAGTTACTATTGTTGGTCTCAAACATCTTTCAATAACCTATGTTTTTGCTGGATCCACAGGTATCCCCTCTTTTGAGATTATGTGACCCAAAAATGCAACTTTTTGAAGCCAAAATTCACACTTGGTAAATTTGGCATAAATATTATCCTTTCTCAAGGTCTTCAATACAATTCTAAAGTGATCTTCATGTTCTTCCTTTCTCTTTGAATAGACAAGAATATCGTCTATAAAGACTACCACAAACTAATCAAGATAGTCTCTAAAGACTATATTAATTAGATCCATGAAGATAGTAGGGGAATTAGTAAGATCAAATGGCATCAGTATAAATTCATAGTGTCCATACCTTGTGCGGAAATCCGTCTTTGGTATATCCTCCCTTTTGACCCTTAATATATGATACCCTGAATGAAGATCAATCTTGTAAAAGTATTGAGCTCCGTGTAGTTGGTCAAATAAGTCATCAATGCGTGGGAGAAGATATTTGTTCTTGATAGTGATCTTGTTAAGTTCTCGATAAGAAATGCAGAGTCTCATTGATCCATATTTCTTCTTAATAAACAGAACAGGTGCTCCCCAAGGTGACGCACTAGGGCGTATGAATCCCTTATCAAGATTCTCTTGGAGTTGCTTCTTCAATTCCTGCAACACAATTGGGTCCATTCTATAAGGTATCGTTGAAATAGGTAAAGCACATGGTACGAGTTCTATTGAAAACTCAACTTCACAATTTGGTGGAAGACAAGAAAATTCCTCCAGAAAGACATCATCAAACTCCCATACAATGGTCATATTCTTAATCGCGAGTTTCTCACCAACCATTTGAGATAAATAACCTTCATTTAGTGGAATCAATACCCATAGGATGGATGAAATTTCCACTGGAAGGTTATGTTCATCCTTGCATCGATAGACGATCATAGATTGATCTGGAATATGAAATGTGACTTCCCTTCTTTGGAAATTGATATGAGCTCCATATAAAGAAAGACAATCCATGCTAAGAATCACATCAAATTCCACTATAGGAAGGATCACAAGATTTGCAGGAACCACTTTCCCCCAAACTTCAATCAGAGAAGAATTATAAACTTTTGATGTGATGGTTGTGCCATTAGGGGTTGTCACAGCTAACTCAACATCTAATTGTTGAGGTAAAAAGGCGATACCCTTAGAAAATTCTTCAGAAATAAATGAGTTGGTGGATCCAGAATCAAATAAAACATTTTATACTTTAGAGTGGATAGTATGTGTACCTTTCACCACTTCGTTATCGTACTCCACATCACTGATAGAAATTGCATGTGAATTTCCTTTGTCTCTAGCCTTAAGAGTTTGTTGATGTCGATCATCATCAACAACCCATGGATTAGGCAATTGATTAGCATAATACCCCATTTCCTAGCACTTGTAACATTGAAGTGCATGAGGTGCACTCTGTGTAGCCATTTCTTTGTTCGCATCACTAGAAATCTTCTTCCCATCACTGCAGTATTAAAATGCCCGATGACCTTCCTTTCCACATTTGAAACATTTACTTGTCCCTTTAAGACAACTCTGTCCATGTTTCTTTCCACACTTTGAGCATAAGGGAAAAATCATATTCTTTTCAGTGTGGTCTTTAGATTTACCTTTGAATTACATTTTCCTCTTCTTATAAAACGAATATGACTGATGGGTTACTCTAATCTCCATCTCAACCTTGAGAGCACATCGAACGATTTCCTCATAGCTATTAAAGTCCCTTATGGATAACGCCCTTCGAAGACTTGGTTTTAATCCACTAATGAATCGATCGATCTTACTTTCAGGTTGGATAATAATCCCAGAAGCATACCTTGCAAGTCTTGTAAAATTTTCTTCATACGTACCAACAGATTCATCATCCTTTTTTCTTCAGTTCAAGAAACTCCTTCTCCATCTTTGTTCGAAGAATGCGAGGGAAGTACTTATTGAAAAATAAGTTCTTGAACTCTTCCCATTCCATGGATTCAATTTCATATATTTGCCTCATATTCTTGATAAGATTCCACCATTGATCAGCATCACCTTCCAAACGATACACTACTAAGTTGACTTTGTCATGTTCAGAACATTGAAGAACTGAAATTATCTTTTCAGTAGTACTGATCCATTGTTCAGCAACTAATGGATCCGTAGACCCGCTGAATGAGGGTGGACACTGCCTCATGAAGGATTCAACAGAATGTTGCTCCTTTTACTCGTTTGGAAGTCCTGCATGATTCATAGCTTCAGAAATTTGTGTGATCATGGCTACAAGATTTTGCATTCTAGCCCCCATATCTTTTGGTTACTCAGGGGGACAATCATTGCATTGCCCATCACATTCCGCATTAACACGGTTCCTTCGGGTTCCAGCCATTGTCTAAAACCAAGAAGAATAGTGTGAGCAACACTAATTATAAAAGGAAAACCACATATCAAGAACAAAATTTTACACTTAAAGTCATATCATAGGTTGTTCGTGGAAATTTCTAAAACGCTAATATTGTGTTCTATACTTAGACTTATCCTTAGGGTTCTTACTAAGGCTTTCACATCCTAGTTTCCAAAGGTTGACTATAAATTTCCTCTGATACCAAATCTAACAACCCATAATTTAAATACATTTTTATTACTTCAAAATTGAGGCACACTTATTACAACATATAAAAAGCCATGGTAGGACCGTATAACTATAGTATCTTTAGAAATCGGGAAACATAAACAACTGGTTCATATAGCATCTACATTGTCTCCCATTTATTTCATCATATCTAGAGTCCCTTTTGGCATATCATAGTTAATAACCTTCTTCCTCACCTGGGGAAAGAAAACATACAAAATGTTGAGCTCAAATGCTCAGTAAGGGTAAACAAAAGAAATATCAATCATAAGAACATAACATTTTGGAAATCTTAACCTGCAAAAGAGATCATAATTTCATAACATGGGATAAATCATAGCAGTGAAATGTAATCCCAATAATCATAACATAAAACATTAAACTTTGTGGCATACACACATAATCATAGAGAATCATTTCTTAGTAGTCAAGACTCATTTCCAAGACTATCTTAGCGGACAAAGTCCATTTCTGAACCAAGTTCACTCCTCGTTTTAGTCCTGTATCACTGAACTGGTTTAACTTTCCATTCCATCCATGTCTATTTCATGAGATATAAAATCTTTACCCAATACATTTGAGGGAGATATAGGTCCCACCCATCTCATAATGATATCATTCTTATGTGTCCCACAAAATCATAAATCATACATCATAGCATAACCCATGTAATAAAAATGGGATTCTTAAACATCATGCCATCATAACATAATCCATATAAGATAAAAGGAAATCATAAAAATAACTACATCAAAACATAATAAAAACAATGTAAAAATTGGGATATAAACATAACCCTATATTATCTTAGATGGAAAATAATTTTGATAAAACACTTTAACTCCATTCTTGAGGAAAATATCCTTTCTACTTCAAAAACATTTTCCTTTCTTAAAATGTCATATAATTTTAAACCAAAAGGAGTTTATTAAAAATAAACATGAAAACTTGTAAAGTAATATTCACGGAAATAATGTTCTA
This sequence comes from Viscum album, assembly GCA_963277665.1. NCBI lineage: Eukaryota > Viridiplantae > Streptophyta > Magnoliopsida > Santalales > Viscaceae > Viscum > Viscum album. Next base: position 1,822,495,114 of record OY728132.1, read on the forward strand.
AAAATCCATTCATGCCGTATAATTTTAAAAAAACATTCTTCTCGTACTTTTGTCGGAAAAGTCAAAAAGTACCTCGTACGAAAAACGACAAAATATTCCTTTCATATCTTTTAATAAAAACTCACCGAAGGGTAAAATTGGATTTAAACAATTTTAGGTGGATGGAACTAATATTACATATTGAGGAAACATGGATGTGGATGATAAATATTCCCCAGTAAATTCTGAAGTATAAACAATCCTGGATAAAAATTGAGTTTGCGAGATTTTCCCTTACCTTAGGTCCGATATTCTTTGTACGTGTCTAAACCTCTTGTATAATGGTTTAAATAATTTCATTGACTTATTATAGAATCATATTTATTGTTATGATATCATATATGGTCATATTCTTAGCTTCTTATTAGTAATATTTCATTACTACTTGTTATTCTGGTGTTTATTGCTTTATGTTCTTATGCGTGTTTTGTCGAATAAATTCTTATTACTCTTTATAGGATATAGATAAATAATTTACATAATGGTATTAGTGTAATATATATCATATTAATTCATTAAATTCATTTATATAATCATTATTCAATGAAGATCATATAGAACGAGTCACATCACATCGTGGAGACGGTTGGTCGTACGTACGCACGAGCGATAATATCGTTCCCATGATCGTGGAATTGTATTGAAGTGTATGTATACTATTTACGAATAAATATAACTTTACAATAATCATATATAGTTATTATTTACACTATTATACCCATCCAAGTAAGGTGGTGGTGAAAAACAGATTACACCACGGCGTGGAGACAGTATTCCGTACGTACGCACGCGCCGTGATTTCGTTTTCTTTAGGATGGATAAGAGGTGAAATAGGGTTGTTTCATATTTAAAATAACATATAAGTATATGAGGGATACTGATGTTATTACCTAATAATTAAGAAACTAAATAAGAGGGAGTATAAGAAGAATGGAAATTTAAAAAAATGGTAGAAGGTATAACCTCTTTCTCGAGGTTCCTTTTTTAAACTTTCTCGTAAGGCACTAGAGTTTGTGTTTTGAGAAGACCAGTACCTCTAGTAGGTTTCTGAGGAATTGGGGAAGTGAAATGGGCAGGGTTTGGTCGAGATTGAAGGCTCAAATTGGTGTGAGGAAGAGATGGAGGAGGTACCCTTTTATAAGAGAGGAGAGGGGCACCTTTGGAAATATAAGAAATATTAGTTTATATTAAATCCAAACCCCACTTAAAAACTTCCAAAATGACTCATATCCGAATATTAGATGTGATAGGGTTGTAATATCATCAGAAAATAAAATTTAGACATTTTAGGAATTTATTTTAAACATTATCAACTTGATTTATCCTTATTTAACAATTTAATTTAATTTGTGGTAATAATATTCTAAATTTTAAATTATTATAAATAATTACATATGTGTTGTGAATATTCCATAATTTGACACTTTATGAAATTTTAGACCATATAAATTTTAATTTATAAATTTTAAATATTTTTGTGATTTTTAAAAAATTTTATAATATGTCATTTCTATAAATTAACAATAGTTTCAATTTTGACACTATTCATTTATTTGAGTTTAAATGAAATATATACAGAAGATATGTTCGAAATAAAATATTTAATAGATTAATAACATGTAATTTTTATCTAGAAAATTAGTGGATCACATTAAATAGTTCATATAATATTTATTTTAATACTTTTGATATCATTTATTTGATATTTCAATCAATAAAATAATTTCAACATCACTATTGTGTTATAATTAATGGTAATTATTTCATCCGTAAAAATTATAAATAAATTCATATGATATAGATAATTTTATTAGCATTATGGAGACTATTCATGTTCGAAGATTCATGAAGTTTATCACTAAACTAAAATTATTACACTTATATGATTTAAGCGAGTGACATGTTGTCACTTTCTTTGGTTTTATTAATAATTATATTATTTCATGGTCAAAATTCCATGAAATGAATCTATTCCGACACTTAGGTGATATGGGTCAACTTTTATTCATCCAATAGGATTTTGGGAAGTGTTAGAGTAATTTTATAATCTTATATTTACCCTTAATTACCCGATTTACCTTTTACTGCAATAAATAAAAATTACCGTAGTTACTATTCATAATCTCAAAAAAATAAAAGTATCCTATTAACATAATTTAGTCCCACTAAATCAAAATATGGAATATATTTTTCAAAATTCAAAACACAGAAGTTACAATAATTAATTTAAAACTAATCCCGCTGTTAAGCAAACAGGTTTTTAAAAGTTAAAACATTGTCAAAGATTGAAATGTTTTTACCTATGAATTCTATGTAAAATTAATGATAATTATATTAAATGGTAAAAATATATTCTATTTATACTTTAAAAACATTCAATATTATAATTTAACCATATAAATTACTGCGATGAAAAAAGTTGTTTTTAATTAAAATATAGCGTGTTTTTACTATTCATTAAAATATGAAAGTAATCAGAATAATATGAAAAATTTATCCAAAGTAAATTTTTATATCCTGATTCTAAAGAAGAATTTTATTTTTCAAATTTAACTTATAAACTTGTGAAAAACTAGATTTGAAGTGGGTGCCCCATCAAAAGGCGGTAAAACTGCCTTTTTTTAAAAATACTTCTTTTATCCAAAAAAACATATTTTGTTTTCATACCTCATTGTAGAAAATGTATATGATGAATTATAATGTTATAAAATTCAAAATTCAGTTAATAATAATCATAATGGATAGTTTATAATATTATAATAATATATCTTTGTTTAGTGAAACTCGGTATTGCGTACTACACATGCTATCGAGGAAGGTCACAATTGCGTGTAACGCAATCCAAGCTAGTGTTGTGTGCAATGAAAGATTCCTTTGCTTATAACATATTACATAAAAAAATATACTTCTCATAAAATATCAGTGTGTTACAGGGTGGGGCTTGTCCAGTGGGGTGGGGTGGTGTCCAGGGGGTGGGAGGGTGTTTAGTGGGGTGGGGTGGTGTCTAAGGGGTGGAAGGGTGTCCAGGGGGGTTGTCCAGTGGGGTGGGGTGATGTCTAGGGGGTGGGGGGCTATCCAGGGGGTGGGGGAGGTCCAGGGGGTGGGGGTGTCTAGGGGGGTTGGTGGCTGTCTAGGGGTGTCCGGGGGGTGGGAGGGTGTCCATGGGGTTGGGGCTGTCTAGCAGAGTGGAGGGGCTATCCAATGGGGGGGGGGGTCCAGGGGGTGGGAGGGTGTCCGGGGGTGGGGAGCTTTCCAGGGGTAGGGGGTGTCTAGGGGGTGGGGGTGTTCAGGGGGTGGGAGGATCCAGGGGGTGGGCGGGTGTCCAGGGGGTGGGGAGCTGTCCAGGGGGTTATGGTGTCTAGGGGTGGGAGGGTGTCTAAGGGGGGTGGGGGCTATACAGGGGGTAGTGGTGTCCAGGGTTGGGAGGGTGTCCAGGGGGTGAGGGGCTGTCCAGGGTGGTGGGGGTGTCCAGGGGGTGGGCGGGTGTCCAGGGGGTGGGGGATGTCTAGGGGGTGGGGTGGTGTCCAGTGGGTGGGAGGGTGTCCAAGGGTGTGGGGGCTGTCCATGGGGTGGGGGTTGCCCAAGAGGGTATGGGGTGTCTAGGGGGTGGGGGATGTCTAGGGGAGAGGGTGGGGGTTTACAGGGGTGGGAGGGTGTCTAGGGGGAAGGAGGGTGTCCAGTTGTTTTAGCCTGGGTTTGAACAATTTTCTTCTTGTTTCAGGTCTTCTTTAGCAGAGCATAGTAATGGTTGAACAGTTTTATTAAAAAAATCAGTTTTTATGTCAGTTATTTTATAACTGATTGAATAAATGCATGGGAATGGTTATTTAAATCGGCTATTTAATAAACAATTTAGTATATATTTGTTCACATCAGTTAAAAAATAACCGTTGTGAAAAAACGCTTCGTATACTGGTTTATCACATCAGTTTTGAAAATAACCGACACGATAAACTTGTTTTTCACATCTATTTTTTAATAAACAACTTGAAAATCACTTCGGAGGCATATTTTATTATGTCGGTTATTAGATAACAGACATAATAAACTATATACCAAGTTGACTATTTTAAAACCGACATAATAAATCACGACTCTGAAGATTTTTCCACGTTGGTTTTTTAGGAATCGATGTGAAAATCAATTCGGATTTATATATTTTTACGTCAGTTTTAAAATAGACGACCTAAAAAAAATATTTATAACATTTCCTATAATAACTTCGACTAAAAATGATGTAAAAAATAAAAAATAACTAACGTAAATAACATCTTTTTTCACTAGTGGATGTTTCAATTCTAAAGCTTCTTTAAAAACAATTTTTACATGATTTCACTTTAGTGGGACATCATTTATGATTAAAATTTAATCTCTATGTCCATAAATTTTCCTTTCTTGGATATAAATGTTTAAAATCAGTTTTATGACAAATAGAAATGATTTTCCAAAAGAACACTTCTTTCTAAAGTAAAAAGTATTTTTCTCATATCACTTTAACTTTTATGAGATATATGTCTTGTTCACCACCTAATACTTTATTATAGAGTATGTACTTCCCTTTGGTATATCATATCAAGAGTATCCTTATTATCATGATATTCTAAGTGATTATTATCTTAATGTTTCAAGGTGGTATGAGAAACTTTGGAATGCTTAAGGATTATTTCCTCAAGAATTTATCAATGGTCTCATTTAAAAGTATCATAATTTAGGTCAACATCCATTATTGAATATTTTACTTAATTGAGTTTTTTTCTATTATGATATCATCTACAATATTTCACTGAAGGGTTTCTGATTTGTTTTATTGTGGATGTAATATCTTGATACTATTAACCATATTACTCTAAATGGTTAGTGTTTGTGTTAATGATTGGAGAAAGTTATTAAATGTCATATGTTAGTTTCAATATAAATGTATATATTGAGTATGTTCCCCCTTTCATATGAGGAATGAATTGGACATAGTATGTGATAGGAATATCCCACTATTACCCCTAGATGCATTGGTAAGTGTCATGAGAAAAATAGATATGGACTTGGCTGAGGCTTTTCCCATTCTTAGATATGGTTTTGGCCGAGGCCTTGATCATTTTTTGATGTCTTGGCCAAGGCCTTGACAGAATATTATAGAATGTTTGGAATATTTACTTCCCTCATTATGAAGCTAGAAATTCATAGTTTATGTGCTTGTTCGACTAGTAGAATACCCTTGATTATGTTTTATTATGGAATTATTTACTTAGCTCATATTCTTTCCATAATATGTTCAAGTTTATTATTTGTATAGGCATGTGTTTTCTATTATTCACCAAGACTATTGTTTATGTTTATGATATCTTCCAATGTATTGATTACCCTTACTGAGAATTTGATCTCACTATTTTTATGTTTCATTTTTCCTAGGAAATGAAGAGGTATATTATGATTGACTTACAAGGATAATCATAGAGTGGTGGATGTTCCCAATGGAACTTATTTGTTTTTTTTCATTTCATGTTTTAATGAATGAACTTATAAATATATATATATATATATATATATATATCTGTATTTCTAAAACTACAAAACTACATGGTCCTTGAGGATTTTATTCCTTGTAATCCTACTAATGTAATGAAATAAGGCACTAGCTCTGAGAAACTAGGCTCATGTCGTTATAGTTATTATCAGAGGAAGTTTAGTAGAAAACTTGGAATCTGGATTTAGAAAATTTAGATTAGGGAACAAACACCTAAGATAGTCTATGAGGATAAACATACAAGAAAATACTAGAATCTTGGTAAGGAATATATTAATTGTATTTTTCAAGAAAATATATCCCTTTCTGGATACTACAAGTGGATGTGCTTTTGGAAAAGATGTACCTAGGAGTGAAAAAATTAAAAAAGAGTTTCGAGAATTACCCGGGGTATCCAAGTACACGACAGTGGGCCTTACTAAGCACCTGAGTTGAAACTCCTAGGGGATATGCATAGGATAATTCACAATTTATTTACCCACCATTATGAAGTATTTATGCCCCCAAAGAAACTAATGTATATGTTTCTAGGATTTACGATGCATAAATTTATTCTTTGTTCTATACCATTTTTAGAATCATAGAGAGTTCATAATTTTATGAGATAATATATAGTATGGAATTGATTAGAAATGGTGCCTAGAAGAAGAATGAGAACTTCACAAATGCATACGATGCAAAGACTTAGAAGGATCATATCTCTTATGGTCTTAATCCATAATTTCAATGGAAGATATTCTCCCATATGTCCTCATCATATGAAAAAATAGTATCATGTGTTAAAAAGTTATGTAAATAATTCTCTAAGTCCTATGGATTTTAAGGAAAGAAAAAGAAGAAGAGGATGGTTGACAAAAACCTGGATAAAGAGAATAAGGTAAAGAAGGGTTTTCCCACATGTGATAACTGTAGAAAGAATCAACCTAGTAAATTCATAAATGGAATGATAGTTTTTTATATGTGTGGAGAAAAAGGACACAAATTTGGTGATTTTGAGGGTAAGAAAAAGGTTTCTGATGTATAATGCTTCAACTGTATGGAGATGGGACACTATGTGAATCAATTTCCCAAGAATCAAAGGAATATTCCCCAAATGATGTTACTAGATAATGATAAAGTTATGATTCTACCATAGATAAAGTGGAAGGATTAATATTCCTCATTAAGAATCATGTAATTTTAATATTTTATGAGTAATGTACTGGTTAAAAGAATTATGTAATATATGAGGATTGTACTATAGTACTATTTCATTATGTATTTGAGGTCATGTGATGAATTGTATCAAGGATAAGTGACTCAGTAGAAAGTTAATATCTTGGGAATTAATATGGTTGAGGGAAATACAACCCTAAATATATTCTTGATGGTTAAGATAATGATGAATAAATGATTGATTTGGATAAGTATTGACTACCTGAAAAATTATTATTGACTTATCGACAAGAGGTTATGCTATCATTGATGTATTTGACAACATTTTTGAGTATAAGGAATATATCCCATATCATGTGTAAGGATGAATTCATTTTTATAAGGATTTATGGTAATTTGATTTATTAGCATATTTCAAGAGGACACCAGATAAAGATATTCACATGTTTGGAATATGAAAATTTGGGGGTTTTCATGTTGATTAAAAGAAAATAAAGTAGGAGATGCCTTGAGTAGGATTGATCATGGAGTCCTAAAAAATGAGGATTACCAAAGAACCTACATTTATCTAGTAAGGATGCATAAGGGAATTACCCTTAAGTGTTGGATCATGATCTTTTGGAATGTTAAACCATTTCTGAAATGGTTTGAGTTGATCATTGTATGAGGATTTTTCATTTAATGTCAACAAAGGATGAAACTTATGCTAAGAGAAAAAGTATAGGTAGTTCAAGGAACAATCAAAGGATAATATCATGTTTATGAAATATAAACGTATATTTATACACTTGTAGAGTGGAATAATCCCTCACTTCTACTAAAAGAGTCTCAAATGTTGTTCTGTTTTCATAATATTTGATAACGTTAATAATTTTTTTTCATAACTTTAGTTTATTGTTTTGTGGTAATCTAATTTCATCTAAACCTATTTTATATCACTATAAATTCATAGTTTGATTTTTATTATATGCCTCGGTTTTCGTTTCCAATAAATGTCACTCCGTTTGAAAGGATAATTCATTCATTCATTCATTTTTTAATTATTATTATTATTATTATTATTATTTTGACCAACTATTTTCCCTTAACCATTTTAAGGATTATATTCTATTAACCCTATTTATTATATGTGTTTTTTCTTTCAAAAGGAATTTTTCATGTAACAACCAATAAAATTCAAAGTTAAATTTTAAATTTTGAGGAGAAAATTTTTATAAGGAGGGGATAATGTAACACACCAAGATTTTTTAAATAAATTTAACATTGAATGCATGAAACATTGAGTCTCTACAATACAACACTCTTTTATAACCTATCCAATAAACATAATTTTACTACCCCTATGATTTTTATTTTAAAAATTTGACCCACACAGTTGCGATCTATAAGTTATTTAGAGTCTGATATGACCATCATATTTTTTTGTGAATAGTAACATACCCTTATGAATAGTAATGTTACCCTTATGAATACTGACATACCATTATTAATAGTAACCTCACATATGATAGTATATATATGTGGAATTTAACTGAAATTATGATGTACCTATGTTTTAGAATAATTAAATAAATGTTTTAAAAATTGTATTTTCAAGTAAATTCGAAAATTTTATTAAATATTAAATTAATAATATATAGAAAATTATTTTGGAAAAATTTAATTCATTTTTTGATTCAACATTTCAAAAAATTGTTATGGTGATTTTTTGGGATTTTTCTAAAATCCTTGAATTTTTTATAAATAGTAAAATGTAGTAATTTAACGTATATATACAATATCAGTTAAATTTACTATTCCTAGCATCATGGATTATGTAAGAACACTTGGTTTAAACTCAGATACACATATTACTATAATTTCTCACAATAACCAATACTATTGGTTGTCTTTGGAAAAATAATAAAATAACGAGTAAAAGAATCGGAAAACCCTCCTCTCCTCCACTATAAAATCTCCCCTCACTCCCTCTTCACTTCACTCATATAAAGTCTTGTGACTTGTATAAATTAGGGTCAAATATCTTCCCAAGTTCCTCTTACATGACCATCATCCCTTGTTCTTATAAAATGACCAAATCCTCTTCCCTTAAGAGGCTCTCAAGGAAGGTTAATTAAAGAGGTAAAATTCTTCCTTTCTTTTCTTTCATTTTCATGTTCCATTGTTCTCTTTTCATTCCTAAAATATCCTCATCCAAATGGTATGACAACTCAAGTACCCAAAATGTACTAAATTTTTGTAATTTTAATGGTATAATTCATCTTCATATCTCCTTTCCTCCTCATTTATGCGAAAAATGAAACACCATATGATATGTGTTGATTTATCACATTCAAGGACAAAGATGCTTTGAATTTGATTTACCTTCTTAAACTGTGGTCATGAAACCATTTTTATTGTTGAACCAGAATATTATATATTTATTTTATCTTATGTAATGTTCTAGAATCCTTATTCACTCATGATGTAAAATAATAATACAAAACAAGGAAATTGTGAGAAAAATTACCAAATTAGTCCATGTGTTTATCATTAATGTTTTATATAATGATTCACCTTCAGTCCAAATAACCAAAGGAATTTTATTACCATGTAATATTCTGAATGTTCATTAATAAAATATGAAATCAATTTTGGACTTCAAATCCCATCTTATATGAACTACCATACTCTTTTATAAGTGATCTAATCATAAATATTATAAAAATGAGCACACATGAACAATGAAATTGAATGACTTAAACAATATAAAAGGCCATGAATGAACTTAATAAATTCATAATAAACAAAATAAATGTATAAAGGGTTTTTTAATTATTAACTAATGAAACTAATTTGGTTATTTAGGTCAATAAGATCAAGCGAAGAACACCCTCATATTTAAGGTACACAATCCTCTCTCTCACTTTTATTCAAGAATCCCCCCTATGTTGTGTCCTTTTATTTTTAATTACCAGGTATGGGGTATGTTTTAGGACCTACTCCATACTACCCTTATGATATATTAATGATGATATACCACTTTACCTCTCATTAATCCCCCAAAATAACATCTGTTACCATGCCGAAATGTTTGTAAGGGTTTCTTTATTTGACTTCCATTTTTGTGAGATATTTCGTATTCACTACAATTACATGTGTATGGTGTAAGAAAAATGATAATTGATGTTTCATATCATGAATATATGTATTTTAGTGATATTAAATGTATCATCTTAGGATTATTAATTTTGGGTCATAGGATTCAATTGATTACCAAGTTGTAAGTATTTTCTACCTGAACCTCAATTTCATTCAGGTTGCTCTTATTATCTATTCACCTCAATGAAATTATTATTTATTCTTATTTAAGCCTTAAAAAATTTGTTTTAATGTTATATATTTGTTTACCAATCATATTCCTTGTTTATTTTATGGGAAGTTACAAGTTTTAAAATAATATTTCAAAACTTCTTTGGAAATGCGAGCCTGATTGAAGGAACATCTCGAATTATTACCTATTTTGAAGTTCACTCTATAATATATTTTAAGAAAGATTTATCTTTCTAAAACAAACAAATTTTAACATTAAAAATCTATTTCTATTAATTTATGGTTTTATGAAAGAAAACATGCCTTTAGGCTTTAAAATCTCTTTAAAAAAATTCCTTAAACCGCACAAAAATGTTTCATTTGTAAAGCTTCTTTAAAAACTTTTTTACATGATTTCACTTTAGTAGGACATAAATTATGACTCAAATTTAATCTTGGTCTCCTTAACTTTTATTTTCTGGGATATACATATTTAAAATAATATTTATGACAGATACAAATGATTTTCAAAAATAACTCTTCTTTCCAATGTAAAAAAAGGATTTTTCTCATCTCACTTTAACTTTAATGAGATATATGTCATGTTAATCAATTATTCCTTGATCGTGGTGTATGTACTTTCCTTTGGTATATCAAATCAAGAGTCTCATTATTATCATTATTTTATAGGGTATTATTATTTGAAAGTTTGAAGGTGGTATGGGACAATTTAGAATATTTAAGGATTATTTCCACAATAATTTTACAATGGTCTCATTAAAAAGTATCTTTATTTATGTCAACATCCTTTGTTTATTATTTTTCTTAATTTAGGATTATGTATTATGATATAATCTAAAATATTTCATTTAAGGGTTTCTAATTAGTTTGATTGTGGATGTACTATCTTGATACTATTCATCATATTACTCTGTATGGTTAGTGTTAATGTTAATGATTGGGGAATGTTATTTAAATTTCATATGTTAGTTTCAATATGAATGTATATGTTGATTATGTTCCCCCCTTTTAATATGAGGAATCATTGGACTTAGTAAGTGATGGGTGGGGCCCGCTATAGCCCCCCAATGCATCGGTCAGTCTCATGAGATAAATAGATTTAGACTTAGCTGAGGCCTTGCCCATTTTTAGATATGATTTTGGCTGAGGCCATAATCATTTTTAGATGTCTTTGATGAGGCCTTAATGAAATGTTTTAGAATGTCCTACATATTCACTTCCCCCATTATAAATCTATAAATTCATAGTTCATGTGGTTGTTCAACTAGTAGGATAACCATGATTATGTTTTATTACGGAATTATTTACTCAACTCATATTCTTTCCATAACGAGTTCAAGTTTATTATTTGTAGAGGCATGTGTCTTCAATTATTAAACATCCCTATTGTTTATGTTTATGATATCTTTCACTATATTTATTATCCTTACTAAGTATCAAATATCACCCCTTTTATGTTTCATTTTTTAGGACTTGAAGAGGTATATTATGATTGACCTGCATGGATAATCTTAGAGTGGTGGATGTTCCCAATGGAACTTATTTGTTGGTTTTTCATTTCAAGTTGTAATAACCAAAATTATGTATATATCTGGCTTTCCAAAACTATTAAACTACTCAGTACTTCAAGATTTCATTCCTTTTAATCAAGTTAATTTAATCAAATAAGGCACCGGCTTCGGGCAACTGGGGTCTGGTCCTTACATGTCTTGTAGGAAATTATGATAGTGGAAGGTTCCATGACATAGAATATTGCCCTTTATAATGTTAAATCCTAAGGTGGAAAGTAACTTCAGACATATGTTTAATGAGATGATGACATGTTCATGTCTCTAGCAAAACGGGTTTGGATAAGTGTCATCTTGATGTTTCATTGGGCAAATAATAATTGGATCAGATCTTAATGGATTAGGTGATGCTTGAATAACCAATTTCTAAATGTACATTGGTCATTTGGAGACCCAACATGGACTTTTTTATGTGACATTATTATCCTGTAGATTGGGTGAGTGTTACATTGATCTTGAAGGCTTCTCGAGGATGAGAAGTTCAAATGCAAAAAGGTTTTAACGTTCCGTGCTTTGAACTGGATGAAAATGTGAAGGAAGTTAATTTTTTTCTATTAGATGGGTAAGACTATTTTAAAACCAACCATAAGAACCTTTTCTCTCTTAGGGTTGACACCGTGATGTATGTGTGTTTTTTTCAAAAGAAATTAAATTAATTTTTTTAAGATAAAATTGAAAATAGATTGAATGTAAATTAAATGGAGAAATAATAATAATGGTTTTCGTAATAATAATAATGTAATTATTATTATTACTATTATGATTATTATGATTATTATTAGTATAATTATTATCATTTATTATTATTATTAACTTTATTTTTATTTTTATTTTTTTTATTTTTAAATTATGATTAAGAAAAAACTCGAATGGGCCTTCTCCCCCATCTTAGAGAATGATGCACACAATCCGCCTATAACCCTACAAGGTGTGATCTCCTCTCCCTATAACTCCCCTCCATAGTTAGACCTCCCTTAATAGCAACCACCCTCCATGAAACCTCCCTCCAGTGCACATCACACCTCATGTGACCCCCCTAGCCAAACTCTCATAGGCACCCAATGCCTCCCCTATGGCCTCCTCTGATCTCCAGATTTTTCTAGATTTATCCTTGATTTATCTTTTTTGACCTCACGGTAAGGGATTTTGCACATTATCCACTCCTTTTCTAGCCAAGATTTTCTCTCCTAGTCACCCTATTCAGTTTATATGAACCTAGGGTTTGGCTAACCTGAGTTTTTTATTTCTTCCTTTAATGTTAGGTAATGAGAATAGCTTCTCGGGTCGTGATGGTTCATATTGTGGAAACCAATGCTAAAGTTGAAGCTTTTCAGGATGTCTTGTTTCACCATATCCATTCGAGGTGAGGTATCTTTCATGTTTATTTTTTTCACCTCCCAATTTAGGGTCTAGTGATGTTTATGAAACCCCAGGGATTTGTTGTAGGATGTAGTGAATGATTCCAAGGGTGCAGACACATTTTCCAAGTACGAATATATATAAATATATAAATATATATATATATATATATATATATATATCTTCTTTGTGTGTTCCCCTCATGGAGGGGGGAACACATGTGTTGGTTTAAGAATATATATATATATGGAAGTACATGTGTGTGATCAGGTTTCTACTTGAGTTAGAAAATGTTGAATGCCAAGTGTTGGCTTGCTCTATTTGCTGTAGGGTCCCTCTCCTGGACTCTTTAATTCAATAATTCCTTAAATTGAAATTAGTTAGTTCTTAATTCTTCTGATTTATATTGAATTTCAATTATTGTACAAATTTTTTAAAGAGGAAAAATATTTTTTTGATAAACAGAGAAATGGTTATATAATAAAACCCTCTATTGAGGCAGATTTTCTTCAATCTAAAAAATGTAGTGATAGAATTTTATGCTTTCCTTACTTAATGAATTGGAATCTCTTATTGAATGATATTATAATTTTTAAATGTAGTGATTGTACATGACCCTTCTTGGTTATTTCTAAATGATGTTGCCTCCTTGAAAAATGATAGATGAGCCAAGACACCTCCTAAGTATGTTGTTCAACAAGTAATTAGAATTACCAGTGTAGTGTGTATTTCATATTCTCTTTATGTCATTTCTTATGTCATATCATGATTTTTTTCTGCTCACTACAACCTTCTATTGATTCCATGTTATCTCTTATTAAATTGTATGGTTTGTTTTGTCATGCCTGTTGTGACCTTCGCTTATGGGGAAACCTGTTTTGGGTGTTCATCTTTCCTCTTGGCCACCCCATTAGGTGTGACCAGCCTAAATGGAATTTTTTTATTATATATTATGTTATAAATGTAATTATATGGTTTGAATGTAATTTCATACATGAACAATATTGTTAGATTGTATCATTTAACTTCATTTATATCTTATGGTTCCAGGAATATTGATGCCATGTGATTTTGTTTATATTCCGTTGCTCGTGAAAGTTTGTAATTTTTATGCCATATGATAGTGGTTTGATCTGTATTCTAAACTTGTTAGATTGAGATATTAAAATGGAGACATTGTCGTGTAATTGTTACATGCTTACTTTGGTGCTAAATGCCTTATGCCATGTTTATGGATTGGATTGTTTTACATTATGGATTGAATAGATTTTGTCTCAGACTACTTTTTTGATGAGCTTGATTTATGTGTATGATTTCCATGAAATATATGTATTGAGGTTTTCCTTTCAACGAGTTTTAGACATTATGGTTAACTTGATGCCGGCCGAGTGAGAACATGGGTTCCATATTAAGGACTCATGGATGAAATCCCGTGCTTGGGTGGTTATACCACGACGCGCTAGGGATGATGCTTTGGATTGCTAGGTGAGGGCTTCTCGAGAGGTTTAATATACTCTTAAGTGATATTGTTTCCCTAGGGGACATACCATGGATGGATCCATTGGAAAGATGGATACTCCAAGCCTTGGTTGATACTTAGTCCTCTAGTGTGATATAAGGGACGTACTCAGATTCACCATGCCTCGAGCGATACGTGGTCTTTCGAAAGATTTCCATGGATGGGATCAGTGGTATTGGATAGTTTAATCATGTACCGTAGTGATTCTTTTTGAAGGATTTCCTCTAGATTTTATTTACTTGTATTGAATGACTACTTTGGTTGAATTACTTGTTCTATAATTGTAGGTTTTATTTATATTTGAGAAGGCACTTGTGACTTTTCTCTCTTTCTTATTAGGATACTTATGTGATAACATGGGAATTATACCCCAAGCCTAAACAAAATATTAGGGGTACGTTTTTTCTAAGTTTCCTTGTTACATTTGGAAATGGTACGCATATTATGCGTGAATAGGTACCAATTTCTAAATTCTGACTTAGGCCGAAGTAAGTGGTTTAGGAAGGGTGTCCATTTTGGAACCCAGACCATGTTGATGTTACTAATTTGTTATCAATAACCATTTATTTTATATAGAACACTCCTTAATTTATATTGAATTTTCTTAATCGTACTAGACACTGGTTGATCTAGCCTACTAAGATTTATATCTCACACCCTACTCATTCCGCCATTACACTGGGGGTACCTGAGTATAACATTCTTCTTAGTAGGATAGAGCACCATGATTGATTGCTTATGTTGTGATATTTTTACCTAGAAGTTAAGAACAATGTACTGAGGTAGAGATCAGGATGCTCGTGGAGATCTCCCATGGGGATTTAGTCTCTTTTCATTATTATTGTATTGTGTTGTAAAGCATGTGGTATTGTTTACTACTTTCACTTACGTATCATCACCATGACATATATTAATCTATTATATAATCTGTAATTTTCAACTTTAATTAAATTGTTAATTATTTTCTTCCAATGATTTGTCGAATATTTATTACAGTTTTCTCTTGTTGTCTATTCTTCTTATGCTTCTGGTATCAAATATTTTTTTAATCACTATGCATACTCTGATCTATGGGGGAATAGTCTCCCCATAGAAAAACTCTAGGCCCTCATAACAAGTAATAAGGCTCTAGAATTTTTGGAGATTCACTTGAGGTCATGTGACCCACTGGTCCATCCACCTTCTTAGAGGTGATCTAGGTCTGGACATTAAAGTTAACCAAATTTTTCTCTTAATCGTTGTAATTAATTTTTATCACTTCCACTAATATTTTTGGTAAAAAAAACTAATTTTAACTCATTATAAATAATAAATTATTCTTATTTAAAAAATGGAATCCATTTTTTCAAATTATAATCAAACAATTAGAAGAAATTTATTTAAAAAATAATCCCATTGACATGATGAAACTGTGGGTTTTTAAAGTAAAAATAGCCAAAATATTTCTAAGTTGTTATATGCAATTTAAAAGTGAAATTAATTTCAATGACCCAAATTGGATAAATTGAAAAAATATGATATAATTAAACTTTTAAATCAATTTAAAATATAATTTATCAATTCAAATTAATTTGATGAAAAATCAATTTTAAATTAGAACTTTGTATTTTTAAGTATTCCTTAAAAAATGAAACCTTACAAAAAAGTACCAAAAATTTATCATAACTTAATTTTTATTTATTTGATTTAAATTATATATTATATTTTGACATATTAAATCAAAAAAAGTTCCAAATGTTGGATTTAATATGGATTTTCTTTTGAAAGTTGGTAAAACTATATTTATAAAAATATTTGTTTTTAAGCATAATATTGGGTTTCTTCATATCTTATGTATATAAAATCTATTGATTAAATATTAAAAATATTTTATTGAATATATAACATATATATTACATTAATATCACTCTCTAATTGTATTTAATTTAATTTATTTGGGTAAAATAGATTTGTGACCACAAAAATAATAATATTTTCTTTTTATATTCAATAAGTTTTAATATTCATTTATAATTAATTTGTAACCTATTAATTCATATTATATTTGTTTAAACTATATATTTTCATATATTAGTTAATACTATTAATAACCCATAATTTAATGGCTATTATATATTTTATTATATTAAACAATAATATTATAATAATATATTATAGTTCAGTAAAACTTGTTCTTGTGTGTTATGCAAGTCATCGAGGAAAGTCATTATTTTATGTAATGAAAGCAAACCTAGGTGTTCCATGTAGAGTAAGATAAAATTTATTTTATGTTTAGTGCACTATTAACTTGGTGTCATTTATAACTCAATCCAAACATAGTGCTTTAATATAAAAATACTATATTCAGTGTTGCGTGAAATAAAAAATTCCAAAAAGTTTAAATTAATTGAAAACAATAAGTCAAAAAATCTTGGGGTGTTATATTATACCCCTTAAAATGAATTCCAAACTCAAAATTCATCTTGGTTATCAAATTTTTAAAACTTGATAGTTTCATTCATAGAAACCCACATCCTAAAAATTTATACTAAAACTTTCCTAAAAAAGTGAAATTTGGAACCATAAAGGTTACCCAAAGTAACATATAACTAGGTTTCCACATTAGAGAATATATGAGGAAAGTGAAAACATAGACTTAGAGGAAAAGGATAAATATTTATAAGGGGTGATTGAGGCCGTAAATCCCAAATAAGTGAATGCTCAATTAAAATTTGAGGGAGTTAAAGTCATAAATCTGTGATGATTTAAATGGAAATAATTTCAACAAAATTTAAGGTATTAGGACAAAATTATTTTTTATTGATCATTTTAATAACATTGGGTAATTATTCTATTGACCAAGAATAAAAGAAAACATATTTACTTGATATATTTCTATAAAAAAATTCATTCTTTGATTGCTCTTTTATCAATTTATAATTCATCCATTACTTCAATAAATGGATGTTTAGAAATTAAATTTGATCCCTAAAGTACTAAAATAAAATTTTAGTATATCTTAAGGCCAATGAAAGAATTAAAATTTTAACTATTTTCCACTAACTATTATGTAAAATCAATATGGCTAATACATTAATATCTAAGCATAAAATATATCTCTACTGGTATATCATTAATATTTATTCATAAAAAACGATTACACATTAACCAAAGCATCACGTAGGAAAATTATGGCATGAAACCCTTATCATCATATAGTCATGAGTTCAATACCTATTGCCTTTATAGACCTGATTGGTTATCACCTAACATATATGATTTCTATTTCTAAAACCACACTAATATAATTTCCAAAAAATGATGGACATCCTTGAAATATGGTTAATCACTAAATAGCCTTTTATCCAAGGTTTTTAACACAATCTAAATACCTAAATAATTCCTCCAAATTTTAACTTAAACTTTTCATAAATCATTAACCATATAACCCTTCTGAAATATGAAAATCCAAAATAGTAGAAAAAGGTCATTAAATTATATTAATTTTGATCCCCCAGATATCAAAAATTAGCTCCTAGTTATCACATTCCAAAAACGTGAATACCATCATCATAAATCTTCTTGAAACATGTTAATAACTTCAATTACTATAAATTCTTGTGGAAAACATGCATGATTTCCTATTCAAAATAATACCGGATATATTCCTCATATCCGAGAAGTTATTTACTTCATACAAGATAACATAAACTACTTTTTCAATGAATCCTTTACTAATTATAAGGTAATTGGTTCAATACAACATTTGTTTATCCAAACATAATTATCTCAACATTAGTATTAAATTATGGGTTACCTTCCCTTAATCAAAATATCACCTTTCAAAGAAATCAATTTTTCACCTCCCCAAAACCTTTCAAAATATCATTTTCATTTCTTAATGAAAAACATATATTGAAAATAATTATATATTTCATGATTCATATAAAGTAATCTTTTAATTCCAAAACATAAGTTCTTCATTCATCCAACATTATAATTAAACCATTAATTAGGATTCATGAACTTATTTTTTAATACCTCTTTCCTATAATATGAAATATTAATAATGTATTATTGTTACTCAACCCCAATCTAATCTTTCTTCTTATGATTAATTTGAATAATACTAGAAGAAAATCACAACCCTTTCACATGTCGTTTAGTCTCTTTATCTTAAGAAGTATAATCAATATTCATACCACCTTTTTTATTCTCTTTATGATATTTCCACATGGGAAATTAATTTTCATAATGCTCAAATTTTTTACATATTAAGTTTTAAATGTAAACTATTCTCTTTATATTTCTCTCCATTAACTATAACCAAAAAGCAGAGGGTGAGAAACACATATCATAGCAGAAAACCACATAATCCCGAAAAATTACTTATATGATGCCTAAATCATGACACCTACCTTTTAGTCATAGAAACCTTGGTTTTATCCTAGGTTATTCATAGTCTTATTCTATTAAAATTATTCATAATAGTTCCTGAATAGTTTGTAAATTTGTAGAGAATATCCCCTTGGAGTGTCAAACTAGGTGTGCAGAAAGGCCCATTGTCGTGTACTAGATTATCTCGAGTCAGGCTCAAAACATCTTGTAGGAGTTTTTCCCCTAGAAACATATATGACAATTCCACATCCACTTGTAGTATCAATACAAGGATTTATTTCTAGGAAACCACTCACTATATCCTTTACCAAAATTCCATGATATCTTTCTATACTTTTCATTATCCTTAGACTTATCCTCAGACATGTCCTTATAGTTCACACTAATGTTCTCCCATTATAGTTTCCAATGGTTATGTAAACCTTTTCTCTGATACAAACTATTAAAACCCTATATTTTCATATATTAAAATTACATAACTTTTTAGGAATACTAAAAAAATTTTACAAACAGATTCCCAAAGACTCTATTAGTCTAATGGCTTTGGAAACCTGAAAATAGAAACATTGGTAAGTAAGTGAGATAAATTATCTCCCACAATGTTCTTCATGAATGTCATCCATCTTAGACACATAATACTTAATACATTTATTCATAACCTGGGGAAATAAACATAAAAAGGGGCAAGATCAGATGCTCAGTTAGGGTAAAAAAGGGAGACATGTAATCATAATCATGAGCATAAGGTTATGATAATTTGATCATAACATTGGAAGATCATACCTTTAATATCATAAGATCATAATCATGAATCATGGAATAAATATTGGTAGTTTATAAGACATGAATCATAATGAAATAAATAACATAAACCATGAAATCATAACAGAGGAATAAAACATGGAATTGTGGAAGACACATAAGTATATATAATTATTTCCATAGTAGTCAAGGAATAAATTCCAAATCCATATTAGTGAACAAAGTCCATTACTAAACTAATTTCACACCCCATTCCAACCCTGTATAACTGAACCAAGTATATTCCTCTTTCTAGACACATATTACTGAACCAAGTTAATTTCTTGTTCCCTCCCAATAATAGTGAACCAAATTTTTTTATAATTATATCCATGTCTATCCCTTGAGATATAAATATTTACCCAATGAATTTGAGGGAGATATAAGTCCCACCAATCTCGTAATTAAATCATATGTACATGTTCCACAATATCATTAAAAATCATATAATAACCCATGAAATGAAATGGGTATCATAAACATGTCATCATATCATAACCTATAGAAAAAAGATAGTTTCCATAATCATTTCATCAAAGCATAACCCATGAAAGGAAGTGGATTTCAAAAGAATATAACATGTGGAATAGAAACAGGTGTCATAAGCACCAATCAATCCAAACATAAACCATTCAATAAATAAATAAAATGACACCTTTTGACCCTTTCTTATAAGTTCATGATTCACATCAAAAGATTCCATATTAGATGTGAAATAACTTGTAAAGATATTTTAAAAACATTTCTTGAGGAGAATCCTTCTTTGAAAAAATGCTATTTAAAATATAAAAACCTTTTGAAACCCATTTTCTTAAAAATAAACTTTAAATATTATAAAAAAATCTTTTAAAACATTTTGGAAATATTTTTATTTGAAAACATATAAAGATATATTTAAAACCATTTTCCATGAAAACTTCTAAATGAAACTTGAAAATGTTTTTGAAAACTACTTCTTTGAAAATACTTTACAAACTTATACATAAATATTTAAATCATATAGAAAACTGTTTTCCTTCAAAACTTATAAAACATTCTTGAAAAAATTTGGAAAACAGTTTTCCTTTTAAACATATAAAATAATCTTGAAAAAATTTTGAAAACAATTTTCCTTGAAAACTTATAATGTCATCTTAAAAACCTTTCGAAAAAAACATTCTTTGAAAAATACTTTGAAAATTATTTAGAAATCCTGAAAGTGTTTTGAAACCCATTTTTTGAATATTTTTTTGAAAAAAAGTTTATTTAAAATTTACCTTTTTAACATTCAAAGGAAGATTCATAGAAATTATATAAAGTAAATATGTACATGTTGTATGAGGTAAGAAGAACATTCCTTTTTGAAGGTTAAAAGTTAGAAAAATTCATTATTTGTAAATATACAAGAATATTTCTTTTAAAAAATTAGAAAATAAAAAAATGGAAAGAAAATATTTTAAATATTATATCATAATAATTTTATATTCTTGGAAACCATTTTTAAAAAACACGTTTTTGAAGGAACACATATTTCCGACCGAAGAGAGGGTAATGTTGGGCTTTCTTAAAATCAAATTCTAAACTATCTTATGTAACAATGAGTAAGAAAATGGTACCAATACATGAAAATATCATGAATAACCATAGAATAATTAAATTTATTAATTTTCATGAGATATCTATTATAATATTTGAATAAAGTAATCATACTCATAAACAATCTTGAAAAGCTATGAGATAAACTCTTTTTCACTTAGTAACTTTGAACTATACTCCCCATATAAGAAAGTGAAATGAAAAAAAATATTAAAATATCATAAACACTTTTAAGATTCATGATATAACATTTCAAAGGTAGTATATACACCTCATAAAAAATATAGGTGTATAGCATTGTATGTGTCTCAAAGAAGGTAAATTGAGACAAAACTATCTTACTGATTTGGTAACTTTTGCAATATAAACCACATGAAAGGATCATTATATAATGGATATGTAATTAACACTAAATTTAAGAATAAGAATCATATAATACATTCATGGTTATTATATAAACCACACAAAAAGAAAGAGTGGTGAACATGGATTGTATCTCAAAAAAATAAAATGTGAGACGAACTCCTCTTGCCTTGTGTCTTGACTATCATTATACTCATTAAAACCACCAGTATAACAAATATTAATTTGTTATACCTATTTTATAAAACCATATTATTATATATAGTACCATATATTATTTTATTATGACATTATACTACCTTCTTGTTAACTATCCTATGTTAAGGTTCCACTTTGGGTAATATTCGACTTGTTATTCGCATGTGCCTTAATTTATTATATTTTTGTTCCTTAAACTTATATCATCATATATTGAATTTAAAAAATAATATAAATATAATTTGTATTCATAATATGTGTGTTATAATAATTTTTATAATATAGAATTATGAAATGGAATACACCATCTATAGAGACGGTAATCCGTACGCATGCATGAAGGCTGTTTCCATTTTTATTATTGTATTGAAAGTAATAAGGTAAATGACATATATATATATATATATGTATGTATGTATGTATATATAAAATTATTATAGTTGAATTAGTATATCATATATATCACATATATCATATAATTTCACTAAACCCATCCATAATACAGCCCAGGTAGTGTGTGAATAAATCACATTGCTTTAAGGGGGCAGTAGTCCACACTTCCTCAAACGAAATTATCATATTTACACCAAATGGAAAGTCCAAATATATATGTGGTGAAATGATTAAATAAGATTAAATAAATAATAAATACAATATATAAGACATATAAATATATTTTCCATTATAATTTTCACCATGAGAGGTTGTAAAAGAAAAAAACAATCAATCATCATTTTGTGAGGTGATAGTCCACCGCACAGATAAACAATATGTTTGTTACCTATTAGATAGATGTGTATGTAAGTCTTGGTCTAAAAAATATCATAAAAACATCATTTTACATTTAATATACCGTTTTTTATACAGTAATGGAATAAATAGAGTGTAGTGTGTGGAGAAAAAAATAAAAGTAAGGAGTTTGAGAGAAGATGTTACCTCTTAATTGGGAAACTTCTTTTGGTTTGTGACAAAAGAATTTTGAGATTGATTTCTTAAAAAGGGGAGGATTATATGAGGAGTTTAGGTATTTTGAAAATTTTATTAGGAATATCTTTGACTAATATATATGTTTTTTGCAGTGTGAGGAATAGGGATAGGTGGTGGCCTTTTATAAGGAAGGGAAATGACACACTTGGAATTTTTAAAAACAAGTTAGGTGTAACCACGTTTTTACCTAAAAAAGTCCTAAAATCCAAAAAAACTAAATAATTCATGGTTTATGGCCTAAATATTTCCATAAAATGGGTTTCTGACACATTTTTATGTTGTTATGGGTCTTAAATTAATGGTTTAGTACTTTGTTAGCTTACTTTTTCTCTTAATCATTGTAATTAATTTTAATTACTTTCACTAATATTTTGGGTCAAAAACTAAGTTGAAAATATTATAAATTTTTAATTATACTGATTTCAAATATTTAATCCATTATTACAAATTATAATCTCAAAATTGGATTTAATTTAAAAATTAATCCTGCTAACGTGATAACAATTCGAGCTTTGAAAATAAAAACATCCAAAAGTTTACTTAGTTTTTATACCAAATTTCAAAGTGAAATTGATTCCAATGACCTAAATTAGATTAATTTATAATAATATAATTTAATGAAACTTTTAAATAAATTTAAAATATAATTTATCCCAATATATAAATTAAATGAAAAAAATTGAATTAAAATTCAGTATTTTTAACAATTCATAAAAAAATGAAACCTTATAGAAAAATACCAAAAATCTATCTTAAATTAATTTTTATTCTTCTATTTAAAATATTATTTTAATTTAGATATATTAAATCTATAAAATTTCCAAATAATTTATTTAAAATGGGTTCTTAATTAAAATATGGTAAAACTGCAGTTATAAAAATATGTGTTTTTAAGCATAAAATTGAGCTTGTTCTTATTTAATGTCTATAAAATCTATTGAATGAATATAACAATTTTTTATTTAAAATATAAAATATATATTACATCTATATCACTTAATAGTTGTATTTAATTTAATTTATTAGTGTAAAAAAAACTTTTTGGACATAAAAATAATTATATTTCCTTTTATATTTAATAGGTTTTCATATTCGTTTACAATTAATTGGTAACATATGAATTGAACTTATATTTTCATAAACCATATATTTTCATAAATTATTGAATACAATTACTAACATCTAATTTAACATTTAGGTTATATATTATTATATATAATAATAACATTTTATTAATATATTATAGTACGATAAAACTCGGTCTTGTATGTTACGGAAGCCCTTTAGGAAATTAATTATTGTCTGTAACACAAGATAACCTCGGTGTTCTGTGTAGAGAAAGGGAAAATTTATTTTGTGTGTAGTTCATGATTAAATTACTGTCTCATACAACTCAATCCAAACATAGTAATTTAATATAATATAAACTATTTTCAGTGTTGCGTGATTTGAAAAATATCAAAAAGGTTAAATTAATTTGAAAAAAATAATAATTCAAAAAATATCAAGGTTTTATAGAAATGATCCAACATAAGGCCCAAATCAAAACAAGTGAAGAAAAGTGAATCAATTATTTAGGCATGATAATTTATAATAAAAAAATATCACTCTAGGAATAGTCAAAGGAAATGAATGAAATAAACAAAAAAAATCTCCTCAAAGGTTTGCGAATCCCAAAAGAAAAACCTCATAAAATCCCTGATTAAAAACTATATAAAAGCCTACACTCATGAAAGTGTAGACAACATTTTGACATAAATAACTCACTAATGGAGCGTTATCCTCACTTTATAATAATATTTCTTAGATTCAAACTCTTAGAACTCAAATTATCAAAAGCCAATGATTGAATACGAGAGAAAGATCTTGTAAAAAGACATATAAAATGGATTCCTACATCACCAAGATAGAATTAAAAAACACTATAAACATAGAAGAATAACCACATAAATTTTAGAACATAACTCTTGAAATCACAAGATTAAAAAGTGGATATAGATTACATCAAAATAAAACTAAAATGTTCTTCACTTTCACATAAAGTTAAAAAATTTGAATCATAGGATATTCATAAGGGGGTAGATTCCACTCCACATTTCATAAGAATAGAACCTCTATAGAACCTTTAAAAAAAACAAAACAACCACATGTATGATAGGCCTTAGGAGTTTTCAGATTAAAAATTTTATTATGTCCTACCTTTCCATATTGATAGTAAACCAAGTGAAAAAATCGTGAAAAACTGAATGAGAAGTGATAAAATATCATTTTTAATTTTTAATTCATATGGTCTGACATGCCATACATTATTTTCCCCTTTCTAGATCCTCCTCCACCAATCACTAGAACTACATAAACCTATAACACCTCTAGTGCTCCTATAATGTCTTCTTCAACATTTATAACATGCCTTACCACCACTACATAGGGGTTAAGGTTGAGAGAAGATAGTACTGGTGATAGGTTTGGTTAATGAACATCCCCA
The DNA here is from genome assembly GCA_963277665.1 of Viscum album. Taxonomy (NCBI): domain Eukaryota; kingdom Viridiplantae; phylum Streptophyta; class Magnoliopsida; order Santalales; family Viscaceae; genus Viscum; species Viscum album. Next base: position 1,822,520,373 of record OY728132.1, read on the forward strand.
AAATGCTATTCCATTTGTGAATCATCCATAGTTAGATGAGGTTTTTATGAAACCAACTTGATAAAATGATTTTCATACTCAAACACTTTTTTATCTCATTAATATAGATCAGAAAATTCCATATCCTTAGGTACCTTCACCACATTAAAAAAGAACTACTTCTACCTTGAATGCTTCCAAAGATTGTTCCTTATATGGATTAGTCCAGATAAATGACTTTGAAAACATCCAACTAAAACCTTCTCGAATGATGTTTTCAAACATACCATTGAGAGATTTTTGAATTTCATGATAGAATAAAATATCGTAAATCCTTATTAGGCCAACAACTACCTCCATAGAATCTTTTTTCCCAAATAAATAATGGGGATTGAGGTTTTGGAACCCTCAAATGAAATCATGATATTATGTAAATAGTTGAATAACAATAATCCTAGAGACTAGAGAAGATGGAACAATGGTCCCAAAATAATCTTGATCTAATAAAGAGTCTATTTAGATCCAAATAGAGATGTACTCTAAAAACAAGAAGAATAAACATCATCAAGATAAATTCCAAAAGTCAAACCCCATGGGGAAATTAATCAATCAATAAGAAATATCAAAAATAACATTTATGAAAATTTCAAATATAACACTTAATAAATTCTCAACTAAGAAGACTATTTATTCTTGAATAAACAAAATAAATTCACCTATTTGACCCGAGAGGGGTTTTTTAATCAAAACACATTTAAAAATTACATTCAACCATAAAAATATTTCAAACATTTAAATAAAATGTAAATAATATATATTTTTCTCAAAACATCCCATTTTAAAACATTTCAAATTTAAATTTTTTAAAATATTCTAATTAAAATTTCATGACATCACATGAAAACCTTTAAAATAATTAACACTATAAATTTTACCCATGTTATAAAAATTGTTTATAAAAACCATTCATCATTTTAAATAATAACACTATATCCACATTTCCAAAACCATATATCATTTCAAATTCCAAACATTTTTGGGAGATTTTATTAATAGAAATTAATTTTGGATTCAAAACATTTTCAACAAATTACAATGAATTTTGAAAGTATACCCAATTTTTTATAAAATTTGGTTCCATTTCAATTTTTTTTCATAAGTTATCATTTTAATTTTCCTTTATAATTTTTCACAATAAATTTAGTACTCATAAAATATCACAATTAACCATAATTTAATTTAAAAAAAATATAAAAGTTCAACTTTCAAGAAGAATAGAAAATTTAAAAACCAATTTAAATTAGAACAATGTAAGGATTAAATTAATGGTATTACCAACCATACAATAATAATAAAAATTAAAATAGGATTCACATGGATCACTCAGTTTTCACATGGCTTTAAAAACCTTATATGTAAACTGTAGGTCAAAGAGTTCCTTATTATTTTCATAAAAATTCTAAAAAAATTATGGACTAAAATTATCAAAATAACCAAGAATCAAGATCGATCATAAGATAAACACAACCTAGAAAACCCTATAAACTTAGGTATCATCTTGAAAGGTGGTGATAAAGAACCAATTCATGATATACCTCAGGATATCTGATAATCCAAGATCTTGTCTACTGAAATTACCCAAGTAACATGACAACCCAACATCCTTTGATTCTAATTTTTCATGAACCATCCTAGTCCATACAAAAAAGGACACCTAACATATCCATCAAATGTATTGAATGATATTACTAATCTCGAGAGTCATGATATAAGTGACTAGGAATCAATGATAATTTATTAGGGATAGTTTGAACCAAAAATAATAAAAAAATGAGTAGTAAAAAAATGAAAATAAAATAGGAACTAAAATATAAAAAATAAAACAATGTGACTAATAGATAATGAATATAATGATAAATAAATAGAAAAGTACCACTACCCAATCTCAATGTGAAAAATTAATAACTCCACTTGAACCTCAATCAACTTCAACTGAGAGGTATTAGAATGACCACGACATCCAAGTGGCCATATAACTTTTAATATATATGTGTGAGCTATAAATCCAATTTGGTCACCACCCACTAACCCATAGAATAAGACATTAAAATAAAATCATTTTCACGAGAGTTTTAAAATAGAGATATAAAGTAGGTTTTCTTGGTTTTCTCTTATGAAACAAGTACCAAACTGCTTTCCTTAAAAATGACCACTTTTACAAAACCATGATTATTTCTAAATAAAACCATAATTTATTTTACGTTATCAAAAACAATTTAACATGAAATAAAACCCATTTAAAAAAAACTTTATAGAAAGCATCATACCATTAAAAATAGATAAAAATTACCATTCTCTGAAAATTATTCATATATTTTCATCATATAATCCATGATGTTAAATAGAAATAATTTAGAATTGAGACAAAATGATCATCAATGAAGCAATTTCCACATACTAAAAAAAACTACACATTAATTAACCCCTCTCAAACACCCAATATTACCCTTATTACCCAAAATGAGGGTAAAAATCCCATAGGTTAATATAATTACAACCTCATACCACTAACTAAGGAATAATTCTAAACTAGTTCACACGTGTTCCTATACTTCCCATCAATCTAACAAGTTTATCCCATGACATATTAATTTAGGTGGACATTTCAAAGTAACAATCATACTAAATAAGTATGATTAAAGACAACCATTTGTCTCACTCACACCATTGAACACCAACATAAGAACACACCCTTTTGAAAACATAACAATAAAATTCAACTTCCCTCTAATGGGAAATTTAATCACAAGAATTCAAGAATCTAGAATTTCTATCACACATAATGGGACATGTGTTGTAGGTTTTCATTTTCTTATAAAATATTAATAACATGATCCATGCCTTTTCAAAAACATTTTTCAAAGCAGATTCTTTCAAATTAATTAAAAATCATTTATAAAACCATTCTTAAATCACCACACATTATTAAAAATTTGTTTTCTATTTTTTTTAAAAAAATGATAAAACCCAAATGAGATTTAGAAAATAACAATTTTCCCATAATTTTATAAATAAAAATAATAATGTTTTTTAATAACAATTATTAAGATCAAATTAAGAATTTATATTTCCAAATTGATGGCTTATTCCCTTAAAAAAATTCATATCAAATCATAAAAAAAACCCAATTTTAATTTTTTTTTATCAAAATATCAAGAAAAAATCCTTATATGATATAGTTACTAGATATAAGTGGAACAAATAATAATACATTTGGAATCCCACAGTGAAAGCACAACAAATCACAGATTCAATTTTGAAGAGTGATGAATGGGACACGTACCTCAAATCTCATCACTTTCAATGACCATAAAGGACATCCACTATGATATGACCTAAGAAGCCTTTAGAAATCAAGGTATATCCAAATGAAACCTAAGACATCAAGAAATACCCAAATAGGAACAACCCTATATCTTAGATCTATCTACCATGGATTTGAGGGTTAGATAAGACGGAATAACATGGGGAAAACATGACGGAGAACATAAGAGGGGATAATACCTTGAAGAACCAACCTAAAGACCTGAAGAAACTAAAAGGATCCACTATAGATAAGATTGGTCATTATTTCAAGGAAAACTCTCTAAGGATTGAAACTTAGAAAAATGAAGGAATTATAAGGGTTAAATTGAGTTGCAAATGAAATAAATAATCCCCCATGAAGATCACACACACATTAATGGGAATAACTCCCATGTAATCCCAAATGGGTGATTTTCCCATTTCAAAATTATTAAACCACTACACCCTGATGTGGTGGGAATTCTATATACAATGCTTGTCTCAATAATGTTACACATAGGACACTAACATCCTAACTGACCATGGAATAGTTTGGGATCCTTATCTATTCTAGACTTATCATACCTTACACTCGGGCGTAGTGGATTCCAAATTATCCATGGTGCACCAGGAGACTCCCCAAGTCCCACGCCTAATACTACTCCAAACATTGGTTATGTTAGTCTTGAACCTGGTATATAATAAATCCATATGATCAAAACAATTTATAACATGGAATGGTTTACCAATTTTTCACCAAGAAATGAAATAAACATTTAATCCCATGGGGACCAATTAACACATCCTAAACCCAAAATAAAATTAATTAAAAAGAAATGAATGGTCGTGATGTTACATGGGGATTCACTGCTCAAAAAATCTTCTCCCAGAATATAATTTTCTCTAATTTCTCACTTTTGAGTAATTTTGACCTATTAACATGTTGAGTCATTATATATTTTTTAAAAAATAAGGAAAAATATAGTTTCCATGATTTTTACAAGTTTTAATAATTATTTATGAGTGGATAGTACTTAGTGATCTATAGTAGTTATAACATATCAAATAGTTTTTGACTTATTATCACAAAGAATGTTAAGGGTGAAGGGATGTCCATAGATAATTTATAATAATATATCCTTACAATAAAAGTGTGAATCCCACATCTTACACTTTAATAATTATAAATAAATGTTAAAAATGTTAAATTATTATGTATATATCAAGTAAGAGCGATATTATTCCTAAAAAACCATACAATTACTCTATATAAAGATCTCATAAAAAGTTAGAAAATTTTGTCAAAATTTATCTAATTTAATCTCCAAATATTTTTTAAAAACGTAAAACCATGGAATGTTTCATGGATACATGATATTTTGGTCATCCAAAATGAGATTCAAAAACAATATTTGATATATATAAACTCTATAAAACTAGAAACTTGTTTTAGAAAAAATATAATAAGATATAAAAATAAAGATGGTATGTTTTTAACAACTATGATGCATTATTTTTTATTCTCTAAAACCATGATCTTTGACCCAGACATGTTAATGTATTCATGTTAATTAGATAAATTCCCATTTGGACTAAACTTCTAATTGTACTTTTTTTTGATAAACCGTGATGTTTTCTTCACTCTTCAATTATTTCATCGACTCAAAAACCTTCTAGATGAATCATATTAAAATGATAAAATTATAGAATAAATCATGATGTGTATTATGAAACCCATATATAAATGTCATCTCATGTTACAGAGAATAAGATCCATCTTTAACTCTTAAATATTCAAAATTAGGAAAAATTAAAAAAATGATCACTCTATTTTATGCATACTTTTTAAAATTTAATTCCATTAGTTTTTTATTTTAATTAATTAATTTTTCCCACATAAAAATTGTTTTTCTTATTTTATTGGAAAAATATTTTTTAATTTTTTTGATATATTTTTAAATAATAATTATTTTATAATAAATTTCAATAAGAAAAATAAATTATTATTTTATGAATTTAACATAGATTTTTCAAGGTGTAAAATTTGTCCTTAACACATTCAAGAAATGGGGTAATAAAAGGGATTAAGTACAAAAATGGAATATACAAGGTAAGATCACATAGAGGCACTCGACTAACCGTTTTCAAGTGTTAATGAAGAGAGCTTGTTACATATCGACACAAGGAATGAGCTAACTAATGTGGTTTAACCTTGGTCATGCTCATATAACTAAGGAATATCATGATATCAGTTATTAAGTAGATCTCACATTACCTCAAATCTGATGTGGGAGTAATGTGCATGCATAGACTATTTATTTAAATATAAACATCTTCCTTTTAGTCCAATATGTGTGTCATCTTCATCACACATATCCTTCACCATATATTGCACTACTTTTACCCCCTCGATGTTGTGGATCCTCCATTACCACCAGAAGTGATCTCGGAGTCCCTATACCTCATGGGGGTTTTCCACATCATATATAAGAGTATGTATTGTAGGATCTCAAATAATATGACATGCTACATGAAATTCATTTTTCCCATCATTCTATATCTAACGACCATGAATAAGATGGAAAAAATCGGTTTTATATGTTGTGGGTCGTTTCACTATGCTATGTCCTTGAGAATTATTGGTAAGGCTCAACTTCTTGCATAAGGAGGTTTGAGTTTGGTTGGATGTTTTCATTGTGGAGAGTAGCTTTGTGGCAGTCACTATGGTTCTGAAAAAGGGTACGATGGGGTTTATATAAAGGTATGAAAATGTTGTGGTGTAAGGGTTCATTAGCATTCTGAATTTATGAAATAAGATAGTGGAAGAGATCAATGGTTTTAATGCTACATGTTATTATGATATTATGAGTTTATGTATGATATAAAGAAGATGAAAAATATGGGATTTATAGGGTGCAGCCTGGAGTTAAGGAGTTTCACTACACTTTATATTTTATTTTATATTGTAGTGTATGATCTATATGGGGAGTCTATTCCAAGAGATCAGTGATACATCATAAAGGTAATATATATAGTTTAACTATATTTTCCGTAAGAATATTCTAATGATATATTTTAAGGGATATATGAAGTGAACTTTCACATGGGTTTTACAGCCTGTATTATAAAGAGGTTGAGTACTACACAATTTTATAATATGAGGTGAATTCAATGAATAATAGATATAAAAAAAGTCATATATTTATCTCATAGATAATTCAATGATATATTTAGTATGGGATATGGGTAATTCACATGTGTACTACAGTAGAGTAGGATGGATTAAAAGATGATAACATATATCTCAATATATGGGATATATAAGATACAACTGATTGATAAGAAGGGAGATATTTAAAGGATCACAAGTGGAGTCAGATGAGAACTTAAATTGATAAAGATGATGATAAAAGATAGATAATATAAAGTATAAATAATGAGATAAATAAAAATATATATGTTGACTTCCTAACTATAAATAAGAGGTTTTGTGCACATTGAATGTATTATATCATGAATATTTTTCCATTATGCTTCATTCAAAGGCTGTTGTGGAGATTTTTAAAGTTTGTTTTTATTTTTATTTTATTTTATACATATCATGGTTAACATGAGAGTGAAATTTATTTTTTTCAATTTTTTTATATAAGAGGATTGGATTTATTTAAGTGGAATTATTTTTTGGATTTCATGTTGGGTTATATCATTTATTCTATTTTTCTCTATCTCACTTTAATTCCTTGAGTATAATCAACGAATTAGTAAGGTAGGTTAATTTCTAATGTGATTTATAAATTGGATCATTCCCCATTGATAATGGGTAAGTTTCCAATATTTTTTAAACATGGGTTTGGGTTTCCTATCCTACAAAATAATATAAGTATGTAGGAGGTGAAAAGGAAGTTTTAGGATAGAGTGTGATGACCTGAACTAGGATATACATTGTCCTAATTCTGATAACATAATTTCTATCATCATTTTTCCTCTAAAATAATAATTCATGAACATGAAGTCACAATTTCTAGGGGCATCTTATACTTATTTGGTTTCTTCTTGTATAGTTAATTGTCTTCCCATTAAAAGTTTATAGTAGTCATTTCTATTGAATTATAATTTTTTCATTGACTCTTTGGGTTCGACCTCAGTATTTTTATGTTTTATATTACATTATAGTAGTTTTAGTGATTTTTAGTTTTGTGTTTATAAATTCTAAATTGATTCAAACTGTGGGATGTTACAAAACCTGTTGACCAGGTTATGTTTTTAGCATCATTATAAGTGATTATGAATTAACATAAATAGATAGTTTAAGATGATAATTTTACCTCATTTTTTATATTTCTAAGTTTATTTTAGATTTATTATATATTTTTTATTAATTATAAACACTTTATATTTTTTTATTTGAGGAATTTGATACATATTGGGTGACAAGGGAATTGTTTTATCCATATTATGTACCTTTTAATCTAAATTTAATAACATCAAAGAATACTTAATCATGATGGAAGAATCCCATAAATGTACCTAACTAAAGAAGGTACATTATACTTTATCCTAGAATGAACATTAAAAGTGCAATTTAAAGACCCATAAAATATGGTAAAGAATATTGAGGATTAATGTGATTATTCACAAGAGGAAGGCCATGGTGAAGAAAACTTTGATGAGGTATTTAAGAGAGTGGATGAAATTAAATATAAACCCAAGGTAACTCCTCTACCTAATTCTAAAGATAAAAATAAAAATAAAAATTTTAGATAAGGAACATCCATCAATTAGAGACCAAAAATAAAAAATAGGTATGGGTGTTGATAGATATTTAATTAATAGATGATATACTTAGAATTATATATGGAAATATTTAAGGATACCAATCTATTGAAAAAGATAAAGAAGTGGTAAGGATAACCACAACTAAATTATGGAACTTCAAGATCAAGATGATGGAGGAGAAGTACGTGGATCCTATTAAAAGATTAAATGAAGAAGAATCTCCAACACTAGTTTATGAATAGAGAGGAGAATAATAATAATAATAATAACTGATGGATTCTAAAACACATATTGTATATTTTAAAGAATTGAATCCAAAAGAAGAGGGGAAATAAGAGTTTCTGTAATTGTGGATAGAAAGGATTTGATTTTCCTATCACTTGAGCTATCCACTACTTGGTTAATTCTGTAATAATGTTTTAAAAATATTTCAAAGAGGATTTGGAGTGGATGAAACCCAAATGTAAATAAAATTTAGAATTGGTTAAATATGAGATGGTTATCTTTATAAAATACCCTTATTACATAATTAAATAAGATAAGGTTGAGTGTAATGACATTAAAAAAATTATTTATTGGCAGAAACCCATGTTTTTTATTTATTACTTTCTTTAAATTTGGTTTTTTTACATAAGAATATCTTTTAGTATACATGGAAAATCCCCTTTATTATTTTGATCCTAAATTCATGGACATTTTTCTTTCACTTGGTTATTATATTTTGTGTGTAAATGATGAAAATTTCACAGAGGAATGGGGTGTGTTATTTTAAATTATTTATTTTTCCTCCCATACAATGATTTACATTTTAAATTTACCTTTTAATGTTTTAATAAGAAAATGAATTCCCTACTTAGATTGTTTCTATACACTTGATATATGATAAAAAAAATCTTAAGAACCCCATGAATCCATGTTTTAAATATCATTTTTTTTTGAAATTGAATAAGTAAGATTGGGGATGAATGAATATAGATCAGCAAAGAGGTATTAATTTAATGATTCATAAATTTGGGAGGATAGTTGATTTATGTAGATAAAATTCACTAATATTTTTTTTCATGATTTAACATTTTTAAATTCGTATTTATTGGCTTATTATTACTATGTATTCTATGAGTCATTACGTTGTTTTATATTTTACTATTCTAGAAAATATTTTAGGCCTAATTTTTCTTATTCTTTCTTCGAACTTATTTTTTTAGATATATTTAGATATGTAAATAGAAGATAACTTCTATAATTATCTTTTCATATATATGATTTTAAAAAGTCGCTTTGAAAATGATTGAGGAATTTTGGATTTAACCCCTTTATCCTAAAGACCAAAATTTTACATTGTTATTTCTTTTAGCCTATATAATCCAAGATTGAATTTGTTAAGTAAGAGCTAAATTAAAATATTATATTATAATTTCATACCCTAATATTTATATTTTTCATGATATTCAATGGTTTAAGTGTAAAGGATAAGTTTTACATAGTGGGAAAGGATTTGTTTTGTTATGGAGAATATGTGAGGTATTTTCATGGGTTTTAGTGAAGTTTTTTGAATTATCATTTATGGTGTTATATTTTTTACCCTCTTATAAAAAATTTAAAAAATAGGAATGAAAAGGAATAAAAGAATGATTTTTTTTGTAAAAAATAGGCTATGTCATGAAAAGGGAAAAAATAACCATTACTTTACTAAATATGTAGTTTTTTTAAATGCAATGTCATTGTCAAAGACCGGGACACAATTTATTAGAAGAAAGAAAGGAAATTACATGAGTCTGAAAGCGGAAATTTTATTACAATTTTTTTCATAGATAGGGAGACGGTCTATCAGTAAATTTTCAATCAAAATCATAGCCTAGTTGATTCCATTGTTAACAAGTCCATCTGCCACCATATTAGCTTCACGGTAGGTATGGGTGGAAATATATCTGAGATACAGAAGCGAGCCAAGGTAGTTCTTCCAACTCGTAGTAAGAGGCCAAGAAAGATGGACCAAACCATTCGAAATTTCTTGGACAATGATGGTGGAGTCACTTTCAAAGTATGAGAAAAACTTCATTTAAATTTGTCTTGAGTGACGAGTGAAAAGAATTTAATGTGAGGTAGTTTACATAATGGAATGTATATTAAAAATGAATCAAATTTTTTTAATTGAAGTTAATATAAGTATGCCAATTTCTAAGGGAGAAAGTGAAATGCAATATTGAGGGTTTTCTTTGAATATTGACGATTTAAAATTGGAATTTATATATGACACTTTAATTTTATTTACCTTATTGATAGTTTTTCTATATTTTTTATAATGAAATTTATCATGAGTTTCCTTTATAAATCAAGTTGAGATATATGATTGTGGAAAATTAGTTTTTATATTTAGGGGGCTTGATAACTCTATTTTATACATAGATTTTTAAATTTAATTCTTAGAACTTCAAAGTTTAATGGATTATTTTTTACCACAAATCAATTTTTTAATTATTTTAAGGGTAAAGAATTTTTAAATTGTTTTGAAAAATAAAATATTTTTAGAATAATTTCCATTAAGAAAAATAATTTATATTTTGAAGAATTTAACTTAGTAAAAAGGTTTATTTATATATATAAAAAATTCATCCTCAACACGTTCATTAATGTGGGTAGTATAAGGGAGAGAGTAAAAATAGAGCATATAGTAGGGATGAATACACGAAAGAACATTGATAACCATTTCCAAGTGTCAAAGAGGTGGTTGGTGCATGTTGGTGTTGGAAATGTGGGAACCAATATTGGTTGAACCTGGTGATGTTCATATGATCAATGAATTCCATTGGATAATTTATGAAGTGGATCACACCATGCCACAAATCCAATATGAGATAAATGAATGTGAAAGAACTATTTATTTTAACCCAAACATCACCATTACAGTCCCATGCATGTTTCATCTTTCATAAACATATTATTCAGTCTCTATTTATCTATCATTATCTCTTATAAATCATGGATACTCTCTTACCATTAAAAGAGAGGCCGAAGCTGATCAACATTAGGGGATTTGGAAATATTTTAGTGAATTGTTTGCATCACATGATCTCAAAGAGGAAAATATTCATGATATATTTCACCATGGTCTATATTTTAATTCGGCATGATCATAAAGATGATTCAAAAAAATAATTTTTTTGGTGTTGTTAATTACACTATTTTATGGACATGATAATATATGGGAAGGTTCCACTTATTACATTTGGAATTTAAAGATAGGTTACTATTTTTTCCTATGGAGGGACGCTACGTAGAGGTCACTAAGGACCTACAAAATAGTATGTTGGGGGTCCTTATAAAGGAATGAAAATGGATTTTTTATAATGTTTCTTTTAAATATTAGAGTATCTAAATAATATAGAGGAAGTGATTGATTGTTTCAATGGTATAGGTGCTTATGACATTGTGAGTTTGATTGCATCTTAGAGAAGATGGTGTTGGAAGTCCATATAAACCCATGCATATGACACATTATGAAAAAATTCATGTGATTAATGTGAACACCGCATCCAATTCTGAATTATTTTATTAGTTATGAATTAAAGGGTTTGATTCAATATATAAAAAACATTCTTTGAAGGAGTTAAATTAATGAAAATAGACCATTTTTAATGTTAGGTTTCCATGTGACAGAACCCGATAAATTACAATTATAACCAACACTCCTCATTCTATAAAGAGTGAAAAGAGAGGATATATAAGAGGATAAGATCCTCTCATGTGGTGTATGTAATAATATCAAGATAAATTAGATACACTTTTCCATCCTTCAGCTGGTTTATCACTATCAATCAAGGAACTAGCATCCCTTCATGCATATGGGAATCCTCATGATACGATTGTGGATCCACTTTCCAGTGAACCCCCTAATAGGTTTGGTGATATAAATCACCACTCCTTGTGATATTTCTTGAATATTCTCCCAAGATCAAGGAATATGGATATTACAACTTATGAATACCATATACTCTGGTTTATAATTATATTCACATGTTTTAATTATTAATGATCTATTAGTTTTTTTGTATTTCATTATACCTATTATCCTGAGGTGATAATACGAAACCCATCATTCATATAAATTTTAGGTTATTTAATATTTAAATGTGTTTTTAAATTCTGGTCTTTGTGTTCTAGTGAAATACAATATATTTATAAAACATATGCTGGTTATAGGAATTTACATGAGATGCATAATGGTAAATATGACTTTCCCTTACACAATGAGGCTATATAAAGGTTATAACCTTACCAAAAAGGTCTTATTAAAGATAATACTATCACTGAAAAGGTTTCCATAAAGGTTAACATTGATTATAATGGTATATACAAAGGTAACTGATACTTTAACTTTACATGAAAAGGTAACTAGAAGACCATCCATTACATGAAAGTTTCGCATAGGCATGGTTCATTACATTCCCATCCTATGTAAAGGTAATCTATATATTACATACACATAAGGGGTATATTTAAAGGCCTTAACTATACACAAGTCGTTGCATATATGTAATTTTCTTTCAATACTTATGCAATTAGCACTATGTATGGGTCTTAACCATCTACCCATATACCAATAATTTTCATGAAGGTAAAGTGTGGTTAATATTATATAGAGTGTTTTATTAAAAGTATATTTAGGATACCCATACAAATAAATAGGGATTCTACGTAAGGGTAAACCATTATTATTATTTTTTTATTTTTTCGAATATTTTTAATATTTTTTATTTTTTTATATATCATATTCAAAGGTATTTTGGGTATATTTAATTTATATAGGTTTTAAAAATCAGTTAATTAATTTTATTTTTTATAATATATTAAATAAATATTTATGAAACATTTTTTTTCCAAATATTAAATGTAAATATTTTAAAATTATTTTTGTAAAATTAAATGGGAAACTTTATGGTCTTAAAATAAAAAATTTATTTATAAATCATAAATTGTATTTTATAATATTTTTATAAAATAATAAATTAGGATAAATTATAAAATGAATATACTTAATTATGAGATACTCATAATTATTTTTTTTTGAAATTTTCTGAATTTAAAAAAGGGAGCTTATTTGAATATTATTTAAACATAATAAAAATGTTTTGATTATTGAATTGATCAGAGGTTTTAATAATGAAAAATATATGATATATATATTATATAATGTGTTAATACAAGAAAATAGAATTTTAAAATTTTTATAATTCATGAAATATTTATTATTTTAATGAATATAGAATTTTTATATTCATGTTTTATCTAATATATAAACTGTTTATAATTAGAAATTTTTAAAAATGTTCAAAAAAATTTCCTGTTTTTAAAAATAAATAAAATTTTAATGAAACTATTTAATTTATTTGATATTCATGTTTAGCAATATTTTATGAAATATGAATATTTAGTATTCTAATTTATATGAAAAATTTCTTCTAGGATAGATCCTTCCATAGGATACTAGGTTTGGTATGAAAATTTTTTGCTTTAATCTACCTTAACCTCAGTTTTTAATTATATTTATGAACTTGTGAATATTTTTTGAATTTAGTTTATGTATATTAGGGAAGAGAATTATCATTAATAAAATTATTTTTTGAGTGAAGCCACCTGAGGTAGTGTCACTTGGGGTAAGACAACCTACATTCTTAGAGGCTTAGGACTTGGCTAGGAAGGTGAATGATATTGGATATATGTCGGTCCAACTTAACTCATGTGGTATTTGTCATTCTCATTTAAATCCATGCTTTTATATGCAGTGTTCATGTACCTTATGTATATGATGCATTTTGATATATATGAATATAGTAGGGTTCTATTTTTGAGTGAGTAATATAGACTTATGGGTTTTTAAAGAGTTACATAATAATTTGGAGTGAACACACTAATTTGGGGGCTAGAATGGGGTTTTCTAAAACTAAATTATTAGGATCATGGATACAAAAAATGAAACAAACATGAAAAGATAATATTACAAATTATGTAATAATTAAGCATTTAAAATTCATATGACGTATATTAAATTTGTGAGACCTTAAAAGGAAATCCTTTTTTATTAGAAATTGTGAGAATTCATCCATAGAAACACTTTTCAAGACCTCAATCGTCTAATGAGGTAGATCATTCCAAATATAAGTTCCCAGGGATTATCATGTTTGAAGAAATAAAGTAATAGGTGACAAAAGAACATCCTTGGGTAAATCATGGGATAGATGAGTTCCACTAGATTATCCTTTTTAATCTATCTTTGGCATTTAATTTAGGGAGAACTAGACTAGATACCCTAATAGTACTAGGTTACTAGAGGAAGGGAGTTGAGTGAATCCATATGATAGATTTCGTCACACACGTGAATTTTTTATATATTAATATTTCATTTAATTTCCATTCCTGATTTTTTTGGGGGGTTTACCACTCATTTTGATGAAAATGGCGGGTTTTGAAAATTTGGGTCAAACCGCGAGCCCAATTCCAGATTTAAAAAATAATTTTTTTTCTTCTATAAATCCTTAAATTTTACCATTTTAAACCCATTACACTTCCCAATTGTCATAGCCTGATATATTAAAACCACCATATCCCTTTGGACCACATATAATTCCAAAATCATGATGGATTTGGGTTATTGATTTTGGTAATGGGCCTGCCCGTAGGCCCATTTCCTGCTTTAAATATTTTTTCTAAATTCTCCATATCTCATTCATTTTTTACTTTTTTCCTGTGATTCCACCTCCCTCTCAATTCCAATAGCCCAAGGATCGCCCCCATTATCGGTTTCGAAATTTTGGAGCTCAGGTGAGCCACAGAGTAGGGAAATCTTTCATACTCTTTCTCAAATCAACCAGATTTGATGAGGTAAAATAAATCTTTCATAACTCCTTCAATTTTCATCATTTTCCCCCATTTTAGTTCCCACATGACCTAATATGACGTCTTAGAACCTCCATACCAGTTTTGGGTACTTGTAGATTCATATTTTGGTGGATTGGGGCCGATTTTTTCAAGATATTTCAAGTAAGGGAATTCCTTCTTAGTTCCTTCCATCCTCTTTTAGTTTTATTTCCACTTTCTTGAAGTTCCTCATGTACAGAAAATGGGGTTAGATCCTAAGGTCTGATTTGGGATTTTTTGGGTCAATTTTTGGTGGTCTAGGTCTGGATTTATGTTCCTTGTGTTGCGGCGGTGGTGCGCTTAAGGTTTCACACCAAGTTTTGAGGGTTTCGACTCAAAAGGTAGGTGATTCCATGTGTAACCATTTTTGCAATGAGTTATATTGCTTGGTTTATTAATTAAGTATGTTTTTAACCTGTTTTTTTTGTTTGAAATCTTTTTTCGATGGATTTGGTTAAACATTTAATTTTTAGTTGTATTTTAGCTTGAAATTGGGTACTTTTCATGTGTGACTATTGGGGTAATGTTTGGGTTTAGTTTATAACATATGAAATTGATTTATTAGTTTTGAAAGGGGATGCCAATTCTAGTTTGTTAATTAATTATTTTCATGTTGGCCTTGAAAAGAGGGTTTTGAATGAGTTTAAGGTGTAAAACCATGTTGTGCTTCTTGAAGGTGATTTATGAAAATGTGTGTTTTTCATGTGTATCTTTGTGGTATTATTTGACGTATTTGTATAAAACATGGGGGTGGTTTAATAATTATTTTAGGTCTGAATGTTCTGTTTTTGATTGGTATTGGTGTGATTTTGGTTTTTAATGGGTGTTTTGAAATGGGTTTAGTGTGCAAACAACGGTTATACCTCTTGGGTTTGTTTTATAAAAATTGAAAATGTTTTATTTGGTTAAAAAAAGTTGGGTAAGGGTGTATATGTAATATTTGGGTGATTTTGTTCTACTAATGTGGGTTTTTGAATGGTAATGTGGTGATTTGAGATGTCAAACATTTTTAGAATGTTTTATAAATTTCCGAAATTTTTTACTAAATTGTGTTTTGTGTGCGAAACACGGGTGTGGGATATTTCGTGTGAGTTTATTGATAAAATGAATTTTGAAGGTGAGAAGGGTATTATGTGATATGTGTGTGGGATGTTAGGTGAGTTGAATATCTTATAATGGCTTTATAAAATTGTTTTATGTATTTGTGGAAGTGTTAAAGAAATGTGAAAATTGTTGTAGGCAATTTTGGTGTAAGTTTGACTTGAAAATGCATTTGAATGAAAAGTGGGATTTGTGAATTGTATGATTTACATGGGGATTTTTAGTTAATGTGTGATGTGGAAGTGATATTTTCATGTGAAAACTATATTTCTTGGATTGTTGAACTTGTTTGAGAACAAATGGAAAACCCGGGTATCTAGGTGGGTGGACGTGTACTAGTATGCTAGTGAATCCGTGGGGTTTGGCCTCAGTTTCACTTAGCAAGATTGACACGTACAACTCTATCTAAATTATGATGATGATGATTGGGGACCACTAGGTTATGGGCATGATCCCTACTAGTGGATCTTGCATGAGAACAGATATTTTTTTGAGGTTACTCTCACCGAGATACGAGGTACCTGGGACCCACATCTAGCTAGTGCCTAGGGGTTATTTCCTATTACTTATGCTCATTAGATCCTTTGTACTTACCATCGGTATACGATATTGTTGGATGGAAAATTCAGTAGCTTTGTTATTCATTTTAAAATTGTTGGTCCTTTAAAATTAGACCACATGAAAACTGTTTTCATTTATTATTGCATCCTTTAGAAAATTGTAACAAGCATTTCTTATTTACAAAAATTGCAATGATTTTTGTCATGAAATGTTTATCACATGAAATCTCTTAGTGGCGGTATCCTACTGGGCTTTCGCTGACACCCTACTTACACCTTTGGGTGTAAGTAGACTTGCTTATTTTATGTCACAGGTTTGGGTGTAGGTTTCATGCCTTTGGTTCGGGTTTTTAGTGGTCCATCGTGATGCAGTGTCGTGGAAATGGCTTGAGGGCGGTGCCTATTTCCATGTGGAGGTTCTCAGGTTGTATTTTTGTGGGTTTTTACCTTTGTAATAGTGTTCAGAAATTATTTAAAATTGTGTAATTCAGTTCTGAATTTTAGTAAAAGATGTTTTGGTTTGAAAAATCCAGATTTGATTTCTTGGATTCATTTGTTGTTTTAAGTATGAATATTTGGGTAAATCATTCCCAATTTTCAGTTTTTGATACCCGGGAACTTGTGCCAGCCCATGGGGATCGGGAATTCCCTTCGGTACTTGCCACGGGTCGGTTCGGGTGCCGGTTTTTGGGGCGACCAGATTCAGTTCGTGACAAAATGGTATCAGAGGAGGATTACTCTATTTGAGTCATGTTATTTGGGAAATAATCGGGATATTATGGAGTTAAGATTGTCAGGACATGAAATTCCGATTATGGGTAGTGTGCTTGATCACCAAAACTTATGTCAGGATTCAAGTCACCAGGGGAAGTTGGGATTTATTTATGTCTTTTGGTTTTCATGGTCTGATGATGATTAGGGGAAATGAAAAGAGAGTTGGGTTAATGGTCTTAGTGAGCTCGTAGGGTCTGGAAATCCATGTGGAGCCATGGATATTACCTAGAACACACTCTGTGATGGTGAAGTGAATGGAATATGGCTGCTAACCATATGTCCAAGTTACCCACTGAAACTAGTTTCCTCTCGCATTGTTTTGTGCTTTAGTTTTGAAATCATGGAACTTTGGTTTTAAAGTTACTTGGTTTTACGAAGCGTAAAGTTTTTGTGAAATGATTTTCAAATAAATAGGGAATTATTTGATTTATGAAATGGTGGAACTGAATTTTTTGAATTATTCTGAAATGGAAAATAGTGTTCTTACACCTATTTTGAAATCAAGAACCATATTGAAGTTGGTTTTCAAAAGTGTTTCCAATGTAGTTTTCTAAACAATTAAAGGGTGTTTTAATGGGATGATATGTTTTCAAAATGATATGAATAACTTGAAAGTGAGTTCTTTTCTAAATAGTTGTGTCCTTATGAATATTTTTGTAAGATGTGAATTGAGATTTTGATCTCATTTTTAACAGTTTTGAGAAAAATGATGGGTTGCTTGACCGTTTTGTTTTCTAAAAGTGGAAAGAATTTTCATTTTAACCATTGGAATTTACATTAGTGACCACATGCATTGGGTTATATGGGATGATGGATGGTTTATGAAATTACTGGATTAGTGTTGGGATGAATATGAGGAGGGTGCCTGGTGTGGCACAGAAACATGCATGTGTGAGGCCCATGGGGTACCATTGGTGGATACACTAACTGCTGAACCATTGGTTTTCAAAGAAATGTTTTTAAAGAAAAACATGATGTCTTGATGAATTGTTTGGGATGATGTATATTACGTGTTTTTGTAAAATGTTGATGTTGTGGGATGTTTTGAGTCCAAGAACCCCTCCTGTTCGAACTGTGTTTTGGGTTTGTGTTTGGTCGGTAAGCTGGGTAGAAGGTCCGGTTAGTAGTCTCCTATGATATATGTTTCGGGACACCTTTAAGGTGGTTCCATTAATGATATTGGATTTATTTTGTGGCATGTTTTTACCAATGGACCAGCTTGGTTGGGTCCTTGGGTTCTCTCGTTGGATAAGGTACGCCCCCATTAAGGTTTAGTGCACAACTGAAGTGCAACTCGGATTTTTTTTCCATTGGAAAATCCTCCAGTTGATCAAAGTAAGGAATTTTTTCTTGAGCTTTGTAAAATGAGCCTACACCATTTACTTACTTGGTTTTGTTTTGGATCCTCTTGTTACAGAAGAGTGCTCGTGGATGGTTGAAAGAGACCTCATTTTCTTAAGCTACCTAATTCATCAAAGGTGAAAGTTGTATAGGGTTGTCAGTATGGATAGTGTTTAAGAGGGCCTCTAAGTCCTTTGTACTCTCTTCGAAGAAGGGGTTTATGTTAAACCACTAGTGTGGTAAATCTATCCACGAGAGGCTCTTATGGACACTTTCTGGAATGTTTTGATGTTTGGGGGTGTTGTGTAAGGCCCCCTCATTGTATTATTTCTATCAGTCTCTTTGGTCATGTTCGGTGATGTGATGTGATGTGGCGTGCTCATTTGATTGTAAAGGTGAAGTTGTACAATATTTTGTGAGTCTATTTTTTCAGAAGTGTTTCTCCTTTTGGGAGATCTCAACATCCTCTATTATAGAGGAAGGTGTTTATATGTGTCCTTTATTTCTGTTGTTTGTCACCCGAAGAAACAAGGTGTGATGTGAGTGCATCCTCTAAACCCTTATTTCAGTAAATTTACAAGTTAGGGTAAAGTGAGTTCTAGAGTGTGTTATGTCTTGGTGAACCCATCTGGGATTGTGTGTAGTTTTTTGTAGCATCGGAAGAAGAAATTATATTCGGGGGTTTCTAAATCCTAACTGCGAGGCTGAAGATGCTTCAATCATTCTAGCTCTAGCCATAGGTCCCAGAGAGAAGCTGGCACATAGTAAAAAGGAAATCCCAGTGTAGTTTTTAACCTTGTACAAAGAACTATTCTCAGTATGAGAGATGGGAATATTTTAACCATTTGGTGTTTTCATCTTTCTTATTTTGTTCTCGTTCGGTGGAAAGAGGTAGAGGGCCTCATCCCCATGTTATCTCTCAATGACTTTCTTTTCCCATTTGGTTTCCTTTGGGTTTGGGGGAAAGGTTTTGGATTTCTATAGACATGTTGAGTGAACATTTAGTAGTAACCATTCACCAGAAAACCATGTAGGTATAAGGATCCACATGGTTAGAGAACAGTTTACCAAATTACGCAGGCTAACCGTGCGGTTGTCCCAACTCTTTATGTTTTGGGGTCTTTCTGTGTCGGCCCATATTGGTCCGTTAAGATGGTTGGTTCTTTTGGTGGGGAGCCCATTTGTGTATCCGTGTACTAGTAACACAATTTTGTACTTGGTATTTTCTTGGAAGTAGGTGGTCTCATTCAGAGCTATATAACCACCTATATCTTCCTTGGGTAAACATAGGGATTGGAGAGTTCTCAATGGTTTAGTTATATCAAGGTAAGTGTAACCTTATTCGATGTTCTTGTTTGTTTAGGTAAATTTCTTGATCCTTGTTCAGATAGTGTTTGAAGGGTTTTTTTAGGACAAATCCGAATGTTCTTGATCATTTCAGTAAAGAGGTGTATGTTTTGGTTTTGAAGTATTCCTTCCTTAATTGATCACTGGAGGTGTTTTGGCCTTTGGGGGCAAAGCTTAGCAAATGAGTCCATTTCTGCCTTTCGATTGGGTTTGGTTTTTTTTCTTTGTCCTTGATGTGGCTTTCCGAGGATGGAAAGTTTTATGGTGGGGAGAATTTTCACACAAGTGACTTTTTTATATATTAATATTTCATTTAATTTCCATTCCTGATTTTTTGGGGGGGTTTACCACTCATTTTGTTGAAAATGGTGGGTTTTGAAAATTTGGGTCAAACGGCGAGCCCAATTCCAGATTTAAAAACTAATTTTGTTTCTTCTATAAATCCTTAAATTTTTACCATTTTAAACCCATTCCACTTCCCAATTGGCATATCCTGTTATATTAAAACCAGCATATCCCTTTGGACCACATATAAATCCAAAATCATGATGGATTTGGTTTTTTGATTTAGGTAATTGGCCTGCCCGTAGGCCCATTTCCTACTTTAAGTATTTTTTTATAAATTATCCATATCTCATTCATTTTATACCTTTTTCCAGTGATTCCACCTTTCTTTCAAATCCAATAGACCTAGAATCT
This sequence comes from Viscum album, assembly GCA_963277665.1. NCBI lineage: Eukaryota > Viridiplantae > Streptophyta > Magnoliopsida > Santalales > Viscaceae > Viscum > Viscum album. The sequence goes on from OY728132.1 coordinate 1,822,541,210, forward strand.
CCCCCATTATCGGTTTCACAATTTTGGAGCTCAGGTGAGCCGCGAAGTAGGGAAATCATTCATACTCTTTCTCAAATCAACCAGATTTGACGAGGTAAAATGAATCTTTCATAACTCCGTCAATTTTCATCAGTTTTCCCCCATTTCAGTTCCCACATGACCTAATATGACTCTTTAAAACCTCCATACCAGTTTTGGGTACTTTTAAATTCATATTTTGGTGTATTGGGGCCGATTTCTTCAAGATATTTCAATTAAGGGAATTCTTTCTTAGTTCCTTCCATCCTCTTTTAGTTTTATTTCCTCTTTCTTGAAGTTCCTCATGTCCAGAAGGTGGGGTTCGATCCTAAGGTCTGATTTGGGATCTTTTGGGTCAATTTTTGGTGGTCTAGGTCTGGATTTATATTCCTTGTGGTGCGGTAGTGGTGCGCTTAAGGTTTCACACCATGTTTTGAGGGTTTCGACTCAAAAGGTAGGTGATTCCATGTGTAACCATTTTGTGATGAATTAGATTGCTTGGTTTATTAATTAAGTATGTTTATAACCTGTTTTTTTGGTTTGAAATCTGTTTTCAATGGATTTGGTTAAACATTTAATTTTTAGTTGTATTTTAGCTTGAAATTGGGTACTTTTCATGTGTGACTATTGGGGTAATGTTTGGGTTTAGTTTATAACATATGAAAGTGATTTATTAGTTTTGAAAGGGGCTGAAACTTCTAGTTTGTTAATTAATTATTTTCATGTTGGCCTTGAAAAGAGGTTTTTGAATGAGTTTAAGGTGTAAAACCGTGTTGTACTTCTTGAAGGTGATTTATGAAAATGTGTGTTTTTTATGTGTATCTTTGTGGTATTATTTGATGTATTTGTATAACACTTGGGGGTGGTTTAATAATTGTTTTAGGTCTGAAAGTTCTGTTTTTGATTGGTATTGGTGTGATTTTGGTTTTTAATGACGGTTTTGAAATGGGTTCAGTGTGCAAACAACGGTTATATCTCTTGGGTTTGTTTTATAAAAATTGAAAATGTTTTATTTGGTTAAACAATGTTGGGTAAGGGTGTATATTTACGGTTTGGGTGATTTTGTTCACCTAATGTGGGTTTTTGAATGGTAAAGTGGTGATTTGAGATGCCAAACATTTTTAGAATGTTATATAAATTGCCGAAATGTTTTACTAAATTGTGTTTTGTGTGCGAAACACGGGTATGAGATGTTTTGTGTGAGTTTATTGATAAAATGAATTGTGAAGGTGAGAAGGGTATTATGTGACATGTGCATGGGCTGTTATGTGAGTTCAATATCTTATAATGGTTTTATAAAATTGTTTAAAGTATTTGTGGAAGTGTTAAAGAAATGTGAAAATTGTTGTAGGCAATTTTGGTGTATGTTTGATTTCAAAATACATTTGAATAAAAAGTGGGATTTGTGACTTGTGTGATGTACATGGGAAATTTTTAGTTAATGTGTGATGTGGAAGTGATATTTTCATGTGAAAACTATATTTCTTGGATTGTTGAACTTGTTTGAGCACAAAGGGAAAACCCGGGTATCTTGGTGGGTGGACGTGTACTAGTATGCTAGTGAATCCGTGGGGTTTGGCCTCAGTTTCACTGAGCAAGATTGACGCTTACAACTCTAACTAAATTATGATTATGATGATTGGGGACCAATAGGTTATGGGTATGATCCCTACTAGTGGATCGTGCATGAGAACAGATATTTTTTTGTGTTTACTCTCACCGAGATACGAGGTACCTGAGACCCATAGCTGTCTAGTGCCTAGGGGTTATTTTTTATTACTTGTACTCATTAGATCCTTTGTACTTACCGTAGGTATATGGTATTGTTGGATGGAAAATTCAGTAGCTTTGTTATTTATTTTAAAATTTTTGGTCCTTTAAAATTAGACCACATGAAAACTGTTTTCATTTTTATTGCATCCTTTAGAAAATTGTAACAAGCATTTCTTATTTACAAAACATGCAATGATTTTTGTCATGAAATGTTTATCACATGGAATATATTAGTGGTGGTATCCTACTGAGATTTCTCTCACACCATACTTACACCTTTGGGTGTAATTAGACTTTCTTATTTTATATCACAGGTTTGGGTATAGGTTTTATGCCTTGGGTTCGGGTTTTTAGTGGTCCATCGTGATGCAGTGTCGTGGAAATGGCTTGAGGGTGGTGCCTCTTTCCATGTGGAGGTTCTTGGGGTGTATTTTCTTGGGTTTGTACCTTTGTAATAGAGTTCAAACATTATTTAAAATTGTGTAATTCAGTTCTGAGGTTTAGTAAAAGATGTTTTGGTTTGAAAAATCCAGATTTTATTTCTTGGATTCATTTGTTGTTTTAAGTATAAAAAATTGGTTAAATCATTCCCAATTTTCTGTTTTTGATACCCGGGCACCTGTGCCAGCCCCTGGGGATCATGAACGCCCTTCGGGACATGCCACGGGTTGGGTCGGGTTCCGGTTTTGGTGGCGACCAGATTTGGTTCGTGACAGATTTGGATAAGTGTTTATCTTCTCAACTATCCAAGAGTCGTGAATATTTTTATTATGATGATTCCCCACCTAAATTAATAAGTGGAAAGAGGAATTCTAGAGAATACTCATTACTTTGTGAAATAAGGATTCTAGCTTACTAAATGATTGTGATATATAAGTTCATAATTTTTAATTTGATCACATTCATTTAAATCCCTTAATAAAAAAATATAATACATGATACCCACCTATTGAAATGTATTTTCTATAGATTATGGAATACTTCACACTAATTATAGTGATATCATTAATCAGTATGACCTATAAAAAAGTCAAATAGTGGTATCTAGGATGGAGAAGTGTTGTGAAGGAGAAAAATTAAGATTACCCAAATGTGAATTTTATAGAAATAAATTTATCAAACTTTAAATCATGGTTATTAGATATAGAGTTTTCATCACACATTTTTGCTGAGAAACAGATGATCAAAGATATGAGGGAATTGATGAAGGGTGAAAGAGATCTTCAAGTCACCAATGGAGAAAGATTTGATGCATTATATGATAACACCTATGATCTTATTTTAACAATTAGATTAATCTTAGAATTGAAAAATTGTTATTATGTTTTCTCTATAAACATAAATTTGAAATTTGTATCTTTTTTGGTCAAAATGATAGTTTCATTCATTATTATGTATATGAGTTATTCTATATATAATAATGAAATGTTTTATAGAATTGGTAATATAATGAATGGTTTATATATTCATGATATGTATAATCCTATTATAACATTCAAAATAATAAGGTTATAGTTGATTCTAATCCCACCGACCTTTAGCATTATCACTTTGGACATATAAATGAGAAACTCATTCAAAGACTCCATCAAGATGGATTGTTAGACTCATTAAATTATGAATCATTTGATACATGTGAATATTATTTATTGGGAAAAATAAAAATTACCTTTTTGGTGAAAAGGTGGTAGGGTTTGTGGGTTGTTGGATCTCATATATAGTGATGTGTGTAGACCATTGAGTATATAAGAAAATGGTGGTTTTAGGTACTTTGTTACTTTTACTAAGTACATTAGTCGGTGTAGGTATGTGATTGTAATGAAAAAAATATGAAACTTTTGTTAATTTCAAATAGTTTTAGAATTAAATATATAATAAACTAGAAAAAAGTATTAAATTACTCTAATTAGATAGGGGTGTTGAATTCTTGAGCTGGGAATTCATATCTCATTTGAGAGATTACAAAATTTTCTTAAAGCTCACTCATCCTAGAACACCAAAATGGAATTGTGTATCTGAAAGAAGTAATCATAACTTATTATACATGGTTTGATCGATGGTGATTCTATATGACCTTCATATATCATTTTGGGGTCATTCTTTAGACACTGATATATTTATACTAAAAAAATTAGATATAAAACATTCATGAATAAACCATATAAGATATAAACTAACAAACATTCCAATATGACTTTAATGAATATATAATGTTCTAAATATTATGTATGATGTTTGGATTCTGATAAAATTTTACCTAAGTATGAAAAATTAATATTTATTGGTTATCCCAAGGAAACCAAGGGATATTATTTATACCACCCAACTAAACAAGAAGTGATTTTGGATTGAACTAGATTTTTATTAAGAGAGAATATATAATTTGAGTAGTTAGTTAAAGGAATTTAGAACTTTGAGATTTTTGGGACCAATAAATGAGAAGCTTTTTAGAGATGAAGGTTGAGCCGATTCCACAAAGAGTTGAGGAAGAAGAGAAGACTCAAGTTACACTGGAACCATGAAGGTCTGTTAGGATTCATTAGGAGCCTCAAATATATTGATTTCTCAAATATAAGTATAGTTAATTAAAATTCATAGGATATGGACCTAATTCATTAAAATATTACATTGAGAGTTGTGATTATAATAAATGATTAAAAGCTATGAAATCTAATATAGACTCCTTTTACACTAACCAAGTTTGGAAATTAGTGGATATACTTGAAGGGTTGAGACCCATAGGGAGAAACTAGGTTTTTTTTTAAGAAAAATGACTTGGATGGTAGAGTGTCTACCTATAAATTACACACTGTGGAAAAGTGTTAAAAATAAGTACAAGGTATTGACTATGAAGAGACCTTTTCACCTATTGAAATGATAGAGTCCATTTAGATTTTTATAGGAATGAGAGTTCATTATGATTATGAGGTATATAAAAATGGATGTAAAAACTAAATTACTTAACGGGAAATCATCTTTGTACATGTATAAGATATAATATGATGCCTTTGATTTTACAAAGTAGAATTATTAGTTTTTTAACATGAAATGGTCTATTTATGGACTAAGGAAAGATTCTTGATGTTGGAATGTCTGGTTTGTTGATGAAATCAAAGAGTTTGGTTTCATAAATAATGTAGATTATTCAAATGTATACAAGATACATAGTGGGAGTATATTAGTGTTTCTCATAGTACATGTATATTTCATACTATTTATTTGAAATGACATCTCAAAACATCACTCTATGAATTTGCAGTTGGGTTAATGTTTCTCAATGAAATAAATGGTTTATGAAGATTAAATACATGGTATGAATATATATAGAGACAAATCTAATAAATTTCTTATACCGGGTCAAAACATTTATATTGGAAAATTTATAAAGTGGTTTAGCATGGAGAACTCTAAGTAGGGGTCATTACCAGTGTTACTTGGCATAAATATTAAGATGAATTGGGATCCTTCTAATGAGTTAGAATGGATCGATAGGATTAATCATGCATTACATATAAGATCTATCTTTTATTCCATGATATGTACCTGACCTAGTGTCTCTAATGATTTGAGAATAAAAAGTAAATACCAATTCAATATTAGTGAGGGTCACTCTATTTATATGAATAAAATCATTAAGTACTTATGAAGGACTAAGGACATGTTATTATTATTTAGAGAAGGGGATGATATTTGTGTATAGGGTTATAAAAATTCTTGTTTCCAATCTGAAAAATATGATATGAAATCTTTATCTGGATTCATGTTTTATAGGAATGGTGGGGAGATTAGTTAGAAGAGTTCCAAACAAGCCACTATAGATGACTCAACAAGAGAGTAAAAATACATTGTTGCATGTGATGTTGTAAAAAATCTATTTGTATTAATAAGTTCATTTATGAACATAGAGTTGTTCCTAGAATAGAGGGAATAATTTAGATATACTATGAAAAAAATAGGGTTGATGATTAGTCTAGGGAACCACGGCCTCACAAAATGAAAAAAAACATCATTGAAAAAAACTATATCACGCAAGAAATATTTGAGAGGGGTGATGTAAAAATCATTTGGGTGGATTTTAAAGATAATATAGAAGATAAATTAATGAAACCATTAATGTCTCCATAACATGAGGGTCATTTACAATCTATGGGTGTTAGACATGTGATATATTGACTGTGATGTTTGGAAATGTATCATGTTGTTGTAATGAAGGAAATTTATGTTTATCATTCATTCATCTGTGATGTAATTTTCTTAACTTTAATGGTCAAATGATAATATCCCATCAAAGTGAAACATTGATTTTTCCCTAAAAAAAGATAATTATAGATAATTATGGGTTATAATGATATGAAATAGATATATTAGATTGAATATTATATTCAATACAATGAATCTTATATGAGATATGTTGAATTAATTCATGGGGTAATAAGTAGACATTTATTACTTGGATTCATCCACTAAATTATAACTCATGGAAATTCATACAGTCATCAATAGACATAGGGTTGTATTTTTATTATCAATCCTTATTGATGTTGGAGAGATACTTAGCAAGAGAAAATTCATACTTCAATACCCTACTTACACAAGTCTATATGTTGACTTAACTAATACAGGATGGGTTGGGTGTGTCATTGATCATGACCTCAGTTGGATCAAAAGCAAAATGGGAGTTTTTGAATTTTATAACATGTTAATGATATTTGGGCATTGATTGAATTAGAATAAGGAAATGTATGTCCATGCTTAGTTGTTTCACATATATTGAGAGGCCAATACTGGATTGATAGGTTCCATATCTAGTAGTTTCTTGATTTCATGGAAAAAGGGATCGTATAGGTATACGTATGATGTATATGACATATCTTGTGGTGTACATTTTCATATAGGGCTATGAGTATATTTCATGGATATCACACTAGACCCACTAGTATCTTGAGTATCACTAATGCTTTTCTAGAGGAAACTCTTTATTTACATCCATAAAATATAGATTTAGTACCATTTTATATTCTTGTAAGGCCTTTAGAGTCACAAAGTTAGGCCCTAAGAGAAGGATAATGTTTTCTATAAAGTGTTTCTCCAAAGTTAATAGTGTTTTATTAAACCATAACTAAAAATGTTTTGATGGATTTTCAAAGAGTTTTTAAGTTCTTCAAAATTTCCTAATGGGATTCTCATGCAAGTAAAAAAATATTATAAGTTTTCATAAAAACCATTCATGATTTTCTTGGTGAATATATGCAGGAGATACATGTGGATACCACATCAATTCCAAAATGGTTTTATCAGTTATAAATAAAAGGGTTTTATTCATTATAACATACATATTCATTGAAGGATTTCAATGAAATAACATCAACATGTTGTAACAATTGGGTTCCATGAAATGGATCCTAATATGTTACTATTTTATCCAAAACTATTTTTTATATGTAAGGAATATAGAAAGGTATATAAGAGCACACGATTATCTCTTGTGGTGTGTGTAATACTACCAAGTTAGAGAAGAAACTATATTATTTATTGTATCCTATTTATCACCACCAGTGAAGGAACAAACATAACTTTAGTTATATGAGAATACCCATGATATGATCGTGGATCCATTAACCGATGTTCTCCATTAGAGGTAGTGTGATATTGGTCAATTCACCTTGTTATATTCCAGAAATATTCTCCCAAGATCAAGAAATAAGGATGATAAAAATCGAGAATACTATTTACTATATTTTATAACTATATTTACATGTTTCAATTCTTAAAGATTGATAGAACTTTGTTTGGGTTGTTTTCCACCACTTATAATCATGATATGATCTTATGAAACCCATCAACTAGAGAATAAGATATTGATGGAGAAAAACCTGAATTTAATGAGTTTCATTATGAATTATTTTTTATTACATGTTGCAGTAAAGGAGCTATATAGGGATATTGTGCCATTAGATTAGTACTATGTAGTAAAGTTTACATCGATAGTTTAATTATATTTTATCCATACATGTTCTTAAGATATATTTTAAAGGTGATATGTAGTGAATATCCACATGGGTTTTATATCCTATATCATAAGAAGATCAAGTACAATATGAAGTTGGAAGATTAGGTGAATTCAAAGAGAAACAAATATACAATAGGATACATATATATATCATGTATTATTTAATGATATATATATATATCATGGATTATTCAATGATATATATTGTAAGGTATATGGGGAATTCACAAGTGAATTATATCAGAGAAGGATAGATTCAAAAAAGGGAAAATATAGCTTGATACTTATAAAAATATATATAAGTGATTAATATGAATGGAGATATTTAGAGGATCACAAGTGGAGTAAAATAACAACATAAATCATTAAACATATTGAGAAAATACCAAGAAGATAAATGATATAAGATAAAATATATAAGAAATATCTATAATGATATTGTCTATAAATAGAAGGATACTAAACAAAGTAATTGGATCAGATCCTTGAGATTTTTGACATTGCACTCTAGTTAGTGGATATTATTGTTTTTCTTTAGGGTTTTTTATTTTTATTATATTTTTTAACTATCATGGATATCATGAGAGGTTAGTTTCCTTGTGCCCTGTTTTTTATTGTTAGTGGATTGGATAAATTGATGTAGCATTATTTTTATGATTGTATGCTGGGTTCTCTCACTTTTTCTATTTTCTCTATATCTATTTCTTTCTTTGATGATGATCAATTCATTATATAGGGAGGGTTATTTCTTCAATAACTTCTAGAGTGGATCTTTAACCATGGATAATGTGTTGGTTTTCACTATCTGTTTAGACATGGTCATGGGTTTCATGTTATATTAATTAACCAAAGTACTTGAGAGGAGAAAATGGGAATATCAGGATAAAGATTGATGACCTAAACTATGCTTCACTTTGATAAAATTCTATAAAACATCATGTTTATTGTAATTATTTATCTACTTTTCTATTTCATGAACATGAATTTAAAATTTTATAGTGCATCCCATTTTTATTTTTTTCTTCTAGGATAATTAGTTTTCTTTTTATTCAATGTTTATTATAGTCCTTTATATTTAATTCTATGTTTACTCCTTGTCTCCATGGGTTTGACGATGAGACATTCATATCATATAATATTTCTGTGTAGTTTTAGTGATTTTAAGTTTCATGTTTATAAATTTTGAACTTATTCAAACCATGGGGAGAAATTAAACCTATAGTCCCAACCAATACATTAACAATCAAAACCATGACATATAACATAATTTATTTAATAACACATGGATGCTATTAGTTTCATCATTATTATTTTAAAACGAATTTATTTAAACAATATCATAAAAATAATTTTAAATTTTCATAAAAAAATAGTCGTGATGTGTAAGAATCCCACCATAATGTATTTGTCTATTTTCCTATCAATATTCATTCTATTTAAACTGATAAAATCTAATAAAATATAAAACTATTTTAAAAACATTTTTATAGTAATTGAAATATAAAATATTTATCATAACACATGAATCATAATCTCAATAAAATATTCTATAGTTTTTATCCCAATGTGGGAGTCATCTAAACACAACAATACCAAATAGAGCAATGTTTACGAGATAACAACTTATCTTAGCATAAATAACAATAATATATTGGCCAATTCACTTTTAATTCCTGAAGGTTTCTTAAATATCTCAATTTATCTACAGCTTTTAAATAGATATTTAATCACCCCATTTTTTTCTTGGATACATAATACCAAAAGAGATCATAAAACTAATTTAAATTCTAAATATTAAATTATCATTCCATAATTTTTTCTTTATATTCTCAATATCTTCTTTAATATCACTTCACACTGAATTTTAAAACACATTGATATCCTTATACGGTAATAATTTTACCTAATTTGAGTATAATAGGGTCTTAAAAAGTTTATATCTATCTTTTCTCCATATATTTTACCCTTTTAAACATATCATCCCTGAGTAATATTCTAATACCCACATTGAAAAATTGGTAAGGAATGTAAAAGTAAATGTATAAAAAATATACCCATAGAGAATTTAGGAGAGAGGGGACTATAAAAAACACTCTTAAGTGATAAAATGCATTCTTTTATCAGAGGATTCATCAAAATATAGGTGGCCTTTTCATTTTTTGAAACATGAAATAAGTTATGTTCAGCACACTCTGTCTTATCCCTCATTATTTGTTATTTTATATTTATGTGATATAATATTAAATGTTCAAATAAATTCTTTGATAAAAACCAATGGATATGAAATGTCTACTCTCATTTGTTAAAGATATGACTTCCTCAAAATAATATATGTTATATATTTTTATGACACAACATATTCATCTTCATTAGTACTCATTATAACTGAAATTTTCTTCTTTTAGTCTAAGGAAACAAATATTAATTTGATAAATAAAAATCCTTAAGAAGTTAAATTTCGAACTATAACATCACCAACTCAATTTACATCACTAAATCAATAAAACTAAATACATATATATATATATCAAATATTATGCTATACTCAAGAGTTTCTTTGATGTATCAGAAGATATACTTGACTTTAATATGATCCAAATATTTTAGGTTTCTATGTAATCCTATACATAATTTAATTACCTACACAATACTAGGTCTAGATTCTATCATCTATAATTAAATATGGATTAATCTTAATTTTTTTTAAATATTCACTCTTTTAATCATCTTCTTTATAAAATTTTATTTTAGTTGAAATGGAAGTAGATACCTCATTTGATTCGTCCATTTTGGATCACTTCAATAACTCATGATAATATTTTATTATGATAAGAAAATTAAATCTACTACATGTGTAACTTGGAATGCCAAAAATATTCATCAATACAATCCTAAACTTCTTATAATTATTATTCATTTATGAAAAAACACACAATATCTTAACTTTATTTCAGTAAAATTAATGTCAACATTAAATACTATTACAATGAGTGAGTTAGTGTTATTTTCCTTAGCATAAATATTGTTTTTTATTTTAATCTAAAAAATCATTCTCTTCAAAAAAAAATATCAAGCTTTTAATACTATTCTTAAGAAACTTATTTTACACTATATAGTTATTTATTCATTCTTTAAATTTTGTTTCCACCAATTTATAGAATTGACAGATGTATTTATTCTATGTAAACTTATTCATCAGGATATCCATTAAAAAATAAATTTGTTTCATCCATTTAAAATATATTGTATTTTCCTAGAGAATATATTTAAAAAATTTAATAAATTCAATACTTAAAACTAAATAAAACATCTCATTAAAATATATACCCTCGATTTGAGAATATCATTTTCCAAAAATAATGCTTTATTCCATTCTATACCAATTTTTTCAATGAGTTTATCTCTAATAACCCACTTTTTCACTATAGTATTTTCTCCTTGAGACATGGAACTAAATTATTTGTTTCTTTCTTCACTATTTGATTCAATTCTCCTTTTATGGATTCTATCTAATCCTTAAAATGTAATTATTATTTAACAAGTTTCAATTCAACTCAGAAAAGTAAGTTTTAATGATTGTAATTTCTTAAAATACTTATCATTTAAACTATATCAATATTATTCTCAATGATATTTTTATCATGGACTTGTTTTCTAAGCCTTATAAACATTGTTCTACTTGACTTTTTTCCTTATTCAACATTAGAGATCTTAAAATATTTTTTTTATTAAAATATATACAACTAGTTTGGATTGTATCATATTGATTATTAGTTTATCTATGATTTAATTAAATATCACCTTTAAATTGAAATTATGTTCCCTAGTTAATATATTCATTCAAGAAATTAATATTAAATCTTTCAACTATATTCCTTAAATTATTTTTATAATATTTATGAATTATTCCACTAGGTGTATAACCAAGAAAAATACCAATGTTGGCACTTTTATCAGACTTACCCAAATACCTTCCATTAATTTTGATTGGAATAGGGATAATGAACACTCTAAACCTACTCAATATTATGTTATTTTCAAAACCATAAATCATAAGTCATATTCACTAAATTTGGGAAAAAATATCTAGTTTTAATGTTGACCACTGTTTTTGTGGATTATCTTTTAAAATACATTGATATTATATTTTATGATAACCTCATTATTCCCTTTTCAAAAAATTAATTTTTCTACTTCACTATTTTATTTTTATGGAGTTGAAGTGCACAGTGTATCATACAGGGACCTTAAGGGGGGGGGGGGGGGGTTGAAATAGTGTTCCGCTTTTCACTATGTTTTACTATCTCTTTTAAATATCCCCTACTTATACCCAAATATCTATCTTTGATATGAATTATGTATATTTTATAAAAACTCAATCTTTATCTCTTCATGAAATTAAGATAATTAAATAAATAACCACACACATAGATTTTTACAAGATTTCTCCTCTTTATAGAAAATATACTCCTTGCTATGATTAGTTTGTTTCTTAGAGTCACGTATTTTATCACTAATTTATTATAGTGATTATAAGTACCTAATATTTAGCACATAAGAGTTGGATATGTGTCATACACATCCCTATATGTTTTATCTAAACTATAAATTTGTCCTAATATCATTAAAGACCTCTGGGAAGTTTTAGACTAACCCAAATCTTTACTATATTACTTAAGTGAATAGATATGTATACTATATCTCACATTCTTTAGTCCTAAAAAATGTTATGGTTGTATAGTTTATAATATTACCAACAGTATTCAATTTTCCTTCCAAGGATCCCATGAATTGGTCTTCAACCACTAATATATGATAAAAAATACTCTATGTGATTCATCCTTTTTCTTCAACTCAGTCTCTCTATGATTATCCATCACAGTGGTTTGTCGATCCCCATGAGTCTTGATGAAAATTTTAGGCAAAAAAATTGAAAATAGTCTTTATCTAAATTTTCTTCTATGATATGGGGATATCGTAGGGGTTCTCCTTCTCCTTCTTCTTCTTTGATTCACAGGTTTCACTACAAAATGCAGTTAGATTATCCATTTGATAAACAGATGGTCTTTCATTCTTAGAATATATTTTTATGTTCTCAATAAGTTTTATCATATTATTATTATTTTATTTATTTTTTATATTAAAATTTTACTATCAATATTGTTTACATAATTCAAGTATGAAGAATCCTATTTTTTATGCCTATCAATCTTCTCATTCAAACTGGTTGATATATTTCAGTTGAATTCTTATTCTAATACAACTCAATATATTCCTTTAAATTTATATAAATCTCAAAATATTTTCTTTTTTAAGAACTCTAAAAAATTCGCAACATTTTAAGTCACTTCCATATTTTCAAGAATGTTCACATTAACAAGGATTTAAGTTATGACAATTTTCCCTATAGTTTGGACTTACCTCAAACTCTAGACCCTAATTTGACTAGTCCATCAATATCAAACCTCATTAATAAAAATAATATTTTACTGTGATTTTTATTTCTATGAAGAATATATCACACAATCACGTAATTTTTAATCCCATAGTAAATTTATTTTTGAAATCCCATTAAATTCCATATTAATTTTTTTACCTGATCTCTCTAAGGAATTGAATCTCAAAAATTTATATAGAATAACTATTTTTAATTATAAACTAATCCTTAATAAGTATAAAATTACTCTTGTTTAATCATCAAATGCCAAATTCCCATAAACTGATGACTCTTATGAATTCAAAAACCACCCTTATAAAGTACCAGAGTACTCATGCTAAGTATCTATTTACTATTCCAAAGTTAGAATTCATCCTTATGAAATCTGAAAATTAATTCTTTAGAAATTATAACACACCCTTATGAATGATAGAAATAATCTTTACAAACTCATTAATGAATCTTCCAAATCTAGTAATCATCCTTAAAAAAGTGTTAGATTACTCTTATTAAAGTGTACTTACACATCCAAAGTCTACACTTACTTTTCCAAAGTCCTCAATAAATCTTTTCATGTTACTCATGAATCTTAAAAAGTCATGAATTTATCATATTTTCAATATTTAGATACACTGCATTAATCTTACAGACACTTATATAGACAAATTTGTGCTTGAAATTCAAATTAAAGAATTATTCACATCAGTTTTGAGTTTCTTTAATTAAAATACATGCCTTCTTAATCACTCCAAGTCATATAAAAATATTATCTAAGGGATATCCTTCACATGATATGACAATATTAACTATATGTTCTCCATGGATGGTTTATCTAACTTCAAGACATAATTTTTACTCTTTTTACAAAAATTATCAATATTTTTTCAATATTCAACCCGTACTATTTAAAAAAATATATATTAGATAATTTCCCACCCATATAATCAAAACTAGTTTGAGATATAAAGATTAGCTCTCTAATCATCTAATTTAAGTATTTCTTTCCTAGAACCTATCCAAGAATATATTTCAAAACAATAATAGCTATTACCTATACTTATTTATGCACAAGAAAGAAATATTAATTCAACGTTCATTTATTAGGGTCTTAAAAATCACTCAAACTCATCATACATTGAATTTAATTCTCATAGAAATATTTAGAATAACTATAACACTAATATTCAACATTCACTTGGGAGATAAAATATACCCATTTATATATTTCTTGTAAATAAACTTTACCTTAGAAGTTAATTTTTTTCTCCTCCTTATTATCAATAAAAGAAAAGGTGTTTGAGAAGGTAAATTCTTTCTTATCTTCAAACAACATCAATGATTTTAAAAACAATATACTCTCCCATTTTTATTAGAATTTATATCATGTTCTAATTATTAATAATAGTATAGAATACCAATTTATCTTAGTAATGATACATAAAATATATGTATAAGTGGGAAAACCATATATAGAAAACAAGGGTGATTAAACTAGATGAATTTTTTTTCTTCATGTGTTACCAACTCATATTTTTAATTTTTGGGTAATTAAAAATAGATTCCTCAAGAAATTTTTAACCTCAATTCAATTTTTAAAGTGTTTTCCATATTCTAATTAATATCAATAAATATATTTATGGAATTTTATTCTTTATGAGAACTAAACCTTAATGGATTAACTCTATTATTTTTCATGGTAGTTATTATTTAATGATGAACTCCATATATCCTTTGATAGCCCTTGATCATTAAGTACTCCTTGATGGATGGAATATTTTTTTACTAATTTAATAACACTCACTAACCCCTTTTAATTTTTATATTTAAAATCCCTGTACATTAGTACAAAAAAAGTCAATAAGGATGAGGTTTCCTACTCTTTAATGAGATAATCATTGTAGAGAGTTTCCTCTTAACCAGGACCCTCCAAATATTTCTACCTCAACATTAAAATAACTCTTCATGATTCCTATTAAAAAATTATTCCCATGAGTATTCATAGTGTAACATCCCTCCCCTCCTCATTGGCTTGAGAAGATATGAGAACACTACTTTTCCTTAAGATACATCCAAAAGATTCCAAAGGCTGGGAATAAATGCCTAAGGGATTCAATACATGTGGTAGAAAATTTTACTTTTAAGAATAAAATTACTAACCAAATAATCCATGAATAAACAACCATCATACGATGAATGATAAAAATGAAATACAACTCAACATTACAATTATCATAATCAATCTTAAACCATGTACCATAAAGGAAGACTAAAATATCAAATTAAACAATGGAGGAAAATATAAATGAATCCAATGAAAAATCTAAAATCCAAACTTTCTCCATGATTTGACTCCATAATATTCCAAGTATCACGAAGTACTACTAAAGATGTGTGATACTTTACATTTTACCATGTCTTGATATAAAAAATCTAAAAAAGAACCAAAGTTCCAAAGAAGGGGTGAGTAATAAAACTCAGCAGATTTTCCCCAATGACTTCCCAACTCACAGGACTAGTATAGAACATGTTATCCCATTTATAACTATTTATATAAAAAATTTCAAGAATAGATTATATAAAAATAAAAACAAGTTCCTATGTAAAAATGCTTTCTCAAAGAACACCAATTTATAAGGAAAATAACCAAATAATGTTCCCAAAACCATTTCATTAATTACACTTTGGAATACCACATTCTAATCCACACACCCACAAATATACACATGCATGATTCATTATGAATGTTCCATACTCAAGAGTGGTTTCTCATTGATCTATCACGTTTTTGCAATGTAATTAAATCCCATGTGCCATTACAGATTTGGCACCGAGCACATTATCATATTTCAACCAAACCTCATAATACAATATGAACACACACACCCACACCAAGTATTCTCAACAACCATTCCAATATAATCATGCCAAAACCATTTCAATAGAAAAATCTTTTTATTATAATCGATTTTCCAAAAACTGAATCAAAAAACTATTTTAAAATCATCATATTAAAATCATTTATCAAAGCACTTTGTACAATAATTCCTAAATTTTGAAAAAATCCAAAAACCATCAATAAAGATGTTTACTACGATGATTTTTACCCAAATTTCATAATCAATTTCAATAAATTTAAAAAAATATCAAACTAAGTCTTAAAGTTCTAAATAGAGGAGTTGAGTGTGAATCCACCTACCTCGGGTTTTATGAGAAAAATGAAGAACAACATGAAGAACACCAATGAAACCAAGTTAAATCTTCACAATATTGACTTAGATATCTTCCCATATCAATAAAAATACCAAATATAAAAATATTTGTAATCCATAACATTAGATCTACCCACGACTGGTGTAGATTTAAAAAAACCGAGAGAGAGGGTGAAGTAGATCTAATAAAACTCATCATGAAAACCAAAGAACAACGACTTACCTTAATAATAAAGATTCAAACCACCAATAAATTGCTCCAAATCACCTCTATTTTGACGAAGATAGGTTCCTCAAACATTGAGGGAGGAAAATCTCAAGTTAGGACTATTTTTGGGACAAAAACGAAGCATTTAGAGGTGGAAAAGTGTTAGATCTATAACTTAATGATCTAAATTTTGACCCATGCATGGTTTAGTTGCAGGATTAGGATAACCATGCTCTTTACTCTTCCTTAAGGGAGAATTCTCATGGTTTTATCTCATTGTTACCAAACCATGACCTAATAATTCCAAATCTAATTTTCCAACATATGCTTAACAATTCATGATTTATCTTAGGATTTTTCACGGGTTTTGAAAACTTTTCACTACTTGAATAACTTCCCTTTATCCCTTGTTTCATTATATACAGTTAATTATAGGCATTACATGGTTTTCTAAAACCATGCATTGATTTTTCACCTATAGAAAAGCCACCAAAACACTTCAAAAGTTATCCCAAATCTCCCGAACTTCACCCATAAACATTATATACCTTAAAAGCATAACTAAAGTGTTACTTACATGAAATTGAGGGTGATCAATTCTCCCCACCATTGTTCTTTCCATCTTCAAAAATTATAAAACCATCGTTGATCTGATAGAGTTTTATCCATTACTCTTTCATTTCCTTCTCGCATTCCCAATGCTCTTCCAGAATTTGACCATGTTTCCTCAAAACCTACACTAGACTGATTATTTTTCCTTGTAATAATTTCTCTTTCCTATAAAAAATATACATCAAGATATGTACCAATGAAGCATATGAATCTAGTTTAATATAATTCCATCGAATTACATGGTCCGGATCAGGTTTACAGTTTCTCAACTGAGATACGTGGAACACATTATGCACCAAACTGAAGCATGGTGGTAATGCAAACAAATATTCCACCTCACCAACCTGTTACAATATCCCAAAAGGACCTATGTATCTTAGAGATAAATTTCCCTAGTTCCCAAAATGGTGATTTCTAGGCCTTGGATAAATCCTTAAGAAGACATGATCACTCATAGAGAATGATAATGGATGTTGACATTGGTCTATATAAAATTTTGATGACTCTAATCTATCTAAATCCATTTAATAATCTACTGATTTTTATCCATTGTCTCTTGGAAAAGGATAGACCCAATTAATGAATTCTTTCCTATTTCCACCCAGGAAAGTGGAGAATGACATGGACACCCATAAAATTCTTCAAACAGATTGTTTTGTATCAAGGCCTGATAAATATTGTTATATGAGAACAAAAAAAATAGTATTTTCTCTTCCCATGAGTGACCAAAATACATTAAACAAGCCTGAAACATTTCTTCCAAAGTCTATATCATCCTTTTGGATTTCGTATCCATCCAAGGATGATATTCCCTACTCATAATCAAATGTGTCCCAAGGGATTTCTGTAATGATCTCTAGAAATGTGATGTAAACCTCATATCTCTGTCTGATATGATTGAAAATGGTATTCCATTTCTCTTTACCACTTATCATATATATATTTTAGATAGATCCTTCATCATATGAGTTTCATTAATTAGAATGAAGTGGGCCAAATTTTTGATCCAATCCACTATCACCCATATAGCGTCGTGTTTTTAAACAATTATTGGGAGACCTGTTAAAAAATCCAAGGATATATGCTCCCACTTACAAATAGGAATTGTTAAAAACTAAAACACAGCTATTGTACATTGATGCTCTACCATAACTTGCTAACAAGTTAAGCATATTGAAACTAACTCAACCACTTTTCATTTCATAATGACCCACCAAAACCATGCTTTCAACACTTTATACATATTATATATTTGAGGATGAAAATACCATCTTGAATGGTTGTAAACTTGAAGAAGTTGTTTATGAAAATCATTGGTATGAACATATGATTTAGGAACTATAACATTGAACCCTCATCTAGATTCTATCTCTCAATGGTCTCCCCACCATTGAGTTTTGAACTCATTGCAAAAAAAATTGAATCAGGAATTTGTTCCTCTTATCCATCTTTAACCAATCAGGAACAACTGAAAAAGGAACAAGACCCACCACATCACCTTGGTTATCACATTCTAAATGCATTTATGATAGGACCGACATCAACTGCCACTCATTTGGAGCCTCTTTTTCCAACTGAGAATACGATTTTCTGCTTATTGAATTTCCCACAATATTTCCCTTTCCCACTGTATACATTATGTCAAAATCGATCATTTGGAGATATTCCATCAAACATATGTGTCTCAGATTCACATACCATTTTTATAAAATATGTTTCAATCTCTTATGACCTATGGACACAATGAATTTCTCACCAAAGATATAATGTTGCCAAGTCTCCAAATCATGAACTACAATATCTAACTCCAAATATTGGTTTTAGGTAGTTCTTATCTTGTAATAATAATTAACTTGATCCATAAGAAAAAAAATTATATTATTTCATGAGAAAAAAAACCTGAAACTTATCCCAGAGAATCACAATACACCATGTACCCTTGTCCTAATTAGGTAAATATCAAGACAAGTACAGATGTAAGGAAAAATCTAAGCTCTTAGAAAGACATCATATAATTACTCATCCCATTGAAATCGAAAAATCTTATTTTTCAATGCATTCATATGGTAATATAGTCATAAGAAATCACACTAAGCATTGATAATAACAAGAAAATACAAGAAAACTATGTATATTGAAGAAATTATTTGGCGATTTCCAAGAGATTACATCCTTTATCTTTTCAGGATCCATAGAAATTATTTTTCATAAATAACATGGACAAGGAAATGTAAATATTGTATCCAAAAATCACACTTTAATAAATTGGAATATGGACGATGATCCCTCAAGATTACCAACACTATCACCAAGTGTTTCACATTCTCATCCCTTATACTTGAATGCACCAATTTGTTATCCGCAAACACCAACTCAATAGAATATAAATATCATAGAAATGTCTCATTCATCAATACTATAATGAATAATGGTGAATTATTAAGACTGAAATTCATTACCACATATTTATAATGGTCATATGTACTTATGAAATATATCTTCAGAATATCCTCCTTCTAAAACCACAATTTGTGATATCTTGAAAAAAAGTCAATATTTGAGAAATATTGAGCTCCTATTAATGGAACAAACAAGTAATTAATGAATGGAAGTGGATACCAATTATTTATTATAACTTTGTTAAGTGTTCTATAATCAACACATAGATATATAGTTCCATCAACTTTTTTATGAACAAGATTAGTGCTCCCTACAGGGACGTGTGAGGATGAATTAAACCTTTTATTTCCATCTCTTATAACTGTAATTTTAATTCCCTTAACTCTATTGGTTATATCCAATAATAAATATGGAAAATAGGGCTAGTCCCTTGAAGAGTTAAATAGTAAACTCTACTTCTCTTATAGGTGGTAACCATGATAAATTATCAAGAAGAACATTGGAAAACTGATCCGCCAATACTGGGAAACTATTCTTCTCAATATCATCCATTGATGAAAAAGATAATTCTACCAAATAGTATGAGATCCTTTCAGTATATGGTTCCAATAAGAACCTTTCACCTGGATCAACATTCTAGTCTCCTTGAAAGAGATGCTCGACACCATCTTCCGTTGTGAAACTCACCTTTCAGGTATAATAGTTGATGTGAGCCTTTGATGTTGTCAACTAATCCATAAACATGATTATATCAAAGAAATACATCTTAATCACAGAGAAATACCATTCCATCTTGGCAGCATCAATAATTATGAACACTCTCTACACACAAAGGATTGACACTCTCTTTAACCAAGAGGTGTTTGATGTTTTATCACAGAAGGCGTCATCTCAAGTTTTAAGCTTAGAAAATCAACACAATATAAGAAATAAAGGAATAGGATGCACCCATATCTAACAACACTTTCATGAGGGTGAAATTAAAAGGAATCGCACCTTTCACTATTGATGGTCTGGGATGATCATCCACAATAACCTATTGAGCTCCATTTAATTGTTTCATCACAACACTTTGATCCTTATTTCTTTGTTTATATTATACTGCCTAAGGAGTCATGGTATTCCTAGAATCACTATAGATAGATATATTCTACTAACAAGACTAATTATGTTATCCTCTCCCTATAAAATCATATAACACCTATAACACTTGAGAAATGTCCTGAACACCCGACCTTGGAGAACTGTAGAAATAGTGATGAACATGCCCCATATTATTGCAATTGTGACATGCCCTCAGTGGTTCCATACACTCTCACTTCTTGTGGTAGAGGGAACCACATTAAAAACATCTAGATTTAGTCATGGGTCTCAGAGGTAGATATACAAATCTATCCATCTAATTTTTATTTATCATCTGACCTTGAAAATTTGTTTCCTTCTTCCACTTACTCCCAATATTAGAGTTCCCACCATTTACCATGGGTATCAACATACTTCCTCCTCTCATAGCTCCTAAGATGTTTCTTTCAACTTCCATTTCTCTATTGACTATCTCTATATAATTTTTAATATAGAGCATGATAATATTTAGAGAATCTACTATCTCAACCCTGATTAATAAAATTTGTTCCTTCAAGGATTCACTAGAAACAACCTTCGGTGAAAAGCACACTAAATTCATGAATTTATCCACATACTCTGTGATAGAAAGACTTTTATACTACATGATAAATCAGTCTATCATTCTTTGAAATTTGAATGTCTGAGATAGTATTATTTATTGAACTGTTATTCAAAATCCTCTCAGGAAAGTCCTCAACCCGATTTGGCATGAACTGTTAAATCACACCACTAATGTTCAATATCTTCCAAAATATAATTCACTAGTTTAACTGTCTGCTCTACTAGTGTGCTGATGGAACTGAAGATTTGGTTCATCCTATTCATCTACACCTCTTCCCTCTCTGGTTTAGAATCACCCTGAAATATGGGTGGACTCTATTTATGGAACTAGAAAGAATTATCCACTTTCTTTGGCACATCCCTTATATTCCTGCTATCCACATCTTGAAAGTAATGGAAAATACTATGAACCATATATTGGTTCAACTATGGCTCAAGTGAAAAAACATTATCTACATCTTCTACCCATTGGTTTCTAGGATTCTTATAGGGTGCCATTTTCTAAAAAAACAACATCATAAGTCACACTATCTAGTAACTGAAGTCTTAACAATTCCAAATTCTATCACATTCTTCTATCACAAAAATTCTTTCCAAAATTAACCATTTTTTAAATATCTCTTCTCGATTTTGAAAATCATACCATTTTTAAAATATCACAACCCTCCACTTTTTCAAAATCTCACATTTGAAAACCATTTCAACATTTTTCAAAAATCAACACATTTATACTAAATCATATATCATTACTCAAAATGAAATATGCATTCTTAGTGGAAAGTAATTCCTCAAATTCATGTCATGCTCATCTCATTGGATAAACCTGTGATAATGAGATTAAATATTCTCTAAGAATCCTAAAAAAAAGTATGTACCCATCACCCTGAAAAATTGAAGTTCAGCATAAAAAGGTTACCTACATATTTTTTTGCTCTACATTTCAGGTCCTAACAATCATAATTTTTTCTACCAACCCAACACAAGGAATAAACCAGATTAAATTCAACTACAAGACATAAAACCAATACCAAGTCAAATACCAATCAAGACATAGACCACTTATTCCACAATGGAAGGAATAAGCCGATACCACTTGCCTCAAACAGATTTTTGAACCAAAAAAATTGATACCACTTATAACATCCCTCCCCTAATCATTGGCTTGAAAAGGAGGGAGGACATTACTTAGCCTAAAGATACATCTCTAAGATGCCAGAGTCTAGGAATAAATGCCTAAGGGATTTAGTACATGTGGGGTATGATTTTCCCTTTAAGATTAAAACTACTAGTAAAAAAATCCATAACCAAACAACCACCATATAGTGCATGATAAAAATAGAAGACAACTCAATATTTCATTTATCAAAATCAAAATAAAACCATGTACCGCTACACAAGACTACAATATCTAAATAAAGAGTGGAATGAATAACTCAAATAATCCAATGATAACTCCAATATCCAAACACAATTCATGCACTAACTCCACAACAACCAAAGTATCACGAAGTACTGCTAAAGATGTGTGATACTTTACCTTTTCCCATGTCTCAATATACAAAATCTTCAAAACCACCAAAGTGCCAAAGTAGGAATGGGTAATGAAACTCATAAGATTTCCCCAATGACTTACCTACTCATACCAATAGGATAGAACATGTAAGAACCTTTATATAAAATAGTTTATATAAAGTAATTTCTAGAATAGTTTATATTAAAATATAAACAAGTGCCAATGTAAAACTGTTTTCTCAAAGAACATAAATTTCCAAGGAAATCAACCAAACAATGTTGCAAAACCATTTCATTAATTCCACTTTGGCAGACCCCATTATAATACAAACATCCACACATCTACATATGAATTCTTCATAATGATAGTTCCATACTCAAGAGATTTTTCTCATTGATCTATCAAGTAATCACAAGGTAATTAAATCCCATGCGCCATTACACCTTTGACATCGAGAACATGGTTATATTTCAACCAAGAATCATAATGAAATATGAAAAAACACACCAAGTATTCCCAACAACCATGCCAATATAGTCAGTCCAAAACCATTTCAATAAAATGAGATTATTTTTAAAACCTTTTTCCACAAAAAATCAAGAAACTTTTTTAAAATAATAATTTTAAACTCATTTATCAAAGCACATTTCATAATAATTTCATGATTTCACACGAATCCACGAACAATCACAAAAGAAGGTTTTTACAATGATTTTCACCCAAATTTCAAAACAAATTTAAATAAATATAATAAATTTTAAACTAATCCTTCCTGTTCTAAATATAAGAGTTGAGAGTGAAACCACATACCATGGGGTTATGATGAAAATAAAAAACGACATAAAGAACGCCAAAAAACTAGGTCAAATCTCCATGAACCCACCTTAGATCTCTTCATCTATTAATAACAATACAAAATATAATCATATTTGGAATCCAAAACATTTGATCTACCCACAGTAAGTATATATCTAAGAAATCGAGAGAGGGGGTGAAGTATATCTAAGAAAACTCATCATGAAAAACCAAGAATGATGACTTACCATGAGAATCAAGCTTCAATGTACCAAGGATTGACTCAATATCTCTTCCAATATGATTAGGATAATTTCTTGAACCTTTTAGAGAGAGAAATATCATGTTAAGGCCGTTTTGGTTAATAAACATTTAGAGATGAAAACATGTTAGATACACAATTTATGGATCTAAATTTTGATACATACATGGTTTAGTTGCAAGATTAGGCAAACTGTTTGCTAACCGTGCTCCTGCCTCTACCTTAATGAGTAATTCACATGGTTGGATCATATAGTTACCAAACTCTGATAAAACCATGCTAAAGATCACTATCCAACATATGATTAACACTACATGATTTCTCCAAGTCTTTTACGTGGTTTGGTAAAATCGTACACCACTTGTGAGCCTTCTGTTTGGCCCATGTTTCATTGTACACAGTTTCTTATAGGTGTTGTATGGTTTTTTCCAAATCATGCACTAACCATGCACCCAGAGAAAATCCAAAAAACACTTCAAAACTTCTCCATACCCTCCAAAACTCCACCCATAAACATTAAAAACCTAAAAAGCACAATGAAAGTGTTTCTTACTTGAAACTGAGGGTGATACACATAGGTTTCATGGTCATATTACCCCTTTAACTATATAACTGTGTTAAAATTTATTTGTCAGTTTTTTAATAGTGAATATGCATATAATTGTAATTTATATTCAATTTAAACAAATAATTTCTATTCAGGAAGCTAAGTCATGCAATTAATAAAGTTTATCCAGGATATTTATACCTTCCTCGTTTTTTCTAAAAACTCCAGGTTCAATCATTTTAGGAACCTTTTTATGATATTTAAGATCTTCTTAATGTAAAATAACTTTTTTTCTTTATAATGTTAATTCTATTATTCCTTCTCTATATTTTCATGCATTCACAACTATGATGAAAAAATAGTTAATAATTTAATTTTAACATACATTGTCTTCTTGGATTTTCCAGATGGGTTTTTAACAACCTTTGTGTGTTCCTTTTTTAGGTAACTCCTCCAACTCTTATTTTAGGATGTCAACCACTAAACCAATCATATTATACCTATCTTGGATTGATTCCATTTTGGTGTTTATATTACTCCCATTAATCCTGATTATTTGGGCCTATTTACAATTTCTGATGGTGTTGACCTTCCCACCACAATATAACAATATCCACATGGGTTTAACAACATTTTTATCCTTGTTCTTTTACTTCTTTGTAGTATTTTTCAAAGTTATTTTTTTTCTCCTAAAAACATACTGATTCTCACTCCATAATTGTTTATTATTTTTATATTGTATTCTCTATACATTAGTATATTAATTATTATTGATTATAATATATAAAAACTCTTAATAACTTGACAAATATATTTTATAATAATCAAAAAGTTATCAAGGATACAAATTATTTTTTATGAAAAAATCTCAATATTCTGTAGATATTGCTTTTGTATAATAGATCTATTTTTCATTTATGGTATAATATAACTTAATTAATTCCTTTTATAATATTTATGGGATGAAATATTGTTATAACACTCAATTTACCCATGAACAATCTTTTAGAAGCACAAACAATTGCCTATGAATCTCTTTCTCTTGTAAATTCAGTCTGACTAGAAAAATCTTTTTGTGCACCTTGTTATTTTTGAGTAGAAATATAAATTTTTTGAGATATTTTTTGTGTTCTACACATCTTGGATATGATAAAATCCTCCCTTGATGATTTAGATAATTTATTATCAATCTTATACATCTAAATTTTCCAATATTTTAAATTGAATCATGTACTATCATATATACATGAATTAGTGAAAAGAGAGATGACTAGGTCATGGGTTACCATTATCTAAGATAATAATGTGGATTGATTATAATATGATTAATCTATTATGTTCATTTATTGAACCAATTTTTAGAATAAAATTATCATTAAATGTTTTTATGGAAGTAATTATCTTTTTCACTATTTTGGAAGTTCAAATTTATATTGATTCTAGATTTCTAAATTTTATGTCATGTTCAAGACACTTCATATTGAGTTAATTATTATCATACTCAACAAATATATAAATTTATTCCTAATATAACTTTATCATTTTATTTTGATCATCATGAATTCTTCTTGTTTCTTGTAAATATTTGTTAAGATCTATTTTTTCTTTAACAACCAACTAATAATATTTGACATTAAATGAGGTTTTTTGAAGCTTTTACAATGCATGAGTCAATTTTATAATAATTGTTTCTATAAAAATATTATCATAAACATTTATTCTGAACTATTATTTAATAGTGACAAATATTTATGAAAAAGTAATAAAATTTTTCACAAACAGTTATTTTCAATATTTTGTGTGAGAGCTTTTCATCCATGAAATTTATTCCCTAAATCTTTCAATATATTTCCATACTATAATTATAATGATTTTTCATCAATTATTCCGTTGATAAATCTAAATAAATAATCAATTACTTCAATGGTATGTTTCTTTAGAAAATAATTGACTACAGAGTATAGGCCTTTAACTACTTCAATAGACTCATTATGCTTATACTCTGAATGGACGGAAATTTCTTCATCAATTAGATTACTCTCAATTGACTTAAAAATTTAAAAATTTTCAATTTGATAGGATTAAAGTAGTGATAGATCCCTATTTTCTTATAATATATTTTCAAATTTATTCCTCCCTTTTATCCATCTTTTTTAGTTTTTGTTCAAGAGATCCATTTTAGATTAAACAAGGATGGAGAATGCGTTTTCAATATAAGGAACTACTAAGTTCTCTTAAAATTTGATCTTTATAAAAAAATATTAAACTAACTAGGAAAAATTTTAGATCCAAATAAAGGAAACCTAGTTATATTTGATTCTATTTGAGTTATCCAGAAGCACATTCATGGAAACTAGAGGGGTTGAATTAGTGATTCCCATTTTATTGAGTTTTATTTCTCTTTTAACAATCCCCTATTAATCTTTGAAACAATATCATGATTAATAAGTGTCGATAATTAATGAAAAATCAACACTTAAAAATTTATCAAATTAATATAGTGAAAGAAACAAAAATCCAAACATATTTTTTCATGGTTTCTCACCATTATGTAAAACCTACTACTTAATATGATTGGTTGGTCACCTCGAGTCAAAGATTTTATCATTAATTAATTATAGTGCTTATAAGTACCTAAAAATTGATACACAATGGTTGGGGAGGTATATACACATCCTTATTTTTATTCTCTATACTCCAAATGTGTCCTAGTATCATCCAAGACCTTTGGATAATTTTCATCCTATCCTAAATATTTACTAAAATACATAAGTGAATAGATCGTTAAACTATAACCCACATTCTTTCATAATATTAACTAGTATGATGGATTTGTTTATAATTTTAGCACCAGTTTTCAATGGTACTTCCAATGAACCCAAAAATAGGTTTTTAATTACCATGATATGATCAACAAAACTCTATGAGAGTTATCCTTTTTCTTTAACTCAGTTTCTCAATAATTTTAAGTCACAATGCTTCTTTGATCTCCAACAGTACAAAAAAACATGTAGGTTGAAAAAACATTATTTAGTCTCACTATCTCTCTCAATAGTCTGTAATGATATGGGAATATTGTAAGGATTATCCTCATTTCTATTCTTATTTGATGCATATGTTTCACTACTAGATACAATATAATTCCACCTCATATACAAAGATGATATTTAGTTCATTGAATAGAGTTTTGAGTACTCATTTTTTTATTATTATTATTCTATTACATTTTTTATTCACATTATCATGTAATTATTGTTTCTATAATTCTAATATGGAGAATCATAGATTTTTTTGGCATGAGATATTCTCATTCAATATGATGGATATTTTACAGCTTCAATTACCATTCAAATATTGGTTAATATCTTTATTAAAATTTCCATATATCTTGGTATATTTACTGATTTAGTACCTCCAAATAATTCTTATCATTTTAATTTATTTCTAAATTATCATGTATGTTCACATGGATAAGGCTTTATGAAGTGGCACATTTTCTCACATCATGGACTGTTATTATACTCTAAAACCTACATAGATTATCTTTTCTTCTCAAATATATTTTTGTCAAAATACTCTATTATTGTGACGTTTTTTTAAGAACAAATACAAAATCATTTTCTTTTATGATAATATTAATTTTGGAAATTTCATTAAAATCAATCTTTATAAATTCTCAATAATTTTTTAAAGAATTAACTCTTTTTAATTCCATGGAATGACTCTTTATAAAACAATAATTACCCTTATAAAGAATGAAATTATTCTTATGAATATGAAATTATTCACATTCGATGTTCCCAAGTAATAATTGAATTTTTTGACAATGATTCAATATGTGTTGGATAAAGGTATGTAATGATTTATGTGGTGGTAGTCAATATAAAGGAATGTAATGATGATGAGATTATTATTTAGAATTTTTAATAAAAATTGGACGACTACATGAATGATTAAGGGAAGACTAAGGTGAGTTTTAGTTGAACTTGTTACCTATATATAGGTAACTCTATAATTATGCATACTGCGTAAGGGTAAACAATAGTTTTGTTAGAGTCATATGAAACTTGGACTACCTATATAAAGGTAACTTAATATGTGTTTCATAAAGGTAAATCCAATATTACAAATGCTATGTTAGGGTAATGATAAACTCCAGTGGGTTGAGTAAATGTATAATATGAATTATACTACCTACCAAATGGTAGTCACAAACAATGTGAAGGAAAAATCTTGAAGTATCACATTTTTAAAGGTGGATCAATACTTGGGTAAAGGAAAAAATTAATTATAATGAGATACATTAGGTGATCCAAAAAAAATCTATGA
Source organism: Viscum album (assembly GCA_963277665.1). NCBI lineage: Eukaryota > Viridiplantae > Streptophyta > Magnoliopsida > Santalales > Viscaceae > Viscum > Viscum album. The sequence goes on from OY728132.1 coordinate 1,822,570,009, forward strand.
GCTATGTAAATGTGATTCATTAAATCAATGTATAATTTAATATTAAAAAAGATGTTGCATCCAGGTATTCTGAGAAATGCATTACCTAGGTAAGGGTCTGTCACTATCTTAAAAGGGTAACCAATGGTCTACATAATGGATAATCAAAGATTCATATTGGTTCTAAATATTATTTTACTTTTTTCATACCTGGAAAAGGGAAATAATCTATGTGGGAGAAACTTATTTGATGTTTTGGTAACTTATGAGAATCGATTTACACAGAGGATATTTTAGGCGTCTGTTTGATATTTTTGTTTGTTATAAATTTTCAAACATAAATTTTATTAGAATAATCACATTTATATAGATCATTTGAATATTTTTGATACTTATAAGCTATTTCATTCCTCATTTGAATTTTTCTTTAGAAAAATATTAAAACACAAATAATGGAAGAATAATGAATATTCAGAATAAAATATTATAATTAAATGAAGAATAAATTTTGATTATTCTTTCAAGGGGATATTTATGGATAAAACAACTTTATCAGATATGGATGATGAATTATGATCACATATAGACCATGAATCATGTATAAATTAAGGATGAATAACACAAGGGAGAAGTTGGTAATGCATAAAAGTATTCTGATCAAAATATTTTGAGTGAGTGCATTATTTTGGATCATATGACTTGGTTTCATGAAATTAAAGAAAAATGAATGTGACAATTATGAAAGTATGTGATAATTTTTATTCTTTAGAGGTAGTTTCAATGTAAAAGTGCCACAGATATGGTTATTTTTAATTTTTTAAAGAACTATATTTCATTAGATTAAAAGGAATGAAATAAAAAAAACTTGGGGTGATTTAAATGAGGTTAATTGATCAAGATTAATGTACGTTTAGATGATATTAAATAAAATATTTTGATCCAATTAAATGAGAAGATCACCTGCATCTTAATATTATAGAGTTTCTATATTTCTAATATTATAATTACTATTTATGATATTGTGAACATTAAATTTCTTATACCAAAGAAGAATAGTATAGAGAACGTTGTGAGATATTTTGAATCTTGTGGGAGAGTTTTGTAAAAGATAGATACAAAAACTACTATAAAATGGTGATATAATAGAAGTCTAAAGCTTAAGATACAATTTGATAATGAATAACAATTTCTTCCTGATTATTTAGAAGGATAATAACATCGATCATTAATGATCTGGATTTAGTTTTTAATCTAATAGTGTTGCTGAAGTTTTTGAGAGGAGTACATGTGAAGATATTTTGATCCATTTAATCATAGAGGTGGACCATCACCAGGAGATGTAAATATCACCTGGAGAATTCTAGAGGTCTTCCTTTGTTGATTAGACCGAACTGTCCATTGTTTAAAATGATTATTGAAGATAGTGTAATAATACATGATTTGGGGGGATAACCAATCATGGAAATGTGTAGGATATTCTATATGAAACCTGTAAATATTTTTAATTTCTCTCTTTTATATTACATCCGTCCATGAGGTGAGAATGCATTGGATTAATAACCTGAATAAGATCATGATTTTGATTTAGGATAATTCATAAAATAAGACCAATGATCCACCCCCTCAGTGTGGTTAATTGGCCTTGGGGCATCATAAGAGGTATTAAAGAAAAGGTATAGGTTCCCTATAAAGATACAATAATTTTATGTTTATGAGTATAAATAATAAAAAATCCATGAATATATGAGTTGTTCCTATAAAAATGAAAATAACGATCATAGTTAGAGGAATATGATACTTATATACCTCTTATTTTTGGGCCTAGAGGTAAGAGATACCACCTTAGTTTGTTCTATACAAATTACTTAAGGAGCTACTATGACACTTTCCAATCTGTGGTAGAAATAAAATGATGGAAAAGTAGAAAATTAAATCTTGATTTCCCTTTCACAAAAAGTTTTTATAATGGTGATGAGGCTTTAAACTACAAAAGTGATTTCGGAAATATTTTAATGTATTTATAAAGGGAATATCAATGTCAAGGAATCCAAACTTCATCACTGAAGGTATATATTTTAATAGACTAATAAATATGATAAAGATAGAATTGAAGAATAACTTACAAGGATCAATGAGATTGTAATAAACATCTGTGGTATGGGGGACGGATGGAGGATTCCATCAATGTTAAAAATTTATGAGGAATTTTACATATTGGTTTGATGAAAAAATTTCAACCATAGAAGATAGATAAAATATAACAGTCGATGAGATGAAAAAATATAATCATTTCATATAAGATGAAAAAATAATATTATTTCAAAAATAAATAAAAATATATGAAGTCTTTTTATGAAATTGTAAAAGTAAAAGTAAAATAAGATGAAGTTATAAGAGAAAGTGACTAAGATGATAATAAGGGAGATGGAGAATTTAACCAATTTTCATCATTTATGTCAGAGAGATTACAGAATTTCATATTGAAAGGGAAAGGTATTCAATTAATATGATGTTATAAATTAGATGATATTGGCTATATTAAAAAATATTACCCAAAGAAGAAGGTTAAAGAATCTGAATCTAATAAGGACGACAATAAAAAAACAAAAATGAGTAAAGAATAAGAAAAAGAATTTCAGAAAAAAATCTTATGCCTAAGAAATAGAAATATGAATCGTCTAGAATTTAATGTGAAGATATAAATTTCTTTTATCATCTTTATAAAGGATTTAATTCATCATGCAGTGATGATAATGGAAAATAAAATAAATAACCTAGGTAGGAACTGGAGGTCATGTTGGAATATTATCTCGAGAAGATTATAAGGATCAATAATGAAAAGGGAAAAATTTTAGAGGATACAAATACGTAATATGAATAAAAAGATAAATTTATTAGAAATTTGGAATCCTATATTGATGAGATCCATAATCATAAGCTTTGAGAAGCTGAAAAAGAGAAGATAATCATTGATCTTTAGGAGAAAATAACAACAAGGGAATAAGAACTGAGTAAGACACAATCATTTTGTATTGTTATTAAAAATTAGTTGAACAAATTGAAATAATATTTTATCAAGTAAATAATGTTTAATAGAGAATATTCCCAAATTAGTGAGATGAAAGGTTCCAATAGTAAATTGATATATACAACTAAGATGTCTCAATATATGTATTCAACTTCTTATAGTCTAGATGAAAAGGGGGTTATAACCCATGTGTGGACTAAAAAAACTTCGGTAAAATCATATAAATATAATTAAGTAAAAAAATTTCGATGTATATCCCTTACCACTAGGAAAAATATGTCTTATGATGTAGTAGGATAACAACATAAAATTTCTGGACTAATAGCTTATCAAAATGAAAGATAAAATTTTATAGGATCTTACTGGTGATGTGGAATGTATGGAAACAAATCCTATTTTTTTATTCAATATGCCAGTGCAATGAAATAGTAAAGATCCAAGGTGGAGTTTTGGTGAGTAAGAGAGGACTAATTTCTAGAGGAAATAATATAAGATTAGAACCTCACAAAAGTTTTCCCCTCAAAATAGATTTTAATATTTGAAGGAGATGTGTGGTAGGTATAGGCATGGTTTTCACAATGATAAGGATTTCATATCCATATTACTTGGAAATATTCCCTAGGAAAAGAAATGGAATTAAAATAAAAAGTTAAGAAAGGAATCTATGACTATTAAGGTTCTATGATATAAAAATCCATAATAAGTTTAGTAAGGAAAAATAGAATACTTGGTAGTTTGGAATGTCCATTTATTGATGGCTAACAAAATTAAAGAAATAAGAGATGGATGATAATACTAACGGGAAAAAGTAGTTATACAGGAAAATGTTAAATTTCATGAAATGTTATATATATATAAAGATACGAAAAATTAGAAAAAATTATGTAAAAGTTATGGACTATCTAGGAATAACTCAAAAGATTTTATGAAAATCCAACTATCCTAAGATGAAATCATTAATAAGATGTTAATAGAAGAAGGAAATTAAGTTTACTTGATATATGAAGTAGATAAAATTTCTTTACATAAGCAAGTAGTTTATGAAAATAAATTGGGAAAACATCATTTTAAAGCTGTAGAGAGGAGGAAAAGTGGTGATAATGGATGAAATAATAAGTATAAGTTGAGAGAGAACTCTTAAACTGAATGTTTAATATAAAATAATAATATGGAATCTTCTAATTCACTTATTTGATTTTTTTTATATTTTTTCCCATCATGTCGAGAATTTAAGCATAATTAGGGGGGTTTTACACACTGTAAAAAAAGCGATTGTTCTTAATAGTGTTTATGAACTAATATGAAGTATAGGAAGATAATACATATCTTGAGGGTGTGTAATAAAGGGGGGAATATTCCATTTTTTAACTTACTATAAATTTTTAATTTTAGGGATAGCTTTTAAAAATAGGGGAATATGGTATTACAATCAAACTTTCAACCGTTATCTTTGTTATTATTAAACATGTTTTTGAAATTTGATTATTGGTTAATAAAGAATGGGATATAACTGGAGTTGTTTTTTATTACACTTGAACTTTTTTATGTGGTCATTTAGACGTGTGAAACCTAAAATTTATTTCTTAATTAATATTTTTGACCAAACCATAAAAGGATATTCTAACAATGGTATCACATGCATAGTTATTTGTTGATACCATCGATGACCTTGGCTATATCCCTCTTGTTTTATATAATGGGCTAGCCTTCATATAATTAGAGCGGGATAAACAAACATTCTTTTCTAAGACAATCATGTGGTATTAATCTTTTTTCTAATGGATAATAAATGTTACAGATCTGAAAGAGAAAGTTGACATAGTTATTTTTTAGAGTTTTAATGGAAGAAAGTGAAATGAGAAAACCCCTATATCATCATTTAAATTTATTTTCAATAAGGGGGATAATAAATAATCCTTGGAGATAAACATATTAACATTTTTGAATATTTGATTTAAAAAAACACAATGGGGGAGACTGAAGTGCCCAAGTAATAATTGAATTTTTTTAAATGAGTCATTAAGTGTTTGATGAAGGTATGTGATGATTTATGTGATGATATTAAAGATTAAGTCATATAATTATGGTGGAAGTATTTTGTACAACATTTATGAAGGTTGGAAGGACACAAGTTTGATTAAGGAAGGCCAAAGGTGATTTTTAGTTGAATGTGTTACCTACGTAAAGGTAACCTTATAATTATGAAAGCTGTTTAAGGGAAAATTATCATTATATGTGGGTCATCTAAAACCTGGACTACCTATAAGTAACATGATACATGTTGTTAAAAGGTAACTCTACTATTGCGAAGGCTGTGTAAAGGTAACAATTAATTTCAATGAGTTGTGTAAAGGTATCAATTGAATTATACTACAAACAAAAAGGTACTTAGGAGTAGCATATAGGTAAACTCCATTTGAAACACATGCATAATGGTGATTACATAAATAAAAATGGTAATAATAAATTATAATGAGCTACATAAATTCAAACCATCAAATCTATGAGCTATTAAATGTGATAAAATGAATTATTGTACAATGTAAAGTAAAACAAGATACTACATCAAGTAAATTTGGAAAATACATTACCTACATAAGGGTATGCCGGTTTCACGAAAGTATAATTGATGGTCTATATAAAAGTTACTAATTTTTTCATAATGTTTCTTTAGATCATATGAATTTTTAGAAAAAAGAAAATGGTAATACATCTATGAAGGAGTCGCACTTTTGATTTTTCAGCCTCATAGGGAAATTTATTTACATGGAGGATATTTAAAGCACCTAAATTTTATTTGAGTTTACTATAATTTTTTAATGGAAAATGTTATATGTTATAAGATATTTTTATAGTTCGTAAGGAAATTTTAAATCTCATGTGATATTTCAGTACCCGTATGACTTATTATTTATAAAAATATAAGAATCCAAAAAATTGAAGAATGTGTAATGTTTATAATGAAATAGTATAAATAATTGAAGAATAAATTTAGAGTATTATTTTAATCCAATACTCATGGATTAAACATCAGGACCACATATGTATCATTATTCAAGAATAGATGAAATAATTTCTATTCAATAGACAAGTTGGTATTTCTGAGATGTATTTTGATCATAATAATTTTTCGGACAAAATGGATTTAGATATTATGGCTTGATTGTATGAATTTAAAGTCATATGAAGTGGAAACCACTAAAATGTTGAGATGAGTTCCATGCCGCAAAATAAGATTTTAAATATTTTAATAATTATAGTGATGTAAGAACCAAGATTTTTATATAATAATTTGGTCTCATATTAGATTATTGAATTAAATACTTAAATTTATCTTATTATATAATTCTTTAAATATATAATTTCTTTTAAAGTAAATAATTTTATTAAAATAATTAATTATATTAGAATTAATAATTCTAGAATTATATAATTTTGATTAAAAAAATGCTTTTTTTAATTCATCATGTCGAAATTATTTGAGTATGAATTTTTGAAAATTTTCTAAAAAAATTAATTTTTTAATGAATAGTAAAAAATTGTTTTTTAAATATACATTATTTTTATGACATCGCCAAGACATAATTATAATGTAAAATTTATTAAACTCATGGAATTACTAAATAATTAAATTATAAAATAAATTTTATACAATAAATAATTCATAACATATAAATTAAAATTTATTTCAAGATAAGTATAAATATCATTGTCAGCTTAGACGTAGTGCCTACGATGTGTTAATAAAGTCAAATTTGGTTCCTTATAGATAATAATTGAGTACTACAAATTATTTTTATGAATTATTATGTATAATTGATTATTTTGGATGTTATATTCAAATTTTAGAGTGATATAACTCTAGTCTTATCTGAATTCCTAAGAAATGCTAATGCAAGGCAAGAAAAGACAAATTACAAAATTAAAGAATTTTTTTGGACATCGTCATTAGTAATTATACTTAATGAATGAATATAAATTATTATCTTGAACCTAATTAATTTAATTTTATTATATTAATTTATTTTAAATTTTTATATATTAAATTATCAACTTTAATGCTTATACAATGTTGATTTAGTGCTTGTGAAAGCAGAACTAAAATAAATAAAATGATTTTAATAAAAATTATAAGAACCATTAAATTTCCCAAAAATTTTATTAAATATTTTTGGTTGGTTATATATTGACCATTTTTGTCCAAGGGTCGAATTAATGACTATTTTGAGTTACATGGATATGATTAAGACCCTTATAATATTTTATTTAAAAGGAGGTCAAGTTGTTCACACTATAATTTTAAATTTTTATTATATTTTAATATATATTTTTACAAAATTGTTTTTATAAAATAAATATTCATTTTAAATCTAAGAAATATATATTCTTTATGAAAATATATTTTTAAATTTTAGGCAGCAAATAAATACCTTAAAGTATCACACGATGACTATGTAGTAATTAATTAATTAATTAATTATTTAATCAAATTAATGATATTAAAAATATTAAAATAAATACAATTTGATATTTTTAAGGTAATAGAAGAATTATATAGATAAATTTGATATTTATGGGATATAATTAAAAACAACTATTTGAATTTGAACCTTTTTTGATGTTTTAAAGTAATAGTAACAAAAAGTCTTTAATTTATCCAAAATTATTTTTCTTGAATAAAATATTTTGTTAAATTATTTAAAAATAAAAAATTGTTTAAAAAGAAAATAAATGATAATATTTTGTCAAAAATGAAATCTCCTATGTTATTTAGGCCTTTTGAGGTCTTTAACTCTATGTGAAACTTATTATATTTTAATATTTTAAATAATTCCTAAACTACCCCTCACCTCAATTATAAAAAGGGAATAATTACTTAATTTAATTTCATCACCATATGTCATATTTATTTACTATAATCTACAAAAATATCTTCTCCACTTCCATACCCAAATTATATAAGTATTATTTTTGGCAGAACACCATCTTTTTTTTTCTTAAGGTAGTAAGAAAAGTGATTTTTGGAAAAATAGGATGATAAATAAACCTATGTGATTAGTTGAAATCATCCTAAAGGGATTATTTCAAAAGAATTATTTTTATTATATAATTTTATATTTTAATGGTAATAATTTATTTTCATTCATGATTGTATATATGGCCATCATATATAATATTTATTGACATTTTATTCATTTTATTATTAATTTCAAAGTGTTTATGTTCATGTATTTTAAATTTAAGAAATTATATTCAGGAAAGTGTATTCTTCCTAAAAATGATATTTTATTATCAAGATTATCGATTATTAAATTATTTTATTCTATGAAAATAATTTATATCTGGTTTTGAATTCTTTTTGAGCTATGAGTGATAAAAAAGGCCATTTAAAATGATTTCTAAAATTATTGCACTAGAATATCGAATGATAAGTTATGGTATGGGGAGTGAACCCATGACCTCAAGGAGATATTGTCCCACATGTGATACATTTATATATCCTAATGGTTTTATTATTTACATATGAGTATCATGATTAATCCACAAAAATTATTATTTTAAATTGGAGAAATCCAAAGTAGTATTTTAAAAGAATTAAATCTTTAAGTATATATAGTTTTCATAGTAATATACACTATTTAATTATAGTTAAAAATTGTTTGAAACCCATTTTCTAAATATTTTTTTTAAAATTATTTATTTGATAAATGTTTTCAAAGATATTTATATTCTTTGATGAAATGTATTTCCAAAATATTTTGAAACCCCTTACTCAGTAAATTAATTCTCACCCTTTGTTTAAATTTATTTTTCACAAGTTAAGTAGAATTTGTATTGGTGTTTATATTTTATATGGATGTAGCACATGAGAATACATTTCTTTGTAAATGTTTATGAAAATTTATAAAATAGTAATGTAATTGTCTAATTCTCTAGAACCAAGACCGAAATAGATCCTCAGTTGTATAATGTACTTTGTATTTTTCAATTATTTTTTATAAAATAAAAATACACAACATGTTTTCGTACTAAATCTAGATGTGTGGGTTTGGGAGTTTATATTTGGTATCAGAGAAATGGTCTAGATAACTTTTGATATTATGCATTTTTTTTAGAAAAATTTAGAGGTAATTAAATTCCCTTATAATTTCTACCTTTTCTTATTTCTAAAGATCAAAATTTAGAATTTCAAGTCTGAAGAATGATTTGAAAGGGCACAATTCATTTTAGGCGGGCTGGGGGGTGAGAATGTAACAACCCAAGTATTGATAGAATAATTTTGTTTCGTATTAGAATTTCTGAATTAAATAGTTAAATTCATTTTTTATGTAATTATTGAAATGAATATTTTCATTTAGAGTAAATAATTTTATTAAAATGATTTCTAATATTTAAATGAAAATTTTTAAAATCATATAATTTTAATTTTGAAAAAATAATTTAATTTTTGAATTCATCATTTTTAAATCATCTTATTAATAATTTTTTATAAATTTCAGAAAAAATTAAATTTTTGGTGAATAGTAAAAAATATAGTTTTTTAAACAAATAAAGTGTTTTTGTGACTTCATATAGACATAATTACGATGTAAAATTTATTAAAATTATTGAATCACAAAATCATTAAATTATAATATGAATAGTGCACAATAAATAATTCATAACATGTAAATTAATATTTATTTCATGATAAATTATATAAATCATTGTCACTGTCACTGTAATGCCTGCGTGACATTGGAAAAGTTTATTTTGGTTCCTTATAAATAATAATTCTATACTAAGAATTATTTTCATGAATTATTGAGTAATTATTATGTATAATTTATTCTTTTCTATTAGATTTTAATTTTAGATTTATATAACTTGAGACTTATCTGAATGGATCCACAATGCTTTCCCAAGGCATGAAATTACAAATTAAATAAATTCAAGATGTTGTCTTAACATGCATATGAGTTACTAAACTTAATGAATGAGTAATAATTCTTATATTTAATCTACTTAATTAATTTATATGATATTAACTTATTTTTTATTTTTAAATATGAAATAATCAACTTTAATTCTTATACAATGTTGATCAGGTGCATGTGCAAGGAGAAGAAAAATCAATAGAATGATTTTAATTAAAATATAAAAACCATTAAATAACCAAAAAACTTTATTAAATATTTTTGGTTGCTTATATATTAACCATTTTTCCTAGGTTCAAATTAATGTCCATTTTGATCCACGTGGATATGATTAAGACCCTTATAATATTTTATTTAAAAGCAAGTCAAGTTGTTCACACTATAGTTTTAATTTGTATAATATTTTAATATATGGTTTTTAGAAGTGTTTTTCTAACATAAATAGTATTTTGAAATCTAAAAAATTTATCTTTTTCATGATTTTTAAAAAACATCTACAAGTATATTCCTTAATGGATTACACAATGATGATGATGTAATTATTTAATTAATTAACAAATCAGATTAATGATATTAAATATAATAAAATAAAAAGAATTTATATTTTTAAGGTAATCCGAGAATTATCAGGACTAATTTTTCATTTCTATGATATATTTATTTTTCGAATTTGATTCTATTCTTTAATGTGTTAAATTCATTGTTATGAATACTGTTTAATTTGACAAATAATATTTTTCATGAATAAAATATTTAATTAAAAATTTAAAATAAAGAAATAAATTTAATAATGAAAATAATAATAAGATTCTATTCACAATGTGATATATTGTGATTTTTAGGCCTTTTGGAAGTCTTTAACCCTATATTAGACTAATTATATTTTAATATTTTAAATAATTCCAAAATTGCCTCTCATCTCAATTATAAAAGGAGACTCATTCCTTCACTTAATTTCATCACAAAAATCCATATTTGTTGACCATAATCTAGAAAATAAACTTCTCCACTTCCATCCCCACATTCTACAGGTATTATATTAGATATAAAACTATCTTTTGTGGTCTTAAGGTGTTAAGAAAAGTAATTTTCTGAAGAAGATGATGATAATGAAACCTATGTGATAAGCCAGAATCAAGTTAAGAAGATTGTTTGAAAGAATTATTTTTATTATAGAATCCTATATTTGAAAGTTAATATTTTATTATCATTTGTGATTTTAGATATCACCATGATCTAAAATTTTTATTGATATTTATGTATTTTTTTTAATTTTAAAGCATACATGTTCATGTCTTTGAAATATAAATATTCTTTTTTAGAAAATGGACTTCTCATAAAAATTAATTTTTTTTCAAGATTAAAGGTTATAAAATTAAATTTCTTCTATGAAAATAAATTATCTATGGTTTTGAATTGTTTTGATGATATGAGTGAGAAAGGCATGACCATTTAAAATGTTTTCTAAAATTATGGCACTAAAGTATTGAATTATGTGTTATGGTATGGGGAGTGAACCCATGACCTCAAGGGGATGTTGTTCCACATGTGATATAGGTATGTAGTCTTATGGTTTTTTATATCCTACTTAGTATCACAATTAATCCAAAAAAATTATTATTTTCAAATAGTTAAGTCCAAAGTAGTATTTAAAAAGAATCATTATTTTGATTATATATCTTATTCAATGTAATATACAATATTTTAGGATATTTAGAAATATTTTGAAAACCCTTTTTAAATATATATTTTTATCAAATTATTTATTTGATAAATGTTTTTAGGGCGATTTATTGCTTTTTTAATAAAGGTATATCCAAAATATTTTAAAACCCCTTACTGGGGAAATTAATGCTCACACTATTTCTAAATCTATATTTCAAAATTTTAGAAGATTTTATATTAATGTTTATATATAATAAAGAGGTATAACATAAAAATTCATTTTCTTAAATTCCTGAGTAGATTTTTTTTAAATTATAATGTAATTGTCTAATTCTCTAGAACCTAGATCAGAAAAGATCCACAGTTTTATAATGAACTTCGTATTTTTTAATTAAATTTTAATAAAATAGTAATAAACAGAATGTTTTAGTATTGAATATGAAATTATGGGTTAGGGGATGTATGAGTGAGTTTCAAGATCCCTATTATGATTGAAGTTATTGAAAGGATTAAATATACAGATTTATTAATCCATATTCTCATATTAGAGGACCAACATCAAGAGGTGTAGATGTCACCAAAAGCAAGACATTGGAGTTTTTTGTTGGATCAGTTTTTTTATAAGCTGTAGTTTGTTCCGATGTATTTTTGAAGTAAGAACATCATGAACTATGTTTTTATAGTATTGTATTGTCCTTTGGTTTCAAATGATTGTTTAAGATAATGGATGAATGCTTAATAGAGTAGATAACCAATCATGGTAAGGAGTAAGTGATTCTAGCCAAAAATTATAAATACTCTATGATACTCTATTTAATTATAATTTTTCACAAAAGGTTATGTTGTGAGTGATTATAAGTGTATTTAGAACCTTAACAAGTTCAATAGGCCAAATTAAGATATTTAAAAAAAAGACCACTCATTCCCCCTCGTCTTAGTGTTTAATCATCCATAAGTTATCAAAAAATTCTTACGAAGTACTGAATCTGATGAGGTGTCAGGTAACCCATAATAAATTATGTATTAGTATTATGAAGTTAATAATAATTTTTATAATATATGTAAATCATCCTTATTAACTCATGCATAACTCTTCCAAGGTTAGTGATTACCCTAAAAAGGTCTTTAGATGGCTCTTACAAAAGTCTTGTTAGAGTTCCGAAGTCATCCCTTACTCAAATGAATTCATAAATGGCTCTTATGAAGTTCTAAATGACTCTTATTAAGTCAAGAACTTATCATATTGTATATATTTGGTTTCAAAAAATGACTCTTACGTTGTAGTTATTATCCAAATTTTAGTTACCACTCCAATATTTCTACAATTATTTACATTAGTTCAACAATTCTTCAATTCAAATTTGTCCCTTCTAAATCACTCTAAATGAACTCTAAGAATTATGCAAAGGATCTTATTCACCTAATAAATCTATCTTCATTCAAAACACCCCATGGATGGTTTTTATAATTTCAAGTCAAACTTTTTAACTCATTTATCCATAACTCATCATGTTGTCTTCTATACATATTATTATCCATGTTCAAAATATATAGTAGAGGATGATACTCTATATAAAAAGTACATTTCATGGATATGAATATTTTTCTCTAATCAACAAATTTAAGTGTTTCTTTACTGGAACTTATCCATTCAAATATTCCAAGAAAACAAAAAATATTTCCTTTTCCTATTTATGAGTAGGAAACAACTCATCATTAAACCTTCATTTATTGGGATCCTCCATATCCACCAAGATCAACATAAATTGCATTTAATTATTATAAAATAATATAAATTCAATACAATACTCATATTTGACATTAAATTGGGATCTTTAGGAGTGTATAAAGATCTATATTAATTTGTTCTTCCAAACATCTTAAGATATGATTTAAATTCACAATTTGTTTATTAGGATGAAATTTTAAATAAAAAATATTGATAACATATATTTTGTCCCTTTTTAATATATCTTTAACAAACTTGAAACTTTTATAAATATTCTTAATTAATTTTCATAAATAAAATTTAATCCAAATTTGTAAAATCATTAGTAAAATTTATAAAATAGTTAACTTCATTAGATAAATGTAGACTCATGTTTTTTCACTCATATTATTGAATATATTGAAGTGAAATTATTGTATTTATCTCTAGCAGTTTAGGATTTTTTTACCATTATCCATTTTTGAGAAACTAAAAAAAAGGTGAAACAATCCATGTTAATATTTGGAATATTTATCACAATATCATGATAGAATGGTGTCCTCATTTTATATTACCCATAGTTACCAAGTCATTAATTTCATAACTTATTCTCTATTTTTAATTGAAGAAAAAATAATTCCACTGATCATTGAGTTGAAAAATATTCCCACTTTTTTATTACCCTCTCATGACGATAATGACATTTTTCAGTCATTTAAAATATTTACTTCCCAAAAAAAAATTATTAATAAGCCTAAATAAATGATATAAATTCAATTTTTTTTTAAAACCATTAAAAAATAAAAAAAAAACTTTATAACTAATATTTTTTATTGGCTTGATTACTTTATATGATTTGGATGTTAAACGAGTAATCATTCCTAAAATTTAGAACAATTCCATCATATTTTTAATGTATTTATATAGTTGTTTATTTACACTTAAATGTGATGAAAAATACAATATAATATAGAAGGATTCTTGATATAACATATTATTTCATGATTTTACATTAGTCCTATCCATATTTTTTCATGTAAAATGATTAATTTCTAGTCAATGTTCTAATTTTGATTATAAATACATATTGAGAGCATTTTTATACTTTGTTCAATGAAAAAGCAGTTTACTATTTTGATCATATCATTCAATATACTAATCCAAATGATGTTATTCTAATTTTTTTGTTTTCTTTATTCAAATTCCAACAAATTATTCATTTGTATCATTGGTAAATTTTGTCATTTGAAGGTCCATATAGACAACAAAAAGCCCCAAGAAATCTGTCAAATAGACTAGACTAACTATGATATTATATATTATCAACTCAATTAAAAAGTATAAATTCATTTATACTCTACTAGAATTCTGGAGACATTACATTATAAGTTGGATAAAAAGTTAAACACCCCAATCATCCTTAATGGTGTAAAATTCATGCATGAAAACCCAACCCACAAATTTTTAAATGATTTAAAAGCATCTCACCATTCATGAATTTTATGCGAATAAAAACCATCCAATTAAGAAGATATTTTGTGGGGATAAAGTAAATAGGTATAAAAATAACTTTTTTGAGGAATTTTACCCAAAATTAAGGCATCTTCATAGCCATAACATTTAGTCCATGGAAATATTCTGGACAATTCTTGACAGAAACACATAGTTTACCAAAAAAACCATAACATTAGATCCAAAATCCCAATATCATCCAAATATAGAGGTTAATTTTTGAAAATCAATATCTATAAATTTTAAAAAGAATATTTTTCAATATTTAGTTTTCTGAATGGTTAAATGTTTGATCTAACTTGAAGGATAGTTTTGGAACGCAAATAGTCCACCACCTTGTGTTATAAATACATTCCCCTATTATCTTTTCAAGAGGCTCTCACATAATAACTAATGGAGGAGAAATGGTATTACCAAATCCATCAAAAATTTCTTGGAGGAATTTCTATACGGTAGTTTCAACAAGAAAAAACTCTCCTCTACTTTCTATTTCATGTTCATTTTCACTTGTTTATAATTGTAATCATTTATGTTTCACTGTAATTTTATTTTAATTTTAATTAATTTTTAATCATAATAATATCTTATCCCCATCCACTTTATTTATTGTAATAATCTTTGTATTATAATAGCTTAAAACAAGATAACAAATCATTCCCTTGTTTTCATTTTCATTCAATCCAATGTGTGTGATTAACTATCTTCAGCATTCTTGTGTGTGTTCAATGCACAAATTTTTTCTTATCTAATTATTTCTCGTATATTTTTAACTTATCACTATAAAAATAATTAACATGATTAGTAGCCATATTAATGGATGGTTAAATCATCCATTGGTCTAAGTCATAATTCGGGGATTATATGTGATTGAGATCTTTTTTCTTTTAATATAATTTAAATTGATATTTTATATATTGTGCTAAAAATGTGATGGATTTGTGAGTTAATATGTTTAAAATATCGATTAAATGGATTATTGGAACAACAAGTACACATGGGTTTATGAAATATTGAACCTTCAATAAACAAGAATTGATAATGATTTGAACCCTTGTTAAGTCTTCAATTAAAGCATCAACTCTTGGGAATTCCAATCAAAATCATCTTGTGATATGGGTGTTAATTTAATGAAATATATCACAAATATAAAGGATTTAAAAAAATTAAATAACCAATAATGAAATCACCCAAATATTTATAATTTTTTTTAAATTTGACAACATCTATTGATCAATTCAATTAATCTATGAAAACAAAACCCCAAATCAAAATACAAAACAAAAACTATTAACTCCAAAACATAGCACCATCATTGAGGATAACACCAGAGTGTTTCTATACACATTATAGCAGAGCACTAAACCTTTTAATGGTTTACATGATATTATAATACTTTATTTCAATGGGTCCATTTTATGGGGATTGTGAAAATTAGTTGGTTGTTTTTTATTTTCATAAAAAACCAAAATAAAAAATAAAAAAGATGAAAAACTATAGATAGAAACCATCATTACCTATATTCACCACCTATAAACTCAAAATAAAGGTTTGAGTGACTTTTAAATCCATTTATCTTCCCAAAAAATCCCTCATATTATTTTAACCAAAAATCAAGAGAACTCATCACCGACATAGGATTAACATTAAAGATAATCAAATCAAAAAAGAGATATCAATTGCACATACAATTGATCTATGTATGGATAATACCTAGGGAAAAAACTTAAATAAATTACTCTCAATGATATGAATTACCAACCTCTTGTTATCAAAAATAAAAATATCATTGATGATTTAGAAATAAAATCAAGTTTGATTCATCTTTTGCGTCATTTCCATGGGCTATCGAGTGAGGTTCCTTGTCTGCATCTAAAAGAGTTCTAAGTTGTGTGATCTAGCATGAATAATTGAGGTATTTATAAAGAACAAATCAAAATGAAATACTTTACTTTATCCCTAACTAACTATAACAAGTCATATCTCTTCTACCTTCCACCTGGTTCCAAAAACTCATGGATTGACATGAGGCATCTCTTTTTAGAAAAATTATTTCTCTCTTCTCGAACTGCAAGAATCCAAAAAAAATTATTGGTATTCTTTAACAACCCAGTGAATCACTCCATGAGTACTAAGAAAGGTTAACAATTTTTGTGGAAACTTTCCTACACTACCAAATCTCTGACTAACTCTAGATAAAATAATTCTATGTGGGGTTATTGGCTATAGATTTAACTCTCATAAACACCACATGTGGCGATACTCTTGTTGATATAACTTCTGCAGTTGTTCGAGATCATATAATAAGTATGGATGAAAACATGCAATAATTACACAACCAAGAACATGGTTAATCCAAACAAGTCTAAGAGAATAATCCCATATACCCCAATAAGATTAAAGAGTGGATGAGTATACTTACTGGACTTGTATTTAAACTAGTTGTGGTTTCCATAGCCCCTACATCATCTTCTATACAATCTTAGTTTCCCTGAACTATCAGAATATATGGATATATAGAACACATACCCATCCAATAGACACATGTAAATAATAATAGGATGATTAGTAAGATTCATCTAGACCAATGGAGATCAATGCATCATTTTCTCTAAGGAAGACCAACCCATAACAACTAGGTTAGTTTATCAGAAACTCTAACCAACATCACTATGACCCTTCTCTCTTAACTATATAATAGACTAGAAAGACCATTTAGGCTTGAGGTATGGTACTCCCTTCTCCCAACACCCTCAATACCATCCTAAAAATAAAAAACAATTATAATATGGTCATAGAGTGAGTTACTTCCAACAACCATATCCTTTTGTTCCTAAACCTAAAATGAGAAATCCTCCTCCAACCCCTCCTAGTTTTCACTATCATAATGATCCCTCTCAATTCCCAATCCAATAAAATTAATTTCCAGAGAACCCAAATCAAGGTAATTACAATTCATGGCATCACTCTTCTTCTATGAAACCATGGGAAACTATTTTGAATGATATTTCCTCCTTCACCAATTATAGCCACAAAAAATTTAATAATAAAATTGGAAAATGTTCATCTCATATAAGAAAAAAACAATCCAATTCTTCCAAACACCCAAATCAATTATTTCCCAACCATAAGGGTAATGTGTGTGAAATTGAGCATCAACATTAAAAAAAATTTATGCCTCAAGATAAATATTGAATATCCCAATTAAATATTGATATGAAAAAGAAAATAAAAAAAACAAAAAACATGATTCCACTCCCTCACCTCCTTCCATTTCACTGTAAAATCTAATTCTTTTTTCTTAAAGCCATCTCTAAGCCTAAGAAACCCTTTAAACAAGATTATGAAATTCTAGACATGTTTATACATGTTAAAGTAAATATTCCCCTTTTAGATTCCATAAAAAAATTAATATCTATGAAAATTTTCTTAAAGTATTTTGAATCCATGATAGATAGATTAGAAACATTGAAAATTTTTCAACCCAATAATCTATTACCATGAAGTTCAAAAATCTAGGGACCTTTATGGTTCCACACGAAATAGTGATTTCCATCTTTTTTGATGCACTCGTAAACCTAGGAACCTCAATAAATTTCATGTTGAAATCCATCTTCTCCAACCTTCATATAGGTCCCTTTCACCCAATGAGTGTAATCATCTAGTTAGCTAATTGATGAACTGCTAGTCCTTAGGGAACAATTGAATATGTCATTATTCAAGTCAATGTCCTTATTTTCCCATGTTATTTCTTTGTACTTGACATGGATGGAGAGACATATTTTTCTTGACCTGCCATGATTATAGGAATACCATTTATAATGAAATTTATAAATAATATTTATGTTTATAAGAGAATCTTATACATGGAATTTGGTGACTAGCACATCATGTTTAATATTTTTCAATCCATGTGATACCCATTAGAGGATCACGTTGCATTCTCTATCAATAATTCTGAGTACACTTTTATGATTCGATTGAATCGGGTTCCATAATATTTTTCCTATTCTAAGGATAGTTAATATTCTAAAATTTTTACCATGATTAACGTTGTCATTAATAGATAAGTTGATATTGGAATTTCATTTATAGACTCCATAAATACAAAGGAACTTGAAAACTCTTTGTAATCCCATCTCACCTCAAATGTCTACTATTCTAATTTATAAAGTATTGAGAAAAATGAATGAAAACCAACTGAAATCCCATCCTCTATTACTAAGTTATCTTTCACACTAATAAAGGGTGAAATTGATCTGAAACCTCTTCCTGAACACCATAAGTATTTAGTCCTTTTCTATGATCACTCTTTTACTGTCATTAACTCTTCTTCACTTAATTAAATTTAAGAGTATGAACTTGTTCAAAAGTCATAGAAAGTAAATTCCTTAGTTTAGACCCAAGATGATATATTAGGCATCAAACCTACTATTTTCAAGAATAACATCAATCTAGAAGAATCATCTATAACAATCACAAAACGACAAAGAAGACTCATTTCACTAATAATTTAGGTAGTTAAGTAAAATATTACCATGATTATTCAAGATGGTTTTATCTGACCATTTGATGATAGAGAACGGGTTAGTCTGATTCAACTTCTTCCTAATAATGGTGGGATAAACTATTGTCACAAATGAACGTAGAGATGTGATCACAAGTTGAGTGAAAAACAAATAGTTTATGTGAATCGATTATCGAAAATTGAATTTTGATATAAAGTCACATTATTTATTTCTTGATGGATACACCGGTTAATTCCAAATCCCAATAACACTTTCAGATGAGAAAACGACTACAGTCACTTTCCCTATTTGGAATATACACAGATAAGAGAATGAATTTTGTCCTTGTAAATGATCCTACAACATTCAAGAGGTGCATGATGAGTATCATTTCCAAATTCATTGAGAATTGCAAGCATTTCATCATTGATGAATTTACCATTTATGACAATTAATTTGAATCCTTTTTTCATTCACCCTCTCGCATCTTAAAAAATTGTACGAAATATAACCTTTCACTGAATTTTAAAAACGTTAACTTCATAGTTTCTAATGGGATGTTTCTAGGACACATTATTTATAAAGAGAGTATTCAAATCGATCCAAATAAGATATAGGTGATAAAATAACTTATTGAACCAACATCAATTTGATCCATTCAATAATTCTTAGGTTATTCTAGTTTCTATCATTGATTCATCCACAACTTTAGAAGGATTTCCCTCCCACTCATTTGGCTAATCCTGAATGATGTTATATTTCATTTAGATGAGTATTTTAAGAGATCCTTCCTTAAAATTAATGCTATTCTTATATCTTATTTGGTAATCCAACACTGATATTAGTCTTTATCCTTTGAATTGTTGTGTGATGCTTATGATAGAGCCATTGCGGCTTTTCTTGGTCAATGAAAATAAAAAATTATTCATTCTATTTATTATGCCTTAGAAACACTATATGAAACTCAACATCACTACACTATCAATGAAAAGGAAAATATAGCTATGTTATTTACTTTGGATAAATTTATACCCTATCTCTTTGGTGAATAAATCATTATAAATTCATACATTTATGATTTAAATATCTTACTCATGAAAAGAGATTCCAAACTGTGGATAATAAGATGAATCCTTATATACCAAGTGTATAAACATGAGATCAATGATATACCTAGAAAGGAAAACCCTATAGCTAACCACCTGAGTAGAATTTATAATTCTTCTAATTTCAAAGTCATTGATCATAAATTTCTAATGGAACCCCTCTCATCTCTCACTCTCAAGTTACTATGGTATACCCCAATTGTAAATTACTTGGATGCTGTTGATTTTCTTGAAATTTTTTAAAATTAATAAAAAATGAATAAAAAAGTGATTTAGAATACTTTTTTTGGGATGATAATAATATTTGTAAAACTGGGGTTGGTATGGTGATTATAAGATGCGTTGGTAAAGATTAACATTCCTCCATCTTGGAATTCTTACACTTAATGAATGGAGGTGGCCATATTAGACCAAAAAAGACATCTAGAACGGTCCTATACTCTAGATTATTTTGGGATTAACTCTTAAAGGATTCACTTGAGTTCTTTCAATCATATCGCATGTTTCAAAATTTTGTCACAATTTAAAAATGAATTGAAATCTCCTAATATCCCTTAATCTTATGTGAGATGTTTGATGTTTGTGGGATCAATTGCATGACACCCTTACACCTTCAAATGGATTCTATTACATTATTATTGTGGTGGAAGAATTTTATAGGTGGGTAAATACTAAACCCTCTAGAATGAATAGTTCATATACCATTAATGAGTTCATAAAAACCCAGGACTTTCATCAATTTTTAACTACATGTGCTTTGGTAAGTCAATTAGGAAATATTTTCTGTAATTGAACTATTAAAAATATTTTGAAAAATAATTGGGTTGGGTATAAAAAAACTATAGACCACCCCCAAGAAAATGGATAGGATGTATTTTCTAATAGATAACTGAAAAGATTTCTTGAGATAATTGTTTAGCCCCATGAAAATAATAAAATTAAAGACATGGTGAATCACTTTGGGAATATAAAAATTCCAATAAAAACCCATTTATAAATATAATATTAGGATAGTTTTAATTTCATATACTAGTTTAAGTATAGCATAATACATTTTGGGTAGTGAAAACTTGTAATCTTGATTATAAAAAATCTAGTGAAGTGATATTGTCCCTGCTGAATCAATTATTGAATCTTTGAAATGATTATTACATGAATTCCCATCTCTATAAAGAAAATGATAAGGTACTCAATGATAAACACAAACTACGATAGGAATTTCATGAAGGTGAAATGGAAATACTCTATAATTATTTATTTTGGCTTTACCTAGGTAATATTAATTATTATTGGGGATTTCCTTTTATTGTTACTCATGTTTACACATTTGGTGAAGTGAAATTCCAATTCCTTTTCCCCAAAAGGGAATTTATTATTATTTTACAATGGTTAAAGAATCACCATGAAACAATACACACCTCTGAAACCACATCTACTTCTATATTATCCCAAACTATTGGAGTACACCCACCATTAGATAGAGATAGAGTCCCAGAAAATCTAAACTATGGGGTGCCTCTTTCCTTTTAAATCCCCTCCCTCTCTTCATCCTTTAAATCTCTATATCATTTATTATATCTATATTTATATCTCTTTCTATTTCTTCATCTTTTATTCTCACCTTCTCTCTTAGTTATTTACCACTTTATTCTTCCAACATTTTATTATTTACCACTTTTTAGTCATTTAAACAAATCCAAAAAAATAGCAGAAAAAAACAAAAGAGACATAATTACACATTTTTAAATGTTGAAAATTTTTCCAAACATTTTGGGGAGTCTAAATGATTTTTTCATCTTAAACATATTGTATATTCATTATAAACCTGGATAATATTTTTTTGTATCTAGAGAAATAATTTTCGATGATCATTTTCAAATTTAGAAAATGAGAACTCTCATACTGTGAGGAACAATGTCATATTTCATGCCGAGGTCACCTATATCTATTTTTTATTTTGTGTGTTTTTATCCTCAATCATGAATATTGAGTTTCTGGACCATTGATATGTATTTTCTAACTTGGTGTTAAATAATATTATAGAGGTATTTTATTAACCACTTGAGAATGGAAATAGCCAAATATCCTCCCATTACCCTTATATTGATCCTCCATTTGAAATCCCCTTAGACCCAAAAAACGTTTTTATAAATAGACACATTATAATCCAAATACCTTGTCCCACCAAACATCTTTATGGTTTTTAATTTTATTATTTTTTAAAATTTAATTGTGGGGAATTGATTTTATTTTGGTTGTACTTTCATTGATTATCAATTTTTCATCACATTCATAAGTTCGTGAACCCAATTAAGTTTCGTTCTTTGAACATATTTTATCTTTTCATATTATTATAATTTTCTATCTCTATTGTTTTTCATTTCACATTAATTCCATTGTAAATATGTGTTTCCATCCCCTTATATATCCCATTTCAAATTTGTGCATTTATTTTTCCTTGTTGGTGTTTTCCCCCTTTTCCTCTCTTTTTCCCTTATATTCCTATTATCACATAGATAGTGAAAAATATATAAAAATACCTATTGATTACTGTGAACTTTAGAATATAAAATTTATGTTAAGAGATATTTAAAAAAATATGATTTTAAATTTTAATTTGTGAATTATTTAACCTCTATAAATAAACTTGACAACGCTGTGAGAGGTATGATATTTGTCTGATCAACTTTTCCATTTCTAATTTTGAGTATGAAAAATGATTATTTTGACACATGATTATTGTAAAAATTTGGGGGATAATTATTTTTGGATTATCTAACTAGACTATACCCCCACTAATTTGGGTGATCAAATTTTAGTATTTGTTGGTGAGTGAATATAATTTTGTTATGTACTACTCTTTTGTGTGATCGGGTAATTGTACTATCTTAAGTGCATGTGTGTGTGGAGGGGTTGATATTACATATTCATTAATGGTTTTAAATTACTCCCATCCCAAAATTTTCACTGAAAAACTATTAATTTATGTTCATGTTTCATGTTTTGATCATAAATAAATATGGAGAGCATTGTTCGAATTCATTCAATTACATTTTAGTTAACTGTTTTGATCATATATTTAAATTTAATCATTAAAATGATATTATTATTGGATTTTAGTTCATATGATTCAAATTACTTAAATAATTAAACCTTATATTTGGCCAATTTTTCCATTTAAAGGGCTATATCAACCCTAAAAGAAAGCCTAATGAATATATCAATGAAACTAGACCAGATATAATGTTATATTTTATTAGCTCAATGCATAAGTCTAAATTTTTATAATACTCCAAAACTCTAGGTACATTCCATTAAAATGTGGATAAACATTTCAAGTCCCAATACATCCTTAATGGGGCCCAATTCATGCATTAAATTCCGGCCCACAATTTTTCTTATGATTTAAGAGAATCCCACCATTATTTTTTATACCAAACTAGAAGCCAAATTAAGCTTCAATTTTGTTGTTATAAATTAAAGAGGTAGAAGATAATTTTTTATAAGAATTTTTTCCAAAATGAAGGAATTTTCATAACCATAAATTCATTCACATTACATCCATGGAAAACGTTGGGGCAATTCTAGACAAAAGCCCATAGTTTAACAAAATAACTATCACATCAGATCAAAATGTCTAATGGCTACCAAATTTTTATGGTGAAATGTGAACATCCATATATTCAAAATTAATAAGAATATTTATCTTGATCGATATTTATAAATGGTAAAATGTATAATCCATCTTGAAGTTAATTTTTGGAATGAAAATATTCCACCACCTTGGGCCATAAAAACATTCCACTCTTCTATTTGAAATTGGTTGGCACTTCAACAGTGAAGGAGGAAAATTTCCTGACTATAAAATTTCTAAATCTCTAGTATTAATTTCTATAATCTTATTTCAAAATGATAAACCACTCCCCAGAATTACATTTCTTGTTCATTTTCTCTTGTTTTCAATTTTAATTGTGTAAGCTTCACTATAATTTCATTTAAAAGATAATTATTATTTCATCATCATAATATCATATCCTCATCCAACATCTTTTGTGTATAAATCATGGTCTTATAATTGTTAAAATCAATCCAAAAAATCCTTCCGTTGTTCACTTTTTTCATTCAATCCGATGCGTGTGTTTAACTCTCTTCACAATTCCTGTGTGTGTTCATCGCAAAAGTCTTTTCTTATCCTGCTCGTTTTAGTCTATTTTTATTTTATCAAAATAAACATAATTAACCATATTAATAAGCATCTCAATTTATTAATAAATAATCCATTGGGGTGAGTAATAATTTTTGGATGTTAGGTGATTGAGATCTTTTTATCATTTAATATTCTTTAAATTG
This sequence comes from Viscum album, assembly GCA_963277665.1. NCBI lineage: Eukaryota > Viridiplantae > Streptophyta > Magnoliopsida > Santalales > Viscaceae > Viscum > Viscum album. Next base: position 1,822,594,779 of record OY728132.1, read on the forward strand.
ATATTGTGTATGTTGAATATGAAATGTGGTGTATTAATGACATGTTTTATTTTACTAGTGGATTCCATGGATTATTAGAGAAACAAGTATAAATGGGTTCATGAAATATTGAACCATACATCAACAAGAATTTATATTTATTATTACCCTAGTTAATGCTTGTATTAAATCCTCAACACATGGGAATTCTGCAAAAAATCATCTTATAAAGTGGTTATTAATTTAATAAAATATACCGCACAGATCAAGGAGTAATAATCATAAATCCCCAAAAATGAACTCACCCTAATATTGATTAAATTTTTAAATCAATCATTATCCGTTAATCAATTTAATTAGTCTCTATAATAAACACCTATAAATCAAAAGACAAAAAAACAATTGACTCCAAAAAATAGTACCATCACTGAGGATTTGAACTGAGTTACTCTATACAAATTATAGTAGAGCAACATACCTATGAAATGTTTATAGTTTAAAATCAACCATTCTTCACATAAAATTGTTAAATTATTTGTGATAAAACATTATCCCATATTGTTATTTATAATCACTTCCTTTCTTATGAGATTTGAGGGTTACTCTTTACTTGAACTAATCAAGAAGAATGGTGATATAATAATTAGTAGTATGTCTCTGTTTATAACATATTCTACAAGTTTTATCAAGTGAATCAAATATAATTTACAATATCACTTATTGTTTTTTGTTGTTGAGTTGGTTTCTTCATTATTTTTGGAGTCTATATTCCCCTAGTTTTTTAATAGAAAATCATATTTTACTAACACATGTTTTCATAGTTTTTATACGAACCAATACACTAATATATATAATCAAATAAAAATATCGTCATATATTAACAATTGTATAGATAAAATATTACTTATTTAATTTTCACTAGTTTTTTTTGTTGATTTTTTGAAAAATATTATCATTCATCATTATAATTGTTTTATCAAATTATTTTACATTCTTTAGAGCCTTAAATACTCTTTCATAAAAACAAATTTTTTAGCATCATCATGTGATGAAGCAATTCATAAAGCATATTTTTTGGAGAAACAACTGCTAATTTCCCATTATCATTGTTATTTAATTCGTTATTCATACTTCCTTATATGTCCATAGAATGTAGTCTAAATAATTTTAATAGTTATAAAGTTTATTTGTGTCCTTCAAACTAATCCCAAAAATTATTTAGGTATTTTTTAGAATAAATAATCGTTGACTCTTGTGATTGAACACTATATAGTATCATGAAAAAACAAGAATTTATATAATCAATGATCTTATATCTTTTGGAATGAATAAAATTATGATCATAATTATTACTCATTAACTCTCCCTCATTATTGACATCCAACTAGAAATCTCGTGAATCAATATTCTCCATCAATGACACATTGTATTTTTCATGATTGGTGATATTTTTAATATAAACTATGGGACCCATTCTCAATAAATACTATTTTTTCATATCTTTAACTTCATCATCCTCTTAGAAATATTTATCATTACTATAAAATTCATTCGAGTCTTTAGACTGACCCATAGAGGTAAGACCGCATTCATCTTCTAAATTGTATTTTTTCTCTTCTCTTTCTCTATCACAAGAAGATTTATCCCTTTTAGATATAAATGTACATTTATTTGAATATTTTAAGACCTTCAACTTTTTCTATTATGGAATTTTTTTTACAATAATAATTTTCCATATTATCTGTTTCTTCTTGAATAATCTTATGGGATGATCATCGATATATTCCCCACTGATATTTTTTGTTACGTTTTATAAAAAATATTTAATACTCAAAAAAATGATACATTTAAATATAAGATTTCTGTTATACATAAATTTTAATTCATAAGATGAACCGAACATAATATACATGGATTTTATATCATCTTATAAAATTATAAATTACATATAAAAAATAAAACACTCTCGGAACATAAATGTTTCATATATTTTTAAAATAACCACATAGGCATCTTATTTCAGAAAAAAATCAATCCATTAAATTTCAACACATTATTAAATCCTATACATATCATATATAATATTATATGTCATTAACTAGGGAAATTAGAAACCTAAAAATGGAAAACTCAAATGCTTAGTAATAGAAAAAAGATAGAAATGAGTACAAAAGTATTTATCATGAGATAAAACAATTAGATAAATATGAACCAGAGATAAATGACAAAACTAATGGAATATTATCCTTGAATCATAATTAGTTATCACGAGGCTCGATAACATAATCATAGATCCTGGCATAGAGACATATAACTATAAAAGGATAATCATCAAAGCATAACATATACTTTGTCATAAATGTGGAATCAATAATAATAAAACATATTGAAATAAAATAAGAATTTGGAAAACACATAAGAATAAAAAATCATAATATATATCAATGCACTCTTCCAATACAATAATAACATAATGGAAAAACATTTCCAATAAAAAAGTGTACTACGATAACATCCCATGTCCTATGAATTCCATATCATTAAATATAAGATACACCAAATGTATTGGAGAGATATATAATTATATGAAAACTTTAACATAATTATATAACATTAAAAATGGTTTATACATGAAAAAAAATCAGGCATCTATTAAAATAAAATCACCATTTACCCATAAAAATAAAATGTGTTACATAATATTTTTATGAGGTATCACATTAGATGTTACCAGAAATTGAACAAAATAATAATATAAATTTAATAACCCAAAAGAAACATATCATAATATAATTTAGAAGGTGATATAAGTAAAATGTTAACCATATATGATAGAACATAGAGAGATAAAGAGTAAAATAAAAATAGTAATCATGAAAATATTTTTCTTATAATTTATGAAATGAATCTATTAAAAAATAGGGCACTTTCAAAATAATTTTCTAAATGTAAGAATAATAATTATGAATCCTTATTTTAATAATAAAATTTCAAAATAATTGAAATTGAAAAAGAAATGAAGCTAAAGTAGAATATACATTGAGAGAAAGATATTAAATGGTATGAAAGTTGAAGGAAATACATTTTAAGTATTTTTTTAACATTTTGGTGTAAATCACAAAAAATGAAAAACCATTTACATATATATATATATATTAATTTATATATTACTATATAACGAAATATATAAATATTTATATGTATATATATGTATATAAAAAATATTAAATATATAATAGTATTACATAACATTAAATATACATGTTATTTATATAAATTTTAATATATATATATATAAACATATAAAAACACTAACATACAAACATTGATACATATAAAAAAAAGACAAAAATGTAGAAACATAATTATAATTTATTAATAATAACTAAATAAATGATCATTAATATATATATATATATATATTCATTCACATACATAAATATATAGTAACTAATAGAAAATGTCACAACTGTTGTCTCCCCAGATCTTCTTCAAGAATGAAGTGAACCCCATTGGAGACTATGGAAATCTTTGAATTAAATCCTTCCTTGATGGGGCTATTATTGATCCTACTCTGATTCAAGAACTACCCATCATTACCCATTTTTAGATCTCTTGTATTCCCAACCGTATCTCTATTGGATGAAGAAATTAAATATATGGTAAAGAATTTTTTTTTGGTTGTTCAAAAAATTTAGAAAGGTATACCAAATGTTAAATATATTAAGAGATCTAGGGATCTTATTGGATTTATGATGCTTAAAATTTGATTGATAAAGTAATTATATATTATTCTATGATTTGAAGCATTAGAGGAATATTATCTGTATTAGACGAGAGTGAACTATAATTTATTTTACTTTAAAATGGAATCCCATAAATTGTTTACTTTTTTGTTTATAGAGATATAATCTTAGATCACATTTTCATTGATTAACTTCATCAGTTTACCTATCCATATATTTTAATAAGACACTATATTTGGGATTATAATACGCTTATCACCCCATTGAAATTTGATATTGTGATGAGGAATATTAATGGATCATCTGTTGTGAGTGTGTTCATTAAATTAGATTATTCCCTTCATCTTACACACTAATTTTTTATTCCAAATGGTGATTTAAAGTTTTTTCAAAAGGATTGTTAGGAAAATATCCTTTTTTTTCATAAAATGACATCAGTTTGGGAACCATTTAGGTTCATTCCTTTCATTAAAATCCATCAATCAATGGATTTTGAAAAAAATGTAGATTCATGTTTACAAATGAGGGTGGTATATATGTTGTGATATTTAATACAATAGTTCAAGACCGGATTGAATCCATTACTAATTTATCTCATCCATTTCTAAAATATATTATTAATGAATAGAAGGTGAATCTCCATGATTATGAGTTTACGAGCTTAATGAAGGTGTCGAGTTTGTTACAACTAATTTATATTTAGTTGTCTTAATTGTTGGTGATTTTTTTGTTTGAGAGGATAATTAATATCAAATAATTGTATCTTAAGAGTTATCAAAACCTATTAATTCAGTTTCCCTTTGTGATGGAGTGGATGACACACTAGAAGTATCAAAGGATTAACTATTGGATCTGGGAAGTACTTCAGGGTTTTTTTAAGAACATGTCTATTTTTCTGGGGAGTATTCAACATGAGATAATGTTTCATTCTATTCTTTTGATGAGTTTAGGAATAAATTGAATTTCTAGATGCATAAAGACAATTAAGGTGATAATCCTGCTAATATTTTTTTGATTCTAGTCCCTAGGTTTCTCATCTTCTACACATGGATAAAAGAGATCATGTTTGTGGATATGTTACACCTAAAAATTTTATTCACATTGATGGAAGCTCCTCTTTGGATTTTGATGAATATATGAAACATCATTATTAGAATTGGGTCTCTATTATGGGAATTTTGGAAGAATATGATGTGGATAATGATTTCCCATTGTCTCCCACTAAATATAGGGTATCTTAATACTATCGATATAGAACTAAAAGTTCAAGGATTATTTATGCAAGGGTAAATTAAAACTATTTGACAGTGATGTATTTTAGTTTCATAAGCATAGGAAGTCTAGGATGAGGAAGGATACGTTGAAGGTTCTTAATACCATGGTTACAAGACTGGTGGGTGAACTATTTCAAGAATAAAATTATATGATCTACGATTTTTCTTTTTATACTTTGTTTGTGGAAAATAAATATTTTTTGGGTTGATCAGGGTGATGTGGAATATTACTCATATGAAGATATCTCACAATTTTAGTAGCTTGTTCTCATATGTTTATATAGAAAAAAGAAACAAGCAATCAAATTTTATTAATCCTAGAAGAATAATGAAAGTCTTGATATATCAATTAAGGTTTCCTCTAATTTTGTTTTATGAACATACATCAAGGATTTTAAAAAAGGACCTATTCATTGAGGGTCTTATTGTTGGATGTATTCATTTAGAATAATGTTTATAGGGATGGGAGGAAAAAAATAATTTTCTTAAGAATCCTTTTATTTTTATTCCAATGAGGAACAATAATGATATTTATTGGGAGACTCAATATTCTTTCATGAATAAACCATTATAAACTGTTGGAAATAATTTTTCTTAGGGGAAGACCAGGTGTCTAATTCTTTTTGTTTTTTGATGTTGCTTGATTTTATCTTCTATTTTATTTGAACTTTTGTAATAATTTTTTCCTCTACCATAAGTGAGGGTGTACTATTTTTTATATTTTTTTAAAATTAAAAATAAATGAACATAAATATATAGATTTATAATTATAATTATATTAATATATATATATATATAAATTAATACTGACCGATAATTAGTTTTTTTTCAGAAATGAAACAAGAAGAAAGAGGGGGAAAGTCAAGGAAGAATAAAAAGATGAAGTATGAGGGAATACCATCATAAAATACTAATATACTCAATGGAAGAAAAAATCATGAATTGAACCTTAGTCCCTCTACATGATCACCCTTTGAAGGAAGAAAATCAGCCACTATATTTGCCTCTCACCAAGTGTAAACAATATTTACATCCAGGATGAGCATTAATTTAGATTATTTGAAGGAATAAGTTGTGGTTTGGGGACTTAAAAAGAACCAATTAATTGCATTGATCACCATGGTAGAGTTAGATTCAATAATTGAAAATTTTTCATAGTTTATCTTATAAAGAGTGATGATGGTATGCCTTTCTTAGGATTCAACATGAATGGTGTCACTCTTAGCGTCAAAACTTAACAAGGTGAGAATGAATGAATCCTGAGGGTCACATAAAATACCATCACTATGCATGATACCTTTTATATAATATCAATCTGTATTAAGTTTGTGACCAAACATTAGCACCATCCTACTCATTGAAGCACCCAACCTCCCCCAGTGAACACATATAACTGAAGGTGGATTAATCAATGTTAGGCAAAAAAAGAACTAAGGTAAGAGATATTTATTAAATAGTGTACAAAGAGAAAACATGAGATATATAAATATTATTTCAATATATAATTTAGTAGGTTTATTTCATTTGTAGCATACTGCATTAAAGATATCCCAAATTACCTAGTAGAAAATAGATTTACTTTACCCTAAGGAACAAAAGTCATGCTAGCCTGAAAATCAAAATATACATGAATAATTATTCTACTACACCATAATGATCTTCAGTTCCTAAGAGACCCCCAATAGATGATTAAATGAGCCTTACCAAATCACTTTTGGTGAAAATATGTTGCACCAATTCAATGTTTGAGTTCTCAAAATACCTGCATTTGAAGGTTAGATGAAATCCTTTTCTTTGGATGGAAATATCCATAAAAATGTCTTGATTACTGAACCTCTAAATAATAAAGTTGATTTTGGAAAGAATATTTTTTCACCGAAAATTTATTCTTAGGAAATCTAAGTTAATATGGTGATGGATCACTCTATTATATCTTGAGCAATTGATGATATGTGATGGGACTGTAATGAAGACACAAATATCTAGTTCCTCCCTTATAAGAATGATTTGATATAAAACCTTTTGATATTAATTAATAATATCATAAATAAATTTCTAGTGTGTACTATAATTTCTAAAGATGATATTGGGGACATGAGAAGCTGGATAGAAGAGAGGTGTACCCACCTAGTTGTCCTTCCAAAATAAAATATATCATTTTCATATGATCAATAATGAATTATCGAGAATGAGTTAAGTGTTACATTGAATGATACCCCAAATATGGGAACTAGATGAACTATTTGGTTAGATATAAGATAAGATACCATATTTCCTTATAATAAAAGTGGAAGAGAGGAAATTTCCCTAAACCACACACTAAACTAGTTTTTATTTCAATCCCAACATGTTCTAATCAATGATTTTGAGATCAATACCACCTTTATTCATGGTTTTGAAAATTCTAGACCAGCTTGACAAGTTATTCCAAACTTCTTGTTTTGATTCCCAATTGAATTATTTGATAATGATTTCAATGTTAATGATTATGGTCATAGAAGTTATTTTCATAGATCGAACGTTCATTGGGTTATAAGCAAGTGCACCTTTCACCAAGGTGATCCTCCCTCCAAAGAAGAGGAATACACTATGGTAATTAAGAATTAAACTCATGATTATATTAGTAATTCCATCAATGTTGTGGATAAGAACCCTCCAAACATATAGGGAAGATCAAAGATATTACAGTGGAAAATACCTTATTTATTTTTCATGTATCTTGTCAATAAGTCTATACCTCATAGTTGTACAATTATTAGAGATATAGACAATTATTTTAGAGATATTTATACATTTTCAAATCATGTTAATATAGTAATTAGGGATCAAATTAATGTTTTATATATTAGTGAAGAAGGTAATATCATCATTGAAAAACATGTGTTATATGCTAGAGAAACCATCTCAACATTTGAAAGGATTTTAATGGAGCCTTAGTAATTACCTTAGTAATATTTATATTAAAGATATCTTGAGAAAGAATAAAAAGGTTTAGAGAAACATGGTCCCCTTTATGAAGGATTCTAACTGAATAGAAGAAAGGAAACCTCCTACATATGTGTGAGTTAATGTACCAAGCAAAAGAGAAGAAATAAGATAAGAGGTCACAAACCCACTCAAAGAATCCAGACTTTATCATAAATTTAAGTGTGGTTACTCATTCCATTCTATCATATGAATTTACTATATCAATTTTGATTTTTTTATCCAAAAACTCCCATTTTAATGTCAGAGATCATCTCTTTAGCCAGACCAATATCTCCTTAGATATTTCATACTTTTAGAAATCCATGATTCTAATTTGATACTAAACCAAGAAGGGGAAGTTATTTAATTCAAAATATATAAAATAACATTGTATAATAAATTACTCATGCTCATGGGATGAAATTGAATAAATATAGTTGGTTGAATCACATTAGGAATGAAGAAAATAATGGTGACAGTGTTGAAACTTGGAAGAGTACCTCCTTTAAAGTGATCTTGCACTGATTCAATAACCTCCCTTCTAATGACTTCCCAAGTAGTCAAGTAGAAGAACCCTAGGAATCAATTCGGGGCTAGATAATTATCAGAATTGAGGGTCTTGATTACTTCTATAATTTCATCTTATCATATAATAGAATTAAATGTATCATTGAGCTGATCATTAATTGAAATGGGTATTTCTAAAGAGATCCTGATCCTCCACAACTCCATAGTTTCCTCCACTAAATGACCAGAGAGTTCTATAAAGTAAAATAGAGGACTATGACACATTAATAGTACTTATAAGATTGAAAGAAATAGAGTGTTATCAATATTTAAGATGAATATTGAGTTACAGAACAATCCTAACATTTTCAATGCTTGAGGGGCAATAACATGATCATCCCATTGATGTCGAAAATTGTTATCTGATAGACTAATTTCATCCTAAATGGTATTTAAGCTATAACTATTATTTAGTTTTCTATTAATACAAGTGAATATTTCACCTTTCAAGCATATGATCTTTCCCTATAGTTGCACCCAAGCATAGCCCTGGGTAGAACACAACCAGGGTGAACTTACCAAGTCTTTGAAACCATCATGATACAAACAATGGTTAGAATAGAAAATCCTTCTATCCAGTCACCAAAACCTTATATCTTGAGAATCATAGGGAAATGACCATGCATAGTAATTTCCAAGTGTTTCATGACCGAGTTTAGGAAATTAGAGATGGATTTATATTTTTCATGTTCTTCATTGAAAATGTTCCAAAGCATAAAAATTTATAAACTTATACTAAATATTGTGTATAGAGTTTGGTAGGGTCGAACCAAAGGTTAGGGTTCAAATATGAGAGTGAAACCAAAATTTTAAAACAAAACCCACTATAAACAGTGTGATAAGATAATTTCTTTTTAATTTTGTAATTTTTGTAATTTTTTATTTTTTATGAAATGAAATTTGAAGTGATAGTTATTATTTTTTATAAAATTGGATGATGCAAAAACATGAATTGAAAGTGGTTGAAAAAATGAATATAAAGTTAGGAAAAATTGATATTCAAAGTGTGATCAAGATAGATGCATGGGGAAATCAAAACTAACAGTTGAAATTGATATCTTTTGCACATAAATTTAGTTGGATTTTAGGTTTTTGATATAGGCTTTTGTAACCTATCTTTCTTAGAGATTAATCAAGAATTTTATTAAATCTTGAATCCTACCAATTCAAGATACATAAAAAGGAAAAGGGTTTTGAAGAAAAAGTAATCGGAAACAATCACAATGATTGTTTCCTATGTTTTGAACTACGTATTTGAAAAAAAAACAATTTTAATGAATTTAGAATCAATCTCATCAATTGATTTTTATTCATAAAAGAGGATGTAAAGAAGAAAAGATGTTTAACCAGTAGTAATAAAATTCCCAAGTTGATGTTTTACCCACGAATTAAATCAAGATTTAGAAATAATAAATGAATTGAACTGTGGTTAGAATGAAAATGTATTACAAAATAAAGAAGAAATAAATCTCCCTCTAATGCTTATTTGAAATAATGTTTCCATCTCAATCTCTCATCTCATGATCTATGTATGTATCCTGCTCTCGTTAGTGAAATATGCGAATGAATGAGATCCAATTGCTATTATCTACTTCCAATTTTTAATCCTCTATTCTCAATCTATTAGTCACCAATAGTGAACAATGACTTAGTTTGGTGTTCTTTTTTACATCATCCACATGTTTCACTCTCCTGGAATCCTCATGACTTAACCAAATCACTTCTAACTAACTACAACTGGTGGTTGGGATAACCCTAGATGAAATTCCATCTTAAAACTACATCTGAAAAAAGAGTGTAAAAAAATTGAAAATAATGTATTAAAATTAAAATAAAATTTATAATTAAATAAATTAATTAAAAAATAATAGAGTATTGAATTCATTAATAATATATATTAATAAATAATTTTAACTAGAAAATTATATTATTAAAAATATCAAACAAAATAAAAATAATTTTTTTTGTTATTAATATAAATTTATATAGATTTAAATAATATTATGTTTGGTTATTTTAAATTTTATTATTATTATTATTGTTCTTTTATTTATATAAAACTTTTATTAACTATTATTAGTTAAATTATTTATTTAATATAGTCATAGTTGAAAATTTTAAAACTTTATAAATTGATAAACATTTTATTACATTTTAGCTATTTATTATTTTATTAATTAATTTATAATTATTTATTTTATTTAATATTATTATTATTGTAATATTTTTGAATTATTTATTATGTTTAGTTATTAATATTATTATAAGAATAATATAAATATAGAATTATTAATGTTATTAATTTTAGAATTATTTATTCGATTATATTATTATTTAAACTATTTTAACTAATTATTAATTTTATTTATTAATAATCATTATTAATTTTATTCTCTTTACGATGGTGAATCATGATATGAGCTCAATGCCAGCCACCAGATTTTTTCTCCTCAATGAATCCTGGATGGTGGCTCTAGAGTTGACCAGAACTGCATTAGAGAAGACTTGTTCTTGGTTTTCGATATGTGCAAAGGGGTGAGACATCAATGCTTGGCTGAAAACAGGTTGCGATGATAGGACCTCTCCAACTCTAGAGGATTGGCTTCTTTCAGCATTGTGAAGTGATATCCTTCCACGATTATAACAACAATGGAATGTCCCAAATCCAGTAGTTTTTAGGGTTTTTCATATCTGTGAATGATTTTCATCAAATCCAGGTGTGACATAGATCCTGGTTGAGCTACAGAAAAACTAACCTGAAATAAATAGAAGAGTAATTAAATATTTTTTTCACTGGAAAATTAAATTAAAATAAAACAGTAAAAATTAAAATATTTAAATTAATTATTGAGAATACATTAGAAACTCATATTGAAGATTAAAGTTAAATTAAATTAAAAATACACAAAAAAAAGAAGATTAAAAATTAAATTAAAGATTCAGTTAATTAAATATAAATATAATAATAAAATATTTATCAATATTGAAGAAATAAAAACAGAAAATTAAAAATAATATTTTAAAATAAATTTAAAATAAAATAAAAATAAAAAACTAAATAAATTGAATTAAAAATTTAAATGAAATAATACCAAAATAAGCACATAAGTTGATAAATTAGTAAATACTACAACTGAAAATGAAAGTGGAAATATTTAACAATAAAGTCACAATTAGTTAATTAAAACATCAAAAAAGTAATTACAAATGTGGAAAACCAAGTGATTTTAATGCCACATAAAAAAATTTCTAGATATATTCCCAATTTTTTTCGCATTATACTGTTTAGTCATTTATTATTGCACTAAGTAATGTTTTTTATTGATTACACCTTGTAAAATAGGTTTCATTATGACAAAAAAGTGTGAAATTATTTCATAGAACTGTTGGGGTATAGGCCATCTCCATTCATCTCAGAATTCGGAAGGATGGTGCTGAATTCACTACCTATAAACTAGGCTTTGGAACTAGGATTTAAGGAAGAAAGTGAATCTCACAATTACCTTCATTCATTAATCCCACATTTATCATAGAAAAGTTTCATTAAAAATGATATTTTGGTTTTACTAACCTCAATGGTTATTTTTTGGGGGAAATAATCAATGTATTCTTGATGAAGTTGATTATTTTTAATCCAAAGTATGGGAATTGATCGAGATTCTATGCATATAATTAGATACATGCATCTACAGGAAATATCTTTAATGGATGTTGACTTATGTTTAGGTTCAAATATTGTTATCATAGAAACATTATTTTTATTATAACATTTAGGAGTTACTCAATCGTTTTTGGATATTCCATGCCCCTAGAATTCCAAAAAATGTTAGAGATCATGGGTAATGGGTGAAGGATTCATTGATGCCCAAGGTATCCAAAATATATGAGTCTTATGAAATAGACTTGTTCTTGTACTTTGTTTTAATTACTATTTTAATCCAAAGAGTTAAGGGGTTTTCCTTCATTCAACTTCTTGGATTTTAATAATAAAGGATGAGTTCTTCTTCTAAATCACTTGGAATCTCAAAGGACTTGTGATATGTAGAGTATTCCACAAGTGCAGTAATATACATCACAATATTTGGGGAATTTTAACTAGAATTTTTCTCTGTTATGGGAGGAGGAGTAGGGAGCTTAATAGAAGGCAAGACTATATTATCCTTGATAGAAGGATCACTTTCTTCAAGGGATCTTGATATGGAACAGATAGACAAGGTGATATTAGTGGTCATTGGGTATGTGATGTGGGAATAAGAAAAATATTCTAAAAGACAAAGAGAAGGTTTATAAAGGTTGAGTTTGGTGGTGGCTTTCACTTCCCCGCTGTGGGTCCCATCTCCATATTGGGGGCCAACATTGGGTTTAATGAGTCTATAGTGAGTGCCATATCTATAATACGGGCCACCAGAATCTAGGAGTCTAGATATGAGCTATCCAGAGACCCCCTCCTTGAAACCAATTCACTCATATTCCTAATTTATTATATTAACTAATCCCCAAAAAAGTCTCTTATGGGGTTGGTTTATAGGAGGGAGACTTTATAGAGGGCCTTGAGGAATGATCCAGATCTGAATTCCTAGGAGGGTCGATGAAACCTTGTCTTTTGCACATTGATCCCAAGTGGTCTTGAAAATTTTAGGTTTAAAAAAATCATGTTGAATTTTAATATACAAAATTTTCTAGAAGGATATTTAATTTTTGGAATAAATAAGTATTTTTGGTGTAAGGGGGGGATGTCGGGTCCAGTTCAAAAAAATGTGAGAGACCATGGTATTTTCCACGTGAAGGGTAGATTTGTTATCATAACGAGAATGATTGGAATGATAAATTATTATTTTTACGAAGGATGGGGTTTTAAATGGTAGTGGAGCCTAGGAAGATGAATCTAAGGTCCCACTAGTGTAAAATTTTGACCCTGGTGAACATCAAAGGATCACTAAAGGATAAATAATTTCCAATGTTCACAAGAGTATCCCTCTCTTTCCTACGCTCTAATGATGTTTATATCTAAGAAGATATGATTGAATTAGTATTTTCAATTCATGATATAATTTTAAATATGATCAAAAAGTTTCTAGGAATAGTTTTACCAATTAAAAATGGCTAGAGAGGGATTTTCCTCCCAAACTTTAGTGATTAGTGGCCACTAATAGTATTAAGAATTTACTTTGAGTTCACCATAGGAAACTGAGATAGTAGGGATTTCCTCTTTTGTTTCATGAATGTTCACCTCTATGGGGATAAGAGGGGTAGGGACAGAAAATCACATTGGGGTAAATATGGGGCAAGTGGAAAGGCGCCTTCTATAACTAGAGAGGTAGTGACCTATAGGGCTCAGACCATTGTTCTGAGTGTTCCTTCACGAACTAAGTGAAATAGGTTTCAACCCCAAGTTTATACATTTATTTTAAAATAGGGGTTTGGGGATAGGGTAATTTGGGGGTATCATGGGGTATAAGGGAAGGTTGGGGTGAGTTTATGTCATGTTTTGGGAGATACTACAGGGTTGAGGTGTGTGTGGAGAGAACAATGTGGGGAAGCATGTCATGTATAGATAAGGAAGGGTTGTGGGGGATACGGGTGCAAGGTTAACACCATAGGATGGATGTGGAGAAACCAAACAATCCCTTTTTCATGAATCTCATAACATTTTTCATTGGTGATGTATGAAGGAATTATTTTTCACTAACATAAAATTATACAACTCATCAATGATTATCATCATAACTATTTTTTTACTCCATGAGGATTTAATATATCAGTAAATTGTTTGGTTACTTTTTTCTGATTTCTACAGTATGATTCATTCCCAACAAAGTTATCCCTCATTTATCATCCTAGTATGTCGAATTTCAAATGTGTTCTTATATAAATCATTATATGGTGATATTTTAATTTTGAGTTATCTTTTGTATGAGATATCAACTAGTAGAATATAATAATCCTTGTTTCATTCTAAATTCATCAAGAATAATCTTGGTGTATCTTCAAAATTCAAAATATTCTTTTTAGATTAACCATATGTTTTAGGATAATGAGAATTACTAAATTTATATTCTATATCCAATCCCATTTAAAGTCTTATCTATAACATTATTGTGAAGTTAAGAACTCAGTTAAATATAATTAAAAGTTGTACTTCACACATCCTCCCCACTTCCTTTATGCATATCTTAGTATGTTTTTCAAGTGATAAATCCTATTGAATAATAATTAATTGGAACAAATTTTATATGAAGATCAACCTCAACCTAAATGGAATTATCTCTTCTATAGGTTGTAGGAATTTTTATAAATAAATCCATGGTTATGTTCTCCAATTTCCAGATGTGTATAGCTAATGGTTTCCACATCTCATTAGAATTTATATATCGATATTTACCTTTTAATAGATTCAAAATCATGATATAGAATCTATAATTATTATCTTTATATTTTTCATCCATAATTTCTCTCCCGTATCTTCATATATATTTATTTTTTTTGGGTGAATAACGAATAACAATACATGTACATCATACAAAAGTTATTTCTTCGAATTAATATGTATGGGTACTATATTTATTATAAAAACCATATAACTCTATTTTTTTCAAGATTAAACTCTATAATATTTACCAACTTATTTTCAAACATAATATCATACTTCTACACCACCTATATATTCACTTGGATAGATTTTTGAGAAATATTTTGGGAAAGGTATGACTTCATCCCATCCCTTGTGATTTCCAAGTCCACTATTTTCTTATCCATGAAGATTGGGTCTTTATAAAGCCTCATTATAGATAAGGTACCATGAATATTTCTACTCAGAGAATCAAACACCATGTTTTTCTTCTTAAGATTGAAATTTATTGAGAAATCATAAAGCTTGATCAACTCGAACCATCTCATTTGGAACATTTTCATATACATATATATATGTGTGTGTGTGTGTGTGTGAATATATAGTTTAATATATTTTAATTAATATATTTATCATACCTAACTCTATATATATAATAAATTCATATATTCCATGAAAATATTATCACAACTAAATCTTTATCATTCATTTGTATATTTTATCATGGTCCTTTAATTGATGCGAGTAATAAAAAATCACATTTTATTTTTTCATGAGAATATAAGTGAACCCTTATTTAAAAATTACTATATATGTTAAATCCATATCATAATATAGGGTAGTGTGTGTATAGGTGCATTGAAAAACATATTCTTAATCTTATTGAACCTATCTTCACAATATTTTATCAAGAGAAACTTAACTCCCTTTTGAGTTAACTTGGTTTATAAATTTTACCACCATGAAAAGTTTCTCACAAATCATGTAAAGTATCCATCCAAACCAATAAAATAAATTATATAAATTATATATATTATATATATTGTTCTTATATATTTTTGAATCACCAATGTCACTAAAGGATATATAGATATGCCCTCTCTTCAAATTACATGAAACAAACATCTACTTTTTGCAGAAAAAAAATCACACTTGATAACTTTAGAAAATAATTTCTCATTCCATATGGTTTTCATATTAATTCATATATTATCCTATTTTTTATCTTTATATTATAATATATAAAAATATCATCAAAAAATAATAACATATATTTATATTGGTAATATCTAAATATTCTATTCCTTAAATCCATGATGATATCTAGGGAATTTTTAAGTCTAAATTTCATCCATCTGAATTCATAGTTCCCATATCTTGTACAAAATATAGTCTTAGGTGTGTACTTCCTTTAAAAAATTAGTAGATTATATATAGATAGAATATCAACCTTTGAGAACTATTGATCCCCATTAATATGATCAAATTGCTCAACAATACATGGAAGTTGATATTTTTCCTAATCATTATATTTTGAAGATCATGATAGTCAATACAAAGCTACACTGACTCAAAAGTTTTAATAAAAAGGGGGATTGGAACACCCCATGGTGATGAACATGGTGTGTAAAACCCTTGTTCAAATTATCTTTTAATTTCTTCTTTAATTATTCCTATTCTATAGGGTTCATTCTATATGGACACATTATTTTAATTATAATATTAGGTATGAGTCCAACTAAAAAATATATCTCATGATCTAGGGGAAGAAAAGACTACTACTCTAGAAATATATCTATATATTCTCATAAAAATATAATATCTTCAATATAGAATTTCCCCCAACCATTTGAACCAATTATCCTTCATTATCAGGTACCAGGGCTTATATTTAGGAATTAGTTTCCAAATATTGCTCATAATCATCATTGTACTGATATATGATCGTGGGATGATTTGGAATATTGAATAATATTTTCATTGCCCAAAAATTAATATATTCACTATGTAGAGATATAAATCCATTCTCAATATCACTTCAAATTCTATGAAAGGATATATAACTATATTTTTAAGAAATAGCTTCTCAAAAACCATAATAAGATAACAGTTATACAATTGAGATAAAATTATTTCAAAAATAGGTTTCTCAAATATAACTCAGTATCAAATATTTATAGTGATAAATAAATAATCTTATACAAATTAAAAGATTTGAAGGAACGTATATAACCAGAATCAAATTAGTTTTTCAGGAATCTTAATTAGATTAAACGTTTACCATTCACCACTTAATTTTCAAGATCTAATTTGATAATAGTAATTTTATATGATCTTAATTTGACCCTTGTTTCTAAAGGTTGATGGTGTTAATTTTTTCCATTAATCCTTGTTTTTGATTATTTATTTTCATAATGAATAAACTTCTTAAATTATAATTTTTTAAGTGTGGGTGATCTATAAGGTTGGTTCTTTTTTCCTCCATTATGTTGATCGATCATTTCATATCTCTTTGATGATTAGGTTCCTTGATAGCATCATTTTTCCTACACAAAACATTTTACCATTTCTTTATGGTAATTTAACGAGTGACTCTTCCCAAATTTATGGAATTTAAATTGTTGAATCTTTTTTCCTATGTGATCATTATCACTTAAGCTTCCTTAAAACTATATTTCACATTTCTTATCCTAAAATCTATCAGTACATTGTTATTCTGTAATTTTGATTTCCATTTAAATATTATAACGAAATATATTTTTATATATACCAAAATATATTATCTCTAATGAGTTTTAAAGGATTTATTTTAATAAATTATATAATTTATCAATTTTACTTCAGGGTCAATGAATAACAAGAGGAAGACCTTGAAAGTCTTATAAAATTCACTTCATATAAATCAATGGATTTATCCTTATTTTTATTAATATTGTAAAATTCATACTAAATTTTAATAGAAAAATTTTAGGTAAAATATTTATTAATAGTTTTTTATAATTCAACATAAATGATAGATTTAATTTTATCCTTTTGTTTTCAGTTCTTGATAAAATTCCATGATCATCCCTCTTCACTCTCAAAATGACAAAATAAAAAAACTGTTTAATAAACTAAACATTGAAGAATAGAAAATATATTTTACGTTATGTAGATATATTTTTTTGAAATTTATTATATTGTACCGACCTACAGTAATTTGTGTTAGTGAAGTTATATAAAGGTGGGTTATAATGAGAGTGAAATTAGGTTTATTTTATTTTTTAATTTGGAGTTGGAATTATATATTACGAGAATTTTTAAATGATTAAAAGTGATTTTAGAGGGATATTGGATGGAAAATATTCAAAAAAACATTTGAGGTAATTTGTAAAGTAATATTTATATGGTGGTGATTATAGTAGGACACTAGGTACATGGTATAATGAAACTGGGTACCTGGTGTAATGCAAAGGAGAGTAACCCTGGGTTGGGTTCACCGAATAACAGAAGAGACTACAGCAGATTCATAATTACATCCAAAACCATTTATTTCGAGTGATGAATGGTTTTTTATTTATATGAAAATTATGAAACCACTAAAAGATTACCATTTAGTGGTTGAAGAAGATAGGGAATGTCGACTCCTCCCCCACTCCAAACCCTCTTTTTTCTACTTTTATTTGGAATATTTTTCAATATTTTTTCATTATGATTCATGTTGGATTACCTTATTTATTTAATCTCTCATATTCTTATATTATTTACTCAAATCTCATTGGTTTACAATTAGGGATTTTTTAAATATTTCACTAGATATTTTTGGGATCATGGAGATAACAAATGGAAATAATTTGAAGATTCTAGAGGAGGCAAAAAGAGAATGATTAATTATGGTTATAAACTATTTCATGGAATGTGATCTTATGTGTGATAATTTATTCGTTTTTTACTGAATTGGGATGGAATTAGTACTTATTGTGCTTTCATATTTTGGTTATTTTCCTTATCGAAGGATCATATGCAAGTTAGAAGTGATATGTACACTGTTACACATGGATCTAACCATGTGAGGCTTCTTGGTGAGTTTTTTCAAATATTATGATTTAATTGATTAAGAATTCATTATTTTAATTAATTATACTTATTTTATAAATATTTAAAGTGATTCCTAGGATGATAAAGGGACTCATGATATTGTATTATTGGTGGTGTGATATTATCAAGATGGGATAAGTGAAACAAATGTTATGACATTGAGGATTACTATGGTTGAGGTAGGTGGTTACTAATATTACCTCTAATAAATCTATATACAAATAATTATTATTTTTATAAATGATAGAATGCAGGATTTTTTCCAGATCATTAGAGAAGGTGTCTAACAGGTTTATGGAAGACTAGGTTAGACCTATTAGGGATGTAGGGGTGATATTGTAAACATTATAATGGATAACTAGACAGATCTATAATCCTGAGGGTGTTGAGAAGTGGTTTCATAGTTAGTATCACCTTGAGGGGTGTCTAACATTAGAAAATGGATGGAGTGTCCTTGTAAGGCCTTGTATAAGGTAGTGTGGTGGAACTTTGAGAGTATTAACAATATTAAAGCCATACTAATGGGTTTCTTGGGAGGCTTCATGGGAATTGAGTTATCTGAGAGGGTTAACTAATGGGATGAGACATAGTGATCTGTTTAGCTAAGTCACTTAGTAATAGGAGGCTTAATAAATGGTAATGGGTCAAATGGTCTAGAAGAGAAGTGTTCTATCTTTCTCAAGAAACATTACTGTGACCAAGGGGTAGTATTTCATGTGGATAGTGATGTGCGGTATACAATATATTTATAGACAAGTTTCTAAGAGTTATGACCTAAGGGCCAAATGGTTATGTTTGCTAAGGTGTGAGACACATGAGGTATTTTGGATCTTAGCAAGGGGATAATTCATAATCATGGTAATTCAATGACATTTATATGATTATTATTCCTAAAATTTCATGTTGATATATTAACAAATATAAGGGTTATAAATTTATGTCAAACTTACTATTCCGGGATCACCCCTAAGACGGATGTGTGGGTGCCACAAAGGATGGCAACAGATGAATCCTTGGATTGAATGTACAACCAAATAAATATTTGTTGATGTTAAAGTAAATCACATTGGATGATATATTGAACTGTGAAATGATTGAATGGGTACAATAAGGATATATTTCTCATATAGATAAGTTCTAGGATAGATGCACTACACCATAAGAGATGTGTCGGGAGGGAAACACATCCCTTGAGAAATGATTACTAGTGGGATGAAATACCCCCTGAGAGATTCTACATATTATTATACCTAGACCCCCCCAAGAGATTTTATTGTTTGGAGGTACTTTCACCTATGAAATGTGGCATGTGGGATAAACTATCCCTTGAGGGATATTTTCATCCAGGATTCACTTCACCATGTGAGTGATCATTATTTCTCAGGTTAGATGATAAGCTAACTAAGATTGTGATTACATGGTAGCTGAAAATATGCATATCCATTTATATATGGTTTGATTGGTATATGCATGTGATATTTGATGATTTCATTTCATTCTATAAAATAATGATAATATATGCTATTTTTTTAAAGATAACTATATGTATTGGTATTATATGTTTTATACTAACACCCTGCACATGAACCCTAATTCATTTTAATCCCTCATGGATAAAATATATAAGGGATCATGAAGCCTAGTAGTGGTAAATGGGTTGGTTCTGTTTGGTGGAGATTTAGAGACCGATCTAAGGTGAGGATGAGGATAGTGGCTGGGTATCCTTGTTATTTTATTTTTCAGTTTTATCCTATATTTTTTTGATAGTCCCTTCATGTGATCTTGTATTAATTTATGAATATATGTCCAACATGAGTCATTTTTATAGAATGGTGATGTTATCTTTTTTATGTTATTTTTTTATACTTTGATATTATATTTTTTATGCATGTTTCATTATTAACCAATTTTTTTGATTATATTGAGGGTATAATATCCCCATATGGTATTATTATACCCTTAATACTAGTTAATAATCTCTAGAATATTTAGTAGAGTACTCAGGGCTTTATATTACTCTATCATAGTATGGTGATTGGTGATTGGGATGATTATTTAATAATGTAGTATTATATACTTTTTCTTTATTTTACCATTTGAGATATATTATTGGGATCTAATACGACTTAAATTATGGAATATACACTATGATTTTTCATGAATAAAACACTCATGATCTGATATCTATGTTTATTGGGAGATGGTACTGAGGTTCTTTCATTTCACTATTACCACTGAAGATTTTTTTTTCCACGTATGATATTTTAGGTTATTGATTTTTGGGTGTTCCCTTTGTTCAGGGAGGAAAGTGGTGTGTTTAAATTTATTATCTTCTATATATAGGATCACATGTAATGTTATTTTTAGCATGTGATTGATGAGATAATTCTTAAAAAAGGCTTTTGAAAATTCAATTTGTCAACAACAACTTATTAAATTCCTACCAAAATGATGTATCCATAGAAATATACTTAACCAATCTAGTTAGTTATAATTTCCTATATATGAATCAATGTACAGAGATATAATTGACATGCTCATGGGAATGAAAACACTTATCCGAGAGTAAGTGGTTTCAGAATAGTGATACCTAATATATTTGAGAGCCCTAGAGTGGTTTCGTTGGCACATAAGTTAACTTATGTTTTTTTTAAAATATAATCATCAATACTTATTCACATGTTATGGCCTAAAAGGGTGTATATTTTATGGACTAGAAAGGAGTGACCCATATTTATGAGATAGGAATTGGGATATTGGTGAGTCAAGTATGCTAAAGTATAGTATGGTAATTTTCCTATTTTTTGATTGAGATTAGTTGTGAGGTCTTGATAACTCAAGATTGAGGGGATTTATCCACAGACATGAACACCTCTAGATAAGAGTACTATATGTATATTATTCATGTGATAAAATGATTAATGTTTGATAAATGATGAAGAAATTGGTTTTGTAATATAGGATTCCATGGGGTATATATTGGGTACGAAGAATTGATGGCATTTTATGTGAGGGATATGAGTGACATGATCATAAGGAATGGTCATCTGGTTGATTAGGATTGTGAGTATAGGATTGATGAAATATCAATCATTGTGGCATGAGTTGAGAATTACATGGTGGGATGGTACTAGGATTTATGCATTATTTGTTATAAGTTTGGTTACAAACCATTGTGAGAGGGATTCTTCAATACTCTCTTACCCTTGGAACAAGTGAGTGACTATAAACTTATCATGAATGGTATGTTTGTTATTATGTTCTAAGATCAACATAATGTTGGGGATATTGGTGATCAATTAGGTTTTATCAACCATTATATAAATGAAGGATATACATGTGAGTTTAGATTTTTGAAAATCTTTTAGATGAAGATATTAGGGTATGTGGGTCCTATGAATCTAGGGTTTAGGTGACAAATATTGATGCCAATTCATGATGATTGTAACACCCTAAAGATTTACCAATAAATTTAAAATAGAATGTAATGCATACAATACTATTTCTCATAGAAACAACACTTTGTTATTTTAACCTAGTGGCTAAACATAATTTTGTCGCCTCTGTGATTTGAATTTCAAAAAATAGATATACACGATTGCGATCAGTAAGATATTTTGGGTCTGATAGGATCAAATTACATTTTGGGTGAATAGTAACTTGACATTAGGAATAGTAATATGACCCTTATGAATAGTAAATTAGTCTAATCAATAGTAAACACACCCATGAAGGTATTGATAAAATTTAGGCACCTTATAAATGAAAAAAGGATATAATTATTTCATGGTATAAGTAAGTGAATATTTAAAAATTAACAATTATGTGTTGGTATTCTTGTGAATAATAAGTATTTAATTAAAAATTTATAATTAAAAAATTTACATTAAAGAAAATTAATTTTCATAAAATGTATTCATAATTAAATATTCAGTATAATTTAATATGATCCTAGTTAATTTTTCAGGGTGTTATAGAATGAGTTTTAATTTTAAAAATTATATTTTTTGAGTAAATGATGTCTTTAATTAAAAATATAATTTATCATATTTAATATTTTTTTCATAAAATGGATTTTATTTTTGAATTATACACATTAAAAAATATTTGGGGTGAATTTTTGGTATTTTTTTGAAATACATGAATTTTTAGTGAATGGTAAAATACAAAAAATTTCAGTATAAATGCATTATAAGATAAATAAACTATTTATTGTGTCATGGATGATATAAGAACCCTTGGTTAAAAATCACATGCACTTATTACTATATTTATCCCAAGAATAAACACTATTGGTTTTCTTGATCAATATAATAAAATAATGAATAAAATAATGAAAAATTACCTCTCCCCTCTACTATAAAAACCACCACTCACTACCACTCCTCCACACATCTTCCAAGATTTGAGACTTGTATACTTTCTATCCAATCATCTTCCCAAGATCCACCCCACTTCCAGAACCTCTAATTCTCATAAAATGATGAAAATCAATCCCTTTAAAGATATTCTCAAGGAGGGTTATTCAAGAGGTAAAGTCCTCTTCCTTTTTCCCTTTATTTTTCTTTTTCAATCTCTTTCTTTTATTAATATATCCTAACCTACTCTATCAAAATGATCATGAAAAACACAATATCATTTACATATTAGAATTATATCATGTTAATTTCAGAACCATCATCAATCTACTTACTTCTTATCTTTTATTTTAAAAATGAAATCGCCGTCCATGATATACCGATTTACAACCTTCACAGACGATGAACATTCGTTATTTAATTTATCCTTCAATTCTGGTCATGAAACCCTTTATGTGGTTGAAAAGGATTATAAAATAGTTTTTTAGACTTATTTAATGTTCTAGAACCAGTATATATACATAATACTAATTCATAGAACAAAACTAGTTCGTGGTGATCAAAATACCGTCGTAATAATTTAAACGATTATCACTAAATATCTTATCTAATGATTAATACCTGAACCATATAAACATATGATATATATAACCATTTACACGTATGGATGATCATTTAAAACATTTAATTACAAATTTGGATAATTATACCCATTTACCCGAACTTCATTACATATAAACAAGTGAACAGACTAAGAAAACCAAGAAAAATAATTCTCCCAAACGATTAAATTAAACACTATAACTCATAAATAATGACATAAATGAACATAATAAAACTATAATAAATCAAATAACTATATAAAAATATTTTAATTAAATAATTAATGGATTTAATTTGATTATTTAGGATGTTAAGGTCAAGTGCAGAACTCATTTAGACATAAGGCAAGAGTTTCCTTCTCGAACCTTCATTTTCATTCGGGTTGTGTTTTCTTCCTCTATAAACCAATTTAATAATTAATTAATTTTATATAATTCTTATAAATTCTATTTATATTTTACAAAAAAATTTATTCTGATCATATTTTCTTTTTATTGTGGAAAATACATTTTTTAAAAGGGTTCCCTTCCCAATTCTTCACGACAATAAATCCCGATTAAAGAGAACTTCTTGAATTCTTACATATTTTTAAGTACACTCTACAATCCATTTCAATCCACTATTATTTTTCTAAAACCACTGATTTTATCCTATAAAGACTAACCTAGTATATTTTTATTTTTATACTAAGATGTTTTCAAAAGAACTCTTCTTTTCATATTAAAAGTGTATTTCTCTCAAATACTTCTCAATGATTTTATTAGAGTATTTTTGTCAATTTCATCAACCCTATTTAATTTTATATCTTATTGATGTTAATATATTATTTTTCTCATTCACAATATTTTATTAAATAGTTTTTAACCAATTTGACTATGATGTGCTATCTTGATACCATTCTCCATGCTACTCAGAATGGTTAGTAATTATATTTATAGATTGGGGAAAGTTATTTCCATTACATATATATATATATATATGATATTTATGTTTAACACATTTTATATGAGGAAATAATTGGACTTATCATGTGATGGATGTGACTTCTATATCCCCTCAATTCACCAGTATGTATCATGAGAAAAAATAGAATTGTGTTTTGATAGAGGCCTTACCCCTGTATTATCAAAAATATTGGTCCAAGCCTTGAGAACATATTTCAGATGTACAGTATTATGCATTCCATAATTATGATAATAGTAATAGATAAACCATGGGATTATTAAACTAGTATATTATCCATGGTAAGTTTTATTCTCTTATGATCGTTTATATGAGTTTATTTAATCATCTTTATTTCCTTCCATATTATACTCAAGTTTATTTTTAAAGGCTTGGGTTTTTAGTTACTCACCATGCCTAATGTTTATGTTTATGAAAACATCCACTTTATCTTTTAACTTTAATGAGAATATGATCATACCCTTTTTTATGTTTTACTTTTCCCTAAGTTGTGAATATGAATATTATTATGAATGACTTGCATGAATAATCTAAGAGTTTATGGGTGTTTTCAATGGAGATGCAACTCTCTCTTTTTTCCTTCAAGTTGTAATGTACATATTAAATTTGTATCTAGTTTTACAAAAATACTAAAATATTTTGTCCTTTAAAATGTTACTTTCTTATAAACATACCAATGTATTAATATAATGCACCAGATACGAGCAATGGGGTACGGGTCCTTATAGTGAGTATCGAAGGATGTTTAGTATATTCCTTTGAAACTAGATTTTGAAAATGTAAATTATGGAAAAAAACGCTAAGATAGACTTTGGGGATAAGAACACAAGAACATACTATATTTCTGGAATGTTATAGATTATGTGGATCCACCTAGAAAATATATTCATGTCTAGATAATACAAGTGGATGTGGTTTTGGCATAGATATTCCAAGAAGTAACAACTCCGAAAAGGTGTTTCGGGTCCGACTCGAGGTAACTTAAAACATGAAAACATGCCTTACTTCTCACTTGGTTTAAAAATATGAGGGGGAAATGATTAGGAAAATTTAAATTTTCTTTAAAAATCATTATGTAGTATTTAAATGTAAATATTTCCTCAATGAAACCATTATTATTATTATGAAATTAGACATACATAAAATTTCAATATATGTTATGTGTTTTCCATGTTTGAAATTATACATTAGGATTCATAACCTAATTTACTATATTTGATTATTTAGAAATTGAACCTAGTGGAAGTAATAGAAACCGCATTAATTCACATATCCCTTGTAAGGATTTACCTCATATGAAAAATAATGTTGTCGGTTCTGAAGCTGCGACTAGTGATGAGAAACTAATAACTATATTGGGATAACTAACTTAGATTATGAAAAATGACCTTAACCATATAAATCATACTAATACACAATGTGGAGGAGAAATAATATACTGCTTTATAATAAAATAGCCTCCATCATTCAATGGGACTACAAACCCATTCATATCAGAGTAGTGTATGAGTTCCTTAGATAAGATATTTCTCAGTTTGGGATGAAATCATTGTGGATTTTGTCACTGGAATACCAGAAACTCTAAGAAGGAATGATGATATATGGGTGATTGTTGATCAAAATACCAAATATACACATTTCCTCACTATAAGAAAGGATTTTCTATTGGATATCCTCACACGACTCTATATCGATGAACTTGTAAGACTCCATGGAGCAACTCTCCCAATTGTTTCAAATCATGATCATTGATTTACAACAAAATTATAGAAAAGTCTTTAGAAATATTACGTTACTGAGCTTAATCTGAGTACTTCTTATCACCCTTAAACTAATGGGAATTCATAAAGGATCATCTGAGCTTTAGAAGATATGTTTTGATTGTGGTCACTTGATCTTTAAGGTACGTGGGATTAGTATTTACATTTGGTAGAGTTTTCCTACAATAATAGTTTCCATTAAAGTATCCAATTTGAAACATATGAATCATTTTACGGAAAGATATTTCGTACACAAACTTGTTGGGATGAAGTTTTTTAAGCTAAGTTTGTGGGCCCAGAGCTTGTGGAGGAAACAATAGCGAAGGTAAAGACTATTCAAACTCATATCAAAGTAGCTCAAAGTAGGAAAATGAGTTATGCTGATAACCAAGGGAAGGATTTGGAATTTCAAGTATGAGATCATATTCTATTGAAAGTATCTCCACGAAAGGGTGTTATAAGATTTGGGAATAAAGTAAAAATGAGCCCCATATACAGTGGTCCTTTTGAAATTTGAGAGTGAAATGGAGTTGTGGATTATCATTTGGCAAAGCCGCCTAGCCGTTCTAAAGTAAAAATTGTGTTCCATGTCTCTTTTTTTATGAAGTACATGTCATACCTAACACCTGTACTCACTTATAAAGGAATAGAATTAGAACCGAACATATAACACTGTGAAGATCCTATCATAATTTTGGACACTAAAGAACAAGTGTTGAAGAATCAAATGACTTTTCTGGTAAAGGAACTATGGAAAAATAATAAAATTTGAGAGGAGGCATGGGATCCTAAGTAACTTATGATGAAGATCTATACTAATCTTTTTATAAAGTAACATTATGTAAATTTTGATGAAAAAACCATTGTAAGGGGGGAATAATATATCACCCCAACTATTTAAAAATAAATTTAATTTATAATGTAATGCATGAAACAATGAGTCTCCTCAAAAAACACTTTATTATTATAAATTAGATTTTAGACATAAGTTTTCTGCCTCAGTGATTTGAATTTCAAAAAATGGGCATCCATGGTTATGATCAGTAAGATATTTAGAGTCTAATTGGATGAGATTACATTTTAGGTGAATAGTAACCTGACCTTAGGAATATTAATATGACTCTTATGAATAGTAAATCTTCATAATAAATAGTAACCACACCAATGAATGTATAAATAAAATTTAAGCACATTACAAATGAAACAATGATATAATTATATCATGGTAAAAGTAAATGAATATTTAAAAATTAATAATTATGTATTGGTATTTTTGTGAAAAATAAATATTTAATTACAATATTATAATTAATAAATTAATTTAAAAGAAAATTAATTTCCCTAAAATGTATTCTTAATTCATAATTTTGTTTTTCCTATGATTTTAGGATAATTTAATAAGACCTTAGTTAATTTCTTTAGGGTTTTATAAAATTCGTTTTAATTTTAAAAATGGTATTTTTTCAATATGTGATGTTTTTAATTAAAAATTATATTTCTCATATTTTGAAAATTATTTTCTTTTAATGGATTTCATTTTTTAATTCTACATGTCAAAAAATGTTTAGGGTGAATTTGTGGTATTTTTTGAAGTACTTGAATTTTTAGTGAACAGTAAAATACAGCAATTTACAGTATAAGTACACCATTCCTTGACTCATGTAGGATGTAAGAACCATTGTTTAGAACTAAAATGCACTTATTACTATATTTACTCACAAAAATCAACACTATTGGTTATCTTAAGAAAAATAATAATATAATAAATAAAATAATGAGAAATTACCGCTCTCTTCCACTATAAAAACCACAACTCGCTCCCTCTTCTCCTCACACCTTACAAGCTTTAAGCCTTGTAAAACTTATGCCCAATCCTATTCCCAGTATCTTATTCAACTTTATAATCTATTGGTAACCTCAAAATACCAAATCAATCCCCTTAATAATATTCTCAAGGAGGAGTATTTAAAAGGTAAAATCCTCTTTCTTTTCCTTTTATTTTTCATTTCATGTTATTTCTTTTATTATTCTATCCTCACCTACATTGTAAAAATTATCATGATAACCCAATATAATTTATATAATATAATTTTATCATGATAATGTAAGAACCATCATCAATATCCTTATTCTATCTTTTCAATTCCAAAAAAGAAATAATCCTCTTGGAGGTACCGATTTACAACCTTTGTGGACGACGAACTTTAGTACTTTAATTTTTTTTTCAAGGATGGTCATGAAACCATTTTTAATGTTTAACTAGATTATAAAATATGAATTATGTCTTATTTAATGTTTTGGAACAAATATATACACATAATACTAATTCATACAAAATAACTAGTTTGTGGTGATCAAAATACCACTATTATAATATAAACGATTATCACTAAATACATTTTCTAATGATCCATACTCATACAATATAACCATATTATATATAACCATTTACAATTATATATTATAATTCAAAACATTGAATTCCAAATCTAGATATTTATACCCATTTCCATGAACTTTATTCCTTATAAACAAGTGAACCGATCATGAAAACCAGGAAAAAAATGCTCACAAATAATGAAATTAAACACTATAACACATAAATAAGGCCATAAATTAACATAATTAAACTATAATAAATAAAATAATTATATAAAGTTTTTTTAATTAATTAATTAATTGATATAATTTTATTATCCATGACATTAAGGTCAAGTGCAGAACTCATTCGGACATAAGGCAGGGGATTCCTTCCCAAACATTCATTTTCATTGAGGTTTTTCTTTGTTCCTATATAAACCAATGTAATACTTTATTTCAATTATATAATTATTATAAATTACAGGTATATGTTATAAAATCATGTATTCTGATCAATTCATCTTTTTGTTTGTGGAAAATACATGTTTTAAAAGGGTTCCCCATTTCAATTTTTCACAACAAGTAGGTCCGATTAAAAGGAACATCTGAAATTTTATCTATTTAAAAGTCTATTATACAATCTATTTCAAGAGACCATTATTTTTCTAAAACCACTAATTTTATCATGGAAAAAATATCTATGTTTATTTCTGGTTATATTTAGTGATTTTTCCATAAGAACTCTTCTTTTCGATGTAAAACTTCGTTTCTCTAAAGATTGATTGATTATTTTATTAGAGTATTTTTGTATTTTTCAACACCTATGTTGAATTTTATGTCTTATTGAGGTTAATATCTTATGTTTATTATCCACCATATTTTATGTAGAGACCCGATTTTTTCCTT
This sequence comes from Viscum album, assembly GCA_963277665.1. NCBI lineage: Eukaryota > Viridiplantae > Streptophyta > Magnoliopsida > Santalales > Viscaceae > Viscum > Viscum album. The sequence continues at coordinate 1,822,624,689 of OY728132.1, forward strand.
TTAAAACTTTTGAATATATCTACATATATTTCCAGAGCCAGGTGTTGAAACGGCGTGCGATTCCTAGGTCCAGAGTGCTCGGAATAAATTATAAAAAAATATTAAGTAATTTTTTAGTACTACACACACAGAGGAGATGAGAATTATTTCAAACAGAAACTCAGATCAGAAATATGAGGCCACAGATGAATATGGGGCATGGTGTTTACCCTAAGCAGGACATAACTTTTGATGGCACATGTATTCTGTAGAAAAAACCACGAATGACATTTTTATAAATAAAATAATTAAAAAAAACTACTTTATCTCAAATGCCAGATCATATAACATTTCAACGGGGACACAGATTGAAAATCTGACACCACTGTTGAGTTTGGAATGGGTTTTTCTACCTAATCATGACATAAAATTGGAGGGCACATGATGTTCATATTTCGCGACCGCTGGCAGTTTTCTATATATAGGAGTTTTGAGAAATGAGCTAGGGTTAGCTCATTTCTCTCATGGATGGAGGAGCTCTGGCCATATGCTTCTGACAATGATCCGACGCCCGAACATGATCATATTATTATGAAAATGTAGGCACTAGGATATCAGAGGGAAGAAAACACAACAGAGGATCCAAAACTTAGGTAGGATTTCTATTTTAGATTTTATAGCCCCATTATTATATCCTTTTTTTTCAATTTCAATTTCTGTTGGAATTCATAGCTTTAGAATCCTTTGTTAATAGACAAAATAAAAACTTCCACCATTTTTTTTGATTCAAGATCGCATGTTCTTCACGTTCTTCATTGTTCTTCAATGATAACTTTTCTCCTTGCTCAAACAACCTCCAATCATGGAGAAAGACATATATATATGAAGATCCCGACCCAAGGAGTCCTGATATATTCTCTGATTTAAGTATTGGGTTCCATAAGATGCGCGATAGTGATCAAAGGATCCACCAACTTTTCACTACATGAAAATATGGATGAAAATTTGAGAAGTTCCCATGTAAAAGTCCGTTGAGATCCGAGGATCCCATATCTAGTCTCGGATTAATTTTCGGACCACTAGAGTGGTCTCGGCGGTCTACAGAAGGTGGTGGTAGTGTGACTCCGACGAGGCGGCTCCAGCATGGTGGCGACATAGTGCTCGAAGGGCGGTGCAGCGGAGGCCACATGGTGACATGGTAGTGGCTGAATCAGGACATGGTGGAGGGCCAACAGGCCAGCGGTGGTAGTTCAGGCTGGCCAAAAGGGGTCGGTATGGGCATGCCTTTGGTTCGGGGGTTTTTAAACCCTCATAACTCTCAATATGGGTTTCCGATTCACATTCCATATATAACAATGTGACCCCTATTTCGAGGAGAGACTTTTGATGATTTTTTGAGATTTTTATAATTCATGCTCGAGGCTCAGTGGCATGAAATGTCTGATTATAATAATAAAAATATAATCATTATTATTTGGGATACATCTCTCAGACCGTACGACTACATATGATTCCCTGTTGATGTTCCATTAGAGGCCTTGAAAACCTAGAGTTGAGGTGGAATTTTCCAGACTAATTATGGGTGATTAGTTTGATTTTGTGGTGAGGTCCCCATGAGGCCCATTTGGGGTGTTTACAATGAAATGTTTCTTCTTCACCCGGTATCCATTTGGGATGAATGAATATCCAATCCCATGTGATTTTTTTGATAGTATCGAAATGGAATAATATTTTTGAGGTGTTTTAGGATCATGGTGTGGGTCCCATGAAGCATCGTTCATGTGAAATGATATGAAATGTAGTTTCTTCACTAGGAGTCTAATTCGAGTGATGGAATAGTCAATTTGGTATGTTTTTCTGCAAGGACCATGACAGTGTGATCCATTTGATTATTCGGGGTCGTTTAAAGAGTCATGTTAGTAGAATTGTGTTTTCTTCCTTCAGATCAAACAACGAGCATCATGTACCCGTCATCCTTTTGGGCCATAGGTTCCATATACTCTTGCATTACGCTGGCACGCCTAAGGGGTACTTGTTCACAGTTTAGTACCTGAGCATGGATGAGTACAAGGCTAAGAGATGAGTTAGGGCCACACGTCATGTGGGACACACACACTCTGTGTACCACACTACAAATCTTCTACCTCTTGTATATTCTACTTTTGGACTCATATTTTAGAATGTGAGTAGCCTATCCTAATTATTTTTTCATATAGAATGAGATGGTTCCCTCCATGGTGGATTTCAAGATATGATGTGATATGTTTCCAATGTGATTCCTATTCAGGCGACATCCGATGATGGTATTGATTAAGTTATGGAATATCAGTGATTTCGGAGAGGTACTATCCAGTAGGGATGACCAATACAGTTCCTCGATACCTTCTGAGTGGAATCCCTCTACCTGGTAGGGTGTGGGTCCTTTATGATTGGGAGTGGAATCCCCCATCGGCATGGGTGTGGGTCCACTATGACTACTATGAATATTGAATACACTTGACGCACTGGTACATGGATCTTCTACGACAACTATGAGAGTGGAATCCCCTTGATGCATGAGGGTGTGGGTCCTCTATGATAATAAGAGTCAGATTCCCCATCAACAAGGATTTTATTCCTCTATCATCTTCTTCTGAGTGGAATCCACCAAACACACTAGGTAGAGGGTCCTCCATGAAAAAGAGTAGAATCATTTTGACGCATCAAGGTGTGGGTCCACTATGATGACAATTAAAGTTGAATACCCATGACACACTATGGTATGGGTCCTCTACTTTGGGTTTAAACTTTCCAAATATGGATTAGTGGGAAGATATGATTTGATGTTACTTTGGACTCACGAGTAAGTGGGTAACTTTCCCCACCGAGACATGACCTTATAACGCGACCAAAAATAGTGCGGGTGAGATACACCCTACCAAAGAGGATTGTATCAAGGTGTAATGATTGATTTCCTTTCACTTGTGTGTTCAGGGAAGACGTGAAGGATGTTTGGAATCATTGGTGGTTACTTCTGGAAATTTTTTGTGAATATTTTCTTGGCCTGAGCTATGATATGGATATCCCTTTACTCTCTCTTTTTTGGGTTTATTTTACTAAGAATATATGTGTATCCTATTTCCGTACTCACTCCTTGGGTTTTTGTTACTATCCTTCTAGTAGAGGTGAAGAAACATAGGGTATTATATGTTCTTTCCGTGTATAGATTGTCATGGTTGGATGAGTATACTCTCTTACTATAGGTAGTGAAGTCTCAATGATAAGTTCAACTTCTCACCATTTTTATCTCCTTGTGTTTTGGATGAGTTTACTTCACTATCATGTGGGGTTGAGCTGTAATCCTTTACAATACCTTGTTATATCTATTGTTCCCATATTCAATACATCTTTTTCTACTCCATTAATACTTCAGGGAATCCTATAGAGTATTTTTAGACTCACCACAACTTGGACTTTTCCCACACTTGGTTTGAACATACAAACAACGTATAGGTCGACCGTGATATTATAGGAGATTAGGAATATGAGGTTCTTAGACCACATGTGGTGGTCATAGATTAGGATCTAGGTGTGGGGTTCTCTCAGCTATTTTTCTTTTCCACTTCTTGCTGGGTTGTGTTAATCATCTGGTTGGATGTATATTTTTCCGTTTACATTTCTATGTACTTTACAACACCTTTCCTTGTATTTTTTAGAGGATGATGCATATTTCTAGTTTATATACAGTAGTGTTGTATCTTTTGCTTTTCCTTTATATATTTTCATTGAGTTTGTTGAGTGTGTGTGTATAGGTACTTAAGAAAAGGCCTACCAGAGTTTGTTAATCCTTTGGCACTTATCTCCATCCCCTGGCATATGGAGGTGGTCTTGGGGTAGTTTCATCTCGATCCCCGCGTGGTATGAGTCATAAATTATTTTTATTAGAGGTGGTTTGAACCTTGGGAAATGTTTTGTATGTGTCCCTAAAAAGGCTTTGGTTGGGATTATGGAAACAATGCCAACATTTCTTGGGAGTAACTCTTATGCTAGGGATTCTATTGATGTCATGAAAACGGACGTATCCATTCACCAAGACCTTGATTACTCTCTTTTTGACACGGTTTGCTGAGACATTTGTTGTAGGTAACTTTGGTACATGAATCATATAGGACTGAGTCCTTGAATATCCTTTGTGTGTCATCTCCCCTTTGTGGTTGATATATATATATATTCTCATTTGACTACGATACTCTTTGATAAGTTCCAAGATGCCTCCCTGATAATAGCCATCCAGGATACTAACATCGGTTTGTGAGGAAAAACTTATGAGTGATGAGGCCTCAGTTCAGGATCTATCATAAGACTCAGCTTCCTCTATGATGAAAAGTAGTATCATATCTACTTGTGGAGAAATAGTTCGTCCCAATAGAATATGCTGAGGATGTGCTCCGGCTGAATGCACTTTGGGAGTTCCAACATTAGAGACTACAAAGGTTTAATGATGAGCCATACCGTCAGGAAGAAAAGGTTTTTCTAGAGTTAGTGATACACCTATTCATGATTTTTAGGACACTGATAGATTATATGGTGGCTTTCAAAGACAGTCTTTTCTATGGATCATTTCGATGTTAGTGTATTTTGGTTACACAGATGCGTGTGATTCGGGACTCACGTGGGTTGAATTGCAGTAGCTATACTGTAAAGAGTACTACCCCTCCTGCTTATACTTTGTTATGACTATGGGAGCTTATAGAGCTTTTGTAGGGAAGGATTATAGTGGATGAGTATGAAAATAGGATCATAGACCTTACACACTACTATCCAAACGTGATACACGATGGATAATTTCACACACATAAAGTTTGAGTAGGGACTCTGTAGAGAGATATGTGTGTATGTAGTGCCTCTATGCATCACCACTTATGTTGGCGTGCTAGAGAGGGAACTGGTGACAACAAATTTTCTATCAGTGTGATGTTAGTTAACTAGAGCTAGTAGTTGGTACAATAGAACTAAGACATCTGTTGCAACTAGATGACGTCATTTGAGAGGGCCTAAATGTAGGAGGCCTTCCCATGATCAGACTCATGGGCTTGGTCTAGGATAGCATAGAGAACCATGGTAGCCCTATGAGGATAGTTTTTTTTCTTGTAAAATGTGAGGTTTCATGGTACAAGATGTTCTGAACAGAGGTGCTGAGCTTCCTAGGAAGATAGTAAAGGAACCTCCATGGTAGAGACGATTCCATGATCAGGGATCTCCCAAGTTAGGATAGGGTGGTCCCTATAGAGGTATTGTTGATAGAGAATAAGTAAGAACCATGGCTTGTGGACGATGCTATGAAGTCTGTCCACCACCACTAGGTGGACATGTTAGTATAAGGACCCAGCCTTAAGTATTACATAATATTGAATTAAATGAATAATTCACATTGAGGATATTTTCAGGTATAGTGTTTTAGAGAATTAGGAAATAACTATTACATCTCAAAAGATTACAAAGTAGACACTTCTACAGATTTTCCATTTTTTTACAAAACATGAACTCTTGAAAAAAAAAGTCATGTCTAGTTCCATGTTTAAGACAACAGGACTTTTCCTTGATCCCATCCTTCAACTTATTCCACATTATGTCCTATAAAAAACATTTCAAAAACCTGGGGTTAGCATAAAAAGCTTAGTAAGGGATACACAAAGAAGGAAAACTGTTAGTTTTTCAAAACATCAAGTAAACCATGAATACATTATCAAAGTAATACTTTATACCTTCATGAATTAGTAAATACTCTTCACTAAATAAAATATCATTACTTATCATTTTGTAACCAAAATATTACCATAAAACCCATATAAAGAACACATAACATATAAAGTTAACTTAGGACATAAACATACATAAATGGAATAAACATACGGTCGACTTCCACACATATCACTGAATGGAATAGACATACGGCCGACTTCCATAACCAATGCATTGGAGGTTATAACGTAACCACCCATCCTGGTATTCACGGAACCACCCTTCATTTGGTTTATCACGTAACCACCCGTCAAATGTCCAAGTACCATTATAAAATCATAAGACATAAAACATATATAAAGGAAAGGAAACATTTCCACATCTCAATCACAATATATCACATAAATATATTGACATAAAAATACATTATCAAAACCATTTTCAATACCAAAATACATATAAGATTATATGGTATTTATTTTCTTTTAAAAATATTACGGCTTGTTGAGGAAGCCAAAGATCAAATAATACTCACGGCTACGGAAAAGGTCATTGTCACTGCGTATGTTAAAAGAAACATTCCTTTTTGTAGTTTAGTAAAACACTTCATATAAAAAGATTCACTTTCAATGAAATGAAAATTCAAAGGTGTTTATACAGCGTATAAAAGAAAGTCTTGTATTAGAACAAAATATGCCTCAATGAAAGGAGATTGAGATGAAGTCCCTTACCTCATGTCCGACTTGACTCGATCATTCTTTAATCTCATGAATAATTAACTAATGTTAATTTATAATTTCTTAAGAATATTTTTCTATTTTATTATTCCTTTTATATCACTTATTACCATGTTATGAACATTATTTAATCATTTATGTTAATAACGGTCATTTTGTTGATATTTGGTACTTGAGTCAAAAATAAACTTCTTACAATTACATGTTGTTCATGTGGTCAAAGGTTCATTAATCCAGAATGATATTAATGATTTGGATATCATATATGTCATATATATCAATCATATACATGTATTTATAATAGTACATAACATTTAGAGGTAACAAATGAAATGCACCGTTCATGGAGACGGTAAGACGTACGTACGAATAAATGCTAATTTCATTTCTATTTTGTATTTAATGGAATGAAATCACAATGATATAAAGGTAAATTATAATTATATTATAATATCATATATAATATTATTAACTCCATCCTTTATACATTCCATATATGACATTAACGATTCAAATCACTTTGAGGGGGCGGTAGTCCGCACTTCCTAAAATGAAATTATCGCATTTACCCATAATGGAAACCATAAAAGATTAACATAAATAATAAATATAGAAGCATAAGGAAACCATAAACATAATATATATCATATATAATTATAGTGACATCTTAATGTCCACCATGAAAGGTGTTAAGAGAAGATTGAACAATCATCGTTTCGTGAGGCAGTAATTCGCCATCCACAGAAACAGTATGTTCATTAACCATTGGATAGAGGTGTGTGTAAGTGTAGCTCGAATACTTCTCATAAAAACATCATATTATATTGAAGATAATTTTTTTGTTACAAAATAAAGTAATAAAAAATTTTAGGGGGTTGGAGAAGCAAAATAAAACAAAAAAACATAAGAGAAGACATTGCCTTTTAATCGGGTAACTCCCCTTGGTTTGAACCAAAAGAGTTTCTTGAAGAGCTTTCTCACTAAGGTAAGGATTCTAGGATGAAGAGAGGTATATTGAAAGATTATTTTATTAGAGGATGGATGATCCAAAGGGCTTTAGAAGTGTGAGAAATGGGTAGGAAGTGGGGTCTTTTTATAAGGGAGAGGAGGGGCTCTTTTGGAAAGCATGAAACTATTATTTTATTATATAATGCATTTTAGTTTCTAAAGGACCAAAAATTATTAATGTAGAAGATAATGTGGAAAATTTTGAAAATAAAATCATCCAATAATAATTGGACAAGTGTTGGATATTATTTTAAACATTTTCTTCTTATTTATTTAAAACATTCATTAATGACGTAAACACCGCATCATCATTGTGTCATAAATAATTTTTCTATTTGATGTCTAAAAATTATAGAAAAATTACCATGTTGTATGAAATCTTTTTAACTTTCTAATTAATATTTATAGTCAAATATATCAATTATATAACCCCATCTATAAATTTTTTTATTAAAACAATACATGTTTGTGACATTTTTATTTTTACTTTAAATAAAAAGTTATTAATGTAATTACCTTACCCAAGTGGCTCCATGGGATAACATAAATTGACCCATGGATTGAAATGGTCGGCCATGGACCATCTAATAAGTGTAGGACACATGTCTTGGTGATTTCATATTATTATAACATTATTTTTACCTTAAATTACACTAGTTACCTTTAATCGTGATTAATAAAACTTAAAAGTTACTATTCACAAAAAAAATACTTTCATCCCATTGAACCACATTTTACTTAATAATGAAAACCATGTATGTAGGATTTTTTAAATTCAATTCATAGAAGTTGTAAAGTTTCATTTAAATGAAAAATCAGTTTTTTAACTACCACTTAGTGGTTTCACTATTCCTCAAAAATTGACGTTTTTCAAAGAAGTACCAAAAATTCACCCTAAGATATATTTGATATTCCAAATTAAAAAATGATGTCTATTTTACAAAATTAAAAACATATAAGTTTCATTAATTAATTTTATAATTAATTCTCGTTGTCAAAACAAAGAGCATGTCTTTAAGAAACAATATATATCAAATGATTGACACTTGTTTATGTCTATTTTCAAAGTGAAATTAATTCCAAAGTCCACCATTGGTTTAAATGGTAATAATATATTCTAATTTCACTTTAAATCAAATTCAAAAGAAAATATAATCATATAAATAAATTATATTAAAAAGAGGTTTTGAATTAAAATACAACATTTTTCACTTATTCATTACAAATGAACTTTATCGGAAAAATAACAAAAACATACACAAAGTAAATTTTGATGTCCCGATTCTAAAAAAGGATTTTATTTGGTCCAATAGAATGTATAATAGTGAAAAAAACTATTTTTAAAGAGGGTTCTCCATCAAAAGGCGATAAATCGACCTTTTAGTGAATATTAGAGTATCTATGGATAAAATTGAATTCTTTTCTTACTTAAAGAATTTATCTTTTATTGGATAAATGTAAAAACATTTAACAAACATATATAATCATATTTTAGTTATTTCTATTCATTCCTTCCAATACAACGGCTATGTGTTAACTACCATTTAAAATAATATTATTATATTATTAGTGTGCAACGTAAGATTTCAAAGAAACTCTTTGTTGTGTATTGGGTACGCTATTGAACATAGAAAACCCTTTAAAGTAAAATTAATATTTAATTTACAAATATTAATAAATATGAAAATGTCTTATTCTTTATTTTCCTAGGATGTTACAGTTAGGCTCAGAGAGTTGGCGGTTGGGGCTATGGGTAGCTACAAGCTTTAGATGTCTATGGTCCTACAACACATGAGATGATAGTTGGTACACTATGTGTCTCTTCTACATTATGAATTAGATCATTTTTGAAACTTTGTGAGGAACTCCTTCCCCCTGCTTGTTGTTTGAGGTTTTACAAGGGTGAATTGGGGAATTGGTGTATCACTATGTTAGTGTTGTTTCATGTATCTTTGAATACATGAGGGAGTGGGGTCCTTCCCCCACCGAGATTCATTTTTGTGATGTGAGAAAAACTATGAGGGGGTGTCTATGATTCCAAAAGTGGATAGTATTGAGGTGCAGTGGATGAGTCCCTTCCACTTGTTCGTTCATGGTGGTGTTTCATAGTGGAGTGTCACAGTGGGTCCTAGAATTGATAGTGGTGTTTTTAAGATTGACCTCCTTTTTTCTTGAGATTCCACTACTCGGTGTGAAAAATGTATATTTAGGGGTTAATATACATACATGAGTGCTGAAGACACATGAGGTATGCCACATGCTTTATATGTGTAGCTTATTATGGTTGGACGAGTTTACTCACTTTTCTCTATTTGTTGGTACCTTTATGTTCTCAACTTCAACCTTTATATGGCAGTTATCAAGTACAGGTTAAGGTAATGGAGACCCCATGAATAGAACTACAAGACTCACAACCTAGTGATGAGAGTGGTAGTCATATCTTTAAGGATGTGGAGACACTAATTTTTGGGAGTGTGATTTGTGGTTTTCTCAGAGAACAAGAGTTTTAGGTATGTATTCACCCAAATAGACGTCAACTCGGGGCAGTGATGCTGGTTGAACGTTTTGCAAGACTATAACATTGAGATATTCTATACTCTGGGAAAGGTAAATATTGTAGTAGATACCCTTAGCAGGAAGTCTTAGGCTCTCCAAGTGCATGATGTTTCATAGTATTTAGCTTCCCTATAGATAACCCTACTAGAGCAGGAGGCTATAGTATTTCTTTAGTATTTGGTGTCGAGCCCTTTGCTTCTCAAACATCAGAAATAATCTCAGTTGTGAGAAACAAACTATGAGATCTTTTATAACCCATATATGCATAGCCAAAGTACTAGATGTATATTTTGAAGGAGGGAATCACAAGATCTTGATCCAGGGAAAAACACTGTATCATTTATGATATAGGAGTTCAACACTTCTCTCTTAGTTGTTCATCTTGTTGAGGGAAAGGTGTATTGGGATCATTAGTGGCAGTTTTGGTGGTCCAACATGAGATGAAGCATAGTTTAGTACATCTCATGATGGCTCACCTATTAGTAGGTGAAGGATGAGCACTAGGTTCTGGCGGGTTGTGAAGCCTCTTGAAATCCCATGGTGGATTTGGGAAAACATATCCATGGACTTTGTCATAGGAATTCCACACATAGTGAAGGGATATGATGCCATCTGAGTAATAGTAGACCGACTCATGAATTCAACACACTTCCTTGCAATCAGAGAGCAGATTTCAGTGGAGTGTTTAGGGAAACTACCCATATGGGATATTTTCCACCTTCACAAGCTTCCCTTAATGTTTGTCTCCAATTGTGACATGCGTTTTACATCACAATTGGGGAGAGTCCTACCAAATTATTTTAGGACCTAGCTTCGGATGAGTAAAGCCTTTCACTCCCAAAATGATGGGGCAGACCAAGTGTATAATCCTTGTGTTTGAGGATATGCTGAGGTCTTGTGTGTTAGTTTTCATTTTGGGAGGCAATCCAACCTTGAGGTTCATCAGGGAATTCGATATCATGCATAAGGTTGAAGAGTTTTCCTTCCTCCTTTACCTACCCGCATAGTTGGAGTGGGTAAACGATGTTTTTTCACATGTTATGGCTCAGGAGATGCATGCATGACCCTATGCACATCATCAAAAGGAGCATGACTTATGTGTATAGACCATCCCTTTGTTTCGTGTGCTATAGCAGCACGAAAACATACAGGATAGTTCCTGGTAGTGGGAGAGCCTAGTGTGAGTTCAGTATCCCAAGTTTTTTCCCTAGTTTACTTTTTGGGGATGAAAATCTTGAAGGATGGTTTGATGTAGAGACTTGATATTTTCCTTGTTATACATCGGAATAATTCTACATATATTTCCAGATCCAGGAATTGATATGGAATGGGATTTCAAGGCCCATAGTTACTTGAATAAATTATATAAAAATTTTATGTCTTTTTTCGTATTATGCATGTGTATGAGACATGATACCTCTCATAATGAAGCTTGGATAAAAAATATGAGGCCCATGATGATCCCAGAGTATAGAATTTAAGATAGGCAGGGCATAAATCTTGTTGGTGTGATTCTTCTATAGAAAAAATCCATAGAGGGTGATTTTGTAAATAAAATAATTGATATTGATTATTTTATCTCAAACACCAGATGAAATAACTTTTCAATAGGGACTCAGATTCAAAATACAAGACCATTATTGAGTTTGGAATGAGTTTTTTTATCTAAGAATGAAATTAAATGATATAGAACATGAGGTTAGAATACCACAACCACTATCGGTTTCCTATAAATAGGAGTTTAGAGAAATGATCTGGGGGTTAGCTCATTTATATCATAGATGGCCGAGATTTGGCCATCTTCTTCTGACGACGATTCATCATCTGAACTGCCTCGGATCATGATAAAAATGCAGGTGCTAGTATATCATAGTGCAACAAACATAACGGTAGATCCAAAATGGAGGTAAGATTTCTATTTCAGATTCTACAGCCCCCGATTGAATCCTTTGTTCCCAATTTCAATTTCTGTTGGAATTCACTTCTTTAAAATCCTTTGTTGATGGAAAAAGTAACAATTACCATCATCTTATTTGATTTGAGATCACCCATTCATCACTTTATTCATCATTTTTCAATGTTAAATTTTCTCCATGATCAAACGACCTCCGAGCTTGGAGAAAGACACATATCTATGAAGCTCTCAACTCGAGGTGTCCTAATATATGCTCAAATTCAAGTTTTAGGAATCAAAGGAGGAACAACAGTGAGTAGAAGATCTGTCAAATTTTCCTCACATCGAAATGTGAACAAAACATTGAGTATATCTCATAATAGAGTAGATCAAGATCCTAGAATCTTGGATCAGGTCTCAAATTAATTTTTAGGCCACTGAAGCGGTTCCAGTTGTCCACAGAAGGTGGAAGCGGTGTGACTCCGACGAGGCGGTGAGGAGGCGGTTTAGGTGGCACGGTAGAGGGCCAGTGGTGGTGGTTTGGGCTTACATGGTTGGGATAGCAGAGTGGGCCGGATTGGCCAAAATGGATCAGTTCAGGCAGGCCTTTGGGTCGGGGGTGTTTTAAACTCATGTAACTCTCAATCCAGGTGTTTGATTCGTATGTCGTCTACACTTTATTCTAAGCAGACCTTTTGAAAATGTTTTGGAATTTTTATAATTCATGCTTTAGGATTGGTTTCATTAAAATTATGACAATAATAATAATATAATTATAATTATTTTGTAACCTTCTCATGGACCGTACACTTGTATACGACGTCTGATTGATGCACCATCAGAGGGGTTGGGACCCTAGAGTTGAGGTGGAATTTTCAAGACTAATTCCAGTCACTTAATTTGAATTTGAGGTGAGGGTACCATGAGGCCCTTTTTGGGAATTTGGGGTGAAGTGTAGCTTCTTTACTGGGTATCTTTTTGGTACGAGTGAAAAGCCAATATTGTGTTATTTTCTGATAATATCGCCATGGAACAATCCGTTTGATGTGTTTAGTGTCACAACCAGTCCCTTGGGGCCCGTGTCGTGACATACCCCAAGCCCACCTCCCAAAGGCTAGTGGTTGGCGACTAGTGCTAAATGTGTCAACCTGTAAGTAGGAGGCATTTTCCCAAGTACCCGTACGCATGCACACACAACCACGTCCCAAAGGTGGAAAAGTAAACATGTATGCCACAAAAAAACCACAGAGTGAAATTAAACACTATTTTTCAAATGGTCAAGAATACAAAACCAGCAAAAGATAAAATAAAAATAGGAAAGTACAAGGAAAAATCCTAAAATCCTTCCTCTTGAGATCCCACATGATGGGTAAGTGTAGAGTAGCTACTGGAATTCGTAGAATTATTCCCCGCCTTCGTGGTCTTACTGGGCACCACTGGGTCCTAGGCCACCAATTCCTCTATCAAGGGGACAATCTTATGAACTAGACACAACATGTGTGGCAAAAGCCTGTGCAGGGGTGAGTAAAAAAATACTCAGTAGGGATCCAAAAAATACAAGGAAATACCACAAAGCATTCCACAATTCAACAACAAAGTATGATCACGGAGAAAGACAAATCACACTAGGTATAATCTAGAGTATGAAATTAGGACCATCAGTCATATCACCAAACACCTTGGGATGCTAGAGAAATCCTCCTCAATGAGTACAGTGGGCCTACCATGTCACATAAAATCCTCTCCCCACTAACCTTGGACTGATAAGATACTCATTCCTACTGAGTACCATGGGTATATTGTGTCACACAGAAGCTTCTCCCCACTGTGGGAATTTTGGGTCACACAGTAGTTGATTCCCACATTGGCCATACTATGCTACTCCTTCTATCGAGTACCATGGGTCTATCAGGTCACACAGAGTGTCTCCCCACTGTGGGCCTACCGGGTCACATAGAAGCCGCTTCCCACTTGGCCATCGTAGCAGATCCACATAAGGTCTCTTGCTAGTAATCTTCAGGTCTCATCTAACCATAGGGTTTCTGCACGTAGTGTGAATAATTCTGGGAGAACTTCTCTTCAAGCCCTTAATTAAATTACAACTTCCATGAAATCTTTCAAAGAGTATTCCAAAATATCCACCTTGTCGCGATGGTTCCAATGCTGAAAATATCTCATTAATCGGACACCCGGTTTGAATGATATTGATATTTTTCTAAAAAGTAGTTCGTTGGGTCTAGGTCTAGACCAACATGGTTGGGATGACCCAACATGGATCCAGCCCATCCGGTGTCTGGCCTAGTCCAGCCTGTAGACTGAGAACCCACTGGGCCGTGGGTTCAGCCTGATGAGGTGGGTCCGACCCACTGGGGCGGCTCATGCCCTTCCTAGTCCTCCATAGGAATACCAGCGTTCTTCTAGTCGGGACATGGCTCAAATCTGCTTCTGCCCCCCCTCGTCCTGTGGGTCGTCTACTAGTCTAGCTCCTCTACCATGGTTAGTTGACCATGGCTTTCCGCGTGCGAGGCGGCATGGTGCTGCATCTTCGGTGCACCGATGTGGCCTGGTGACTGCGTACACCTGACTCCAGCCACCGGCATAGAGACTGTAGGCTCCTTCTACACCACTGTGGGCCGAACCGGTGACAACACTTCTCCCAGTGGGCCACCACCGGTGCTGGTACACCAATGAATTTTTCCACGGATCACCGGGTCTACTACGGTAGTCCGTTCTTCACATTTCTTGTGCCTACTACCTATGAGGGATTTCATATTCCCTATGATGGCCTTGAATCATCCCTGCCTCCATTACGAAGGCACAATCATGCAGAATGAAAAAACACACAAGGCGAAGGGGCTCACACCTTTTTCACATCGGCCCATGCCCTCCGCATTAAAAGTTTAGAAAACATGGGAAAATTATTTGATGTTCTATCACAAAATAATTAATATCGGTATTGAAACCCTAAGAAAAACACCCTATTGAAAGAATGAGCGATCTGCAGATCAAAATTTTCATGGTTTGATCCACATTTGCATTTTTAGAATGAGGAATGTGGAAACGTAAAACAAAAAAAAACCCCTACCACAATGGTGTTCGTCACTGAAGTGATCCTCCCACAAGGATTCAAGTTTTGTTCAAAGCCATCGGCATTCCTTTCCCTCCGGTCCCATTCTTTGAGGCGTGTTGACATCGCTAGTGATTCGCTGACACTCATTATTCATCACTGGAGAGGATTTTCACCATAGAAACATTAGAGGAATTCCTGTTTTGATTACCCAATGTGTTATCTCATTAATAGAGAAACACGTTAAAACATTTATTTTATGCTACGTCATCACATCGTTATGTTATTTAATTATGGAAACAACATGTTTATTTTGATTCTATTAAGGAGTCTCATTAAAGGGGCTCGTCACCATCCTGTCACTGCATGGTAGTGCTTGCATGCAACCTCTAAAAGGTGAGAATAGAAAATAAAATAACTTTTTAAGTTATTTTATTATTTTTTGAAACATCTGAAAACTATATTTTCGGTTGACCCTCACTGGTAAAAGTTTAGTCTATTCTAAGTGAATCCTACTATTCTGAGTTCAATGGTGCCCTTGTATTTTTGATCTGAGCATGGGTTTGAAGGTTTTGAAAACCTTCTCACATGTTTAATTAAATGAACTTAAAAAAAAGTTTGAAATTCTATTCTGGGATCACCGGGCCTCGGAATCAGGAGTTATCAAAGCATCTGGTCTCATAATAATTCCATATAACTAAAAAGAATACACTGAATTTTTGGGACACTACATTACTCCTCCCTTTTTTGGGCATCACATTCTCGTAATATGAAACAAGGATAAACAAACAAATGGGGGTACTGAGCATGAATCTGAGCTTCCCGTTTCCATGATCTCTCCTGGAGATTCATGTGCTGCCACCGAACGTGCACCATATGAATCAACCATCCAGGAAGGACTCTCTCCTATTGATCCTCTATCTCTACCGGGAACTCCACAATTTTCACCCCATTGGTAATGTCCAGATCTTCCCAATTTATAACATGTGATGGACCATGCACATACCTCCTCAGATGCGACACATGAAAAGAATCGTGCACCCGTTGCATCTGTGGGGGAAGAGATTGGTGGTACACAACCTCACTAACTCTTCTCAGAATATGAAAAGGTATGATATGTAATGAGACGAACTATTATTAATTAAATTCCCACTTGATCTAATTAAATGAATTATTATGTAAAATGGTTATATAAAACATATACACTTCCATGGTTTTATGTTTTTTGATTTTCAAACACCGTAAATAATTGTTATCATTGATAAGATATCTATTAAATGGTTATCACATGATTGAAATAAATTTATGGTTTTTAAAAACAATCCTTTTGACACAGACGAAGGAGATTATGGCCTCATCCTATAGACTCATTCCATTAAAAGCTCATTTTTCGGAGCTCGGAAATGAAGTAGTGTCACTGGGCTTCTCTCTTGACTATGCCCAAGTCGAGCTTCAACACGTTAAGGTTGAAGTAAATCACCTACTGGAGAAGTGGAATTTAATATAGATTACCACACAAGTTATGTTATCCAAGCCACCCCAAGAGTCCGTCACCATAACACACCTTACCCTTAGGTACTATGTGGGTGTTATAAGGGGTTTTGTAACAAAAAATTAGTTACTTTTTTGTGTGATATGTTTTATAAATAAAATTCTAATTCCATCAATTCATCTTTGATAATAGTTTTTCGTAAAAATATAATGATTTAGATAAATTGATTTTTTAGGTAAAATGGAGATTTTTAGAAATATATAAATTATTTTATTAAACTGGGGTTTTATTAATATTGTTATTATAATAGTGTAATAATAAAAATCCTTTTAATTATATGACATGATAATATTTCTTATTTTTTTACTTTATAAATGATTAAGTATTCAGTTTGTTAAGAATTATATTTCCTTACGATAAAAATGAACTTGTATTTTTAATTAAAGAATTTATTTTGAAGAATTAATGAATTTTTGTAATAAATAATATTTTAATAAAATATTATTATTATATAATTTTTATAAATGATAATATAATTTTTAATAAACTAAATGTAATTTTATTAAGGTTTAGAAACTATTTTTGTCAAAACTTATTAATTTTCAATAAATGGTGGGTTTTATTTTATAAGTAAAAATTCAAATATTTAAAAAATTGTTTAGATAAAATGAATATTATTTTTGGAATCATGATTTCCAAATTATCTAATAGTGAATTTTTCATAATATTATGAGACAGTCAAATTTCTAGGTAACAATTAAATATCGTAAAAATATATAATGTGTTTTATGACGTCATAATGACCCAATAGTGATGTAATAAAATAATATAAAAAGTTTATTCGGCCAATATATGTTTTAAATTTAAAATAATGTAATTTAATATTTTTTTGATTAATTCAATGATGCCTTAGTGGACCCTCTAAAACTAATAAAATATTTTAACATTTTAAAATGATTTCCTTGAGAGTGTGACTCACCTCCACATGGGTTGGTTTGTGGACCCTCTAAGGATTTACAGGCTATGGCCTAATTAGCTACTCCATATAATTTTATTCTATATTGTCAATTATAATTGAAAAAATATATTATATTGGATAATCCTTGTTAGTGGAATAATCAACCAAGAATGGAGTAGCTCATTATACCATACCCTTTAAATCATTATGCTATGTACTATTGTTTTTTATATCCGTTGATTTATGTATGAGGCATATAAGAATATTATATTGATTATTTTACTATCTATATTAGTTTAATTAAAAATTATAATTTTTTAAATTTAATGGAATCAGTAATTCACCCCTCCCCCTCTCAGTGATCTCACACTAATCAATGATATAAAGTTGTATCAAAGTTTGCCTCCTCTAATAGATCCAATGGAAAAATGGGTCTATATAACATGAATTCTTTAAATAGTATAGGGGTTCCTACTTTTAATATCATGGCTGGAGAAATATGATGACATCATATCACCTATCTCTTGGGGTACAAGTGAGAGACACAACTACATTTGGATTTCCACACAATAATAGGAATACATCTATGAGATTAAAAGTTTAGAAAATTATAGAAATGTATGGTAAAGAATAAAATACTATCTTAATGTTACTTTATGGGAAACAACATGGGTTGGTTTTTGGTTTTGAATATTTAATTATATATATTCCAAAACCTAATTTTGTGAAATATTAAAGAATTCCCCTCTCTTTTCTTATATAAATACACCCAAGCTCCCACTTCTCTTCCCTAAAAACCCTTTCAGAATGTACATAATATTTCCTCCTCTCTCTATAATCCTCCCAAGACACCCAAATCCTTTAAAAAACTCCTCCTCAAGCTCTTGAAGTCACACAATTAGGTACGGGATCCTCACTTTCCATCCTTCCTTATTTAAGTCCAAGTTTCCTTATATTGTTATTCCATTTTATTTTTAATTAAAAATGTTGGGGTAGGATTTTATAAATCCCATATACTGATATTATTATGTTTTAATGATGATAAAACCCTTTCTCTCACATTAATGTCTCCCATGTACTCCTGTTACCAAGCTGAAATTCCAAAATATATTTCTCTCTCCTCATTTACATTCAAGAAATTATTTTATATTGCATTTAAATTCCATTACATATGTTGAGATATTTTGTTCCATAACCCCCCTTAATGTCCATTTCATGTAAAAATGATGATATACCCCTTTATCTCTTGTTAACCATATTTATTATTTCTATTTGATGTCGTTTTGCTACCGATGTTACAACAAAATTTCTCATTCCAAAAGCACCATGTGAGTGAATAACATACACATTTCACTATCAAGGGAATTAAAATTTATGAACATATACTTATTTATTGAGAGCATAAATTTATTTATTCCACATATCTTATTTGTGGAATAAATTATGAAATTTAATGAATCCTTGTTGTATGATCTATTTGGCACACTTATGCATTAAATGAAATGACTATGAAGGGTGTGCCCTGATAGTGCTACAATGCATTGGGTAAAGAATAATATAATGATACATCATGTTCAATGAGTGTTAACTCATAATAATTAATTTTAAATGAGGGTTTACTCAGGATAATTCATGTTCAATGAGGGTTTACTCATGCTCTATGTGAAATGAGCATTGGATCATGCTAATATCATGTTAAATGTTGTTTCCACATCTTTATGTTATGATAATCATGTTATATAATGGCTTTATGTTCTTGTTTCTATTACGATCTATTAATATTCCTATTGCCTAACACATAATTTATTCTTCATGTCATTCCTTGTTTACTCCATGAATGGGCTTTATAGCTCACCATTTTCTTATGCATGTCCTCAGGTTATCTCATGCAATGCAAGTAATAAAGAATTTTGTGATCTTGTAAATTAAGTTTTCAATAAAGATGTTATATTTTATGTCTGAAGATGTCAGGTAATGTTCCTAATTTACCAAGACATTATACCCCTCGATCCTCAGAGTTGTCTAAAGTCCAAGTTTATGTTATAAATCATGTTTAATGTAATAAAGAGTAGATTTGTTATATGATGAACCTCGAAGATAAATTTCCGCCCTAGAAAATATCTATAATCCCTATTGGTTTAAGACCCAGAGGAACACATGGTCTTTATCTTTAAACTACAAGGTTCTTCATATCCTATCAGTGTATGATTTTTTTCATACACTACGCAGTCCTCATCTGCTCCTGGATGATCTTCACCATCTTAGTGGTATCCCATACCAACTTTGGATCCATTAATATTGACTCCCCTGGGTTTGTCCAGCACAGAGATGATCTACATGGCCACTCGTACAAGGCCTCAAATGGGGACATGCCAATAGTGGAGTGATCACCTTTTTTGTATGAAAGCTCCACCAGTGGTAGGGGTCCTCCCAAATATGCACAAAATCAAGGATGCAAGAACATATCATTTCCTCCAAGGTATGTATGGTTCACTCCGTCTGACCTTCTATCTGAGGGTGAAATGTTGTAATCAAGCACAACTGAGTCCCGAATACCTCCGGTAATCCCTTCCATAGCCGGGATGTAAAGTGAGGGTCACAGTTTGAGACAATCATCAAAGGCACCCCGTATAGCTTCATAATCTCTTAGATGTAGAAACATCCCAAGACCTCTACCAATCCCTTCTCCCGGATGGGTAGGAAGTGAGTCAACATGATGAGTCAGTTAATGATCACCTAGATAAAAGTGTGGCCCATGGACGTGTGTGGTAACCCCTTCACAAATTCCATCGAGATACCATCCTATTTCTACTCTGGTACCACAAGGGGCTAAGCCCAGCCTACTGAAACCGGATTCTCATCCTTCACTTGCTGACAAGTGAGGCATAGTCAATCAAACTTTTCTACTTCTTTCTTCATCCCTGGCCACCAGTAATGATGTCCAAAGTCATGGTACATCTTTGAAACACCAGGATGTACTACCAAAGAAGATGTATATAACTCCCTCATCACCCACTACTGTAACGTCACTGATACTACAGTGCATCCTCTCTAAAGAATTATGTGATCCACACCTAACGAATATCCATCAAGAGCCTGTCCTGAGGATAATTGAGCACATCAGGCCTCAGAGTCAACATCCAGAAGATGTACCTCGTTAACTCACTGTAAGATTGGGGGAGTGAAAATAATTGACTAAAGTTAATCTTCCTCATCATCATCATCCATGAAGGATATCTTCATTTTGGATAAGTACTATGTCACCTCACTCAACAGCTATAATCCAGACCTCTTGAGGAGCATGTCTTCCACCATGTTTCCCTTCCCAAGAGTGTATACTATTTCAAATTCATAGTCCTAGAGGAACTCCATCCATCACTGTTGTCTCAAGTTAAGGTCCTTTTATTAAAAGATATACCTAAGAATCTTGTGCTCGGATTAGATAGTAAATGGTTCACCCATCAGGTAGTTTCACTACATATTATAGGAAAAGAACATTACTGCTAAATTTAGGTCATGGTTCACATAGTTCTTCTCATGTTGAATCAACTGACGTGAGACATAGGCAATCAACGCTCGCTCATGAATTAGGACACAACCCAATATGGTCCTAGATTAGTTGCAGAAAACTACATATCAAACGCCCTCTTCTGGTAGTCTCCAGATGGGGGTACTCTTCAGTCACCACCTTAGCTCTTAGAAACTTTTTTGGAACTCCTATGTCTACACGAAGGGATTTAACTTATGTTTCAAGGTTGATAAAGGTACTTATACTCTAGAAAATTAAATAATGAACCTCTGGTAGTATCCAGCCAACCCCAAGA
The DNA here is from genome assembly GCA_963277665.1 of Viscum album. NCBI lineage: Eukaryota > Viridiplantae > Streptophyta > Magnoliopsida > Santalales > Viscaceae > Viscum > Viscum album. The sequence continues at coordinate 1,822,645,925 of OY728132.1, forward strand.
AACTCGGTACATCAGTCATGCTCCTGGGTGGCTCCCAAGCAAGTACTACCTCTATCTTCACCGGATCCACTGTAACTCCAGCCTCCAAGATGACATTTAATAGAGAGTGGACCTTCTGAATCAATAACTTTCACTTCGAGATATTATGATAAAGATTGTGCTCTCAGAGTGTATCTAGGAATATTTTCAGTTGTGTAGCTGCTTCTCCTCCAACGATGAGTTCACGAAGATGTCATCAATGAAGATCACCACGAAAAAATTGAGGTAAGGCTGAAAGATCTTGTTCATGAGTCCCATACACACTAATGGGGAATTGGTTATGCAAATGGTAATTACCAGGAACTCATAGTGTCTATACCGGCATCTGAAGGTTGTCTTCAATACATCTTCATCCTATACCCAAAGCTAGTGATAACATTATTTGAGGTAAATCTTTGAGAACCACCTTGCTCCCTTCAGTTGATCAATGAGGTCATCAATCATCGGCATTGGATACTTGTTCTTCACGGTCACCTGGTTCAAGAGGTGGAAGTCCACACATATCCTCAGCTCCCATCTTCCTTCTCAGAAAACAACATCGGGGCTGCCCTTGGAGAAACATTAGGCCTCACAAAGCCCTTCTCATACAAGTCCTCCAACTGTAACCTCAATTCATGAAGTTCCACAGGAGCCATACAATATGCTGGCGTGGATATTGGGGTCATCTTAGGGTACAAGTCGATGTTGAAGTCTACCACCCTATGAGAAGGTATTCCCAGAACATACTCAGGAAACAAATCCTCACACTTATCCACCACTACAGGAAATATCGGACTCCTACAATCCACTCTACTGAGGGAGAGGCTCTCTAACTGGTGAGTGATCAACTTCACCCTCCTTCGAGAAAGTTTTTCATGTGATCCAAAAGGTCCCTTCTCACCAGTGAAGGAAAACCTGGTCTCATCCTCATAGAAACACCAAAATATTCACCTAATATAGTCGATCTGAGCATGGACTATAGATAACTATTGCATATCCAAGATGTCATCGTAAGGCCTCAACGCCATTACTAGGAGATCACAGCTAAAGCTCTCTCCTCCTAGGGTAAGCTCACACTACCAGAATGAGTGATTAATCTTCGAATACCCTCCCTTAGGAGTCTCTAATCATAAAGATTGAGCCAACGACTCCACCGAAATCTTTGACCCCCAAACAAGGCATGTGGTAAGGAAGGAGTGACTAGAAATTATGTCTATAAGAACTAAAAATAAGGTGTATAGAACATAGATCATACCTAAAATAATCCTTGGAGTGTTGTGGTCATAGGACTCCACTACCTGAAGCATAGAATGCCCCTATCCACCTACTTTCTTAGGCCGTGTTGGACCACTTGGGGGTGGTGAAGGTAGTACCTTGAACCGTCGCCCACCACCTTCTACTCGACTTGCTCCCCTGCCACGTATGCCACCCTATATACGTCCTCAATTGAACATATGCCTTTTCTTTGGTGGTCCCTTGACAGTATTATGATTGTCGGTGTGGTAGTTTGGGTAGTCAGGAGCCCTGTGTCCCTGCTCACCGCACGTAAAATACAACCTAGTTCCTTGCTGACTCCCTCTACTCTGGGAGTCCCACACTACAAACCTCGAGTCCTGGGGTCGTCCCTTGAGTGATCCAACCCGCTTAGGTCCCCACGTCTGCTGACTTCTTCTCACTATTGAAGACTCTGTTGTTTGATGTCTATTGGTGGATCCAGCTATTGGTTCCTTCTCTTCTAGGAATCTCTCCATAAGATGGGCTCTCTCCAACAACCCAACCTGAGTGGGGATACTGAGAGACACCATAGATTCCCTTATATCTCGTATAAGTCCCTTCTCAAAGGTCTGGGCCCTAAATAAAGGGTCATGCACTATGTATGTGGAGTAATGAGAGAGGTCTATAAAACTCAAAGAGTACTCAAACACTGACATGAAACCCTCTTGTAGGTGAAGCAACTCCTTTATGCGCACTGAGCGCAAGGTTTCGTGGAAGAACTCCTTCAAAAAAAGCTACTCTAAGTCATCACAAAGAGGGTTGCCTCATCATGAGTCTGAATTGTGAAGCACCACCATATCCATTATAAACTCCAAATAAGGCTCGCAACTAAGATCAGAATTTGTTCGAGTGGCGTCCTCACTAAGTAGAAGACCCACTTCACTGCCTCCATCATATCCTCAGCAGCCTGAGGATCTATCTCTCCCTTGATCCTAGGAGGTCTCTATCTCTGGAACTCATAAAAGGCGTTGAGCATGTGTGCATCCTCTATCAGTAACACTAGTAGTAACTTATGATCAATGAGTGGTGGTAATGATGGTGCACCACCCGATGGGACCATCTCTAGCACTGGTCCCTGATCTAACGCCTCATTGCTAGGTGGGTTTTCCTCAGAGTCACACAACATAATTCTAGCTGGCTATCTGCGTGGAGACATCATGAAATATATCAAGATGTACCATGGTCATTAGATTATACATGGTGAGATAAATTGTATTCAAGAAGGATTTAAGGGAAAAAAAATAAATTCCTATAAGATGCATGCAACCAATGTTTTTATGTATAGAGTCGAAAATATGAATTCAAGGTCCTTTTGTATGGATACGTCAGCTGCCGCACCAACACTGGACTCCCCAAATCTAAAAGTAAAACTTGAAACATTTAAAAAAAATTCCAAAAAGAAAAGAACATACTATCAGTATTTGAGGTATAACCAACCACCTCTGATACCACTTTGTTACAACCCATCCCTTGGGGGAGTTCTATGACATACCGCAAGCCCGCCTCCTAAAGGCTAGAGGGTGGCAACTAGAGCAGAAGGAATCAACTTGCAATTGAGAGGAATTTTCCTAAGTACATATATGCATGCAGACACAACCAAATCCAAAAGATGGAAAAGAAAACATGCATGCCACTAAACAACCAATGAGTAAAATTAAAACCTGTAGGTCAAATGGGATAGAATACAAACCCAAAAAAAGATAAACTGAATACATGAAAGTACAGGGATAATTCTGAAAGTGGTCTGATAGAAAACCCACATGATGGTTATGTGTAGAGTAGAAGCTGGAAGCTATAGTAGTATGCCCCAACTACTTGGGCTCACTGGGAACCATCGAGTCCTGGGCCACCAAGTCCTCCATCATGGTGGCGGTCATCTACAGCAGACACAACACGTGTGGCAAAAGCTCGTGTAGGAGTTAGGACCCCAAACCAATAAGTAAAGACCACACAGAAATCCATAAATCAACCATAATGTAAGATCACGAAACATGATCAAGAAGCAAGATAGCTCACACAAGGTATAATCTAGAGTATGAAATTTGGGCTATTAGTCATATCATCAAACGCCATTGGATGTTAGAGAACTCCTCCTCAAAGAGTATAGTGGGTCTGCCGAGTCACGCAAAAATTGCTTCCCACTAACCTTGGACTACTGTGGTAGTCATCACTGATAATTACCGTGGGTATTTTGGGTCACACAGAAGCTAGTCCCCATTGAAGGAATTTTGGGTCATAGAGAAGCTGCTTCACAACTTGACCATACTAAGGTACTCCTCCTGTCGAGTATCAGGGGTATGCTAGGTCACACAGACCCGCTACCCACTGTGGTCCTTCCAGGTCACACAGTAGATGCTTCCCACTAGGACATTGTAGACGATCCAGAGAGTGTCACTTGTCTGTAGTTTATTGGTCTCATCCAACTATAGGGTTTATGCACGTAGTGCACTTGATTCCAGGAGAACTGCACGTTAGGGATTTTTTGAATTCCAAATTCCATGTAAGCCTCCATAGACAATTCCAAAAAGATATGCCTCATGTTGAGGGTTCCAATACCATAAATGGTTCATCAATCAGATGACTAGTTTGAATGCTATTGACATTTTTACAAAAAGGGCCGATGGGGTTTGGGTCCGCTCTGACCCAGTGGGATCGACCAGAATCGACTTGGTTCCGACTAGTTGTTTGGGGGCCCGTTGGGACATGGGTCCAGCCTAGCCCACTGGGGTGGCCCATGCCCTGCCCGGTCTGCCATAGGGGGACCATCCTTCTCTTTGATGGGATGTGGATGGAAGATGCGTCTGCTTCCCATCACCTTGTGGGTCATCTGTGAGGCTAGATCGTCTGTTGAAATTGGTTGACCATGGACTGATGTGTGTAACGCGGTGCGGTACCATGCCTTTGGTGCACCGAAGGGGCCAGGTGGCCGCGTACACCCACCTCCATCCACCGGAAGTGAGTTCATTGGCTCCAACTGCACCGTTGTGGCCCGATCCAACTGTTTATCTTCTCCCATCACGCTGTCGTGTGCACCGCCGTAATGGTCCACTACCAGTGTTCACCAGTGCCAGTGAACTGGTATGTTCTTCCACGAACCAACGGGTCTCCTTCGGTGGTCCGTTCTTCATGCCTCTTCATCCTATGGCCTCCGGGGGATTCTATCATTAATGTGATGGCCGCAAATCTTCCTTACCAACACTTTGAAGACACATTCACAATGAATGTGAAAACACACATGGAGGAGGGGCTCGGGCCCTGTTCGTGTTGTTTCTCTCCCTCCACATTAAAGGTTTAGAAAAAATGGGATAATGATTTAATGTTCTATCAAAAAATAATTATTCACGGTATAGAAAACCCAAGATAAACACCCTCCCGCAAGAACAAGTGATCCGCGGATCAGCCTATTCATGGGTTGATCTACATTCGTCGTTTTAGAATGAATAGTGGGGAAAAATAAAACAAAACAAACCCCTACCTCAAAGGTGTTCATCGCTGAAAAGATCCTCCCACGAGGATTCAAGTTTTGTTCGAAGCTGTCGGTGTTCGTCTCGCTCTTGTCCTATTTCAGAGGTGCAGTGACATTTTTAGTGATTCTCCAGTATTCTTCATTCATCACTAGTGAGTTTTTCTACCATAGGTTTTTCAATGAAATTCCACGTTTGATTCTCCAATTTGTTATCTCATTAATAGAGAAACGCGCCGCAAAGTTTTTGTTACGATGTGTCGCCACATCACTATGAAATTTCATTAATGAAAAAACATGTCTGTTTCTCTTCTATTAAGGAGTACCAGTAAAGGGGCTCATCATTGCCTCATCTCCACACTACAATGTTGGCGTTTCACTTCTCAATGGTGAGAAAAGAAAATAAAAGTTACTTGTTATGCTATTTTATTATTTTTCAAAATGTACAAAATCTTCCTTTTCGTTTGACCCTCACCAGTCAATTTTATGTCTATTCTAGATGAATCCCGCTTTTATGAGTTCAACAGTTCCCTCATATTGTTTTATTTGAGCACCGGTTTAAAATTTAGAAAAAACTACATGCATGTTTACTTAAAAAAACTTAAAAAAAGTTCAAAATTCTATTCTGGGCTCACTGGGCCTCAGAATCAGGTGATGTCAATACTTATGGTCTTGAAATAATTCCATATAATGAAAAACATTAAATGGAATTTCTGGGACATTTCATTTTGGGATCATGGCATGGTTCCCATGATGAATTGTTCATGTGCAATGATGCGAAATTGAGTTTCTTCACCGAAAGTCCGATTCAGGTAAATGAATAGTTGGCCTTTTGCATTTCTCCACAAGGATCACGATGGTGTGATTAGATTGATTGTCCTAGTCCATTTGAAGAGGCGTGTTAGTGGAATTATTTTTTCTCTCTTTAGATCAAACAATGAGCATCAAGCGCTCATCAACCTTTTATTCCATAGGTTTCATGTACTCTAGGAGTACGCTGGCATGCTTGGGGGTGCTTGTTCAATGTTTTGTACCCAAGTATCGCTAAGTACAAGACCAGACAATGAGGCATGGACACATTTTGTGTGGTCCCCACATGCACAATGTACCGCACTAATATTCTTCTACATCTCATATCTTCTTCTTTTTTAATCATATTTTGGCATGCGAGTAGCCTATAGTGAGTGTTTTTTCCACATAGAATGTGGTGGTGCCAAATGTAGTGGCTTTTGAGTTACGATGTGAGATGTTATTGATGTGAAGCCAATTTAGGTTATGTCCGATGATGGTAGTGTCTAGGTGCTAGCATATCAATGCTTTCCTGAGAGGTACCATCCATCAGAAAGTGATAGTGTAGTTCTTCGATACCTTCTGAGTGGAATCCCTTATCAGGTAGGGAAAGGGCCCTAAATGAACTATAGTGGAATCCCCCATCGACATGGGTGTGGGACCTGTATGACTACTATGAGAGTGAAATCCACCTAACACACTAGGGAATGGGTCCTCTATGACTACTATGAGAGTAGAATACCCCTAACTCACAAGGGTGCGGGTACTCTACGACAATAAGAGTGGAATTACCCATCATCATGGGCATATTTCCTCTATCAGCTACTTCGGAGTAAAATCACTCTAATGCACTATGGATAGGGTCCTCGATGAACAAGAGTTGAATTACCTTGAGGAATTAGGGTGTGGGTCCTATACGATGATAATTAATGGGGAATTCCCCTGATACACAAGGGTGTGGGTCTTATACTTTGGGATTAGTCTCTTTGGCTATGGATTAGTGGTCAGACATGCTTTGATGTTACTTTGGCCTCTCAAGTCACGGGTGATTTCTCCACCAAGATGCATCCCTATGTTCCAACCTACAACCATGCAGGCAAGAAAAAACTTCCCAAATTGGATAGTAAAAAGGTGTGGTGATTGAGTCCCTTTGAGTTTCATGTTCATGGAAAACATGAGGGATTCTGGGCATCATTGGTGGTAACTTATAGAAGTATTTGCGGCTCTTTTCTTAGGATGAGCTATGATATGGAGATCCCCTTACTCTCTCTCATTTGGGTTTCTTTGATTGAGTGTATATATGTATCCTATTTCAATACCCACTTCTTGGGTTTTTGATACTCTTTTTCTAGGAGGGGTGAAGATGCGAAAGGTATACCATGTTCTTTCCATGTCTAGATTCTCGTGGTTGGATGAGTCTACTCTCCTACTGTAGGTAGTGAATACTCAATGATAAGTTCATATTCTAACCATTTCTATATCCTTATGTTTTGGAAGAGTTTACATTACTATCTTATTGGGTTGATCAGTACCCTTTTACTGCAACATGTTCTATCTACTTCTCCCCTCTTCCATACGTCTTTTTTTGCTCACTTGATCCTTCATGGAATCCTACTAAGTATTTTTATACTCACCCCTACATGATATTTCCCCGCACTTTGTGTGCCCTTACAAAAAACAAGAAGTTTGATCATAACATATGAGGATCTTAATAATACATGATTATTGGACTGTATGTGGTGGTCGTAGCTTGGGATCTAGGAGTGGGCCTCTCTCAAATGTTTTAATTTTCCACTTTTTTTCTAGGTTGTGGCACTCTTCTAGTTGGACGTAGATTTTCCCCTTTAACTTTCAGTTTACTTTACAACACCTTTACTTTTACTTTTTAGAGGTCGATGCATATATGTGGTTTATATATTGCAATTTTGTATCTTTAACTTTTCATTTTCACTTCTTCACTGAGTTGGTTATGTGTGTGTGTGTAGGTACTTAGGCGAAGGCCTCCCCTAGTTTGTTATGCCTTCCGTGCTTTTCCCCAGCCTCTAGCCTATAGATGTAGGCTTGAGGTAGTTGTAGCTCGATCTCACCATGGATCAGGTCGTGACATTTTATTAAATGTTTTGTGATCAGTTTTAATATGGTTGTTCAATGTTGATGCCATTGACCATACAAGTTAGAATGGTTAGTAATTATGCTTACAGATTGAGGATATTTATTTACATTTCATATTTATAAGATGTTTATGTTCAACCCCATTAATATGATTAATTCATTAGACATATAAAAGGATAGGTCGAGACCTCTATAGCCCCTCGATGCATCGGTATGTCTCATGATAAAAAAAAGAATTGGGTTTTGGTTGAGGCCTTACCCTAGTATTTTCAAACATTTTGGCTGAGTCCTTGAAAAAATATTTTAGAAGTTCAACATTATTCATTCCCTCATTATGATAATAGAAATTGATAAACCATGTGATTATTTGACTAGTAGAATGTCCATGTTTAAGATTCATTCTCTTATGATCATTTATATGGATTTATGTAATCATCTTTCATTCCTACAATATTATTCTCAAGTTTATTTTTAAAGGTATATGTTTTTAGTTATTCACCATGCCTAATCATTATGTTTATGATAACTTCTACTATATTACATATCCATACTGAGCATCAAAGAACAATGATTTATTTTTTTACTTTTCTACAGGATGAGAAGAAGAATATTATTATGAATGACTTTCGTGAATTATCTAAGAGTTTATGGGTGTTTCCAAGGGCGTTCAAATGTTTTTTTTGATTTCATGTTGTAATATAAACCTTAAGTTTATATCCAATTTTCCAAAACTACCAAACTATTCGGTCCATCAGGATGATACTTCCTTGTAAACATACCAAAGTATTAATATAAGGAACTGACTTTGGGAAACATGGGTCTAGGTCCTTATAATTATTGCATGTGATTCTATCCCAGTATTTGGGTTAGGTCAATTTGGGGAACATTTTCAGTCCCTTGAGACCCATATGAGGTCTAATACCTTAATATGTGTCAATGTATTATAGTTTAACATGGGATTGATTAGTTTTCCCTGACTTATTTGAGCTAGGTTATCAGATACTGGTGAAACTCAGTGGTAATAACCTTGGAATGTAATTAAATTATATATGATTATATAAATCAATGAGATACTTTTTCAAGATTTAGGAATGGGTAAGGATATTTTATATTTGATTATATATCTTGTGTTGGCTAGAGTAGGGGTTACACTTAGGATTGTAAAGTGTGGTTCACTAGGGAACATCCTATTGAAAAAGTGGATTCCCTAGACACAAACTAAGAAGTAATTTTTTTTATTACCATATCATGTAAACATAGATCAATTCATGATTTTATCTCACCCTAATTGTGTTAATACTTCTTCATAAACTATTATCATGGCAATATCCTTGTATTTCTTATTTCATTAAAAGGTTATAATAGTTTACAACTATAATGATAACCTATAGATACTATAGAAATAATCTTAAATATACATCCCATGGTCTAGATATATTATACCTATGTGACATATATGATTACTTAATATTAGGTTCGTGGGGATCATAAGAACAAATAATTTTTATCTCATGAAGTTATCATTTGGTGATCTTGAATAGATGATATCTTGAGGATTGACTCACCAATGGGAGCGCCACATATTTTGAATTTCGTTGGATATTTTTATCTATGAACTTGTCTATTAGTCTCTCGACATGATATTTTTATCAATGAATATCATTTAATAAAATGTGAAAAATTAAATATGAAGACTGTGATGTTTATATTGTGGAGAGGTATCTTGTATTGGGGTTTTCATTGGGGGTATTCCCCTGATTGAAAGATGAAGAAAATATTTTATCAATTTCACAGGGGAGAGATATCTTGGGCCAAGTTGAACTAGGTGGTAGTAACTTTATTAAATACATTACCATGGTAAAAGAAGTAAATTACATCAAAAATGGTTATTAAAAGTATAAAAAAATTAATTATAGTGACAAAAGATATATATCTAGCTTTATGGTATGTCACTTGAAAAACAGACTATGGTACATGGTGTGTGTTCGTAAGAGGTTTTCTTTGTAATGAAAAAATATTATCTTTTTAGGAGAAATTATGTGTTTCTAGATACCTAATGTATCTATGATTATGAATCACTAATTTCGAGATAGGGTCATGGAGGTCTACACACAAAACATATTAAAAAACACGAAATATTCTAATGAACTGATGTTTAAGAAATAGTGGGCCTTGTGATAAGGTCATGGTATATATGATCACAAGTAAATATTTAAATTCATTATTATTAATGTTTCAAATAATAATTGTTGAACTTATTAAGTCTATGTATTCACAAGTTATTAAGTGAATACAAAAAAAATATTTTACAAATGAATATTTATTTATTTAAGGTTTCTTTAATACTTATAGGAGAGATGATTTGAGTTAATTACACATATTTTGTTACATAACATAATATTATTGTGATAAGAAAGTGATAAATTCTTCATGAAATTTAAAATAGGTTTTATTGTGACCCAAAACATTCATATGTAAATATTAGATCTTAATAGATGAATATTCTTTACATATCTTCACAATTCATGACAGAACCATTATGATTTAGTTTCATTGGAATATTGGATATATAATCATCAGGTACATAAAAGATATAAATAATTTCCCTTTATATTCTTCACAAATAACTCCTTTTTTCAACATATCAAACTTAAGAAATTCGCTATAACCTTGAAAAGGGAAACATGCAAAAGGGTGAGATCAAATTCTAATCAAGGGTAAATATAAGAGATATCAAAAAATGATCATAAGTGATCATAAGATAAGTATAAGGGTATGAGAACAAGATAAAAACATATAATAATCATACACTATAAATCAAATATATTTAACAATGATCATTGAATAACGTTTTTAATAAAAATAATAAAGATATTAGAGTGAAGCATTGTAAATAACCAATCATGATCCATGAGAATATATCTTAAGCATAAGACATAGGTTTTTGGAATTCACATAAGTATGAAAAATAAATTCCCTAGTCAAGATTCACTCTTAAGAATATCATTGTGTACAAGGAATCATAAATAAAATTCCTACATAATAATTTCCAATATTCTCTTAAGAGTAATTTCCATCCAGTTTAATCTAACGTCACTAAAGAGTTTTTTAACTCCAGCATCCCTTAAGTGTTCCTGAAGTTTTTTATCATTACCAAATGTATTAGAAGGATATAATGGACCCACACATTATTGATTTATAACATAACCAACCATCCTTTTTTTATAAAACAACCACCCATCCTTGGTTTATAAAGTAACCAACCATAACATAAACATAATCCATTCATATGTATTACAAAATATCAAAAAAATTATAATTACATCAAAGATACACATATGGAAAATAAAAAAATCCTAAATATTTTATCATCATAGTAATTAAACATCTAGAGAAAGAATAAATATGGTAACATTTTATCATATCCCCATTAGATTATAATAAACATCAAAGGTCATTTTTTACATGAAATTACCATTAAAAAGAACAATTAAATATTTCTTGAGGAAAATACCCTTTTCAGTTTGAAATCAAATAAAATATAAAACATTCTAAAATTTTATGTAAATATTTTTATTTATAAAGAATCATGAAAAATTTTAAATTAATATTTAAATAAAAGTGTATTCATGATAGTATGGAAAACCATTCTTATGGTGTAAGTTAAAGTAATTTTGTTTTCAGATTTTCAATAGAAAGTCAAAAGTACCTCATTTGTAAAATGAAATGATTATTCATTTATATTAAAAAAAATATGGTATAAATTAAATAAATAAATATTTTTAGTATTGTAAAAACATTCATGGAAACATTTTATGTAAAATATCTACATGGGACTGAAGAGAGAAATTGAGCTGGTTTTCCTTAACAAAAATTATTTTATTCTCATGAGTACATAAAGAGAGAAAAATTAATGGAAAACATTAAATATCCATAAATAAACATTGTATAATATAATAAATAATATTATGGACAGATATATCATATAATTTCATCATCATAAATTAAGAAAAAACAATCCTAGTGAAAGTGATATTATAACATAAAACCCTTACTACTTTAGAAAATTTTGATTCATAACCCCCTGTAAAAAATAAAATAAAATAAAACAATTAATACAATAAAAATAGGTATATAAATGATAAAATATAAAATAATTAGTAGATACACATCATAACAGAAATAGGTGTATAACATAACATATGTCCCAATGAGGACAATTTGAGATGATAAACCTGTACCTCTTTGATAACTTCTGAACCAGAACACATTTGATGAAATAATTTTCATGGTAACATAATATTCCAAGATTAACAAGGATACATGGTATAACATATCATAGTATCAGTATATACACCTTATAAAAAAATGTGCATAACATCAAATATGTCTCAACGAAACATAATTGAGACGAAGAATCCTTACAACATTATTAATTTTTAATCAAATTTCATTAGAATATTAAAATTAATACTATTATATAAATAAATTGTATTAAATAAATGAATATTTAAAAATATATTCTTGGGTAGTATATACTCCATATAAGTAATGAATTCATTCTTAATTTGAAAACATGTTTCAATGAAGACTAATTTAGATGAAACCCTTACCTTATGCTCGACTTGATTATTCAGTTCTCAAAAATCATGTTTAATAATGTTATATTTATTATAATTACATATAGAAATATTTTTTTTATAATATCATATATTATCCAATTATAAGTTTTCAACACCCGTTTATTAACAATTCTAAATTTTCGTTATCCTTTCGTGTGTTAACTGCTTTCTTTTCATGTATGTTTTCATTTGGAAGTTATGGTTATTAAATTTTGATCTTGGTTAACCTGTATTTATAATGTTAATAATGATATAAATATAATACATATTAATTATATAGTTATTATAAAAACTAATATTATGTTTTTATGAAAAACTAATTACATCACTTTATGTAGATGATAATCTATAAGTACAAATGAGTGATGTTTCAAATTTTTGATAGATGAAATGAAATAGGGGTCAATGATAATTAAAATTAAAAAAATAATAATTGTATCATAAAAATCATATATTTTTATTAAACAATTTCTTATTACCATACATTTAAAGCAGTAATGATTAAAAAATTACATCGCTTCGTAGAGGTGTCCACACATATGCATGAGCGAAGTTATCATTTAAAAATGGATAAGATGGTAAGATGGTAGATAAGATATTGTAATTACAGAATTATAATTATTTTATAAATATAATATATAAAAATTAAATCCAACATTATAACCACCCATTGAATATGGTGATGGAAATGAATCATATCGTTCATTGAGGTTGTAGTCCACATGTAGGAACGAGTGATGATTTTATTTACCATGTTATAAAGAAGATGTGATAAATGAATATGAAATTATCATAACAAAACAAAAGTGTCTTTTTTTTATATTTAACGTATTTTTATGGACTCAATAATTTTATATAATGTGTAATAAGAAATAAAATTGAAAGAGATTGGTTTATATTTTTACCTACTCTTTGAGAGACCACCTTTGTCTTACACCATAATTCTTGAATGATTGATATTAAGAGAATAACATAAGCTATAATATGTATAAAAGAATATAAGAAGTTCATGGAGTTATTATATTTTGAGATATATAGCTCAAATGGTGTGAATAATGGAGTATCAGAGATTCCCTTTTATAAGTGAAGGTAGAGACACACATGGAATTTATTAAAGTATTTTAAGGATATAAGGCCACTTTCATAGGAAGTTGGCTCTAATATGGACATGTTTTAAAATTTATGATAATATAAGGTTTAAATATATTCAAAAAATAATAGTTAGATATGTTTGGGTTTCAATCCAACCCTTATCTCTTGCTTTAACTCTCAGTAATCCCATTTTAACCTTAACCATGATAACGAAATTTTACTACTTTTACAATGCACTATTACCAAAAATTAAGTTTACCCTATTAAATTATATTAATTATTAATATTTAAAATATTAATTAAATTTAAATAGATCAAATTTCTAAAATTTTAAAAATTTAATTTTAAGTAACTGGTCAAAATATAATGAAAACTCGTTTTTGAAAAATACATTTTTACATATATAACATAATTTTATTCTATTAATTTCATCATAAATACGATAAAATTTATTTTAAAATATATTATCTAATATATATATATATACACATTAATAAATAAGTATTATTTTAGTTTTTTAAGATAAACAGACACTATGTGCATAAAAACAGCTTTTAGAAAAATGTGTTTTTAAACACAAAAATGGGCTTATATCAAAATAATGTAAAATAATGTTTCTTATGTAATTAATTAGATAATTTCTAATTAAATGATAATTATTCTACTTTAATATAAAATTAAATACATTATGGGAATTTTAACATACATTAAATGATGGTTTTTATAAAAATATTATTTTTACTATTCTTGAAAAAAAAAATTAAGAAAAATCTATGAAATTCATCTTTTGATAATATTGAAATGATGATTTAAAAAATTATATTCATTTATTAAAATAAAATTATAATTTTTTTTGAATTTTTTATAATTTTCTTGCACACAATGAAATAATTTTTTTTGATGAAAAAATATTTTTGATCATAAGAAAACATTAATGAAAGATAAGTAACTATTTATTATTCATTAATAAATAAAATTTAACTATTTTTTAAAAAATAAAATAGTTTTCTATATTGTGTGTATTACTATTTATAACTTTCAATTCAATTTCTAGGTTATAACGTCTTACTATATTAAACATCATTTCGACTCGGGGTTGCGTGTAAAGAAAGATATCGAACATTAGAAATTTATTTAGTGAAAAATACATTCTAAAACCTAGGGGTGTTAAATTCTCCCCCTTTAAAAAATTTCATGTAACAACCCAAACTATTATAAATTAAATTGACATTTTTATTTTATTAAATGTATTATTATATAATATTGTTATAGAAAACACATTCACTTATTTTGTTTCATCATATCCAATTGAATTTAAATGATGGATATGTATCATTACCATTGATAATATAGTCATTGGAAAGTGATAACATGATAAGTATATGTAAATACCTGAAAATTTCAAGGAAATTTTTTTCTTAATTTCTTTGATATTTTACGAGTACGCAGTTTCTGAAAACACCTAATTTCGAGGCCCGATGTTCCCGGAATCGATTTTCGAAGTTTTGATCGGGTACGTTCAGTGAACGAACGAGCATGTTTTTCTATCTTTTGCACCGGTGCTCGGAATTGAAATCTGGGGGCACCGATGAACTCATAGTGCCAACAATTTCTTAAGGGGACCTTTAACGCAGTTGCGTTTTAAGCGGGTTGAGATTAATTTTTGGGGATTTAGTTTCATTATAAATAAAATTGTTGAACAATTTTATTTTTATATCTTGGATGTTAAACTTCCCATGTGTGGATAAATGAGAGGTGGGCCCACATGATCCCCAACCTCTCATCTCCACTAAACCTTCTTAAACCCCCTTTTTGAAGCTCCCCTGTTAAATTTGATAACTCTCCAAATATTTATGGGACCTCTACACTTTCTCCTCTCCCATTAATTCATGAAAACATCTTAATTAATAGATTGAATCCTCTAATTTAATTATTTAAGTGTTTGAATTTGGAATGGATGTGTTAATAAAAATATTAGACAATCCTAATATTTTATTAAGGGAGGAGCCTTTTGATGAGAGGGGGATCCTCTGGAGAATTTCCTCTCCTTCCTTCCCTCCCTCTCCTTCCTCCATTGTTGCACCACCACTGAGGTTCCTTCTTCTCCGATGAGACACCAACAAATGAGCAGGGATCAGTAGCGTGGTGCGGGCACAACGAACTACGTTGACTTCGATGTCTTCCTTGCATCGGATCCAACGAACGACACTCGAGCTGGGATCGAAGGCACTTTACGGAAGCGACGAATACCAATGACTGTCGTCACCTTCATATCTTACCTTGAGACGACGTCAACGAGCCGACATCCACCCTTTCGCGACACCGTCATCCACGCTGCTCGGCTACCGCGGATCTTTCTCAAGGTAGGGGAATTTTGTTTTTTTCTCATTTGAGTGGTTTTATCTCACGAGCATGAGCGTTTATTTGTATGGTGTTAGTATAATTTATTCTTTAATAAAATATACACTTGTTAATGTTGAAAGCATGTGTTCTATTATTTCCAATTGATAACGCTTAACGCAGAGGGCACGGGCTGAACAAACATGACCCGACGACCCTCCGCTGGTTGTTATTTCATGTTCGGATTGATGGGCGATGATGAAACGGTCTGCAACGGCGATTTGAAGCCGTCACAGTGAAGAGCAGGTCCCAGGAGAGACGCGAGCATAGAAGGTGGGCGAATCTGACCACCAGAGCGCACCTGGTGGTCTGCGGAAAGTGCTGCCGGCACGCCCCACTGGCACAGCGGCGGCGCGCCGCTGGAAAAAATCTACTCTGGCCGAGCCACGGCAGCGAAAGAAAACCAGAACGGCCTGGCTGTTCCGGAAAGGGAGATGCGCAACTTAATGTCGCGCCAGCGGGCCGCCAATGCCCCCCGGCCGGGCAGGGGCAGGCGACGCGGACCGGAACTCCAGCGCCGGTCTGGGCCGCTCCAGCCAGTCCGGGCTGTGCCAAACTGGGCCGGACCCGGACTTGAGTCAGGTCGACCTAGATTGGGCTGACCCAGGGGGTGTTGGGTCAGGCCGGACCGGGCCCAGACCCCCTATATTCGGACCATTTTCAGTTGAACGGACATATCTTGAGCTACGAACCTCCGATCGACGCACCGTCAGTTGCGTAGGATTCCATGGATCGAGATGGTAATTCTGGTATATTAAAATAATGGTCTAGGAGAATTTTGGGTATGGCCACGTTGGTTTGAATCCGAAACCAACCGGGCCCTTGTGGCGGAAATGCTTATAACTTGAGCTCCGGAAGTCCGATTGACGTGCCGTCAACTTTGTTGGATTCGTCTTGGCGAGCCTGTTATTTTGGTATAATTCACCTAAGGTTTTGACGTAGTTGGAGTATGTCCAGGTTGGATTGTACCCGAAATCCAACCGGACCCCTGGAACGGAAAAACTAATAACTCTCAGACCGGACATCCGTTTGACGAACCGTCATTGGCATTGGTAATCACGTTGAGAAATGGTTGTTTTGAGTATACCCCATGATATTTCGGGGTATAGTTTAGATACGGTCGGGTTGGTTTGTACACAAAACCAACCGGGCCCCCGGGACTAAAAGGCTAATAACTCACAGACCGGGCATCCGATAAACGCGCCGTCTATTGCATTGAGACCCCTTTGACGAGGTGGTCCTTTGAGATACTTTTTCGTTGGGATTTGTGATACATGGAGTATCGACCAGAAGTTCGTGGAGAGGATCCTGTCAGAGACAAGCATACAGAGTACGGATACCTTGTAGCTGGCTGAGACCTATTGACTTCTTGTCCGATTCGAGTCGGAGTGAATTGACTAGCCCAGCGGAGAGCACTACTGTGTTTGGGTGGCAGACCCACGTTACTCGATAGAAAGAGTACCTTTGTAGGCTATTAGGGGAAGAACTACTTTGTGAGGTGGAAGACCCATGGCGGAGGAGCACTACTCTGTGAGGTGGCAAACCTATGGTACTCGACAGGAGGAGTACCTCAGCAGTCTAATTTTAGTGAACATCACCTTGGAGTTGTGACAGGATCACAGTACTCGACAGAGGAGGAGCACTTCAGCAGTTTTGGTTTCAATATCATTAACGAAAATCCTAGTTTGAGCTGAGTCAATGACCTTTTTGTTTACCTCATGATTGATATGGGTCAGTTTATAACTTAGGTATATGTATGGTAATGTACCTAAGTAGTGTTTATCTGTTGATTTCATAACCTTTGTGTTTCTTCATGATTAAGATGGGTTATTTGATAACTTAGGTATAAGTATGGGCTTATACCTAAATAAGGGTTATCTATTAAGATCCTTATTTGTGGTTATCCTTGTTGGATTTAGTGAGACCTTGAGGGTATCGGGGTCCCTAATGAGTATCATTATACTCACCCCTACATGAGCTATGCCAGCACCTCGTTGTGTTGGATGCAGACGACAGACAGCGCTGACAGAGACTGAGTGTACGAGGACTGGATGGTACCCGGAGGTGGAACTCACGACCAGTCAGTACCCAGAGGTGGACTTCACGACGAGATGGTACTCAGAGGAGGTTGGCGGGAGAGAAAGTTGAGGAGGCTATCTGTAACTACCCTTCAGGTAGGATCTGAGGTGGACGACCCAGGAGATGCTTCTATCTTCCAACTGTTTGTCTTTTCTGTTGTACTTTCATTTAGTTGTAGTTGTACTTTTCATTTGGGTTTGTATTCTGGCCCATGTACCTTTCATAATTTTTTGTACTTAGTGTATTACTTCTGCTTGTACTTTGGTTGGATTTGTTTGTGTTTTAAAAAGTCAATACCTTCCCAATTATCGGGATTTACGCCTTTGGTGCTAGTCGGCAGTCCCTGGCCTATGGAATGCGGGCTTGGGGTAGTCACGACATGGTTCCTGAGGACGGGTCCTGAAAAATTGGTATCATAGGAGTTGGTTCTACCACAGAACATAGAACTCTGATATTTTATTTTCTGTGAAGCAATAGTGTTACGGGTACCGAGTGTGGTTTTCAGTTCAGGGAGTCCAGTGTTGGTGCGGCGGCCGACGTATCCATACACCAGGACCCTGACTTCGGATTTCCGACCTAGTGCATGAAAACAATGATTGTGTGTGTGTTTTAAAAAAATTTCTTAAAGTCAGCTCAAACCAGGTCAGCTCACTTGGTATAATCATTTGACCGTGTCGCATCTGTTCAGGATGCCACCACGCAGACAGTCAGTTGGAGTTCCGAGAGAGTACTCGATGACAACCCACCGAGCGATGAGACTCTGGTTCAATGCCCTCTTTCTATGTTGGAACCTTCGGGTGGTGTACCAGCAGCACCACCATCCGTTAGGAAGCAGATGTCACCATCCGTACTAGTGGACGGTGCACGCTGATAGAGCACTTTGCACGAGTTCCAGCAACAGAGGCCTCTGATGTTACGAGGTGAGGCAGATTCCCAGGCAGCAGTGGACTGGATGGAGGTGATTTCTAGAGTTCTACCCCTAGTTTACACACTATTAGAGCAGACAGTGATCTTAGCTACTGGTGTTTCCCAGTGAAAGTCCATGAGGTTGGTCCTCATAGTGACGAGGCTTCCGTAGGTGGACCGATGCCTAAGATAGTACCTTCGGGTAGTGTGTCAGCTATATTACTACCTATTGGTCGGCAGTTTCAACTGGCAGTACCAGTAGATGAAACATGTAGGTTCAGTTCCTTAAATGTGTTTTAGCATCAGATACCCCTTTGGTTCTGAGGCGATCCCGACTCACAGGCGACTAAGGACTAGCTTGAGGAGGTGGATGAGAGTTTTCTAGAGCTTATAAAGCTTCAGCAGGATGACATGTCGGTAGCTGAGTAATCATTGAGGCGTACTGATCGTTACTGGTACTTGATGACTATGATATGATCAGTGCTTCAGGGCTCAGACTTCCAAGTGAGGTTTGTTTAAGGACATCCGAGCCAGCACCTTTCCTCTGTGCATTCCTACTTATGTTAGGGTGCTAGAGAGAACCTTTGTGGTTGAGAATTCTTTGGCTGAGAGGATACAACCAGTGTAGGTTAGAAGTAAGAAATAGGAAAATGGAACCAGTCTTAGAGACTTGGGCGTGTAACATTTTTCAAGAAGAAGAAGTGTTAAGGATAGATGAATCTGCAGAGCAGCAGACGTGGAAGCAAAGCTGGGAGAGAAGCATGAGGTGGTGTACATTTTGACATTTTAGAACCACCCGCCTTTGTAGTCCCCTCCAGGATTATGGAGTAGGAGGGTAGGGGAGGAGAGTATCTGCATGCGATCAAGGAGTGTGACCCAAGGGATCTTTGAATGATTCTAAGTACAGTCTGTGTTTACTCTTAGCTGTCGTAACAACAACAATTGACGCAAATAATTCCTTCCTTCCACGAATCTTGTCCTAGACCTAGAGTTTCCGGTTAAGCTGTTGAATTGACCCTCCCGTCTGGAGATACCATTGGGAGGAGAATCGATAATCACTCTTACGCCGACGGTGTCATCTGACCATTGATGCGAGAGTTTCGTTTGGAACCTCTTGGTGGCGGCGTCGAGGCCTTACGATGTTAGTTTGGGTATGGAATGGGCAACCACAGTTCATACATAGATTGACTATATTAAGGAAAAAGGTTGTGGTTTATCTACAAAGTTGGTATAGGGTTTTCCATTGGTTGGATAAAAGAGAAACCCAGGCAGCACAGGATAAACTCATGCATAGGAGGGTGCGACCGATCACTCTTAAGTCATCCAACCTTACCCTCGTGGAAGCAGGAGTTTTCAGTTTTCAGTTCCAAACAGGAAACATGGGCCTCTAGATTTCGAGGATGGTGACCATGACTTTATATGGGTCTCACATCGATGAGGTTTACGGAGATTTTTTCGAGGCGGAAAGTTATCTCTGCGTTTCATCAGACCTTTCCAGGTTCCCAATAGAGTAGGCAAGGTGGTTTACCACTTGGCCTTTCCACCACAGTCGCACTAGGTGCACGACGTCTTCCACATATCTCAGTTGAGGAGATACGTGCATGATCCTTCACACATCATCGACCACATGGAGGTGGACATCGATGACAGGGCGACATTCACAGAGGTTCCAGTGGAGATCGAGGATCGACAGGAGTAGGTCCTATGTGGACGGTTGATTCCTCAGGTGCGCTTTCACTGGCAGCACAAGAACCTCTAGGAGAGAACATGGGAGAAGAAGGCTCAGATGCGTGCTCAGTACCACTTTTGTTTTCCCTAGTCTGTGTTTAGGATTTACGGGGATGTAAAGCCCTGAGGAGGGAGTAATTTAATGACTCTGAAATTTCAAGGAAATTTTTTTCTTAATTTATTTGGAATTTTACTAGTACACAGTTTCTGACGGCACCTGATTCCGAGGCCCGGTGTGCCCGGAATCAATTTCCAAAGTTTAGCTCAGGTACGTTCATTGAACGAATGATGAGGTTTTTCTATCTTTTGAACCAGTGCTTGGAATTGAAATCTGAGGGCACCAATGAACTCGCAGTGCCGGTAATTTCTTAAGGGGACCTTTAGTGCAGTTGCATTTTAAGCGGGTTGAGATTAATTTTTGGGGATTTAGTTTCTTTATAAATAAAATTGTTGAACAATTTTATTTTTATATCTTGGAAGTTAAACATCCCATGTGTGGATAAATGAGAGCTGGGTCCCACATGAGCCCCAACCTCTCATCTCCCTTAACCCTTCTTAAACCCCCTTTTTAAAGCTCCCCTGTTAAATTTTGATAACTCTCCAAATATTTATGGGACCTCTACACTTTATCCTCTCCCATTAATTCATGAAAACATCTTAATTAATAGATTGAATCCTCCAATTTAATTATTTAAGTGTTTGAATTTGGAATGGATGTGTTAATAAAAATATTAGCCAAACCTAATATTTTATTAAGGGAGGAGCCTTTTGATGGGAGGGGGATCCGCTAGAGAATTTCCTCTCCTTCCTTCCCTCCCTCTCCTTCCTCCATTGTTGCACCACCACTGAGGTTCCTTCTTCTCCGATGAGACACCAACAAATGAGTAGGGTATCAGTAGCGTGGTGTGGGCGCAACGAAATACGTTGACTTCGATGTCTTCCCTGCGTCGGATCCAACGAACGATGCTCGAGCCGGGATCAAAGGCACTTTACGGAAGTGAAAAACACCAACGACCGTCATCACCTTCATCTCTTACTTTGAGATGATGTCAACAAGCCGACGTCAGCCCTTTCATGACACCGTCATGCACGCTGCTCGGCTGCCGCAGATCTTTCTCGAGGTAGGGGAATTTTGTTTTTTTCTCATTTTAGTGTTTTTATCTCACGATCATGAGCGTTTATTTATATGATGTTAGTATAATTTATTGTTGAATAAATTATACCCTTGTAAATGTTAAAAGCATGTGTTCTATTATTTCCAATTGATAATTCCTAACACAGAGGGCGTGGGCCGAACAAACACGGCCCAACGACCCTCCTCTAGTTGTTCTTTTGTGCGCAGATGGATGGGCGATGATGAAACGGGCCGGAACGGCGATTTGAAGCCGTCACAATGAAGAGAAGGTCTCGGGAGAGACGCGGATGTAGACGGTGGGCGAATCGGACCACCGGAGCGCTTACGGTGGTCCGCGGAAAGCACTGCCGGCACGCCGCTAGAACAAATCCGTTGCGGCTGAGCTGCGACGGCGGAAGAAAACTAGAATGGCCTGGCCGTTCTAGAAAGGGAGAGGCACGACTTAATGCTACGCCAGCTGGCTGCCAATGCCTCTCTGGCCGGGCCGGGGTGGGCCACGCAAACCGGACCGCCAGCGCCGGCCAGGCCGGACCTAGACCTAAGTCGGGTCGACCCGGATTGGGCCGACCCATGGGGTGTTGGGCCGGGTCGGACCGGGCCCAAACCCCCTATTTTCGGACTGTTTTCGGTTAAACAGACATATCATGAGCTACAGACCTCCAATCGATGCACCATAAGTTGGTAGAATTCCTTGGATCGAGACGGTCATTTCAGTATATTACACTCAAGGTTTCGGCAAAGTTTGTGTACAGGCGAGTTGGTTCGAATCCGAAACCAACCGGGCCCTCGGATCGGAAATGCTTATAACTTGAGCCCCGGACGTCCGATTGACATGCCGTCAAATTTTGTGGATTTTTCTTTGTGAGACGGTTCTTTTGGTATACTTCACCTATGGTTTGGACACAGTTGGAGTATAACTGGGCTGGATTGTACCCAAAATCCAATCGGGCCCCTAGAACGAAATAGCTAATAACTATCAGACCGAACGTCTGATTGACGAACTGTCAGTGGTGTTGGTAATCACATTGAGAAAAGGTTCCTTTGAGTATACCACATGAGATTTCGGAGTACAGTTGAGATACAGTCGGGTTGGTTTGTACACAAAATCAACCGGGCCCCCGATACTAAAAGGCTAATAACTCACAGACTGGGCATTCGATAGACACGCCGTCTCTTGCATTGAGACCCCTTTGATGAGGAGGTATTTTGAGATAATTCTTCACGTGACTCTGTGATACTTGGAGTATCGACCAGTAGCTTGTGGAGCGGATCCTCCCGGAAACGAGCGTACGGAGTACGGAGACTTTATAGCTGGCTGAGACCTGATGACTGCTTGTCCGATTCGAGTCAGAGGGTATTGACTAGCCCAGTGGGGAGCACTACTGTGTTTGGGTGGAAGACCCACGGTGGGGAGCACTACTATGATTGGGTGGCAGACCCGCAGTACTCGAACGAAGGAGTTCCTCTGTAGGCTATTAGGGGAAGCACTACTTTGTGAGGTGGCAGACCCATGGCGGAGGGGCACTACTTAGTGAGGTGGTAGACCCATGATACTCGATAGGAGGATTAACTCAGTAGTATAAGGTTAGTGAGCAGCACCTTGGAGTTGTGACAGGATCACTGTACTCGAAAGAGGAGGAGCTCTTCAGCAGTTGTGGTTTCGATATCATTAATGAAAATCCTGGTTTGAGCTGAGTCAATGACCTTTTTATTTACCTCATGATTGAGATGGGTCACTTGATAACATAGGTATATGTATGGGAATGTACCTAAGTAGTGTTTATCCGTTGATTTCATAACCTATGTGTTTCCTCGTGATTGAGATCGGTTACTTGATAACTTAAGAATAAGTATGGGCTTATAACTAAGTAAGGGTTATCTATTGAGATCCTTCTTTGTGGTTATCCTTGTTGGATTTAGTGAGACATTAAGGGTCTCGGGGTCCCTACTGAGTATCGTTATACTCACCCATGCATGGGCTATGCCCGCACCTCGTTGTTTTGGATGTAGACGACAGACAGTGCTGATAGTGACCGAGTGTACGAGGACTGGACGGTACATAGAGGTGGACCTCATGACGAGTTAGTACCTAGAGGTTGACTTCAAGATGAGATGGTACTTAGAGGAGGTTGGAGTGAGAGAGCGTTGAGGAGTCTATCTGTACTTACCCTTGAGGTAGGATCCAAGGTGGATGACCCAGGAGCTGCTTCTATCTTCCAACTGTTTGTCTTTTCTATTGTACTTTCGTTCAGTTGTAGCTGTACTTTTCAGTTGGTTTTGTATTCTAGACCATTTACCTTTCAGCACTTTCTTTTGTACTTAGTGTATTACTTCCTCTTGTACTATGTTTGTATGTGTTTATGTTTTATAAAGGAAATGCCTTCCCAGTTATCAGGATTTATACCTTTGGTGCTAGTCACCATCCCCTTGCCTATTGAAGGTGGGCTTGGGGTAGTCACGACACGGGCCCCGAGGATGGGTCATGACAGTATAAATATAGAGTTTTAACAAATCAAATTTTTATAGAAAAAGGATGTGATGGCCTAGGATCACAATATATGAATCCCATTAATCATAGATTCCAAGAGAGCTATTATTTTTGTGGTTTTCCCATGACCAATCCTAATACGAGATCTGACAACTTAAGAATGATCGGAGCTGTTTATGGGAGAAGTTCAATCTCATAGAGATAAAAACTCTATCCTTGTTTTCCGAACGACCCCAGGAAAGCCCCACCATCACACACCTTACTCTTAGAGCGTATTATGGTGTACTAAAGAGATATTTATCAATACCCAAGTAATATAAATATATACATTATTTTGTATTGAATAATGAATATATTTTTATTATTTTGAACGCCCAAATTGTATTTTTGGTTAATATAAAAATTCACTTATTGAATTTATGAATTAATGGATTTTAAAATAAATAATATTTTAATTCAATATTATTATTAAAGAATATTTATCAAATATAAATGATCGTATAATTTCTATGATATCAAATTTAATGTTTATAAGGGTTTAAAAAAATTATTGTCAAAAAACCCATAATTTACAATAAATATAGGTTTTTATTTGTAAAGTATTAATTCACATATTTAGAAAACAATTTATAAAAAAATAAAATTATTTTTGTAATTAGTATGTCAAAATTATCCAATAGTGAATTTTTCCTAATTTTTTGAGAAAGTGAAATTTTCGTGTAAAAATTAAATACCATATAAATATAATTTGTGTTTTATGACATCATAATGACCCAAATGCGATGTAATAAGTAATAAAATTTGGATACAAGAACAGATATATGTCTTAACTTTTAAATAATGTGATTTTAAGATAATTTTATATATTTTTTAAATCCATTATGAATCCTCCAGGACTTATAATATATTTTAAGATTTTAAAATCATTTTTCTAAGAGTGTGACTCACCTCCACATCACCAATGGTAATATTTTAATAAGTTTGTCCATTGTAATTATAAAATAATTTAAAACACTCCATTTTGGTAGAAACCATGGGAAAAAACTATGGGTTATGTTTTGGTTTTAGAAATTTTGTTATGTATAGTGTAAAAATTAAATAATAACGAACCCCCCCATCCTTTCTTATATAATCCCACAAAAACTCCCATTTCAATTCACAAATTCTCCATGGATCATGTGAAAACTCTTCCCTAGACTCTTTAGAGCCCTCCCATGGAACCCCAATCTTTTAAGAATTTCTTCCCAATCCTTTGGAGCCACACATTCAAGTTAGGGATCCTCATCTTCTACTCTCCTATTTTATCAAGCACTCCTTTTATGTTACATCTTTTTAATTTAATTTTAGTATTATGGGATATGAAATTAAATATTAACCTTACTGAAAATTTTATTTATAAATGAGTAGATATTTATTTCATTCTCATTAAACCTCCCATGATCCTGTATTGACACCCATTACCATGCTGAAATTTCATAAGGATTCTTTTCTCTATTCATGTTTCATTACTGCATTTTTCATTATATTTCCTAAATTCTAATGTTAGGATATTATTTTCCATTTCTCTATTACTATGAATTTTAGTTAAATATAATTAGATACTTCTTTCACTCTCATCAACCATTTCGGTTAATTTTTAAGTAACGCTGTTATACTGCCAAAAATTTACTGCGATTTTCCATGCAAAAATTATTTTGTAGTGAATGCAAACCCCATTTATATATAAAGGGTATTAAACTTAATTCACATTTACTGATTGATTTTATACTTACATTTATGTACTTTATATTCCTTGATCGTGTAATAAATTATGATATTGAATGAATCTATATTTTACGATCAATATGGAAATCATAAGCATGGGAATGAAATGATTATGATGGGTGAACCAAGATAGAACACCAACGAATTGTGTAATGTTTAGTAGAACAAAAAATCAGTTTGGAATAGGGTTGTACCTGATTCATTTATGGGACTTTTTCCACCATGAATTCTTAGTGGTTTTTCCTGGTATAATTTTTATGATTCAGTGTTTCAAGTGGTTTCCATGTTTAACATGTTATGATTATCATACTATATCATGTCAGTTTTTCATATCTATCATTAATACTATTTTTATTCCACATTTATATTCCTACTGTCTAACATGTATCAAATATTCCATATTTATTCTCTTATTGAGATTTATAGATCACCCCTTTATAATATTTTTCCCCAGGTTATCACTTGCAGTTTTAAGTTCATTTGAATATTATGATCATATCAATAAAGTGTTCAATGTCATTATTCATCCCATGTTATAAGTTTATACGTAATGTACCCAATTAAAAAATAAATTGTAGTTCTCTATCTTTTGGGTTGTATTTAGTGTAATTTTATGTAATAAATCAATTATTAATGTGTAATAAAGTGTTGGGTTGTTATAGTTGGTATCAGAGGAAAATTTTAGTTATTTTTAGGATTCGTATTAAAGAACTTTAGAAAAATAAATAGGGCTAACACTATGTATAATAAAACAAATTATAATTTAAGTAATTATTGAGGGATTGGTTTATCAAAAAAATAAATTTCTCTTTGAATACTAAAAGTGGACATGGTTCTAGAAAAAATTTATGCAGGAGTAACAACTCTGACAAGGTGTTCCGGGTGTGAATCGGGGTAACTTGGTGCATGAAAATGGGCCTTACTGTGCACTTAGTTTGACACTACCAGGGGATACGCTTTAGTAAGTTCATAATATCATTAGAAACCATTATTAAGGGAACAAAAAATGATATTAAGAATATATTATAGGAAATAGATCATGGATAACATATATTGAAGCTTAGAAACACATAAGTTATGGTGATAAATGTAATTTATAATTTTTCCCTTTAATGTCATTGGAGTTCTCTATATTTGTTTAATTGTTTAATATAATCATCATTAATTTTCCTTTTATTCTAGAAAATGGTCAGAAATTGAAGAAATCATGTAAACAAACAATGTGATGGAAATGTGGTGACTTCGCTAATGAGATAACTAATATATTGGGAACATGAATTACAAACCTTGTCATCATACTCTATCAAATAACTCATGTTTTGAATAGAAACATAAATTATGAGCAGAACCCAAACCCCCTTAAGAGAGAAAAAGACACAATCAAGATCTTCATGCAACAAAGGCCTTCTATATTCAATGAATCAGCTGATCCCTTAATCATGGGACAATGGATCAACTCCATTGAAAATATATTCTCTATAATTCAATGTACATAAAAATAGAAGTTTCTTAGGGATATTTTTCACATGGAGGGAGAAGATGATCAGTGGTGGACATTGGTCAAGAATAAAAATCCTATGGAAGTGATCCAAGAAATGGATTTGATGGAATTATAGAAAAAAAATTCAATAAATTTTTACGTTGTGCTCTTCATATTAAAATGGAATGGAATTTCCTAGCACTCAATCAACAATATTATGAATCTATTAGGGATTACGAGGAAAAATTCAAAATACTTTGACAATACACCTTCGTATTTTTTGTTACCCTTGAAAACAAGGTTGACCGCTTCTTTGGTGGGATAAAACATAGTATATGAAAATATTTGCTGATATGGGACTTTGATAGATATGAAGAAAATTTCAAGATGTGACCTAAAAGTTTAAATGGAGATCAATGGATCTCAAGGTTAACATGGGGATAAGAAGAAAAAGGTAGAGTTTAATTATAGCAGTTCGACGGATAAATCTAACAGTACCAAAAAATTTCAGTGCCCCACCTGTCAAAGGTGTGGGAAGAAGCAGACTAGAAATTGACTAAGGGGGGTGAAGAAATACATTAGGTGTTGTAAAGAAGGTAACCTGCAGAATAATTTCCTATAGGATAAACCCACTATTGAAATGGAGGAAAGGAATTCTCCAGTAAACCATCAGTACATTTTTCTTTTCTAAAACTATAATTAACTAGAACACTTTGAAAACAAATCCCCTAATCCATTGGTCTTCAGAGGAGACCAGCAACCTCCAAGGCATCAAGGGGAATCCTTTTCCATCAGTACCATTTAAGTGAATCCCGAAAATTAGGCGGTGACAGGTACACAAGTTATTCATTAAATAATAGAAAAAAATCAATTTTATTATTCTGGTTCTACGCATTCCTTCATATCCAGAAAGTTTAGTGGAATTATTCAAACACCATCACAAAGAATGTAATTAGAGATATCAGTGAGAATGGAAATTCGTGAAATTATTTAATACCATGTATATAACTCTTCTCCTATCATAATTTTGGGGATAAAATTACCAAAAAACCATATCATTTTTCCTTTTGTGTAATTTGATTCATTTCTAGGAATGTATTAGATTTCCCTGTATGGAGCCAACATAAATTGTCATGAGAAGTAAATAACTCTTCATACAAAGAATTGACCCGTAATTCTATAGAAGTTCAATGAGGATCATGAATCTTATTTAACACCATCATCTCAAGAATGGATATAATTTCCCTATGAGATTTGTATCAAGATCAAATGATTGAGTATAAGGAAAAGATCATCCTTGAAGACACGCCTATTGTGAAGGAACATAATGATGTGTTTCCCAAGGGATTTCCTAGTCTTCCTCCAAACATGGATGTGTAGTTTTCAATCAATCTTATACCTATGGTGTTTAAAATATCCAAGACTCCATATATAATGGTTTTTTTGAAACATGGAAAGCTAAAGAAGAAACTATTGGAAAATCTAGACAAACTGTTCATATTCCCAAGTGCTTCACCATGGGATTTACCAATTCCCTTAATCAAGAAGAATTATGGATCAATGGGACTTTACATTGATTATAATGGGATATTCAAGATCAAGATAAAGAAAAGGTATCCTTTTCCATAGATTGATGACTTTTTTGGTCATCTATGTAAAGAAAAATACTTCTCCAAGGTGGAACTGGGGTCGAGATATTATTCGGTAAAGGTGAAGAATAAGGATATACCCAAGAATGATTTTTTTATAAAGTAAAAGCACTATGAGTTCATAGTGATTACTTTGGGACTTACTAATGATCTAGAAATGACCATGGTTTTGATCAATAGAGTCTTTTGAGATTACCTTGAAAAAATTGTGTTATTATTTATAGATGATATCCTAATATACTTCAAAAGAAAGGAAGAGCATGTGATCATTTGAACACTGTGCTAAATACCTTAAAGAAGGAGAAGATTTATGAAAAGTATATCTAGTGTGAATTTTGGTTTAAGTAAGTCTCATTATTGGGGAATATCATCATAAGAAACTTGATATTTTTGGATCCTTCTAATACAAAACTAATTGAAAGATAGACGAGGAAAATAATTGTGAGAGATACCTATAGTTTTCTTTGGTTAGATGGATATTATTGCTGATTTAGGAGAAATTTATCATGATTTTATAACCCTATTACCAAGAAAACTCATAAGGGAGTCAAGATTTATAGGAATGGTGAATGTGAAGAAAACATTATGGATTTAAAAAGGAGTCTTATAACTACCCTTGTGCTCACACTACCCGCAAGTGGATCACTATACATAATATTCATTGATTACTTCAAGAAGGGATTAGGCTATTTGTTAATGAAAAATGTCAAATTCATAGCATATTCTTCAAAGTAGTTCAATTTTAATGAATATAACTATTCAGTGCATGATTTGGAGTTAGCTGTAGTGATATTTGATTTGAATTATGGATTCATTGTCTCTTTGGGGAGAAGTGTGAAATATATATGGATAAAAAAGTCTCAAATGTATATTCATATAGAAAGTGATTAATATATACCAATGAAGATGGTTAGAGATGATCGAGGACTATAACTTCTCAATTCACTATGATTCTGGTAAATTGAATAAAGTGGTAGATGCTCTAAGTAGAAAGAATCCATAAATTTTATTATTGATGTGAATTGATATGGATATAATAACAATACAAATGTTGAGGACGGGAATGGGAATCATAAAGGAATTGACATCATCAAACCTTTAAAAAATGAATTCTCAACCATCTCTTCTTGAAAGGTTAAAGGATTCTCAAAAAGATGATGTGAGAATTCTGAAGAAAATGGAAACTATAGGAAAATTTGAATCTTCATAGTTAAATGTTAATTAAAATGGAATTTCGTGATTTGGGTAAAAACTAAGTGTTTCATCAAATCTTGAGATAAATAAGGAACTATTAGATGATGCACATAGTTCAATATTCAACATTCACCCTAGACACAAAAAGATGTATCAAGATCTCTGAGAGAATGATTGGTGGGACAACATAAAGAAGAAGGTAAATAAGTATACATAAAATTTCCTAGTATGTCACTAAGTGAAGGATAAAAAGAATAAGTCTAATGGGATGATTCAACCATTACCCATACCATCATTGAAATAGGAAAACATCACCATTCAATTTTTCATCAGACTTCTGAAGATATCCAAAGGAAACAATTCTATCTATTTTTTATGGATCTTCTTAAAAATACTACACACTTCATTGTGATTTTAGAGGATTCCTAAATGGATCAAATGACACAAATATACATTAGAGAAGTGGTAATGGTGAATGGAGTACCACTATCGATTGTATATGATCGAGATTAGAGATTCATCTCTAGGTTCTGGAAAAGTCTACAACATGATCTAAACACTGACATGAACTTCAATATGGATTATCATCCTCAAAATGATGGACAATCTAAAAATACTATTCAGACACTAGAAGACATGTTGCGATCATGTTCAATGGACTTCAAAGGAGGATGGGACTAACATCTACCCTTGGTCGAGTTTGCTTACAATAATAGTTCCCACTCTAGAATCCAAATAAATCCCTATGAATCACTTTATGGGAAGAATTGTAGAATACCTACAGGTTGGTATAAAGTTTGGGAACACAAAAAAATAGGTCCATAAATGGTTTAGTAAATGGTGGAGAAGGTTAAACCCATTAAAAAACACATCAATGCTACTCAGAGTTGATAAAAGAGCTATGCTTCTAACCATTGATGTCACCTAGTGTTTGATTCTTGAGACATGTATTCCTCTGCATATCTCCATGGAATAATGTAAATATATTTGGGAATAAGGGAAAGCTTATTCCAAGGTACATCATACCTTTTGAGATCCTTGATCGCATCAGAGTGGTGACCTATTGAAGAGAAATCCCACTAAGCCTATCTCAAGTACATGATGTATTCCACATATCCCTATTAAAAAAGTATATACCAAACCACTCAAATTTACTCAATCTAGATGTTTTACCATTATAGAATGATATTTCCTATGAGGAGCGACCAATGATGATCTTAGATCATAGAGAAAAAGATATATGAAATAAGACAATGCTCCATGTCAATGTGTTGTGGAGAAACCCCACGTTTGAAGAAGAAATGTTTGAACCAGATGAGGTGATGAAGTAGAATTACCCTCATCTATTTTAGTTTGGGAAATGAATATTTTGAGTGCGAAATTTATTAAGGGGGGAATATTGTAAAAACCTGAACTATTATAAATAAAATTCCTCTTTTTTAATTTATCAAATGTCTTATTATGTACTATGTTTATAGAAAACACATAAAATTATTTTTTTTATTATGTCCAATTGAATTACACTACTAGGAAATAGGTATTTCCCCACACATCTATACCCACAGTTTAGAGATACTGTGGGTATAAGTGATATATTCTATTATATTCCCATGGTTCTATTAAAACCGTGGAAATACATTTCTCAAATCCCACAATTTTATCAGGCTTCCCCACATCATTTCTCATATCTGTCAGGTGCCTCCTGCATGAAACCTCCCCTCCCCTCCTTGACCATGAGCTCCCGGTGACGTCCCCCTCCCCTCTCAGCTCCCTCTCTTCTGGAGACGTCCCCCACCCCTCTCAGCTCCCTCTCCTCCAGTGACATCCCCCTAACCCTCTTGGCTCCCTTTCCTCTAGCGACATCCCCAGCCCCCTAATCCTCTCCAGTCGCGTGCGACACCCCCCACGACCGAACAGCCCACATGACGTCCCCCACTCTCTTCTCCCTATCCTTACACCATATCTCCTGAATTTCTTGTGGGTTGTTGGTCAGTACATCAAGGTATTCATTCATCTTATTTAATTATTTAATTTCTTAGAGTTATTCTCTATGTTGTTTCCTGGTTTCATTTGGACGAACCCTAGGGTTTTTGAGGTTCTAAGATTATAACTTTGATATTTGTTTCTAGTGTGTATCATGGTTCTCTTTGGTCCATTGTGTGTTTTGACATTCAAAAAATCAGTTGGGATCATCTTGGTTCATCTGTCGCCATTTGAGGTTTGTTTATTCTTCTCTATTTGTTTGGCACAATTTAATATGGGGATTTTTGTGATTTATGTTCCTATCATTATGAGTATAGAAATCATGTTTTTATGAGTCTTTTTCATTGGTGAAGGGATCAATCAATTGAATATAATCGAAAAATCTTCACTTTGAATCCTCATTATATAAAGTTCCATTTGGTGTGGTAGTGCCTATTCTGCAAGCGATGGAGGTAATAAGTCCAAGATAGATTAGACTGGCTTGAGTTCCCACATATTCTATTCTTTCTATGGCTTCTTATACTAAGGTCAGTTGCATTTAATATTATAATATTGAGATGATGATGTTTTATCCATCGACTTCAATGAAGGAATTAGGGTCACAACTAGATAATTTAGTTGTGTCTTGTGTAAATGATGAATTTGAATGGAATATTTCATAGTAATCTATTAATTAAATCTACAAGGGTATAAATTGAGAATCTCCTTCCACTAACCTTCATCATATGGTGGATTATTAGAGACAAAACTCACCAATGTTGAGGGTTTACCCAAATTCACATAACCATAATCAATCATCTATAAGAGTATATCCTTAAAGAGGAAGTAGTCCTGTATGTTATTTCGTAACATTGGGAATAAAATGGGGAGTATGTAAGGATGTGAATCTAGTTTAAGTGGTAGCTATGGTATAATAATATACAATAGATAATATGGTGGAAATATATTTATAGACTCAAAAACATGATTGCATAACATATAGTCATCAAATCACATGTCATGCCTCGTACTACTCAGTGACTTGGGTTTGATGGAAGATATAAATACCACATAGTGTGTATCATTTCTCAATTAACCATGTATATTGAGATATAAAATTTGGTTTGTAAATCTTGGTCATATGTGAGTACATGAACAAATATCTACTTAGCTGTAAATTTTGTGACTATTGGGGAGAAACCTTGTCTAATTGACCTTTTACACTGAATTTTTTATATGGAGTAAAGATTTTAAGAACACTTAATTTATATAACATGATTTTTTTGGAAAAAAGTATAAATTCGTATAACCATAGTGTCTCATATTCAATGTTAGTAGTGGATCATTCTATATAGGTCATAAAAACATAATCAGTCTATAGCCTTACCGACATAGTTTCTCTATTAGGATACAAAAGAAATTTTGAGATTTTATGGGGTTATATCCTAGTGGTATAAGAAAAGATGTATACCTATACCTATAAGACCATGTTTGAGTCCTGATAACCACAAATTATAGGGTGGGATTCTTGGTGCATGGAATGGACATAGAACCTACAAACATAGAATTGGCCATCGGTGGAAGAGGAGGGTGCTACCATGGTAGGTGTGTTTTAGTAGTAGGATAATGGGTCTTGGAGTTACATCAGTGTGGGTGTGGTGGACCTCTCACAAAAATCAGTGATGGTGAAGGTGAATGGTGTAGTTGGGGGTTTAGGTAGTTGATAGGTGGTGATAGCATTGGTAGTAGTGGAGGGTGAACCATAGCGATGAGATTGCAGTTCTTAGGGGTGAATACAGTGGGGACCTTATCGTAGAAAGAAAGTGGTAAAGGGCCTCAGAATAGTGGTGACTATGAGAGGCTAAAATATGGTGTGATGGCATAGGAACTATGCATGGTGTGGATGATAAAGGGAGGGTTAGATAATCAGTTATAGATCCCTAATGATTTATATAGTAGTAATAACAACAAGTAAATCTAATCAGATTGGTAGGGGAGATGGTATGTAATTGGACATCGGTACTGTGAACTATGAAGTTCTATTTGGGGCGTTTCATTCTAATTAGTCTTGAATGTTTGGAGTTTTGTAGCATCATAAATCAAAACTATTTTAGGGGATTCTCTTTTGTACTATTATTTAAGCCTTCTAGTCATGTATTAGGTACCTATGCCATTACAAATATGGCCGATGTAAGGTCCCCTTCAAGCTAGTTTAAAAAGGAATTACCCATAAAATAATAAAAAATTAAGGCCCTCGGGCCTCATATCCATGACAATTAGAGAAAATTACATGTAATGTATTTTCTTTTATATAGTACCTCTCACATATTATCAACTAGGAGTTAGAATTAGAAAAAAAATATTTTATTTAGAGGAATTTTTCACATAAAATGGAATGGAATGATCCTCTTTGTAATTCAAGACCATTTATGAGGTGTTTAATGTGGACTGTGTATCATAGATTCATTGAGATGATACTATGTATCTAGAGTGAAAGTAGGATTTGGTACTCTATTATTGGAATACATATTCCAAGGAATGATCTCCCACATGATTGAGAGTGTTATGTATTCCCTTATTTATCTGGGTACAATCCTCCATCCATATATTTTGTACTTAATTCTCTTTCAGGGTGTAGTCTTATACAATTAAAATTGGGTTCAATATTACCGTAGTGACATATGCAAGAAATTTTATGGTCCTCTATATGATACATAGATTTCATATATTCCATCCTGTTTTGGGTTTCTCTCCTCCATCCATAGAGATTTTACTCTATTAATCAATTCACCATTTAATTAATGAGGTTTAAGTCCCCAATTATATTTTTCATAGGCAGAGTAAAACTAATGGGTTCTAGGAAGTTCTAGTATTTTGGTTCTCATTGCATATTCTCATATTTGGCTTATTTGAGGAATTACTTATCATAGGTTTGTGTAGTAAAAAAAATTTTATGGAATTATATATCTAATTATTTAAGAATATATCAATTCCTAGGATTCATTATTTCCCCATATATCTCGGGTATTGAGATAACATGTTGTTCCATACTACCTTTATGTTTTTGGGGAATAAAAATGGATATTTTTATACTAATACCAGCAAGGTATTTCTTTGCAATAGATGGTGTGTCTATGACATTGATATATAGTTAAGGGTGACTTCAGTGGAGATGGAGTTACTTCATAGTATTTCATGACGATTAAAAATATAGTTGGTAATCATTTTAGGATATTATGTTATGAGAATGTTGGGATTGTGATGGTTTCATCATTCCATCAGAAGATCACTCAACATATGTTATATGACTTGTAGTTCACTTTGTTGTTATTTGAATAGCAGCAGGAGGAACCCTCAACATATGATTCTGACCAAAAGAAGTCATCACAATTTTTATGGATTATATAAATACTAGTATTTCAATATCTTGAAATGTGTTCAAGATTATATGGTTGAGTGAGTGTAATCCTTAGTTGATTAGAGAATTCAACGGATGAATGAATAAAAATTTCAATGGTGGTGTAACATGTTTGATTAGAAATAAACCTCTATAAAAGATAGTGGGACTAACTACCCCACCCCCTTGCACTGCCGACACCCCCTCCCCTTCCCCCCGCCTACCTGCATCCACCCCCCAGTCCTCTGACCTGCGTGGAGCTACCCCCCTACCTGGATAACCCCCTCCCCAGCCACCTGCCTATAGCAGCCCCCAACCCCTGGCCTGCAACAGCCCCGACCCCCTCCCCTCCCCTCCCTTCCCCCAGCCCCATGAAATGCCTGCAGTTGCCTGTCCCCTCCCCTTGCCTGCCCCCAGCCCCGTGCCTTCCAGCAACCCCCCCCCCCCTCCCACACCCTATATGCAGCTACCCCTGCCTACAGCTTCCCCCCTCCCCCACCCTACATGTATCTTGATATATTGTACATACATGAGGATGTATGTATACCACTATATTTTATACCAATGCATTTTCTTCTTTGGATATAATAAAAAACACTACAATTTTAGGATTATGTTTTTTAAGTCCTTTATAATATGCCCTTCCCACATAAACATTCCATGAATTATTAGGATCCATAAGTTATTTAATTGTAGCTGATTATTCATAATAGAAATGGTATCTAAACCAATGGTACTATAACCATGGTCTCAACAAACCATGGGTATAGAGTATCTCATCTGACCTATACCCACCATTGTTTAAAAAAATGTGTGTATATTCCCTTATACATCTAACATCCCTAGGGATCCTTCTCCCCCTACCACTTCGACGAGCCCTCATTCCCTCCTATGAGATCCGGCCTCCCTATCCCTCCCTGCCTCCACTATGACCTCCCAGCCTCCACCTCGACCTAGACCTCCTAGCCTCCCCCTAGACCTACCGTCCTCCGCCTCCACATCGACCTCCTGGAATCAACCTCCATCTCGACCTTCGCCTTCACCTCAACCTCCTGGAGTCTGCCTCCACCTCCGGTTTGACCTCCCAGATTGCACCTCTCAGCCTCTACCTCCATGTCTACCTTCAATGTATGTGTGATTTTTTGGTTATTTTTTCTCAAATTTCAAGATTTACCTCCAACCACTATCTTCTACATGTCACAGAATCTTATATGGGGTATAATAAGCTAGTCATTGGTTTTTATGGAAAATTACTGGTGCTTCCCTTGGATCAATGTTTGCGAGGACCATAGCTCTTCATTTCAAATATATGTTTTTGTAGGAAGCTAGATTTCCTCTATTAGAGTAGTATGTGTACCTATACAAACACAATTGTGTAATGTGTACGCAGTTTTCATACCATGTGTTGTTGTATTCCTTACTGAAATTTCTAATAAAATATTATATCTTGATGTATGTTAGTTAGAAAGAGAAGAAATAAACAATTTTTAAAGCCTTTTAATATTTGATTCTGATCTGTTTTTGCATATAGACTTATTCTGTGGAACCTCTTTTATTGAATGTGCATCAAAGTGAAATGCAACTTTATATGCTATCTTATTCTTCTTCATCTATTAATTTTTTTCTTTGAAGGTATGTCATACAGTCCTTTGCAACATGACAAGTTACCTTTCATCTCTTGGCCCTCGCCTCCACCTCTACCTAGATAGTGATTGATATTAATTTGTAGGGATTAATAATATATTAGATGTTCTATAAAATAGACAATTGTGTGTGACATAATTACCATGAAAAAACCAATCCAAACTTGTACCTCTTCAAACAGTACTGACAAGCATAAACCCATGTTAACCTTACATGAACCAAGTAGAACCAAACTGTATTGAATTGAATCAAAATTGAATCAACGTAACTTGATCCATAATGGATAGAATAAAACAAAATATAAACTAGAATGAATAGTTTTTAGAAAAGCATTCCCAAACTAAACAAACCTTACTGAAATAAATGTAAATCAGAACAACCAAAATAGATCTGAATGATCACAATCAAGAAAATAGAATTCAAATAGAAAATAACTAAAAGAAAATAAATTGGACCAAGTAAAACTTTTATAACTTGAAATAATATGATATTACAAATGATGAATCAAATTGGACCAAATATAATGAATTCAAACCAATTTGACTGCTATTGACATGACATAAACCAAACTGATATAAACTAAATGTAATAAAATTGAGTTGATTAGAACCCAAATGAATGAAATTTTCCATGATAATAAAAATAAAAACAAGATAAAATAAATATAATGAAAATTTCCCAAAAAAACTTGTATCGAACAAATATGAACTAAGTTGAAACTAGATCCAAACTGATTATATACTATTAATAGGAAGAGTGATTCTTAATTAATAGGACTCTACTATTTGACCATATCATTTTGAAACTTGGATCTATTTCCCCCTTGATTGCAGGAACATGATTAGACCCATGAGGCATTGTGGTTCTTATATGTTGGGCGGTGACTTGTTTAATCACTAGAGACAGGTATGTTGTAGTTGAGTTTTTATTTTATTTTCTTTATCACATCGGCCGCTTAGGCATTTTATCACTTTCTACAGATGGAGGGTACTTATATTCTACGAAGGGGTCTAGAAAGGCACTGGAGGCGGCTACACGGTTTTCTTTGCAAGGGAGGGAGATTGGGGTAGTTGAAGGATTAATAGTGTGTTTCATTTTTGTCTGATTTTACTGTGTTGCTTCTATTTATTTTCATTTCCTTTGGCATGGATGTTTGACATACATATGGGTCATGCCAAAATTTTTTTAATTTTTTACTTGTGTTTTAATTAATTATTTAAGGGGGAAATCATTCTCGAGTAGTGATTCCTTGATGCCCGGAAACTTCTTTCTGCCCGTGGGCATAACCTATCCACCTTAGTCCATCCTAGTATTCCTATATTAGATTCTATGTCTGAATCATTGGAAGGTGTAGGAAACAAGGATAATTAGGGAGGGATTGATAATGTATTGTAATGAATTGTGAATTCCCATGAATAATGATTTAGGGAATTGGAATTTATAATGAGAAGATATGGGAGACTATGGCATATATATTGATTCTGAAAATGATATGGGTATTAAAGGTGGTAAAATGATAATGTATTGGGACTAATAAATAGAAATTCACATTCATAACCAATTTGATAATGTAATATTAGATCATGAGCTAGTATACATTTTTTAGTTGATGATTATAATCCATCCCAATGAAACTATAGAAATACCGTGGTTCCAAAAATACTCTATCATACACTAGATAGTTTGGTTTGAAATTCCCAGTAAAACTGTCATTGACCTCCTGGAAAGGCTCAGGACTTGTTAGCATATCACAACCGGGGGCAAGGTAGTTATTCCATTATCACATACCCTGAGTGGAGTGATACACAACCCTAAATACTACAATATACCTAAAATAAATACCTGAGGATGTTTGAAGCTACCTTCTTTCTCTGATACAATGTTAGGAACAAGTTTAATCTTTCTACTGGTTCTTCTATCAAGATTTCGTTCATTCTTAGAGAAACCCCACATAGTTTTGTTTTTCCAGGGAAATTCATTCATCTGGAAAAGGACCGATAAATTCCTTATGATAATTGGGTTCTCTGGATTGACTTGTAAATCTCTCCATGAAAAAACTAAACGCCCCTGGTAAGACTTTCGACATTCAAACATATCGCGCCCAGAAGAAGGGTGATTAAACACTTATCCGAGACACCAAAGGGAGTTCCGCAAAACACATATAAAAGACGGTTTCCGGTTTTTATACTTCATACTCTGGTTTTATAGGCGTGAAAACCTTCATCGCAATCAAATATGTGATCTACTAAAATCTATAAATATCCACATTCAAACACTCCTTTAGAACTCCTTGAGAATCTTGACAATTGAATCATTATTTAAAAATCTTCATTTAAGAACCCGGTCTGCTGAGTCTTCATTAAAAACTTTCCTCAAAATCAAATATCGAATATCGAAACACTTTATTATTATTTTAAGACTTCGAATACTATGTAATCTATATTACCAAAAATCTTCATTCAGAACATCGTAGGCATGAGACTTGAAAACATGATTCATGCAACCATCTAAACCATGCAAGATTTGAATTCACATGATGCATGTTTTTCCTCATGTACACTGCATGTTAGCCTTCTTTTCCACACCTACAACCATAGTTCCCATTCTATAACAGTTTCATGGAAGCTTCTAACTCCCTATGCAACAATATTTATGCAGGACATTGAAATGTTGTGTAACCTCATCCTACTAAACCAATTAAATATTGATCTATCATTCATGTATTTTTAATCAGTTCTAGATTTTAGATATTAAGATCAATTCTAGCTTTAATATATCACCCACCTCTTTAATTTTACCATGAACATGATCCACATCCAATTTCCAACCTGTATCAACCTTCATCCATTCTCCAAACACATATCAATATCTCTAAATCATGAATTTCAATTCATTATGAAATTATTCCATGCATACCTTCACCCTCAGTCCTCTTCCATGACTTCTTCTTTATATTAACACATCTAATTCACTCTTCACATATATATTTTCAATAAATCTTCAACACATCTTAAACACATATTCAACAAATATTCAACACATCTTCAACACATATTATACCCATCTTTAACACATCTTCAACACATCTTCAACACTTCTTCATGCAATAGATCTTTATTCCTTTATTCTTAACAAATCACATGCCTCTTTAATCAAACATAACTCATTAATACCTCATATATTTTCCAAAAATCCAACCAATCAAGCCTTTATTGAAACAATCCCCCCATTTGGATGATCCTGTCCATGAATAAGTTTCCTCTAGTAGAGAGGATAGTCTACCTATTCCTTCTATTCAAGAGATGGTGAAAAATACTATCTTATAGGCTGATATAGTAGAGGATTCTCATCCATCCTATGTGGTAATTTCATTTAAATATGCTCTATCAAGGGTCATCTCTGATGAAAATCTTGAAGAAGCATCTGAGCATAGTAAAAATGAAATGGAATATGATGTGTTGGCAGAGGTGGATTCCAATTACTAGCTAGAGAAATGAATGATTTATTCAATGAAACAAAAAGGTAAGTCAAAGATAGTGGCTTCCACTTGAGGGAAATACAAGAGAAAACCATGAAACTTGGTTTCTCACTCCTCTACCCATAATTTAGGGAAATCCCTCTCTGGTATTGCATTGGCTGCTAAGTATTCCAATAAGACAGTTGTGAATCTCAACCACCTGTAGCTGTTGTTTGCAATGTGGAATCAGTACCTATGATAGAAGGATGTTCTTCACAGGGAGGTAATTCTAATTTGTCCTCAGTTCACTCTTTATCAAACACTCCTTCAAGTACCTCTCATATGGAAAGTGCGTGTCCAACTGGAAAACTAGTGAGTTGTGGCTTATTCAATGTTCATATGTTAGATGTTGTGATTTCTTCTACCTTGATGATCTCTAAAGGACTTGGAGGATCCAATCCACCACTTACTAGTACCACTACTAGCTTGGTTCCTAGATCACCTGCTTTTCAAACTCATACCTCTACTCTTGTTAATGGTGTACACAATAAATATGTCATTTTATTAACCCATTTTCTTAATGTATAATGGTTTGGGAATGCTACAGCCTTGTCTTAGAAGTCATCTACTAGTGAAAATAATTTTTCCAGGGATAGTCATGGGGTTTCATCTTTTGAGACTCCCATGAAAGATAAGGTAGAGAGAAAACTGGGAACAAACCAGGCTCATCGTGTTAAGGGGGATCAAAAATTAAAGGTGAGTATTCAAAATTCCTTTAAATTGAAGGCACCGGGAAGCAGTGAAGGATGTATTTTTTGAATCCTCTATTAGACTTTATTTATCTTCAATAAGAGATAAATGATAGTGATTCTTCGTCATTAAGAATTTATTTAGGACTTTTCTGATAAGAACTTTTTCATTCTTTGAACACTTTGGTCAGCTCTGCTTATATTTTAATAGGTGAAAGCAATGCATTGTGGTTCCATTGTTTTTGCATTCTGGTTTTCATTGTTTCACAGTGAGTGGGGGCTGGTATCAGGGAGGGCGGGATGGGTGTAGGAGGGTGGGGGCTGGGTGCAGGGGGTTGGGGGGGGGGGGGAGGGCTGGGTGTAGGGGTTTGGGGGGGGGGGGGTGAGGGGGGCAGTAGGGGTAGAGTTGGGCAGTGGGGGGTGATATTTGGGGGGAAGTTGGGTGGAAGGGGGTAGGGGTAGTGGGGGTGAAGGGGGCGGGGGTGTGGGGTGTGGGGTGCAGGGGAGGGGGTTTTATGGGGGGAGGGGGTGTACAGGGGGTGTCTATGGGAGTGGGGGTGTCTAGGGGTGTCTGGGGGGTGTCCAAGGGGGTGTCTAGGGGGAGGGGGTCCGGTGGGGGTGCCCAGGGGGGTGTCCAGGGGGTGTCCAGGGGGGTCCAGTGGGGGGGGGGGGTCTAAGGGGGTGTCAAGGGGTGGGTGTCCAGTGGGGGTGTCCAGGGGGTGTCTAAGGTAGGCAACTGCTGTTTCTTGGGGGTGTGCTGGTGGGGAGGGGGTGCGCTGGGGGGGGGGGGGGGGTTGTCCAGGGGGATGAGAGGGGCTACATGGGGAGTGGGGGTGTACAGGGGGAGTCCAGGTGATGTCTAGATGGCATCCAAGGTGGGTGTCAAGGGGGTGTCCAAGGTGGGAAACTACTGTTTCTGTGGGGGGGGGGGGGTGCAAGGGTATTCTGTCTAGTGGGAGAGTGGGTGTGTGCAAGGTGGGAGGGGGTGTGTTGGGGCGTCTGTCAAGGGGGAGGTAGGGGCAGCAGGAGGAGTGGGGGTGTCTATAGGGGTATCCAAGGTGGACAGCTGCTGTTTCTGGGGGGGGGGTGCAAGGGGGTTCTGTCCAGGGGGAGAGTGGGGGTGTGCAAGGGGGAGAGGGTTTGTCTAGGGGGGAAGTGAGGGGATGCAGGGGGAGTGGGGAGGGGTGTCCAGGGGGTGTCCAAGGTGGGCAGCTGTTGTTTCTGGGAAAAACCTCTATACCCATGGTTTAAAGAACCGTGGGTATATATGCTACTGCGAATTTATCTATACATATGGTTCTTTGAACCGTGGGTATGTGTGTTTGAGGAAAAATATCTATACCCACAATTTACCTAACCATGGGTACATATTTTTAGCTATAAAATTGTATACCCATGGTTCTGTAAACCGTGGGTATAGACATATACCTATGTTTTACCAGAACCGTGGGTAATATGAAATTTCAGTGGGCTATACCCATGGTTTCTAAAAAACCATGGGTATAGGGCAATCCCAACACCTCGGGAGCCCATGATTCATAAAACCCTGGGTATATGGAAATTTTCAAGTAGTGTTAAAATGAAATTTAAGTATCATTACCATTAAGAATATTTCCATTGAATAGTGATCACATGATTATTATAAACATATGGATTTAACGAATCCAATTATCATGGAAAAAGGCAGGGATGGCCTCCACCAGTAAAATTGTACCCTATGAATCCTATTTATTTGAGATTCTAAGAGAGATATAATTTTTGGGATTTTCGCAAGAGCAAGAAAGATCCTATTTCCAAAAACATAAGCATTAGTGAAACTATTTATGAGATATGTTCAAGCTCATCAAGATCATGACATAACCCATGTTCATCGAATGAACCCAGGAAATCCCCACCATTATACACCATACTCTATGGGTGTATGCTAATGTATTAAAGGGATATGTATTATGACCCTTTAAATAGTCATGTGTACATTATTTTATATAGAATAATGAATATATTTTCATGTTTTTAGAGCACAAATTGTATTTTTGGGTAATATTCAATTTCAATTAATGAATTTATGAATTAATGGATTTTTTAAATAAATAATTATTTAATGGAATATTATAATCAAATAATATTTATCAAATAAAAATTATCATATAATTTTTTTGATCTCAATTTTAATTTTTATAAGCATTCAATTAAAATGTTATTGTAAAAAATCGTTATTTCAATAAATGTCATTTTTTATTTTAAAAGTGAAAATTCACATATTTGAAAAATTATCTAGATAAAATTAATATTATTTTTAGAAATAGGATTTTTAAATTATTCAATTGTATTTTATTCATATTTTTCAGATATTGTCCAATTTTCTAGTAAAAATTAAATACCGCATACATATACTTTGTGTTTTATGAGATCATAAGGACCCAAATGTGATGTAACAGGTAAAGAAAATGTAATAAACTAACAAATATATGTTTTCAATTTAATATAATTTTTTTATGTTTATTTGATTTATTTTCTAATCCATTATAAATCATCCAAGACTTATAATATGTTTTATGATTTTGAAATATTTTATTTTAGAGTGTGACTCATCTCCACATCACCAATGGTAATATTTTAATAAGATAGTACCATGTATATATAAAATAATTTAAAACATGTCCTTTTGGTAGAAACCATGGGAAATACCAAGGTTTCTTTTGTGGTTTTGTCTATTTTATTACGTAGAGTCAAAAACATAAATAATAAGGTTCTCTAATCTCTCAATAAGTCCTTCCCAAGCCTTTGGAGTCACACATTCAAGTAAGGGAACCTTATCTTCCACTTTCTTCTTTTATAAAGCACTGCTTATATGTTATGACTTTTACATTCCATTTTCTAATAATGGGATATGATATTTCATATTCCACTTAATTTGTATTTTATTTATAAATTATCATTGATTCCTTCCACTCTCATTAATCCCCCATGATCATTTAAGTACACCTGTTACCATGCGGAAAATTTTTAAGGATAATTTTCTATATTTATGTTTCATCATTACCTTATGGATTCTATTTCAAAAATTATAATTTTGGGATGTGATTTTTCATGTCCAATTTTATTCCCATTTTATTTTCAAATAATGAGATACCTCCATCTCTCTTATCATCCATTTTTATAAATTTTTATGTAATGTCGTTATACTTTTGAAATTTCACCATGATTTTCCATGCCGAAATAATTGTTTAGTGAATACCATAAAAAATTTTATATCAAGGGTATTAAACTTCATAAAAAATATACTTATTTATTTGGGTCATACATGTATTTATTCCACATT
This sequence comes from Viscum album, assembly GCA_963277665.1. NCBI lineage: Eukaryota > Viridiplantae > Streptophyta > Magnoliopsida > Santalales > Viscaceae > Viscum > Viscum album. Next base: position 1,822,690,650 of record OY728132.1, read on the forward strand.
ACTTGATCATTGAATTAATATTGATATGGAATGAATCCATATTGTATGATATAGGTGGAAAAGTTAAGCATGAGAATTAAATGATTATGATGGATGAAACCATATATATTTTCAATGAATCGGGTAATGTTTTTTATCTTGATACATCATGTTGGGACGAGGGTGTACCTAATTATTTTATGGGACATTTTCCACCATTATGTTTTGCAGGATTATCATTGAATTATGTTTATTATTCTATGTTTAATGTTGTCACCACATTTCCCGTGTTATAATTATCATGATATATCATGTTTATTTGTTCATTTCTACAATTCTTACTATTTTTATTCCCATTTGATATTCCTAATTTCTAAAATGTATCAATTATTTGGTTTTTATTCCCTTACTGGGCTTTATAGCTCAATCATTTATTATGTTTTCCCCATGTTATCCCACAAAATTTAAACTTTGTTGGAATATTATGATCATGTAAAGGAAATGTTCAATTATTTTTTTATCCAATGTTATACATTTTTATATAATGTACCTAATTCCTGAAGACACTAAAATTATCAATATATTTGGGTTTTATTAAGTGTACTTTTATGTAATAAATCAAGTATTAATGTGTAATAAAGAGCATGGTTGTTATATTGCATCATCACAATTTTATTATCTTGGTAATCAAAGGATAGATATTTAAAAATACACTTTTTAGAAAACCACACCATGCAATGGAATGATAAAAATTCATTGAAAGTGGAAGTGGAAAATATAATGGTTACCTTAAATAACACATAATCGAGTTCTAATATAAGGAGCACATTAGGGGGAAGTAAAAATATTGAAATAACCGATAATGAAAATTTAAAAAGAATAATAAAGGGTGATAAAGAACATGGTAATGAGAATGTTAAGGGCCACAAAAGCATAAATCGGAGAGGGGTGAAAATGAAAATATATTCATCAGAAATAACTATAAAAGGATACTATTTTTCATTTTCAAGATCATTTTCCCTATAGTTGAGAGAAATTATTTTAGCATACAATACAAGAAAATATACTTATTTTATTTTTTAAAATATATAAAATTAATTTCATTCTTTGGTTGTGTGTTTTTATTATCTTCCCCTAATTTTAAACCATATTCCAATAATGAAAAAACAGTATTAATTTTTCATGTCTGAAGCAATAAAATTACCTTTTAATAGATCATAATATATATAAAATAATTAAAATTTATTAATTTTATCTATAGATATTTATAAAAACTAAAATCAATAATAAAATTTCTCCAATATAGATAAATCTCATTTTGATGAAATAATTTTTTAATCTCTAAAACCGCAACAATAACATCCAAAGTTCATCTTTAACCATTCCATACATATTTATCCATTAAAATACTCTAAAATATATCCAAAAAAATTAAAAACAAAATATTTTAGAAAAAGGTCAATAAATTTCCAAATTCAACTTAAATTTACTCCCCAAATAACATAATGTAGGTCTTAATGTCACATAACAAACAAGTGAATTCCATGATCATGTATTCTATTAAAACTAGTTAATACTTTACCAAAATAACCTAAATCACCAAAAATACTAAATGAAAACAAATATGCGTTAAAAACATAACTTGATCCATATTACTTAAATAAAACCATAGACCATCAAATATATTCAACAAATCAAATAAATTAATAAACTTTATAAAAAATAACATAAATCCCAATATCATCAAATCAGTAATAATATTCAAGGAAAAAATATTATTAAATTTTGTTTATCAATATCTGTCAAATCATTATCCCAACTAAAAGTTATTATCTCAACCTAAAACACATATTAATGATTATCCATCCCTATATAACGTCTTTTCATAAAAATATCACCTTATCTCTAAAACACTTTTCTAGGTGAACAATTCCATTCAATATGTGATTTAAAATCCTAAAAGAAAAACTAAAATAGAAAATAATTCGATGTTTTATGATTATTATTACTATAACATAATTAATAAAACACTTCTATATCATATTTCTAAAATTCAAATACAAAAAACACTTCAATTATTTGACTTCAATAGTTGGCTGAACATATAACCTTCCTTATTCTAAGAGTTATCCCTTGGATTAAGGAATAGACTCATAGAATTACAATGTTATCCACACATAATACATTGAACTATAAATGGTACATTAGTATGTACTTTATTTATATCCATTGAACTCATCATTTACCCCAACAATTACTTTCTCTGTGTCCTTCTTTTTCCCAAACAAAACATATTATTGTTCCATGGAGACATTTATCTGAGTGTTTCTTCATACATTATCAACATGTAGGAAACTAAATAGTCTTTCCACCCAGATATTCAAGAAACTACATTTTTCATATTACTTGTTTCATCCATGAAATCACCTATTTTTATTTTTTAATAATAAAATGAGATAGATGGTTAGAAATAATCACAAGCTTTTGCAATCCATATTCTATCTCATTTAGTTTCCCATGTGGAAAATCATTTCATTGACCATCACATTGATCATTAAAATGGTTCCTTATGGTCACAAGAATTTAATAAAAACAAAAATTAAATATGTGACACAATTATTTTCACCGGTATCTAAGACTACATTGACATGAACTGAAGGGATTTCCCAATCCCCATGGGCTAGAAATAAGTGATAGGGATTCAAAAAATGGTAAAAGGGAATTATTTAACCCTAATAATAAACCAATATGTAAAAGTGGACAATAAATCAATGAATACTCAGTATTCCAAAAACCCTCATAGAGAAAATTACCACAAATAGAAGAATAAATATCAAAATGGTACATCATCTAAATATATGACACACCATCTATAACAACCCAGAATGATAAAGGGTTAAATGAATAAATTATATGACTCATGTCAACAAGGTGCACATTCTTTTTCGGGAGCCTACCTGATTAGAACTCTACATTTAATAATGATTGTCCTGAAGTAGTGATCTGGATGGGTGACATTATGGGAAGTTTCCTAGGGTGAGTGTTAATGAGGAAAAATCACACTGGAAAGGATATGTGTTGGCCTATGAGGATAGTAATTAGTTAGTTGACCTGTTTCAGCACGTGGGTGGGCCCCAAGTTGAGGACCACATGTCTATGGGGAAACTAGAAGTACCTAGAGTGCCAGGACCTGACGACCATGTTAAGGCGGGTGTTTGTACTATCACTACGGCCAGGTCGTTACATTCGGTATCAGAGGTGGTACCCAACATTAAGTGTGGTGCACTACCTGGGTTGAGATATAGGGTGAACAACGAGGATGTTGTGCTCTAGGGGGGGGGGAATGTAACACCCCAGAATGATAAATAGTTAAATGACTAAATGATATGGCTCATGTCAACAAGGTGCACCTTCCTTTTCTGGAGCCTACCTAATTAGAACTCCACAGTTAAGCATGCTTGGCCCTGAGTAGTGATCAGGATGGGTGACCTTCTTGGAAGTTTCCAAGGGTGTCTGTGAGTGAGGAAAAATCACACAGGAAAGGACATGTGTTGGCCTATGGGTATAGTCATTAGTCAGTTGACCCATTTCGGAACATGGGTGGTGCACTACCTGGGTTGAGATATCTGGTGAACAATGAGGACGTTGTACTCTAGGGGGGGTGGATGTAATACCCCAGAATGATAAATGGTTAAATGACTAAATTATATGGATAATGTCAACAATGTGCACCTTCCTTTTCTGTAGCCTACCTAATTAGAACTCCACAGTTAAGCATGCTTGGCCTAGAGTAGTGATCAGGATGGGTGACCATGGAAGTTTCCAAGGGTGTGTGTGAGTGAGGAAAACTCACATTGGAAAGGACATGTGTTGGCCTGTGGGGATAGTCATTAGTCAATTGACCTATTTCAGAATGTGGGTGGGCCCCAGGTTGGGGACACATGTCTGCTGGTCAACTTGGGGTACCTAGCAGGCCAAGACACGATGACCATGTTAAGGCGGGGTGTTTTTACTGTCACTGGGGCCCAGTTGTTACACCATCCATCAACTTGAGAACTCAGAGTATCCAGGTAATGTCTGGATCATAGTTCCACTGGTTATTTCCATCACCGAATTCTTTATGAATCAGGCGCAACTACCACTTCTATGTGAAAATTTCCCTTTTACTAGACCTGGTATAACATATTATAAAAACACCTTAATGAAAAGGTGGGGTGTGGGGAAAATATCCTAGTAGGATTTCCTTAATAATTCCATAAGAAACTCCATAACAAATAATATGGATCATGTCAACAAGGGGCACCTTCCTTTTCGGAAGCCTGCCTGATTAGAACTCCATAGTTAAGCGTGCTTGTCCTAGAGTTGTGATCAGGATGGGTGACCATATGGGAAGTTTCCTAGGGTTTGTGCGAGTGTGGAAAAATCACACTAGAAAGGACATTTGTTGGCCTGTGGGGACATTCATTAGTCAGTTGACCCATTTCGGCACGTGGTTAGGCTCCAGGGTGGGGACCATGAGTCTGCGGGGCAACTTGTGATACCTGGCAGGGTAGGACACCACAACCATGTTAAGGTGGGGTGTCTTTACTGTCACTGGGGCCTAGTTGTTACAACATCCATTATCTTGAGAACTCAGAATATTTAGGTAATAAATGGATCACAGTTCCATTGGTCATTTCCATTACCTAATTCCCCATGAATCAGGTACAACTTCTACCACTAAGTGGAACATTCCCTTTTACTGGACCTAGTATTACATAATCTAAAAACAACTTAATGAAATGGTAGGGTGTGAGAAAAATATCCCAGTAGTATTTCACTAAATATTCCATAAGAAAATCCATGACAAATAATATGGCACATGTCAACAAGGTGCACCATCTTTTTAAGGAGCCTACCTGATTAAAACTCCACAATTATGTGTGCTTGGCCGGGAGTAGTGATTAGGATGGGTGACCTTATTGGATGCTTCCCAGGGTGTGTGTGACTGAGGAAAAATCACACATGAAAGGACATGTGTTGTCCTGTTGGGATAGTCATTAGTCATTTGACCCATTTTGGCACGTGTGTGGGCCCCAGGGTGGGGACCACATGTCTGAGAGGCAACTTGTGGTACCTGGAGGGCCAGGACATGATGACCATGTTAAGGCTTGGTGTCTGTACTATCACTAGGGCCCAGTTTTTACACCATCCATCAACTTGAGAACTCTGAATATCTAGGTAGTGAGTGGATCATAGTTCCACTGGTCATTTTCATCACCTAATTCCTCATGAATCAAGAGCAGCTTCCACATCTAAGTGGAACTTTCCATTTTATTGGACCTGGTATAACATAATCTAAAAACACCTTTATGAAATGGTATGGTGTGGAAAAAATATCCCAGTAGGACTTCACTAAATATTCCATAATAAACTCCATAAAAAATAAACAATATATGATTCAATTTAAATAAATACAAGTTATGGAAAATCATTTACTTGTTTTAAATAAATATGGGTTTCAAAACAGGTATATGTCAAATATATCAAAAATAGGCTTAAATGAAAATTTTAATAAAATAGGATGGAATGAACAAAATAGTTTGATAAACACTATCATGTAATAATAATATCAAAATAATGAAACATTTTCACATACCTAGAGGTTATTTTGTTCATGGATCTTGGATCCTCTCACTACTCAGTCAATCAATCATGGATCAAAGTGTACACAAGCCCCTATGGCTTAGGTTTTCAACATATAATCAACAAACTCCCCATTGGGGAAATCATACTGAATTTGGTTTAGTAATAGTTATTATAAAAAATCTACTTCAAGGGTTTCAGAGTCCAAGAGTTTTTTTCATAGTTACCCAAAAACCACTCTAACACACATGTTCTTTATAATTAATCAATCAATTAATCAAGGCCAATTTTTAATTCAATTCATCATTCATAATTCAAATTAAAATTTTTAATTTTCATAATTCCATTTTAATTTCAACATCAAATCAAATGTTTTTATAAAATTTAGGTCTTTCAAAATCATCTTTCATTTAAAGATATTTTTCTCAAGAATAATTACCAAATCATCTCATCATATCACTAATCATTTCAAGCCATATTTTCTAAAATCAACCCAATATTTCCAAATTAGTTGAAAGAGGGTTTTATTTTACAATTTCATTAATTTTAAGACAATCATATAAATCATGTAAATTCAATGTTGAAAAATTAATTTAAATATGTTTCAAATAAATCGTATAATCAAGGTCCCACTTATAGGGAAAATCCTTACATAATCACCTACCTATAGTCATATGATCAATGAATAACCCACAATGGGAAACACCAATGAAGATTCAAAGATAAGGAATATCAAAGATGAATCGATGGAATTAAATTCAATCAAGTCGTGTTTTATATACATCTGAAACATTAGGATCTACCACTCTCAAGGAAGGATATAAGAGAAGAAAGTAGGACTACATATAAATGAGAATACACTTATTAGATAGGGATTAGTCTTATCCACTAGTAATTTATTATGAGAATAAAGGGGTTGGAGGTTCCAAATACTCTATAGTGTTCATAAAAACCCAATGTGGTATATTAGATCCAATTATATGGTGATTAGAATTCTTAATTGGGGTTTGGGACTTTAATTAAAATTTTATGAAGATTAAAAATCCCATCACAAAATTTCTTGGGTTAGGCCACATGGTTTGTACAAACCATGCACCTAATCGTGCATCAATTCAAGTCTTAAAGATATTTCCTCATGCTTAGGATCCAGGGTGTGACACACCATGTGCTCCCTCTTGGGATATTGGGAAATGGGGAATAGTTTGGCCACACATTTTGGAGATTGTGTGGCTATAATGCTCTCCCCACTATCCAAACCCACACAGTTTTAGGGGGTGGAGGCATAGTTTTTTCTATCAATGTCTCCCCTCCCAATCCGTATGATATTGCACACAGTTTCCTAGGACAAACCACACAGTTTTCCCAAACTCTATTCCAACCATGAAAATCCCCAACATATTGTATTTTTTTTAAAGTTCCCCAAAAAACAACCCTAAATAAGATCTAAAGAACATATGATAAAAAGGTATAAAATACCTGAATTATGGTAAGATGATGTTAAAACCTCACCACTATAAATAATTCACCCAAAGAAACCTTTAAAGAATACTAAATATCAAATAAATGATTATACTACACTCTCATTAGTGCCTCTCACTCCCAAGTATCATGTGAATTAGATCCATGCTATCAAAGAACTCAAACCATAGGTATGAACTTCCCATAGAGAACCATATATTTTCAAAATAAATGATCCAAAATGGATACTTAATAATATATAAATTGGGTTCAATGTCAATTTCCTCTCATCTTGAAATATGATATAGATTAGAGAGGTAAAATTTGAAATGTGAAATGTAAAATGTGTTACGAATCATTGTCAATTGAGGTGGAAAATCCAAAATTTCATGCCAAATTTCCCAAAATATTAATAATTTCAAACAGTCTCACATAGTTTTTAGATAAATTTCCCTATTTCCCAAGATGCTGGTGACAAAACTGATAGAAAACTCTAAAAAACACATGGTCACCAACTAAAAAATCTAAATGGAATCGATGATGATCAACAAAATATTTAATCCAGATTTGAGTGATAACCATTATATGATGAACCAACTGGATATTTTCTTTCAATTATTAGATAAAACAAGGTACAACCAAGAAATATTCACCAACCTTTAACCAACACAATGGATATTAACATGGTTTTACATAAAATGACTCAAATAATTCTATACTGAAGGATGATTGATAACATTTTTACAGGAAAACTCATCTTATCCCAGGTGGATATCACAAGCTCTTCTAAATGCATGAAGGAATAAAGTATTCTAGAATATGTATTGATCATTCCATCTGGACAACCATGCTTAAATGATTTTTCAATATCATTTGAAATTAAGATCCCATTTCCTCTTAAAGACCAATCCAAAAACAGTAAGTTAAACATAGATCTCTATAATAAATTATAACAGATGGAACGCCATGAAATGTGATGATCTCCTACATATATAGTTTCCTCAACCCATCAAATTGTATAGTATCATTAATGGGGATGAAGTGACCCAATTTGGTTAGCTGATAAATCACTACCCATATCACATTCTTCCCTAAATTGGTAAAAAATTATATGACAATGAAATCCATCAAAGTCTTATCCCAGTTCAATGTCAGCATAAGAAGGGGATAAAGAAAATGAGAAGTTTTATTATGATAATCCTTGACTCTATGATATATCAAAAAATGAGAAACAAAATCAATGATATCACATCTCATACATTGACATTATAACCATTTTCTTATATCTTAGATCATCCTCATGGTGCTAGGGTGTGTGACCCAATAAGAAATATGGAAATCTCCCATCATAGATTTTATCATAGGAAATGGTATGATTAATCAGACTTGAAATATTAGGATACCCTAAAGAGATAAAAACCACTTATAGATGGTATCCCCACCACAAAGAGATTCCCTAATTCCAAAAAACTCAACATAAAGCAGCTGATCCAGAAGAATCATCTAGAGAAGAAAAATGGTCAACTAAATAATCATCAGAATAATCTCGGTGTCATCATCCCAAAATCCCAAATGAATATGAGTGAAGATTTCCATTAAAGTTTACTCTTATAATGATTATTTCAGTCCCCATGTTGGATGTTTCATAAGGAATGCATCAAAAATGACATTACCCATACTGGTGGTGTATGAAATTTAGAAATAAAAAGATTTGATGTACTCGACCCATCACCTATAATAGAAATTCCAATCCCTTTTTGAGAATATATAACTCAAGATTGTTTTATTTGAGTAAATATTAATGTTTTCTTCAAAATTTTAATGTCGCTAACTTTAAGGAAAATGAATTCAAACTATGATTTCAGGATTAAAAGTCTGATAGTTCATAACATGTGACCTGAGATGTCGAGAACCATAATCCACCATGTGATAAAACTATATTAGGTCCTATCCAAATCCAAAACCAAATGAATTATAAAATACCACACATCCCTTAGAATACCTAAGAGGAGTCAACACTGGTGACAAATTAGAAATTCACTTCAAATCAGCAATAGAATTATGATAATTTGAATCCCACAAGTAATTACTCCCTTACAAGTGAGAGAATTAATCAGATAACCCACCATTAAGAAATATTTAATAAACTAATGTTAATACACCCAAAATACTATGAAGTTACAAATCTAAAAAAATCACGGTTATTTTATTTGAATAATTTCCTTAACCTTCTTAGGACTGAATAAAATAACATGTTTAGAGACCATGTGTCCCAATAACTCCACCTCTTGAATTCATAAATTACATTTTTATAATTTATTTTAGTTTTAGTGATCTCTCAAAATTTCCAAAACTTATCTTACATGATGTAAATTGCCTTACTTGGTATTAGAGTAAATCATGATTTCATCCAAAAATACAATCATGAATGAATTGAGACACTCATGGAATATTCTACTCATTAGAGCATAAAAAATAGTAGAATTGGTTAGAAAAAAGGGAATAATAATTTACTTGTAATGGCCATACCAACTCAAAAATGTGGTCTTTAGGATATCATATTCTTTTTTCTCAGCTGGTGATAACCAGACTGAAGATCCACTCTGCCTTTTCAACTTGTCAAACAAATCATCAATATGGGGAAATTGATACTTTGTTTTTTTGATAATCAATGAAAATTTCACGCGTCCCTATCCCTAAAGTTACCCTTCCAAGGATAGAAATTATAGAAAGAGGATGGTGATCACCTGAGTCCCACCTCTAGTAGGCCTTAGGTTAGTGACTAACACCATGAGTATATTATACATACTAATTGAAGGCATTGTCCTCTAAGAGAACATGTATAAGAGAGAGATAAGACTGAAAAACAATAAACCCCTAATCATAAAGATAAAAAATCCCAAGTACATACTTTTAATGTAATACAAGACTGAAAAAATGGAAAGTAAACTACAAGATTCAAATGGTAAACTCGAAAGTGACCACGATGCCCAAATAAATCCAACAAAACCATGAGAAAATAAAATCCAACTTGATATCCAATTTTCATTAGCTTACCTAGAAAATAGTTTACATATACTTAGGGTGATCATAATAGGTATACTTAATAGGATCCTTCCAAAATACTCTTGTGAAAAATATAATGAAACCATACTAATGCTCAGTGTACAATAAATGAAACAATGAGTTCTCCTTAATATTTAGTTGGAAAGGGCGGAGGGAGCTCGCGCAGGCTCCCGATGGCGATTCTCTAACCCTATGGAGATGACGACTGCCACGACCCCTCCTCCCATGGAAGAGGTGGGTCTCTGACTCCAAAATCATGATTTTGGATCTGTGAAACCAAGTAATCGTTACTTCCATCAGTCCTCGTCTGATGCGGGTTTCTTATTTTCTGAATCCCAAGTTGCTCAGACAGTCCCCAGTTGCATCTCAGGTCATCCTGTTGTTCCGGTTACAGTACAGGAGTTCTTTAAATCATCATCATTACTCTCCATGGCTCTGATTGTGAGATTCATGCGGTGGCGACCACTTGTGGATGATTTTGACAAGGTCGTCAATGTAGAATGGGTTTGGAAGTGTCGTGCACTGGTAGGTATTTTGGGACTGCGAAAATTTCTCATTTTCTTTGCTGATAAAGAAGACTTGGGTAGGGCTTGGTCTAGAAATAGGAAATCATTCTTTGGTTTCTCTTTCCATCTTCTTCGGTGGTCTTTTGATGCTCATATGAATCACGACTCACCCAATATGGCGATATGGATCCAACTTCCTGGTCTTCCCCTTCCGTTCCAGAACCTTGGGTTGCTAAGATCAATTGGAAATTCCATTGGGTGGTTCATATCTAGTGATCAAAGGATGACATCAATGACACATCTGATGACTGCGAGAATCTGTATTGAAATGGATCATTCAATAATTCCACTGGAGATTGTCTGGATTGTTGTCGAAAATGAATACAGGTATGATCAGTCTATTGTTTATGAATCTTGGATGCTCTTCTGTTCTTGTTGTCACAGATAGGGATAGGATGAATCTGGTTGTTACAAGAAGGTTGGGGGTGTCCGACCTGCTGAGCTCCCAAATGTGGAAAATGTTGTCCCATTGACAGGTGGTGAGGATGCCCTAGGTGATAGGCAAAGGGGTGACCAGACCCCATCAACCGGCTCCCCAATCAATGTTAATGCCGAGAATACATCAAATCTAGTGTCATGGGTGTCTATTGTGGAGGTGATGAAAGGATATCATATAAAATCCAATCCAACTGCTCATGATGTACTAGATGACCTGAGGTAGAAAACTGACACACTGAGTACAACTGTTTTGGGATTACAGGGAGGACTAGATGAGGATGGGAGGAAGGAGTCATTGTTTGAAGATGGTGTAGCTAATCCATCAGCTGTTTCTGAGATGCTTAATAAGGGAAATGGTCAGTCTGAAGATCTGAGTCATGATGCTGCTAAGCCTGGGGGGTCAGAGAGACCTATGCAGATTCCATAGGTCACCCCTTCCTGTGACAATATGGTTGTGGATGTTTTTTCATGTAAGGATGGTGTAGAATCACAGGTAGATGAGAAGAGGGATGATGAAGGGGTCATTTTCAAATCTGGAAATGATGGATTGGTGGAAATTGTCGGCCTTGATGTCAAATTCACACCCTAGGATGGTAAGATGCAGTCAGAGGAGCTACTGATCATTATTAAGGAAGGTAGTTAAGCTGTTGTCTCAGTGTCCTAGTCTAGGAACAGGGAAAAGAGAGGGAGAAAGGGTCAAGGTTCAGTTAGGGATTTTCAGGACATCCTGGGGCATGCCTCTCTACTACTGAGCAACAGATTTGAAGGATTTCTTGAGGATGGCTCAGGTAGTGTGAATTTTATCCCACTAAACTAAAAGGGAGGGTATATGAATGAATGTAATGGGGATGAATTTTTTTACTTGGAATGTGGAACTCAAACACAGGAGAATAGAATTAGACCAAGGAGGAGGAGCAGGAGGGACTATTCATACTTGCCTCCTGCTTTGGAGACCAGATCAGTCAGGAGGGAAAATGGAAAATAGGAGACCTTGGAGGATGTGTATCCTCGAATAGTTGGGGTTCAGGGTGGGAAACCTTTGGTGTTACTGCTTAGCGGTGACGAGGAAGTGACTGAGCAGGTGTTATTACTCAATGCTTCAGAGGAGGAGGCAACATTAATGATGGGGATAGCCTTAAGAGAAACACTTAACGAGGAAAAATACTTTCGTATTGACCAATAGTATTTAATCCGTGTCGGGGGCTTCAAAAAAGGGAAGATTAGCATCGAGGAGTACATACAGTTATGGGTTCAACTGGCCTCAGAATTTGAAAAGCTCTTGTAAGAATCCCCAAACATTTAGGTTTCTTTTATATCTTGGCAATTATTTAGGGATACATTATCTGGTAAGCTTAGTTTAATTTTAAAAGCTCCTAATTATTAGGTGATGTATCATATCTGGGTTGGTATGTATCTCTAGTTAAATTGTTGGTTTATGTTTTTTGGTTTGGGGAATCCTGATCAGGTCATTAGGCTCCTTTAGTTGTGTTTTTTGAGTGGATTTCTTGAAGGCATGTACCTGGAATATTACTTGGATCTGCTTCAAATGTGGTCAGAGAACTACACCTTCACCTTTACATGACATTTGGAATTTCTTGACTTAGGGGACATGGCTTGGCCATTGGGACTGGGACCATGCATGCATGGGATTTCCAAGTGCTCAGACATTGATGAAGGTGACAGCCACGTTGCATCTACTGGTTGAGGTAGTCCTGGTAACCTTTTTGGGGTTTTCTAGATATAAGTTGAACTTCTTGGTTTCTCACCTTCTCTACAAAAGTGTTTTCTTAATATAAAAAATAAATTTTATTCAGTACAATAAATGAAACTAACTCATCACCTAAATTGTTAGACTAAAAACCTAGCCTCACCATGGTTATTTCTCACCAAGTTACACATAAAAGATTTCATATAATATAATATTGAACAAGGTTACCCAATGACATTTTCCCCCATATTTTTCTACCCTGCCCCAACATTGTACATCCAGAGATATCTCTATCAAAAAGAAACCATATCAAAGACACTTATCCTCAAGCATCACTTCATGCAACTCATGCATTACATCATCTCAACATCCCATGCCACATCTATATAAAATAACCTACCTGGTTCCAAGTGACACCACATCCAACATGGAATGTATCATACATCAGGTGTTATATCTCAATCTGTACCATCTAATACACCGATTAAAGTACCTAAAGCCATCATAGCCTATACAATCCATACCTATAATAATCTTTTGGTTACTATATTAGAAGATACCTGTTTGTGAAATGAAAAAAATCTATTATATATCTTTGTGAACATATATAGGAAACTAATCATCATGAATACCAGCAAAAAATACTCACAGGAGAAGAGAACGATGATATAGGGGTAGTAATCCATTTATCCTCACCATTGGGATATTGGAAAAAAACATTCCCAAAGTCCGCTGGGCATTATTCACCAAACCGAAATGGGCGGGGTAGCATAAGAGATCACAAAATGTATAGGATATAATATATCTCACAACCATACTATGGGAAATAACCTAGTCCAAAGATCAAATGAAACTATCATCACTCAGACACCTGGATACCACTGTTAAGGACTAAATATCCTAAAATTATACATGAAACTTAGAATATTTTCATTAAATTACTTATTTATTTTTAATAATTTCTTTTAATTAATTAATTAATTAACCATTATTTATGAATTTTACAAATTAAATTTCATTAACAATCATTTTACATTAATTTAAAACACACTTTATTAACCTCTAAGGAATTTCATTCCCTCCAAGAATAATTCAACTGAGTCTATGGTTTCTCAAGATTTAGAAGCATTCATTTCAGAAAGAACCAACCCCATTGGATAAAAAAATTAGTAAACATTAATACCATTCCATAATTCCATGTACTCTAGGAAACATCCTAATCTACTTAAAGGATATGTATAACCCAGAACATCTAGCTACCTCAAGTAGTGGAGAAATGAATTCACATAAAAAAGAAAATAAAACATCTAACCCGTAAAACATATTAAACATTAAATAATATCATATTTCAAGTAAAACATTTATTAAAGATTGTTGACATTCCATAATTCCAGGTACTCTAGGAAACATCCTATTCTACTAACAATAGATGCATGACCAAGAATATCGAATTACCTTAAGTAGTGGGAAATGTAAATCACATAAATAGGGAAATCAAACATCTAAATCTCCAAATGGATTCAACAAAAAAGAATCCCATATTTTATTATTACAATGAGTAATCCCAGATTCAATCCATTCCATCATCTTAGTTCCATCCTCGGCACCATCATGCATATCACCATTCATCTCACTGTTATAGATATAATCTATTTCCACAACCTCAGGCCTCCATTTCCATATCTCATCAACCATTATAGGATCATATCAAATCACATATAAAGTCTCATATCTATAGAAACACTTTAGGTAGTAACCAACCAATAATGTCAATGTGGAATCTTGTCTCTAAAATATTACATTTAACATTTATATGAAAACAATCTCAATTGGACCAAAACACGAGGATTCAACCTTCATAAGAAAATAATAAATCTCAACCCCAAACAATAATATTTATCAAACAAATAGTTTTATTCCATATTTAATTAACCCATTCAATTATTATAGGTTATGAAAATAGATAACCTAAGTAATCATCTACAACAAGATATCATTTATTTAAACATGATCCTAATCAATAATTACAATTTCAAAAAAATTTGATAAATATTATTATAACTTAACTTGACTTAATATTTTAATCATCAAATAGAATTATATATTTAGGTTCTTCAATAAATTTCACTAGAACATGGAATAAAAAATTTAATTAAACATTCAATGAGCATAAATTTTATTTATATCAAATTAAAATAATAATTGTTTCATTACAGAAGCTGTTTTACTTATTTTTTCCAAACCAAAAATTACGAGATTTAAATTATTTACCAATTTCATATAAAAAAAATAATACAAGCATAATTTTTTCCTGAAAAATAGAATATAGTTATCACACTATCTAATTAATCATAAGGAAAACCATTTTTATAGTGGGAATTACAAACGATCATTAACCAAAATATAATTATTTTTTTTGTGATTCATTAGGTAATTACCACATCAAAATAAAGAAACTAAATCATGAAAAAAAATTATGTCACATAAATAAATGGGAATAAAAAAATACCCAACCTCAAAATCATTCAACATTACTCACATGAGAACAGAATAAGAACATAGATCTCTAAACACCTCTCCTATAAAAAAATTATAATCCCCTAAAGATGTCGTTCCATGAATGCATTGAGAAATGACAACGAAAACTACATTAGAATAATTGATATCATTTGAAATTAATTTGAAAGAAGTAATGAGAGGAAATTAGATCATATAAAGGGGAACTAATATAAAAATTACATAGAACTCACCTTGGATCCACACATATCGAAGTTGGGAATTTGGGGATTGAACCTCATCAAAAGGGGGATTTCAAGCATTCTAAAATAACTACATGATGCCAAGGTTTTGAGATTAATAAGTGGGAGAAAATTGGGATGATGATCTTAGGGGTATTTCTAGGATGATAGATTTTTATAACACCATGATGCAACCCTAAGACCCCACCATATAACTACCTAACATAGGGTACTTTATGGTGCATCCGAAAGGACCACACTACAAAACCCTTGTAAAATGATGTTCTTGAGGAACATGGAATAGATCTAAAAAGATACTATTTACCCAATGAGAGGGGGTGAGAGGCTGCTTATGAACCATGATGCATTTACCACAAATTTGGATGAACTACACAAATCATCTACGCTGCATCCTCCCCACTCTTCACTAAAACACTAAACATCGTAGAAGGGTCTATGGAAAAACTAAAAAACATGACATAGATACCCCCAAATGGTAGTAGAATAAAAAAACCTACTATGGGGACCCTACACCACAATAGAGAGACTATGAAACAACCATGATGGATTTATAAGTGGATTCTCAAGGTGTTATGACACAAGAATCAACTATTGGACACAACCAAACAACATAAAACATAAACTAGTGCTCCATTACGTGGCCTTTCAAAAATTGGTAGAGAAACCCCCTTTTACACATTTACCCTCCAGAAACTCTCTACAAACCTTTGAAATATTTCTGGGTTCCTCAAACACTTTAAAACACATAAAGGAAAGGGATACATGGATCTACATACTGACATTAGATACAACTTAACCCATTATAATTATCTATAATTTCAATCCATGCATGGAGAGAAAATAAGAAAAAGGGTTATATGAAAAACCACCCCATGAGATGCCTATCAAGGATCTTGCTATAAAAGTATCTCAACCACATCATTAAGAGGAAAAAAGAACAAACCACAAAAAAGAATCAATCATCTATAAAGAACTCTCTTGTAAGATATATATCTCAAATGAGAGTAAGGACACAACAAGAATAAAAAATATTAAACCATATTATAACTAGAAATGTTTAACATCCAAAAAATGTGTAATACTATAAGATAAGATCTAATTAATAAATATATTAGGGTACTGAGTATGCATATGTGAGTCAAATTACCTAGTTCTCTCCTCCATTAAATTGTGCCACTATAAGAAATAAACCAAAGGAATAACACTCCCACACAACTACTTATCCTAGAGGTCATATATCTCCATAAGCTTCTCATCAAAGGTCACATCATCATCTATGTCAATCATTACCTAATCAATGATATTAGAATCATGTTAAAGAAAATGGTGAAACTATGGAGCATGGAAGACATCATTTATCTGCCATATATTAAATGGAAGTGCTATTTAATATTCCAAAACTCTAATATGATCCAAAAACTCAAAAGTCCCAACAAAATCGAGAGAAAGATTACTCACACAACCAAAAAATCACTACCCATAATGAGGAGTTACCTTTATGAAATAATGACCTCCAATGTCAAACTTCATAGGTATATTCATATTATTATAATATGAATTATGATGATCCTTCACTTCTTTAATCCCTTTTCGAATTACCTGAACCATCACTATCATATTCCACCCTAGTTCTTAATCGAGAATTTCCTCTTCTTTGAACCTAGTCCAGAATAATAGAGAATGGAAAGGTTGGTCAAACTATGCTTCAAAAGGTTCCATAAAAATGGTTTAGTGAAAAATATTTTTAAAGGAAACTTGAAAAATCATAGTTTCCTAATCCATGAATGAATAAAATCTTAGAGACACAAATGAAACATGTCTTCAAGAGTATGAATATTTTTCCCTGTTTTACCTTCCATCTATGGATGAAAAGAAGTTATAATACATAAATGAGAGATAAAATAATTTTTTAAATCTCTTCATAACATTAAGTTAAAATGAGTATCATGATCAAATAAGTTCATCCTCAGGACTCCATGGAGTCTCAACACCTCCTCCAGATAATACCTCAACAAACCTCAACTAAGATTAACTCCTAAACTTCTAGGAAGTGGGTTGATTTTTTCAAATGATACAATATCACCCATATAAAATCAAATATTTCCTGAGATAGAGGTAATTGATAATTAATTCTATCGATATATCCTCACACTTACACTGAGGAACAAATAACCACGGGATAAAACCACCAAGAACACGGTTCTCATCCTTCACATTATAGAAAAAAAAAACATTGAGACAAAAAAATTTCAACTACACGATTCATCCCAGGAAAACAGAAATTCCCTCTCAAATATTGGTACATCTTTATCATGCTAGGATGTACTGCTGAGGGTGAGTATTGGAAATTACCAAGAACCTCCTCACCAATTCCGATGAAAGATGAAAATACTCCACTAGAAATAAACTTAGTATTATTCATCCTAAAACCAACAAACTTGGGAATCACCAAATACAACTCATTCTCTCTAGACTTATACCTCAAATGATACTAGATATGACTCTTCTACATGATAAAAAAAAGATGAATGCACCATTTTCTATAAAAGACAACCTCTTCCTCCAACATATCACATATCAAGATACATTTATATTCTATCTTCCTTCACACTCAGATAATATTAATATTCACGCACAGTATCACTACATGACTTCCTAATCATTGTATTAGACACAAAAGTTTCCTCAAAAAGTGTATATGAAATCTCAAAGTCATTATAATATAATAATTGTATCCATAGTCACTATCTTGTATTCATGTCACGCTGGTAGAATACATACCTTTGTTTCTTATGATTGGAAAAAAAACTAAAAAAATATTTCTGATGAGGTAATAACGCCACAAATTAAATGAAAACACAACTGATTCCAACTCGAGATCATGGCTGGTACGGATATTTTCATGAGGAAGAAACTATTGAGATGATTAAGAAAAAACAGATCTTTAATGCCTCAAAACACAACACAAAAAATATGTAAATCATCCTAAAAATTATCAAACTAAAATCCCTCCACTAGAAATCAAAGTGCCAAAGCACTGACCAACTTCACCTTTAGGTACTCAAAAGCTTTCTGATATTCATCAGTCTACAAGAATGATAGATCCTTTCTAGTCAAGCATATTAGAGGACTCTCAAACTAATATAAATTAGCTAATAATCTCATGTAATATCCTTAAAAACACATGAAACTCTGTACCATTGCAACTACATTGGGGGATTCCCATGAAACGACTTCCTCTATCTTTTAAGGATCCATAGATACTCTTTTATGGGGAACAATATGACCCCTAAAACTGGCTTCATGATCTTAGAAATCATATTTTTACAACATCTTGAATAGTTACAAACAAGGAAGAACTCCCAAAATGTCACACAAATTCTCTAGATGCTCCTGTTCATGTATAGAGTAAATATGGGAATCATCAAATAAAACTACAATGAACTTATTTAGAAAATCCATGAACAATACAATCATTAAACCCATGAAAACTAATAGAGGTTTCATTATAGTGAATAAAATTACAATTATATCTTAATTCCCAAGATGACATTAAAAATAGGTCTTCAGAATAACCTCATCCTTCCCCCACATCATATGATATCTTAACTATAGATCAGTATTTGAGAACCAACTAGATCCTTTCAACTAACAATATAAATCATCTATCTTTAGAAGAGTGTAGTGGTTCTTCACTATGACATGGTCCAAGCAATGATAATCAATACAATGAAATAAAATTACATATGACTTCATCATGAACAAGATTACTGCACCCCAAGGGGAAACAATCGGATGTACAGAGCTTCATTGCAATAGATCATGGATCTATACTCATAGATCTCCCAACATAGAAGGATCTGCCATACACAAAAACACTAAGATAGTAGAAACACATGGTTGCATCTTGATCCCAATCTTAGTCTATTTTCAAGGGAGAAATGCTACAACATCCTTAGTAATGTGTCAGGGTATAATTCTATGACCCTAGAAAAATTGATGGATAAACCATTGATAAAATCAACATTAGCTCAATATTAAAGGAATACGAGGATGAATCACACCTTCGACCCATCTGAGGGTCTCTCTCTCTCCAGTGAACACGTAGGAATCTCCATCAAAATAATTGTACAAAACATGCCCCTAAATCAACTTGCAATGGAATGAACTAAATAAAATGAGTCTATACCAAGTATTATGTTATACGATATATATTTAAACATAGGATGTTTCCACCAGAAGAGTGTTTCCCCATCACTAGTCCACAATATCTACATACAAAATATAGATAATATTTACCTAGAAGTATCGTAGACAACAATAAGGTAAATAGAAGCCACTCAACCTCAATTTACAAAGCACAAACATGGGTAGGTGATATGAAGGATTGTATAGATCCTAAATCAAAAAAGTAAGCACCCAAGTATAAAACATGAAAATGTACCTTGAACGGTGTCTAGCTCTCCTGGAGAAAGAAACACTAGAGGATAAATTTGACCACAACCAACTCCATGACCTCTCTAACCCTGATTGAGACCACCTCCATGGACACACTCTAGTCTATAAGGATTAAGATCATATCAAGGATACCCTCTACCAACCCTGTCGCGTCTCTACTAATCCCATGATAGAGCATCCTACTGCTTCTACTTGGGCTGAAACTGCCTCAATAAAGAAACATAAAGAAGAACACCTAGTTCACACGTCCATACAAGAAATTTTACACACCCTCCCCAATGTTGACCTTGACCTACACAATAAAAACACATGTTTTATCCCTTATAATAGGCCTTATAGCCAGCACCCCCAGAAAAATGAGATGAAGTGTTGGGACTCACTACTGGAAACTGGCTCTAAGCTAACGGTTCTATACCCACGTTTTAAGAAAACTGTGGGCATAGAATATTTTTCTAAACCAATACCCACGGTTTTTAACAAACTATGGGAATAACACCGTAAAAAACCACCCTCACTCGGGCTTGTCCTACCCCTCCACCAAGACAAGACTAATCTCCACTTTACTCACCTCTCATCCCTCCCCCTCTCTACCTCGACATCCTGGACTCCACCTCTACCTCAACATCCCCACCTCCAGACCCCATCTGTTGACCACTGCCTCCCTCCCTCCGAATTAACCTTCTTCTTCTAACTCCCTCTCTCCACCTCCCAGTCTCCGCCTCCTAGCCCTTGTTTCCCTCCCTCCACATCTGTCTCCCTCCCTTCACCCCAACTTCTCGAACTGTTCCTCCCTTCCCTCCTCTATCTTCGGCTCGATGTTCACGTCCTCCTCCCTACCTTGGAATTTTGCACTGACTCACACTCAACTCCCTCCCTTACCTATCTATAAACCCTAATTTACATGTGTATCCTTGCATCACAGGTAAATTTGATTAAATGTTCCCCTGATTTTAAATTCCATATCAACTCTCAAATATGAAACCAACAATATTTGATGAAGAAGAATTTTTAGAAGATGTTTGGTAAATATTTAATTGTTTTAGAAGGCATTAGATTAATCCAAATAGGATTCTATTTCATTTGAGTGAAATCTAGAATTACATTTTCTTTCATTTAAAAATGGAAAAGTTTTAAACACCCCATCTGCACATGCGGATTTATTTTGTGCATGAATATGAATTTTTATATTGCCTTCACATGACTTTATAGAGAGATTTTTACAACCCTAAGAGATAATGTGCATGAATTTCATTAGGCTGCGTAAGACATTTCATGACGCAAAAGTCTTGGGGAATATTATTTTCAATGTGTATGCAATTATATTTAAGGATGAGGGATATCCATACCACATTAAAATGAAAAAATGAAGAACATGAAATGGGAAGATGGGATGAAGAATACTATAGTGAATGTTGTGGTCACTATAAAATTAATATTAAGACACCATGATGAAATAACGGTGGGATTTTTAGTCATCATAGAGGATTAATGAATAAAAGGGAGTGTTGAAACAACAGGATTGTAATTTCACAAATAATTGTGAAGGCTATGGGGAAAAATAGGGAAAAAATAACACCAAATAATTGGTGTGCATTTTAGGAAAATGATTATCTATGAGAAACATATAATAATTTATTCTATTTTGAATACCATGTTCAAATTCAAGATGATGCACATATAATACGAGGGATGAGCTTTAAAATTGTGAGGACCACACTGTTGTAATTTCTAGGTGGCTGTTTTGATTATCCTTTGAAGATGGAAGTTAACTGTGCTCTATTATATGTAATCTCACACCTAAGTCAATGTTGTTTTTCTAGGTCATTCATACATACATGATTTAAATGGATTTAAATCAGTGGTATCTATGGAGATGATAAGGACATGATAATTCAAATATTACATGGATATTATAATTAATGTTTATAGGATATATTATTGAAAATAATATTGTTTTTAAATGATTTTAATTTATCGTATATTGAAAACTGAACCAACATTTCTTGGTTTATGATAATTCAATCCAAACTAAAATGAATGGAAACACCCTAAAATGAAAAATAAATTGAAAATATACAACTAAACTAAATTGAACTGAAGTGAAGTTAAGTGAATTGAACATAATCAATTAGATTTGGCACGAATCAAATAAAATAAAATTGAAGTGTAAAAAACTAATATAATGTGAACAGGGGCAAATAGAAATAACGAGTATCAACCAAATTAAACAATAAATAACATAACCAAGAAAAATAATTCCTAGCCAAACAAAACCAAGAAATAGATAGAACCACATCCTCTTCAACAAATATAATTTGTTTCCCCCTTGCTTGCAGGAACATGTTTTAACCCATGGAGCATTGTGGTTCTTATATTTGGGCAATGAATTATATATTCACAAGAGACAAGTATTCTCTAGTTTAGTTTTTATTTTATTTTATTTATCATATCGGCCACTTATGCCTTTTACATCTTTCTACAGATGAAGGATAGTTTTATTCTGCGAAGGGGTCCCAAAGGGAATTAGAGGCTGCTATGTGGTTTTCTTTGCAGCGGAGAGAGATCGGGGTAGTATAGGGATCAATTAGCGTGTTTCATTATTCTCTACCTTTTTATTGTGTTGTTTTTGTTTATTTTATTTTCCTTCGATGTGGACGTCCAATGTACGGATGGGCCATGAAAAAATTTTATTTATTTTTGGCTACTATTTTAATTAATTGTTTGTGGGTGAAATTATTCTTGAGTGGTGATTCCTTGATGCCTGGACACTTGTCCCAGCCCGTGGGAGTATCCCATCAACCGTAGTCCATCCAAGTATTTCTCTATTAGATTCTATGTTTGAACCTTGGGAAGTCCTAGGAATCATGGATAATTAGAGAGGGATTGGGAATGTCTAGGAATGAATTTTGAATTCCTATGAATAAGGATTGGGGAAATTGGAATTTATAATGAGCATATATGGGAGACTATGTAATATATATTGATTTAAGAAATGTTATGGGTATAAAATGTGGTGAAATGATAATTTGTTGGGACTAATAAATGAAAATTCACATTCATAACCAATTTTATAATGTAATATCAGATCATGATTGAGTTACTGTACATCATTGGAGTTGATGATTAGACTCCATCCCAATGAAACTATAGAAATACCTTACTACCAAAAATACTCTATTATACACTAGATAGTTTGATTTGAAATTCCCAGTAAAACCATCATTGAACTCATTGTCGGACTCATGACTTGTTAACAAATCACAACCGGGGGAAAGATAGTTATTACCTTATCACATACACCGAGTGGAGTGCCACGCAACCCTAAATACAACAATATCTCCAAAATAAATACCTGAGGTTGTCTGAAGCTACCATTTTTCTCTAATAAAATGTCCGGAATAGGGTGAATCTTCCCACCGATTCTTTTATGTAGATTTTGTTCATTCTAAGAGGCACCCCACATAGTTTTGTTTTTCCAGGGATCCCACTCATCTAGAAAAATACTGGTAAATGCCTCATGATATTTGGGATCTCTATATTGACTTGAAAATCTCTTCAGTATAAAACTAAATACCCCCTATAAGACTTTCAACTTTCAAACATATTTCACTCAGGAGTAGGTTGATTAATCCCTAATCTAAGACACCAATGGGAGTGTCACATAACACATATAAAATACAATATTATATTTTTATTCTTCTTCAAACTCTGGTTTTACAGGCATGAAAAAATTCACCACGGTCAAATATGTGATCTATTGAAATATGTGAATATCCAAAAAAATATTCATTCAGAACATCATTGACATGAGACCTGAAAACATGATTCTTGCAAACATATGAACCATGCAAGAGTTTCATTCACATGATACATGTTTTCACTCATGAGAACTTCCTATTAGCTTACTTTTCCACACATAAAGTCATAGTTCCCATTCTATAACAGCTTCCTAGAAGCTTCTGACTCCCTGTGCAACGATATTTATGCAGGCCCTTGAAATGTTTTGTAACTTCATCCTACTAAATTAGTTAAAAATTTCTCCAATATTCATGTATTTTAAATTCATTCTAGACTACAGATATTAATATCATTTTTAACGTTAATATATCATCCCATGATAATGTTTCTTGAAACCAATATCACAAGGCATCTCATTTCTTCCCAATTAGGCTAAACTACCTATATGAGTAATGTTTTCAACTCCCCCTTAATGTCTCCATTTCCAACCACCACATGGTGGAAATATTTTACCGTGGGAGGAACTTGATAATATTAACTTCTTCAAGAATATTCATGGTTATCTTTGAAAAACCACTTAGCTAATACCATAATGTTAGTGAAAAATAAATGTACATGAAATATTAAATAATTCTACTTCCTCATAGAGTTGTGCAGTCACTTCACCAAGGTCTTCCATCATCAAATAGGGCATGAACTCACTTTTGGATTCTTCCAAGCATGTCTCAAAGATTTTGGGGGTCATGGAATATGACTTTGACACCTGGGTCACTTAAAATAATCCATGATATTCAATGTTTTATAATATTTTGTCATGAATAGAAAAATTCCAGAATGTCTATACAGATTAATCATAGTTTTCTCTAAGGTGATGGATGAGACAATATTGTTTCAAGGATTTTCCTTTCCAATTATTTCATAATATCCTTTCAATTACAATCTTTATAGACATATTTCATCACAAAAAAACAAATTCTAGAAAATACAGTCAGATTCTAGCATTAAATCCCCAAGATAACAAATTTAACAATACAGGTAGACATATTCTAGCTTGTGGCCTTCAAGGTGATAAATTTAAACACCTCTTGCACTAAAATTATTTCTCAAATATTCAATACTTATTATTTCTATGAAAACATTGTGAAACTCTCCCTTGGATTTAATCTCCCCTTAATCAATACACACATCAGTTTAAACAATATAGAGTAAGTGGAGAGGGGATATCTCCAATATCTCCATTTTTTGAAAAGTGGTTAGTCCTTGTGAACCTTCCCCTTCCATTATTCTTCCATGTTTTTCTTTGATGTGAAACACTTGAAAAAACCTCATCATTGCATGAAATTTAATTAACCCCTTTTGTAATGAACAACTCACTGTTAAATAATTCTTCTTTTGAAGCATGATATTTTGAGTTTTTTCATCCATCTTTCTCTATGTAATAGATGCTCTATCATTATTTCATTTTTGCTTCATTGTGGTATGGTTGAAATGTCATGGAAATGTCACTATGGTAACATCTTTTTATATGGGATTCTTAAATTTCCCATGGATTTGTACTGCATACTTATTGAAGCCAGAACAAAACTCTTCTTTCTATTTTCTATTGTTTTAGGCTTCTCCCACACTACATGGAATTCTTCCCCCAGCTTAGTGACCCTTAACTCTGGAACCTTTATTAGTTATTCTACATTCTTAATGAGAGAATTATTTTCAACATGAACTCTCATCATCTTATATTCATGAAATTTTATAAGGACAGTCATGGTGACTTCATGTAGTTTCTTAATTTTCATTCATACTTTTAATAAGCTCCACAACAAGGTCCTTTTCCAACCATTTAGCTTATGAATAATTATATTTTTCTTAACTCTTGATCTTCTAACTATTAGATACTTATATTCTACTAATTAACTTATTCAACATCTAAATTAGTAAATAAATCATTCAACACTCAAAACACTTTCAGATTTACATCAACTAAAGAAAGAAGAATTACTATCTTCCAATCTTCCACATCAACCTATTTAATTTTGACTTCACCATTTGGAATTTCAAATAAGTACATGATGCTATAAGAGAATCCTTATCATATATTGATTTAATTTCTAGATTCACATTCCAAAATATTTATCCCTCATGTTTTGGTTCATGTTTTAGAATCAAAACATTATGATACTTCTCCATAAATCATATAAAAAAATCCATCTTCCATACTCAGTACAAATCAAGAACTATTTTCAAACAGTCATGATTATTGTTACATTAAAATATCATTATAAAATCAAGAAACCTCGAATAATTCCAAATGGATAAACCTAATTTATCACTTTTATTATAACAGATACATATTATCTTCCTAGCTATTATATAATTTTTTTTAATCTTATGTATCAATATGATAATTCATACCATGTTTTAAAGATATTTTATCTTCTAGTAAAGTCTTATGAACTTTTTCAAGGTTCTATCATTTAGATTCCATCGATGCCTCCACTTATGGTGATCGATACTTTATCATTTGGATAAACAATAGCTTTTTCCTACTAATTATCTTTGGAAAATGTATATTCATTATTTCTTTACTTAAACATAAATTCAAAATGGTAACCTTTCTTAATCTATCATCTTTTAGATTCACTTAAGATTAGAATCAATAACTCATCTTGTAAGTTTGGGATAGTAAATTCTATAATGATTCAACCAATATGATGGGTCGAGTACTATAATTGATTACTCATCATTATGGTGGGTTTAATAAGAGTGTATTGAGAAATCAGTTTCTTTTGATGTCGATAATTATTACCTTGCATTTTAAATTATAATGCTAGAAAAGAGTGCGGCGTTATAGAAAGGAAACATATAAACCCCTCATTTATTGTACATATATTTCCATATTCACTTAAGTACTTGAAATAAGATATCCCAAGACAAGTATTCATAAATTCAGAAGTCTAGATACTCCTAAATATAATTTTTGAGTCAACCAACAAATTCATCATTCGTGGATTTTTTTCATCATTTTCGTGTTTGATACAAGGAGGTTCACTGATATAGTCACAGAGTTAATGTTTATGGAATTTTTGATAGACTAATAGAAGGAAATAGTTCAAACTATATAGTAGGATTGTTCTGATTTTATTAAATATGAATGTTGTAAATCTATTTTGGAGTTTTAGAAACACAAATTGGGAGACTGTTTGAAAACGTCTCATTGGTTCACTTTTTTGGTTGTGTTTTTTGAAAATTTGGTTGAGTACTTCCAAAGAATCATACAAGGTGGTGGGAAAATATTGAAGAAGTTCAACCCAAACACCATGAACCATGATTTTGAGTTCATGACCACATTGTGGTAGAGGTTTTCAATGAAGAGAAAATTGAGAAGGAATAAAATATGTATAGGACACTCAAACCATGTGTAAGATTAATTTATATATATATAAGAAATTAAAAATATTATCATCTTATAGAATTATATAAAATTTAAGAAGAATAACTACATTCTTGGTCAGAGAAACCACCCATTTGAATTATGGAATTTTTTATCAGGAGTATCCATATGTAAAATGGTGTACAGAAAAAAGGAATTATGGAAGCCATGGTCGAACGAGTTTTATTAAAAAAATCAATCGGAAAAACCCACCAATGTATACCTAACATTTATAAGGATTTTCATAATATTTTGGATTGTGGAAATGTGAAAAATAAATCTCATTATATGTTTTTTTTCTAGGAGGTATGTCGAAATGAAAAACGTTTGGAGGCAATGCCACGGTGGACTCTATAAAGCATTTCTAAATCATCGAGAGAAATAAAGAAGAAAAATATAGGTATTTTGGATTCTATAGATGAATAATGAATGACAATTTAATTTAGGATGCTAGATAACCCTTGCATTATGGCATAAGGTTCATTGAGTTTTTAGATTTTAATACTAAATATACAACGACATAGTGAGAATGGTGTTAAGAGTTTCAAAGGGGTTTTACCCATAATAGAGATATAACATGGTTATCACTATTCAATATTGTGGTATTCATGTTAGAGGTTTATTTCAAAGTAATAAACATGAAATTTTTTTATGTACTACAGGAAGATATAGATTCCACACCATGACGTTAATAAACACACTGTTTTAGAATAAAATTAACAGACCTGTGGGTTAAAAATTTCTATCTTTCCGAAAGATTATCAGTGAATTAAATTAGTGATAATGACTCTATATTTGGAGGGTGACATGGTGATTATCTAGATATAATAAATAGATATATTTCTCTTTCAAAAGTAGAAATAAATCTCGTGTAATATACCAAGAGAAATAGTTCTCAGTGATACAAAGAGAGAACTAAGTATTTCTATATATGGGATGGAAAGTCAGAGAAAGAAGTTCTAGAAGGTATTCCTTTTGGAGATTCATTAAGTTCATCATTAGATGAATGTGTAGTAGAATTGATATACCTATTTTGGTGTAAATTTATTATTTGTTAGTGAGAAGTAGGAAAAAACAAGCATGGAGGTAGGGAGCTGATGAAGTAGAAAATTTAAGGGGAAGGAATGGGATATGGGGATTGAGGTGGGGGAGTTAGGGGGAACTGGATGGGGAGCTGTGAAGGGGAAGTAGGGGGATATTAAGGGGCTTCTAGGGTGGGGGATATGAGGGGGGTAGTATAGAGATACTGAGGGGGGCTGTGAGGGGGGTAGAAGTGGGCTGTCGGGTGGCCTGTGATGGGGATTGAAAGACTCATGAGTTATGTTCTCACTATTTTGATCTAGATGATGATTCCTCTTATGATGGATCTCTTACTCAAGAACATGCTGGTCCATCTCAACAAGATGAACCCTCTTCTGATCAAACTCCTATAATAACTTCTGTATATTTCATTTAGATCAAGAATTACCATTTGGATGTTTTGAAATAAGTTTTTTTCTGTTAGTTGGGACAATACTCATGACAAAGAGGAATATATTTCATACACTATAAAAACTTTTTCTCCAGAAATATTTCCAAGACATTTACTAAAAATAGATAATATAACTAAAGTGATTCAATCTTTCAAAAGAGAGATTTTATGTTTCATAATCCACATTGGAGACCTATAATTTGAATCATAGATATGCTGGATATCATGGATATAATATATCTCAATGTGATAGCCACTCCAACCAGACCGTAAAGAAATGAATCAACATCTTAATGTACTCCTTCATTATTTATTGGTGATGATTTTAATTTAACGTTGATACATTATGAAATTCAAAATATTTTGGACAATGTGAAGGATATTTGAAATCATGTTCGAATGGAAACTTCTACTCAAAGAGAAAAGAAATAAGATTTAATTAAAGATAAATCTATTAAGGCTACCAAAGATGTTTTTTTATTCAAGGGTGAAATTATTTATTATATCTAATGGTTTTACACTAAATAATATCTCAAGAATTAGTTCATATCATTGGCCAGATATTTTAAGATGGTTCCCCAAAAAACAACATTCTACCTTATGTTAGATAAGTTATTGGATAAGTTCTTACCTTAGACCAAGCCTTGTGCAAGAAACTACAGAAGAGATTAACTAGTGTGAAGAAGCATGGACATGCCTTAGAACATTTTTGTATTTTGTTAAGATCATTATGGTATTCTGATGAATTCTGTATAGACTCAAATTGAGTCTTTAATTTTTAGGAAGCATACTATTAACCCCATCTCATTCTCATACATCAATAAGAATGTGTTTTGTAATATTTTGATCAATGAATATCTACTTGAGCATCAAAATTCTTTCACTCTCATTATTCCTGAAAACTAATGAAGATTCTTTTTCAGTATAAAGATGATCACATATTTGATCTTCTTAAAAAAAAGATTGAATCATTACTATAAATAGAATAATTATATTCAAAGATATAAGAAAAAACTTTATTATATTTGAGTTTAATTTCCATTAGAATTATCCATTATAAATACTCTATTTTCAAAATTTAACACTCTTAAAGTTCTATTTCATTGATATTATTTTCCATTTCACATCATATATCGATTCTGTATTTTATTAAGATAACTAGGTGAAACCATTCTCATCATATTTCTATTTCCCTTGTTTGCAGGAACATAAACCCTTAGGGCGTTGTGGTTCTTATATGTTGGGAATTGACTTGTATAGTCAAAAAAGACTGGTATGTTCTAGTTTAGTTTTTATTTTATTTTCTTTATCGCATTGGCCACTTAGGCATTTTACTACTTTCTATAGATATAGGGTATTTATATTCTACAAAGGGGGCCATAATGGCATTGGAGGCGACTATACATTTTTTGTAGGGGAGGGAGATCAAGTTAGTAAAGGGATTAATTATTGTGTTTCGATTTTTTCTACCTTAGTACTATGATGTTTCTATTTATTTTCTTTTCCTTCAGTGTGGGAATTCGACGTATAGATGGGTGATGACAAGGGTTTATTTATTTTCTATTGTTGTTTTAATTAATTGTTTGAGGGGGAAATAATTCCTGAATTGTGATTCCTTGATGCCCGGACACTGGTGCCCGCCCATGGCCATAGCCCATCAACCATAGTCCATCCTAGCATTCCTATATCAGATTCTATGTCTGAACCATGGGAAGACCTTGAAAACAAGGATAATTAGGGAGGGATTGAGAATGTCTCGGAATGAATTGTGAATTCCCATGAATAAGGATCAAGGAAATTAGATTTTATAATGGGAAGATATGGGAGACTATGAAATATATATTGATTCTAGAAATGCTATGGTTATAAAAGGTGGTGAAATTATAATGTGTTAGGAAGAATAAATGGAAATTCACATTCATAAACAATTTTATAATGTAATGTCATATCATGATATACTGTACATTATTGGAGATGATGATTTGACTCCATCCCAATGAAAATATAGAAATACCATAGTGCCAAAAATACTCTATTATATACTTGATAGTTTTGTTTGAAATGCCCAATAAACTTTATTGACCTCATGGTAGGGATCAGGAATTGTTATCAAATCGTAACCATGGGAAAGGAAGTTCTTCCCTTATCACATACATTGAGTGGGGTTCCACACAACCCTAAATACAACAATATTCCCAAAAGAAATAACTTAGGTTGTCTGAAGCTACCGTCTTTCTCTGATACAATGTCAGGAACATGGTGAATCTTCCCATCGGTTCTTCTATGAAGATCTAGTTCAATTTATGATCCACCCACATAGTTTTGTTTTTCTAAGGAATTACACTCATCTAGAAAAAGACTCGTAATTGCCTCATGATAATTGGGTTCTCTTGATTAAATTGTCAATATTTGTAGGAAAAAACTAAATTCCCCTTGTAAGACTTTCAACTTGCAAACATATCGCACCCCGAATCTGGGTGATTAATCCCTTGTCCGAGACACCAAAGGGAGTGCCGCATAACACATATAAAAGATATTTTTCTATTTTTATTGTTCATCCTCTGGTTTTACAGGTGTAAAAACATTCACAATGGTAAAATATTTGATCTACTGAAATCTTTGAATATCCACATTCAAACTCTCCTTTTGAACTCTTGAGAATCTTGAAATTTGAATCTTTATTTAAAAATCTTCATTTGATAACCCGGTCTACTGAGTCTTCATTAAAAACATTCCTTAAAAAAAATATCGAATATCGCAACACTGTATTCTTCATTTTAGACTTTGAATACTATGGAATCTATAATACTAAAAATATTTATTCAAAACATCACTAGAATGAGACATGAATACATGATTCATGAAACCATCTAAACCATGACATAGATTCATTCACATGCTTCATGTTTTTCCTCATGAACACTGCTTATTAGCCATCTTATCCACACTTACAGCCATAGTTCCCATTCAATAATTGCTTCATGGAAGATTTTGACCTCTTATGCAACAATATTTATACATCCCATTGAAATTTTGTGTAACCTCATCCTACTAAACCAGTTAAAAATTGCTTCAGCATTCATATATTTCAAATCTATTCTAGATTTTAGATATTAAGATCAATTCCCGCTTTAATATATCACCTACCTCTTCAATTTAACCAGTGAACATGATACGTATCCAATTTCCAACTTGTATAAACTTTCATCCATGCCCCAAACACATATCAATATCTCTAAATCATAAATTTAATTTAATTTTGAAATTCTTCCATGCATACGTTCACCCTCGATCCTCATCCAAGACTTCTTCTTTATGTTAACAGATCAAATACAATATTCATATATATATTTTTTTAACACATCTTCATGCAATAGATCTTTATTCCATTATTCTTGACAAATCCCATGCCTCTTTAATCAAACATACCTCATTAATATATCATATATTTTCCAAAAATACAACCAATCAAGCCTTGGTTATAATAATCCCCCCTTTGGATGATCTAGTTCTGGAATATGTTTCATCTGCTAGAGAGGACAATTGACCTATTCCTCTTATTCAAGAGATGGGGAAAATAATATTTTATGGGATGATAGATTAGAGGATTATCATCCATAATATGTGGTAATTTCTTTTAAAGATTCCTTATCAAGGGTCATCTCTAATGAATAGTATGAAGAAGCATCTAAGCATAGAAAATATGAAACGGAATATGATGTGTAGGCTGAGGTGGATTCCAATTACTAGCAAGAGAAATGAATGATTTCATTAAAGAAATGGAAAGGTAAGTCAAAGATAATGGATTCCACTTTAGAGAAATCCAAGAGAAAACCTTTAAACTTGGTTTCTCACTCCTTTTCCCCTAATTTGGAGAAATCCCTTTATGGTATTGCATTGGCTGCTAAGGATTCTAACAATATAGTTGGTGAATCTCAACCTCCTATAGCTATTATTTGTTGTGTGCAATCAGTACCTATGATGGAAACTTTTTCTACACAAGGAGGTAATTATAATATAGCCTCAATTCACTCTTTTTCAAACACTCCTGCAAGTAACTCTCATATAAACAGTGCGGGTCCAACTAGAAAAATAGTGAGTTGGGACTTATTCATTGTTCATATTTTGAATTCTATGATTTCTTCAACCTTGAAGAGCTCTAATGGACTTGGACGATCGAATCCACCACTAACTAGTGCCACTACTATCCTGGTTCCTGGATCACCTGCTTTACAGACTCATACCTCTACTCTTGTTAAGGGTGAACACAACAAAGATTCCATTTTCTTAACCCATTCTCTTAATGTAGAATGGGTTGGGAATGTTGCTGCCTTGTCTTACAAGCATTCTACTAGTGATAATACTTCTTACAGGGATAGTCATGGGGTTTCATATATTGAGACTCCCATGACAGATAAGGCATAGAGCACACTAGGCATATACATGGCTCATCGTGTTAAGGGTAATCAAAAATTAAAGGTGTGTGTTCACAATTCTTTTGAATTACTGGCATCTGAAAGCAGTGAAGAGGATGGGAAAGAAAACAACTGGGTTTCAGAGGCTGAAGCAATGATACAGCTAGTTGATGTGGAAATTCTAGATGATGGATATGGTCCATGGATAGTGGATGCTACTTTAGAGAAATAAATTTTTCAAATTAAAAGTTTAAAAATAATGTCTTAGTATACTCGACATCATCTTCTATACTGTGCACCAGACTTGGTGTATGGGGTGGGAGTGCAGGGGGTGTCTAGGGGGTATCTATTGGGGAGGTGTGTATAGGGGGTTGTGTGCTGGGGGGGGGGGGTAGTGGGGCTGTAGGGGGTGTCCAAGAGGGGGTAGAGGGTAGTGGGGGTGAAGGGGCATGGGGTGTGGGGGTGTAGAGGGAGGGGGTGTCCAGGGGGAGGGGGGCTGGGGCTGGGTGCAAGGGGGAAGGGGTCTGGGTGCAGTGGGGGGGGGGGGGGTAGTGGGGGTGAAATGGGTAGGGGTGAAGGGGGGGTGTCCAGGGTGTATCTATGGGGGGCGGGGTGTCTATGGGGGATGTGGGTCCAGGGGGTCTAGTGGGGTGTGTCCAGGGGGGGTCCGGGGTGTCCACGGGTGGTGTCCAGGGGGTGTCCCGGGGGGGGGTGTTTAGAAGGGAGGTAGTATCCAGGGGGTGTCCAAGGAGGGCCTGGGGGGTGTCCAGGGAGTGTCTAGGGGGGGTTCATGTCCAGGGGGTGTCCATGGGGGTGTCTAGGGGGTCTGGTGGGGGGTGTCCAGTGGGTTTCCATGTGGGGGTGTCCCAGGTGGGGTGGGGGGGGGTTCAGGAGGGGTGTTTAGGGGAGAGGGGGTGTTCGGGTAGGGGAGGTGCAAGGAGGTTCTGTCTAGGGGAGAGAGGGGGTGTGAAAGGGGGGAGGGGTGGTGTTTCACAGTGGTTCCATTGTTTATGATAAGAACTTTTCCATTATTTCATAGTAGTTTTCATTCTAGTTTGTAGGAGAAAGGTGAAACCAAGGGGGGAAGCTAGCATCTATGGGCAGCTGGCAGCTATGTATAGCTGGAAGTTGTGGAAATCTGCGGGTTCTGGGAAAACTATCTATACCCACGGTTCTTTAAATCATGTGTATGTATGTTGTTGTTAAACTATCTAAACCGACGGTTCAACGAACCGTAGGTATGTTTGATGTGAAGAAAATTATCTATTCCCATAGTTTACATTACCATGGGTATATAATTTGTGATGTAAAAATGTATACCCATGACTTTATAAACCGTGGGTATAGATTTATACCCATGATTTACCATAATCATGGGTAATATGAAATTTCATTGGGTTATACCCATAGTTTATGCAAAACCATGGGTATAGATCCCAACGCCTCGTGAGCCCACGGTTCCTGAAACCGTGGGTATAGCCTATACCTAGGGTTTCAGGGGCTATACCCATAGTTTCAACCCATGTTTATAGGGATATTTTCCAATAGTGAATTACCCCCAACTGATTTAATGATCTTATGTACATGCTACTGGGAAACCAAAACCACAAATATGCTTCAGGATGAATCATAATGAGTCCGTTATCAAAATGATTTAGTTATTTATAGAATGATATAAATGACCTCCTCTCTCTCCCACACCTCAAGATACATATACATCATAAATTTCATGACTGGGTGATGGATCTCAGGAGAAAAATCCTCCTTAAAATTCTTGACCTTGTCCTCCTCATTGGGAAACATGTATAATAAATAATGAATAAGGGTCCTAAAATGGATCCCAAACTCCTAACCATAGAACTCACTCATTAATGGTTAAGAAGTTCTTGTAGATAGGCCAACTTTATGGCCAAATAAAGAAACTATACTCAGAACTGGTCCCTGAGATTCTTCGATAAGACCATCGATTATATCTGACTCCTAAGTAACAAGATGCAAAACTTCCTCATTTATCCCAGAAACATAATTGAACCCAATGAAGACCAATTATCATTCTGATCAAAAAAAACTGAATGATATCTCAAACTTCTCCAACCAATCTTCTATGATTGATTTTAAAATATATCCCTCATACTTCTGCAGACTTTGGTGCTGAAACACTTGGAGTATCCTACTCAAATTGTTAGAATTTTCAACTAATAATTTATGGAGATATTCTAGAATATCCTGATGAAAATCATCAGCATGAACCTCAGGAGGATGTTAAAATGGATCCATACCTATAAAATAAAAAATTGTCAAGAACTCCTAAACCTTGAATATGTAATATTTAATATTAATTTTTTAATTTTTTTATTTAAAGTTTTAAACTAATCCCATGGTTTTACCATTTCATACAAAGGTGAAAATAAGAATGATTCATTATCCTTTTTCTAGTCTATACCCTATAACCAATATCAATTTATGTATTAGGATCAGTAAACTTAAAGGTATGTGAATTAGATCATAGGGGGGATAAATACTCATGTCTCAACTAGTCTCCCATATTTAAATCACTTACTACACTTAGTTGACATAAATTTACTACCAACCCATTCACTCCTCACCTATTCCCAATTCCAATGTCTATATTATATCTCAAATTGAACTTATGATACCACTATGTCAGGACCCATTCCTCGAAAATTACCCCTCATAAGACTATAACGAGAAAATGAGGATGGTGACCACCCAAGTCCCTCCACTATTAGGACATGGGTGGGTGACTAACATCAAGGGAATATCATACATAAAAATGGAAGGCATTTCTTTCTAAGAGAACATAATGAATGGGGAGATGAGTCAGAACACTAATCAACTCTTGCACATAAATAAAAACTAAATCCTAAGTATATACATGTAATTTTATACAATACTAAACAACTAGAAAGAAAAATATAAGTATTAAAAGGTAAAATCATAAGTGAACATGAATCCCAAAATGCATTAAAAAAAACTCAAGCTAGTAACATTCAAATCGATATAAAAAATTCTATGACTAATATTAGAAACAATTTATATATATCTAAGGTGAGAATAACATGTATACTTAGTAGGATCCTCATTGATTCCTTTCAAAAAAAATAAAGAAATCTTGCTAAATTATGGTGAATAACAAGTGAAACTGATTCATCACCTAAACATGTATACTATGTTCCTAGACTCACCATGTCTATGTATCACCAACTATCATATACAAGATATTTTATAACATAATATTGAATAATGGTACCCCACTACTACTTCCCCATTGGATTTATACTCTACTCCAAATTCGTACATCCAATTTCATCTCTCTCTAAATGAAGTTATCCTATAGACACCTTGTCTCAAGTATCAAAATATGTATCCCATTCATCACATTATCTCATCATCCCATGCATCATCTCTATATAGTAACCTAGTAGTTTCCGAGATCCACCACAACCTGTTTGATAAGTATTATACATTAGGTATTATTCCTCAAGCCATCACAACCCATACACCATGTAAGATACCACAAGTCATCATAGCCAACAAAAAAACATATTTATAATAAACCTATATATACTATATGGATAGATTTATGTGTGTTAAAGAACCAAAATCCATTATATCCTTCTACACACATATATGGGAAGCTAAACACTATTCATACCAACCCATAATAATTCCCGAAGAAAAGATCTGAGCTAGAGGGTGTAGTCCTCCATCCATCCACACCCCTATGATGTTAGGGAAAACACCCTCCCAAACTCCACTGGGTGTATGTCTCCCTACCAACATGGGTGGAGTAGTGTATGAAATCCCAAAACATATAGGTTATAAAATAGCTCATAACCACACTATAAAAAATAACCTAGTATTTTGATCAACTACATCTATGTTCATTCAGAAACTCGACTACCACTACTAGGGACCCAATATCATATAAGTATGAAAGGATTTAATAATAATTACATTAAATTACTTCATTCATTTTTACTATTTTCTTTCATTAATTAATTCATTAAAAATAAATTAATATTGTTAAAAATTGCATTTCATTAAACATTATTTAATAATGATATAACCACACTTTATTTTCCTTAAGAAAATTCCATGTTATCCAGGTATAATCAAACAAATTACATGGTTTTTTAGGATTTAAAATTTCTGAATTCTAGTAATAACTAACCCCATGGAATAAAACATTTATTAAACATTATTACCATTCAATAATTCTGGGAACTCTAGGAAAAATACTAAGATACCAACTAGATATTCATAACCTACTATATCCAACTTCTTCAAGTTTTGGTGAAAGGAATAAAGATAAACAAGAAACATGGTCGTCTGAACCTTCAAAAATATTCACCAAGAAAGAATCCCATCTTTTAGAATCACATTGGGTATGCCCAAATTCAAACTGTTCCATCATCCTAGTGTCATACCAAACACCGTCATGCATATCACCATAAATATCATAGTCACAGGTGTAAAATGCTACCACAACATCAAGACACCTTTCCCATATCTCACAAACCATACTAGACCCTAATAAAATGAAATATAAAGGATGATATCTAGAGAAAAATAGAAGGAATAAAACAACCAACACAGTCAACATGGGAACGTTTCCCTAAATAAAGGAATTTAGCCTTTATATGTAAACATTCTCACTTGACCCCAAACAGATGGAATTCATCCTTCATAAGTAAATGAGAACTCTTGGCCTTAGTCAACTGTCTTTATCAAATAATTTCTTTTATTTCATCTTTAGTTAGGTGATTCAGTTTTTATAGGTTACAACTATGGGAAACCTAAGACATTAGTTATAAAAATTTATCATTTATTTAAACATTCCCTCTAGAATCAATTAAATTTTCAACAAACTATGAGTAGTAAAATTATCATTTAACAGGGCTTTTTTTTTATCATTAGCAAGAATTACATATTTGGGTTATTTAACCAATTACATTAGCACATGGAAGAAAAAAATCAATCAAACAATCACTAAATATCAATTTTATTTACATCAAATTACAGGAACAGTTGTTTCATTACACATGCCTCTTAATTTATTTTTCCAAAAAACCAATTATCAGATTTATGTTATTTACTAATTTCTTTCAGACAAAAATGATAATATAAGCATAAAAAACATGATAAAAAAACAAAAAATAGATAGAACACTATTTAGTGAAACATGAGGCAACCCTCTATCATGGTGGAGAACATAAAATATCACAAACCATTATCTGATTCTTATTTAATTAGGTTTCTACCTTTTTAGTTTTATTCCACTGCAATACAAAGATACTAAATCATGAACAATTTATGATTTCACATAAATAAAAAATAATCCATGAATCTCCTATCTCATAAGCTTTCAACATTCTCCGCATGAGAATAAAATTAAAACATATATCTATGATCACCTATCCTGTAAGAAAACATGATTCGCCAAGGACTTCATGCTATGAATTAACTAAAAAACAAATAAAATTATTTTAAAATAATGTATATCATCCTACATAACATAGAAATAATTAAAGATAGTAAATGAGAAAAAATCGAGAAAAATCACTGGAAAAGGAGAAAAAACACACCTTGGATCACCACATACCAAACTCAAGAATACAGGGAATGATCTCAATAGAAATAGGGATTCAATACTTTGAAAATCACTCTAGGGTTCTCATTTTTCAAGAGAAAGTAGTGTGATAAAGTGGTGTCTAGGGCCTTGGGGGTATTTATAGTAATATTGACTTTCATATGACCATAATTCAGCCCCTAAGACCACATCAGAGAACTAACTGACACATGGAATACTATGGTGCGGCCCAAGGGACCATTCCCCATCTCCCTTGGTTAAAGTGCATGTCTATGGAACATGGAGAAAATCTATCTAGATCCTATTTTCATGGGGTGATGGACTGCAACACAACCCATATCCCATGGAACAACTACCCCTTGATTTTGAATAATTTCCCAAACCCCCTACACTGCAGCCTCCATGTTCCATGATACAACACTGTAAGTTGGTGAAGGTCCTACAACACAACCAACCACCATGAAAAAACCACCCATAAATAATCTATATACTCTAAAACCCATCTCTCATGACCCTAAAACATAGTTAGGATACCACTCCACAACCATGAAAATTTTGGTCGTGGATCCTTGATGTTCTATGTCAAAACATTTAGCTCCACCCCATAGCCACCTACCCTATTGAATAACCAAGGGATCCATGGTGTAGCCTTACAAAAAAATGGTATTGGTACCCCCATTTTACCTATTTACCCTCCAATTTTCCGACAAATGTTGTGGAACTTCATTTGAGTGCCTCGAACACCCATTACCCTAGAAATGTAAGGGATACCATGATCCACGATCATACAGTAATGGTGAAGGTATCCATCGTCTTTCTTTATAAAAAGGACAGAAAATACCCAATGTGAAACACTTGGGTGAATAAGTTATTTATCCATAAAATCATCCAACTAAATCATTAAATCCTTCAATATAGATGTTTCCTTGTGATAAGAGGGAATAAAGAAAGGGTGGGAACCTGGTACCAACTTTACAAAAAACTATACCTCCCTTACTAGTAGAAAAATAGAAAACATGGATGCAAACACATTAGGAAACTCAGCAACCATGAGAGGAAGATCGCGA
Organism: Viscum album; assembly: GCA_963277665.1. Taxonomy (NCBI): domain Eukaryota; kingdom Viridiplantae; phylum Streptophyta; class Magnoliopsida; order Santalales; family Viscaceae; genus Viscum; species Viscum album. The sequence continues at coordinate 1,822,730,439 of OY728132.1, forward strand.
CTCAAATATTTTTTCTCCATGTCAAAAGAAAAAACCGATATCACCATGCCTACCTCTAAAAGAGGTGGTATGACTCTACTCAAACTTGAGTGTAATTCTTCCAAGAAAACATGGAACACCACATCAGGGGTAGTATATGAGACCCAATAAAGATAAAAACCATTAAATAAAAATAAAGAAATATAAGTGTTTCATATTGAGATCCATAAGATCCTCGATGTGCTCGATCTATGATAATGATAAGGCTTAATAAGGGAATCAAATATACTATGATCTCTTTGTTCTAAGGGGCATAAAAATATCCATCAAATAAAACATAATATCGTTAGGTGGGTATAACGAATTTACAATAAAATTTTATATAAATGAATTATATAAACCTATATCAAATAAATTAGTCACTAAAGATGAATATATAAGAATGGTACCTCTCATTGTTACTTGACCCATATCATATTTCTCTAGAGAATCTAATACTATATGAAAATGGTTTGTTTTGGATTCTAGTGACTAAAACCCTTAGTTATTTAATCATATTACTGAAATGTAATTCCTTTAGGTTATGAAAATCGCATGCCACTATGTGGGAAAGAAAATACCAGACAGAACTTCTGAAGGTATCCTGAGTGACTACACAGACGACTAATATTTGAATCCTATGAACAAACCTGATTTGAATGCTTGATCTTTCCACAATGAGAGAAATTCAATAAAAAATTTCCAAGATCTGAAGAGGGTATATATCATGCCTTTTATCATGATCATCCATGAGAATCATCCTACATTCTCTTTATTTTAAATGAACTAATAAAATTTCCACTTAGAGTAAGAGGAACTCTGATAATGCCTAGCTTTCCAACTAGGTCAAGATTAATCATAAATGCTCTATTTAATACACCCTCATAATAGTTGGGATTTACTAAGAAAACATGAGATAAATTATCAAATAGAATAACATCTTGGAAATTTGGTCTTTTAACTTCATATTAAATACTACCTTAAGAGAATACTGAACAATTTTAGCAAAGCAGTTTAGATATTGAGTTATTATTCTACCACCTTCTTAGGGTCTATGAAACTCTATATATTTTTCAATGAACATTGAATCTGGATATAACTACTCTATGAAAATATATCTAAATTCTCTATAATCCAATCTTTCATATTTATTCATAGTGAGCATTGAATCACACCACCTCTTACGAGGCCCTTCAATATTGAAGGTAACACATTTCACATTTATCGAATTTAGTGTTTCCATGAACTCAAAAATCATATAAATTTTTTCCTCCAATATAATACATATTGTGGATAATTTTATCCTTATAATATGGATGATTTATACCATGAAAAATCTTGATAATTCTCTCTAGTTTCAACCCTTTAAGGTTTCACTACTTGAGCCTAAATAGGAACAACTGCGACTACCTATCCCATAGCATAAACCGCACACAAAACTATCTCAACGAGGTTATAATTAACTATAGGGTTCACTTATAGTGTTTAATTGGAAACTACCTCTCATGGTTTGTTCAAACGTCTTCTTGGAAGCATGGTACATCACAAAATACACATGCAATAATAAAACATTAGCCAAGATACCCATATCATCATCTCAAACAAGAGATACTGGATTTTTCATTCGACCAGGTAGAATTTAATTTTATAGGATTTAAAAATAATCTTATCATGTTTGTATAAATAAAATAATCATGTAAATTTATTCCACATATACTTATTTCCACAGACACCAATGGAATCTTAAGGATCACTATGATGAGAGCTATCCAGAAACACACTCATAAACTACCTGTTATGTCCTGAAAATTCTACCTTATGTCTAAAAGAACATAACAAAATACATATTGAAATCAAGGAAAGATGATAAACCTATCATTTGATACAATTTTCTCATGAAATAACCAGAATTCCCGGGTACATCGGTACCCTATAAGGAACTAACTTCACCCAATGAGTGTTCCCAATCCCCATGGGCTTGAGACAAGTACAAGGGAATAAAAAATGGTTAAAGGAAATGATATCAAGACGAGATAGATTAATTAATATATCAAATAAGAAGATAAATAATGAACAATCAATTTTCCAAACAATCCTCACTATGAAAAGTACCAATGTAGAAGAATAAAGTTCAAAATGCCTTGTCATCTAAAATGATGAAACAACATCCATGAAGAGAAAAACTCAAAATAAATATGTAATAAGTGTATTAAAATTAAAATGATCACCAACATCACCCAATATACCATGAATGAATCATAATCACCCCTTATAAGTGGAACATTCCCTTTTCTTGGACCTGGAATAATATAATCTACAAATTCTCGAAGGCAAAGGTCGTGTGTGATAAAAATATCCTATTAGGATTTCACCAAATTTTTGATAAGTAGTTCTATTAAAAATAAAATATATATGTTTTAATTTATATACAGAAATGGTATATAATTTCATTTCTACATTTCTTTTAAATAAATATTTCAATCTTTGTAAATGGAATGTATAGTACAAAAAGAAATAAATGAAAATTTCTATAAAAAATGGAATGAAATAGAGAGTGATAAAATTTTCCATATAATAGTAAAATAATATCAAAGAACCATGGTCATATTCACTAAGGTTAGTTTTTTCTTGTATCTATTATCCTCACAATACTCTTCCTATAAATCGGGGCTTCTAGTGTGCATACATCACTATGGATCAAGAAATCGATATAGAATCAGTCAACAACCCATTAGAGAAATTATACAGAATTTTTTTAGTTATAGTTTCCATATAAAATCCATTACTAGGAAGTGAGTGTCCAAGAATTATTTCCATAGTTACCCAATAAATTATCTAAATCACATGTTATTTAATAAATCATTCAATCATGGGGATTTATAAATTCAATTCATCATTTATAGTTCAAATTACCAATTTCATTATTCAATCTACCATTTTAATTTGAAAACCAAATCATTGGTTTTTATCAAATTCATTCCATAAAAAATAAACATTTATTTAAATCCAATTTTTTCAGTAATTATCATAAAATCATTTCATAAAATCACTTTTAATATCATTATATCATTTCTAAAATCCACCCAATATTTTAAAAGACGCTGAAACATGGTTTTATTTGAAAATTAATTTATTTTTAAAATAATAATCCAAATCATATCAAATAAATGTTCATAAATTAACTGAAAATTAATCTAAAATCAAGTAATAAATAAAGGATTCTTGTGAATGGAAAATCGTTACATAACCATATACCTTTTGTCACATGATTAATCAATAACACGAAACATGAACCACCAATGGGGAGTTGAAGGTGATAAGGATCTGAGAGGTATCCATAAAATTACATTCAATCAAATCAAGGATTTGATACATCAATAACTTGGGAATCCATACCCTATAAGAAATATATAATAGAAGAAATGAGTATTCCAAACCAAATATAATACACTTACTGAATAGGGATCAACTGAATCCACCAGTAATTCAGTACAAGATGAAAGTGGTTGGAAAGGGACAAAATCCTCTCTATAGATCCTATAAATGACAAAGGATTATATTATGTTTAATTAAGAGGTGATTAAAACTTATAATGCATGGTTGGTATTTTAATTACTATTTTCATGGGATTAAAAATACTATCTTATGGTTTCCTAGGATATATCGTAGGCCTAGTATAAAATATGTGCATAATTATGCAACATTAAAAGTATTTTGGAGTCTGATTCATTTTTTGAAAATATAGTTTGGAAAACCATGCACTAACTATACACTCCCTCCCAGAATACTGAAAACAGGGTGTATGGTTTGGCCACACAGTTTGGATACCATTTACCAACCATTCTCTCCTCACTATCCCAATATATATGGTTTTAGGGGGATGTATCACAATTTTCTATAACTGAAACCCCTTCAAAAACCTCAGTAAAGTCATAAGGTATCTTGGGCCAACCCACATGATTTTTCTTAACTATGTAAAAACTATGCAAGGACACATAAGCTTCTAAAAATTTTAAAGAGTCACAAAAAAAACATGGAAAAAGATCCAAATAAAGGATGATAAGAAAGGGGATAAAAACACCTGAAAGGTCATAATTGTATGTTTTAAAAATCATAGATAAAATTATATAATCATGAAAATCATTTATAAAATGTGTAAATATTTACCCCTAATTTTCAATATAAGACAAATTAGGTGCAACCTAGGTCATCCATGGTCATTATCTATCAAAATACTTTATAATTGTTCATAAAAAATGTGAGTTGACCTTAAAAATTTCCCTTTAAAGTGTCAAACCTGGTGTATTGTAAGGGATCATTCACCATGAAACTAAATTACATACGAGATATACTGAATCAAATATTTTCAGAGTTATTATCCCTAGATACATCTATAATAAAACAACATTTAATTTTAGTATCCAGAAAAGGTTGTATTACCAGTAAAACCACATAATATCTATAATACCAAAAATATAGGTTGTTATCATATACTTAAGACTATCCTAAATAGTTTCACTAAATATTCCTCATCCAAGTTTCAAAAAGTGACTAAATATTTCTATGATACCAACTATAGAAAAAAAAACTTTCATACACAAATAATACATCTCAAAAGATGTATATTCATAACACAACATTACAATCCATTTCAAAACCATAATGTTTTAGTGTATTTGGAAACGTGGATACATAAAATACTGGTACATTAAAAGGATAAAATATTTATTATTTTGTAATTTATAACCATAACCCTATTTAGATATATCATACATAGAGAAATTTTTTATAGCCTGAGGAAGGGAAACATAAGAAAGGCTGAGATTAAATGGTATGTAAGGGAAAACATAAGAGATATCAATAAATGATCATAACTGAGCATAAAATAAGCGAAGGCATTTGTGAAAATGATCAAGACATACAATCATAATACTTAATCATTCATTGATATTGAACCATGAATCACGGAATAAGGTTTTTTCAATCAAAATACATAAGACACAATTGTGAATAATTATTAATAATCAATCATGATCCATTATAACACATAATATTCACAACCTATAAGTTTTTTCATTAACATAATAATAGAAAATCACTTCCTTATTCAATGTTCAAACCTAATAATTTTATTGTGGAAATCATTTCATAATGTAAATTTCTATTGAGTCCTTTCCAACATTCTTTTAAGAGTAACTTCCATCCTATTAACTCTTTTATCTCTTAGGATTTTCTTAACTATATTATCTCTTAGGAGTTTCTGGACTCTATCATTATTCACTAATGAATTATAGGGTTATAATGAACCTACCCATCCTTGATTTATAATGTAATCACCCATATATGGTTTATAATGGAACCACCCATAAGAAAATCATAATCCATTCATATGTGTGCCATAAGATAATGAAAATATTTATAATTACATTAATTCTTAACACATGTAAAAGAAAACGAGTTTCATGAATATTTCACCATCATAATCAATAACCATATAGAGAAAGAATAAAATATAAAAATTTTATCATATCCAAATTAAATTATAAGAAATATCAAAATATGTTATTATAGATTAAAATACATTCAAAAATATCACTATTGAATTTCTTGAGGAAAATACCCTTTTCATTTTAAAATCACTAATTTTAATCTAATAACTTCCATATTATTTTGGAAAAAATTTTATTTGTAAATAACCATGGAAACATATAATGTAATATATAAGGGAAAGGGTATTTATGATGGTGTGTAAATTATTTCATGCGGTGTATATTAAAATAGAAATTCCTTTTACATTTTTAGTAAAAAGTTAAAAGTACCTTATTCGGAAAAGGAAATGAATATTATTTAATTTTTTTAAAAAGAAAAATGGTATGAAATAATATTAGTAATTATTATAATAATATTAAAAACATTATTGAAAACATTTCTAAGAAAATTTAGACATGGAGAAATAGATTTCCAACCAAACAGAGAAATTAAGTATGTTTTCCTTAAAAACATTATTTTTGTCTATTGTGTACTTAAAGAGAGGAATATGAAAGGAGAAAATGTAATCTATATAAATAACCATAGGATAATAAAATATAAAATTATTTTTTAGGGATAGACCATATAATTTCATTATAAAAATTTAATAATAAATAATCCTGGTGAAAATGATATTGTATCATAAAAACCTTACTACATTGGTAACTTTTGATTCATAACCCCCAAAAAATGAAGAACATAAAATGAAAATATAAATACCATGAACATATTGATATCCATTATATGACATGTAAAAGTGGTATTATATACAACTTATGACATAATATTGGTTTGTAACATAACATATGTCCTAAATATGTCAACTTGTGATGATAAACCCTTACAACATTGATAACTTTCATATAAAAACCCCTTGGATGAAATAATTTAAATTTTAAATTTATATACCATGAATTAAGAATGATCCATTTTATAACAGGTAAAATTTTCAATATATAGACCTCATATACATAAATAGGTTCATAACATCAATCATATCTCAATGAAAAAATGAGATAAAGAACCATTATGGATTCAAATATTTTTGAATAAAAATTAATTAAAGATTTCAAAATAATATGGCTTTGTAAATAAATTTTATCTAATCATTTGTTATTTAAAAATAAATTATTTTTCAGTATATATACCAAATAAATGATAAATTGGGTCATAATATTAACATATTTCTTAATGATGAGAAATTGAGACAAAATCCTTAACTTATATAAGACTTCATTCTTATGTAATATAACCTCCATTATAGTAAATTTATATTTATTATAGTTCTCTAATATAACCATATAAATTCTTATAATATCATATATTACCCACTAATAACTTTTCAACACCCATTTATTAACAATTCTCTATAAAAGTTTTCTTTTCGGGTGTTAATTGCTTTGTTTTTCATGTATGGTTTAGTTTAGCAGTTATAATCATTGAATTTTGATCTTGATTACTCTATATTAATAATTTTAATCCTGATATAAAAAAATATTAATTAAATATATATTTATAATTATTCATATTAAGTGGTGATGAAAAATGAATTACATCACTTTGTGGAGACGGTAATCCATACATACACAAGAGTAATGTTTCTACTTTTCAATGGATGGAGGGAAAGAAAAATAAATAAAAATTTTACTTTAAAAAATTATTATTATATCATAAATATCGTATAATTTAATTATATATATCCTTATTATCATCCAAGTAAATAAAAAATGATAAACAAATCACATCACTTTGTGGAGGTGGTAGTCCACACATATTCATGAGCGACGTTATCGTTTCTCATGGATTAGGTGGGAAGAAGGTAGATAATATATTAAAATTACAAAAAAAAAATATGTTATAAATTGAATAATTAAAAATTTAATATATAATTATACCCACCCATTAAATATGGTGATAGAAAATGAATCGTATCGCTATCTGGAGTCGGTAGTCCACATATATGCACGAGAAGTACTTTCATTTCCCATTTGAAGGAGAAGGGATGATAAATGGTTTTGAAATTATCTTAATAACAAAAAAATTTATTTAATATAAATTATTAACAAGATTTTATTAATTGGAAATGTTTATTGTAGGTTTAATAAGAAATAATATTCAAAATTTCGGTTAATATTTATACCACTTCTTTGAGAGACCTTCTTTGATATACACCTTAAGCCTTGAATTCTTGATCTTAAGAGAGTAAAAAAGATCTAGGGTGATGGAAATGAATATAATAAGGTTTTTAGTAGGTTTTGAATTATATATAAGGATAAAATGGAGCGAATAATTAAGGATAATAGGTTCCCTTCTACAAGTAAAGGGAGGGACACACACGGAATTTCTTACAAGATTTTAGTGATATAAAGCCACCTTCATGGGAAAGTGAATAAAAAATATAGTTATTATAAGGTATGTTAATATACGTTTTTAATATCTTCATATAATAATTAATTGATAAGTGTGGGTGAAAATTCTACCCGTATCTTGTGGTTTAACCCCACATGGTAAATCCATTTTAACCTTAATTGAGGTAAAAATATTTTATTATTTTTACTATTAACTATGAACAAATATTAATTTTACCCTATTAAATTATATTTATTATTATGATTAAAAATATTAAATCCAATTTAAAATATTCTATTTCTATAAGTGGATTAATTTAATTTTAAATAGGCTCGCAAACCTCAATGTGAAACCGTTTTATAAAAATCCATTTTATTCATAAAACATAATTTAGTTACATTACCATCCTTGCAAAATACATCAAATGAATATTAAACTATACAATTGATTATATAATCTATAAATTTAATTAAACTATTAATAAATAGTTATTAATTAAATTTATTAAGATTAAAACAAATTTCGAGTATAAAAACTATTTTTAGAAAAATGTGTTTTAATCCCAAAAATAGACATATACCAAAATAAAGTATAATGGAAATTACTCAATGTATAAAGTGTATTATTTCTCTTCTATACCCCATCTCCCTAATATTTTCTTACCTTCCCATGTTGGTTTGTTCCCCCACCATTTGTTCATGTAACATCCCAGGTAAATAAAGAATAATACATTTTCTTATTTATTAATATTTGTGAATTAAATATTAATTTTACTTCAAAGGGGTTGCTATGTTCGATAGCGTACCCGATATGCAACAAATAGTTTCTTTGAAATCTTACGTTGCACACTAGTAATATAATAATATTATTTTAAATGGTAGTTAACACGTAGCCGTTATATTGGCGGGAATGAATATAAATAACTAAAATATGAATATATATGTTTTTTAAATGTTTTTAGATTTATCCAATAAAAGATTAAGGATTAAAATAATAAAAGAATTCAATTTTAGGTATAGATGCTCTAATATTCACTAAAAGGTCGACTATCACCTTTTGATGGAGAAACCTCTTTAAATATTTTTTTGGTCACACTTATATATTATATTGGACCAAATAAAATTCTTTTTTAGAATCTGGACATCAAAATTTACTTTGTGTAAATTTTTGGTATTTTTCCGATAAAGTTCAATTTTTAATGAATAAGTGGAAAATGTTGTATTGTAATTCAAAACCTCTTTTTAAACTAATTTTTTTATATGATTATATTATCTTTTGAATTGGTTTTAAAGTTAAATAAGAATATATTTTTACCATTTAATCCAATGGTGGTCACTGGAATTAATTTCAATTTGAAATTGGACTTAAACAAGTGTCAATCTTTTGATATATATTGTTTCATAAAAACACGCTATTTGTTTTCACAACGGGAATTAATTATTCAATTAATTAATTAAACTTATATGTTTTTAATTTTTTAAAATAGACATCATTTTTTAATTCGGAATATCAAATATAGCCTAAGGTTAATTTTTGGTATTTTTCTGAAAAAACATCAATTGTTTATGAATAGTGGAACCACTAAGTGGTAGTTAAAAAAACTAATTTTTCATTTAAATGAAATTTTACCACATTTGTGAATTGAAATTCAAAAATACAACATACATGGTTTTCATTAGGAAGTAAAATGTGGTTTAATGGGATTAAAATAATTTTTTGGTGAATAGTAACTTTTATGTTTTATTAATCGCGATTAAAGGTAATTAGTGTAACTTAAGGTAAAAATAATGTTATAATACTATTAAATTAGCTTGACACATGTCCTACCATTATTGGATGTGTCATGGAAGACCAAGACAATCCATGGGTCAACTTGGGGACCCCATTTAGCCACTTGGGTAAGAAAATGACATTAATAACTTTTTATTTAAAGTTAAAATAAAAATGTCACAAACAAGTATTGTTTTACTAAAAAAATTCTTACATGGGGTTATACAAGTAATATTTATTGCTATAAATATTAATTAGAAATCTAAAAAGATTTAATACATCATGATAGTTTTTATTATAATTTATAGACATTAAATAAATTAAATTATTCATGACACCATGATGATGCAGTGATTACCTCATTATTTAACGATTTAAATAAAATGAAAAGATAATGTATAATCTGAGACCTACACTTGTCAAAAACCTATTGTATGGGTGGATTTATAACTCTTATCACCTTATCCTCTAAATATATAATTTTGGTACCTTTAATATCCAAAAATCATTTTATAATAAAGTATCTTTTCAAGACTTTCCAAGAGTGCCCCTCCACACCACTTATAAATGGCCCCACCTCTACCTCTTTACCCACACCTCTCAAGCCTTCGGTTTGGCCAAGACTTTCTCATTGTATCTATCCTCATACCTATACTCATCCTATAAGCCTTACCTTAGGCAAAATCTCTTCATGTAACCCTTTTGGTTCGAACCAAAGGGAGTTACCCGATTTAAAGGTAAGGTTTTCACTTGTGTTCTTTTGTATTATTTTGCTTCTCCAACCCCATAAACTCTTTTTATTACTTTATTTTTTAACAAAACCGGTATATTAAATATACTAGGATTTATTTTAGAGAGGTATTTGATTTACACTAACACACACCTCCGTCTAATGGTTAAAGAACATACTATTTCTGTGGTTGGTGAATTTCTACCTCACGAAATGATGATTGTTCAATCTTATTTTAACACCTTTAATGGTGGCCATTAAGATGTCACTCTATTTATATATGATATATATTATTTTTATGTCTTTATTGTGCTTTGTTATTTTTCATTTATGATATATCTTAATGATTTCCATTATGGGTAAACACGATAATTTCATTTTGGGAAGTGCGAACTACCGCCCCCTCAAAGTGATTTGATTTGTTAATGCCATATGTGGGACGTATATAAGATGGAGTTAATGATATTATATATTATATTATACTGTAATTATAATATACCTTTATATCATTATTATTTCACTCCATTAAATACGAAATAGAAATGAAAGTAGCATTCATGGGAACGTACGGCTTACCATCTCCATGAACGGTGCATTTCATTTCTTACCTCTAATTGTTATATACTATTATAAATACATGTATATGATGGATATATATTATATATATGATATCCAAATAATGAATATAATTATGGAAATAATTAACCATTGACCACATGAACAACATGTAATTTTAAGAAGTCCATTGCTGACTTAAGTACCAAATATCGACAAAACAAACATTATTAACTTAAATGATTACATATTGTTTATAACATGGAAATACGTGATATAAAAGGAATAATAGTCTTGAAAAAGGTTCTTAAGAAATTATAAATAAACACTAGTTTATTATTTAGGAGATTAAAGAGTGACCGAGTCAGGTCAGACACGAGGTAAGGCACTTCGTCTCAATCTACTTTCATTGAGGCATATTATGATATAATACAAGAATTTATTTTATACGCTGTATAAAACACCTTTAACTTTTAATTTCATTAAAAGGTTATCTTTTTCTATGAAGCGTTTTACAAAATAAAAATGTGGAATGTTTATTTTAATGTATGCAGTGACAATGACCATTTCCGCCGCTGCGAGTATTATTTGGTCTTTCGCTTCCTTAACAAGCTGTAATGTTTTTAAAATGAAATAAATACCATATAATCTTTTATGTATTTTGGTATTGAAAATGGTTTTTATAATGGATTTGTTATGTCAATATATTTAAGTGATATATTTTGATCGAAATGTGGAAATGTTTTCTTTCCATTATATTTGTTTTATGTCTTATGATTTTATAATGGTACTTGGACATTTGACGGGTGGTTACGTGATAAACTATATAATGGGTGGTGTCGTGAATACCAGGATGGGTGGTTATGTTATAACCTCCAATGCATTGGGTATGGAAGTTGGCCGTATGGCTATTCCATTTAGTGATATGTGTGGAAGTCGACCATATGTTCATTCCATTTAAGTATGTTTATATCCCAAGTTACCTTTATGTGTTATGTGCTCTTTATATGGGTTTTATGGTAACATTTTGGTTAAAAAAGGGTAAGTAATGATCTTTTTTTTCAGTAAAGAGTATTTACTACTTCTTAAAGGTGAAAATTGTTACTTTGAAAAAGTATTCATGGTTTACTTGATGTTTTGAAAAACTAACAGTTTTCTTTCTTTGTGTATCCCTTACTGAGCTTTTTATGCTCTCCCAAGTTTTTTTGAAATGTTTTTCACAGGAAATAATGTGGAATATGGTCAAGGATAGGATCAACGAAAATTTATGATGTATTAAACATAGAAGTAGACATGACACTTTTTTTTAAGAGTTCATGTTTTGTAAAAAAAGGTAACTTTGTAGAATTTTCTACTGTGTAATATTTTGAGATATAATAGTTATGATATAATTCTCTAAAACTCTAAACCTGAAAAGATCCTCAATGTGAATTATTCATTTAATTCAATATTAAGTAATGTTTAAGGTCGGGGACTTATAGTTGGTATCAGAGTTCGGTTTAGAAAACATTAGGTGTTATAAAATTGTTAAATTTATAAGTTAATTTATGGTATGATTGAAATGATATAGCATTTAAAGATTACCATGTTGCTTCGCCTAAGATATTTCTGTGTTTAGAATGGTTTTTCGCAGAGGAAACAAGGTTTCTATATTGGGACGACATCAAGAGGAAGACAACCTTCGAAATAAGCAATCAGAGATGGTCGGAATCAGAACTGAATAGTTTGTTACAGTGATGGCACAATTGACTCAGGCTATAAATGTTGGTGATATACATGCATGAGATCATCCAGATCAACTAGAGAGGAACATGTCAGTGGTGGAACATTTCATAAGGCAACATCCCCCATCATTCAGTGGATCATCTGACCCTATGCTAGAAGAAGGGTGGATTAAAGCACTGGAGAAGATTTTTGATGTCATGGGGTGTTCAGAACAACAAAAGGTTAGTCTTGTTGTTTACTGTTTTGAAGGTGAAGCTGATTAGTGGTGGTCGATGATGAAAAATATTAGGGATAGTGATGAGATTGATGATCTTCACTAGGATAAATTCAAAGGTATTTTTCTTGAGAAATATTTTCCTAAGGTGGTTCATCATAGGATGGAAAAAAAATTCCTAAAATTGAGGCAGGAGGATGACTCAGTGGCTACTTATGAAGCAAAGTTCACTCGGCTGGCAAGGTATACTCCAAATTTCATATGAGATCTTGATAGTAAAATCAACCATTTTTACTCATGGTTAAAGCCAAATTATTGAATATATTTAGCTTCTCATGATTTCAAAAGTTATGAAAAACTTGTTCGATGTGCGGAGAGGGTGGAAATGGAGTTTGCCGATGATCAGGTGTTCTTTGACAAACAACAGAATAAGAGGTCCATTTGGAAGGCAAAGGGGAAGAATTTATCAAAGAAGCAAGGAGGTAAGAAAACCAAATATCCATCCTGTGATAAGAGTGGTAAAATGCATCCTGGAGAATGTTTATCCAAGTCTAGAAAGTTCTTTCGGTGTGGTAAGTCTGGTCATATTGCTCGTAACTGTAAGGAATATGATCAAGCAGGAAATGAAAAGCCTACAGTAAGATGTTTTAAGTGTAATGAAATGGGTCATTATGCAAATGAGTGTCTAACAAAGAACTCAACTGAGGGAAATCATCCAGAATACAAGAAGAAAGGGGTGGTGAAATCCTTTGCAACTACTTCAACATATGTTGGGACATCAAATGAAGTAGTATCAGGTACACTGTTTGTTTGTTCAGATTATGCCAATGTGTTGTTTGATTCAGGGTATACACATTCTTTCATTTCTGAGAAGTTTTCTAGTAAATTAGGAATTCCATCTAAAGATATGAATCCTAAATTTATGGTAAAAACACACGGAGGGAACGTTGAGACAAAAAGAAATTATAAGAACCTTACTATACTTGTGTGGGGAAAGAATCTACTTGCAAACTTTATTGTTTTACGTCTAGTAGAGTTTGATGTTATTTTTGGCATGGAATGGATTTCTGTTTATCATGCTAAGATTTAATGCAGAGCAAAAGAGGTTTCTTTTCAGAAAGATTTTCAGTTTGTGTACAAGAATGAACCTTTTCTTTTGATAACATATCATAAAGTTGAGAAACTAGTAAAAGATAGAAATGAATGTTACCTTGCACATATTGTTGAAAATAAAGGAACTATTTATATTAATAATGTGCCAGGGGTAAATGAGTATCTTAATGTTTTCCCTAATGAGTTGTCTGGTATTATTCATGATCAGGAATTTGAATTTACTGTTGACTTAGTTCCTGATTCTAATCTAATTTCAAAAACCTCCTTATCAAATGGCTCAAGTAGAACTTTTAGAGTTAAAGAAGCAATTGCAGGATTTATTAGATAAAGGTTTCATTAGACCTAGCACATATCCATGGGGTGCTCCTATCTTATTTGTTGAAAATAAAGATGGTTCAATGAGTATTTTCTTTGATTATAGAGCCTTGAATAACATCACTGTTAAGAACAAGTATCCTCTTCCTCATATCAATGATTTGTTTGATCAGCTCCAGGGAGCTCAATATTTTTCGGAAATTGACTTGAGGTTGGGGTACCATCAGTTGAAAGTAAATGAAGCAGACGTTCTGAAGACAGCATTTCCTACTAGATATAGCCATTATGAATTTGTAGTTATTCCTTTTGGGTTAACCAATGCACCTACTGTATTCATGGACCTTATGAATATAATTTTCCTTGAGTTCTTGGATAATTTTTTGGTTGTTTTAATTGATGATATTTTGGCATTTTGTATAAGTAAAGAGGAGCATAAAAGTCATTTATGGGTTATCTTGAAAACCTTAAAAGAAAATAAGCTGTATGGAAAATTCAGCAAGTGTGAGTTTTGGTTACAACAAATTTCGTTCCTTGGTCACATTGTTTCAAAAAATGGCATAATTGTTGATCCTGCTAAAACAAAAGTTGTTGAATAATGGCCAAGACCCACAAATGTAACCGACATCTTTAGTTTTCTTGGTTTGATAGGTTATTATCGGAGGTTTGTTGAAAATATTTCATGGTTATCTAGTCCATTGACTAAGCTAACTCGGAAGGGTGTTAAGTTTATCTGGACAAAAGAATGTGATGTTTATTTTTAGGAATTGAAAATAAGATTGGTGAATGCTCCAGTTTTAGAACTACCTTCCAGAAATTGTGAGTTTTTTATATATAGAGATGATTTATTGAAGGGACTTGGTTGTGTCTTTATGCAGAATGATCAGGTAATTGCTTATGCTTCACATCAGTTGAAAACTCATGAGTTAATTACGCTACACATGATTTGGAATTAGCTGCTGTTGTTTTTGCTCTAAAAATATGTAGGCATCATTTGTATGGTGTAAAGTGTGAAATATATACTGATCACAAAATTTTAAATTATATATTAACTCAGAAAGAATTTAACATGAGACAGAGGAGATGGACATAATTAATCCAGTATTACGATTGTACAATTCATTAATATCCGGGAAAAGTAAATAAAGTGGCTGGTGATTTGAGTAAAAAAAGTAATGCTTTATTAACCATGCTATATTTGGAATGAGATCCTTTGGTTTTTGATTTGATGAACATTGGCATAGAAGTTGATGGTGCAGGAATTTATTCTATTTTGTTTCATTTTTAAGTGAGATCATCTCTATCAGACAGAATTAAGCAAGAACAGAAGAAAGATAGCGGGTTGTAGAAAAAGGAAGAGCTTGTTCAGAAGGGTAAGTTTCCTGAATTTAACAATGATAATGATTTTGTTTTGAGTTTTGGGAAGTGATTATGTATGCCTTATGATTCACAGTTGAAGAATGAGTTGTTATGTGAGGCTCATAGTTCCCTGTTTTCAGTTCATCCAGGCAGTACTAAGATGTACAAAGATCCGTGGGAGTATTAATGGTGGGATGGAATGAAAAGAGATATTGTCAAGTTTACTTAGAAGTGTTTGACTTGTCAGCAGGTTAAAGCAATGTGGGAGTTACCGAAAGGGATGCTACAGTCATTACCCATACCAGAGTGGAAATGGGAAAATATATCCATGGACTTTGTTGTGGGATTACTGAAGACATATCGAGATAATAATGAAATCTGGGTTATTGTTGATCGATTGACTAAATCTGCTCATTTCCTTACTATTCGAGATACTTTGTCTCTAGATCAACTTCCTCGGTTTTATGTTAAAGAGATTTTCAGGTTGCATGGAGTTCCCCTAGCCATTGTTTCTGATCGTGATACCAGTTTTACTTCAAACTTTTGGAAAGGCCTTCAGAAGTCATTGGGTACTAAATTAAATTTTAGTACCTCTTTTCATCTGCAATCAGATGGGTAGTTAGAACGAAAAATTCAGACCTTGTAGGATATTCTACGTGCTTGTTCGATGGATTATCAGGGAAGTCAGGACCAATATCTTTCTTTGGTTGAATTTTCATATAATAACAGTTTTCATTCCTGTATACAGATGGCTCCATTTGAAGCATTATATGGGAATCGGTGTCGAACTCCAGCTTTTTGGGATGAAGTATGTGAAAGGAAGTTGATGGGACCAGAATTGGTAGAAGAGATGGCAGAAAAAGTTTAGTTGATTCAGAAACACATGAGAACAGCTCAGAGCAGACAGAAAAGTTATACAGACAACAGGAGGAAGGATCTCTCTTTTGAGGTAGGCGATCATGTTTTTCTAAAAGTATCACCATGGAAAAGTGTTATGCAATTTGGTAAGAAAGGAATGTTTAGTCCAAGGTTTATTGGACCATACAAAATTCTGGAGAGAGTTGGATTAGGTTTTTTTGAGTGGATTTACCTCCAAGTTTATCTTAGGTACACAATTTTTTTAATGTTTCGATGTTGAGAAAGTATATACCAAATACATCTCATGTTTTGAGCCCAGAGGTAGTTCAGTTGGAAGAGAATCTCTCTTATGAAGAACAACCAGTCCAGTTTCTTGACCGTAGAGAGAAAGTGTTGCGGAATATGTTAATTCACCAGGTAAAGGTTTTGTGGAAAACCCATATGGTTGAAGAGGAAACATGGGAATCTGAAAATTCTATGAGGGATAAATACCCCCACTTATTTTAATAAGAGAATAAAATTTCGAGGACGTAATTCCCAAAAGGGGGAAGGATGTGACATCCTAGGTAAAGAAAGAATAATACATTTTCATATTTATTAATATTTGAGAATTAAATATTAATTTTACTTTAAAGGGGTTTCTATGTTCGATAGCGTACCCTATACGCAACAAAGAGTTTCTTTGAAATCTTATGTAGCACACTAGTAATATAATAATATTATTTTAAATGGTAGTTAACACGTAGACATTTTATTGGCGGGAATGAATAGAAATAACTAAAATATTAATATATATATATATTTTAAATGTTTTTACATTTATCCAATAAAAGATTAAGGCTAAAAATAGGAAAATAATTCAATTTTGGTATAAATACTCTAATATTCACTAAAAGGTCGACTTATCGCCTTTTGATGGCAAACCATCTTTATATATTGTTTTGGTCACTCTTATACATTCTACTGGTCCAAATAAAATTCTTTTTTAGAATTAAGACATCAAAATTTACTTTGTGTAAATTTTTGGTATTTTTCCGATAAAATTCAATTTTTAATGAATAAGTGGAAAATGTTGTATTTTAATTCAAAAACTCTTTTTAAACTAATTTTTTTATATGATTATATTATCTTTTTAATTGGTTTTAAAGTTCAGTTAGAATATATTTTTACCAATTAATCCAATGGTGGTCATTTGAATTAATTTCACTTTGAAATTGGACTTAAACTAGTGTCAATCTTTTGATACATATTGTTTCATAAAAACATGCTATTTGTTTTGACAATGAGAATTAATTATTAAATTAATTAATTCAACTTATATTTTTTTAATTTTTTAAAATAGACATCATTTTTGAATTTGGAATATCAAATATAGCTTAGGGTGAAGTTTTGGTATTTTTCTAAAAAACTTTAATTTTTTATGAATAGTGGAACCACTAAGTGGTATTTAAAAAAATAGATTTTTCATTTAAATGAAACTTTACCACTTTTGTGTATTGAATTTCAAAAATCCGACATACATGGTTGTCATTATGAAGTAAAATGTGGTTCAATGGGATTAAAATATTTTTTTGGTGAATATAATTTTTAAGTTTTATTAATCGCGATTAAAGGTAATTAGTGTAAGTTAAGGTAAAAATAATGTTATAATAATATGAAATTACCATTACACATGTCCTAACCTTATTTTATGTGTCATGTCCGACAAATAAAATCCATGGGTCAACTTGGGGACCCCATGGAGCCACTTGGGAAAGAAAATGACATTAATAACTTTTTATTTAAAGTTAAAATAAAAATGTCACAAACATGTGTTGTTTTACTAAAAAAGGTTTTACATGGGGTTATTCGAGTAATATTTTTTACTATAAAAATTCATTAGAAATATAAATATATTTCCTACATCATGATATTTTTTTTATAATTTTTAGACATTAAATAAATTAAATTATTTATGACACCATGATGATGCAATGATTACGTCATTATTTAACGATTTAAATAAAATGAAACGATAATGTAAAATCTGAGACCTACACCTGTCAAAACCCTATTGTATGGGTGGATTTCGAACTCTTATCACCTTATCCTCTAAATATATAATTTTGGGACCTTTAATATCCGAAAATCATTTTATAATAAAGTATCTTTTCAAGACTTTCCAAGAGTGCCCCTCCTCTCCTCTTATAAAAGGCCCCCACCTCTACCTCCTTACCCACACCTCTCAAGCCTTTGGTTCGGCCAAAACCTGATCATGTTATCTCTCCACATCCCACTACTCATATTATAATCCTTAACTCAGGAAAAATATCTTCAAGGAACCCTTTTGGTTCGAACCAAAGGGAGTTACCAGATTTAAAGGTAATGTCTTCACCTGTGTTCATTTTGTTTTATTTTGCTTCTCCAACACCCTAAACTCTTTTTATTACTTTATTTTGTGACAAAACAAGTATCTTAAATATACTAGGATTTTGTTATGAGAGGTATTTTATTTACACTTACACACACCTCTGTCTAATTGTTAAAGAACATATTGTTTCCTTGTATGGTGAATTTCTGCCTCACGAAACGATGATTGTTCAATCTTCTTTTAACACCTTTCATGGTGGACATTAAGATGTCACTCTATTTATATATGATATATATTATGTTTATGTTTTCATTATGATTCTTTATTTTTTATTTATGACATACCTTTATGGTTTCCATTATGGGTAAACGCGATAATATCATTTTAGTAAGTGCGGACTACCTCCCCCTCAAAGTGATTTGATTCGTTAATGCCATATGTGGGACGTATAAAGGATAGAGTTAATGATATTATATATTATATTATACTGGAATTATAATATACCTTTATAGCATTATGATTTCACTCCATTAAATATGAAATAGAAATGAAAGTAGCGTTCATGCGTACGTACGAATTACCGTCTCCATGAACGGTGCATTTCATTTCTTACCTCTAAATGTTATATACTATTATAAATACATGTATATGATGAATATATATGATATATATGATATCCAAATCATGAATATAATTCTGGATAAAATGAACCTTTGACCACATGAACAACATGTAATTGTAAGAAGTCCATTTTTGACTTAAGTACCAAATATCAACAAAACGAACATTATTAACTTAGATGATTATATAATGTTTATAACATCGAAATAAGTGATATAAAAGGAATAATAAGATTTAAAAATGTTATTAAGCAAGTATAAATCAACACTATTTTATTATTCAAGAGATTAAAGAGCGATCAAGTCAAGTTGGACACGAGGTAAGGGACTTCGTCTCAATCTACTTTCATTGAGGCATATTATGTTATAATATAAGACTTTATTTTATACCCCATATAAAACACCTTTGACTTTTCATTTCATTCAAAGGGAATCTTTTTCTATGAAGCATTTTACTAACTGACAAAAATGAATGTTTATTTTAATGTATGCGGTAATAATGACCTTTTCCGCCGTTGTGAGTATTATTTGGTCTTTGGCTTCCTCAACAAGCCGTAATGTTTTTAAAATGAAATAAATATCATATACCCTTTTAGGTATTTTGGTATTGAAAATGTTTTTTATAATGGATTTGTTATGTCAATATATTTAAGTGATATATTGTGATCGAAATGTGGAAATGTTTACATTCCATTATATTTGTTTTATGTCTTATGATTTTATAATGGTACTTGTATATTTGATGGGTGGTTACGTGATAAACCATATGACGGGTGGTCTCATGAATACCAGGACGGGTGGTTACATTATAAACTCCAACGCATTGGGTATGGAATTATAATGTAACCGCCGTCTGGCTATTCATTTAGTGATACACGTCATATGGTTTATCACGTATTCCACCCATAAATTTATCCCAAGTACCATTATATGTTATGTGTTCTTATATGGGTTTTATGGTAATCGTTTCGTTACAAAATGGTAATTAATGATATTTTTTTTAGTAAAGAGTATTTACTACTAATTAAAGGTGAAAGGTGTTACTTTGATAAAGTATTCATAGTTTATTGATGTTTTGAAAAACTAACTATTTTCCTTCTTTTTGTACCCCTTACTGAGCTTTTTATGCTCACCCCAAGTTTTTTTTGAAATGTTTTTCACAGGACATAATGTAGAATAGGATCAAGGATGGGATCAAGGAAAAGTCATGATTTATTAAACATGGAACTAGACATCAATCTTTATTAAGAGTTCTGGTTTTGTAAAAAAAAGGAAAATTTGTAGAAGTGTCTACTGTGTAATATTTTGAGATTTAATAGTTATGATCAAATTCTCTAAAACTCTAAACCTAAAAAGATCCTCAATGTGAATTATTTATTTAATTCAATATTAAGTAATGTTTAAGGTCAGGTCCTTATAGTTCAAGGCTTCACAGCTCGATCCATCCCTAAAATATATCCCCCATTGACCTTCAATATCCCCTATAAATACTACCCCACCTTTCCTTGAGATCACTATGGAGGGATCTAAAGATCTCACCTAATATAAAAATTATTTTTTGGTAGAATACTAAATTAATTAATTTACCATGGTGTTTAGTTTCATCCTGAAAACACCTCACTGGATGTTTCAATCTATCATGTGGTCCTGGGGTCTGGCTTCACTGGAACGTGTCTCAGTCCTCAATCATAAATAATTTTATATGGTGCTCACCTTTAGATAATACTTTATTAAGGATTCGTCCTCAATCTCCCAATCATTTACTAATTGTCATTTTAACATTTTTAGGTGGTCTATGGTAGTATACTCCAATCATTACCTTCCCATGGTAGTAGTGTGGATTTTCATTAGAGGGTATTGCCTCCCATCCCACAACACATATTTTATTCCAAATATCAGAAATATTGGTTGATAATTTTTTTTCCTGATGAGTATAATCATTAGATTATAGATTAATTAGTTTCTTGGGTTTGCATTGATATTGATACGTCGAACCCTTTACCAGAGCACATCCTTTTTCTTGTCATAGACTCAATATCATGGCGGGATAAGATCAAATTCTCTTTTGTGGCTTGTTTTTTCTTGGGATTCTAACTTCAAAATCATTCATCTTCATATTTAAAGAAGAAACATGATGGATTTTAACTAAATGGTAATCTATCCCTTAAACCGGCTTCTTCTCCCCAGTGGGATATTGAATAGGTAGGCCATTCTATACAAGGTTTGTCCCTTCCCCTCAGGTAGTCTCCTATTCTTGTTATTCCACCGTCTATATGTTATCTCTTCCACCTCCCAATCCACTTACGACCTATTCCCACCAAAAAGTACCTCATGTATTTGTATAGTGTTTTACAGGTCAGGGGTTCGTTATTGTCCCCCTAAGGTTATTAAAATTAGGTATCACTCTTACCATAGAAAGGCAGATGTATACCCTCTAGCCTTTCCTTATACTATCCCAAAGATGGACCCATTCCCCAATTCTGTTTCACCCCATCCCCTATCCAATTAATTTTTGGTGTTGAACAAACCTTTTAATTTTTTACTAGTGTGGGGTGATTCGACATTCAATTATTATTCACCCTCCATCAGAGTTCATACCAGATCCCAAACTATGCAGGAGTTAGCATGTAAGGAATTGACCTTCAAAATTTCTAATTATAGTGATTTGAAAATAGAAATAAATTTATTTTGTAAAATATATTTTAGGTTTATAGTATTAGATAATTATTTCATGTATTTAACGTATCAAAATAATATATTAAAAATTGGTAAATTCTATTCAGTATATATATTTTTTCACAGTATATGACATTTAAAATAAAACATGATTTATTTTCATAACAAATCTTTGTGATTTTAAACTGTATTTCTTCTTTTAACATTCCCCTAACTGTACCCCATGAAAAAAAATTAAAAGTGTGGTATGATAAAAATAATACCAGTAAGGGAAATAAAATGAATAAATTTTTCAGTCAAATGAAAAACATGAAAAATCATGGAAAACCTTTTCTAAAAAACATACCTTTTACCAAAAAAAGGAACCAAATTTAAAAAGAAGATAATTATCTTAACATTTTGAAATACTCATTATCAAGAATATAAATTTCATGTAGGAAACATGGGACATCATTTTCTATATCACTCTTATAAATAGAATAACTAATATAGTAAAATTCAATCTCTAAAGTACCCAATGAAATGAAGGGATATCACGAACCCACTCGTACTTGGTTCATAATGTTACCACCCATCCTTGGTTAATAACTTAACCTTACACCATTGGTTTATAACAGAATAACTCATCCTTAGATTATAACAGAACCAACCATTATCAAAAACCATTCCCACGAAATATAACATTATCAAAAAAACATATGATGTTTTTTCCAACATTAAATACTATCTACACCCATAAGAAAACATTTTTGAATATTGAAATATATCATTCTTTTATAAAACTACTTTTTAATACCAAAATACCCAAAAAAAGGATAATGGTTTTAATTGAATGAAATATGGAATCTTATAAAGGAATATGAAATCCAATAATAACAATGTATATAATATTATATTACAAATAATTTTGAATGATCGCTTGGAAAATTTATTCTAAAAAATAACCATTATATATTTAAATGACTTAGTTTTCTTTAAAAAAACTACACAAATATGAATGAAAACATTTCCATTGAAAATTAAATTGTAAAATTGTAAATTAATGTTTGAAGAAAATATTAGTCGTGATGGCTCGAATATTCTCTCATTTCGTGTAAGTTAACAAAAATCCTTCCATATATTTGTCCAAAAAGTCACAAAGTACCTTATTTTGAAACTACAATAATATTCCTTTCAAATGATTTTTTAAAAAGTAAAACATGGTTAAAAATGAAATACAACATTCATTGTATAATTTTTAAAAAAAACCCTTGAAAATAATTTTTTAAAATATTGATATGGTTGAAAATGAGAGTTTTAAGGGAAAATTATAAAGATGGTTTTCAAAAAAAAGCCCCTTACCTCAAGTCTGGCACATCATGTATTATCTTCAATATTGATAAATAATAAACTTAGCTTAATTATTTAAATTATTGATATCCTTTTTTTTAATTTTATTATTACTTTTTTAACACTTATTACCGTGTTATATAAAATTATATAATCATATAGTTTTACCATGGAAGATTTGGTGATATTTGGTTCGTAAGTCCAAAATGACTTCAGTCGGTTGACTATTGTCAAGGGTGAAATTATTATATCATCTAAATAATAATAATAATGAAATAATAATATTATTAATTCATAAATTATAAATTTAAAACCAATCATGAAATTGGTAATGGAAAATGAATTGTGTTACAATAATGTAAACGATAGTTCGTACCTACGCATGAGTAATGTTTGAATTTTTCAATGAAAAATATGGATAGAATGTAAGGATTATTGAAACTTAATAATAATTATCATAAAATAAAATATATTATATTTTTTCATTAAATATACTTATATATCATTGATGTGATGTGGTGATGAAAAATGAATCACACCACTTCATGGAGTTGGTAGTCCACAAGTACATAAGAATGACATTATCATATCTCAGTAAATGAAAATAAAAATATTAAATAATAAATTATATATTTGGAATTATAAATATATCACTATCATCATATATATACCTTAAATACATTATTATCACCATCCGTGAGAGGTGGTGATAGAAAACAAATTACATCGGTTCATGAGTCAGTCATCCGCCGAACACACGAACGATAAATTCTTCTCACATTTGGTGGAGTATAAAGATGGATATATGTTATTCCATTAACTTAATAACATATAAATATTTTTAGGATACCAATGTTATTATTTTATCATGGTTTAAAAAAATGAAGGATATTGGAGAAAATCAAAACTAAAACATGTGGTTAAAGACAATACCTCTTCATTGGAAAGTCTCATTTGATTAAGACCTTAACCCCTATAAGGTTGGAATTATTCCTAAAAAAGTAAATCTAATGAGTTTGGAGATTATAGGAATGTTTTAGGTATAAATTAGCTAATAATATTTGGTTTTAAATTGTGAATCATTAAGAATAAGAATATTACTTTCACAACACAAGGGATGAGAACTTTTAGAATTCCAAAAAATATTAAATTAATATAAATTAATATTTCAATTAAAAATGGTCCCATAATAATTTATTTATAATATAGGATGATTATGGGTCTAAGTAATCTCATAAAATAAAAATTATATATATTTTTTACTATTTTTTCATTATATTTTAATTTTTACCCCTTGTTAAACCATTTTAAACTTACTGTGGAAACATGGTATTTTACTCTTTGAGGGTCAAGATAGTTACTATAAATGAAAAAAGTTATATAGAAGAATAATGGATAATATTATAATATATATTCTTATAAAATATTGAAATATAATATTTTTATTAATTTTATATAATTTAATAAATTATTATTTATTATAATATTTCATTAATGTCAATTTTTGAACTATTCAATAATTTGACTTTAATAACAACAAGGAAAGAAGTTAAATTAGAAATAAATATATTCATAAATTCATAAAATATCATGTTCATCAACAATATTATTTTTTTAAATTAATTGTTTTAAATTATTTTTTTAATATTTTAAATATCATTTCTTTTATTTTCCATTAATTGAATAATTACCCGGTTAGTGTTGTGTAAGTATTTAAGGAAAATATTTATTCATTAAAAATTTAAAATAAATTACAATGATGAAGATAAATATAATATATTTAAAATTACCATTTATAACCATAAATATACAATAGTAATCCTAATGTTGAAAATATAATAATTATTAAAAACAATAGTGTTATACTTTTGAAATTTCTTGAAATAAAATATTATAAAGATCACAAACTTATGTAAATGGGAAAAAAGAACATATATTATAGATTCATATTATTATGGATGATATTTAACCATACAAAAAATTTAGTAAAGTATTGACTTAATGTTATCCTCCTTATCTTTTTATTTTTAACTCTTATTTACCAAATTTACACATTATTATGGTTACAAAAATTAGTAAGGTTACTATTCATTTTGAATAAAAATTGAATGGTAATGTTTAAAAAATTTGGACCTATTTATTTCAGATATGGAAGCAATTTGTTTTAAATTCAAATCATATATGTATATGAAAATAATTTATAATTAAACTGGAAAAGTGAAACAAAAAACAATTTTTTTAGAAAACTTCCTTTTTTAAAATGTTTTATTCTACATTCAGGTAAAAAATATATTTCAAAAACCATAATTTATTTGTTTTAGATCAAAAATAAATAATTTCATTTTAAAAATAAAGAAAAATATAATTTTACTTTTTCAAAACATTAAATGAAAATATAATTTTAAATAAAATTCAATATTTTTCTCTATTCATTTAAAATTAATACTTTTTCCAAATATTCTAAATAATTAATCCTAAGATAATTTTGAAATTATTAATTAAAACATGAAGTTAGTTTTGTTAAATCATAATTTTATAATTTTAAAATGATACATTGAAATCAATCTTTATATGAAATGAGTTTAACATATGTATTTTTATTTTAAAAAAATCACATAATATATTTATAATGAATATTACTTTTTGGATTGGATTCCCTAGAAGTAAATTTTATGTAATTTATTATCACCAAAATTTAGTGTTTTTAATAATAATAAACTTATTATCACATCATGATTATTCTAATGTGTAACGTAGTATGTGATGATGACTTAATAGTAGACGTTGCACTGAAAGGTTATTACAGTTCCCCACTATAATGAGAACCTAGAAGTTCCCTCAAAGAATTTTTTAATATATATTATATATCCAAATGAAATAATATTATAGAAAAAATGATGTAATCTATCGGGGGTGGTGAATCATAAGAAATTAAGGCACCTTCTCATGGTGTACACCGTTGGTAATATCTATCATGGAATATTATAAGAATGAGACATGTATGTAGAAAATCCACATTTACATGTATCATTGGGATGTTACTATCTGTGGATGTGTATATTGATCCTTATAATTTTTTATTATTATTAATGAGTATTATAAGTCATGTACTTTGATTCATTGATGAAAACTATGATGACATATTTTTGTGGTGAGGTATGATATGTCAGGTGTGTAACAAGTAGTATTTCTTTGATGAATAATGTGTAAACGTATTTTACCCTTATTTTACATCATTAAAGTTGATATTTTATGCCCTTTTTTGTTAATAATATCGACTAAATACATCAATGGACACAATGTTCTGTTGAAATTTTGTATTTTTTTATAGTCAATGAAATATACATTGAGCATATAGATTAATGAAACTAGCATGCAACCTGTTTGATTAGAGATATTGAGTTAAATGGATCATATTAAAAAGATAGAATCATCATGGGATATTATGTAATTTTAGCGTTAACTTATTTCTCAATGGGTTCCTTAATGTGTTGCTATATCTATCATTGGTCTTTAGGGTGCTTCACCAAATTCCATTGAGAAATAGGCCTAGAGGGTCACATTCTTAGTATTTCTAGAATCTCAATTAAATAATAAATTTTTATTTATTAGTTAACAAGTTGACAAAATTATTCATCCCACATGTGAGCTGAATATTTAACAAATATTTATTTTGTATCTAGTGAATATAATATTTATTTATTTCTTAGTTAATAATAGAGTTATATTTATTTATAAAATAAATAGTCATTATTTATGGACTGATAAGTATTATGGAGGAATGATGAACTGAATTTAATGGTCCGGTAAGAAATAATATATTTTGAATATTATTGGAATAAATAACATTTAATTTAATTTGTGAGTTTAGAACATGTAATGACATAATAATAATAATAATATTATTATTATAGGAATATAGATTAATAGGGATTATATAAATAATAATGATACATGTTCAATTATTATTTTCTAACAATAGTGGTATATAAACCCAATTATATTATTTTTCGAGGGAGATAATCATTTTTTTTGGCATAACAAGATTCATAGAGAATCCACCCAATTCTATAGAGAGATTCCACTATAATAATTCTCTCAATAAAAGAGAGATATCCTCCTCCACTACCAATATAAAGTCAAGATAGATCCAAGTAAACCCTCCCTTGAAAGAATTATCAATGTGATCAAAGGTGGAAAAGATAAAAATTAGGATCTATTATGCTAGAACCCAGATATTACTACAGTGGTGTTAGAAGGTTTGTGGAAAATATGTGGATCACCATTGGATGGAATATATTCTTCATTAATACAAATCTATGACAATATTTTGTAGAAATTTTGTTAGATCCATCCAAAAGGAAACAATTTCTCATAAGATAATTCATTAATCACTTAAATTAATTAAAAATAACATGTGATGATCCCATTATATTGTTTTGGTGTCTATCTATTATCTATATTTTTCGATTCAATTTCATTTATCATGGTATTTATAATCATGTAAGTCTCTTCCTAATCATCAACAATGATAAAAAATCAAAGTTGGACATGCCCCATTCGATGCATCCACTCCTTCCAAATCCTATAAGTGATATTACAATGGACGCATAATTATTTATGATTATTTAACGATCATTTATTGAATTGTGCATTTTCCAATAGTTTTAAATTTGAGTTTAATATTTATTTAATTCAAAATGAAAGATCTTATTTTTTTCTCTGTTTCTAAAAAATATAATCAAATAGATTAATTTTATGAAAAAAATAAATTTAAAGTTCACATTCGAAGGTTCCAGGGAGTTTGTCTGGATAACACAATAGTACACATCATGCAACCTGTAGATATGCTATCTATACTGGTGTTTAATTAAACATTAATTCCTTTGGAATTAATTCAAGTTGTATAAATTCATTACCCATGGTGAATTTAATTACACATCACATGTTGACTAGGCCGGCCTGGTGCATGGTTAGCATAAGTACATGCCAGGTAACTTTTATATGTGACTTATAGTCTTTTAGTCGTAGACCTGTAGTGTATCTTCTTACACATCCAACATGGCTGGTGTGCATGTAAGTGAGATACCACATGATATATAACCCATGTGCAATCTATGTACTCCAATTTATTCCATGGAATGATAACAAGTAGTGTTCCTGGCCATGTTCCATGGATAGACAATGAGAATAAGAAACACCATGTAGCTTCAATGTACATATAACGTGATTTTACCAAATTAAGAAAAATTTAAAATTAATTTATTATAATATTCAAACCTTATCGAAATATATTTCGTGTGGTACTTAAGTTGATAGTACATTCCATATGAAAGGTTATATATATAAATCTAATTAATTTCTGTGTAATTTTTTGACCTACATATTGTGTATAATTTGTATTACAGTTATAAACCTACGTACATCAAATAATAACATACTACGTAAATACCATATCTTATATGTGGTCATTAATTTAATATTACACTAAATGAAATAATGTGATAATTCATGTATTCCACTTGTCCCGAGAGTAAAAGTTATATGTGTATAATACATGTGGGGTAGTTCAGATGGGTAGTCACCGTGTTCCCTTTGCGATATGTTTTTATACAATGTAAATTTAAAATAATTTTTTTTAAATATTATGGATGATAATATCACTAAAATTCATATGATAATTAAGATAAGAAAACTGATTAATTATATAAGATAATTAATTTATTCGAGCATGATTTTAAATTAATAAGAACTATTATAATTTAATACTAATCTTATTAAATTTATAATTCCCTGAATTCTTGTGGATGATCAAGAGAAAAGAAGATACCTTTTAATTTGGTTGGATTATTTTAATTTATTATTAAATTAAATTGTTGGACTATGTGCCATCACTCCTCTTAGGATGTAAGGGCATGTGTGCTCATGAGTTATTTTATGTAAACCTCATAACTAATCCTTTTGTTCCCCTCACCTACATGTGAGTAAAAGAATATTTATTGGATGAATCTCCCATTCTAGTGAATTCGGTTCATGTTTTTATTTGATTCAAAACCAATCCAAGATAGATACAAAGGTGGATAGGTGGAATGTTTCAACACAAAAAAATATGGTTCATAGATTTTCCCCTATATCGAAGGTTAGTTTATCATACTCTAGATAAACTAACTATTAGTAACATATCATGATCAAATCACTTTATTATTATTTTTTTATCAAGTTTTAAGGTTATTTTACTATGGATGTTTTATCTCAGTAATATAAAATAATTAATTAATAATAATTCAATATAGAACACAAATAAACTAACTTCTACGTAAAAATTATCTAAGACATGGTTAATCAATTAAGTAAATCCATTTTTTATTAACAATCATGTAATAAAGATAAAAATTGTATGTTTATGCATACATATAAAATACCTAAATTATATATATTGAGTTAGTATATATTTCTACCACTTTAGTTAAAATCAAACCATATTTCAAAGTGCATGACTAGCCAAATTTGGGGTGCTTTCAATTATCGAGGAATTTTAACTTTATGTTTTTGTTTGAATTAACTTTTTTCATATCAAGGGTTTACTTCCAAAATAGTAAGTGGGGTTATTGGGAGAAAACGGAAGTGGAAATCCAATTTTAGGATTTTAGGATTGGGGAGTCTACACAACAGTTCAAGGAATTGTGAGTTAATGCAGTTAGAATTTAGATTGCCTACCTAATACCCTTCAAATTGAGTGGCCGACTAATTCTTGGGGTGATGATAAGAGGACTTTGGAAATTTTCTACTAGAATTTCCATGAAATAGGATATTCTGAATCCAATTGTTAGGGATATTGGGTTTAGATAAAATAGTGGGACGTTAATAAATATAATATTTATTTATTTTTCTAACTTTTATTCGATAAAGTACTAAAACTATGATCATATTATTCATATAAATAAAAATAAAAAAAATTCAAACATCACACTATGATCCTTACTCTATAAGTATAACTTTCTCTCTAGCACAAATTTCATAGAGTGGAAAATGTTCTCACTCTTTATCTAATGCAATGAAATAAAATTTTTTGTGGTAGAAGAACCTATTATTTATACACCTAGTAAAGTGGCCGGTGATAAAGATTTATCCCTCTATAAGAAAAATTTTAACAATTCCATAGATATTTGGTGTTTCATGCTATCACCCATGACCAATTTGATTTTGAAGCCACATGATGACATGGATGCGTACAACAAGATGTCTCATGTTCATAATATCCATCAAGAGAAATATAGATAAGATAGATAAAAGATCTATACATAATTTTTTACAACTATGACTGGAGAGTCAGTGAAATTAGGGCCTAATGTAGTCAAGATTATTGCCTATATTTAGTTCCTAGAAATATTAGGGATTAAAGTACCCGATGAGTTGTTCATAGATCTTATACTTTCTTCACTACCCAATTCCTTCTCTATTTTTATTTTTAATTATACCATGATAAATAATGAGAAGAGTATTTTAGAACATTATACACTGACTCGCCAAGTAGACAAGTACATGGGGCATGACAAAACTATGCTATTTATTGTGAATTAGAAAATGATTAACAAGTAGAATGGTCTTAAGAATAATAATTAGTATAAATCTCTTGAGAACTATCCTTACATGTTGAGAAAGATCATGAGGTGGGGAAAGTGAAAGGAAGTAGTCTATTTTTTATATAGAAACAGGGCCATTGGAATAAGAACTACGCTGAGAAGAAAGTGTAATATAAATTTGGATGCATTATTGAGTTTAATATTTTAATATATATACATGGGATATTTGATATAACTTTTTATGCTCAAATATGTATGAAAATTCATAAACCAAGTAAATTATGAAATATTTTTAGAGGAGAGGTGGATTTTCTAAATACCACTAGTTTGGGGCTAGATAATCTATCTATTTGTGATGAATACATTTCATTACTAACAATAATGATATAGGTTTTAAGATATTTTTATTATTTAGAAACTATTACCAAAAATATAATTTCTATGTCATTCCTAGATACAATTTTTTTTAAAAAAAATTGGAAATAAAATTTGTTTCTTTTATAAAGAAAACATATGTTATGGTATGAAAATTTTAAATAATAGTATTTATGTATAATCTTTAAAAACCAAGTATTAGAAATAGATAAAGAATCATGTTCACATAAATCATACAACACCCAGCTAGGGAATCACCATGTCGGTCATGTAAACAAGAATAATTTGAAAAAAATCTAACAAGATTATTAATTGGAAACTTTTGAGATAAAACTACTTAAAAGATGACATGATTATTTACAAGACAAAAGGATCAAACCTCCATTCTATGGATATGGTGAAAGGGCCATTAGGGTTTTAGGATTGGTACATACTTATTTGTGTAGACCATTTCCAGTAGACAATAGAGGTGGGAATGCTTACGTCATAACATTTATCGATGACTTGAGTAGATAATTGTAACACCTCGAGATTTTGTGAAATATTTTTTTAGAATTAATTTAATATTTTTGATATTTTTAATTTCACACTTCACTAAAAATAGTTAATTTTATATCAAATCCCTATATTTGGATTGAATCATTTGAAAGGCCAAGTTAATAGTGTTCTACACATAACATAAATTTTAGATTTATCGAGATGAAACACTGAGGTGAGATAGCATTACATGAAATAATGAATTCCCAATATGATTTGTGTAACATGAAAGAATGAGTATTACTGAATAACGATATATTATTTAATATAACATAGCCATTAAATTAGTAGTTATTAATTTTTTAACCGGATTATGAAAATATATGGTTTTTATAAATATAAAATGAATTCATTGGTTACAAATTAATTATAAATTAATATGAAAATAGATTGAATATAAAAGAAAATATTATTATACCCACAATGTTGTTTTACCATAATAAATTAAATTAATTACAATTAGTGAGTGATATTAATGTTATATATATATATTAGGTAAAATATTTTTTATATTCATCCAATATATTTTATACGATTAAGATAAAAAATAACCCAATTTTAGGTATAAAATATCATATTTTTTATTAAAGCATTATTACTACCTTTTAATAGAAAACCTATTTTAAATCCAATTTTTAGAAATTTTATGGATTATATATGTCAAAATAAAATTCAAATTTTAAATAGGAATATAAAATTATTTTAGGTTATGTTTTTGGTATTTTTTTGTAGGGTTACATTTTTAATGAATAGTTAAAAATTACTAAATTTCAGTTCAAAAATGTTTGTTCATATAATTTTTTTATAAAGCAAAATTGTATTTTAAATTAGTTTTAAAGTTTAATTATATATAATTTTTTTCAATTATTATAATTTAGGTAATTGGAGACAATTTTACTTTGGAATTGGCTATAAAAACCTAGAAAACATTTGACCATTTTTTACTTTAAAACCCCACATTGTTGAACTGACTTAAAGACTAAATTTATATTAATTTCTACCACTTCCCTAATTATAATTTGGAAAAAATGATTCACTTTTTGGAATAATAATAATTTATAATGTCTAATATGTTCAACTTTATTTTTGACCAAATATATTAGTGAAAGTAATTAAAATTAATTACAACGATTAAGGTAAAATTAAGTTTAATAAGGGATTAAACCTTAATCTTATATTCTGAATTGACCTAGACGCTTTTCCAAGAGATAAATAATGACCATATTCTAACCCTGTAATCTCTTATAGTATTTGGCCTATTATTTTTTCCTCTTGAAATGGTAAAAATGTGTTTGGGATTCTCTTTCACAAAATTTACAAAACTCGAACTCCTCCTCCACTATAAAAAGGCCTCCTCTCCTCCCACTTCTTCACACCTCTCAATTCACTTTGGCTCGAACATGATCTTCCCAAATAGATTATCAAAATACATCCAATAAAACTATAATCCTTTCTTTGGATGAAATCAATCAAATTAGTCCCTTCGGTGCAACTCGAAAGGAGTTACCAAAAGAAGAGGTAACACTATTCCTCAAGTTCATTGATGTTATTTCCATTCACCACACCCTAACTCTTACTATTCAATGATTTTATAAAAATAGTATCATAAATATACTAGTATTTTTTATGATATATTTAATACATACACTTATAGAAAATTTCATAAATTGGGTAACAAACAAACTGTTTACGTGTGTGGTGAACTACCGCCTCACAAAACGATGATTGTTCATTTTTCGTTTACCGCCTATCATGGTGGAAATTATCTTGGAAACACTATTTATATATGTTATATATATATATATATATATATATTAAATTTTAATTTATTTAAGAATTTTTAATCCTTTTATAACTTATATATTTATAGTTTCTATTTAGTGTAAATACGATATTTTCATTTGAGGAAGTGTGGACTATCGCCCCTCAAGGTGATGAGATTCCTTCACACACTACATAGAATGTATTATAGATGTTCTTATAGAAATTGTATGATATATATGATATAATAATGATAATTTAAAAATTATATATATATATATATAAACTTATAAGTCATTTATTCTCTTTCTTCTAGTATGGCAATAAAATGGAAACATCGTTCATGCATACGTACGACCTACCGTCTCCTTGAAAATTGTATCCAATTTAATAATTCAATATCCTATAGATTATTATAATAAAAATATAATAATTATAAGTGATATTTATATAATGAAATAAATTATTTAAATCATGATATAATTATAAGGAATAAATATATAATAAATTTATACACATGCCAAGAACAAATAAGATATTACCCTAAGTAAAAGATTAACGTAGAATAGTAAATGGGCGGGTAATATAAGGTAATAATAAAAAAATGATATTGGATATAAAAATATTATTTTTCAAATTATGTATAATAAAATAAAATGTATTATATAGGAAGCTTGTATGAGTATAAAGAGAGTCAATACACAAGGTAATAGAATTTCATCTCACATTTTATTTCAATGGGATGCACGATTTATTAACCACTCATTCCTTTCGCGTGGTGTGTATACTTTTCATGGATATATTATATGATTCCTATAATTATATATATGGGTATTTACATATCCAGTTTTTGATATTTATTTTATAGGGTTTTTGTTTCAAAAGATACAATATTAGTCATGTAATTTGGTCTCAATTTTCTTTCTTTGAGACACATGACCTGTTATGAATCTATATTTTTCATTAATTTTTATATTCTACACTTGAAATTTTATATCATGTATGTCAATATTTTCATGATATTTTACAATTCATGTAATTTTATTTTCTTAAATGATGACTATGGTTCAAAGTTACAAAGTGGTAAGATTCTATTGAAACAATCTCATCACATTTCGAGATTTTTTATGATTGTGCTTCCATTGAAGAAATATTATTATAAAATCACAAGGGAACTCATGGATATTATTTTCTTCTAGTTATTCATGATATATTCATGTATTGGTACAATATTACTCTCTATGGTACAAAATATAGTTAAGAAATATTTTTTATTAATTATCTTCTCAACCCTATCTTTGGTTAGAAATCTGTGTTCCTTAAAAACCATTTCTTCTAAAATGGTTTTCCAAGAAAATTCTACTATTGTCCTGTAATATTAAAGAGAAAATTTTACCCTTTTTTCTTTTACCAGTATTTTCAAAGAAATATTACTGTAAATTTATAAAAAAGGAATTGGTTTATCCTTTTTTACTATGAAAAAATGAATGTTCTTTTCACCTCATATGAAATGTAAGGATTTACCCACCATAATTTATTGGATTCTTTATTTAAATGATAAAAAGGTTTAATTTTTCATATTTTTTTTAAAAGTAACTTTAAAAGAAATGAATTTCAAAAAAAAATTAGAATATTTTAAATGATTTGAAGGGAAAAGTTTTTAAAATGATTTCAAGTGTTATTTCTAATATTTACAAGCATTTTAGAATAAAATGGTTTTATAAAGGGTTTTTCTCTTAAAAATACTTTTAAAATAACAAATGATAATTTTATAAAGAAATTTATTCAAAACATATTTACAAGTAATTTCCCATATAATATGACAACCTTTGATATTAAAAATTCCCTTATAAAAAATGATCCAAATCTTCCATTCATATTCTTTATTTAATGGTTAATGTTTTCATTGAATGATTTGTATGACACCTGTTTCTCTTCCACGTGTTATATGTTTTTTAAACCTAATTCTTTCCATTGGTTATTATTTGATTAAATTTTTATGAAACCTATATCTTTACATAGGTTATCATGTGATGAAATTTTCATGATACCCCATTCATTTCATAGGTTATGATTTGATGTTTATAGAACTGATCACTACTTGTGGGTCATGATATGATGAGTGTTTTGTGGAACATGCTTGTATCATTTCATTTTTGTATGGGTGGTACCAATATATCCCTCTAATGCATTGGGTAATGATGGCTTACTCATGTGTTCAAATGTTATGTGTGAATCGGATTAGATGTCCACAATGTTATACATGGACCTGGTTTTAAATCCATAAGTTTATACATGAAACTGATTACATGTTTAAAATTTTATGAGTGAACATTATTATATCTTCACAATCTAATTTTTTAAACTTATTACATGTTCCAAATTTTATGCATGGACCGCAATTTATTTCCATAAGTTTCTATGTGAACCTGATTACATGTTCACAATGTTATGTGTGAACCTAATTTCATGTTCACAACATTATGCATGGACCTGGTTATATGAACATAAGTCTATAAAATGGCATGATTTCATATATTTAACTTAATGTTTGAACCGTTTTATAATTATCTATGTTCACTATGATATATTTGATGTGTATGCCACAATTCTATGTTTTATTACTATGTTATGTTTTCATGGATTACACACTTTATTTACTTAGGATTCAAATCTTATAAACATCAAATATTTATTCTAGGATTCATGTTTATGGTATTTGATATATAGGTTATGATCTTCTAATAATCACAATCAGATTATTATTCCCTTATGTTCATGATATGCATACACATTTCATTTATTTACCCTCACTTAGAATTTGAGCTCACCCCTTTCTTATGTTTCCTTTACCTATATTATGAAGAAAGGTTTTTATGTAAAACTAATAAGGGGGAGATATTTATGGGAATCATATAAGATCTTTCACAAAGATAGAGGAATTTTATTCCATGTTTCCAATGGCACTAAACTAATACGGTCCTTGGGCATCTGTTTTTGTAATGTTTTATGTGGTCCAAAAAAGTGAGATAATGTCTATGTATGTTAAGACTGGTTCATTATAGTTGGTATCAGAGTGAAGTTTTAGTTAACATTTTTAAACATGGATGAGAAAACTTTATTGATATCCCTAGGTATATTTATAAGGATATGTCTATTGATGTGTCTAAGAAATATTATAAGGATGAGTTAACATTTAGCAAAATGTCCGGGAATATTGGTAAAGGATAAAGTAAGTGGTTTCCTTGTAATAAATCCCTATCTAGATACTACAAGTAGAAGTGGCTCTAGAAAAGATGTTACTAGGGGTAAAAACTCTGAAAATATGCCATGGGCCTGACTCGGGTTAATCTGGTACAAAACAACGGGACTTATTGCACACCTTGGTTGACACTCTTGTGGGATATGATTTGGAAATTCACAAACTCTTCATGAACCATCATGAAGGATGTAAATGCAATATGACTATGAATAACCTAGGATAAACCTAAGGTTTTATAAAATTAAAAATTATGTTTCATGATTTAGACATCCTATAAGTAATGTTTCTTGTTTATGAGGTTCTATTATATGATATTTGTTTCTCACCCTGTTCTTTATGGTTTTAGTCAATGGAGAGAACAAAAAGAGACATGATTAATGTGGACTGTTTAAGTTTTGTAAAGTATGTGAATTATGAAAATTGATTTCTCAAGTGTAAATCTCGTCAGTAAGGTGGTATGAGTATTGGTTATTCTTCTACAGATAAAGATACCACAAATGAAATGTGAATGGTATGTGATGTTCTTCCAGTATTGTTTACATTAAATATAAGAAGCAAGGTTATATTGTGGTTGAATAACCATAATATATGATTTATATTTCACATTCTACTGAATAGGTATTAAGGAATAAATTGATGAACCCTGATTAATAGTTTAATAATAGATTTGGATTAAAGAAGTATTTATGTTTAGGAATTCAAAGATTATGTTATATGAATCCTAAACTATATAATTATTTTTAGTATAAGTTTTCATTAATTATTGGAATGGATATGATGAATAGTGATTAATCTGAAGAGAAGTGATATTTTGATTAAGGAATGGTAACCCTGAATGTGATCAAGATTTTGAGAAAATTATGTTTATCTTGGATAAAGAGATGATTTATTTGGGTAAAGTAAACTATATAACACTGACTAAACAAGGTCTGATTATTGATTTTTTGCAAAAGTTTTCTATTTAATATTTTATTTATTTTATAACTTCTTTGATTTAAGGAATATATCTGGTAAGCTTTGGAATAATAAAGAATGCATGTTTTACAAAAGTATTTAAAATAATTCAAGTTATTACTATGTTTAAATAGAATATACAATGAGGGTATTCACATATTGGGAATGTGAATGAAAATATCAACATTTTCATATATTAGGGATCAATGTTAATATGATTTAGTGTAATTATTTCTAAAGTTTTGGATTTCCATCATTCATAGGGGTTATAAGGTTAAACATTTTTGGGTTGTTCAAGTTAAAATTCAAATGAAGTTTGTGAGATTAAATTATTATCTCACCACATGAGTATTTATGCATATTAGATGAATATCTTTAACAATTTTTTGGTTATGGTAACTAAATAATGATGGGATGACCTATCATGGATATCGTGATCTTTTATTGCATTGGAAAAGAAAAATTCACCATCTATTTTGGACAAAGAGGTGAAGTGGAAATTGTAAAAGATATAACCAAATGGTGAGATTTTACTCATGAAATAGAATAAAATCATGTCTGTATATTTTCTTTTGTTTTTTTTAAACATTAAGAAAAAATATCTCGAAAAAGAATCTATCCAAATAACTTATTTTTTGATGATTAAAATGATCCCTTAGATAATCTCAGATTTACGAATTTGTGATTATTAAATCTCTCCGCACTCGGCTTCTCCTCCCCTCTAGGGTTTCCGAGACCTTTCTTGGATTATCCCCTGCGTTTTCAGTATCGCCTTCGTCTCCAGGATTCTCCCCTCCATTTTCAGCTTCGTCCTCTTCTCTGGCGCTCGCTGTTGTGGGATTTCTCCGTGGCTTTTGCTCTTCCGACGAAGATGAGGACGGCGACGACGGTGTCAGATTGGTTTTTTCCAGTGACCGGTGTGATGTTGGAATGGTGATTGCGGCAGTGGTCTGGACGACGTCGATGGTGGTGCGTCTCTTCTACGGCGGTGAGATCGGCGATGATCATGACCTTGACGGATGGAAGAGACATGACGGGATATGATGGTTCGTGGTTAGAAGTGGGTTAACTCGTGTTTCGAGGTGGATTTGGTGGGTTTTTGAATTTCTTCTTTTGAAATTTGAAGGTCTAGTTTTTGAATTTTGAATGTGTGGGTTGTTGCTTTGTGGACCTCAGATATGCGTTTCTCTTTGTATGGTTCCCACTTACCCGAAAAGTTGTTTTTAAAGAGAAAAAATGGATTGTGTGGATATCACTCTCCTCTAGAACATGACAGTTGGATTTCTCTTCCATATCCATGTTTTCACTTTCCACCGATTTTCTCTTATGTGGAAACCCAGCTATGTGTTACTCTAGGTAACAGTTATAGTTCAAACATTCTTTTTTCAAAGGAAGTTTTATAGTTCATTTTTATAATTTGGGTTTATATTAAAGGATCTGGAAATTATTAAAACTCCAATAACCCAAATTAATTTAGAGGGAGAAAATCAATTTAAGGGGGTATAATGTAACACCTTGTGACATTTGTTTTGAATTAATTTAATCTTTTTGATATTTTTATTTCACAAAAAAATAATAATGGTTTATTTTATATTATAGAACAATATTTGGCTTGATTTATATAAAAAACCAAGTTAATAATGAAATAAATACAATATTAATCTTATCTTTCTCTACCTAGACACAGAGGTTAGCTTTCATTACGCGCAACAATGACATTCCTTAATGACATGTGTAACAGGAAAGGCCAAGTTTTACCGAATAATGATATATTATTTAGTATAACATGGAAATTAAATTAGTAGTTATAAAAATGGTTAACTAACATGTGAAAATCAATGGTTTAAACAAATATAAAATTAATTCATTGGTTATAAATTAAATATAAAT
Source organism: Viscum album (assembly GCA_963277665.1). NCBI lineage: Eukaryota > Viridiplantae > Streptophyta > Magnoliopsida > Santalales > Viscaceae > Viscum > Viscum album. The sequence goes on from OY728132.1 coordinate 1,822,770,308, forward strand.
GAATATGAAAAGTGATTGAATATAAAGGAAAAATATTATTATAAATAAAAATCTATTTTACCCTGAAAAACTAAATTAATTTAAATTATTGAGTATTATTAATTTGATATATCTATATATATATTATTCAATAAAATATTTTTGATATTCATATAATATATTTGATAAGCTTAAGCTAAAAAGAAACCTAATTTTTTCATAAAATACTATATTTCTTAATAAGGCGTTTTTACCGATTTTTAATAGTGACCCTATTTTAAATCCAGTATTGGTAAATTTTATAGATTATATATTTCAAAATAAAATCCATATTTTAAAGAAAATATAAAAAATAGGTTACGTTAATTTTTGGTTATTTTTCTATACAGATTCCTTTTTAATGAATTTTCAAAAATTACTAAATTTTAGTTCAAAACTGTTTTCCATACAATTTATTTATAAGGATAAATTACAGTTTATATTGAGTTTAAAGTTTAATTAGATCAAATTTTTATCAAATAATACAATTTAGGTCATTTGAATAAATTTTACTTTGAAATTGACTATAAAAACCTAACAAACCTTTGGACGTTTTAGCTTTAAAAACCCACATTGTCGACCCGAATGGGGGATTAACATTAAATTAATTTATGCCACTTATTTGATTGGAATTATAAAAAATGGATTCCATATTTGGAATCAAAATAATTTCTAATTTCTAATATGTTCATCTTATATTTCAACAAAAAATATTAGTGAATGTAATGAAAGTTACAGCAATTTAGGGAAAATTAAGATTAATAATGGACTAAACCTAAATATTAAGGGCCCAAAATACCTAGAAACATTTAAAAGAGATTCAATTTGTAAATATTTCAACCCGGTCATTTATAAAATTTACTTTGGTCTATTATTGTATTATCTTTTAATGGTAAAAATTTTGGTGGAATTCCCTTTCCAAATACTTACAAGAGTGCCACTCCTCCTCCACTACAAAAAGGACTCCTCTCCGACCACTTACTCACACCTATAAATCCAATTTTACTGGACCAATATCTAATCTAATAGATCCAAAAAATCGCTCCCCTCATCCTAAAATTCTCCTTTTGGGAAAAAAAGAAATCCAAGGAAGCACTTGGGTGAAAACTAGATGTTACCCAAATAAGAGGTAACATTCTTCCTCAAGTTCTTTTATGTTATTTCCATTATCCACCCACTCAACTATTATTATTACATTATTTTATAAAAATAAAATTATCCTAAATATACTAGGATTTTTTTATTCTATTTTTTATACCTACACTTATACAAACATCCATCTAATGCGTAATGAAAAAACTATTTAAGTGTACGGAGAACTGCCGCCTCACGAAATAATGAGTGTTCATTTTTATTTTACCACCAATAAAATGGGACATTGTTATAGAAACCCTATTTATATGTATTATATAGTATATTGATTATTTATTTACTCTTATATAGTCATTTTATAACACATATCTTTATACTTTCTATTTGGTGTATATACTATAATTTTATTTGAGAATGTGTGGACTACCGCCCCTCAAAGCGACGTGATTTGTTCACACACTAAAAGGAATGTAATAAGGATGTTTTTATTAAAAATATATGATATATATGATATAATAATTATAATTTAATAATAATATATATACATATATAGATACTTATAAGTTAATTACTCCCTTTCTTCCAATACAACAATAAAATAGAAACAACATTCCTACGTATGTACATCCTACCATCTCCATGAATATTGTATTCCATTTCATAATTATATATACTATATATTATTATAATAAAAATATAATTAATATAAGTTATATTTATATCATGTTATACTTTCTGGAAATCATGATAAAAGTATAAGGACCAGAGATATAACAAATTAAGACACATGTGAATAACAAAGATGACATTAACCGAAGTGAAACATCAACATAGAAGTTTCAACAAAAGAGTTATATAATGTCATAATCAAACCATATATGGAATTATATGTAATTAAATTATTCTTAAAAATATTTATAATAAATTATATTTTGATTATACATGAATTTGGTATGAGTACGAGAAGATTCAAGACACAAGGTAAGAGAATTTCATCTCAATTTTTTTTTCTGTGAGGTAAATACTTTATTCACAATAAATTCCTTTTATGTAGTGTGTATACTTACCATGGATGTATTATATGATTATTATACTTATATTTATGTGTTTTTACATATCCATTTTATGAAAATTCTTTCATGGGGTTTATGTTTCAAAATTTACCAAATTAGTAAAGTAATCTTTCTCAATTTTACTTCTTTAAGAAAGATTCCATGTTATACACCTATATTTTTTCATGAGGTATATATACTACCTTTGAAATTTTAAATATTAGATATCATTATTTTCAAGAATCTATACACTTTATTTTATTACATTTTCTTAAATTGTTTTCATGGTTAAAAGTTACCAAGTGGTTAGAAATTATTGAAACATTATCATCCCATTGAAAGATTGATTATGATCATGATTCCTTTGATGAAATATTATGATACATCTCTCAATAAAAACCATTAATGTTGTTATCCTATGGTTATTCATGATATGTTCATGTATTAGTACCATTTTATACTCTTTGTTACATAATATATTAAAGAAAGTATTTTTAAGAAATCTCGACTTTACACTAACTTTGGTCAGAAATATGTGTTCCTTCAAAACCATGTTTTCTGAAAAGGGTTTATAGGAATATTATACTATAATAAAATAATATTTAAAGGAAATTTATACCCATTTTTTATTTTACTAATGTTTTAAAATGAATCTTATTGTCTCTTTCTGAACAATTAATTTTTCTATCCCTTTATACCATGCAAAAGGAATGTTCTTTTTTACCACATATTACATGTGTGAAATTACCCACCATTATTTATTTGAAGCTTCCATTTCATGTTTAAAAGGATAAATTTTAAGAAAATTTCTTTAAAATTAATTTTCAAAGAAATGGTTTTTAGAATGATTAAAATATTCTTTTATATTTTTCAATGGAAATTTTTTGCAAAGTGTTTTCAAGTGTTATTTATAAGTTTTCAATTAATTTTCAAAGAAAATGTTATTATAAATGGTTTATGTTTTAAAAATAATTTTCAAATAAGAAATGTTATTCACTTATTAAATGAATTAAAAATATATTTTCATGTCTTTTTCCATGTAATAAGACATCTGTTGATGTTACTCATGACCTTCTAGGAAATAATCCAAAGGTTCAATTAATATTCTTTTTGGAATGGTTCATGTTTTGTTTTAATGATGTTTATGACACCCATTTATCTTCCACGAGTTATACATTTTTCAAACCCTATTATTTTCATGGGTTATGCATTGATGAAATTATAATGAAACCTATCTACTTATATCGGTTATGATGTGATGAAATGTGAAGGACACCCATTTAATTTCATGGGTTTTGATTTCATGTTTATAGAACCCATCTCTTTTTATGGATCATGATATGATGAATGTTTTTTGGAACATGGATGCAAGATTTCATTATGTGATGGCTAGGACCTATATCTTCGTCAAATTCATTGGGTAATAATGGATGAATCATGAGTGTAAATGTTATGTGTGAACCTGATTACATGTTCAAAATGTTATGCATGGAACTAGTTTCAAGCCCATTAGTTTTTACATGAACCAGATTACAAGTTCAAAATTTTATGAGGGAACCCTATTCATAATGTTTTTTCTGAACCTGATAACAAACTCAAAATTTTGTGCATTGACCTGGTTTCATATCCATAAGTTAATGCTTGAACTTGATTACATTTTCACAATGATATGCATGAACCTGATTGAATGTTCAAAACATTATGTGCAGACCTAGTTCAATGTCCATAAGTCTATAACAGGGCCTTATTTCTTGTCTTCAAATTAATTTGCGAACCTGTTTCTACTTATACATGTTCACTATGTTATAATTTGATGTGTATTCCATAATTAAATGTCTTATTCCTATGTTTTGATTTCATGTCTTATTCTCTTTATTTCCTTATGATTCATGTCTTATGAACTATAAATATTTATTCTATGATTTATGTTTATAATATTTAATATGTAGTTTCTGATCTTCTAATGAGCATTATCATGTACCTACAAAATTATGTTCATGATATAGAAACACATTTCATGGAATAAATATTTATAGTTCATAAGACATGAATCATAAGGAAATAAAGAGCATAAGACATGAAATAATAACATAGGAATAAGACATTTAATTATAGAATACACCTCAAATTATAACATAGTGAACATGTATAAGTAGAAACAGGTTCCCAAATTAATTTAAAGACAATAAATAAGGCCCTATTATAATTTGACGTGTATTCCATAATTAAATGTGTTATTCCTAAGTTATGATTTCATGTCTTATGCTCTTTATTTCCTTATGATTCATGTCTTATGAACTATAAATATTTATTCCATGATTCGTATTTATAATATTTAATATGTAGTTTCTGATATTCTAATGGTCAGGATCACATTCTTACACAATTATGTTAATGATATACAAACACATTTCATTTATTTACCTTTATTGATCATTTGAGATCACCCCTTTCTTTTGTTTCCTTTCCCCAAGATATGAAGATATAATTTTAAGTATAATTACTAAGGAGGGATATCTTTGAGGGAAACATTGAAAATATTTCACCGATCTAGAAAAATTTATTACAAGTTTCCAAAGGCATTAAACTAATACAGTCTTTGGGCGCCTATTTTTGTGATTTTTTATGTATTCCACACAAGTGAGGTAATTCATATGTATGTTAATATTGGATCATTATTAGAATCAAATTGGTATGAAGACAGAAAATATTCAATCTGATAGAGGTGGTGAATATTTAAAAACTAGTTTATTACCCTATTGGGGGATTTTGGGATTCTATCTCGAATCACTCCACCTTACACACTAAAATGTAATGGTTTTTTTCAAGCCTCACCCCAGACTACCTCAGATCAAGTGCGGTTTTAATAAAACACAGTGTGTAATGTTTTTTAAAAAAGAAATCTGTAATAATTACACATCATGTTCCACTACAGAAGATCTTTATGGTTTAGGTTCTAGAAAACAAGATAAAAATATTAAAATCCATCAAAAAATGTACAGAAAATACTCTGCAAAGCTTCCACCAAACTGTGTAATTCAAATCTACTTAACCTATAAAAACATATTGAAAACTTAGGGTGAGCATATGAATGCCTTGTAATGGGTTTTTAAAATTAATATTTCAAGTAAAACCTTTTAAAAACATCCCTTTTAAAAAATATATTCATAAAACATTTACTTAAAGAAAACTACAATACAGAAACCATAACATAACAGTTTTCGAAAAATTACCAGAGAACATTTTAAGGAACATTAATAGGGATACAAAAAAACATGCTCCAATCTTAAGCATACTTATACAAAATATATGGTTTGAAGCTTATAAATCAAGAGTTATTTAAACTATACTAAGTGTGACATGCTAAATTACAAGTAGAGAATTTACAAATGAAAGTAATACATGATCAGAGTTTCACATAAAATAATAACATTAATTTATTTCTTTAATGACTACAAATCATAAATTTGAAGATAAATTTCTGGTTGTTGAATAATCATTATTCCATATGCATTTACTTCTTTTGATACTCATAAGTAAAGGCTCTTAACCAAGAATATTCTCTAGTTGACTACACACTTGGTCATTTAAAAACTATAATTATCTTAACTATGAATATTCTCCAGTTGAATACACACTTGGTCAATTAAATACAATAAATATAAAGAGGGAATGTATAATGCTTCACTAAGTCAAGGCCTCATTCCTGGACCTGATTTATCTCAGTAGAACTACCGATGCATCGTGGGGACTTCATTAACCAACCCCCAACCTGTAGGGATTTCATTAACTGGTCCCCAACCTGTAGTGATTTCATTAACTGGTTCACAACCCATAGTAATTTCATTAATTGATCCCCAACATATATATATTGAGTCCAATGCATTCCTCTTATGTCTAGTAAGGTCACATATTCAAAGTTTCACATACCACTTTGAACATTTAATTTCTCATTCATATTATTCATAATGTCCCATACCACTTTGAATAATTTAGTTTCTTAATTCATAAATGGTCATAAAATTTAAATTTCATCATTTAGAAATTACATATATATAGTGAATATTGGAAAGGATAAATGATCTTAAATAAGAAGAAGCATGCATAATGACAATTTATAATGGATTGAGTACATATTCAGTTTAAACGTAAACTAAATATTTCACGTGGGGTATTGAACTCATAATTGTCTAAACACCCATTACATACATGATTATATATGAACATAACACAAGGGTACTTCCAACTATTTAACCCAATGTTATAAATTGAAAACCATTAAAATCAACCACATAACTTACTAACATAACCAATACCATTTAAACTTATGAAAATAACTGCATAATAGATATATACATAAAGTGATTATAAAGGGGTTTTATTAGTAAAAAAATCCAAATTTTTCCTTGAAAACCTTTCACACTTTAGAAAAACTCGTTATAAATTTTCATCAACCCCTTGAGAACATAAAATCAATATCAGGATTAAAACATGTATATATATATAACCTTATGTACTTAAGGGTTCTTCATCAAAATATAAGAATCCAATACATAATTTACATATAACAAAAACATAATCTACCCCAATGTTCAATATTTGAAAACCATAATGTAAAAATGAGGGCTTTGTTTCATAAATAAATACCTAAATATATATATGAAATAATATATATCTTTATATGTATAATTTCATCAACATAAAATGCCACGAAACCTAGCATGATTCACATTCATTATGAATGTCAGTAAAATAGAAGTTCTTCTTCCTTAAATAAAATAAACCAGTAAGGCTTAATTATTAACATATATACTCATATTTGTATATATGTAGTGAAATTAGTTTAGGTAAAAGAAGCATAAAACCACTATATGTTTCATGTGGCAAGAACATCCTTAAAACCATGGATGTTTTTTATAAAACCATCCAAGAGAAATGCGTGGAATTTAAGAACAACTGTATATATATATATATATGTGTGTGTACAAACCATAAAAATAAAAGCAATACAACACTTCAGACCCTCACTTATTTTGAAGAAGAATAATAAGAAGAAGGAAGGTTGATGGAGGCACTGGAAGGAGAAAAACCATTGGGTTCTCGGTGAAAAATGGTTATATATATATATAAGAACTGTATATAACATATAATTATGTCAACTATTAAGGTAATTATAGGAACCTAGATTTATAAAAATACTGAGTCTGTTCAGTCATGTAGAAAAAAAGAGGAAGGAGGGCCACCATAGGGAAAGGTGGTGTCACGGGTGTAGAAAAAAATGAAGGAAAGGAGGTTGATCATGACTAGAACGACGTGAGGAAGAAGATGACATGAAATAGGATGTGGAAAAGAATGAACGATCGCGATTAACCACCAATTGATCTAGTGGATGAGGTGTATCTATGGGTTTTAAAAGGATGAATGGTTATGATCAAGACATGGCTCGGATCAGACGGCTGCAACTGATGTGGGTTTTTTAAAAGGTTCAGACAGCTAATATTAGATCATGGTGACAACTAGATAGATGAATAAAAATGCGGGGAAAACTGCAATGGTAGAGGTTTGAAGGCCAAACTGATCAGAGGGTCTATATCCCATACAGTGAGATCGTACGTCTAAGACATGATCTCTGATTAAAAAGTTCATACCACATCGAAACAGGAGGGATTTTGGGATGTATTTATAAGATTGAAGCTCCCAACATAAGCTTAGAAATCCCCCTCCCCCTCCCCAGTACCACCCCTTACCGGGTCTCTTCGGGCGCGCTTCTGCACCCACACCTATCGTTGTGCCACCTCTCATGGTGGTGCGCTCTCGGAAGACCCTTTCACATGACCATGCACACTTAGGGCCTTCTTAGGCACGTACGCGCGTGAGAATTAGCACGCACCATGCGTGCACTATCCTAGGTCTTTGGTCTGGGGGTCTGAGTGAAATTACCACCAAGACCGTGAGTGTATTTTCTTTCTAGGTCACCCTTGGTTAGGTGGGGTACTCACTTGATTTTTAGAATAGTCAAATTCATTTTTTATAAAACATTAGAATAGGTGTATATATATATATAAGTTTCTTATAAATAGAGAATATAAATTCTCTATTTTTGTTAAACGAAATCCAAAAACCAATATTTACATTAGTTTATAAACATTTGAGTTTTAAAAACATCAAAGTTCAAAATCTAAAATCAATAACTAATATATCCTAAAAAAATTCCATACTAGTTTTAAATTAAAAATCAAAAACATATTTTTAATTTAAACTTTTTTTTATTCATCCAAGGATGAAAACATTTCAAGGTAAGTTTGTAAAACATTTGAAATACTTAAATACATAATTCACTATATATAGGTAAAATACTAAATACACATATAGTCTTTAATTTCATTTTCCCAAAGTATGATCTCAACTCAAAAACATATTTCTTTCTACCAAAAACCAAGGAGTAACAAGTGTGTAATTCCCTTGACATTTTCTTTAAAACACAAGGGTTACGATTTCAAATCTATCTTAAACTTTAAACATTATCCCTTCAAAATCTAAATGAGAGTTAATTACAAACATATTTAAAAGATATTACTTTAATCCATACATAAAACACTTGGACATCTCAATATAATTATATACTTAAAATAAATTAACCAGAATACCCAACGACTATAAGGTTTTACAACTGTTACAGACTCAACGGCCAACTAAAAGAGGAAATAGTCGAATTAACTTTAAGGAGATATAAAATCATGATTAGGGTGTTCCCACTTAAAAAACTAATACAAATAAGATGGTTCTCTTCATTCCTCTAATGCTTATCATAGTTGTTGTGGTTCTGGCTATAATTCACTTTGTAGTGATGGATCGGAAGGAAATCTACTATTTTATTGGTATTTTTGTTGTATTTGGTGGTCTCCCAATGATTTTAGTAGGTCTCTTAGTAGGTACCTTAGTTTAGTAAGGCTCTCTTGGAATTGTTGAAATGTACTCATTTTCACCATTTCATTGAATAAAATGGTCTTGTGTTTATTTTCAATTATTGTTTGGATAATATGATGTAAAACCATACAATATTATTTTTACATATGAAATAGGTTCGGGGTGTCACATTATACCCCTTTAGAAGAATTGTTCCCATGAAATTTTAAAATACTCATATACTTCCACCGGCAAAACCAGTCAGACGTTACTCCCAACATCCCATCACCAGGACCACCATCAAGGATAGGTCACTGATAACCTCAGGTGGATTCCTAGGGTAGTATTCAGCTCCTTGACTTTCTTGGTCTAGATAAACTGTGGGCACTTAGGGTCAAACCTGTGTATAAAACACTCGGCCTTCCAAAGAGAGGAACGAGAGGTGTAGAGCTTGGAGATTTCAGAGTGGAATTTTTCCCTATAAATCCCTCGAACTACATCGTGCTTTATAACATCGATGTTATACAGTTCTCCATACATACTAAAACTAAGAACCTGGAACAGGTAGGCTGCTTGATTATCAACCTCCATTGTAGCTTCAAGAAATTTCCCAACGACTTGGTAGTTATTGGCCAAAATGAAACATAAGAAGAGACCTTTGTGGTACTTCTCTCTCTTCCTATACTCTGAAAATTGTGTATTTTCAGTTTAGTAAGAGATAAATTATCTCCTTGTTAGAGAACGAAAATATTTTGGTGGTTCGACACTTGATAGAGTTTTTTGCAAGACAGACGTATGTTTCCATAGGGATGGTATTCTTCTGAACCTATCTTGACAATTATATTCTCTACTAGTATGGTAGGAAGTGATAAGAGGTTTGTTGGTAAAACCATGTCTTCCATCTAAAAATTTTATGTGACATGTTTTACTCAGTAAGGCATAACCATATTAAAATAGAGACGTTATTTTGTAAAAGCATATTAAAATACCAAAACATAAAATACAACATTATCCATTTAAACAAGGTTCATAAAACTCAAGGTGTTAAATACTCATTCTCTCTCTCACACAACTCACTGGTATGGATTTCCCGACATCCACCATGATGTGTCTTCATAGGTACCACTGGTGTTGGTGATTTCCATAGATCCTAGTCAAACGAATCCCTAATGTAGTTCGAAATTCTTCGATCTCATTGGTCTAGATGCAACACGGACAACTTGGATCAATGAGGTGTGGATATCTAAAGTTACATGTGACAAATTCATAACATGTAACAGGTTGAGAGATATCATCATGAACTTGATTTCGATAAAACAAAAGGAAAGAATTGTCCCCATGAATTTTGAAGTCCCTAACGTGACCATAGAGACCATAGGAGAAGAGTTGACAAAGATACGCCACTCGAGGGTCACCCTCCTATGTTGCCTCTTGGAAGTCCTCTAGGGATGAAGAATTATTGACTAGGTTAAATCATTTAAACAAACCCTGAAAGTACGTTCCCTTCCGTGCGTATAATGGAAATTGAGCGTTCATCATATGGAAATAGTCGAAGCCTGATTCTCTGTGGAGTTAAAGTACAAGAGGAGAATTGGATACACGGTAGAGATGTTGGAATGACAAACCAAGGTTTTCAAAAGTCTCATATCCTTATAAACATACCTTTCCCACTTTATTCTATAATATTTTTTTGGAAGATACAGAAGGATTGTTTCTTCATCCATATGAAAATTTTAAGAAGGATTCAACTCAGTATTACAAAATCATGTTTTTTATGTTTTTCTTATTTTACCGTATTATCTAGACCGATCCTCTGATACCAACTGTCACGCCCCATTCCCATACATCCTCGGATCCAGTGTGGTTTTAATAGAACATGGTTTTTAATTTTTTTATAAAATAAATACTGAATAATTATACATAATGTTTCATTGCAGAAGATCTTTATAGTTTTGGTTCTAGAAAAACAGATACAAATATTACAATCCTTTAAAAACTGTAATGAAGAGGATCCTCAAAGCTGCCACCAAACAGTGTAACAAAAATCTAATAAACCTGTAAAAACATATTGAAAACATAGGGTGAGAATACGAATACCATGTAAGGGGTTTTTTAAAGTGATATTTCAAATATAAAATTTTAAAAATATTCCTTTAAAAAAATATTCATAAAACATTTTCTTAAAGAAAAATGCAATAAATGAAACATAAAATAAAATATTTTCAAGAATTACCAAAGAAAATTTTATGAAACATTAACAGGGATACAATAAAACACGTTCCAATCATAAGAAAACTTATAAAAAATATATGGTGTGCAATATATAAATCATGAGTTATTCAAACTATAATAAGTGTGACATGCGAAAGTGAAAGTACAAAATTAAAAAATGAAAGCAGTATATGATCAGAGTTTTGCTTAAATTAATAACATTAATTTATTTCCTTACTAACTATAAATCATTAATTGTTAGATAAATTTCTAGGTGTGGAATAAACATTATTCCATGTGCATTTACTTTTTCTAATACACATAATTGCATGATCTTAACAAAGAGTATTCTCTAGTTGAATACACACTTGGACAATTAAAAACTATAAATCTCTTAACAAAGAATATTCTCCAGTTGAATACACACATAGTCAATTTAATACTATTAACATAAATAGGGGATGTATAATGCTATACTGTGTCAAGGCCTCATGCCAGGACCTGATTTGTCTCATTAGAACTATCAATTCATTAAGGGGATTTCATTAATCGTTCCCCAACCCATAGGGCTTTCATTTACTAGTCCCCAACCCATAGGGATTCCATTAACCATTCCCCAACATATATATATATATATATATATATTGAGTCCAATGCATTCCTCTTATGTCAAGTATGTTCATATATTTAAAGTGTCACATACCACTTTGAACATTTAATTTCTCATTCATATTATTCAAAATGTCCCATACCACTTTGAATAATTTAGTTTCTTATTTCATAAATGGTCATAACAGTTAAATTTCTTCATTTAGAAATTACATATATATAGTGAATAGTGGATATGGTAAATTAACATAAATAAGTAGAATCATGCATAATAAAAATTCATCATGGATTGAGTACATATTTAGTTTAAACGTAAAAAAAAATATTTCATCTGTGGTATTGAATGCATAATTATATAAACTCCCTTTACATACATGTTTATGTATGAAAATAACACAAGGGTACTTCCAATTATTTAATCCAAAGTTATAAATTAAAAATAATGAAAATTAACCACACAACTTACTAACATAACCAATAACACTTAAACTTATGAAAATAAGTGTGTAATACATATATACATAGAGTGGTTATAAAGGGTTTGTGTTACTAAAAAAATTTATATTGATCCTTGAAAACCTTTAACACCTCAATAAAACTTGTTATAACTTTTTATCAGCCCTTTGAGAACTCAAATTAATATCAGGATCAAATCACACACACACACACACAGATACATATATATATATATATAACCATATGTACTTAAGGGTTATTCATCAAAACAAAAGAATCCAATACATAATTTATGTATAAAAAATATAATCTACCCCAAAGTTCAATATTATAAAACCATAATGTAAAACCAAGGGTTTTGTTTCATAAATAAATACCTAAATACATATATATAAGAATACATATATATTTATAATTTTATCAACATAAAACACCACAAAACCTATCATGGTTCACATTCATAATAAATGCAATTAAAGTAGAATTTATTCTTCCCTAATAAAATAAACTGGTTTGGTTTAATTAATAACATATATACTCATATTTTTACATATGAGGTGAAATTATTTTAGGTAAAAGAAACCTAAAACCCTTGTATGATTTGTGTGACAAGAACATCCTTAAAGCCAAGGATTTTTTTATAAAACCTTTCAAGAAAAATCAGTAGGATTTAATAAAAATCATATATATATATATATATATATATCCATGTGTGTATATATATATATATGTATGTATAAATCATAAAAATAAAATCAAGACAACACTTAGGACCCTCACTTGGTTCAAAGAATAAGAAGAAGAAGAAGAACGGAGGTTAATGGAGGCGCTGGAAATAGAAAACCTGTAGGGTTATAGGTGAAAAAATGGATATATATATATATATATATAAACTATATATAACTTATATTTAAGGCAACTTGTAATGGAATATGAGGCACCTCGGTTTAAACAATGACCGAGTGCGTTCAGTCTTGTGGAAAAAAGGAGGAAGGGGGGCTACCATAGAGAAAGGTGGTGTCATGAGTGTAGAAAAAAACCAAAGGGAAGGAGTCCAATTGTGTTTGGAATGGTACAAGGAAGAAGATTATGTTAAATAGGGTGTGGAAAAGAGTGAATGGCAGGGATTTAACAAAAATTGATCCAGATTAAAAGGTGTGTATACGGGTTTTAAAAGGATGAATGGTTGAGATCAAGAGGCGGCTCAGATTGGATGACTGCGAGCGACATGATTTTTTTTAAATGGTTTATAAGGATGAGATTAGATCATGGAGATGATATGAAAGCTAAAGAAAAATGTGGGGAAAACTGCAAGGGTGGAGGTTCGATGGCCTAACTGATTGGATAGTTTAGATCCCGCGCAGCGAGATCGGATGACTGAGACACAATCTCTGATTAAAAAGTATGTCCCACATCGAAACGGGTGGGATTTAGGGATGGATTTATAAACCTGAATATCCAAGCTTAGGCTCATAAATTATCCTCCCCCTCCCCCATAACTCTCATACCATGTCTCTACGGGCGCGCTTTTCCACCCACCCCTACCGTTGTGCCGCCTCACATGGTGTCATTCTATATAAATACCCTTGCACATGCCCATGCGCGATGAGGGCTTTCTTATTCTTGCATGCACATGGGACTTATCACACACCATGAACACAATTCCCTAGGTCTTTTTCCTATGGTATATAAGTGATATTCCCACCAAGACCATGAGTGGCTTGGCCTTCTAGGTCTCCCTCGGTTGGGTGGGGTACTCACTTAATTTTTAGCAATGTAAAATTAATTTTTTATTAAACATAAGAATGGGTGTATATATAAAGGTGTATTATAAATAGAGAATATAAATTCTCTTTTATGGTTAAACAAAATCCTAAACCCAATATTTTTATTAGTTTATAAACATTTTAGTTTAAAAAACATCAAAGTTCAAAATATAAAATCAAAGTTTAATATGTCATAAATAAATATCATAAAAGTTTTATATTTAAAATCCAAAACATATTTTTAATTAAAACTTTGTTTTTATTAATCCAAGGATGTAACCATTTCAAGGTAAATTTATAAAACATTTGAAATGGTTAAATACATAATTCAATATGTATAGTTAAAATAGTAAATATAACCATGGTCATTAATTTTATTTTCCCAAAGTATGATCTCAACTCAAAAACATATTTCTTTGTAAAAAAAACCATGGAGTAACAATTGTGTACATCCCTTGGCATTTTCTTTAAAACACAAGAGTTAATATTTCAAATCTATTTTAAACTTTAAAACATTAAACTTTCAAAATCTAAAGAATATTTAATTACAAACAAGTTTAAAACATATTACTTTAATGCATACTTTAACCACCTGGACATCTCAATATACTTATATACATAAAATAAAATAACTATAATACTCAACGGCTATATGGTCTTACAAGACTTATATATTCAATGGTCACCTAAAGTAGAAAATGCTCGAATTAACTTTAAGGAAATATAAAAACACGATTAGGGTGTCCCAATTTCGAAAAATGACACAAATAAGGTGGTGCTCTTCATTCCTCTGATTCTTAGCACAGTTGTTGTGGTTATTGCTATAATGCTCTTCGTGGTGACGGATCTGAAGTACATCCACTATTTTCTAGGAATTTTTGTTGTATTTAGTGGTCTCTTAGTGATTTTAATAGGTCTCTTAGTAGGTATCCAAGGGTATTAAGGTTCTATTGGCCTTGTTGAAATGTAATCATTTTCAGTGTCTTATTGAATAAAAAGGTATTTTTTTTATTTTCACGTACTGTTTGGATAGTACTAAGTAAAACCATAAAATATTATTATTACACATGAAATAGGTTTGGGGTGTCAAAGTTTTAGTGAAAGGAGGAACTATAATTTTTTATAAATGTTAAGGTTTAAGATGATTCATAAATATATTCCATCATCCTTTTGGGGATATGTATTACAAACAACATCATAAAAAACTAAACTAAGTTCCAAATAAATTGGAAAATAGAATTATTTTTGAGTTATAGAGTTAAATTAAATCTTTTTTTTCACATACATGTGTATGGGGTTTCAAGGAATTTGTTAAGTCCTTCTTTGGAAACAAACTAGAACCTTGAGGAAAAAATCTATCTTTATAGGGTATCCTATTGAAACAAACATGTAATACCTATATAGCCCCTTTGAAAAGAAAGTGACTATAACTAGACAATTCATGTTTCTTGAGAGGTAACATATTCTCAAAAATTTTAGTATGAGATAAATTAAATTCAATGAAGTTGACGCTCAAGATACATAAGAGTTGGTACAAGAACAGATTCCACAAGTCGCAATGGAAAAAGTAGTTCCTAAAACATAATTACTACAAAGGAGAACTAGAGAGAAAAGAGAGATAAAGAAATATGTTTTTATATTATCCAAATATGGTGACTCTTTATTGGTTGAAACTGAGGAACCTCTCTCTTAGAAAGTGGTAGTAGAGAGAATAAAATATTCAAGATATAAAGAATCCATGAATTCTGAAATGGATTCACTCTATCTAAATCTTGTCTGGGTTCTGGTCAATGCACTAGTTGATGTAAAGATCATATAGTAAAAGAGGGTATTCTAGAGAAAAATGACACGGAAGGTAATGTAAATAAATATAAATCAAGTCTAGTGGGAAAACAGTTTAAAAAGCTTCAAGGAATAGAAAATTATGAAGCCTTTTCACCAGTTTTGATGTTTATATCCATCATAAATATACTTGATATAGCATCTTACAATGACTTTTAAATTTTATAGATGGATTTCAAAAGAAATTTCTTAAATGGGAACCTCTAGGAATATTAAAACATGACAGAAATAGAATCTTTTAGTTATCCAGGTGATGCTAAAAGGATATGAAGGTTATAGAGATCCATTTATGGATCAGACTTGTAATCTAGGTCATTGAAAATTTGATTTGATAAAACTATAAAATAATTGGGTTTCATTGAATATGAATGTGATATATGTGTATGAAACAGGTTTACTAGGAGTGAAATAATTATCCTAGTAGTATATGTTGATTATATATTACATATTGGAAATAAAATTACAATGTTATAGTCTATTAAAGATTGATTAAAAAATTCCCCATGAAGGAATTAGGTTAAACAACCTATATTATAGGGATCAAGATCATTCATGATAGATCCAAGAGTCTTGTTGTACTAATTCAAAGTACTTACATTAACTAGACACTAAATATATTTAGTGTAGAACAATCCTATAGTGTATTCATTCCAATGTCACATTGTATACATCTTTCTCTGAAAATATGTTCTCTAACACAACCAAAAAATATAGAATAAGTAATATACTATACACTTCAATGATATGATCAATAAGGTATTCCATAATATTTAATAGACTAAGGGTTTCCTATGCACTAAGCATGGTAGTTATATATCAAGATGTTCTAGGAGAAAAAAATTTGTCTACAATTAGGGTTATACTTATGTATCTAAGAAGAACTAAGGATATGTTCTTAATGTATGGAGGAAAAAAAGATCTAGTCATGAGGGGTTATACTAGTTCTAGTTTTCAAATAGACGAAAATGATCTGAAGTCATAATCGTGATATGTTTTTTTCTCAATGGGGGAGATATAAGATGGAAGAGTTAAAATAATCAAGTTTTCATGGATTCTATAGTGGATTATGAGTATATTGAGGCTTTTGATACATCATTGGAATCCATTTATATATGAAACAATGTCTAGGAGATTTATTTGGATTCTATAATTAAAGGCCCTATCATAGTGTGTTGTGATAATACTACAATGGTGGCCCCATCAAAAGAGCCAAGGCCACACAAATGGAAAAATCACTTACTCTAGATGTATCACATATTGATGTGTTTTTTTATAAGGGGTGAATTTTATGTATCTGGAGTTACCATGGAAGAAAATGTGATGGATCCCTTGACTAAATTCCAATCTTAGAATAATAATGAGTATCACTTGATAGATAGCAGGTAGATCTTTGTTAGAAGTTGGATCTAGCGAAAGTGGGATTTTGTTGGATTTGGTTCCTTAAAACTAGTTTATATTAAATTTATGAAAACATGTATTCATTTTTTTGAATATTAATAAACTCTTTATCACATCATGATTATTCTTCTTCAACCCACAGTATGTGATAATGCTCTAAAATTAGTTTTTTCACTAAAAGGTCATATAAGTTCCGCGCTATGAAGAGAGACTAGACATTCCATGATAGTATTCTAAAATATATGATCTATATCAGAAATAAATAATTTAAGAGACACAAATAATACATGATATTAGGTTTGGAGACTCATAGGACATTGAGTCACCTTCCAATGGTGTATGCCCTTAGTAATATCCATTATTGGATATTATGAGAAGGAGACTGACCAGTTGGAAATAAACGTTTATATTTTTCATTGGATGTTCATATATGAATGCATTTTTATTTATCCTTAGACTTTAATATTATTATTAATGAATATTATAAATCACATACAATGATTTATTGATGAAAACAATGATGCAATAAGTTCATGGTGTGGTAGGATATGTTGGGTGTGTCATGAGTAATATTTCATTAATGAATAATGTGAGAGAGGATTTATCCCTTATGCTCTTTAATGGAAGTTGATATCCCAGTCCCTTAAATGGAAATGATATAGCCTATATAAATCCATGTCCATGGTATTCAATTGGAAGGTTATATTTTTGGAAATTAAAATATAGACACATCGAGAATATTGGTTGATGAGCCAACATGCAACATGCTTGATTAGATATATCATAAATGGATTATATTACATTGTAAGCATCCATATGAGGTATTATGTCATTGTGGAATTATTTTTTTTTTGCTATGTATGAATTATCATATTTCTATACACTAACCTTGTACATTAATCTTCTACATCAAATTCCATTGAGAAAAAGTATTAGAGGGCCACACATAATGTGTATCCCGAATTTCAGTTAAGTAATATATTATTATTTATTATTTAAAAATCTAAATAAATATTATTCTTTCATGTTGTTTAATAATTATTCAAGTTTTCTTGATCTCATATATTCTGTCACCAATTAATCTAGAGAAATTTGTACAAGAATAATATTTAATACATTTTTATTTTCTATTTAGTGTATATATTATTAATTTAATTATTAGTAAATAATGCAGTAAAGTTTATATTTTAATTAAATAGTAATTATTCAAGTCCTGATAAATAATTTGGAGGAATGGTGGATAAATTTTAAAAGTCTAGTGAGATATAATATATATTGAATACTATTTGAATAAATAGTATTTAATTTAATTTGTGAGTATAGCACTTGTCAAATAATAATAATAATAATAATATTGTTATAGACATGGGGTTCAATAGGAATTACAAAAACAATTTGGGAACATGTGAAATTATTATTTTCTAACCCTAGAGGTCTATAAACCCAATTATATTATTTTAATAGAGATCCAATTCATTTGTGGTGTGTGTAAAAATATCTAAAGAGAATCCTCTCAAACCCCTTGAGAGATCCCTATCCAAGAATGTTATCAAGAATAGAGAACGATCCTCCAATACCACCACTATTATATCTAGAGAAATCAAAGAGAATCATTTCATGAATAAAATCTTTGGGTGATCAATGGTAAATGATGAATGAGTTAGGATCTTCTGTGATAGCACCCAGAGATTCCTACAAGAATGTTAGAAGGTTTTTAGAACACATTTGGATCATCACTGGAGGGAATATACTCTTGATTCATACAATTTAATGATTTTATGATCTAGATATGTAGTTATATCTATCAATGAAAAATGGATTTCTCACAAAGTAATTCTTAAAATTCCTAAATTAATTATAAATAATATTTGATGATCCTGTACTGTAGTTCTAGAATTTATCTATTTTCTATATTATTTGATTCAATTCCAATGATCATGATGTTTATGTCATGTAAAACTCTGATTAATTATCAATCATAAAAAAATAAATGTTGTTCATTCCCCATTTGTGACATCCATTGTGTCTAAAACCTACATAATTATCCTATTCATGAAAAATAATAGACCTGAAAATTAGTTATTCTATCATTACCTTGATTTTTACATCACATGTATCCCTAACCAATAAAAAAGTCATCAATGTTGAGAGAAAAATTATTACATTCCCTACTTCAATTATTTCTTTCATTATATGGAATTCCCATGACTTAGGGGTCCTAGGTAAATATAGTTTTCACCTTGAATGGTCATTGTAATAATAACATCTCTTTTATATAAGTGATTGAGTCCAAATAACATCACTCTCAGATTAGTGAGATTGGTCACATGATGGGGTTATGTGACTATATGCGTGGAAACTCCCAGAACCATCATATATGGATCTTTTGTAAATCTAGTATCAGAGTGGGGAAGGTTGAGTTCTCTGATCAATTAATCTCCCACAAAGTTTTTAATAGAGTTTCCATTTTCTTTATCACTTTTCATTATTCCAAATATGATGTTGATATGAAGGAGTAATTGTGGAAAGTCCTTAGATCATTTAAATGAAAGGATTCCACATGGATTGTTAGAGGAGATTTCAACATCACAATAAATAGTTTAAAAAATAAAGGTGGAGGTTTCTATTCCCATTTTTATTATGGTATTTTCAGGAGAAAAATACACCTAGTGTAATAATTAGAAGGGTAGTAACCACACTTAGTGTCACCTATATTGTTTGTTACAAAACCTCTATACACTTTTTTTACACCCATATGACATGGTGTCTCACCTTTCTTGATCTCTCTAAGACCACTATCCAATACTAGTGACCCTGGTAGGTATAAGGGAAGGCATTGGACATTTCTACTTCACTAGATGTTGGACCTCCGACCCTAGATACCTTCATATAGTGGGTTTTTCCTAAAACAATCATCTATAGGGTTACGATTGGTCCAGAATTTATAACAAACATAGATGCCTCATGGGTGATTTGATAACATTGAATAACATCCAACCCACCCAGTGAAATTATATATACAATATCAAATAATATATCGATCAAATGGATTCAATCCTTGAAAGAATTTGGGACAATGAGATATTTGGATCTATTTTCTAAAAATGATCTATTTAGCTGAGATACTACTGGATTGATAATATGTATCCCATGAACTATATAGGGAAACATAGATTAAAGAGGGTGAAAAAACATGACATATATTCAAGATTTAATCAAGCATAAGAAACGGGTCGGTCATCCATACATTCTCATTGAACATAGCTCATTCACCAATGACATTGAAGTGGTGGGAGGTATGTCCAAGACTAATTTTAAATCATTTATTACAAGTAAAAATCCCCACATGTTGGAAGGGTATCTGAGTGATTATGTGTATCTTTTCAATGTTATTTCCTACATGGTGTATGATCATGATAATGAGGTCTGGAAACATACTATATGAGATGTATATATGAAAGGTTGGTTACACACTCAACCAAGAAAGATCTCCCAGACCAGATGGCTTAGGATCCTTCGACACTACGTCAGAGGATATCATTAAGGCTGGTATTGTGAATGTTGTTTAAGAATTTATTTTTGGAGGAAGATTACCCTGATTCTCCATTTCCCCAATCGTTTCCCTCATTTTGAAAGTTACAGATCCTTCCTCATTATTTCAGTAAAAACCCATCAACTTGTGAAACATTCCATAAAAGGTTTTTTTATAAATATAGAGTTTGGACCTCTTTTATTAAAATCTAGAAACTTATAGGAATCGAGAAGAGTTTTGGAAAACAAGGAAAACCCAAAGAAAAATCTATTAATTAATCTTTTTCAACAATCATGCACTTAGCCTATTTTATTCTCCTTATATTTCATTCCAGTCATCCCTTCCATGACCACACCCTTACCCCTCAATCTCCCCCTACTTTAATTAATATATTACATCCTCTCATAAAGAATCTCAAAGTCAGTGCTTTCAGTAATAGAAAATTTATGTTTCTTCTTAAGTCTTCAATTTTAGGGGAGCAAGATGAATTCATCAAGGGTAGGTTGATCTAAGGTTCCATTTTCGTTTATCAATAAATGATTACCGATATCAACTAGAATACTGCAGTCTCTAATATTATCATTAAAGGGTATATGGATACGGATTATGATAGGTTAGAGTGGAAATTTATTTGGAATTTCATGGATTGCATGGGATTATTTTCATGGACTCTCGAACTACCTTTTAGATACTTCATCTCTCCATGGCTCTCAATCTCTTTTTTAATGGATTTGAGGTTACTTAAAATCTATCCAAGGGATGTGTTAGGGGATCTATTGTCTACAAATTTCTTCATTATGTCCTTGGATACTCTCAGTAGTCTACATAATAATATTAAGAAGAATGTTAACTTCATCCCATTCTAGTGTAAATCTTTCATTCGTGGGGTCTCCTGGCATATGTTTATGGATAATATGATGTTATTTTATAATAGAATCATGATGTAAATCATAAGAACCAATAGGATTTTTAAATATTGTTATAAATTAAGTGGGAAAATTATGAACCATGATATGATTATTTTTACTTCAAAACACTATTCGGATAGGTGGTCTAACTCTACTAAAACTAGTCAGGAAATATACAGGAAAAAAATCACCATTGACTAATTCGGACCCCCATATCTTATAATAGAGTGAATATTCATCAGTTTGAGAATATTTTGGAAAAAATGGGAACCAACTTAATGATTGAAAGAAATTCTTTCTATCATTCAGTGGTAGAATTATTCTTGTTAATGAAGTTATTGATTATATTCCAATTCATTCACTCTTAGTAATCAACATGAAAAATGATTTTATCAATGAAATTAAAAATCCCATGATCTCCTTGATTTGATCTTATCACTAAGATGGGAGGCACCACTAGGAATCTAAGCCTAAGATGGAGAAGTCAATTGATGAATGAGGTATCAATCTAAAGAGATTCATAAAATCGAAGTTTAATTTTCATAGAAGGATGGTGTGGGAGGTTATAAAATACCAAACTCTCTAGGATAATTTCATTGTGAAAAATTATAGGAGAATATAAGATACACTTAAAGGGGAAGAATCTACCCTTCAAAAAATTCTCCAAATCCATATCTTGGTACTCCAATGTAATGAACATTGTATAAATGGATGTGCATATATGAAACTCTAGGTATATAACTTAGTGGGAACCAAGACTATACTTTTGGGATGGTTGACACCGAACCTTATGTTTGAGAAATCAGGTAATTATCCAGAATTTATTCAATCCATTCTATGAAAATAAAAATAGGATCTTTTTATTTTTATTTCAATGTCGACCGATCAAGATAAATTAATCTTTATAGGATCTTCTTCTATTATTTTTTATAAAAATTCTTATCGCAATGCCATGCATGAATCCCTTGTTTACTATAGATGTGGTTATCTTCTCAGGAGTAAAGATATTTTATTTAAATATACATTCTTAGTATGTCATGTTCACCATCATGCTTTTCTTGTGAATTAGGTCATCAGGACCATCATAAAAAACATGTCTCCCAATTTTCAAACTTATAGTTCCATCCAATGTGGTAGGTGGATTTGTTATAATACTCCTACCATTTGTCTTAAAATCAATGTTCATAGCTTTTATAATTTGGGAGTATTGTATGGGGAGGAATTTTCAATGACATAAGAGGTTTGACTGTCGTATCCATCACAATTGTTTTGGGAAAGGCGACTCACTCCTGGAAGAGGAATGTTCTATGATTAAGGGTTTATATTTATCTCGATCAAAGAATATTGAGATGGTGGTAATTAAAATATATTATCCAGTAATTCATGAGTCACTCTACTAGAATATACCCATTCCATGTTCTATTTCATAATACATTCATCATTGTCAGACCTTCATCAATGGATGGAAGGAAATTATTCATATGTGGAATGAGGGTAACCAAGCATCATTTTTCTTGCAATAATGGATACCCAAGATAGCTTGTTCTTTTCAAAAACTAGTATGCATTACATACCTTTTTAGTGTCTAAATACTATAAGAGAGGATAGTATTGGTATTCATTTCATTAAACCCCCATGAACCATCTTGATCCCATTCAATGATTTTTCTATCTCTCGAATAAAATTCTATATATTATTTTTTATTTTTTAATTCACTGAAAAATAATTTTTTATTAGAAAAATCCTAATAATTCACCCCAAGATAATATTGAAATGATGATTTCAAAAATTATATTCATATCTTAAAATAAAATTTCTCAAAATTGTATAAATTAATCATAATGATTTAGTGAAAAATTCAAAAAAACATTTTTTTAAAATAACACATTTTTCAAGCCTAAAATTAGTTAAATGAAAATTGTGTAACTATTTAATATTCATTAATCAATAAACATTCTTTACATAAAAATATTATATATATTTTTCATAATGTGGTTTTTATTATTGAAATATTCCCATTCAATGACTATATTATAAAGTGTTACCATATCAAAGTTCATTTAGAATCGTGGTTTCATGTAAAGAAAGTCGTCATGTACTTCAAATTTACATAAAGAATAATATATTCTAAAATATATAGATGTTATGGGTTTTTTGTGTTTTTTGTGTTTTTTTGGTCCATTCAAAAGGATAACTTCCCAAAGTACCTAAATGAAATTTATAGAAGTTATAGACTAGATATTTAAACAATTATAAGGCCCAAAAATGAGAGTTCAACCCCTTTATCTAATTCTATCACCTCCCAATATCTCTATTATGTTATAGTGGGAGAAAAAAAGAGAAGAGAAAGAAAAAATTTATCTAAGTTCATGGATCAATCAATTAATCTCTTGAGATCATGTTGAAATTTAAGGAACATTAAAATATCCATGATAAAAGACAAATTTTAAAGGTCAATGATCGATCATGTTTTTTAATCATGGGTGGATAAAAATCGGGTTCCATGCATGATTCCTTCAGTAAAGGTTCACCAGTGATGGGAGGAACACATGTCTGAGAATAATTGAATGAGGTATAGTTTAAATATAAATTTCATGATTATTTAATTCACACAAGATCCTTGTGTTGAAAAATAACTAGCATTTCATAGAAGACATTATCCCAACATTTGATCTGGTGATAAAAATTTTAATTTTCATAATTTTCTTCTTCTACTGCACATTAAGAACCAAAAGGTTGGATCAATGTAATGTTGTGATTTCATCTTCCAAAATTAAAATTAATTTATAATTAATTAGAGTAGATTTAATCGTGAGGGTATTCCAAAAAAAAAGATTCCATTTAAGTTATAATGGCCAATATATGGCCATTTAATGATTGAAAAAAAAATCCGGCCTAAAAAAATTATATATAAATATATATCACCACATAGGGGATGCAATAAACTATCCATTGCACGAATAACTTTAGTAGTATGATAAATAGTTTCAATGGGGAATACCACACCACATCAATTCTGTACATATAAAAAAATCCAGGATAAAGGCTATCACAAAAATTACACGTGAACTAAAAAAATACCGATGAAGTCCACACACATGGACAACAAGTAAAAAAACAATTTTAGAGTGGGATATAGTATAACTAACCATTAATGTATGTATAAAATTTTTATTTATTTATTTAATATTAAAAATTCTCAAATATTCATAATAATTATTTAATAAATGACATTCTAGGCATCATCCCCCACCCTCATTATATATACAAGGGAATTTGTATCCAAAATTGATTATATTCATATATATTCCACATTCTATATAACTCCTAACCCATGTGTGAGGATTTATGTATAATTATGTCAATGATATGATATTAATATCATATTGTGTGCATCAATACCAGATAAGAGCATGATACATTTGATAGGGTAGTCGTTGTAGCTCCAATAATGGGTGACTTAAGAGTTACACATATGGTCTTGGTTAATCCATTACCTTCTGATGTATCAGAACTTATAAAAATTATCATGATCATATTTAATTTATTTATTTATACATTATTTATTATTTTGTGACTGTGTTATGTTTACACGATCACATTTTATAATAAATAATCTTGCGTTGATAAAATCTATTTAATTCATGGTGAATGGTTCTATTTAAATAATGGATAAGTTGTGTGTGTGGTGACATAGAGAAAGTATGTTAAATAGATAAAAAATAATTCCCTAAGAATAACTAAAAGTACCTAAAATAAATTATAAACTCAAATACTCATTCCATTACATACGTTGGAACAAAACCACAATACATGGGGCTTATCTTCGATAGTTGAGGGTGAAAAATATTATTGTGGAGTTATAACAAGAGTAGTCGGATGAATTAACTAAAATTTGAATCTACAGAATATCCATATCTTGATTGTTGAATTGTTAGATCCATGTACTGGTTGAATCCAAGTTGAGGATTCATAAGATATAGGACTCAACTTAAAAAATCATAGAGTCATGACTTAATTTTTTTGACCATCCAAAATATTACAATGAATCTATCTAAGAAGTTATATATCTATATATTATACTATTAGGAGAGGGTTCAATGTTCCTTTCCACTATAATACTCTAATTATTGTGTATTTGGAATCTATTAGTTGATGGCTACAAGGATTTGATAAAATAGTAGAATATATTTAAGATTAATATATCTATAATGTCAAAAAATTATAAATAAATACAAAAGTACAAATAATCTAGGGTTTTATTTTTTATAAAATGGAAAATAATAAAATAGAACCACTAGGTTCAATAATAGACAAATAAATTACCCTAATCCGTATGAATTTATATGATTTTTATATGAGCATGCACATAGTACAATGATATTTATAGAAATTATTTGTATTGGAGTCCCCACAACATGATCCACCAAATAAAGAAAGTAAGGGTGAGAAGAAAGATTATATAAGACTCAGTAATGACACTAGTTATGTTCACACAATAATTCTATCATCAATGTACAATGATTTATAAAAGAAACATAAATACATGGATTGTTATAACATGTTATCTCATCTTAGAGAAGTTTTTAATGAGAAAGTTATGTAATAAATACTTGAGATTATGATTACATTGATCACGTACAAATTCAAATATGAAATTCCCAGTACTCTTTATGTACTGAATATTTTAATATACATGAATCAATTAGAAGAATCGTGGTTTATATAAAATAATGATTATTAAATACATATTATTCTCTCATCCTTACCACCCAGTTACTCTAATTTCATTAAGAATTAAAAAATGAATAGTATAGATAAACTACTTTAATATGACTTGTGTACGGTTCTCTAAGAATATATGAACCTGAATATATATAAATCATTAGTTATTTTGGTAAAAATAAGAATGAAAAGGAGGTAAGGACAATGGAAAGAACATCACCAAATGAAATTCACAATATCATTATAAGAAACCAAATATAAAGAGGAAGAGCTCCTAGAAAGGGCCATTTTCATTATATTTGGGAATAAATGTCATTGGAATAGAAATGAAAATGAATTAAAGTTGAAGAAAGAAGAGAAACTTCCATTAGGTATATTAATTATTACATGTGATATTTTTATATAATTTCATTGTTATTATATACAATTTTTGAATCACATAATTGTATCAAAATATAGGCACCATGTAAGCTCAAAGAGATTATAATAGTGAATTTTATCTTCAATTTGATAATAGATCATGACTCCAACATCATTTAGAATAGACCAAGACAAAAAAACATCACAAATATTGATTATTGCGTTAGAAAACTATTTGTAATGTCTAATACCTAGATTCCACTAAACGGTGCACTAAGTCTTGTGGGTCACATTGCCTCAAGTGCATCTCCCAAAATGCTAAAGGTTTATGAATAGTAGCATGGGCCAATATTTGTATGTGGGGAGATTATTTCCTTATTACCAGAGGATAGCACAATAGATATCAATAAAGATACAAGTAGAAGAAACAGTAAAACATGTACCAGAATTTAATAGTGGAATACTGATGGTATAAAAAATTTATAAGTAATATAATATGTGGGATGATGATACATGACACATTTTTCTAATAAAACAACTAAAATATGAATACAAGGTAGTTGTACAATCCATATAACCAAATTACAAAAATACCAAAAGAATCATAGCAACATTGCAAGACTCACCTTGGTCCCATGATTTCCTTCTCCTAAGCAGCATATCAAGTACCTGCATTAGGGAATTTTCCCTTATCATTACCTACAATCATATAATCTATTTAGGCCCAAAATGTGAACCAGACAGGGTGTGATACTAAATCCCAGTAGGCAAACACCCAAGGTCTATGCCAATTAGTCAGTGAGTGTATATGATAGGAAATATGCAATAATAAAAATAGTAAGTAAGGAAGTACTCAAAAGTAAACATCCTATATGCACTAGTTTCCATTTATGTTCAATTATTATCCATTTAAAAATTCCATTAAATTGAATTTATATGTCTTGAGATTCGAATCTACTTCAGCATCCATGATATAACTGGTACCTTGACAAATGCATCAAAAGGTCATCTAAACAACACAATCCAAGACCGAATCCAAGTCTATGATTTTTCTTAATAGATGCATCATAATTCATTTCATCCATAAATCAATTCAATACCTAATCCTATATTTTGAATTCCAATGTTGGAATCCAAGTGTCTTTCTATGTTAAATATGAGCCAACACCCAACAATCTTGTCCCTAGAGAACCTCTCAGAAACCCGATATCGCTCTAGGTGAGGTATAACATCCACGTCATATGAGTTTGTCCTTGGTGGTCTTGTAAGGAGGCCACAAGTGTCACTCATGACATATAATCAATTCCATTATTTAGTTCTTCCTTGGTATTCCATTCAGTTCTAAGTATCCTTCGGTATATAATTCAAGTCTTAATGAGTCCGTTAATGGAATCTATCATTTGGATACATGTATCACTCATGACAATTTCATATTAACCATTGAGTCTATCCGTGGAATTCTAAGGTGAATCCATGTATCACTCAAGGTATAAGGATAAATAGTCACATGATTATATCCCTAGCATTCCTAAGTTGAATCCATGTAACAGACAAGGATATTTTTCATTTAACCAAATCAATATCATTTAAACAATTCATTTAACATGCCAAGGTCAAAACTAAGAGAATACTTTAACAAACTCACCTCAAGGGGGTTACTCAAGCATTTCCTAACCTTAGAAGGCTTGACCATAATTTACTAATATATGGGAAAATTTCATAGAAGAAGCATCATATTTATAACAAACTAATACATGAATTCAATATCATTTTACTCATGTGGTCGTATCGTAATAATGATCTTCCCATGATTAATCATTTTATTACAAACCATGGGCTCAACATAACTCACATGGGATAGAAATTCAAGGGACATCCAAATACTCACATGGACATTTTAACATAATAAGCCTAACAAGAAAATCATGTTATCACATCACATAGTTATCGTATAACTCACATGTGAAAATAAAAAATCAGGTAAATTCAACCCAATTGCACCAATTCAATTCATATCCTTTAAATAACTCACATGGGAAGTCAATTCAAGATAGGCATGTTTAAACAAGAAATGACATACTTGGGTCAAAGAGAAATTCAATCATCCCATACCCTTTTACCAATTCAATTTCAATATCACAACACTTCAATTTCATCTAAAACAATTCCATTTTTAAAAACCCATGAAACGGATAAAGGAACACCTCAAGGGGTGTCTAAGGTATAATCCAAAAAGGTCCATTTAGGAAAACTCTCCCATGGGGTGGTCCATTCATTATTATAAAACATTAAAATGAATTAAAAATCCTATTTAATTACCTAAATCATGAAAGGTAATAACATGGTTCAATTTCAAGTTAAGGCGATGCCCTAAAAATGGGTGTGCGACATGAAACAATATATAAACCGATCAAATATTAACAAAGAGAACATGACCATATAGATTAGGCTCGTTCTTAATAGCTCATCTAGTTTCAAGATATTATTTTTCATGTTTTATAATAAATATGATGAATGGATAAAGAAAAACAAATTAAATAATATGATCCTAAATCCAAATAGTGCATCCCATTCCTAGAATAAGGTTGAACAACTAAAAAAGAATTAAGGCCTTACTGATATGGATCTGATGATATAAACAACACAGGAATTGGAGCTTGGATGGATAAGATATCTAAAATTCAGGAATAGACCAAGAGGAGATATTTTCCAAGAGGGGAGTAATGATATTGTGCAATGATTGAGGGTTTATTTAGGTTTAAAAAGAATTTTAATATAATTAAAAATTATTAGAATTTTTAAATTTATTGGGCCACATAGTTATTCCACACTGTTTTCTATAGGCCAAAGGGCACCAAAACGGTTACCCTACATATTTTATAAACAATTTTAAAACCATACTAAATACCTCCATAAAAAACTGATGAAAACTACAGACTTTCACATAGTTGTGTGGCTCCTCTTGTATGGTTTCCTCAAATTGTGCATCCTTACACCCCTTTTGTCCATCCTCGCATGATTTAGTCAAACCCTACATCCTTCCCTATATGGTTTGTATTAACCATGATAGAGGCCCAAGACACCCCAAAATTGGGTTCCAAGCTTTGAACAAGCCCTTAATATCCCCAAAATCTTTGAAAACCCAACAAGTAGTCATATTAGGCCATATTTAAGAAATTAAACTGAGAATTTACGTAAAAAAGGAGATATTCACCTCAATGAAGAACTGGGTTCTTACAAACTTCCCCCATTAAATTAATTCATCCCTGGTTTTCTATACGAAGGGTTGTGAATCATGATCTGAGAACAACTTTAGCCACTATAATAATACACTGGCCTCCCCCTCCGAGGTATCATCTAGCACTCAACTGTGCTGCCATAGCACCTGTTCTAAAGGAATGGTCTGAACTCAAAGAATCATCATGTTACGATCCAAATATCTTATAGGATACTCCTCAAAGGATGAATTAA
The DNA here is from genome assembly GCA_963277665.1 of Viscum album. NCBI lineage: Eukaryota > Viridiplantae > Streptophyta > Magnoliopsida > Santalales > Viscaceae > Viscum > Viscum album. Next base: position 1,822,800,654 of record OY728132.1, read on the forward strand.
CCTATAAATCAACTTCCTCATGATGAAAAGCATGTGACGGGTTTGAATAGTGACATCGTAGCTAAGAAACATGGAAGACATTGTGCATAGCCTGGTACCTCTAAGGTAACTGCAGCTGATAGGCTATCATCTCGACACTCTCTAGAATCTCGAATGGACTGACATATCTAAGAAAAATATCACCATATCTTTTGATCCTCATATTTCATAGCCTTATTGAAACATTTAGGAAAACACAATCCTCTACCTCAAACTCTATAGGTCATCTATGGTGATGAATGAAATATTTATAACAAGAATTCGTAGTATCCATCCACTTTTTAATCAATTGCACCTGAGTTTTGGTCTCCTGGACAAGACGAGGTCCCATCATAGCCTCCTCTCCTACCTCCAACAAACATAGGGGTGATTAGCATGACCTACCATATAAAGCCTCATATTTCACCATCTGAGTAGTAGTCTGGAAGCTATTATTGTAGGAAAACTACACTAGCGGCATAAGCCTCTCCCAATATCCCCAAAAATCTATGATGCATACACACATAATTTCCTAAAGCGCCTGGATCATGCACTCTGACAGAACATCTGTCTGGGGGTGGTATGTCATACTTAGAAGCAACTGCATACCCATATCCCTCTATATCCCTTTCTAGGATCGAAATGTAAACTAAGAATCCCTATCTGAAATGATAGAATATTGGACCCCGTGTTTTCATAAAATCTCACAAATGTACAACCTACTAAAATCAACAACATTGAAGGATTCCTTGATCATAAAAAAATGTTCAATCATTTTGATATTGTTAAAAACAACCCATATTACATTGTTACCTCAAGGTGAAGTCGATAAACCCATCACAAAATCCATTGAAACATCATTCCATTTCTAATAAGGGATGGGTAGCTTCTGTAATGGTCTATTGGGTCATTGGTGTTCCACTTTCACCTGCTGACAGGTGGAATATATCATAAAAAACGAGCTACATCTCTTTTCATGTCAAGCCACCTATAATAATGATGTAAATCTTGATACATCTTGGTTATACCATGATGAAATGGTCATACAGTGGCTTGAAAGTCCCACATCTGCTCCTCGTTCATGTCTGTTGAATCCCATATGTGACCAAGTGCTCACAGGATCTCATCCTCAACTACAGTCCAACCAAGAAGAGGGTCCTCACCTGCCACATTCTCCAATTGAACTAGGCCGTCGGAATCTGATAGTTTCATCATCCTCACTATTTCCAATATGGTAGAGTTAAAAGCAAAGGATGATAGAAACTTCTACCATTGACTGTTGTGAACCTCCAAATGCATCTCATAGAACTACTCAATACACCACCTCCCACTACTGGCCTACTACATTACATGTATCTAAGTCCTCTTTCTCAGTGGCTCAACTGATGTATTTCCCTTACCAGGCATGTAGGGAAGATTTAAGTCAAAATAATGTAGGTAATCAACCCACCTTCACTACCTCATGTTTAGATCACACTGTGTAAAAATATATTTGAGGATTTTGTGGCCTGTGTACATCACAAAACACTCTCCCAATAGGTAATGTCTCCAATATCTCAATGCATGAACAAATGTAGATAACTCAAGATCATGCATCTAGTATTTCCTCTCGTGTGGCCTCAACTACCAGGACTCATACACAATGACTCAATCCACCTTCATAAGAACTACTCCCAACCCGATACCTGATGCCTCACAGTACACAGTGTAACTTCTACCTTGCTCTAAAAAAATTAGTAACAGAGTTATATTCAATTCCCCTTTCAATTCTAGAAAGTCTATTTCATAAGAATCTAACCAAACATACTGGACACACTTCTTAGTCAATCCCATCAACGACATTTCTAGGTGTGATAAGTCCTATATGAAATTCATGTAGTAAAAAGATATTCCTAAGAAACACTTCATCTCAATGATTTTCTTAGGCTGCTCCTTGGTAACAACTACTCTCACCTTCTATGTGTCCACATATACTTCTATATATGAGATGACGTAACCCATAAATTGTATCTGATACATATAGAAGTGGAATTTTGTGATATTAGAATATAAATTATTCTTTCTCAGTGTATTCAAAATTATCTTAAGATTTTTGGAATGGTCATTTTGATTGTGAGAATACAACAAGATATCATATATGAAAACTATAATAAACAAATCAGGATATAGATGGAACACTCGGATCATCAATTCCATGAAGATTGCTGGCACATTCATGAGACCAAACGACATAAAAAATACTCATATAGATTGTACCTATGCCTAAAGGTTGTGTGAGGTATTTACGATTGTGTAACATGCACATGATGATAGTCGGATATAAAATAAATCAATGAGAAGACCCAAGAACCTCAGTGATGATCAAAGAGATCATCTATCTTCCAAAGAGGATACCAGTTATTAACCATCAACTAGTTAAACTTCCAGTAATCCATACATATACCAAGGGTACCATCTTCCTTTTTCACAAAGGGACTGGGGAACCCCACAAATAAGCACTAGGTCTGTCAAAACCCTTTTCCTCTAAATCCTCTAGATTCATATTGAGCCCTTGAAACGCCATCATAGGTATCCTTTAAGGAGGAATGAATTCTAATGCAACTCCCAGAACATGATTGATAGAGAAATCTTCCTCTATTATAGGAGATAATCCTGAGAAGTAATCTAGGAATATTTCCTTGATATGATCAACCACTAGAGTGAAATTAGTATGACATTTCCCCAAATATTCAAGATATAAACTCATAATTTGGGTTTTCATCCCACCCTGCCCATAGTGCTCAGGTCTAGCACTAGTTGCCTAGAAATCCCATTCACCCTTGCTAATGAACTCCCCACACTATGGTGATTTAAACCTCATCCTATAGTGATATAAATCAATGAAATCGTGAATAAGAACCAAAAATTCCATCTTGAGGATGATATCAAAGCCTATCATCTTAAGGATATAAAGGTACCATACAAAATAACACCCACCAAACTCAAGGGGGATCTCCCTGCACTGATTTACACCTTCTATCCAAACCCCTAACGAAGTGTCTAGAATCATAAATCCATCATAAGTACAAACACAAATCCCAAGGCTCTCCACAATAGGCATGTATATAAATCTATGTGAATCACCTATATTAAAGAGTTTTGAAGCTAAACTAGAGGCTACTAAAATATTTTCTTGATAGTAGAATATTTTGGATTGTAATCCTCATGGGTTTATTACACAACATATTCTTGGAATGTATTGTGGCCCTGTGATATTTCTTGGATACCCTGAGCTCATCCACCATGTTGTCACTATGGATCAGGGGTCCTGTTACCACGACCAAGACAACTACCATGACCTAATCGATCTTATGTACTCTAGATCATATCATGATGAGAAAATTCTAACTATGCTTCTAAATGTGGAGTTGGTGAAGAGCCTCTCTTGTAGGCTACTAGTGGAAACATTCTGTAGAAGCGATGTAGATGACACATCTTACTGCAAGATCAACACCGGACTGGGTCTTTCGTACAAGTTGGCCTCATATGTCCCATTCTACCACACTGGTAGCACCTCACCTACCTACCTAAAGAGATGTTCTGACTATTATTATCACCACTTGGAAGCTACAAATTACGCTTCCTACTACCGGTCGATGCAGTGCCCGATCTATGTGTTGAGCCTCCCTGGCTCGCACCTCTAGATTTCCTCAGGTTACACTACGTGATAAACACTTGATTCACTATCCCATATACTGAAGTCATCCATAATATATTTACCTATGATCAGATGTCTTATATGAGACTATTCTTTAATTTAATGTCTTCTAATAACTCATTACATATAAGAATAGGTGTGAACCACCAAAGCTCAGAAAAATAGGCTGAATAGTTGATAACTGATAGTGCGCCCTTATACTATTGTAAGAACTCTCGACCTCTATTGGCCTTCAACATCTTGGGATATAAATAATTATAAAGGCCATATGAAACTCCCTCCAGTACATCTTTAGATGACGATGTGTTTGTGTGATAACATCCCACCATCTATTGGTGGAATCACACATCATGCATATAGAATTCTCTACCCTCCTCTTAAGAGGCTTCTCTAAGTGTTCAAATATAGACAGCATGGTTTCAATCCTGACTCCATTTCATGTGGTCCTCAATAAATGGAAGATGTGAGAGGATGCTGCTACAAAAACTCACATGTCAACTCTAAGAAAGTGGGTGTAGTTCGTGGTGCTTCCTGAATGATCAGCATGAACAACATAAAGCCTTCATGGAACTATACCTCAGCACCTACATCTGATATAATAGATGGCACCACAACCGACACTACTAGAGGATCCAATAGTATCCTAGGTCCCACCACCTATGGAGTGTGATCATCTCCACCCTCCCAGTGCATAACTGTAGATCATCGTGATGGTATGGATCTACAATGCCAAACACACACCTCAAATCATGACCATTAAAGGGTTCACAGCTTAAAAGCACAAATAAAAATATGCTATAGGTATAATCCTTCCTATAATATTACACCCCTCTGGGTGCCCCATGAGTAAGGTTTAGGTGTCAACCAGATAACATAAAAGATATACACTACCAAAATCCCACTACTAAAGTCAACTCAGGTCTGGTTCTCTACCAAGATACATTTCAGTTTCACCTATTTATATATTTATTTAATTTCAAAGTGAGTTCACATTAACATTCATTGAATTGATACTCATTTCAAGTTTATCACGCCCCTTTTATAATTTCAAACCAATGTTATGAAAAATTTTGATCTGTGGGGGCCATAATCCCCAAGAATCAAAGCTTAGAATCCACTTATGGAACATCATCACACTTTTCACTTTATGGTTTAACCAGGATTCGCCAAATTCTAATCCAAGAGGAACCATACACCTTAGGTACCAAAGATAGGAATCCATTTTTTTCACACCATAATATATCACCATACACCTAATACAAAAGTAAACATATATATAACATATCACTTATCAAAACAACATGCAATCAGTAATTCATCCTAATTAACACGACATAATTCATGGCATGTGAAATGTAGTAGGTTCATATATGAGGCGTGAGATGAAATACCCTCATCTAATTGAGTTTAAACATAATAGAACCCAAAATCATATCAAAAACAACTTTATAAATCTTGTGCATCACCCAACAATGGAATCTATTCAATAATAATATTAATAATCTATAAAATTGAAATTCAATTCAAGCCAGTTTGGATTGTTGTTGTGTGCGGGTTAGCTACGCTTGGGAACAACTCATTACCAAATTCATATTCCATTTTATCTCTTTCTATTGTTTCCAAATAGTAAGTAAAACCAGAAAAGAACCCTTTAATAACACTTTGTAACATCCCAAACCTGGATGCCACTGAATGGTGCCCTGAGCCCAATGGGTCGCATGGCCTCAAGAACATCTCCCCAAACACCAGAGGATTCTAATTAGCATTGAGGGCCTAGGTGTCTATGGGGAGACAATTCTCTCATTAACAGAGTGTAGAAGAAAAAATTTCAGTAATAAATACATGTATTAAAAATAGTAAACCATGTAACATAATTCAACAAGGGAAGACTGAAAGTAAAAACAAGACATAAGTCGTATCATATGAAGGATGATGAAATATGTAACATGTTTCTAATAAAATTTTCAAAATAGTAATAAAAGTAATATTTACAATCCATATTACAAAAGTACAAAAAGTACAAAAGAATCCCATCAGCATCACAAGCCTCATTTTGGTCCCATGCTCTCCCTCTCCTAAGCAGCATATCAAGTACCTTCATTTGGGTGTTTTCCCTTATCATTACCTGCAATCATATAGTCATTTTGGGACTAAAAACATGAAACAAATAGGGTGTGAGACTAAATCCTAGTAGGGAACCACCAAAGGTCTATTCCAATCATTCAACGAATAGATATGACAAGCAATGTACAATAATAAAAATAGTAATTAAGTAATCACTAAAAATTAAACATCCTACATGAGTTTGTTTCCATTTACATTCAATTCGTCTCCATTTAAAATTCAATTACATTGATGTTATAAGCCTTGAGATATGGATCAATCCCAACACCCCCATATAGTTGGTAGAACAAAATATGCCTCAAAAGTTCATCTAAACAATACAAGACAAGACTAAATCCAAACTTTTTCTTTTGCATTACAGACGTGTCATATATCATTTCAATTATAATTTAATTCAGAACCTGAGCCCATGATTGACATTCTTAAGTTGGAATTCATGTATCACTCCAAGTGTAATATGAACCAACACCCTAAAATATCATCTGTGGTGAGCCTCTTAAGAAGACATTATTTCTATAGGTGAGGTTTAACAACCATGTCATATGAGTCCATCCTTCTAGGTCTTTTAAGGAATCCCCATGTATCACTCATGAAATATAATAAATGCCCCATTTTAGTTCATTTTTGTTATTCCATTTGGATTCCAAGTATCACTCATCATATAAGTAAAATCTCAATCAGTCTGTCATGGACATCTCTCAATTGGATCCATGTATCACTCATGAAAATATCATCTAAACCATTGGGTCAGACCACAGAATTCTAAGGAGTATCCACAAATCAATCAAGGTATAAGGATCAATTGTCACATGATTCCATACATGTAATTCCTAAGTTGAATTTATGTATCACCCAAGTCTATTTATCATTTAACCAATTCAATATCATTTAAAAAAATCCTTTGACATTCCAAGGACAAAACTAAGATCATCCTTTAATAATCTCACCTCAGGGTGACTCAATAATTGGCCAACCTCAAAGGGCTTGGACTTCATTTACTCACTTAGGAATAATTCATATAACAAACATGAAATGAATAAAAAACTAACAAAGTTTATTAACATCATTAAAATAATGTGGGAATATCATGAAAATGAGCTTCCCATGATTAATAAATTCATTACAATGAATGGTTTTAGCATAACTCACATGAGTTGGTAATTCAAGGGTCATTCAAATACTCACATAGCCATATTTAACATAACAAGAGTAAAAAGCCTATCAATCTATCACATGGTTTCGTTATCATATAACTCACATGGAAAAATCAATAATTAGATAAGTGAAATCCAATTTCACCAATTCAATTCAAAAGATCTACTTAACCCACATGGGCAACGAAAGTCTAGTCAAGCATTCTTAAACATGCAATAGAATACATGGGTGAAGGGGAAATTCAACCATCCCATACCATGTAACCAATTAAATTTCAATCTAAAAACATTTCAATTTCATCAATAACAAATTCCATTTTAAAAAACTCATGAATGGGTTAAAGTCACACTTCAATGGGTGTACAAGTAATAACACAAAAAGGTACATTCAAGAAAACTTACCCATGGGGTGGTCCATTCAATGTTCTAAACCCTTAACATGCATTAACAATCCTATTTAGTTAACTAAATCATGATAGGTAATAATAGGGTTCAATTTCAAATTTAGGAGATTCCCTAGAAAAAGTGATCACTCCACAACATCATATATAAATTGCTCGACTTTTAATGAAAATAATATGAACACCTACCTTAGGATTGTTATTGATAGCTCAGCTAGCATCAATCTATGATTTATCCTTGTTTGGATGAAATATTAAGAATAGATAAAGAATAAGAAATTGGGGCATATGAGCATAAATTCAAATAGTGTAGCTGATTCCTAAAAGAATGAATAATGTCTAAAAAGGAATTAAGACCTTACTCATACAGATCCGATGATATATATGACACTTGAATCAGAGATCAAATGGTGATTTGATATGACATACAAGAATGGGACAAGAGGAGAGCTTTTCCAAGGGGACGTGATGTCACTGTGTGATGGGTGAGGGTTCATTTAGGTTAAAAAATAAATTTAGATTAATTTAAAATTCTTAAAATTCTTCAATTTACAGGTCCTCATGGATTTCCCCCATGGTTTTTTGTAGGCCAAGGGGTAATTGAATGGTCACCTCACGCGGTTTAAAAACATGTGAAAATCTTGCTAAAACTTTCTATCAAAAACTATTGAAAATTGAAAACATTTTGGAAGGTTTCTTGGATCCTCACGCACAGTTTCCTAAAACCATGTAGCCTATACACCTCTTCAATTATGCCACACAATGTTTAGTCAAACCATGTGGGCTACCCCATAGAGTTTGTGCTAACTGTGCGCTAGGCCAAAAACACCCCAGAATTGGGTTTTCAGCTCTGAACAAGCCCCAGACACCCTTTAAAAATCTGTGACCCCAACGAGCATTCATATTAGGCCATATTAGGCAATTAAACCGAGAATTGATGGAAAATGAGAGATATGTACCTCAAGGAAGAATCGGGTTCCTACACTATTTTATGAGATTATTTTTACCGAAAACATTATCTCGTGTCGAGTTTAGACAAAAGGATATTTTATATAAAATTTGAAATACAATTATTATTTTATACCATGATTAATCAATTGTTTAGTTTAATATGAATTATAAATTTCTGACATTTAAAATTAATGGTGAATAAAATATATAAATCTCTTTAATACCCAACTAAGGTAATATTAAACTCAGTCAAGTAAATCCAAAAACACATGTATTTTAAATACCAAAAAGGGAACTTAGACACTTTATGAGAAAAAATATTAGATATTAGACATGATATATTATACGGTTTAAATTGAATAATATTCCATAAGTGATAAAGTTGTAAAATACATAAATATTGTTAACTACTTCAACATGATACATGTGATATATTTGAAGTAAAAGTTAGAGGTATATTTGTGTTCATCATGAGATTCCTCTAATAAATTGAATTAGTAAAAATGTGAATAATGAAATATTTTGTGTAAGAATTGAAACCCAAACTATATCATAACCATGAATCATATATCATTATAATATAGAGTGGATTTATTCATAAACTCACATTTTCTTATATACATAAAACCTATTATGTTTGTGAAAGAAGGATTGATAATGAGTCTTACATGAATTGATTGATAATTAAAATATTGAGTTGATTTATTTATAAAATAAAAAAGAGGCTGAGTTGGAATATCATTCTAAGGATTCTTGTTGTTCTAGAGGCCAGCTACAGGATATCCAACAAGGGATAGCTTTCCCCCTTTTTCCACCTGACTCTTTGGTCTTAAGAATGATGATTTTAAGAATGAGAGATTTCCCTTCTCCAACCCTTGTGGACCAACTGGAAAGAGGCAGGAAGTGATCCATTGGAATCTCAGTATGAGGGAGAATGTATATATTTTATGGATAGAAGCATACTAGTCGGAGTGGTCCCCTCCCCCTTTCTACAAAATTTTTGAACCTATTGTTGTTGCCAAGTTTCGTGTTAACCAGAATTTTCCATATTAATATTTTTTGATGAACCAAAAATATTTTATTTATAACAAGTAGTTTTATTGGTTGGTTAATAGGTCTCATTATATTTATGAAATTTTTTAAATTAGATTATATACGTAAAATAATTTAATGAATCAAGGAGATACATCCAATGTTTGGAAGGGGTTGTTGTAGTGCAACCATCTTCATTTCTACTTGAATTGTGGAATGAAATATATTAGCGCTTCTTGAACTCCAGGATAGGAGACTGTGAAAAAAACTGGATTTTCACTATAAGACCTCATTTCTCGGATCCATATCACATCAATAACTCGACCTCTACTACCAAGAGGTAGTTTTAGACAAGTTTCTTTTGAAGTGAATTCTTGAATACCTAGTATCGCTCGTAATAATCTATCTTCCAGGGCATAAGACGAATCTTTTGTTATTTGCAGTGTTAATTTACCTACTAAAATATCACCATCCTCTACCCAAGATCCCAGCATAACAATTCCATTTTTGTCTAAATTGTGAAGTAAATGGGCTTAAAAATACGGTATTTCATTATTGATCCTTTCAGGACCTCGTCTTGTCACATGAATCTGAATTTAATATTTCCATAGGTGAAAAGAAGTATAAATATCCTCATATTCCAAGCATTTGCTAATGAGTACTGCATGTTCAAAATTATAACCCTCCAATGGCATATAAGCGACGAATGTGTTTTTACCCAAAGCGATTTCACCACCAATGGTAGCGGCACTATCAGCTAAATTTTTTCCATTCTATTTTGGTAGTTTGACTGTGGAATTTCTTTGTTTCTATATTTCTGGAATATGAGCGTGTGACTTGTTATAATGAATCCTATATATCAGAGAATAGGTCTATCATTTTTTTTCTTCTATCAAAAGTTCAACCTACGTCAGATATTGATTCTAGTATTATCTGAAACACGTAATAGGAAATAGAATAGGCACCTATTGGGAGTTCTTCATTAAAGTAGAATCTAGGAAAGCAAGCGAGATACCATGAGCTAACCACCACAACTAGTTCCATTCTATATCCGGCCCTCCCCTTCGCATCTATCGATCACTATCCATTCTCCTTGAATCCATCTTGGGAGTAGAGCTATATCGAAAAAGATTGAGAATTCATATCAGTCTTCTATGTTCTCACCCTCCCTGTTCTGATAGTGAGGTTTCGAGCCCTTATATACGTGAATAATAGATCAAGCGATTGAGTCGCATGAGAAATGATATAGTCAACATATCTGGACGACCGCAGCGGGTCCGATTCTTCTATCAGACAGATTGAGCGAGGAAGACTCTGTCACTTGGTTGCTCACTATAGGTAATGAACTCTGCTACTTTACCCTATTTGGTTCATTCCCTTTAGGCAGTTTTGCATTGATTTTGTTTCAGTAGCTTAATTTATTTCTATTCGTATGTAGCTCTCTCTTTCTATCATACCAAATGCATTATTGAAGCTCCAATTTTTCTGAATCACTATTAAGCTATACTCTTTTATTCCCTTTCTAAAGAAGGTCTTTAGAATGCTTTGAATTAGCTATCCGCAATAGAAGTAGTAACTCAAACTATGATTTCAAGTGTCGCTTCTCTTTATTATATTATCTTAAGTGATGGATGAACACATTTGTTGTGATTCATCTGACTAGCTTAGCTTATATTACCCAAAACCTCTAGGCTCAATTCAATTACCGAAAAATAAATTGCATGGTTTTAGTGTGTGTTCCGCGATTGGTTGTTATCTGTGTTTTGTTGATTGGGTGTAGCTTGACTAGGCGCTTGCATGCCTTGTAGAGAATCAGACTGAAAACTGTGTATATATATAAATAAGAGTTCTGTATTTCGTCAAAAATAAGAACTCTTAACCAATTACATGGAACAAGAGGAACTAAACTCAATCCTCATTCGGGTTCCAATCTCCTATTCTGAAATAGCTACTCTTTCCGAAGCTGTTAGAGTTGCTTGAATTGCTAAAGTTAGAGCTAGAACAGATGAGCATATCTTAGTCATCGTCAGTTTCATCCTTAGGCACGTTCTACCTCTGCTTATTGGTCGGTAGATCCAACTTCTGCCCTTGAACACGCCTTTCGGAACTACATTCAGCAAGCATAGGATTCGAGATTTGACTAGAGAGGGATGATAGGGCTGATAAGCAGAGTGAAAGGGGTTTTCCATGAGATGGGAAATGAAAAATATTATCCCCACATGAGGTTTTTTTTGAAAAAGTGATTTTCTAATAATGAGAAAGGAATATCCATCTTTCTGCTAAACAGGATGTATGAAACTCATAATTTATGAGAAATCAATTATTTCATAAAACATGTGTTCAAATGCAATGATATTGTTAATAATATGTTAATAAACAAACATACATCAATAAAAAACAATGTGACTCTTTGTAATTTTCCTCAATGTTTATATAGGATATTACATATATTTCTGATATAGAAATGTTATATTCAAGTCAATGAATTTAATTCCATAACAGGGTGCACATATCTATTTTAGATAGTGAGAGCATGGTATACTTGGATAAAATCATGGGTCGAGATACAAAAGAAGTTCCCATAGTAAAAATTTCCACAAGAGATTTTGGAAATTGAATGTTCCCAAGAAACATATTGTGGAGAAAATTGTTAAACCAGGAGAGATGGTTTTATGATCAGAAAATCATGGTGATATATTATTCAATGGGAATAGTGATTATTTATTCTATTTAAATTATTAAATGTAAAAATATAAGATGAAATGTGAATATCAGTTAATGAAAATGAATTTCATTTTCTAAACAGAAGAATTTATTTTGGTAGTTTCTCCAATTTATGTAAATTAATTAGTGGGTGTTCAAGATAAACTATGCATGTGCGGTATATGAATTGTACCTATAAGGATCAATCGAATATACCTAGTCATTATTATTAAATAAATTAGATTAATACATTTCATAAAAACATGATATTATGATTATATTGGGCATTGGATTTCAATATCACCTTTCTTGGAGTCAGTCTATATGATGAAACTAGAAAGTGATGGTGACACAATTGAATTCCAATAAGAAATGAAAGTTATAGAGATCTTGTAATGACCTAGTATTTTATCAATGAAATTTTTCAGCTTCTAATTATTTTATATAGAACAAATCACATAAAAATCTCTTAGATTACACAATAGGAACTTTTTAAATGAATAATTAATGAAATAAGAAGTATTTATAAAAATTAAAGAATCCAAACCAATGGAATAGTAACATGACCTTTTGAATAGTAATATGTCACTTTGAAATAGTAATCCAGCCAATAGAATAGTAACGTCGCCTATGAATGTACAAATAAAATTTGGTAACCTTATAAATGAAAATATGATATATTTTTATCTTGATACAAGTACATAAATGTTTTTGAAATGATAAATTAACTATTGGTATTTTTATGAAATAAAAAATATTTATTTAAAATTTTATAATTAGTATAATTTTTTAAAATAAAATTAATTTTCAAAAAAATATTAATAAATCAATATTTCGTTTTCTTATGATTATAAAATTATTTTATGAGACCTTAATTAAATTTTCAAAGTGTTATAAAATTTGTTATAATTTTAAATATTAAATTTTTTGAATAAATAATGATTTTAATTAAAAATTAAATTTCTCATATTTAGAAAATTATTTTCATAAAATGGAGTCCATTTTTAATTATACATGATGAAAAATGGTTGGGCTTAATTTTTTTTCTAAAATAGTTGATTTTTTTGAGAGTGAAATATGCTAATTTAAGATATTTAACATTATAAGAAAATAAATGATTTTTTAGTCATTTTTGATTCATGGATGATGTAAGTGGTCATTATCTCAAACTCACATTCTCTATTTTCTTTATTTAGTCACAATAATTTTGACTAATTATAGTCTTGGGCCAAAATAATAAAAAAAATGAATAAAATTACAAAAAAACACTCCTCACCTCCACTATAAATACCACCGCTCACCCCCTCTTCTCTTTACACCTAAAAAGCCTTGAATATAGTCCAAATTCTTCCAAAACCTCTTACCAAGTTTCTATAACACATAAAAGTGCCTTTGGTCTCAATATAAGATCAAACTAAAGTGGCCCAAGGAGGTTTTCAAGGATAATAATTCAAGATTAAATGCCTCTTTATTTTTCTTTTATTTCCTCTTCCTTTAATTTACTCACCTGCCCTTGTATAGGTGACATGATAAATAAAAAATCTTTTATATAATGTAATAGTTATTGTGTTAATAGAACAACCCATCAACATTTATCTTCCCCTCTCTTCTGTTTTAAAAATGAAAACATCATATGTGATGCATTGATTTATCGTATTCAAGGACGATAAGTTTTCAATCTCCATAAACGCCTTCAACGATGTTCGTAAAGAAATTATAATGGTTAAACAAGATTTTAAAATTTATTTTATAACCTATTTTATGTGTGTAACTAATATATATAAATAATAATAATTAATAAAACAAAATCAATTCGGGATGATCGAAAAAAAACCAAAATAATATAAATAGTTGTCATTAAAGTTTTATATAATTAATCATACTGAAATGTTGAAAAAATGATAAATAAAACCATTTAATATTCTGTATGTTCATTAATAGCTTGTAATTTAAATTTTGGACAACTATTATCATTTTACATGATTTTTCATAAATGTATAAAAGTAAACCCATCATGAAAAATAAGGAAACAAACTCTCTCGAACAATAAAATAGAATCTTATAACTCATCAAAAATTCCATAAATGAACTAAATAAAATTATAATATATAAAATACATGTTGAAAATGTTATATATATATTAAGTGGTTTAATTTCATTATTAAGGACATTATGTTAATGTAAAAAAACACTTTCAGAAATAAGGTAATGGATTTTTTTCGAACCTCTATTTTTTTCTTCAGGGTATGCTTTCTCTCTCTTTACCCTAATGTAATTCTTATGTACAATTATATAATTATTCTTAAATTCTATGTATATTTTCCAAAATCATGTATACATATCATTTATTCCTTATTTCTTGGGAAATATATGTTATAAAAATGTTCCTTCTCAATTTTTCCCAATAAGCAAGCTCGATCAAATGGAACTTCCCAGTTTATTACCCATTTTAAAGTGCTCTCCATAATATATTTTAATCTACCTTTATTTTTATAAAATAACTCATTATATCATGAATAACTATCTTGGTTTATTTTATTTTTTATAAAAACAATTCTCTCTCTTCCATTTTAATGTATATTTAATAGTTTCCTTAAAACGCACTAAAATGTTTTATTTTTAATGTTTCTTAAACACTTTTTTTATATGTTGTCACATCAATTTGACATACCTTATCATGATATATTCCAATTTTCCTTTATTATTTTCCATTTATGATTTAAATTCATTTTTTTCATGGACAACATTATGATAATCCATTTCATTATACCTTTTTAAATGATTATCATACCCAATTCTTTCCATCGGTAACCCTTATGTTTATGTTTGATTATTTATGTATGATTATTCATGTGGCACACATATTCATGAACATGTTATGATGGGTGTGTCCATATAGAACTTTAATGCATTGGGTAATGTTTAGTCTCATGAGAAGTCATGTGTAATGGTCTTGGTGGTTATCCTCGACTCATGCTCCTTCATGTGCAATGGTCTTGGTGGTTAGCCTTGACTCATGCTCCTCCATGTGAAATGGTCATGGTGGTTAGACCTGGATCATGCTTATGACAAGTTGGATGTTGTGGTCACATTTCTACGATTCCATGATTACATGATTCCATGTTCTTTATGTTAGGATTCAATATGTTTATTCTTATTCCATGCCCTTTCATGTCATCATGTTATGACTTCTAACCTGTGTGCTATGATTTATTATTATTCTTATTCCTATACTAGCCTTTTTATCTCATCCCTTTGTTCATGTATTCCCTATGTTATCCAATGCAGATGTAATAGGAGAACCCATTCCAACAAACCATGTGATAGGAAATGTAATAATTGGCCTAATGAAATAGAAAATATAATGGAAAAGGGAGCTCAAAATCTTAAGATAGTACTTTCCCAAATGGATCAAGTTATGAATAATAACTTGAATAATGTGGAATGCCCTCCTTCACCTATGAACGAGAATGTTTTGGTCCAATCCTTTAAGTGAAAAAGGAATCCCATGATTAGTGGATATTATGATCCCCTCTTCGTAGAAAATTTGATTAATCCATTGAAAATATATTATTCATCCTCTGGTGCTTAGAAGAAGAGAGATTTGTGTTGGATGTCTATCGTTTTGATGTAGAAGCTGATCAGTGGTGGACACTGATCAAGAACATAAAGTCCAATGAGGTAATTTATTCAATGGATTGGGAAGAATTCAAGAAAAATGTTTTTCAATATATATTTTCCCTGAAACCTCAATATTAAGATTGAAATTGAGTTCCTTGGACTGATACTGAAAGAAGATGAGTCTATCAGGGCATATGAAGAAAAATTCATAAGGATTACACGATATGACTCCAGATTTTTAATGAACACCGAAAGCAATGTGAACTAATGACTACGAGAAAAATAGATATTTGTGACGGGTCAAGGGCAGGTCGCAAATAACACATCGAAAGGGGTTATTTACGACAGGGCCTTACTGCCTATCACAAAAGGTTTGGCGTGCATTACGCGCCAAACCCCGAGTAAATCTATTTGCGATGGGTTCCTATTCCCGTCGCAAATAGTTATTCTGTTTTTAGTATTTGTGACCGGATACCTTCCCCGTCGGAAAAACTTTGTCGGTATGTGGTATTTGCAATGGGACCCATCACAAATACCTTTTTTACGACCCGCTGCAATAAATGCGGGCAAGGGTATTTGCGACGGGTCCCGTCGCAAATACTCTAACCTATATATACCCCGATCTGTTTTCCCTCTTATTTCACTTTTTACTCAACTTCTCTCTCTATCTACACAGAAAAATTTTTGTCTAAAATTTTTCATTGTTTAAACTTTCAAATAAAAGCATTATTTGTGACTGTAATACTCCAAAAGCTTCAATTGCAAGGTATTTATCTATTTTTTGTTTAGTCAATTTATTTTGTTTTAAATTATTAAAAAAATCTTAATTAGATGTAAATTAATTAAGTTAGAATCAGATATTTGTTTTTTAGTACTTATTTTTATTAATAGTTATATCTAAGTGTTAATTAACAATAAATTGTAATAATTATTAATAATTAGTAATAAATAGTAATAAAGAGAAATAAATAGAAATAAATAGAAATTATTAGTAATAATTAGTAATAATTAGTAATAAATTTCAATAATTAGAAATAAATTCTAATAAATAATAATAAATTGTAATAATTAGTTATAAATAGTAATAAACAGTAATAAATATAAACAATTAGAAATAATTAGTAATAATTAGAAATAATTACTAAAAAATTGTAATAATTCATAATAATTAGTATTAATTAGTAATAATTAGTAATAATTAGTAATAAATTGTAATAATTAGTAATAAACTATAATAATTACTAATATATTTTAATAATTAGTATCAAATTGTAATAAATTGTAATAAATTCTAATAAATTGTAATAATTAGAAATAAATTGTAATAATTAGTAATAATTAGTAATAATTAGTAATAATTAGTAATAATTAGTAATAATTAGTAATAATTAGTAATAATTAGTAATAAGTTGTAATAAATAGTAATAATTAGTAATAAATTGTAATAAATGGTGATAAATAGTAAATATAGTAAAAAATAGTAATAATTATTAATAATTATTAATATATAGTAATAAATAGTAATAAATAATAATAAATAGTAATAATTAGTAATAATTAGTAGTAAATTGTAATAATTAGTAATAAATTGAAATAAATAGTAATAAATAGTAATAAATAGTAATAAATAAAAATAATAGTAATAATTAGTTATAATTAGTTATAATTAGTAATAATGAGTAATAAATTGTAATAACTAGGAACAATTAGAAATAATTAGGAATAATTCGTAATAATTAGTATTGATTAGAAATAATTAGTAACAATTAGTAATAATTAGGAATAATTAGTAATAAATAGTAATAATTAGGAATAATTAGTAATAATAAGTAATAATTTGTAATAATTATTAATAATTAGAAACAATTAGCAATAATTAGTAATAGTTTGTATTAATTAGTATTAATTTGTAATAATTAGTATTAATTAGTAATAATTAGAAATAATTAGTAATAATTTGTAATAATTTTTAATAATTAGTAATAATTAGAGATAATTTGTAATAATTTGGAATAATAAGTGATAATTAGTAATAATTAGTAATAATTAGTAATAATTAGAAATATTTAGTTGTAATTAGTAATAATAATTAATCATAAGTAATAATTAGTAATAATGAGTAATAATGAGTAATAATAAGTAATAATTAGAATTAATTAGTAGTAATTAGTATTAATTAGTAATAACTAGTAATAATAAGTCATAATTTGTATTAATTTGTATTTATTTGTATTAATTTGTATTAATTTGTATTAATTAGTAATAATTAAAAATAAATTCTAATAAATTACATTAATTTGTAATAAATTATAACAATTATTTATAATTAGAAATAATTTGTAATAATTAAGAATAAGTAGGAATAATAAGTAATAATTAGTAATAATTATTAATAATTAGTAATAATTAGTAATAATTAGTAATAATTAGTAATAATTAGTAATATTTAGTAATAAATTGTAAAACATTCTAAGCCAATTAGTAGGAAATTAGTAATAATTATTAATAAATCAGTAATAATTATTAATACTTAGGAAAAAATCATTATAAATTCCAGTACATTGATAAATTTTCCCAATTTCCAGGGGATTGGTGGCATTCCTTTTGATCAATGCCTCAGCTCCTTGCAAATATCATACAATGAAATCAATATGAAAAAATGTGCTCTGATATATGTCGGAGCAGATTTTTCATAGTGATTTAAGTTAGAGAATGTTACAAGGGGTGAGTCATTAGACAAAAGAGGCTCTTTTTCCAGAAAACTCATCCCCTTGCAACTTTCTATGACTAAAATCACTCAGAATAGTCTTCTCTAAGGTATGAATATTCATTTTTCTACGAATGAGAGCATGGATAACAGCACGGAAAGGCCTCCATGCTTTCCATCCTCGTTCATGTGAAAATGGATATTCATACGTTAAAGTAGATTTTTCATAGTGATTTTAGTCGTAGAAAGTTTTATGGGGGTGATTCATTAGAAAAAAAAGTTGTCGTCAATCCGTTGAAAATTGTGCTGCTGGAAATTAACAATTATTAGTATAAAGTACCTGAATTTAAAAATAATTTGGGGTAATTAGTATAAATATTTATAAATGAGTGTAGATTAGTATAAAATCTTAAAAAAAGTATAAATAACTTTAAAATAATAGAAATTATTATAAATTTCTAGAAAAATGAATTTAATTGTCTTATCTTTTTTAGATAGTGTTTATATTGTATATAATTATACAAAATAACTAATTATTTAATATTTTTTTTAGAAAAATATGGGATGAGGATGTCGTTAATATTCAATATTAGATAATAGTGCTTAGATAAATTAGTGTAGGAATCCAAATGGTTCTGGTTTAAATCTTGTATATATTGACGGTGTTAAATATTTCTTATCATTTGCATCATCAAAACCGAAATTTGTTTCATAGGGAAAATTATGTGTCCTTGTAAAAAATGTTCTCCAAGGATGTATGACACATTTGAAAATGTTAGAAATAATTAGTTGCATTTTTATTTTCAAAGAGATTACATTTTTTGGTATCAAAGTGGTGAACACAGTTCTAGAAAATATATTAATAATTTGGTCCGAGATCCAGCAGAGTTTCAAAATTTAGTACATTATGTGTTAGGTTCATCTGTTAAACAAACAGAAACTTAGGATGATATTTCTTTAACTCCTGAGTTAGAACCATCTCATTTCTATAAATTGTTGAGGTCCATTGTGGATGCCTTATATCCTGGTTGCGAGATAAGAAAGTTTGAAATGGTTGATAAATATATGGCCATTAAATCAAATAATGGAATATCAAATAGTTTTTTTGATCAAATATTATATTGCTTAAAAACACTACTACCTGAAGGAAATGTTTTGAATTCAAATTTCAAAGAGAGATAGAGGTCGATTCGTAATATGGGTCTTGGTTATCATAAGATTCATGCATTTTAAAATGATTGCATCTTATATTATGGTAAAAATGAGTTGTTGGATAGTTTTCCTACATTTGTAAAATCAATGTAAAAAGAAGCTCAACCAGGTAAGTTTGTATTTGTTCCTGTAAAAAAAATGAGATATTTCTCACTCACACCTAGATTACAACATTTATTTATGTCTCAAAACACAATATCATTGATTTCATGGCACAAAACCGACATTTCAACTAGTAAAATCTAAAATCATCCCTATAATGGTGATTCATGGAAACATTTTGACCACGTGCATTCATAATTTTCTTTAGAATCCCAAAACATCTGATTGGGTTTTTCTACTAACAGTTTTTGTCCATTTAGTTCTTACAATAGTTAGTATTCATGTTGGACTTCCTTTTTAACTCTGTAAAATTTACCTCCATGAATGTTGATGAAGGAGAAATATATCTTTTTGACCTTATTAATTCTAGTTCATCCAAAAAAGATTATCGATATTTATTTGAAGCCATTGATTAATGAGTTAAATTCACTTTGGAGTAATGGTGTCACTACATATGATGGTGTTACGAAACAAAACTTTCAACTGAAATATCCATTGAAGTGGAAAATTTGTGACTTCCCATCATATAGAATGTTATCTGGCTGGAGTACACATGGTCCAAAATCATTTCTATATTGTATGAGAGATAGAAAATTTATTATGCTCATAAATGGAAAAAACCTTGTTTTTTCGACTATCAACATAGATTTATTTCAACCGATCATCCTTTTTGATGAAAAAAATATCATTTAAGAAAAGGAACATTTGAAAAAGATGGGCCTCCAACAATGATCTCATGTACATAGTTAAAATCAATTGTCTCTTCATTACATCCCATCACATTTGGACTGACAACAAACAAACAAAAAATTGATGGGTTTAGAAAAGAGCACAATTGGATAAAAGAGAGCATTTTTGGGATTTGTCATATTGGCCTGATTTGTTGGTCCATCACATGTTTGATGTGATTCATATTGAGAATAACAGTTTTGATAATTTATTCCATACAGTTTTGGATTCACCAAGAAAGACCAAAGACAATGTGAAGGCATAATTAGATCTTACACAAATTTCTAAGTGACCATAACATGAATTGTTTAAAAATGTCAGATCACATAAGTTAATGAATCCAAAAGAAGCTTATACATTTTCCAAAGAGATTCGTTTATTATTTTTCCATTTGATTACGGATTTGAGACTTCCATATGGTTATGCTTCCAATTTTTGTAGATGTGTCAGAAATGGTCATATTACTGGATTGAAAAGTCATTATTTTCATGTTTTAATTGAAAGACTTATAACAATTGCATAAAGTGGTTTGTTAAATTAAATTATTTAGGATGCGCTTAAAGATATATCATATATTTTTTTAAGACATTTTTTCGTTGATAGCAGAATACGATGTTGTAGGAAAACTACAAGAATATATTGTTTTAAGTTTATGTAAACCGGAAGAAATCTACCTGCTCTGTTTTTTTAATTCAATATAAATTTAATATTAAATTTTCTGCATGATACAAAATTTGTAGGTTCAGTGAAGTTCTGATGGATGTACCATTTGATATATGCATGCAGAAATTGGAAGAAAAAGTATGTAACAAAGAATTAGTTGAAAGCCCAATTGAAGAAGCTTATTTACAAGAGGAAATTTCTTTTTTCTTCTCTCATTACTTTCATTCTAAATATCCCTAGAAACACAACTCTATGAGCTGTAATGAGGGAAATTTTGGAAATGAACTGAGCAATCAATTATCAGTTTTCAATCAGCTCGAACTTGGCTTCAGTGGAGTTCATGAATGATGGCATTCAAATGATGAACATCATAGAGCTCCTACATATATTTTGTTGAACTAAAATGAAATGACAACATTTGTATTGTGATTTCTCCTATCACTTATTCTATAAATTTTATAATAGTACAGTAATCATATTTTATTTGTAGGTTATATAATAATAATATCAGGAAACAGTTTCCACAAATTACAGTAGTTGTTCTTAAAGAACAATATCAAAAAAAATTATTATTGGTTTCAAAAAATGGTAATGTAAATTATTTTTTATTTCACATAAAAAAACCAATTTAATACTTATTATAGTGATTATTATTTTATAACATTTCAAGTATCTCAACATGGTGATAGAATTGATAATCAATTATCTTTTTTAGGTAACCCACCAGCCAAAATGGTTAAATCTTATAATGTATATGTGGTGAATGGTTATCGATTTCATACACATTCATATAGGGTATTAAAAAATAATTAGTAGTGGTGTTTTCTTGGAGGATCTCATCATAGAGAAACAAATGGTGAATTTTATGGAATGATGGAAGAAATCATTAAAGTGTGTTATCTAGGAAAACATTACGTAACGTTGTTTAAATGTTAGTGGTTGGATACTGAGAGAGGCTTATGTGTTCATATGATCCATGGAATCGTTGATATTAAATATAAAAACCTTATTGCATTAAATGGACACTTTTTATTGGCTCATAAAGCACATCAGATTTATTATAAAAATTGATGTGCTACAATGAGGGAGTTGGATGATTGGTGGAGCATAATAAAATTTAAATATCATGAGAATCAATTTACTGAAAGTGAATTTGGTTTCATTGAAGTGCAAGGAAATGAAAATTATCAAGATACTGCTTGGAATCCATCTTTTACATGAAGAGACAAGAATATCATTAATGACACCCCAAAGTTAAGGGTCTATGGTGATGATGGTGTTAATGATGTTATAACTAAATTTGAAATGACAATAGATGATGAAACTAAAACTAATATAGAAATTGATGATGTTGAGGTGGAAGATGAAGACATTTTCATCAATAGATATGAATATGAGGATGAAGATGAACATTGAAAAAGTTAAATTCTTATTATAACCAATATATATATATAATAGTTATTTTCAATTTTTTTCTAACAAAAATGATTTCTCATTTTATATGGACGACGATCTATTTTGTATGTTGCAGGGCGAAATTTACCTTTGGATGAGCAGGAGGTTAGATCAGCTGACCCTCAGACAGTTGGCGGTTCAAGGGGTACCCGAAAGGGGGCACGATCTTGCACAACTGATGATTCCTGAAACTGTACCCGAGTGACATCCACATCTTGGGTTCAATCCATGCACAAAGAGGTATATTTACCTAGGAATTTTAGTTAGTTTTCAATAACTTATTTATATTCTAATTGTTTGATTAAATATTCTTTTTGTTTCACAGCTTTATGCATATAGTGGTTGGACAATGGAATGATATATTGTGCAATTATTTTTCTGATGTATGGGTGTCATGGGATCATAATCTCAGCGATGATCAATAGAGAATGTTTGAGAATTGGATGGTATGTAAATAAATAATATTTATTTTGAAATTAATTTAATTAATAACTTGTTATAATAAATAATTTTTTGGTTTTATGGTATCCCATTAAGAAGAGCATGTGTGAGCCTATTTGGAAGGCATGATAGGGAGCTATGCATACGTGTTGCACTCAGTTTTTGAATAATTTTAAAAGGAAAGTAATTGAGAAAGCAAGAGTGCATGAGTTTCATGAGACATGTCATGTCCACCGACCTGATTATATTTCATCTTAGGTTTGGGATGGATTATGTACACACTGTTTGAGTAGGCGGTTTTAGAGTAGATCATCAGTAAGTTGGAAAAATAAGGGGAGATAGGAGGTGACAAATCGAGCTGGTATTCTTATTTTCAGTACTCATAGAGAGAATATAGTATATACATTTTTTAAAATATTGTATATAACTTTAAATTTAAATGGTTTATTTTATATTCATATAACAAATTGAATATCTCGATATTATGAAGTACGATGTTTATAAGAGGATGTATAGTGATCCAAACACTAGGGAGATTAGAGGGTCTCTCCGATGTCAGATTGTGGTCAGTATAAAATTTTTTAGTATTAAATTTAACTACAAATAATATTTTAACTATTTTAATTTTAAATTGCCATTGAAGGAGTCTTATAAGGCCACGACATCTCAGATAGATGTTGAGAGTCAGTCCAAGACTGATGGTCAAACCAGTGCCCCCCAATTTGATAATACAGCATGGATGCAGGTGACCCAGTGTGGCTCTGAGAAAGGTTGAGTTGTTGGTATCAACTCTCGAGTGACCCCTGGGAGTTTTTAAGGATCCTCTATGATGTCATTGTCCAGCTCAAAAAGAGCTTGTGGATATTCATCATCATCTCATGCACAGTATCTAGAGAAGTTTGAGATTAGAGTGATCTTATAGAGACCATGCATAACGAGCAGAAGGAGATGCGTCAGTGGCAGTAGCAATGGAAATAAGATTTCTTCTGATAGCAGTATCAGCAGCAGTAGCAGATACAAGATGAGATATGTTGATGGTGGCAGGATCAAGAGCAAGGGAAGATGGTGTACATGTGACGTCTGACTCGCAGTTTAGTGATGGAGCACCCTCGACCATCTCCTTCAACTCCTCCAGATGACTCTTCACCGAACTAGTGATGTGTTTTAATTTTATGATGAAACATTTGAATTTATTTTTTGTAATATTAACTATTTAATGTTTTAAATAGTGTGTTTTTAGTACTGAAGTAAAAATTACAGTTTTTTTATTAATTAATTTTTTTATTACATTTATTATTTTATTAACTAATATATTTTTGTATTTTTGTGAATACTTGGGTTTTTATTACATTACAAATATTAATATTTCATTAATATTAATAATAT
Source organism: Viscum album (assembly GCA_963277665.1). Taxonomy (NCBI): domain Eukaryota; kingdom Viridiplantae; phylum Streptophyta; class Magnoliopsida; order Santalales; family Viscaceae; genus Viscum; species Viscum album. Next base: position 1,822,825,050 of record OY728132.1, read on the forward strand.
TATTATTATATTAATTAATTACTTTATAATTTTTTATATTTTGAAAATATTAATATTAATATTTAATTTGAATTAATATTATATTATATTTATTATTTTATAAAATATCTCATTCTATTAATATTAATATTATGATTTTATTTAAATTAGTATTATATTATTATTAATATTTTCTTATTTTTTTTATTTTTTAATTTTTTTAATTATTTGAGACGGTCTGTGGGAAAAGGGTTTATTTTTTTATATATTGATAACTAATTGTGATAGACCATTACGATTACTAATGGTGACAGTCTGTCGCCAAAGTGTAAAAATGAGTGAGGCTATTTATGACGGGTCACAGGCCCATCACAAATAGTTTTGTAAAAAAACACCAACATTTCTTTGCGACAGGTTGCTGGCTTGTCGCCAAAAAAATTATTTTCTGATGGACCGTAAAAAAAACTAATATTTGCAGTGCTATTTTCCATGATAGGTTATTTGTGATGGGACCTCGTCATAATATACTATTTTCGACCAGACCCCGTCGAAAATAACCCATTGAAATAATATATTTTTCTAGTAGTGAATTATTTAGTAGACTAAAGATGCGTCTATAAAAAGTGACAGGGATTCAAGACTTTGATTGCTATGAGGTGATTGTCAATTATGCCCTTAAGGATAAAATAGAGACCATAGACTCTTATTGGTCTTACAGTCCCATATATAAAAAGAGAAAAAAGAAGTTTAATATGGTAGGATCAATAGATAAATCCCATTATGGAAATAAAAAATAAAATCCCACGTGTGAAAGTTGTAGGAATAAGAATCCGACGAAAAGTCCAATGGGAACCAGAATATGCTTAAACTATTGAAGAATGGGGAATCTGGTTGGTAACTACTGAAGGGATATGAATAATCCCTCCAACATGAAAGAATAAAGGAAATTTTAGACCAAAACTCATCCTATAGTGTAGTATTTCAACTACAAGGAAAATGGGGATTATGAATATCATTTACCTATGTCCAGGGTTGTTGGAGGAAATCAGCAAAACCAACCTCAAAGATAGTAATTAAGGGAATATATTTTCATTACTACTAAGTTGGGGCCTTAAAATTATGTAGTGATAGGTACACTGGTTATTCATTCAAAAATAGAAAATTTTCTATTTTGATTTTGTTTCTACATATTTTTTTCATATCATTCATGTTTAGTATAACTATTCAAACTCCACCTCAAAATATTGTGGTAGAGTTATACGTGAGAATAGAAAATGAGAAAATTATTGCATCTAAAGATTATAACTCCTCCCCAATTGATGTTTTTGGACTGATGCTCCTTGAAAATCTTGCCTCACATCATTTTGTAGAGTTTGATTCTATATTGGGAGTGGATTAAAAATATTTATATAAATCAAACATCAAATATTGAGAAAGTGATATCACTCTTCACATCCTGAAGCATCCTTAAATTCTATTCAAATATAAGAAGGATGATGAATCTCATTTATAATAATCATCCCATGTGTGGTTATTAATTCATTATAATCAAGAATATATGGCTCAAATGATAAATACAGAGGAGATAATCATGCTTGAATACATTCCCATTTTGAGGGACTACACTGATGTATTCCCCCAAAGAGTTTCTTAGACTTACTCCCAATTTAGAGGTTGAGTTCTCAATTTAACTTATTCCTATATCTCTTATTTCATCAATGATACCTTATAGAATGTCCACCATTGAGTTTGATGAATTGAAGAGAAAGTTACAGGACAATATGGACAAGGGTTTTATACATCCAAGTGCTTCACTATGTGGTTCGTCATTTCTCTTTGTCAAGAAGAAGGATGAATAAATTCTCATCTACATTAATTATCATTAACATAATAAAAAAATGATAAAGTACAAGTATCCCCTACCATTGATAGATGACTAATTCGATCAACAAACATGGGGCCAAGTATTACTCTAAAGTGGAACTTCAGTCAGGATATCCCCAATTAATGATGAATAAAGAAGATATTCCCAAGACTTCTTTTCAAATAGGGTATCGACACTATGAGTTCATATTAATTACCTTTTTACTAACTAATTCTCAAAAACAATATTCACGGAATTAATGAATATAGTCTTTAGATATTACCTTGACAAATTTGTGGAAGTAGTTATTGATAATATTCTAATATACTCTAAGAGTATATAAGAACACATGGAGAATTTGAATATTTTGTAAAGAATTTTTGAAGGGGGAAACTATAAGAAAAGTTAAATAAATGCGAGTTCTAGATGGATTATGTATAATTATTTGGGAATGTTATCACTGTTAAAGTAATATCTATGGACCCTTATTAGATGAAGGTAAATGAAGAGACACATAAGATAATATTTGTAATAGAGATTCATAGTTTCTTTGCTATAGATAGGTATTACTGATGATTTGTGAATAATTTTGAAACACAATAACCAAGATAACATGGAAGGGAGTAAAGTTTCCATGGACCAGTGAATGTGAATACTACATCAAGGAGTTGAAAAAGAGGCTTATCACTGCACAAGTTCTCACACTACCGACAAGTGGGGAACTCTTTTGGGTGTTCAATGATTCTTCAAGGAAGGGATTAAGTTTTTTACCAATGACAAATGATAAATTGATACACTATTCTTCAAGGATGTTGGAAATTAATGAGATAAACTATCCCACACATGATCTAAAGTTGGTGGATATGATCATTTAGTTAAAAATATGGCGGCATTATCTCTACGAGGAAAAGTGTGAGATATATACTAATCACAAGAACCTAAAATATATATTCACACAGAACAAGATTAATATGTGAAAGTAAATATGGTTACATCTCACCAAATATCACATTTGATCAATCTACTAATATACTAGTAGATAAAATAAAGTGGAATATTCTCTAAGTAGAAAGCACCCGACATATTTATCAATGATGATAATTGAGAGGGATTCAATCTACTTAGACCGTGAAAGTATGGACCTAAGAGTCATGAAGTAAGGAATATAATAAAACCTTTCTCAAATTATTTCTCAACCATCCCTTATTGAAAAAATAAAGGATTCTAAAATTAATGATGGGGAAATTCAGAAAAAGGTTGAAGCTATATGAAATAGGAAATCATCATAGTTCAAAATGGATGATGAATGAGTCATTAGATCTGGGTCATGACTATGTATACCCTTTATTATAGAGATAACGAAAGAGATTCTGAATGACACACATAGCTCAACATTCTCTATTCACCTAGGGATAACAAATATGTATCAAGATATATGAGAGAATAGTTGTAGGGATAATATGAAGAAATAGATAATTGAGTATACATCAAAGTGTCTGCTATACCAGGAAGTGAAGGAAGAAAAGAAAAATTATTAAGGGATGATGGAACCATTATCCATACCTGAATAGAAGTGGGAAATCATCACCATGGAATTTTTCACAGGAAATATAAAGTCATCTAGAGGAAAAAATAAAATATGGTTTTTTGGGTACCATCTTATAAAGACAGCTCACTTTATTAAAATTTTAGAGGGCTTCTCACTCGTTCAACTTGAATAGATATACATCAAAGAAGTGGTGAGGATTCATGTAATACTAATATCAATTTCATCCTATTGAGATATTATATTTACCTCAAATTTCTGAAAAAGTATCCTACATGCTATTAATAGTGAGGTGAAATTTAGTACGTCCCATTATCCTCAGAATGATGTCCAATCCAAGTGGACTATTTAGATACAAGAAGACATGTTGAGAGTGTTTTATATAGACTTCGAGGGAGGATGGGACTAACACCTACCTAGGGTTGAATTATACCAAAAAAATAGTTTTTTAATGGGAATTCACATGTCTTCATATAAATCTCGTTATGGTAAAAGATGCAGAACACCGACATGGTAGGATTACATCGTTGAACCTAAGCTACTAGGACATGAAATGGTCGAAGAAATGGTGGAAAATGTGAAAATCATTTAGCAACCTATCAAGTCATCCAAAAGTTGATAGAATAGCTATGGATACAACCATTAAAGGTACATGGAGTTTAATGTTGGAGACGTGGTATTCTAATGCATATCTCCATGGAAGAGGATCATGATATTTGGGAAGAGATGAAAGATGAGTCTGAGTTACATCGACACCTTCTAGATTCTTGATCGTATCAGAGTTGTAGTCAATAGACTAGAAAAATAAACTTCCACATATCCCTCTTGATAAATTAAATACCTAATCCCTCACATGTAATGAATTCATAGGTTTTACAGTTGTAAAATGATCTCTCTTACAAGGAGAATTCTGTGAAGATCTTGGAACGTAGAGATAAACTTCTATGAAAAAAGACTAATCATCTGGTCAAAGTAAAATGGAGGAACCATAAGTATGAAGAGGAAACATGGGGATAGAAGGAATAAATGAAGGATAATTATCCTCTTCTATTTTCCCCTTAGTTAGTATAATGAAATTTTGAAAGAGAAATATCATGGGGGGGATATAATGACTCAAAATTTTATCAATGAAATTTCTTTTCTTATAATTATTTTATATAGTATAAATCACATAAAAATAAATTATAAAATAAAATATTAATTTTTGAAATGAATAATGAATGAAATAAGAAGTGTTTATAAAAATTAAGGAACATAAACCAGTGGAATAGTCACATGATCTTGGGAATAGTAATACGTCCATTAGGAATAGTAATATGATGAATAGAATAATTATATCACCTTTGAAACTATAAATAAAATTTGGGCACCTTATAGTTGAAAATATGATAAATTTTAATCACGATATAATTAAATAATATTTTTGAAATGTTAAATTTGGTATTTGTTTTTTTATGAATCATAAATATTTATTTAGAATTTTATAATTATTATAATGTTTTATAAGAAAATTAATTTTAAAAAAGATTAATAAATAAATATTTTGTTTTATTATGATAATAATATAATTTTATGATAGTTTAATTAATTTTTCATTTTGTTATAAAATCATCCATAGTTTTAAAATTTGTAATATTCAAATTAATGTTGATTTTAATTAAAAATTAAATTTATCATATTTATAGAATTATTTACATAAAATAGAATTCATTTTTTAATTCAAAAAATTGAGAAATTTTTAGGGTTAAATTTTTGGTATTTTTCAAAAATAAATTATTTTTGGGTGAATTCTGAAATAAGATAATTTACAGTATTTAATAATATAGGTAAATATATGAATTGTTGAGTCATGTTTGATTCATGGATAATGTAAGTAGACATTATGTCGAACTCACATTCTTTATTTACTTAATTTAGTCATAATAATACTCATTATTCTTGTTCATGATCCAAAATAGTAAACATAAGAATAAAAAAATCAAAACAAACCCCCCTCTCTTCCACTATAAATACCACCCCTCACCACCTCTTCTCCTCACACCTCCAAAGCCTTGATGATTTCCCAAATTCTTCAAAAAAATGCTTCCTAAGTCTCTACACCATGTAAAAGATCCATTATTCAGAAAAAAATTGTATGAACCCTGTTTTTGGCTACAAAGGACTTTGTAATATTCTTGTTGATATTCCAGAGCAGCGCCTTCAAAAGGCGTGCAATTCGGAGCCCTGGAATGGCCGTAATTAGATTTTCAGTGCGTTCACACAGGACACGCCAAATAAATGGGATAAATCCTAAATGGTGCTTCAGATCAGAGATCCGAGTGTACGGATGGGTCCGGAATGGGGTGTTTACCCTAGGAACGACATAAAACTTGTCGGTGTGGGATGTTTGGAACCCGCGCTCACTTCCAGAACGTTAAACGGATAAATTAAATAATTAATTTATGTGTTTAATGGTTAAACTCAATTATCTCATAAACGGTGTCTTGGATTGGAAAACCGAGGGCACCGTTGAGTTCAGAGCATGCTGTTTACCCTAGGAGGGGTATATGTTTCGCGGGCACGGGCCATCCGTGAAAAATGGCCCCGAGGGCATTTTCGTAATTTGGTAGCCTCGAACGTTCAGCTTTATAACTTTCAAACGGGGTCTCAGATTAAAATTTTGAGACCACCATTTTTCTCATTAGGTGGTTTTTACCATATGCGTGACCTAAATTTCAGTGCGTTTGGGGTTTCAGACGCAGATTTAAATTGGGTTGAGTTTTTTTTAAAGGGGTTAATTCCTTTTAATTTATTTAAGCCTCCCTTATCCCTTCCCCCTTACCCATTCCTTCTCCCCTGGAGAACCCATCCTTCTCCCCCAACCTCTTATCCTCCTATCATCTACTCTCTCTGTTGGAAGATCGACAACGAAGCGTCAGCGAATCGAGGCGGGATCGCAGCAGACGCGTCATCATCGACCGACAAACAAATCGAGGTAGGATTTCATTTACTTTGAGTTCCACATCCCCGTCTTAAAATTCTTGAATTATAAATTTGTGTTCTTTGTCGATTGCATCATTATTGAACATCTGCGTCGATGGATAGCCTAACACGACCATCGATCTATTCCTAGATTCCATTTGCTTCTCCCATTTTATCTGTTCTTCGGTCGTTACTCGTCATTTAATTTTTGATGCGTTGAAATGACAACGGATCTTCGAGCGGGGGGAATGGATCTATGTAGATTGGGGCTCAAGGGTTATAGATCTGCGATTTTCTCTTGATTTCGAGTTGAATTGGTGGTGTACGGCGAACGGAAGGTGGAGCCGGTCTGTGCAGGTTGACCGGGACGGGATCCAGCGGCCGGCCAGTGCAAGGGTCGCTGGAAAACCCGGGTCGCGCGACCCTAATGAAGAAGAAGAGACCCGCAACAGCAGGTCCTTGCCGGGATTGACCTACAAAAGCAGGCGACAGAAAGGAAAAAAGAGAGAGAAATAATGTAAAAAAAAGGGGTCGTGGGTTTTGAAAAAAAAGATGGAAATTAAAAACAAAATATAAGTTTAAAATAATAATAATAATAATAATTTTTTTTTATGGGAAATGATTTATAATTAATAAATCATTGACCGGGCATCGGTCTCGCGTACTGTCAGCAGTGACGCGTCCCTTAAATTGAGATGAAATTTTTGAGATTGTTTTGGGAATTTTTAATTCCCGAAACGAGGGGCCTCGGAGGCACGACGCGTCTTTAAGGGAATTGACGTTTTTTTTTTCGGGGATTCTTGTTTTGGATGGCGCGGATGCGTCTGACGTCCATCTTGAGCACTGTCAGTGGACTTGGAACCCTGGAACCTTGGCATAGATTTCCAAGGTGGTTTCAGGCATTGAGGCCTAAGTTGAGGTGTGGGCCCCACATCCGTCTTTCGAGCTGCGTGCAGCGTTTCACGACTTTTTCATCGAACGTCCATTAGGGGGGTACGAGCAGTCGTTTCTGGGTGTTTTTACGAGGGCATTGCATTGGCGCAGTCTGCCCGCTTTAATTCGGCACGGTGGTGCGGGCCCCATGAGGGTCGTTTGGGCGTTGACGACGATTTTTCCATCTCTATAACTAGGCATCCATTTTGGACAAGTGAATAGTCCATCTCGTGTACTTTTTCGAGAGGATCGCAATGGTACGATCCGTTCTTTGTGTTTTGGGACCGTGATGCAGGTCCCATGTAGCACCGCTCATGCGCAGTGCGCCGGAATGCATCTTTTCTTCCGGATATCTGTTCCACTCAAGTGAGTAGTCCTTTTGATGTGTTTTTTCGAGGGGATCGCAATGGTGCGATGCACCCGACTGTTTTGGGGATGAGGCTCAGGATCACGAGATATCGTTCAGGCGTGAGGTGGTGGGGGTGAATTTTTCTTCAGATATCCATTTGAGGCGAGTAAGTAGTCGATCTCACATGTTTATCCGTGAGGATTGTAACGGCATAATCTGTTCAGGCAGGCGGAGCCTCTTACACGATCTTATTAAATGTGGAAATATGAAAGGAGCCCCGGTGGTGGTTCTTCTACCATGTTTTTAGCAGACCTTTGGCATGTGCTCGCGTGCACTCTTGGGAGAGGGAGGTTGGTGATTAAAGAGATGTGGTTTATTGTGCCTAAGCTGTTGAGGTTGAATGTTGGAGTTGTTAAGTTACGCCTTCGCATTGACGTTTGGTGTCGTGTGCATGTTTGCCTTTGGGCTTGAATGCAGTATACTCTGGGAGTATATGGAAACTCTTGGAGGTACATGTGGATGTTGGGACCTGAGAATGTTTGTGCGCTTGGTTGGGGTTGACTTGGGGCCACACATCGTGTGGGCCCCATGTGCGTGTTGTGCTCTGCTTTATGTACTTTTGACCTCTCGCGATGTAGAGGGTCCCTTTGTTCTCATTTTTTGACTAGCAGGGTTGAGTTTTCCCCTGGTCCTCTTCTCAATGGTTTTGACCAGCAGGGTTGAGTGGTTTCACCCTGGTTCTGTTCTCGATGGTTTTGGCCAGAAGAGATGGTTTGGTTCCTCTATTTCTTCAGCTGTAAGGGGTTTCAGTTTCGTGCCCCTTTAATCAGACTGCGGCACCGTTTGCGACTACATATGCTCGTAAAGCGTGGGTGTTTTACCACTTTCTGGGATGGGTTGTCTATGTCCGCTTTGACAGTTACTCAGCGGATTGGAGAGTGATCACCCTAAGAGGCATGGGGAGTTTCTCCCATTGCTTTGTGTTCCCTGGTAGAGTTATTGTGGATTCAGTGTGACCAACACGTTAATCGGGCACCGATCCTATACCCAGGAGGTTATTTCCAACAGGGTTGAGGTTGTTTCGAGCAGGGCTCTCCAGTGGGTTACTATCCAGAAGGGATGGACAGTACAACAGTGCTCACCTAGTAGTACCATCTAGTAGGGATGGCCAGAGCAGTTCCGGGCTTACCTCCAGCGGGGCTGGGCAGTGGTCCCTGATGCCGGGCTTACCTCCAGCGGGGCTGGGCAGTGGACCCCGATGCCGGGCTTACCTCTAGGTGGGCTGGGCAGTGGCCCCCGATGTCGGGCTTTCCTCCAGCTAGGCTTGGCATTGGTCACCGATGTCGGGTTACCTCCAGGTGGGTTGGGCAGTAGTCCCGTCACCGACTTTAGCCGGGTCGCCCTCCAGTGGATTACCCTATTACGGGACTAGGCAGTGTGGAACCCGTCGACTCTTTCCGGGTCTCCCTATAGTGGGAACCTATTGACTTCCAGGGACCCTCCAGTGGGTTCGGACAGGGGGTCACCTGTCGACTTTGAGGAGACCTCTCGACTGTGGGGTAGTGACGAGTTGTGGTTTGACATTACCCCAGAACTCTCTAGTGAGAGGAGATTTTCCCCCACCGAGACACATCCTTGTGACGCGACCTAAAACCATGTGGGTGAGTCAGTGCCTCCCAAAGAAGATAGTGTCGAGGTGAAGTGGTTTGAGCTCCTTGACTTGTAGTTCGGGGCAGGCGTGCGGGATGCTGGGCATCGATGGTGTTTTCTTCTGGGACTGTTGGCGACTCACATTTTTTAGGCTGAGCTACGGGATGAAGATCCCATTACAATCTTTTTTGGGCTTCTTCATTGAGCATACGGATTTGTATATACCTTGTACTAGTACCCACTTCTTGGGTTCAGATACTCTCCTTCCAGGAGGGGCGAAGACACGTGGGGTATGCCACATGCTTTCTGTGTCTACCTTCTCATGGTTGGATGAGTCTACTCTCCTGCTATAGGTAGCGAAGACTCGACGGGAAGTTCATCTTCTCACCATTTCCATATCCTTATGTCTGGACGAGTCTAACTTCCTTCCTCTTGTTGGGTTGAGCTGGACTCTTTACTATACTCTTTACTTCACTTTCAGTTGTACCTTTCTACATTACCTGTTCGATCTATTTCTCACCAATTGGTACCTCCTTTGTTTCTCCCTCGAGCCTTCGGGGCATCCTACTAAGTATTTTTATACTCACCCCTGCTTTGGCTTTGCCCGCACTTGGTGTTCCCTTCCAGATGACGGACAGGTTGGACGTGACGTCAGAGGAGCATAGGAGCCGTGAGCTTGGACTACGTGCGGTGGTCTTTGTCGGGTTCTAGGTGTGGGACCCTCCCAATTTTTTACTATTGTTTTACCTATTGCTGGGTTGTGGCACTTCTTGGTTGGGCACATGCTTTTCCCCTTTTCTTTTCAGTTTACCTTCAGCTAGTACCATGTACTGTTTAGAGGTCGATGCACTTTTGTGGATTATATATATAGTCGTTGCCCTTTTCTTTACTTGTCTTTTCTTTTACTCTGCACTGTTGAATTGAGTGTGCTGCGTGTGTGTGTACAGGTACATAGGGAAAGGCCTCCCCAAGTTGTTGTGCCTTCAGCACTGGTCTCCATCCACTGGCCTATGGATGCGGGCTTGGGGTAGTTGTGGCTCAAGCTCAGGTAAGGATGGGTCCTGAAAAAGTGGTATCAGAGGTGGTTTGTTCCTTGGGATGTTGGGCAGACGTCCCTAAAAAGGAATTGGTTGGAATTTAGGGAAACAATGTTAACGTGTCTCGAGAGCGGCTCTCAGGCCAGGGAGTCCAGTGATGGTGCGGCGGCCGACGTATCCATTCACCAGGACCTTGATAACCCAGTTGTCAACTCGGCATGCTGAGACACTCGTTGTAGGGAAATTTTTTTGTGCATCACATAGGATTGAGTCTTTGACTTTCCTTCTTGAGTCAGCTCCCCATCATTGTTGTTATTGGTAAATACATATATGCCTGTCTGACCGTGACACTCCTTCATAATATTCAGGATGTCTCTAAAAAGACATCCAGTCAGGATACCAGCTTTGGTTCATAACGAAATCCCTGTGAGATATGAGGCCTAAGTCTAGGACCCATCATGCGAGCCCCTTTCTCCAGGTGGGCCGGTAGCAGCACCCCCACCTGTTGAGCAGCAGACAGTTTCAGTAGAGCAGGCTGAGCTTGAGCGCTGGTTGAACGTACTCCGTGAGTTCCAGCAGGAGATACTGATGAGGTTCAGTGGTGAGTCAGACCCTTAGGTAGTAAAGGTTTGTCTCGAGGCGGTGGTTCTCCTTTTCAGGCTTGTGCAGATGCCGGCAGATCAGATAGTGGCTTCGGCAGCCAACCTTTTTCATGGAGCAGCTTGGCGTTGGTGGAGTCTGGTGACTTAGTTTCTTGATGAGTCGATGCTTTCGTGGGGATAATTTCAGTTGTTGTTCCATGAGGAGATTTTCCCCTCCTGCTTGCACTCCTTTAGGATTCAGGATCTCCTGAAGTTTCAGCAGGGAGGGATGACGGTGGCTGAGTACGCGGAAAGTTTCACAGACCGTACACGCTTTTACTCGGACTTGGTCCATGGCGACAACATACGAGCGTGGAAGTTTGAATAGGGTCTTTGCTGAGAGATTCATTCTGTCATAGTACCCTTGGGAATTTCCACATATGTCGGGGTGCTAGAGCAAGCGTTGGTGAAAAGGGATTCCTGTCACGTTCTAGATTTGGAGGTGGAAGTAGGCACGTCGGAGCCGAGACATCTGCTGCAGCTAGCGGGCATCGGCAAGTAGAACCTCGACGTAGGTGGATTTCTGACAACCAGGCTCAGGGGCGTGGTCGTACACCATAGTGGCGCTGGAGGGCACCAGTGCGGACCAAAGAGAGTCGGTGCTATGCTTGCGATGGCGAGGTCACCTAGCACGAGACTGCCCGACCAGGCATGTAGAGAGCTTTGGGCAGGCTGCAGGTGCACCACCACGACGGAGGTGACACCATGATCAGAGTAGTACCCATAGAGGTGGTCCAAGCAGAGGAGTAGGAGGAGCTGGTAGAGGGGGACGGCTTTACGAGGTCTTCTCATCACTACTAGGCGGTCCACTACAGACTTCGGGAGGTGACTGTTGGGACTGAGGACAGTTGCGAGCTTTGGATGTATACAATCCTACAAAGCATGAGGTGATAAGAGGTACGCTCTACAGCTCTTCTACTTCTAGCAGTATAATTGTTAGACTCTGTGTGTGGAATGATTTCCTCCCTACTCCTTGCTTGAGGTGTTACCAGGGTGGCGCGAGGCATCGGTGTAAGCCTGTGTTGGTATGATAAAATACGTGAGACCTTTTTCTCTAGTTGATGGTGTCGACTCCTTCGCGTTCCGAGCGTGTAAGAGAGTCTGGGTTGCGATATATCGACTGTGGAATCTTGCATGACCAAATATCCTTGGGTGTTTCACCATATGGATGTTCTGAAGGAGGGAATCATCGGGCCTTCTTCTAGGCACGAGTGGTGATTCCAGTCGCGGCATGCGACGTAAGGGTTCGGTCGGGGAGGTGAGCTACCCCTAAGATCCTTTGGGTTGTTTGAGACCATGAAAAGGGATGGAGAGGTGCCCTACTGCCTTTCCCTAACCCCAAAGTCTGGTGTGGGTGCATGACGTCTCCCACGTGACTCACTTGAGAAGAGGTGTGCGTGCTCCTATGCACGACATCGGTGAGGGTAGACCTCACGTGAACAAATCAGATCCTTTGATCTGTGTGCGGTGTCGTAGAGCTGTGCGAGAGTTCTTCTGGGTACGGGAGAGCCAGGTGCAGGCTTAGTACCCTGAGTTTCCCAGGTTTTTCTTTTGGGGGATGAAAATCTTGAAGGAGGGAATGATGTAAGAACCCTGTTTTAGGCTACAAAGGACTTTGGAATATTCTTGTTGATATTCCAGAGTAGCACCTTCAGACGGCGTGTAATTCCGAGCCCCGGAGTGGCCGGAATTAAATTTTCATTGCGTTCACACTAGACATGCCAAATAAATGTGATAACTCCTAATCAGTGCTTTAGATCAGCGATATGAGTGTACGGATGGGTCCGGAATGGGGTTTTTACCGTAGAAACGACATAAAACATGTCGGCGCGGGATGTTTGGACCCCTCGCTCACTTTTGTAATGTTAAACGGATAAATTAAATAATTAATTTATGAGTTTAATTATTAAACTCATGTATCTCTTAAAAGGTGTCTAGGATTGGAAACCCGAGGGCACCGTTGAGTTTAGAGCATTCCATTTACCCTAGGAGGGGTATATATTTCGCGGGCGCGGGCCGTCTGTGAAGAACGGCCTCGGGGGAGTTTTCGTAATTTGGCATCCTCGGACGTTCAGTTTTATAACGTTCGAACGTATCAGATTAAAATTTCGAGACCACCGTTGTTCTCGGGAGGTGGTGTTTACCCTATGCGCGACCTAACTTTCAGTTTTTTTGGGGTTTTAGATGCAAATTTAAATTGGGTTGAGTTTTTTTAAAGGGGTTAATTGCTTTTAATTTATTTAATCCTCCCTTCTCCCTTACCCCTTACCCATTCCTTCTCCCCTGGAGAACCCATCCTTCTCCCCCAACCTCTTATCCTCCTATCATCTACTCTCTCTGTTGGAAGATCGACAACGAAGCATCAGCGAATCGAGGCAGGATCACAACGGACACATCGTCATCGACCGACGAACAAATCGAGGTAGGATTTCATTTACTTTGAGTTCTGCATCCCCGTCTTCAAATTCTTGAATTATAAATTTGTGTTCATTGTCGATTTCTTCATTATTGAACATCTACGTCGATGGCCAACCTAACATGACCATAGATCTATTCCTAGATTACATTTGTTTCTCTCATTTTATCAGTTCTTTGCACGTTACTCGTCGATTAATTTTTGACGCATTGAAATTACAATCGGATCTTCGAGTGGGGACATGGATCTATGTAGATTGGGGCTCAAGGGTTATGGATCTACGATTGTCTCTTGGTTTCGATTTGAATCGGTGGTGCAACAGCAAACGGAAGGAGGATCCGGTCCATGCAGGTTGACCGAAATGGGATTCAGCGGCCGGCCAGTGCTGGGGTCGCCGGAACACCAGGGTCGCGCGACCCTGGTGAAGAAGAAGAGACCCGCAACAGCGGGTCTCTGCCGGGCTTGACGTGAAAAAGCAAGCTACACAAAGGAAAAAAAGAGAGGGAAATAATGTAAAAAAAAGGGGCCACGAGTTTGGAAGAAGAAGAGGGAAATTAAAAACAAAATATATGTTTAAAATAATAATAATAATATTATTATTTTTATTTTTATTTTTAATATGGGAAATGATTTATAATTAATAAATCATAGACTGGGCGTCAGTCTCGCGTGCTGTCAGCGGTGACGTGTCCCTTAAATTGAGAAAAACTTTTTGAGATGGTTTTGGGAATTTTTAATTCCTGAAACGAGGGGCCTTAGAGGCACGACGTGTCTTTAAGGGAATTGACGTTTTTTTTGGGGATCTTGTTTTGGACGGCGTGGATGCATCCGATTTCCATTTTGAGCGCTGTCAGTGATGTTGGAACCCTGGCACTGAGGCGGAGCTTTCCATGGTGGTTTCAGGCGCTGAGGCCGAAGTTGAGGTGCGGGCCCCACAACCATCTTTTGAGCTGCGTGCAGCGTTTCATGACTTTTTCATCGTACATCCATTCGGGGAGTGCGAGCAGTCATTTTTGGGTGTTTTTCTGAGGGCATTGCATTGGCGCCATCTTCCCGCTTTAATTCGGCACGATGATGCGTGCCCCATGAGGGCCGTTTGAGTTTGACTATGATTTTTCCATCACTATCACCAGGTGACCATTTTGGACATGTGAATAGTCCATCTCGTGTACTTTTGTGAGAGGATCACAACAGTACAATCCATATGTTGTGTTTCGGGACTGGGATGTGGGTCCCACATAGCACCGCTCGTGCGCGGTGCACCAGAATGCATCTTTTTCTCCGGATATCTGTTCCACTCAAGTGAGTAGTCCTTTTGACCTGTTTTTCTGATAGGATCACAATGGTGTGATGTGCCCGACTATTTTCGGGGCTGAGGCTCGGGATCACGAGACGTCGTTCGAGTATGAGGTGGTGTTGGTGACTTTTTCGTTGGATATCCATTTTAGGCGAGTAAGTAGTCGATCTTGCATGTTTTTTCACGAGGATTCCAACGGGGTAATCTGTTCAAGAGGGAGGAGCCTCTTACGTGATCTTATTAAATGTGGAAATATGAAAGGTGCCCCGGTGGCGATTCTTCTACCGTGTGTGTTGCAGACCTTTGGCGTGTGATCGCGTGCACTCCTGGGAGAGTGGGGTTAGTGATTAAAGATATGTGGTTGACTGTGCCTCAACCATTGTGGTGGAAAGTTGGAGTTGTTACGTTACACCTTCGCATTAACGTTGGGTGCTGTGTGCATGATAGCCTTTGGGATGGAACGCGGTATACTCTGAGATTATATGGAAACACATGGAGGTACATGTGGATGTTGGTACATGAGAATGATTGTGCGATTGGTTGGGGTTGACTTGGGGCCACACATCGTGTGGGTCCCATGTGCATTTCGTGCTCTGATTTATGAACTTTTGACCTCTCGCGATTTAGAGGGTCCCTTTGTTCTCATTTGTTGACCAGCAGGGTTGAGTTTTCCCCTGGTCCTCTTCTCAATGGTTTTGACCAGCAGGGTTGAGTGGTTTCCCTTTGGTTTTGTTCTCGATGGTTTTGGCCAGTAGAGATGGTTTGGTTCCTTTGTTTCTTCAGCTGTAAGGGGTTTCAGTGTCATGCCCCTTTCATCGGACCGCAACACCGTTTGCGACTACATGCGCTCGTACAGCATGGGTGTTTTCCCACTTTCTGGGATGAGTTGTCTTGGTCCGCTTTGACAGTGACTCAGCGGATTGGAGCATGATATCCCTGAGAGGCCTGGGGAGTTTCTACCATTGCTTTGTGATCCCTGATAGAGTTCTTGTAGATTCAGTGTGACCAACACATTACGCGGGCACCGATCCTCTACCCCGAACGATGTTTCTAGTAGGGATAAGGTTTTTTCGAGCAGGGCTTGCCCATGGGTTACCATCCAATATGGATGGCCAGTACAATAGTTCTCACCTAGCAGTACCATCTAACAGGGATGGCCAGAGCAGTTCCGGGTTTACATCTAGCAGGGCTGGGCAGTGGTCCCCGATGCCGGGCTTACCTCCAACGGGGATGGGCAGTGGTCCCCGATGTCGGGCATACCTCCAACTGGGCTGGGCAGTGGTCCCCAATTCCAGGCATACCTACAGCTGGGCTGGGCATTGGTCCCCGATGACGGGTTACCTCCAGCTGGGTTGAGTAGTGGTCCCGTCGCCGACTTTAGCTGGGTTGCCCTCCAGTGGATTACCCTGTTGTGGGACTGGGCAGTGTGGCACCCGTCGACTCTTGTCGGGTCTCCCTATAGTGGGAACTCTTCGACTTCCAAGGACCCTCCAGAAGGGCTAGGCAGGGGGTCACATGTCGACTTTGGGGAGACCTCTCGACTGTGGGGCAGTGACGAGTTTTGGATTGACATTCCCCCAAAACTCTCAAGTATGAGGAGATTTTCCCCCACCGAGACGCATCCTTGTGACGCGACCTAAAACTGTGCGGGTGAGTCAGTGCCACCCAAAGCGGATAGTTTTGAGGTGTGGTGGTTTGAGCCCCTTGACTTGTAGTTTGGGGCAGATGTTCGGGATGCTGGGAATCGATGGTGTTTTCTTCTGGGACTGTTGGTGACTCACTTTTCTTGGGCTGATCTACGGGATGAAGATCCCCTTACGATCTTGTTTGGGCTTCTTTTTTGAGCATACAGATTTGTATATACCTTGTTCTAGTACCCACTTCTTGGGTTTAGATACTCTCCTTCCAGTAGAGATGAAGATGCGTGGGGTATGCCACATGCTTTTCGTGTCTAGCTTCTCATGGTTGGATGAGTGTACTCTCCTACTATGGGTAGCGAAGACTCAACAGGAATTTCATCTTTTCACCATTTCCAAATCCTTGTGTCTAGACGAATCTACCTTCCTTCCTCATGTTGGGTTGAGCTGGACTCTTTACTGTACTCTTTTCTTAACTTTCAGTTGTACCTTTCTACTTTCCCTGTTCGATCTATTGATCACCCGTCAGTACCTCCTTTGTTACTCCCTCAAGCCTTCGAGGTATCCTACTTATTATTTTTATACTCACCCCAGCTTGGGATTTTCCCGCACTTGGTGTTCCCTTGAAGACGACAGATAGGTTGGACGTGACGTCAGAGGAGCTTAAGAGCCGAGATCTTGGACCGCGTGCGGTGGTCGTTGTCGGGTTCCAGGTGTGGGACCCTCCCAGCTGTTTATTGTTGTTTTACCTATTCCCGGGTTGTGGCACTTCTTGGTTGGGCATGTGTTTTGCCCCTTTTCTTTTCAGTTTACCTTCAGCTTGTACCTTGTAATGTTTAGAGGTCGATTAACTTTTGTGGTTTATATATATATCAGTTGCCCTTTTCTTTACTTGTCTTTTCTTTTACTCTGCACTGTTGCATTGAGTGTGCAGCGTGTGTGTGTACAGGTACTTAGGCAAAGGCCTCCCCGAGTTTTTGTGCCTTCGGTGCTTGTTTCCAGCCCCTAACCTATGTAGGCGGGCTTGGGGTAGTTGTGGCTCTATCCCGGGTAGGGTCAGGTCTTGACAAAAAATACCAAACTCAAGTGTCTCAAGAAGTTTCTCAAGGATAAGAATTCAAGATGTAAAAACCTCTTTCATTTTCTTTTATTTCCTTTTCAATTTATTTTCTTTTCCTTTCCTCTCCTCAAAAACCCTTTTCCAAGTTGCATGATAAATCAAGTGTCTTTTATATACTATTATGTTATTGTGTTAATGGAATTAACCCATCATTGTTTCTCTTCCCCTCCTTTTTTATAAAAAAACATCATTTATGAATCATTGATTTATCACATTCAAGGACAATGAATTATCATTTTATATAACCAAATTTTTGGCTGGTTAGAAAAAAATATTAAAGGTTGAAAAAAAATTAAAATGTATTTTATAACATATTTTATATTCTATAAATAACATATCTACATAATATTAATTAATAAAACAAAAATAGTTAGTGATGGTCGAAAAAATGCTAAAAATAATCTAAAAGATTATCATTAAATTTTTATATAATAAATATTCTTCACATTTAAAAAATGATACATAAGACCATTTAATATTATGTAAGTTCATTAATAACATATAATTTAAATTTTATACAAATATTATAATTTTACATGATTTTCCATACATGTATACAACTAAACCAATAATGAGTACCATGGAAATGAACGCTCCCGAATGATAAAACTGAATATTAGAACTCATAAAAAAGACCATAATTGAACTTAGTAAAATTTTAATTAAGAAAATACCTATGTATAATATTATTAATTAATTAATTAATTAATTTAGTTTCATTATCTATGACATTAATTTCAATTTCAAAACACTTTCAGACTTAAAGTGAGTGGTTCTTTCCAACACTCCATTTTTCCTCCAGGTTACACTTCTCTATCTTTACCATAATGTAATGATTAATTACTTTTATATAATTATTATAAATTATTTTTATATGTTCCAAAATCATGTATATATATATATCAGTTATTCCTTTTTATATAAGAAATAAATATATTAAAAAAATTCCCTTCTCAATTATTCTCGATAAGAAAGCCAGATCAAAGTGAACTTCCCAATTGATTACCAATTTTCAAGTTCTTTCTATAATATATTTTAATCCACCTTTATTTTTATAAAATCACTCATTTTATCGTGAATAACTGTCTTGGTTCATTTATGATTTTATACAAACAATTATTACTTTTCCATTTTAAATAATCTTTAACATTTTCCTTAAACCTTACTAAAATGTATCATTTCTCATGTTTCTAAAAACAATTTAAACGTTGTCACCTCAATTTTACATCAATTATCATAATATATGCCTATTTTCCATTATGAAGTTTGTTGAATGATTTAAATTCATTCTTTAATGGACACCATTATGATACTCTCTTTTGTTATTCCTTTTGACATGATTACAATATCCTATTATTTCCATGGGTAACCCTTATGTTTTTGTTTGATTCGTTATGTAAGATCCTTTATGTGGCCCAAATATTCATGAAAATGTTATAATGGGTGAACCAAGATAGCTCTAAAATGGATTTGGTAATGTTTAGTCCCCTGATATGTCATCTGTAATGGTCTTGGTGGTTATCCTTGACTCATGATCCTTCATGTGCAATGGTCATAGTGGTTAGTCGTGACTCATGATCCTCTCTATGAAATAGTCTTTGTGTTTTTTCTTGGCTCATGATTATGTTATGTTGTATGTTTCTTGCACATTTCTATGATTCCCAGATTACATGATCCCATTTTCTATATTTTATGCATCTATATGTTTACTCATGTTCCATGCCTTTTTTATGTCATCATGTTATGCCTTTAAACCCATGTGGTATCCTTTTTTATTATGATTATTCACTTACTGGGATTTTTATCTCATCCCTTTGTTCATGTATTCTATAGGTTATCCTATGTAGCTATAAGTGATAAAAGGATGTTATGATATTTTTAGGGAGATTAATTAAAATTTGTTTTTATTTTTGGTTAGTTCTTTCTAATTATGGATCTAATCTTCCAAAGATGCTAAAATATATGGTCTGTGGCTTGTAATTGATGGTCAGCTGTGATTAAAATTATGAAATAATATGTGTAAATATAAAGGGCCATTATTGATCCATTTATAGATTAATAAAAAGCATCTTGATCATATAATATTTATATGTTATGAAAGTATTCCATGGTTCTAAAAGAGTTCTGTGGGAGTGTCATAGTTTTCTAAATAATATATTTTGATAACCTATTGAAAATAGTTATTAGTCTTATTTTTAGTTAAGACTAGATTGAATGAAAAAATTCCAAATATTTACTTAATTTAGTAACCCGTGATCTAGTGAATATGGTCTATAAAGGAATATCTATGGGTTTTTGGATCAAATAAAATTGTATATACTAATTATGTCATCAAAATTAAAAGTTAAAAAATTCAAGAGAAAATTGTTTCTAATGTCACATGGCATAAATCTCTCCAAAAATACATGTATAAGAAATAAAAGGGGATTATAATTGTGTGTAAAACCCCATAAACTTCTACAATTGATCTATTACATATTCCATTCTACGTACTAGATATGATATTTTTGACACATGTATTATTATTGGTAAATATCAGATAAATCTAAGAGAACTTTATAGTCATTATTCAAATAAATCTAAAAATATTTGATAAAGTACATGGTATATGTAATTGGTATCTACAGAATAATGAACACTAGTTATAAGGGGATACAAACTAGTCTTCCTATGAATATTTATGATCTAATATCACAATTAAAGTAAATGAGAAAGATAATTTCATTGAAGCCCGTGGTAGCCATATTTATAAATACTGGGAATGGTGAGGCCTCTGATGCATCTCAATATGAAATATCAATAGATAATGATTTGTTCTAATTTTTAGAATAATTCTGATAAAGAAATTTTTTTTCATAATAAAAATTATGACATGTTTAAAACAAATGAACTATCCAATATATATAGGTTATGATAGAGTAGAAAAGAAATATACATGGGATATCATCAATTGAGGAGTTTTAATCAAGGAGGTGAAGTCATAAATATCATATCATTCATGTAAGAAAACATGATAGGACCAATCACTAAATACATTACTCAATATAATCATGATTTTAGCATATGAGAGATAATATGATGATAGTTAGAATGTTGGATCTAGTGCATGTGGGAGCATTGTAAAAGTGGGTTTCCATGATCCAACCTAATTACAAATTTTTGATTAACAGAACTGGTATACAATGAGTTATGTGATGTTATCTTTCCCTAATAGTGTTAATACTTCTATATACTCTATTTACATGGTAATTTCCTTGGATTGATTTTCCTATAAAAAGTTTATAGTAGTTCCCAATGATAATGATAACCTGAAGATACAATGACATTTATATTAAACATATTTCCTATGGTTTAGATACATCATACTAATGGGAAACAGTTTATGTATGACTATAAGGTTCTAGGGGATCAAATCATTTAGACATTATCTCATGAAGTTTGCACTTGATGATCTGGAGTATATAATATCATAGGGAATAAACCCCCGATAGGAACACCACATGTTTTGGACTTTAATGAATGTTCCTAATTACAAATTATTTTCATATTCTCTTTACTTGAGATCATTATTTATGTGTTCTATTTGGTCACATACTTAGATGTATGAAAAAAACCATGAAGTTTATGTTGTTGTGAGGTCTCTTATTTTGGGTGCATCATTGGGGTTATAACATCGGTTGAATGATCAATACATGATTTTCAATTTCAAAAGGAAGATATATCTCAGTCCTAGTTAACCATGATAGTAATACCTTTATTAAATCCAAATCCATGGTTTAAAAAGTTATGTGAATTCATAATTTTCATTAAAATAATAAATAAATTGATTATGTTTTTTGAAATAATAGGTTTATCTTATTTTATGAGATATCACACTACTACAAAAATGGTCTTTATCAGCACTAAAAACGAGATTTATCAGTGCTAAAAAGCATTGCAAACCTCGTCGCTGATAAAGGGGGGTCCCCATTATCAGCGCTTACTAAGTGGTGATAAAGGGGTACATTATTAGCACTAAAAAGCGTTGATAAAGGAAACCTTTATCAGCACTAAAAACACTCTGATAAAGGGGGACTTTATGAGTGCTAAAAAGGAGCTGATAAAACAACCCTTTATCAGCGCTAAAAGTGAACTGATAAATGTGTGTTTTTTCAGATTTCCTTTAGTGCTGATAAATTGATCCTTTATCAACGCTTTTTTAGCACCGATAAAGGTGTAGTTTATCTGCGCTTGTTTAGAACTAATAAAAGATCCCTTTATCAGCACTAAAAAAGCGCTGATAAATTCCATGCCTACTGCTACAAAAAATTCTGCAGCAACACACCCAAACACCTGCAAAAAAATTCAGCATCTCAATAAGCTAATTAGACCAAGTAAACCCATACCAAATTAATAAATAAATCATAAGCTAATTAGAACATGTATACCCCTAAAACAAGTATACCCATACAACATTAACACATAACTAACAAGTTAATTAAGTATATAAAGAATTCAATTCAGAATTCAGGGGGTTGGGGGCTGTTCAGGGGTTTCAGAAGACTGTCCAAGGTGGGGTAGGGGGTGTCTGGGTGGATGGGGGTGTCCGAGGGGAAAGTGGTGTCCAGGGGTGGGGGAGGTCTAGGAGGTTGGGTGTTTTCCAAGGAGGGTGGGGGTGTTCAGGGGGGTGGGGGTGTCCAGGTGGTGGGGTGGTGTCTAGGAGGGGGTGTCCAGGTGGGGGGGGGGGTGTCCATGGGGGTGTCGGGGGGGGGGGGGATGGTATCCAGGGTGTCAGGGTGGGGGGGCTTTCTAGGGGTGGGGGTGTCCGGGGGTGGGGGCGGTCTGGGGGGTTGGTGGGGCTGTCTAAGGGGGGTGGGGTGGTGTCCAGGAGGGTGGGATGGGGGTGTCCGGGGGCATAGGGATGTCTAGGGGTGGGGGTGTCTAGGGGGTGGGGGTGGTCCAGGGGGTGGGGGCAGTCCAAGAGGTTGGAGGGGCTGTTCAAGGGGGTGGGTGGTGTCCAAGGAGGGGGGTGTCTAGGTGGGTGGGGGGGGGGGGGCTGTCTATGGGGTCTCCAGGGGGTGGACTGGTGTCTAGGTTGTCAGGGGGCTTTCCAGGGGGTGGGGCGTCTAGAGGGGTGTTGGTGTCTAGGGTGTGGGTTAGTGTCCAGGGGGGCGGGGGTGGTCCAAGGGGTTGGCGGGGATAACTCATACATGTCAGTAAGGACCCATGGATCATTCTTCTAAAGGGTCAATACAATCCTGATTTTTTTGGTCGGATTTCCATTGGTCAGTTGTTGTTTTCACTTAAAATTGTGTCCATTTTAAACAAAAGAGAGACCCTTTGAGTGGTACCGGCCACACTGTGTCTCATATTGAGGTGAGGATGACTTTTACACATCAAAAAGGACCCATGGATCATTCTTATAAAAGATCAAGACAATCCGAATGTGTTTGGTTGGATTTTCATTGGTCACTTTTTGTTTTCAATTAAAATTGTGTCCATTTTAAACAAAAGAGATACCCTTTGAGTGGTACCGGACACACTGTACCTCAGATTGAGGCTAGGTTGACTCGTACACGTTACCAAGGACCCGTGAATTGTTATCCTAAAGGAGCAAAACAATCTGAATGCGTTTGTTCATATTTCCATAGGTCAGTTGTTGTTTTCACTTAAAATTGTGTCCATTTTAAACAAAAGAGAGACCCATTGAGTGGTATCGGCCAAAAAGTGCCTTCGATTGAGGCGGGGCTGACTCTTACATGTCAAAAAGGACCCATGCATCGTTTTTATAAAATATCAAGTCAATCTAAATGCGTTTGGTCGGATTTCCATAGGCCAGTTTTTGTTTTCACTTAACATTGTGTCCATTTTAAACAAAAGAGAGACCCTTTGAGTGTTACCGACCACAACTTGCCTCATATTGAGGCAGGGATGAATCGTACACATCATGAAGGACCCTTGAATCGTTCTAGTAAAGGATCAATACAATACAAATGTGTTTGGTCGGATTTCCGTAGGTCAGTTGTTGTTTTCACTTAAAATTGAGTTCATTTTAAACAAAATAGAGACCCTTTGAGTGGTACCGGCCACACTGTGAATCGAATTGGGAGGGGTTGACTTGTACACGTCACCAAGGTTCCATGGATCGTTCTCCTAAAGGATATACACAATCCAAATGTGTTTGGACAGATTTACGTAGGTCAGTTGTTGTTTTCACCTTAAATTGTGTCCATTTTAAACAAAAGAGAGACCCTTTGAGTGGTACCGACTACACCATGCATCATATTGAGGCGGAGTTGACTCGTAAACATCAAAAAAGACCCATGGATCATTCTCTTAAAGGATCAACACAATCTAAATGCATTTGGTCAGATTTCTGTAGGTCAATTGTTGTTTTCACTTAAAATTGAGTCCATTTTAAACAAAAGAGAGCCCCTTTGAGTGGTACCGGCCCCACCGTGCCTCGAATTGAAGCAGGGTTGACTCGTACACATAAAAAAGGACATTCGGATAGTTCTCCTAAAGGATCAACACAATAAAAATGTGTCTGGTTTGATTTCCATAGGGCAGTTGTTGTTTTCACGTAAAAATGTGTCCATTTAAACAAAAGAGAGACCCTTTGAATGGTACAGGCCACAACGTGCCTCAGATTGAGGCAAGGATGACTCATATATGTCATCAAGGACCCGTGGATTGTTTTCCTAAAGGATAAATACTATCTGAATGTGTTTGTTTGGATTTCCGTAGGTCAATTGTTGTTTCCCCTTAAAATTGTGTCCATTTTAAACAAAAGAGAGACCCTTTGAGTGGTACCGGCCACACCATGCCTTGGATTGAGGTATGGTTGACTCATACATTTCAAAAAGGACCCATGGATCGTTCTCTTAAAATATAAAGTCAATCCAAATGTTTTTTGTTGGATTTTCATAGGTCAGTTGTTGCTTTCAATTAAAATTGTGTTCAATTTAAACAAAAGAGAGACCCTTTGAGTGGTACCGGCCACA
Organism: Viscum album; assembly: GCA_963277665.1. NCBI lineage: Eukaryota > Viridiplantae > Streptophyta > Magnoliopsida > Santalales > Viscaceae > Viscum > Viscum album. The sequence goes on from OY728132.1 coordinate 1,822,849,463, forward strand.
CCGTGTCTCGGATTGAGGTGGGTTTGACTCTTACACATCACCAAAGTCCCATGAATCGTTCTACTAAAGGATCAACACAATACAAATGTGTTTGGTCAGATTTCCGTAGGCCAGTTGTTGTTTTCACTTAAAATTGTGTCCATTTTAAACAAAAGAGAGACCATTTGAGTGGTAACAGACACACCATGCCTCATATTGAGGTATAGTTTACTCTTACATGTCAAAAGGACCCATGGATCGTTCTTATAAAATATCAAGACAATCCAAATGCATTTGGTCAGATTTTCGTAGGTCAGTTGTTGTTTTCACTTAAAATTGTGTCCATTTTAAACAAAAGAGAGACCTTTTGAGTGTTACCGGACAACCATGCCTCGGATTGAGTTGGGGTTGACACGTACATGTAACCAAGGACTTTTGGATCATTCTATTAAAGTATCAATACAATCTGAATGTGTTTGGTTGGATTTCCGTCGGTCAGTTGTTGTTTTCACTTAAAATTGTGTCCATTTTAAACAAAAGAGAGATCCTTTGAGTGGTACGGGCCACAAAGTGCCTCAGATTGAGGCGAGGATGACTCTTAAATGTCAAAAAGGACCCATGGATCGTTCTTATAAAAGATCAAGACAATAAGAATCTGTTTGGTTGGATTTTCATAGGTCAGTTGTTGTTTTTAATTAAAATTGTGTCCATTTTAAACAAAAAAGATATACTTTGAGTGGTACCGGCCACATCGTGCCTCATATTGAGGAGTAGTTGACTCTAACATGTCACCAAGGAATAGTGAATCATTCTCCTAAAGTATCAATACAGTCCTAAAGCGTTTGGTCAGATTTCCATAGGTCAGTTGTTGTTTTCACTTAAAATTGTGTCCATTTTAAATAAAAGAGAGACCCTTTGAGTGGTGATTGCCACATTGTGCCTCAAATTGAGGTGGGGTTGACTCATACACGTCCAAAAGGACCCATGGATTGTTCTTATAAAAGATCAAGACAATCCTAATGTGATTGGTTCGATTTACTTAGGTCAGTTTTTGTTTCCACTTTAAACTATGTCCATTTTAAACAAAAGAGAGACCCTTTGAGTGTTACCGGCCACACTGTGCCTCATATTGATGCGAGGATGACTCTTACACATCAACAAGGACCCGTGGGTCATTCTTATAAAGGATCAACACAATCTGAATGTGTTTGGTCAGATTTTTGTAGGTCAGTTGTTGTTTTCACTTAAAATTTTGTCCATTTTAAAAAAAGAAGACCCTTTGAGTGGTACCGGCCAAAATGTGCCTCAGATTGAGGTGGGGTTGACTCTTACACATCACCAAGGACACGTGGATCGTTATACTAAAGGATTAACACAATCTGAATGCGTTTGGTCAGATTTTCATAGGTCAGTTTTTGTTTTCACTTAAAATTGTGTCCATTTTAAACAAAAAAAGAGACCCTTTGAGTGGTATCGGTCACACTGTGTCTCAGATTGAGGTGTGTGCGGGTTTATTTTAACTTTGGAATCTTTCAAGTGAAATATTTTTAAAATTGTGTGAAAAACTTGATGAATCCTTCCTGCAAGCCTTAGTACATAATCCTTGTGTGAATCGTCTACTATAAATGTACTCTGCAAGAGATTGAGAAGAGTAAGACATTGCTTCATTATTTTATTTGCTAGTAAATTAAAGAAATAAATTCATAATGTTACTATAATTTCTTGACATATCACAGCCTTCATCCCAAAAACAACATGGTGCCATGAATCTATGTCAATTAGCACGCGTTTCTGAGTGAAAAATCTAATGTAACTACTAAACATAGCCTTGTTCGGATTCACATGTTGGCCTCATACATTCCATCCAACATCAAATTTGATTCCTTTGCTTTTCGACTTAAGAACTTTTGCTAACACCATCAAACTACGACGCACCTGTGTTTTCTACGACATCAGTCTTTCATTCCTGACCATTTCATTGATATCAACATCATATATATGTTCATCTGAAATGGTAGCAATGACATGTGTTGATGGTTGTTGCACCTCAACACTAGGAGTAGTAGGATTCTCAACAGCAGGAGTAGCAGCAGCCACAACAGGAGAAGCAGGAGCAGCTGGAGCAGCAGCAGGAGCAACAGTAGGATCAACAGCAGCTACAGCAGGTGCAGTAGCAGGAGCAGCAGCAGCCGCAGTAGAAGCAGCTTGAGAGGCTTGTTCAGCCTCAAGGTTAGGAGCACCAGAATGTGCAGAAGTCATTATCGGAAAAAGTGGTAGAACAGTTAATTTAGATTACATAAATTCATTAATGATAAGATAATAAAATGAGATAACAAGATCTATATTACAAACAAAATATAACCGGTTTATTGAACTCTCTTTCTTTTTTTCAAAGGTTGAAGGGATTTGACACCTCTATCGATTATCCAAACCCCTTTATTGTGGTCTCCTATAACATAAAAAACATCATCTACATTGGGACCACTCTGAAATGATTGCGATGTACCACTGAATGGTTCGTCCGCAACTGAATTTTTGTCGGAACCTTCAGTAGTTTTGGATGATAACAGAACAATCGACCTCCTTCAGTTAGCGGGATCTGGAACATAAAAAATGTGTACTGCTTGTGATTCCATTATAAAATGTTCTTTTCTGCACCCTTCTTTACTAAAATCAACTTTCACAAATCCCCATGCATTTATTTTAACACCACATTTGTTATCAACCCATTTGCATTAAAAAATCGGCAATTGGAATGTCATATAATCCAACTCCCATATTAGTTTGATAATGCCAAAGTATGACATATTTGCATAAATTGGATTTTTGTCCTTACTACCAGAAACATGCATCACTTCATCCACTAGTGTAACTCCACTATTTTTGGTGGTACTATCTTAATCATGTTCATATATATAGAATGTATAGCCATTAATTACATTACAACTGTAAGATAATACATACACACTTGGTCCAACAGCTAGTCATTGAAGGCGTTCTGAAATTTAATTCAGATTTTTGTCCAACTGCTTAAAAATATGGTTCTGAAACCATCCTATAAACTGGTGATTATGATTATTTGATGACCATTTTTCAGCCCTTGATGGATTCAACTATCTAAGAATTTCATTGTGAGTTTCAATATATGGAGAAACCTCCCAAATTTTATTCAAAACATAGAGGTGGGACTGATCCCAATCTATAATATTGACTGTCACAACTTCTCTTCCAGAAATTCCCTCACCCTCAATGCGTCCAATGTGATGAGATTTACGGAGACCAATGCATTCCACATCAGATAGGTTTTCGGTAAAAAATTCAATGTCTTCCTCAACAATATATCACTCCACTATACAACCATCTAGAAGTCTTTGATTTTTGACATACCCTTTCAAAATCTTCATATACCATTCAACATGATAAATCCATCTATAGTGCACAGGACCACAAAGTCAAATCTCTCTCACTAAGTGAATCGTCAAATGAACCATCATATCAAAGAATTTTGGCGGGAAGAACATTTCTAATTCATATAATATGATGACAATTTCTTTTTCCATAGCTGGAAATTTCGCCAAGTCTAATACTTTGCTACATATAGCTTTGAAAAAGAAACAATGTTTGTTTAACGTATGGTGAACATTCTTGGTAAAAATGAAATGTAAAGATATAAGAATTATATCTTGCATCAAAACATGGAAGTCATGTGATTTCAACCCTTTTAACTTCAAATCATTCATTGACATAATGTTCTTGATATTTGATGAATACGCCTCTAGAACCATTACTTCATTGAAGAAGTTACAAAACTGATATCTCTCCTCACTAGAATGAGTATAAGCAGTTGGAGGAAGAAACATTCAATTTTCACCTTTCACGGGAGACAACTCTTCTCGTATTCCCATGTCAACCATGTTCGACCTGGCCTTAATTCCATCCTTTGTTTTTCCATGGGAATTTAGCAATGTTCTGATAACACTATCACATAAATTTTTTTCCACATGCATCACATCAATAAAATGTCTAACATACAAAAAATTTCAGTATGGTAATTCAAAAAAACTGTTCTCTTTTTCCAACCGATTTTCATAAGTTTTTTCAAAAATGGTTTACCAAAAATAGTGTTCACATATTTTACATTCTCAAATAGCTGATCACATGTTAGTGGAGACGTTGTTGCACATTTTTCTGAACTTCCATTGAATGATGTCGTCCAAGATTGGTACTTATACCGACGAGGTAGAAATCTATGATATCCTAGAAACACATATTTCGATTTATGTTTCAACCTAATTGATTATGTATCTTCTTCGCACATGGGACACCCTTGAGATTCTTTAATTCTATTGCCTGACAAATTTCCATAAGCAGGGAAAGCATTTATTGTCCCATAAACATCGCTTTCAACATGAAGTATTCACTTTTATTATCATCATACAACATAACACCTGAATCCCACAATAACTTCAAATCCTCGATCAAAGGAGCTAGATAAACATCAATATCGTTACTTGGTTGTTTTGGTCCGGATATAAGCATTGATAACATGATGAATTTCTTCTTCATGCATAACCAGGGTGGAAAGTTATAATTTACCAACATAACATGACATGTACTATGAGTGCTAGTTTGAAAACCAAAAGGATTCACTCCATCTGTAGATAACGCAAGACGAAGGTTTCTCAGCTCTTTTCCAAATTCAGGATACACATGATCAATTTTCTTCCATTGAGGAGAGTTGGCTAGATGACATAATTTCAAATATTTATTTCTTTTATCTGCATGCCACGACAATTGTCTTGCAGTTTCTTTAATTCCATATAGACGCCTAAACCTTGGAATGATTGGAAAGTACTATACAACTTTCATAGGATTGGATTCATCTTTCTTGTATAGAGAAGCACAACACTTTGGGCATTCGGTAAGTGGTTTTTTCTCCTTGAGAAACAATATATAGTCTTTTGGGAAGGCATGTATTCTTTCAAAAATCATACCCATCGAACGTAGCATTCGTTTAGCTTCATATTTCCGGCTTGGGAGATCATTATCATCCGGGAGCATTTCATTCAAGAGATCATGTAGTTCTGTAAAACTGACATCACTCCATTTATTGCCTACTTTAAATTTATACAACTTTAGCACAGCTGACAATGTTGTATACTTAGTACAACCAACATACAATGGCACCTTTTCATGACTCTTTAACTTCTCAAACAATTTTGGGAAATCACGGAGTTCATCTTCAATTGTATTTGTCATTTACTCAATACAATCTTCATCATCATTGACATTTGTAATCACATCCTCCATATGGTATTTTTCATTATCCATATTTGTATTTATATCTGATGATCCATAAAACGCAGTTCTTTCCCATCCAGTAGCTACATTCGCTTTTTCTCTGTGTTTATTCCTACATTTATAACTCTGATCTATTCTGTGAAATATAAAATGTTCTTCCAACTCCTTTGGAGTAAGTAGTCTAGAATTATAACAATGTAAACCCGGAAAAAGTATTTGATAAGAATCCTTTGCGTGATCCTTTGAAAACATGATGAACTCTTTCACTCTATTCTCATACTGTATTGTCACACGATTAACATCCATCCAATAATTATTCATCTTCATCCTATTTGAATCTAAAATATTAGTATTTATGGTTCAAGTAAACAAAACAAGACTTCCCAATACAGTATAAGAGAACCACTTTCTTATAAAAATAGAGATTAATAGAGCCTAACAATTTCCAATAAAGATTTTAAAATCAACAGAACCAGGATAGACCCCCATCAAAATCAACACAGTTTTCAAACACAAAGGGGTTCATGAGGATAATAACTTTTGTCATAGATAGTAAAACTCACACAATGTCATCCTCTAAGGCTCATCCTCCTCTATTGGGTCAACCCTTCTATTATCAACTAGTCCATCCTTTTATACCTCACCGACCAAAAATACATATGGATGAAAAACAGTAGCCAACTCTATAAGTAAAGAAAGGATTCTCATAATCTCTACAATATGGAATTCATTAAATATAATTAATTTAGATTCATTATAGTTTCCTCAAATCACCCAGTCCTAACACAAGGATAATCAAGATTGATACATCTACTTGGTACCCAAGAAGTCTTCATGGATATAGGTCTGGACAAGTGCAAGGGGATTTTCTCTTGATTGTTGAAAACATTATTTTTGGGTTTTGAGCTTAGATAGGGGACCGAAAATGCGATTTATAACGACTATGGGAGCCTTTACTTGATTCTGTAATTTAGTTGTTTATTTGTATGGCATTAAGCATGGAATTTATGTGGCATAAATTATGGGATGACATGGTTCATTATATTTTCATTGATCGACTACATGATGATAGTAGAGTCTAATAAATAATCTGAAATGAGTGGAGGAACACACCCACACCAAGAATTTCAAGATGGAATTGAAGAAACCCAAATCTGGGATTGTAATTACGTTAATTAAAATAAACAAACACAATAATTTCAGTAACCTTTCTACCCACTAATACCAATTCAAAACAAAAAAACCAATCAGGGTTACTATCATTAGAGGAGTGGAAAAGATCCACCATGAAATCAGAGACCACCTAGGTTCCCACCTCATAATCCATCTTCTAAAACACAATAATCATTCACACAAAAACCTTTCCCCACTATGTCTCATCATTTTCCACCCCCTCATCTAAAAAACTTTCAACAAGATATGATGAGGAAGCCACAAAGAGCCCCAAATCAATAGTCAAATCTTTAAAATATTCTTATCTCATTCGTCTAAAAAGTGGACTGGAGAATGAATACATAATAAATATAGATGCATAATCAAATGGATGCTCTCTGAATCCCCAATAACAAAGTATGGAATATCTCTAAGACTTTGTTGGATAGACTAATGGTTACACTACCTAGTAAAACTAAGACACATACAAGATCATAAGAAAAATATGTTGTTTTTCATAGTGAAAACGAGACAATATTTAAATAGACATAAAAATAGATGAAAATAGGATTGAAGAACATTAATCACATGCCATAGTCATAAAAAAATCCAGCAATGAGAGAAAACACAAAGTTGATAAATAAAATAATCTAGAAGCAGATAAAAATGAAAAAACTCAAGTCCAAGACCAACCCTTCAAAGAATATTACTATGTAGAACCTCCACCATACATACACCTTCTTCCATTCAAAAAAAGAATGAGGCATGGGAACATTTATGGTCAATATTGTAATTTTTTGGAACAGTTCAAGAAACTCTATATAAATATCACCTTTGTAGAATCCATTTACTCAAAAGTTAGAAATAAGGCATTTTACAACAATCTATTTCCAAGAAATGAAAAAAAGATTTGGTAATTCATTAGTCCAAAGGAAGTGATTAACATTCACCCCATTATTTTCAAAACTATCATCCAAGAAGTAGAATTCGTGGTATGAATGTGTGATGGTGTAGTTCATGTATGAATGAATTTCCAAGAATTCGATCAACCTAACATCCATTTTTCATAAAGGATGAATATAACCATTTCTGATCGACTACATGATTGTAGTAGAGTCACATTCTATCCACATTTAATTTTAAACTCATTTACACTCTATTTTAACTACATTGAGAATGCCAATAATTTCAACATCAATAGATGAGACAACTCCACATGGTCTACAAAGACATCCGAGGACATTGCCATTATGATAACTAAAGAATAATCTAAATCCCAAAGGTCCAAGATTCCCTCTTCATGCCCTATCCGAGTTGAATTGGATCAATCCAAAAAATGAGGGAATCTATATAACAACAAAAGTTTCAGAAGGAGGTCATAAATTACCTATAAATCCAAGATTCATAAGAACCAAAATGTCAAAAATAGAGTTATTACAATGAACATTTTGAAGGGAGTTCACATTTATTGTTGCAACCATAATATTTATGAGGGACAATTGAATATTGAAGGAAGAATTCCAATGATTCATATTATTTTTGTTGTTACATATAATAAAAATCAATTATACACTAGACACTTGAAGTATATTGATTAGTTCTTGGGAGAGAGGAATCCTAGAGAAATATTTGAGATTATCCTAGACAGAGGTTGTCTTGGGAGGCTACACTTCAATAATATCGAAGAAAACATGCCATAGAACTAAGGAAATTTCATATATTAAGAACATATGATTTAATTCCTTATTATTATGGTTTCATAAGACACATTTGGATTAAATAGCAAAGCCTACCGATTAAAGGAATGAGTCAATAAGAATCATAGAATCTTCCAGCCTACATAGAAGTATAACAATAACACCATTGGTATTACACTTTCATGACCCAAACACATTGATGAGATATATCAAATCCTTGGGATTAAATTACCATATTTTCTAGAAGAGTATGTGTAATAGGGGACCAAAAAAACATTGCCACATGGTCTGGCAACATGATGATCGAGGGCGACGGAGGTCCGGAAATGCGAAGATCGAGGGAGGTGGAGGTCCGACAACACAAAGATCGAGGGTGGCGGAGGTACGACAACATGACGATACGGGGAGACAGAGGTCCGACAACGTGAAGTTCGAGGGGCATCATAGGGGAGTTATAGGGTTTCAGTACCGGGAGAGCTTTAGATCGCGATAAAACGAGGACACTATGAGACCAATTTTTTAAAATATGGGACTATGGTTTTATCAGCGCTAATAAAGTGCTGATAAAGACTACCATTATCAGTGCTAAAATTTTAGCCCTAATAAAGGTATCGTTTATCAGCGCTAAAAAAGTGCTGATAAATCCTTCCTATATCAGGGCTCAAATTTTAGCATTGATACAGGTCTTCTTTAGCAGCGATTTTTTAGCACTGATACAGGGAATCTTTATCAGTGATTTTCTAGCGATGATAATGAATTCCTTTATTAGCACTAGAAAAGCCATGATAAAGAGTCTATATATCAGTCGTAAAATTTTTGCACTGATATAGGGTTTCTTTATCAGCGCTTTTTCTTAGCACTGATTTAATGTGGCACTTTCCTTGCATGTTTTTGTAGTAGTGTCACATGATAAAGAGATGATATTAAATGATGAATATTTGAAGGAAGTTATCATTGGTATGATTAAAAAAATATCTCCTTTGGGAAAATAATGTGCTTCAAGAAACCATTATTGGTTTATGAGTATGACTCAATACTATCAGAATTGAAGCTAGTAGTGTAACATCCAAGATATTTACACATATTCTACTTTTAAATTAAATTTTAAATACATATATTGTTTAAAAAAGTAAAACAAAACAAGAAATTATCTAATAAAATATTTAATGATACTAAGTTTAGTTTAAAACTCAACATAAGTATTTCTATTCAAAGGAATTAATATTATAGAATTTTTATTAGAACTATATTAATTTTTTTATGAATATATTTTTCAAAAAATAATCCAAAATATATGATTCAGTATTTAAAACTACAATTTAAAATTTGAATGTTATGAATATATTATTAATTTATAAGAAACACTATTTTTATATAATTATATTTTTGAATTTTTTATAAAATATATTTTGGAATTTATATTTATAAGTAGATATATTTTAATGAATTTTATATTAAATATAAACTATTATCTTTTATTAAAATATGTAATTTTTAATTTTCAAAATATTATTCTTAAGATATTAATAGTAGAGTTTTTAAATATATAAATCATTTAAATTTCTATAATATTATTTATTAAATAATATTTATATATAAAAAGAAGTCCAGCCCTTAAAGAGATAACAAGAAGGGACTCTTCAACCATAATTGAAGGGCCCACTAGGGGTCAACCCCAACTGAAAGGTCTCTACCCAAACTAGTCCAAGGTGAAAATGTGGCACGTTAGTGGATCAGAGCTACCACTACATGTGGGAATGCCCATGTGTAAGGCTAGAAGGATGCAGTGTTTGGGAAAGAATCTCACATGGCCCATGTATAAGACCCATAATTCAATTTTGATACCCATTAAAAACCGTTTGATATAAAACGAATTGCCTATACTTCGATCCTTCTGATGTGGGACACAAGAATGAATTACATTTCACTCCAGTTTTAAAATTATGGTTATATCATGATCATTAAATTGCTTAAGTATGGTCAGTTTGTTTTGTTTTCCAATTATCTTCTTCCCTGAGTCATTCCAGTCAAACCCACATCTGTTTTTTCATCCCGCCAAAAAAATTCAACCTTTACTATCAATGTGATCTTAATTTTCATCATCTTTTTTGTTTATTTTTTCAAATGAAAAACCTATCACCATTATTTTAAAATCAAATAGTGATATTTTTTGTCTTTTTATTTGATGCATCATTTAAATATATATTTTTCATGTCAGTATTTAACTATTCTTTTCATAAATTTCAATCCAAATAAATTTTCAAGACTTAAAATTTTTTTATGTAAAAAGTAAATGATTTCAGTATATATAAAATATATATAGCCTCGATTTTCATACCCTCGTTTTTGATCTAGATGTTTTGTGTAATATTAAATATATTTATGGCCATATATATATATATATGAATCAATCCTTTGGTATTGATGAAAAATATAACCATTCAAAAACAAAGGTAAGAGAAATAGGGGGATATTCTAAAAGGTATACCAAGAAAAAGAAGAAGAAAGTTGATAATAGTATTATTTCATATTTCAAACATTTATTTTTAAAATTATATGATCTATTTCAAAATACCATTGTGTAAGGGATTTTATATTTATTTTTAAAAAACCTCAATTTTCATCTATGATGTTAATCAATAACAAAACATTTTTTTACATTGTTTAAATTTAATTTTAAAGGTTATTTGAATTTACTAAAATCTCTATATTAATATTTCCATTGAGAAAATTTATTATTTTATGTGATAAATAGCCTTCAAATAAATAGATATTTTAATTTTATGTGAAAAATGATTTTTTTATCAATTAATGCCATTCAAGTAGATATGCCCACATTCGATAAATGTTTATTGGAATTTCATACATGAATTTGTTTTTATTATAATGATGTCTAATTTATATACTTAAAATGTAAGTACATTATTTGAAAAAAATATATCTCTATTAAGCCTCTTGGATTTTTGAAACTGAGATTTTATCATGCTGAGATGTTATAAAATTATTGTATGATAATAATTCAAGCAAGAGTTTGTAATTTTTTTAATGGGTTATGAATGAGAAATGTAGTACCTATAAAATTTTTTCTTAAACATTTTCTACTTTAATATTGAATTATATGATATGGTTTGTGGAGTAAACCCATAGACTCTAAGGGGACCCTATTCTACACGTGATACTTCTAAGTGGCCACATGGATTTTCTTATGTTTTGGAAAGTATAATAATTAACCCGTAAAAGTTATTGTTTTCCAAAATTGAAATAGGATAATTCATAGGAAAGTTTGAAAAGATTATTATTTTTGAAATTAAATAGTTTTCAAATACAATATATTTTCTAATGATGTTTAGAAATTGTTTCAATGTTTTGAAAAATCTTTTCAAGTATTAATTTTATCAAATGTTCAATTTGATAAAAAAAATTCAAAAGAGGTTTATAGTTTTCAACGAATGGTATTTAAAAATGGATTTAAATCTACTTAATAGGAAATATTATTCTCACCAAAACTTTTAAAATATTTTCACAGGTTGATTAAAAATTCCAAAAGTATTTGAAAAGAGATTTTTTCAAATAATAAGGTATCACACATTAATACAATTAGAAAATTGTATAATATTTGTACCACTCTGATAATTTTTAAGGTTATGCCTAATTTTGTAAAACCTAGACAAGAAAATATACTCATAAATGTCAAACAAATATTAATTTATTTGTTATATTTTATAAAATAAAGAAACACAATAGGTTTTTACTCTTGATTTAGAAGCGCGAGTCTTGGGTCTTTATTATTTGGTAATAGAGATATGGTCTTGAAAACATTGAAAATTGGGGATTGTTTTTTGGGAAAAAATATAAGTGAAATAATTTTTTATTTTGAAATCATAGGTAGATAAGTACCCTTAATGATATAAAAGTTTATATGATTGGTTTTTATTAATTATGAACATGGAAATTCATAATTTTCTTAAGTCTAAAAAATGAATTATGAAGGTGCAATTCATTTATGGGGGACAAAAAATCCCATGTATTTATGCAAATTCTTTCTTAGATTAAATTTTAATAAATATATTCATTTAGAAAGTAAAACCATGCATGAAATTATTTAATAAAATATTTTATGAAACTAAGTTAAATTCTAAAATCAAATTTTTTTTTTGATATTCGAAGTATTAAATTTTTATTTTATAATATTTTTATTGAAACTATATTAAAATTATTTATATAAATTTATTTTTCATAAAATCATTTAAAATATGCGATTATTTATTTAAAATTTTCTTTTAATAACTCAATGTTTTTAATATATAATAATTTTTTAAGAAAAAACATTTTTATATTAAGATATTTTTATTTTTTTTATAAAAAATGTATTTTTGAAGTTAAATTTATAAGTGGGTATATTTTAAGGTTTTTTTAAATAAATAAAAACTATTATCTTTTAAGTAAATATTTAATTCATTCTTTCCAAAATATTTTTCTAAGATATTAATTGTATAGTTATTAAATAAATAAAAAATGTAAATTCTTATAAAAATATTTAGTAAAGAAGATTTATAAAAAGAAGTAGGCCAACCATGAAAGGGATAACACTAAAGGACACCTCAACCATAACTAAAGGATACACTAGGGGTAAACCCCTTGTGGGAGGAATCTACCTAAGCCAACCAAAGGTGGTAAGGTGGTGTGTCGGTAGAGAAAAGATATAGTTTCAGGTGGAGAGTCTCGTGTGTTAGGATAGAAGGATGTATAGGTTGGGAAAGAAGCCTAAATATCCCTTCTATAAAGAACATAATTTGATTTTGAGACCCATATGAAATAGTTTGATATAAGAGTAAGCACTCAGACTTCTATCCTTTTATTGTGGGATGCGAGTATGAAATATTGTTCCCCCAAGTTTTAAAATTTTGGTTATATCATGACCATTCGATTAATTAAATAAGGGTTTCCTATTTCATTTTCTAGTTTTATTCTTCCTCGAGTCAATCTAGTTGAACCCTTGACTATTATTGTTTTCCTCCCACCAAATAGTTTTGACCTTGAACACCTATGTGATCCCGATTTTTATCGTCTTGTTCGTTTATTTTTTCAAATGAAAAAACTATCATCATCATTTTCAGATCAAATCTATATTCTTACTTGTTATATTATTATCTGATAGATCATATAAATATATATATATATATATATATATTATGAGTATTTAATTTTTCTTATATTTCATCTTAAGTTAAAAAAATTTATGTTTTTAAATTTTTTTTATGTAAAAATTAATTTAATTCAGTATACATAAAATATATGTATCCACGATTTTAAAACAATTATTTTAGATCTATTTCAATTATTTAATTTTATATATATTTATGTATATATATATACAAATCCATACTTCAGTGTTAATGAAACAAATACCCATTTAGAAACAAAGGTAATAGAAATGGGGGGAGATTCTGAATGGTATAACAAGAAGATGAATATGAAGAATAAAATAGGTAAGGTGATTATTTTCTATTTAAAAAGTATATTTAAAAAATTATATGATATATTTAAAATCTACTTTTTCAATAGATTTTAAATTTATTTTTCAAAAACATCAATTTTCATCTATGATTTAAAACAATAACAGGTTTTTTTAATGTTTAAATTTAAATTTAAAGGGTATTTTATTTTACTAAAATTTATATATTAAAATTTCTAATGAGAAAAGTTATTATTTTTTGTGATAAACGACATTGAAATCAATGGATGTTTTCATTTTATGTGAAAAATAATTATTTTATCAATGAATTTTATTCAATTAAATATGGACATATTTTATGAATGCTTCATGAAATTTCCTGACATTTCATACAAAAATTTGATTTCGATTAAAAAAATTCATGTTTATGAATTTAAAATATAAGTATATTTTCTAGAAAACAATTATCTCTCCTACTCCTCTCAAATTTTATGAAATTTATATTTTATCTTGATGAGAAGTTATAAAATTATTGTTTGAAAATAATTTATGAAAGAGTTTTAAATGTTTATAATGGGTTATGAATGAGAAATGAAGTACCTTAAAAAAATTCTTAAAAATTTAGAACTGTTGTATTTAATGAGATGATATGGTATGGGGAGTGAACCCATGGCCGTTAAGGGGATGCTATCCTACAAGTGGCACTACTAATTATCTACATGTTTTTTCTTAAGGTTTTCTATGTTTCATAATTAACCACAAAATTTTATGCTTTTCAAAAAAATTGGAGAGGATAAATCCAAGGAATATTTAGAAAGATTATTATTTAGGAAAGTAAATAGTTTTCAAAATAGTAATTTATTTTTAAGGATGTTTAGAAAATGTTTCATTGTTTTGAAAACTCTTTTTATGTAATTATTTTATCAAATTTTTTATTTGATAAAAAAATTTCAAAATAGATTTATAGTTTTTGAAGAAAAATATTTTCAAATGGATTTAAAACCCATTACTAGTTAATTTTATGCTCACCAAAAGTTTTAAAATATTTTCACAGGTTGAGTATAAATTCATAAAGTATTCCAAAACTGATTGATTCATATATGGAGTTAGTGAATGTGAATACAATTATCTAATTATATGAATTTTGTACAATTATGATAGTTTGAAAGGCTATGACTAATATTCCAAAACCCAGACTGGACAATATATCCATCAATGTAAAATAACTATGTATTTATTTTTTATCTATTATAAAATAAATATACAAAAAATGTATTTACACTAGATCAAGAAGCACGGGTCTCGGGAATTTATATATAGGGTTAAACAAGTAGTGTATTTATAATCATTCACAAAAATAATGAATTGGAGTTTAGGACATTGTGGGTCTAATAAAGTGGGTTGGGTAATCTATGGGATTTTATGAATAAAAATAAATAAACCAATACAATATTATTTGGGTTGAGAATAATAAGTGTTGAAATTATAATCTAAATGTATTCATAAGTTATTAAATAAATACAAGAAATATATTCCACAAAAAGATATTTATTCATTAATGTTTTTTTATTATGTATGGGATATATGAGTCAATTTAACGACTCATATTTTATCATGTAACATAATATTGATATTAGAAGTAAGTAATAAAACATTAAACACTTTTATGATATGTTATATATGTTGTTAGTAATGTTATATGGTCTGTTTGAAAGTTTAACTTCTATAAGGACATAAATACCATTTATATAAGTTATAATCTAGCTATTACACATTTTTATGACCTAAAAAATGAGATTGAAACCCCTTTGTAGAATAAACTCAGCTCTTAATCTCTAAATAAATTTTTAGGGAGATAAATCAAATGGATGACAACGAATGAATCGATCAAAGTTCAATGATAGATCATTTGATATGCTACGATCATGTCAATATTCAAAGTGACTTTCACTATAAAAAATGGATTAAAAACATGAACCTATAGCCAAATACTTATTTGATCATGAAATAGGGAATCAATAGTAATAGTCGGACATTGAAAATGCTAATTGGACACATATAGCCAAAATTAATGTTTGAAAATGGATATAGTTTTTCCCATGAGTGAATGAGTAAATTTATCAGTGCACCAATAGAGTGTGAACATGTCTATGGTCATGATTGGCTAGGAACCAATGTTATAACCACATAACCCTACCTCTATATCAATGACTAGCATTGAGACGTATCCATATCCACCACACCCAAATTCTGTCATCAAAATCATATTTCATTGTAGTTATAGTGTTGTTGTCTAGGGGGTTACAGTTGTGACTTGAAGCCATATGTGGCTATAGAGGGGATGTGGCTACAATTAACTATGGCTATAATATTTAATAATTATATAGATATATATGTGTATGTATGTATGTATGTATGTATAAGTGTTTTAGAATAGTGGTAAGGCAATGTTACTTCCTTACAAGATATGGGAGATCGAAACACAGTACCACATATTTTTGAAAATATACATATCACCATGATTATGAGACTGTGGCAATAGGTTCCATGCTAGATAGACTTCATGGATGTGGATATGACCATGGTTGAGGACCACAGATATAATCTATGAATCTATTGTAAAAATAATAGCCTCCACGACCAATCAAACCATGGCCATTGCTAGGGCCATAGTCAGATGACCTATAGTCTGGGTCATTGACCATGGTTACAGTTATGTTTTTTAGTAGTGTTTGATTCTCCATGTCAGAACATGGATCTCAGAGGTTAATTATCAAACATGTTTTTGAAGAATTTTTCGAATATCCATAGGGTTCAAAAATATAATGAACCTACCTATGCTGACCTGACACATCACCTGATCCAGTACATCATAGTTCCTGAAGTGCATTCTCAATCACCCTGGGTGTAAGGGTATCTCAAGTGAACATGATGGAATGATTTAACCCTCAATAAAAACTAAGAGAAATAAAAATATACAGTTGGGAACCTAATATGATCCCCCCTGCATTAGACAACCATGATATAATAAATATGTAGTTCTAAAAAAATTCAAACATTGAATAATAAAAACAAATGATTGAAACAATTTTTTTAATTTTTTTTCTACACACGACACCATTTTTATAAAATTATTTTACAATACACAACCAAAAATCAAAACTAAACAAAAAAAGGATGTCCGAGAGTTTAGTACTCCACATGGACAAACTAGATGAATGAACTCAAGAGACTACTCCAACATCACCATGTGACACTCAAGTCATCACCATGAACCCAATAATACACACTTCCCACTAAAGGGAGTTATAAAATCAATGAATAACCCATAACCAAGAAATCTATAGAAAACATCAATACTACATACTCACCATTGTGTGTATGTTGGGTGTGAGCCACATGATAGTAGGATACCACCATGATGACACTACATTCATTTTATAAATAAACTGAATCTACTTGTTTCAAAGTAATACAAAAAATAATTTTTCATTTACCTTAAAATTAGTAAAAATAAAACCCCCAATACCCAATATTTGTTCATTAAAAAAAAATTTATTTTTCATACGTCAAGGGGGATTTACCAAAGTAATGTCATTTCAAAAAACAACCATTACCTGTAAAATTTACTTCCTTTAATAAAACCTTGTTAAACCTTATCTTTCCATTTAACTCATAACTTTTGAAAAAAACCACAATATGGTTTAATATACATTTCAAAAGAAATGCATCACAATGAATGGAACTTAAAAACCCAACTCTTTTCCCTTTAAAACCTTAACACACTCTCAATCCTCAAATAAGAATAAAGAATAAAGGGAAAGTATAAAATAATTAAAGCCAAAACGATTCATAAAAATGATAATAATAACACAAGGAAATTCGTATAACAATAATGACTAGTAATAAATAACAAATACATCAATGTCATCTCTAAACAAGAGATAAGAAACCTGTAATAGAAAACAATATAATGAGGTATAACATAAAATATATGTCACAAATAAATGCCTTAGAGAATAATAGGACAAATAATACACATAAATAACTGTAAACAACGACCAAAAGGTTAATGATTTCACAATTAATCTCCTGAATCACTCTCATCTAGTCTCATCGGCGAGACACCCCCTTTCTAGGTCATAACATTTATCTTGGGGCTATTAGCTAGTGCATAAATCTCAACTGGTATAGTCAATGTCCCTCAACTTCCTACTTAGTAGCCTAGGGTCCCTCATATCATAGCTAACAAAGGTGGACACCTATTAATCCAATGTCAATCAAATGAAAATCATATAGCCCAAAGGTCATAAAACAAAGCAATCATATATATCCTACCACAAACACACCTCGTTTATGGATGATCCCAAAACAAAAATAGACTAACATTAATTCGAATTAATTTAATTGTTAACACATTCTCACAAGAAGAAGAAAAAACAAATAATGGGGATCTACTAGGGTGGAAGCAAAAACTAGTGAAATAGATATTTCACACAACATTCCAAACATTCCTTTATCTTGAAACACATAACAATAACTTTAGAAATCCCTTTTAAACCACCTTTGAAAATAAATTGTAAAACCAAGGGTACATAGAACAATACCAAAGCATGGTCTCAATCAATTCAAATAATTCATTAAATGATCACAAAAATCAAAACATCCCCATTTAAAAACAAAAAAAATCTTTTAAAATAAACAAACACAACAAAAAACATGAAATTAGGGACCATTTTTTGCATTGGTGACGTTTTAATAGATCAAAAATTAATTTACCTATATTTCTTAAAAATTCTAGTAAATGAGGTTTTTATATTATTGAAAAGTTTATAAACATCACTATTTAGTTACACCTCATATGTCAACATTTTCTTTAAAATACTCGATAAATTAATATTGGTATATCATACCTCATTTAGCAATGTTTTTTTAGAATCTTCATTAATTTTTTTTTGAAATTCATAATTTTTATGGTATTTTTTAAATGATGCATATTGTTATTGGTTTTTTAATACCTCCCCCACTCGGGCTCGCCTACACCCCACCCTTCACCACCCCATACCACACCCTGCTCTCTACGCCCTGCTTTCCCCTCCTCCTTTACCATCTCACTACCCCTAATGTATCCCACCATCACGCCCGCCAATTCCTACTCGAATACCCCATCCCAGATCCCTCTATCCCACACATCCCACTCCCATTCCTTCTAGACTATCCCTTCCATGATCCCCTCGCATAACTGCATACCATACCCCACTCCATCTCCCCCTTACCTTCTCGTACCCTACCCTGTTACCTCCCTCCCATAATAGCTACCCTACTCCACTCCCTATCCGTAGGGATCCTATGAATTCCAAACTCATAGGGATTATAAAAAAATTCCTTAATGAGAATAAATTTGTGAGCCTCCCTCAACCACTATCGAACTCCAAACCAACTCACCTATTATTTATTTTTTGTCATAATTGTTTTATGGGATATATATATATAGATATCATTAATTAAAAAATTAATATATATATATATATATATTAATATACATATATTAATGTATATATGCTTATATGATTATATTTATATTTTATATTTAAATATATGAATATATATATATGTTTATTTATATGTTTATATTTTATGTTTATATATATAAATATGTTTTATATATTATATATTTATATGATTATATTTTATGTTTATTTATATGTATATATTATATATGTATATATATATATATATATATTTTGTGTGTGTGTGTTTAAATATATATGTGTACATATATTTATCTATAATTATAAATTTACACACACACACACACACACATATATATATATATATATAAATAGCCAAGTTTTAATATAACAGTAGAAATTCCAATAAAATAGTCATGTTTTCTAATAAACATGACCAAATTTTAGATATTTAATTTTATTATGTTATAAATATAAATTTATTTTAGTATAACAATTTTTTTTCAGAGTAGAGTACTCAAGAAGGGTTGGATTGAGTATCTATAAAAATTTCAGTTTGAAAATTATTCTTAAAAGGTTCTCCAATAAAAATAAAATGGTCCAATTAATCAAATTAATATGGTTATGTACATTTGACTATTTAAATAAAATCCCATAATATTGATTAATTCTCAGTAATCTTAATATCAGTTTTTAAAATTACTTTTAAAGCTATTATAATAAGGAAAAACAATTATAACTTCTTTCCAAGATTAACTATCAAAGTAAATTTAGTGATTTTTGAATTATACAGTAAAATAGAGAAAGCCAAATTAAACAACACAGTGGATATAAAATGAGTTGTTCAGTCTCAATCTGAGACCTAATCCACTCCACATGGTGATCACCTTCCACTGAGAAGTTTATATTAATAATATTGATCCACACCTTAGATCAGGGTAAGCAACAGCACACAAAACTATCTAGGTCACACGACCTCTTACATAGTTATTCGAGGGTATAAACTAACAGGACCCACATAGAACCTATCCACACTTATCAGTGGGAGTAAACAGGTTTAAAAATATGTGATCGGAAGGATATCTTGTATCCTCCAGTTTAATACAGATGACAGTGCATGTTTTTATACAAACTCAAACACAATACTTGAAATCTAAAAACAATACACAATAGAGAAAAAATGATGAGATGAGGTTAGAAGTGCTCTAATTGTTATGCTATGTAGCTCTGTACTTATAGGACGAAGAAAATGTAGTAATCGAGTCCTCTTGTGAGAAACAAGGTATTGCGAGTTAGGTGCTCAGGTTTCCAGTTAGATCTAGCTCGTGTTCTTGGGGGAGTTGGTATTATGAAAACGTGCTCTACTCTGATCTATGGTAACCTTTTTAATGATTCGTGTGTTCTTTAGATGTATTTAGTTTCATGTGTCGGTTCATTTATCAAGAATGCTCTTGCTTCTTCGTTATCACACACTCTCTTATTTCTCGGACACACTTCTCTTTTTATTCATAGAGTGCATGTGTTGGAGCAGACAAGATGCACGTATTCTGAAACTCATTCCTTGTACTATCAGGTGACATGTCTAAAAAGAAATATTAATTATTTCAGTGCATTTAAAAGACTCTAATATGACTGCTAAAAATTAAATTGAAAAACAACAAAATAGAATAAAGAATAGTGACACAGTGTGTCTCCATGAAATGGTGTCTCTGTGAAATGATGCCTCCCTCAAATGGTGTCTTCATGAAAGGGTGTATCCATATATGTCTTTTGAGAGGTGAGAAAGTTTTGATGGCATAGTTTTATAGATATCAGGAATCGGTAGCACATATGTGGTGTCTGGTCACAGTGTCAGGGTCACGGTGTATGGGTCACTGTGTATAGTCAGGGTGTCTGGGTTATGGTGTCTGGTCATGGTGTCTGGTCATGGTGTATGGTCATAGTGTCTGGTTATGGTGTCTAGTCACAATGTCTGGGTCACGGTGTCTGTGTCATGGTGTCTTTTCGTGGTGTCTGATTCCTTTTCTAGAAAAACACAACTAGTGGCAGACTCACAGTTTCTCAGACATAGAAAAATATTTTTATATATACTTAAATAGTTATATTCATGGAATGGATTATACTTAATCATATATCAAGTAAATCCATTATAACACATATTAGAAGTAGTTTACAATAATCAAACATAGATCTTAATATCTTGGATAGGTTTATTTAAACTATAAACAAACCAACCATCTTTACACGTGGTTTGAGATAGATTAAACTGGATTAACAAGATTTACATAATGTATAGGATTTTTGATAATTAAAACATGATTATCACATGAGGAGTCCAATAATCTCCCCCTTTTTTACGATCACAAATAATGTGATTGATATATCTATTCTCTATGAATGTTTCTCTCCCTTAGTGTGCATGTATCTCCCCCTTATGGTATTATAAAAAAGATTACAGAAGTAAATAAGAGAGGAGACAATAAAAGTTCCCAGTGCATTAGATGGATAAAAAAGTTTCATTACAAATAGTAAGCAACAGAAATACAACAACTTCCCTTTTAAAAGATAGTAGTAACTTTTCTTCAACAATAGTTGTCTTGTCTTTTCCCTTGGAAGTAGCATCACTAGAAGCCACAGGAGAATATGTAGAAGTGGAAGAAGGAATTGAACCAACTGTCAGAGAAGGTAAAGGGAGTCCTTAAAAAATAGAGGGAGCCAAGGTAGGTTTGGTGGGAGACAGAGTAAACTGTTGGTTAAGGATAATAGGTTTTATCTGACTCAGATCCTAATAGACAGACATAGAAGTTGAGGAAAGGGATGTGGATGGGAAGGTAGGAAAACTAGGTCTCAAGGGTGCAGTTTCTAGAGCCCCAATAGTAGTGCTATGCACATGAAGATAAGGCCTCAAAATATTGATGATGTAAGTAACATTCTCACCGCCATACTACATCACTTTCTCAAAAATAATCCTTATTCTCTAGGAACATCTCCAAAAAAGGAGTGAAATCATTAAGCTTCGGGACTAGAGTTTTGAAAGCTTGAGTGTCATGAGGGATTTTCAGATTTCATACAAGGAACTTGAAGTGTTTTTTCATATAATGCTTTGAGAAGATACTATTGAAGTAGAATTCCAACTTCTTAGTAATTTCCTATTGATAATAATTGGAAATATTGGAATGAATTCTCATCAAATAAAGAACTCTATCACTATTCTTGATAACCATAGATAGAGACTCGCTATCAATGCCACTGAGTACAGAATGAAGTTCTTCTTTAATATTTTATCTGAGAATATCACTGTCCAAGGAGGGTTGAAATGTTTTTCCAGAGGAACTAGAAGCTGTAATAGCTAAGAAAGAGACTTCTTCTGATTCAGATCATTCTGGAGACACCCTTTATACACATTGGTCAACTTTTTTAGATCAATAACAAGCTCATACATTTCGTGAACAATTTTCTTATTTCTTTTAGCTACCGTGTTAGCTAAGGAATTTAGGTTAGGTTGAATTTGGGAGGAAAATTCCTATGGAATCTAACTACCAACATTCTCAATAGGATAAGAAACAGGTTCTAGTGTTGAGTTCATCACTCTCGGCATATCTTCAACAATACCTCTGAGAGACTTCATTTCATCACTCGGTTGTTTGTTCTCAACTCTGACTTCGTGAATTTCATGAAGAATATTTGGATGAATATGAAAAATAATATTCTCTAACAACACTGAAACATCTCTTTCAGCCAGGCTGCTCATAGGAGAAATTTGAGTATTCATGATATTTTCCACCCCAGTCAATAGATTAGCTCCAATTTCTTTCAAATCATCCCTACTCACCATGTTTGAAGGCTCATGTAAAGGTTCAAGGATAAGAGTTGAGACAGTCTCAGGTACCTTTTCAGAGATAAAATCAGATACAGATTTCAATTGAAATACATTAGAAAGGTCTATACATTTAACTAAGACTTCCTAGGAATCTTTTTTTCAAAATAATTAGGAAATTTATACCATTTGTCCACAAATCATGAATCAAATGGGTTTGTCACTTCAACACTTTCTAGATTCTAGTAATTCCCCACCTCAATGTGTGCATCTTTCTTAGGAGTAAGAGATTTAGATCCTTGATCTAATTCCAAGATTTCATCCCCAAAAGCCTCACCCATTTCCTTCCTATATAATGGAAAGGCTTGCTCAATTATCTCTTCAGTAGATGGGATAACCTTAGGAAAAACTAGTTTCTACAAATGTTCCTCATAATATGATTCTTTCTCAAGAGACAGATCTTCTTTTAAATGTTCTTCCAGAACAGTCTTTTCCCTTTCAACAGCTATAGATTCTTCTCTAGAGGCAGGTTCTTCTTCTTCCAGATCAATGATTTCTCCAGGAAAAGGTAATTCCTTCTCAATAAAGACTTAAGGAGCTGGTTCATTGTCTTCCTCATCCATGATAGTTTTCTTTATAGGTACAACAATCTATTCTTCTTCTTCCTCATCAGAATAGTCAACAATTTTTTTGGTTCCAAACCTGGATCAAAAATGTCCTTATGCCTTGAAGAGTGTTCAACCAGGTTGAACTTTTCATATACCCTCTTATTATCTTCCACCCATGATTTTATCCATGTATTCCAATTGATTTTCATTCTCTTGGCTGTGACTTTTGAAATACCAAATTCATAGTCCTTAATGACTTCTTCATCAAGTCCAAAAAACCCTTTTGTATGAAGCATAACAGAGATTAACCTTGAGTAAAATAGAGAGGTTGACTTCATGGTTGTATTTATCAACTCAAATAAATAGAGTATAACATACATTCATAGGATTATTTTATGTCCATTATTCATAAGATGTATCAGAAATGAATCCCGATACATGAGTGTAGAAAATTATCCTTTTATAGGGATAATTAGATTCTGAACATACTTAAACAAATGTCTAGTTTCCCCATCTTTCATAGTAGCTATGGCTCTTCTCTTTGTTTCATTACCAGTTAAGTTTCTCAAGGATTCTTCAAACATAAATATCTTACTTGGAGGTGGAGGACCTCTCTAGTAGTCCTTAAAAAATACCCTCATGAGGTATCCTTAGAAATACAACCCATAACCTTGAAGAAAAGGGCCATCTCTAGCCATTGATCCAACTTCTCACAACAAAACTATCTTCTGTATCAAAAGATAATTGAACGAACTGATAAAATTGTGCAACTAGATTTGGGTGTATTGGTCTATCCTCCTTTGTGATCCAATCTAGCCACCCTTTTTCTTTTAGTACTTTCAATAACAAAGACCTACTTGACAATATCCACTTGGGGAAAATTTCTTTTTTCGGTACCACTATTGTGTTCACCAAGTTCAGATTCAACGAACCATTGGGTGATATCTTCGGTGCAATTTTCATCTTCTTATTTGATATGTGCATCTCAGGGGTTGATAATGATGGGCATTTCATTCTAGGCATTCAAAAAATGTTTGATAGAGAGAGAGAGAAAGAAAGGTTGAAGAATTGGTTACGATTTGAGAGAAGAGATCTCGGGTGAAGAAAGGAGTGAAAATTATCTCATTTTTATCGTTTAGGGATTTCAAGTGTCACAAAATCAAAATCATAGGAAAGTAAAATAATAAAATAATTAATTATCGTGATACGGGTTATAGTATGTAAATAAAATAATAAAGCGTCTTTTTGTTGAAACTGTGACAGAAATTTACGGTGAGACCGGAAGTGGATTTCAAGGTGAGACCGTAACTGGAGTTTATGGTGAGACTGTAACAATCTTTCATGGTGAGGCCATAACTGAATTTCACAGTGAGACCATGATAGGATTTCATGGTGAGACTATAACTATGTGATTTCTAAAATGTGTGACTGTATTGTTTGAGACAGTAAGTGCCAGACAGTAATCGAGAGATAGTAAATGTGAGACTGTAAACATGAAACAATAAGCTGTGAAACAGTATACTTATGACTTATTATTTGTCATTCCCAACTCATGTATGATGTAACATATTATTTCGGAATTTAATGGTTTTGTGAATATATCAGAAACTGATATTCAGTTCCAATGAATTCCAAAGTGATATCTCATTTTTGATAAGGATCTATAAAAAAGTGATTCTTACAACAATGTGTTTTTTCCTAGATTCTGAAACATGATTTTTTGAGATGTTAATATCACTTGAATTGTAACAATTTATAGGTACATTCCTGAATTGATATCCATAATGTAGTAATGTGTGTTTCATCCACAATATTTGTGCACAACAACTACCAGCAGCTATGTACTCATCTTCAATAGTAAATAATGAAACAGAGTTTTGTTTCTTACAACACCATGATACCAGTGATTTTCCAAAAAAGTGACATGTTCTATAGATGCTTTTTCTATCTAACTTACAATGACCGAAGTCAATTTCATAATAACTAACTAATTCAAATTATTATTCTCTGGGACAGAACAGTCCTAGATTGGGTGTATGCATGAGGTAATTGATAATTATCTTAACAACATATAAATGAGATTCCTTAGGGTTTTCTTGAAAACGAGCACACATATATACACTAAAAAAATGTCATATCGGCTAGTATTTAAGTAGAGTATGATTCCAAACATTCTTCTATAAGTGGTTTGATCAACGGAGTTTCCATCTTCATCAAGATCCAACTTACAAGTAGTACTCATTGGAGTTTTACTACCTTTAGTGATTCCCAAGCAAAAATGTTTTAAAAGATCTTAGGTATATTTTCTTTGATTTAAACTAATACCATCATTATTTTGAATGATTTGAAATCCAAAAAAGAATTTTAGTTCACCCATTAAACCCATTTCTAATTCCTTTTGCTTCATTTTTTGAAAATTAAATACATAAAGAATTGTTTGATGATCCAAAGATAATGTCATCTTCATAAATTTGAACTACTAAAACATCATTAGAAATTCATTTTATAAAAATGAAAGGATCAGCTATTCATTTTGTAAAACCTTTGGAAATATGAAAATTACTTAATCTATCGTACCAAGCTCTTGGAGCTTGTTTTAAACCATATAAAGCTTTTGATCATTTAAAAATATGATTTGGAAAATAAGGATTTGTAAAACCAGGGGGTTTCTCAAAAAAGATAACCTCAAATTAATACCCATTTAGGAATGCACTCTTAACATCCTTTTGATATAGTTTGAAATTCATATGTGCAAAATAAGCAAGAAGAATTTTGATGGATTCAAGTCTAGCTACTAGTGCAAAGGTCTCTTCATAGCCAATTCCTTCTACTTGACTATAGACTTGTGCAACCAATATAGCCTTGTTTTTAACTATGTTACCAACTTCATATACATTATTTCTAAACACTCACTTAGTGCCTATGGTGAATGTTTCTTTTAGTCTGTCAATAAGTTTCCAATATTTGTTCCTTTTAGTTTATTAAGATCTTATTGAATATCCATCACCCAAAATTTAACATTGATAACATCATTAATGTTTTTAGGTTTAAATTATGACAATAAGAATTTATTTTCAACCTGATTTCTAAGAGAATCTCTAGTTTGAGTTCATTTATCTAAATCAGCTGCAACAACATCAAAAGTATTGTTTTTAAGAGGTATAACAGCTCTAGAAATAGAAGGACTAGTGATTTCAGGTTCTTCAACATATTCCAGTTCATTATGACTTGAATCTAAAAAATTTACAGAACTAGAAGTTTTCAAAGATTCCATTACCAGATGGTTATAGGATTTGGAATTTATCTTCATATTTGATACACCATCCTACAGGTTATCTAATGAGGACTTAGGCCCCTGTGAATATATTTCATCAAATTTGACATGGAAAGGTTCTTCCACACATTTAGATCTTTTGTTAAACACCCTATATGATTTACTAGAGATTGAATATCCTAGAAATATACCTTAATCAATCTTGGATGAATATTTTTTAATATTTTCTTTTTTATTAAGGGTGTGGACTTTTCAACCAAAAACATTGAAGTAGATAACTTTGGTTGTTCTGTTTTTCCATAACTCATATGGAGTTCTTTTAAGAATTGGTCTAATCAACACTATATTAATAACATAGAATGTTGTATTTAATACTTCAGCCCAAAAATAAATAGGTAAGTCATATTCACTAAGCATGGTTAGAAATCTCTTGCAAGGTTATATTTCTTCTTTCTACAACTCCATTATGTTGAGGTGTTCTAGTGGAAGAAAAATTATAACTATAGCCATTTTGTGAGAAAAATGATTCAAATCTTGATTTTCAAACTCAAGGCCATGATCACTTCTTAAGGATTTAATTCTAATTCCACTGAGATTTTCTACAGTTTTAGCATATTAATGAAATGAGAGTAGGATTCACTTTTGTGAGATAAAAATAATGTCTATGTATATCTATAGAAGTCATGTAAAAGAACATAAACATTGTGATTCCCATTTAAACTAGAAACTCTAGACGGTACAAACAAATCCATGTGAACCAGTTGGTGAGGTTGATAAGTTGACACTTATTTCTTTGGTTTGAAATAAATTTTGTGTTTCTTTCCCTTTTGACAAGGATAACACAATTTATCATTTGGAAACTCATGTTTGGGTAGGTCTTTGACTATACTATTTCTAGTTTACTTTCTACTAGAGTAAATATTATAGTGTAGTAGTCTCTTATGCCAATGTGAAGATTCTTTGTGAAATAAACATAAACATGACTCATTTTTAGAAAATAAATATTCTAGGTTAGCAGAGTATAAGTTTTCATTCCTTAATGCTGAAAACACTAAATCATTTTTAGAATTTAAAACATTGAACGCATCATTTTCAAATTTAACATGAAATTCATAGTCACATAGTTGTGAAATACTAAGCATATTGTATTTCAATCCATCAACAAAAAGTACATTGGGAATTAAAACTGAGTTAGAATTACCGATTTGGACAAGGCCAATGATCTTTCCATTGGCATTGTCACCAAAGGTGACATGTCCACCATCAATTTTTATTATATTTTTAAATCTTGAATATAATTCTATCATGTGTCTTGAACACCCACTATCCAAGTACCATACGCTTCTACAGAATCTATTTATATAGCTCTCCTACAAAATAGTCAAATAAAAATTGACTTTGGTACCCATATTTGTTTGGGTCCAGTAATATTAGTGACTAGTGCTTTAGGAACCGACATCTTCCTCATAGGTTTCCTATAAGTATTCTTTAAAGTTATTGACAAATAAACTCTATTTGGTCTAGAAAATATTGAAATAGTAGAGAGTGTATCATAACTTGAACTAGATAAATGTTTTCCAGAACTTAGAGTAGGGTTGTATGTCCAAGACTTAGAGACAAAATTAATTCTTCCAACAATTATCTTACCAGGTTTATAGCCAATAATAGTAGTATATTAAGGAGAAATATTTTTACCTAGAATTTGTACCAAAGTATCTTTACCATTAGTATACCTTTCAAGGTCATTTTTCAATTTTTCATTGGATAGCTTTAGTTCATCGTTTTCTTTGAGTAATTGAGCATTTTACTCTTCTTCTACAGTAAGTTCAGATTTAACAGTTGAGGTAAGAGCATGTTGTTTCTTTAAATATTTTTATTTATCATTAATTTCATTACATTTCACTTCAAGAATATTATAGTACTCAAACATTTATTAATTAGACATATTTTCAGAGTCACTCTCATCTCCAAAATAATAGGAATTGTGTACAGGAGATTCCAGGGTTACCTTAGATGTGTTTGTCATAAAACACATATTGGCTTTGTTAGCCTATTCATCATGTGAAGATTCTGAGTCACATGAACTATCCTCCGAATCATTCCATATTTCTTTCATTTCATTCTTAAACCTTCTATCTTTGTCCTCATATTACTCTTTGTACTTGATCTTAGGATATTCAGCCTTTATATGTCCCTTTCACTAAAATTCATATCATGCTATCTCATCAGACTTGTCACTTATTTTAAAATCTTTCTTCTAACTTTTTTTTTGATCATATCTTCCCTTGAAGTTAGGATTTCTAAAAGTCCTTCTTCTTTTAAAATCTCTTAAACCTTTTGTCTAATTGATCCATCTCCTCATCACTATCAGGTGATGATTGTTCACTACTGTATCTTTCTATAGAGACTTCCAAATTCCCTTTCTCTTTATGTTTAGAGGTGGTGGTATTAAATGTATAAGAGATTTTCTTTTGGGTTCATCTTTCTCTTGTTAACTTTCAGATCCTCTTCATAAATAATTAGTTTCCCAATGAGTTATTTTATATGTAAATTTTTGATGTCGCACGATTCTCTAATAGAGACAGGGTTCCTCTGCATCTGTCAGGCAGTCATTTGAGAATCCTCGTAATTTTTTCTTTGGAAGTAACTTCTCTTCCAAGAGAAATCATTGTGTTGACAATATCATGAACCTGAGATACATGTTAGAAATGGGATCATCAGGTTTCATTTTAATGTTATCATATTTAACAATATAAGTATTAAGTATCATTTCTTTCACATTGAAAGTTCCTTCATGTGAAATAGAAAAATTATCACAAATTTCATGGGCAGTTTTACATGTAGAAATTCTGTTAAATTCCTCATCTCCTAAAGAGAAATATAAATAATTCATGTCTTTTCAATTTTTATTGTAGGCATTCTTGGTTTGTTCATCCAAAGAGATTATATTAGTAGTAGGAATCTTATACTCACTTATAATTGAAGACCAAATTTCAAAACCCATACTTTATAAATTCATTTTCGTTTTGATTTTCCATTGGGCATAATTAGTTCCATTAAAAAATGGTTGTCTATTTTTTTCTGTACCTTCCATTATATTATACATAATAAATAAATACTTTGAAAGAGCTATAAATTTATAATTAATAGAAATATATATATCCTTAAAGTACAACTAAAATTGCATTTGAATAGGGTAAAAAATGGAGTCTTAATAGGAATAGTAAACACCCTCTGATACCAAATATTGGTTAGAGTAGAGTACTCAAAAGGGGAGTGAATTGAGTATCTAAAAAAATTTCTATTTGAAAAGTATTCTTAAAAGGTTCCCCAATAAAAATAAAACAGCCCAGTTAATCAATGTAATATAGTTATGAAAGTTTGACTTTTTTAAATAACTTCTTAGAAGATTGATTAATTCTTAGTAATCTTAATATCAGTTATTCACATTACGTTTGATTCCATTCTAATAAGGAAAAACAATAAAAACTTCTTTCCAAGATTAACTATCAAAGTAAATTTTAGTGATTTCTGAATTATAGAGTAAAATAAAGAAAACCAAATTAAACAACACAGCAGATATAAAACAAGTGGTTCAGTCTCAAGCTGAGAAGTAATCCACTCCACTTAGTGATTCTCTTACACCATATCTTTTATATTAATAAAATTGATCCACATCTTGGATCGGGGTAAGAAACATTACATAGGATTGTCCAGGTCATATGACCTCTTCCATAGTTCTTCATGGGTATAAACTAAGAGGTCACATAGGGACCTAGTCCACGCTTATCTGTGGGAGTAAATATGTGTAAAAATATGTGAGATAAGGATATCTTGTATCCTCTAGTTTAATGAAAGATATGGTGAATGTTTTTATATAGATGGAAACACATTTCTAGAAAGATAAAAACAATACAAATAGATAAAAATAATGAGATGAGTTTATAAGTGCTCTGAGTGTTATTATATGCAGCTCTGGACTTGTAGGATGAAGAATATATAGAAATCAAGTCCTCTTCCGAGAAACAAAACATGGAAAGTCAGGTGCTCTGGTTTCCAGTAAGATCTAGCTCGTGTTCTTTGTGGAGTTGGTATTGAAAATATGTGATTGACTTTGATCTACGGTATCCCAGTGAATGCTTCATGTGTCCTTAAAATGTATTGAGTTTCATGTGTCTGTTATTTTCACAACAATGCTCGTGCTTCTTCGTTACCACACGCTCTCTTGTTTCTGGTCCACACTTATCTTTTTATTCTTGGAGTGCATGTGTTGGAGCGGACATGATGAATGTATTCTCCCCCTCATACCTCATACTATCAGGTGACATGTCTATAATGAAATATTAATTATTTTAGTTCATTTAAAAGACTCAAATATGACCGTTAGAAGTTTTATTGAAAAATGAAAAAACATATTAAAGAACAGTGACACAGTGTGTATCCACGAAACAGTGTCTCCAGGAAACATTGTCTTCATGAAACTATTTCTCTATATTTTCCATTTGAGCGGTGATATAGTTATGATGGAATAGTTGTATAGAGATCTAGAATTGGTATCACAGATGCGGTGTCTGGTCAAGGTTTCTGGGTCACGGTGTCCGGGTCACGATGTCTGGTCACGATGTCTGGGTGATGGTGTCTGGGTCACAGTGTCTGGTCACGTTGTCTGGTCACGGTGTCTGGTCATGGTGTCTGGTCACGGTGTCTGATCACTGTGTCTTGGTTACAATGTCTGGGTCATGTTGTCTGGTCATAGTGTCTAGTTCCTTTTCTAGAAAAACACAACCGGTGCAGACTCACGGTTTCTCAAACTTAGCAAAATATCTGTATAAAAACTTTAACAGTGATATTCATAGAATGGATTAGAATTAATCATTTATCAAGGAAATCCATTATAACACAAATTAGAATTAGTTTACAATAATAAAGCATAGAACTTAAGAATTTGGATAGGTCTACTTAAAGCATAAAGAAATCAACCTTTTGTACACATGATTTGAGACAGATTAAATGGGATTAACAAGATTTACTGAATGTATAGGATTTGTGATCATTAAAACATGATTAACACATGAGGAGTCCAAAAAAAATTAATAATATATATATATATATTAGTATACATATATTAATATATATATATATGTTTAGATTTTATATTTTAGATTTTAGAATTTATGTTTATATATATGTGTTAATATTATATTATATATTTATATTTATATTTTATATAACTTATATATACATATATTTATACTGTATATATACATGCGTTTATATTTTATGTTTATGTGTGTATATATATATGTTTATTTATATATATATTTGTTTATGTTTTATATTATATATATATATATTATGTTTATGTTTACTATATATATACATTTATATATATACATATGTATGTATTCTATATATATTATATGTTTATATTAATATATATATATATATATATATATATTTATTTATTTATATTCGTGTGTGTGCATAAATATATATGTGTATGTGTGTATATATATAATTATAAATTCATATATATATATATATATAATTAGGCATGTTTTAAAATATTATTAAAAATGTCACCAAAATAGACACATTTTCATAACAATGCAACTAAATTTTAAATATATATGAGTTTTTATATATAAATTTACGTATATATATATTTATATAATTATAGGTGTGTTTATATATATAAATATATATTTTAATATATATGTTTATATATATGTGTCTGTGTTTATACATATAAATAAATAAATAAATATATATATCTAAATATATATTTACATTGATGAAAGGAAATGGGACATACAAATAAATTTATTTTTATCGAAGTTTTCTATAAAACATGGCTGAATTTGGGATATTTACAGAAATTGTCACTAATTTAACAAACATTTTGAGAAAACATCCCCAATTTTGAGACACTTCTGAGGAAACATCACTAATTTAGTGACCTTTTTTAGGAAGTGTCACTACATTAGCATATTTTTTAGGAAACAACGTTAAATTAGAGATGAGTTTGAGGAAACATCACAAAAATTGTCAACATTTTTTATAACATCACTATATTAGAGACCTTTTTCATGAGACATCGCAAAATTAGGGATGTTTTTCTGGAAACGTCTCTAAGTTAGTGACATTTTCTAGAATCATCATTAAATAAGGGAGGTTTCATGAAATATGTCGCTAGAAAAACACCTCTTAATTATAGTTTTCTTTAGTTAAATTCCCTTTAATATAAGGTAAAAAATTGAGATATTGAATCCACATTTAAAACATGGGAAATGTAATAAACCAAAATTTTATGACTGGAATTTATCCATTATAATAGCAATTTCATACAATATAAATCACATAAAATCACTTAGAGGACATAATAAAACTTTATAAATGAATAATTAATGAAATAAGAGGTATTTCTAGAAGTTCAGGAACCAATACTGATAAAATAGTAACTTGACCTTATGTATAGTAATATGAGCCTTATGAATAGTAAATAGACCAAGCGAATATTATCCTAACCCTTAAAACTATAAATAAAATTTAGGCATCATATAAGTAAAAATATTATATTATTATATCATAGTATATGTATGTAAATATTTTAAAAGTTATTAATTAAGTGTGGGTATTATTATAAGTCATAAATATATAATTACAATTTTATAACTAATTTAATAATTTAAAATAAAATTTATTTTCATAAAATATATTCCTAAATAAATATTTTGTTCTCTTATGATTTAAAGATAGTTTTATGAGGTATAAAGTAATTTTTCAAAGTGTTATAAAATCAGTTATAATTATAAAATCTGCATTTTCCAAGTTAATGATAATTTTAATTAAAAATTAAATTACACATACTAAGAAAATTATTTTCATAAAATAGAGTTTATTTTTTAATTCTACACATTTAAAAATCGTTGGGGTGATTTTTTGATTTTTCTAAAATAATAGAATTTTTGTGAATAGTGAAATATTGTAATTTTTGGTATATGTACATTATAAGTAAAATAAACTATTAATTGGGTCATTGCTAATGTAATAACCGTTGGTTTAAAATAAAATGATCTAATTACTGTATTAAGCCCCAAGAATCATAACTATTAATTTTCTTGAGCAAACTAATAAACTAATGAATTAAATAATGAGAAGACACCCATTACCTCCACTATAAATACCACTCCTCACACCCTCTTCTCCTCACAGCTTTCAAGCTTTGAGCCCTACCCAAATTATTCCCAAAATTTTTTCTTATACACTACCCAATATCCAATATATATTTTTATTATCAAAATACCAATCCTTGGAGCCTTGAGAAGTCTCTCAATAGTAGAATTCAAGAGGTAAATCCTGTCTCTTTTTCTTTTAATTTCCTTTTAATTTCATTTCTTCTCTTATTCTCTAATAAACTCCCTTACTCAAAATGCCATGATAACTCCATTAACTTACATATACTGTAATTATATCATGTTAATGGAATATTAATCCTTAAAATCTTCTATATCACCAATTTAATATAAAAATGAAATCGTCGCACATGATGTGTCAATTTACCAACATCATGGGTGATGCACTTTCATTTTCCTTGAATGCACTAAAGGTTCTTAATAAAACAATTAATTAATTTAAAACATATTTAAATGTTTATGTTACAACCCATTTATGTTTTGGAACAAGAATTTTTTTTATAATACTAAATGATAAACAAAATAAGTTTTTTGTGATCGAAAAACTGCCAAAATTAACCTAAAACGATCACCATTAATATTTATTTAATGATTAATCCTCATGATATATAACCAAATTATTTATAAGATAATTTAATCTTATTTAATATCATTAATAACATATAATAAAAATTCTGGATATTTATCCTCATTTACAGGAACTTTCATTCATCAATACAAGTGAACCAATCTTAAAGACGGAGAAAATGAATGCTCTCAAACGATGATGATAAACTCTATAACTCTTATAAAGGCCCATAAATTGTAACGCCCGAACCCAAAAGCCTGGAACCAGTGCATTTTTTAATACATTGGCGTGATTACAAAGAATCAACAAAAAAATATACCTAACAAGTAGTGTTTCGTCCTTCAACTAATTCCTACCACAAACTCATCTTTCACTCAAAAAGAAAATAGAATTCAAAAATATTCTATTTATCATAATAGTATAGGTTTCCAAAAATAATGAATTCATAATTCATTTGTCATACTATTTTTAAAAAGTACATTATAAAAACTAGGGTATCACATTGGCTAGTGGTAGGTGATGCACCCTTGTTGCTATTCGATTGCGGGTTCAAGTCTCACGGCCCTGTCGGGTGTGATGGGTTTCAGCCCAAACTTCAGGTTGTCCTTTTTATAGCAATAAAAAAGTAATCTTAAGAAATTATTTAACCTTAAATATAGTATCAAATTTCAAATATAATCCATTATACCCTTTGGACTTATCCAAAATACTTATGTCCAAACTCACAGTCCAAAATTTATAAGGATGGTAAATAGAAGGAAGATATTTTTTTCCAAATAATAACATGTGCATACCTTTATCATGTATTCTTTTAAAACACGATAACACCCTGAGTTAACATAAAACCTTATTGATTACATTTATTCTCCCTTATTACTTATATAATACTTGATATTCTCCTCATGTCTGAAAATATTGTAAACTCCAACAATAATAGAATAAAAAATCAATTAATTAGTTTCAAAGTAGTCAATAATATAGAATATAATTTATCTAAATTATTCATATCTTATTCCAAAATCACTACCTCATTATCAGAACCATATTATGGTTTATCTTTCCTTAAACCATATATTTTCCAAAAATATTTACGTGTTATTTATTCACTTTTCTTAGAACCATATAATCTCAAATCCTCAATGAAACAGTACTGCAGTACAATCCTTATTTATTTTCATAATTTATGTAACCAATACATCATTGATACAATCCTCAAATGAAATAAATCTTTAATAACAACATAATAACACTAGTCATCCCTCTTCATCGATGGTAGTATCATAACTTTATTATTATCCAATAACATCATTTGGGGTATACTCTGATGATTTAGACATTGATTCACGTAGTGTCCCAAATCCTTGTAGATTAATCATTGTACATTGGAAACCATTTTCTAACCCTTGAAATCACATACATGGCGTCCTTTTCCTCCGCACTTATAACAAACTATAATTCCCATAAAACAATTACCAAGGTGATTCTTTCCATAGCCATCACACATGGAAAAATTCTTCTTTCCCCTCTTCCCTTTATCCATCTTTCTCTCTACCATCCTTTTCTTCTCTTTCTTCCCTTCAAATCCATAGGACTCAGAGTATTCTTCACTTAACTTATTAATACATTATAATATTTCTTCGTATGATGAGAATACGTAGAAGACTATTTCCCTTCTAAATATTGGCTTAATACCTTGATCAATATGATCCTTCTTAATCTTTGGATTATGCGTATTTCTGAAGTTCTCATTCCTTCTATTGGGAACCATTTCTAAGAAATGGAATATACTACGATAGTTTATGAATCACAATGCATAATTCCAAACTTGTAAAATAACTAATGTAAATTGAAAATATTATGCATATAATCTATAATAATAAAAAATGTTTTTTTTGAGAAATTATTTAATACTAAATCCTTTATAATGGAATATAAAGAAAATGTGAATTATCCTAAGCATATTCATTGGGAGTGTCATAACCAAGAGTGCAGTAAGGCGCATTGTCGTGTACCAAGATACCCTAGGTCAAGCCCGAAACTCCTTGCAGGAGTTTTCACTCATAGGTTCATCTATTCTAGAGCTGCCTCTACCTGCACGTATCTAGACAGGGATGTATTGCTTTGAAAGTAAACAAAATCTCAACATTACAAAAATTCTAGGAAGTTTTCAATACTAATAATCAAAGTCTATCTTAGGGAAATGTTCTCTAATTAGATTTTTTCTAAATATATTTTCCAAGTTTTGTAAAAGAATTATTATGATACCAATGGTAATGCCCCAACCACAGAATCTTGGAGATGGTGCATTATTTTAATACAGTGGCCTTATTACAAGGAATCATGTCCAGAAGGACCGATCGGTTTAGTAGTCTTCGAAAATAGATTACATACATTAACATTACATTACACATTCAAACATAAAACAAAACATAAATAACCCTTTGAGAGATCCATTATTCCCCTAGCTTAACCCTACATATCAAACATAATACACATCATGGAATACTGGGAAAATAAAACATAAGAAAGGGGAGATCTCAGATGCTTAGAAAAGGTAACTAATTTAGTAAAAGCTATAAACATTTATGGAAAGATGTGTAATAAAAACAACAGCCTTTTAAACATAAACTTGAACATAATATAGAGAAAATAAATCAAACATAACCATATAAACATGTACATGGATATTCTACTATTCGACTAATCACATGTAATAATTAGTTTCATAATGAGGGAATACCTAACGCTGAACATCATTACCACATAGTCAAGGGCCCGTGCCATGACTACAAAAAAAAATTTCAAGGACTTCTGCCAAGACACTAGTTTGTCTCATGATACCTACTGATTCATCGAGGGGCTATAGCGTCCCCCACCCATCACTTATAAGTCCATTTCATTCCTCATTTGAAAATGTTAAAACCTAACATAAACATTCATATTAAAACTAACATACAAAATATCAATAATTTAGCCATAAATAGTGAATGGTATAAAAATATCACATCCATAGTAAAACATATCATAACTCATTCAATATAATATGGAATATTGTATAATGATAAATCAAACCCAATCAAGAATAATATCTAGTAAAGGATGTTGATATAGTTGAAAGTGATCGGTAAAACTCTTTGTGTGAAATACCCTTTTTTCATGAAATCATTTAAAAGTCACACAACTTATAAACGAATAAATTTAAAAGATATTTTTTAATCAAAGCGTCCCATATTACTTTGAATATTTTTAAAGGAATTAACATTTTAAAAAATTCATGTCCATATAAATAAATCCTTAAAAACATTTCGAAAAAATGAACATTAATGGGAAAGATTTAGAAGAATAAATATTTAAAACATTTAAAATTATGTTTTAGATTAAGAGTAACTTAAAATGAGTCATATTGAAAACTATTTTATGAAACATGGACATGAATAATATATATTTCCCAATAAAAACCTACACATAAACAATCTCGGATAATAATGAGATTGAGGAATTAACCCTTGCCATGCACTTTCCTTTGGTCGAGGGTATGTTTAGCCTCATGTATAATGAACATAATATGTTATAAATTATACCAGAACCATATTAATATTTATTATATCATACATGATTCATTTATGACTATATACTTCCCATTTAATAATGATTTCCATGTTGAAATAACATTTTGGGTAATAGTCGCTTTCTTTATCGTACGTGTTTTTTCTTGTTATTCTTATCGTATAATTTAGATCATGATTTAAATACATCCAGAATATAAAACATGATTTATATATCATATATTTCTACAATGTAAATATGTAAAATAGATACATATATGAAATGGGAGACACCATTTATGGAGACGGTAGGCTGTACGTACGCATAAACGATGTTTCTGTTTTCATGTCATATTGAACGGGAGTATGTGAATAAGATATATGTAAGACCATATATATATATATATCTATAGTATAATTATTATTTTATATATTACATACTTATTAATAATATATATTTTTATAGTCATCGTTGAATGCTGAAAATGGAAATGAATCGCATTACGCCGGGGAGACGGTAAGCCATACATACACCCAAGCCACGATATGATTTTCTTAATGATCAAACGGTGTGGAATTAGATGGTATATTAATTGTAAATATAAATTATCAGGTCATTTTTATTCTTTATATACATATTTTACATCATTATATCCATCTAAATAACATAGTGTTGAATAAAAAATTACACCACGGTGTGGAGACGACAAGCCGTATGTACACACGCATTGTGACATTATCATTCATAGGATGGATAGAATAATGAATGTGGTTGTACCATATTTATAATAAAGTGAAAGTATTTATAAGGTATTAGATTTATTATTTTGGTATGGAAATAAATAATAATGAGAAATTGGAAGAAGAATAGAACTTGGAAATAGTGATAAAATAATTACCTCTTCTTTGGGTGATTTGAACAAAAGGGCTCCATAGGATGGCTTTCTGCTAAAGGAAAGGACTATATGTTCAATTTAAGGAATTTGGGAGGAGATTTTGTTAGGGTTTGGATGAGCCAAATGGCTTTGGAGGTGTGATTGTGAGATAAGGGGAAGTACTCTTTTATTAGAGAGGTGAGGGTCACTTTAGGAAATGTTTGAAAAATAATTTTATTATAAAATAATTTTCAGTTTATAATGGCTCCAAAATTATTTATATCAATGATAAGGTCGGTATGGGTAGAAAAAATCTTAACCAATAGTTTTATACAAGTTTAGGTTTCCATATTAACCCTATCTTTTAGATTTAACTCTTAGTTAAATAGTTTAACTTTTACCATGTCCTCTTGTATTATTATAACAAATGCTTAATAAACTTACTATGAAACGAAAAGCGAACCCAAAATGGTTCATTATTGACATATCTAATATTATCTAAGTCCATTGGACGAACCTTATATTTTTAGAAGTATTTTATTATTTAATAAAATAGTATTTGTTTTAAAAACACATTTATATCAATTTCGACTCTATTTAGTATTTGGTTTTTTTGAAAGTCATAAATTTATTATTACTTAGAAAAAATTCTTTTAATATACCATAATATTTCATATTAAACTAGAAAATTTTTGGAATTAATAAAAAGTCTCAATTTTCATTTATTTGGTCATTTATAATACCACTTATTTTAATCATTCATTAATAAGGTAATTACTGCATCGTCATTGTATCATAAATAAATTTAATTATTTAATGTCCAAAAATTATACATAAAATAAAATTATGTAGGAAATATTTTTATCTTTATAATTAATATTTATAGTCTAATTTATCTTATGTATAACCCTATATTAAAAATGATATAGTTCTTAAACTTTGAATTTAACATTTTTAACTCTTCTTTAAATAATAATAAGTGTCCAAATCTAATCCAAGTGGACCCAAAAGATCATAATTTATTTCTAATGTTGATTTTTTTGTAAATACACTTATCCAATAGAATTAGTACATGTGTTAGGGTAATTATAATATCATTTTTACCTTTAATTACCCGATTTACTTTTAATCGTGGTAAATAAAATTCAAAAGTTACTATTCACTAAAAATTATTTTCATCTTATTGAACCATATTGTACATACTGATGTAAACTATGTCTCTAGGTTTAAGTGAGGGAATTTGGGAGGATATTTGGGTAGGTTTTGGCTAAGCAAAATTTCTAGGAGGTGTGATTGTGAGAGAAGGGGAAGCACCCTTTTATTAAAGAGGCGAGGGTCACTTTAGGAAATGTTTGAAATATTATTTTATTATAAAATCATTTTCGGTTTCTAATGGCTCAAAATTCATTTATATCAAATTTAAGGTGTGTATGGGTAGAAATAATCTTAAACAAATGGTTTTAGACAAGCTTAGGTGGCCATATTAACCCTTTTTCTAGATTTAACTCTTAGTTAAATAGTTTAAATTTTACCATGTCCTCTTGTATTATTATAAAAAATGGTTAATAAACCTACTATAAAAAACCAATCAAACCCCAAGTGTTTTATTATTGACACATATAATATTATCTAATTCCTTTTACCAAACTTTAGATTTTAATTAGAATTTTATCATTTAATAAAACATTATTTGTTTTATAGACTCATTTATATCAAATTTCGACACTATTTAGTATTTTGTTTTTTTGAAAGTCATAACAAAATTATTAATTAAAAAAAATGCATTTAATAAACCCTATCATGTCATATTAACCTAGAAATTATTTGGAATGCATAAAAAGTCTCAATTTTCATTTATTTTTATGTTTATAATATCACTTATTTTAATCAATCGTTAATAAGGTAATTACTACATCATCATTGTGTCATAAACAAATTAAAATATTTAATGTATAAAAATTATACATAAAATACTATTATGTAGGAAATAATTTTATATTTTTAATTAATATTTATAGTCTAATTTATCTTATGTGTAACCCTATATTAAAAATGAAATAGTTATTAAACATTGAATTTAACACTTTTAACTCTTCTTTAAATAATAATAAATATCATAATCTAATCCAAGTGGACCAAAGGAATCATATTTTATTTTTAAAGTTTATTTTGGTTGAAATAAACTTATCCAAAATAATTAGGACATGTGTTAGGGAAATTATAATATCATTTTTACGTTTAATTACCCTATTTACTTTTAATCGTGGTAAATAAAATTCAAAAGTTACTATTCACTAAAAATTATTTTCATCTTATTGAACCACATTGTACATAATGATGTCAACTGTGCCTCTAGGATGAAGTGAGAGAAGTTGGGAGGATATTTGGTCAGGGTTTTTCTGAGCCAAATGGATTTGGAGGTGTGATTGTGAGAGAAGTAGAAGTACCCTTTTGTTAGAGAGGTGAGGGGCACTTTAGGAAAAGATTGAAATATTATTTTATTATAAAATCATTTTCTGTTTATAATGGAACCAAATTGATTTATATCTAAGATAATGTAGGGATGGGTAGAAATAATATTAGCCAATAGGTTTTAGAAAAGTTTCGGTATCCATATTAACCCTATCTTTTAGATTTAACTCTTAGTAAAATAGTTTAACTTTTACCATGTCCTCTTGTATTATTATAACAAATGGTTAATAAACATACTATAAAAATCAAATAGAACCCCAAGTGGTTCATTATTGAAATATATAATATTATCTATGTCCTTTTTCTGAACCTTAGATTTTTATAAGTATTTTATCATTTAATAAAATAGTATTTGTTTTAAAAACTCATTTATATCAATTTCGACACTATTTAGTATTTGGTTGTTTTGAAAGTCATAAAATCATTATTAATTCAAAAAAAATCATTTAATAAACCCTAAAATGTCATATTAATCTAGAATTTTTTTTAATGCATCAAAATTCTCAATTTTCATTATTTGGATATTTATAATATCACTTATTTTAATCATTCTTTAATAAGGTAATTACTACATCATCATTGTGTCATAAATAAATTTAATTATTAATATCTAAAAATTATACATAAAATACCATTATGTAGGAAATATTTTTATATTTATAATTAATATTTATAGTCTAAATTTTATTATTTATAACTCTATATTAAAAATGATATAGTTATTAATCTTTGAATTTAACACTTTTAACTCTTCTTTATATAATAATATAAGTACCTCTTATTTAGGTGTTTCCTTTTGATTTGTACAGAAGGGCTCCATAGGTTGCCCTTATTCTAAAGGTAAGGCCTTTAGGATGAAGTTAGGGAAGTTTAGAGGATATTTGGGAAGGGGTTGGCCAATCCGAATGGTTTTGGAGGTGTGATTTTGAGAGAAGGGGAAGTACCATTTTATAAGAGAGGTGAGGTTCACTTTATGAAAAGTTTGCAATATTATTTTATTATAAAATAATTTTCGGATTCTAATGACTCCAAATTGATTTATTTATAATATAAGGTGGGTATGGGTATAAATCCTCTCAACCAATAAGATTCATACAAGTTTATGTCACCATATTAACCCAATATTATAGATTTAACTCTTAGTTAAATATTTTAACTTCTACAATGTCCAATTTTATTATTATGAAAAATGGTTAATAAACATAATATAAAAATCCAATAGAAACCGAAGTGGTTCATTATTGAAATATCAAATCTTATCTATGTCATTTGGCTGAACTTTAAATCCTTAGAAGTATATTATGATTTAATAAAATAGTATTTGTTTTAAAAACTCATTTTTGTCAATTTTAACACTATTTAGTATTTGGTTTTTTTGAAAGTCATAACATCATTATTACTTGGAAATAAATTCATGGAATCAACCCTAACATGTCATATTAAGCTATAAAATTCATGGAATGCATCAAAAGTCTCAATTTACATTTATTTGGATATTTATAATATCAATTATTTTAATCATTAATTAATAAGGCAATTACTACATCATCAATGGGTCATAAATAAATTTAATTATTTAATGTCTATAAATCATAAGTAGGACATCATTTTATATTTTTAATTAATAGTTATAGTCAAATTTATATTCTGTATTACCCTATATTAAA
This sequence comes from Viscum album, assembly GCA_963277665.1. NCBI lineage: Eukaryota > Viridiplantae > Streptophyta > Magnoliopsida > Santalales > Viscaceae > Viscum > Viscum album. The sequence goes on from OY728132.1 coordinate 1,822,892,540, forward strand.
AATGGTTTAGTTATTAAACTTTGAATTTAACACTTTTAACTCTTATTTAAGTAATAATAAATGTCCAAATGTAATACATGTGGACCAAAAGGATCATATTTTATTCCTAAGAATGATTTTGGTTTAAATACACTTATCCAATAGAATTATTACATGTTTTATGGTAATTATTATATCATTTTTACCCTTAATTACGGTATTTACTTTTAACTGTGGAAAATAAAATTCAAAAGTTACTATTTACCATAAATTATTTTTATCTTATTGAGCCAGATTTTACTTACTGATGCCTACCGTGCCTCTCAGAGTTTTGACTTTCAATTCACAAAAGTGGTAAAATTATGTTTTATGCAAATTTGCATATGTGCCTAGAAGGTGGGTAAAAATCGTTAAAAAGTTCAATAAAATTTAATACTTATAATTTTATTATAAAATGAATCCAATTAATTACATTGAAATTATATAAGTATTATATTTCTATTTTTAATTAAAATAAAATTAAATAAAATAAATATTTATTTAAATAAAAGTAGGTTCTAAACAATAACGCAGTGTTTTTCACTATTTATCAAAAATTCAACGTTTTCCGAAAAATAGAAAAACTTAACACTAAGATAATTTTGATATTTCAAATTCAAAAATGAATTATATTTTACCAAATTCAAAACATATATGTTTCAATAATTAATTTAAAATTAATTCTCGTTGTCAAATCCAAAAAGTGGGTTTTTTAAAAAGTAAAAACTATCAAAAGATTGACATGTGTTTATGTCAAATTTAAATGTGAAATTACTTATAATGACCTAAATTGTATTAAATTATAAAAAATATAATCTAATTATACTTTAAAACTATTCAAATGAATAATTTAACACTATAAATCATTTCAATTAAAAAATTTGTTTTCAGTTAAAATTTTGTATTTTTCACTATTCATCAAAATATAACAAACTCTCATTCCCTTCAAGAATTTACCAAGGAGATTCTTTCCACAGTTATCACACAAGGGAAAATACTTCTTTCCCCTATTCCCTTTATCCATCTTTCTATCTACCATACTTTTCTTCTATTACTTCCCTTCAAAGTAATAGGACTCAGAGAATTCTTTACTTATCTTATTAACACATGATACTATTTTTCATATGAATAGAATACGTGGGAGACTATTTATCTTCTAAATTTTGGATTAATACCATGAAATATATGAACCTTTTTTATCTATGGATCATGCATATTGCTGGAGTTCTCATTCCTTCTACTGGGTGCCATTTCTAAACAATGTCATACACTAGGTTAGTTTATGAATCACAATGCATAATTCCAAATTAGTAAAATACCTCATGTAAATTGAAATGATTATGAATATAATCTATAACCATAAAAATGTTTTATTTGAGAAAGTATTTACTATTAAATCCTTTATAATGTCTTGTAAAGAAAATGTGAATTATCTTAAGAATATCTCCTGAGAGTGTCGTAACCACGAGTGCAGCAAGGCTTATTGTCATATACTAGGATACCCCGGGTCAAGCCTAAAACTCTTTGTTGGAGTTTTTACTTGTAGGTACGTCTTTTCTAGAGGCACATCTACCTGCTCGTATCCTGAAATTGATGTATTTCTTGGAAAATACACAAAATATCTATATTACCAAAATTCTTTGAGGTTCTTCTATACTAATCCTCAATGTCTATCTTAGGGTAATGTTTTCTAATCAGAGTTTTTTTTAAAACTACTTTCCAATGTCTATACTATACTTTCTCTGATACCAATTGTAATGCCCCGAAACAAGAAGCCCGAAGCCAGTGCATTATAATAATACATTGGCATGATTACAAGGAATCAGGTCCCAAATGACCGATCAGTTTCGTAGTCTATGAAAATAGAAGACATACATGTACATTACATTACACACTAAATCATAAAACAGAACATAAATAATCAGTTTAGAATGCCATTATTCCCCGAGATTCACCCTACATATCAAACATAATACAGTTCTTGGAAACCTAGGAAAACAAAACATAATAAATGGGTGAGATCATATACTCATTAAGGGTAAATAATTTACAGAAAATTATAAACTTTTATGGAAATATATGTAATAAAAAAACAACCATTTAAACATAAACATGAACATAATATATAGAAAATAAATCAAACATTACCATATAAACATGTTCATGGATATTCTACTAGTTGAATAATCACATGTAATAATTAGTTTCATTATAAAGGAATGCCTAACAACAGACATCATTACCACATAGTCAAGGCCTCATGCCAAGACTACAAATAAATTTTTTGTCAAGGCCTTGTACAAAGACACTAGTTTGTCTCATGAGACCTACCGATACATCGAGAGGCTATAAAAGCCCCCACCGATCACTTACTAAGTCCATTTCATTCCTCAAATGAAAATGTTTAAACATAACATAAACATTCTTTTTAGAAATACTATATGAAATGTCAATATCTTTGATAGGAACTGTTAATGGTATAAAAATATCACATCCACAGTAAAGAATATCATAACTCATTCAATACAATATGGAATATTGTATTATAATAAATCAACCCCAATCAATAATATTATCAGGTAAAGGATGTTGATATAGTTGAAAATAATCAGTAAAACTCTTTAAGTGAAATACCCCCTTTCATGAAATAATTTAAAAGTCACAAGATTTATAAAGTAATACATTTATTATATAATTTCGAATCAAAGTGTCCCATACATCTTTTAATCTTTTTAAAGGAAGTAACATTTTAAAACATTCATGTCTATATAAATAAATCTTCAAAAACATTATAAAAACATATACATTATTGAGAAAGATTTAGAAGAATAAATATTTAAAACATTTAAAATAATGACTTAGTTAAATAGTACCTTAAAAATAATCTTTTTGAAAACTCTTTAATGAAACATGGACATGGATAATATATATGTCCCAGTAAAAATATACAAATAAATAGTCTCTGATAATAATGAGATTGCGGAATTAACCCTTACCTTGCACTTTCCTTTGGTCGAGGGTATGTTTAACCTCCATTATAATGACCATAGTATGTTATTAAATTATACTAGAACCATATTAATATTTATTATATCATACATGATTCATTTATGAATTTATACTACTCTTTTAATGATGATTTCTATGTTAAATTAACATTTCAGGTAATAATCGCTTCTTTATCGTACGTCTTTTAACTTGTTATTCATGATCATATCATTTAGATCCTAATTTAAATACTTACAGAATATAAAACATGATGTATATATCATATATATTTAGAATATAAATATATCAATTTAATAGATTTATATATGAAATGAAAGACACCATGTATGGAGACCGTAGACCGTACGAACGCATAAACGTTGTTTCTGTTTTCATGTCGTATTGAACAGAAGTAAGTGAATAAGATATATGTAAGAACATGCATATATATATATATCTCTCTCTAATATTATTATTATTTCATATATTAAATACTTATTAATAATATATATTTTTATAATCATCATTGAATGGTGAACGTGGAAATGAATATCATCACGTTGTGGAGACGGTAAGCCGTACGTACACACTAGTGATGATATTATTTCCTCAATGATTAACAGGTATGGAATTAGATGGTATATTAATTATAAAGAGAAATAAACATGTTATTTTTTTTATATGCAAATTACTCATCATTATATCCCTCCAAATAACACAGTGTTGAATAACAAATTACACCACAGTTTGGAGACGGTAAGCCGTACATACGCACGCATGGTGACATTATCATTCATAGGATGGATTGAATAATGAATACATTTGTACCATATTTATAATAAAATCATAGTATTTATAAGGTACTGGATTTATTATTTTGGTATAAAAATAACAAAGAAAGAGAAAATGGAAGAAGAAAAGAACTTTGAAAGAGGTGATAAAATAAGTACCTCTTCTTTGGGTGTTTCCTTTGGATTTTAACAAAATGGCTCCATAGGTTGGCTTTATGCTAAATGGAATGCCTCTAGTTTAAATTTAGGTAATTTCATAAGATATGTGGGAGGTTTTGTCTGATACAAATGGCTTTGGAGGTGTGATTTTGAGAGAAGGGTAAGTACCCATTTATAAGAGAGGTGAGGGTCACTTTATGAAAAGTTTGAAATATTATTTTATTATAAAATAATTTTCGATCTCTAATGACTAAAAATTGATTTATTTACAAGATAATGTGGTTATGGGTATAAATAATCTCAACCAATAGGTTTTAGGTAAGTTTAGGTCAACATATCAACCCTATCTGTTAGATTTAACTCTTAGTTAAGTAGTTTAACTTATACCATGTCCTCTTTTATTATTATAACAACTGGTCAATAAACATAATATAAAAAGGAAAGAGGACCCCAAGTGGTTCATTATTGACATATTGAATCTTATCTAAGTCTTTTGGCCGATCTTTATCTTTTTAGAAGTATTTTATGATTTAATAAAATAATATTTATTTTAAAAACTCATTTATGTCAATTTTGACACTATTTAGTATTTGGTTTTGTGAAAGTCATAACATCATTATTAATTAGAAATAAATTCATGTAATAAACCATAAAATGTCATATTAACCAATAAAATTCGTGGAAAGCATCAAAAATCTCAATTTACATTTATTTGGATATTTATAATATCAATAATTTTAATCATTCAGTAATAAGGTAATTACTACATCATCATTGTGTCATGAATAAATTTAATTATTCAATGTCAAAAAAGTATAAATACAATACCATTATGTAGGAAATCATTTTAGCTTTATAATTAAAATTTATAATCTAATTTATCTTATATATAACCCTATATTAAAAAAAATTAGTTATTAAACATTGAATTTAACACTTTTAACTCTTCTTTAAATAATAATAAATATCCAAATCTAATAAAAGTGGACCAAAAGGATCATATTTTATTCATAAGTTTTATTTTGGTTGAAATAAACTTATCCAATATAATTATGATGTGTTAGGGTAATTATTATATCATTTGTACCTTTAATTACCCTATTTACTTTTAACTATGGTAAATAATATTCAAAAGTTACTATTCACCAAAAATCATTTTTATCTTATTGAACCACATTTTACATACTGATGTCAACCATTTCTCTCATATTTTTGAAATTCAATTCATAGAGGCGGTTAAATTACTTTTTATGCAAATTTGCATATGTGCCTAGAAGGTGGGTAAAAGACGTTAAAAAGTTCAATAAAATTTTTTACATCTAATTTTATTATTAAATGACTCAAATGAATTAAATTGAACATATATATGTATTATATATCTATTTTTACTGAAAATAAATTTAAATAAAATAAATAAATATTTAAATAAAAAGTTGGTTTTAAACAATAACATAGTGTTCTTCACTATTCATCAAAAATTGAAAGTTTTCAGGAAAAATAAAAAAATCACCCTGAGCTAATTTTGAAATTCAGAATTTAAAAATGAATTTTGTTTTAAGAAATTAAAAATATAGATGTTTCATTAATTAATTTAAAATTAATTCCCATTATCAAAACCAAAAAGCGGGTTTTTAAAAAAGTAAAAACTATTAAAAGGATGACATGTGTTTATGTCAAATTTTGAAAGTGAAATTACATATAATGACCTGAATTGTATTAAATGATAAAAATATAATCTAATTATACTTCCAAACCATTAAATTTCGAAATTTAACAATATAAATCATTTCGATTATAATGTTTTTTTCAATTAAAATTTACTATTTTCACTATTAATCAAAATATGAAAGTTATTAGAAAAGTAACAAAAATTTATCAAAACTAAATAATTATGTCCCACTTCTAAAGAAAAAATAAATTTCATCTAATTGAATATATAAATGTTTCAAATTTTGGTTTAAAAATGGTTCTCCATTAAAAGGCTGTAAAATTGCATTTTTTTGGAAAAATAATTCTTTTATCTAAAAAAATGAATTTTCTCTTTCATTATGTCTAAGAAACATATAATATGGATTATAAAATTATATTTAGTATATAAAATAATAAATTCAGTTAATACTATTCATAACTACTTTTTGAACGGCTAGTTTGTAAGTCGTGGTGCGCTCGAACTCGGTGTTGTGTGTAGCGCATGTTATTGAATTACTTTGGAGAGAAAACGTACTATGAAATCTTTGGGTGTAACATAAATGAACTTAATAAATCCATAATTAATCAAATTCATCTATAAAAGCGTATTTAATCATTAATTAATGAATATAATGTGATTATATTGGATATTAAAGTGAATAAAGTGTTCGGGTATAAGGTATAGTGAATTCTCGAACCCAACTCTCTTTCTTTGGGTTTTCCCTATTTCAACCAATTTTTGGTATGAATATTCCTTAAATATAATTTATTCAAGTTATATTAGATTTTCTAGTATATTAATGTTTTATAATTTAGTTTATTACAAATACAATGTTTTCCAAAAAAACCATTCTTTAAAAAAAACACCTTTTACTTCTCGAGATTGTTTCTTCTTCACTCAAGGTTGATGATTCAAGTATATTACTTCCTCTTTAATTTTCGAACCCAAATATTTTAAATTTATGATTTATGAAATGAAACCCATTCCTTTCCGTGTGTTATTATATGTTCAATATTGATATATTTTCAATGTGGCATGCATGATAATGTAAATGTTTAATGTAACGGGCCCTCCCAGAATTAAAAAGTACAATGTAAATGTTATGATATAACATGTGTGAAAAAAATTATATAGTGCTCCCATGCATTGGGTAATTTGATTTATATAATTAGAAAAGTGAAATATTCATTAATATGATGCTATATTTTTTCGCAATTATGTGTGGTAGTTGACCACTAAGACATGATGTTTCATTTTAATGAATTACCACATTCCATGCATTTTCTTAATGCTTTATCTCGAGATTATGATAATATTACTATGTTATGATGATAAATATTATGCTCAAATTATGTTATATTGTTTCATTTTCTTATCTATATTCTTATTGGGCTTTTATCTAGCCCATATTTTATGTATATCCTTAGGTGATTACTTATACTAAGGAGAATTCAAGGGCCAATAAGAAGCTAGAGGAGTAGAAAATAAATAATTTTTTATTTTTTATTTTTTAAAACTTATGCATGATCCTAATTTTCCCATGATACTAAACCTTTTTATCATGGTCATGTAATGATTTTTTTTGTTTATCATTAAAATTATGGAATATTAATTTAATAAAAGAAGGGTCTCTATAGTTGGTATCAGAGAACAGTTTAGTCAATCTAGGAAATAAGATTAGGGAACCTCAGTGAAAACTCAGAGTATGAGACTACTAATATGTAATCATCCAAGAAGAGTTGTTTTATACAATTCTAAATAGAGGGATCCCAAAAGATATGAATTTTGAAAAAAAATCACAGAGTAATCAATTACTTATTCATGACTTATTGAATTATGTTTTGTTCTAACATTTTCAAATTTTTAAAAATGGTGGGAATTAGGAGAAACAATGCCAAATGCCTATGTAAGGGATAATGAAGTGATTTCCCAAATGAAAACCCCAATGATTTGGGAAGTGGAGTTCAATATTTCATGGCGATGCTTACCCAACTGTCTCAGGTTATGAACAATAACCTAAATACTGTGAAACGTACACCTTGACATAAGAGGGAGAAACTGGCTACTGAGTGTTTTATATGGAAACGACCACCAATGTTTAGTGTATATTATAATCCACTATTTTTGGAAAGTGGGTCAAATATATGGAGAATATCTTTTCCATACATTATTGTTATGAGATAGGGAAATTCACTCTAGTTATTTATATTCTAGATTGATAGGACAATTAATGGTGGGATTTGATTAAGAACATCAAGATGACTGAAAAAATTGAAGATATGGAGTGGGGATACTTTAAGATAAAGTTTCATAACAAGTATTTGCATCTCACTATTCATAAAAATATGGAGGGAGAATTCATAGGTGATGAAAAATGAAGGAGAATCAATCACGTCCTATGAAAAAAATTTCAATGCTTTCAAGGTACACTTCAGGTTTTGTTATCAACAATGATAACAAAAATTGATAGATTCTTTGGTGGTTCAAAACCACACCCTCTACCAGTTCCTGAAATTTGAGACTTTTGGAGTTATGAATAATTTTTCGATGTTCTATCAAGGTGGATATAAATTTTGGAGAATGATCCCATGGCTATGGTGATAAGAAAAAAGTGATGTGGTTTCAAGCCGGAGGAACTAATGACTAAGGTGGAATGAAAATTCAACTACCCACATGTCAAAAATATGGGAAGAATCATCATAGAAACTATCTCAAGGGGATGAAAAAATGATTCACATGTGGGAGAGAAGTCCACCAAGCTCAATAATGTTGAAAATACCTGAGGAAGAAGGATAGTGTGGTGAAGGAAAGGAGAGAACAACACATGGTCCAATGCAACAGTAGTAGGGAGAAAGGGAACTATGAAATCCATTGCACTAAACCTTGAGTTATTGAGGGTAATCGGTATCAATATCAACCAAAGCTAGAAGAACAAGGCAAGGCTTATGCCATCACTACTATTGAAGTGGAGAAATAAAACAATGTCTTATAAGGTACACATCTTATTCAATCGATAATTGGAAAGGTATTATTTTATTTTGGTTTAACACATCTGTTTATATCTTGAATATTTTCTAGAACTATTTAATCGAATCCTAGAAACTTTATACAAGATATATCCATAAACAAATTGGTACAATCATTGCAACCCATGTATTGGATTCTTCTGCTATTAGAATATGTGGGAGGATTCTTCCAGTGAATCTCATGATACTTCCATTGGTGGAATTTGATGCTATAATGTGAGTGGATTGGTTATCATTTTATAGATCTCATATCAACTATCAAGAAATGGAAATATCTTTTCATATTCTAAAGCATCCCATTCTCCTCTAAAAATGAAACTAATATCATTAATCTCCTCTTAAAAAATACTTCAATGGTGTGGGTGTTGATTTCTAGTGATGAGGCATACCTCGCTCAAATGGTTGAGTCAAAGGAAGGTATCAGCCTAGGGGAAATGAGTACTGTGATGGAATACAATGATGTATTTCTTGAAGAGTTACTTGAAATTCCCCCAGATCGTGAGGTAGAGTTATCAATAGAACTCATACTCAGAGCTACTCTTATCTCAAAGTGCCCCAATAGGATGGCTACTATCGAACAAGAGGATTTGAAGAAGCAGTTGCAAGGGCATTTGGATAAAGGGTTCATACACCCTATTGAATCACCTTGGGTTTCACCAGTGCTATTTTTTTAAGAATAAAGATGGATCAATGTGTTTGTGTATCGATAATCGGGAACTCAACAAGACCACCATAAGGAACAACTATCCTCTTCCAAGGATTGATGACTTTTTCGATCAGTTGCGAGGATATCATTAATTATCAAAGGTGGATCTTCATTCTAGATATCATCAGCTAAATTTAAATAAAAAAGATATTTATAAGAATGACTTCTGTTCAAGGTATTGGCACTATGGGTTTTCAGTTATTCCATATGGACTTATTAATGAACATTCAATATTTATGGATTTGATTAATAGAGTCTTGAGACATTACTTTGAAAAATTTGTGGTAGTGTTTATCGACAATATTATCATCTACTCCAAGAGTAAAGAGGAACATAAAGAATTTATAAGTCTTGTGTTGGAGACATTTATGAAATAGAAGTTGTATGCCAAGTTTAGAAAGAGTTACTTTTGGATGGTGCAAGTTTCATTTTTGGGACATGTGATCACATGTGAGGGAATTTCTGTGGATCCTTAAAATAGAAAAGCAGTTGAGGAATAGCCCATAACCTCTAGTGTCATAGAAATACATAGTTTTATATGATTAATAGTGTAATATAAACATCTTGGGAGAAATTTCTCACGATTATGAAGCCCACTAACTATGTTAACAGGGAATGGGGTAAAGTATATCTGGATTAAAGAATGTGAGGAATGTTTCAAGGATATGAAGATAAGGTCAATCACTACACTTGTATTCACATTATCGAGAAATGGAGAATGTTTTTTGATATATAATTATTCTTCAAAGAAAATATATGGGTTGTGTACTCACGAAAAATGGTAATGTGATAGAACACGCCTCACGACAATTGAAGATCTACAAGAAGAACTACCTGACACATGATCTAGAGCTGCCAGCTATGATTTTTTCCTTGAAAATCTGACAACTCTACCTATATGGGGAGAGGTGTGACATATATACCGATCACCAGATCCTGAAGTATATATTCATGCAAAATTATCTCAACATGCATCAAATGAGATGTTTGTAACTAATCAAAGAATATAGTTTATCTATTCACTATCATCCTAGAATGGTAAACAAGGTAGTTGATGCTCTTAGAAAAAAAGAACATTCTACTCTATCGATGTTGTAGATTGAGAAAGACCCTATTTTCTTGGAAATTAAAAGTATAGATTAGGAAATCATAATAGTAGGGAATACATTCTAACTTTCCCAAATTATTTCCCAACTATCTATCCAAGATAATATTAAGGAGGCAAAATTGGATGATTCGAAGTTACAAAACAAGGTGACTACAGTAAATGAAGATAATCTTAAAGAGTTCCATATCTATGTTGATGGTGTGATTCGATTTGGAAGGAGGATTTTTGAGCCTCCATCACCAAGGATAAAGAATGGGCTATTGGATAATGAACATAGCTCAACATTTTCTATCCATCCTCGTAGTACCAAGATGTATCGTGATCTCCGAGAACAAGTCTAGTGGGACAAAATGAAGAAGAATATTACAAATTATATCTCAAGTTGCTAGATATATATTCAAGTGAAATTGGAGAGAAAAAATTATAAAGGGATGATGCAACCATTGTCTATACCCATGTGAAATTTTTAGAATTTCACTATGGACTTTTTCATGGGTCTCCCAACGACATCCGAAGAAAATAATTTGATATGGGATGGGGTATAATGACTCATGAAGACTGGCCAATTTATCTCAATTTAGGAAGATCTGTTACTTGAACAACTTGTAAATATATATGTGAACAAATTGGTGAGACTTAATGGAGTTACACTCTCAATTGTCTCTTATTTTGATCCTAGGTTCACATCTAAATTCTAGAGGTCTCTTCAACATGATTTGAGTACTGAATTAAATTTTATCATTACCTATCACCCCCAAACTGATGACTAAACTTAATGGACTATTCAGAAGATCGAAGATATCCAAAGAGACCACTCTTTATATTTAAAAGGTAGAAGGGATAAAAATCACTAATTGTTTTAGTTCTAATACAACAATAGCTTCCACTCAAATATTCATATGGACCCATATGATGGTTTGTATGAATTGTGATTTAGAACTACAACCTATTAGGATAAATTTGGTGAAAGGAATGCACTTGGAAATAATCTTGTGAAATAGAATTTAGATATGGTTCAAGCCATCCAGAAACCAATCAAAGCTTCCTAGAGTCAGCAATAGTGCTTTGCTGACAAACATTGAAAAGACTTGGAGTTCTAAGTTGGAAATAAATTCTTCATTCGAATATCACCATGGAAGAGAGTCATGCAGTTTAGATAGAAAGAGAAGCAAATCCCAAGGTATATTAGCCCCTCTGAAATACTTTATCACATATTATCTATGGCGTATCACGTTTCACTTCCACCAAATATAGCTCAAATTCATGATATGTTCCATGTATAACTTCTAAGGAATTATATACCAAATCCCTCACATGCACTGAACTCAATGGTGGTACACCTGGAAGATGATCTATCTTATGAGGGGAATCTAGTATAAAATATAGATTGGAGAGATAAGGTTATATTCAATAAGATTACCCACCTTTTCAAAGTGTTGTGGAGGAACAATTTGTATGACGAAGCAACTTGGGAATTGGAAGATCTGTTGAAGGAGAAGTACAGTCACATATATATGAAAAATGAAATTTTGAGGGTGAAATTTAAAAGGGGGGGTATATATTGACCCAACTTCTATCAATAGTATTTATCCCTTATTATAGTAATTTCATACAGTATAAATCACATAAAATCACTTAGAGACCATAATAAAAGCTTTATAAATTAATAATTAATGAACTAAGTGGTATTTTTATAATTTAAAAAAGTAATACTAATGAAATAGTAACTTGACCTTAGGAATTGTAATATGGACCTTATGAATAGTAAACATGCCAAGTGAATAGTATCCTCGCCCATGAAAGGATAAATAAAATTTATGCATCTTATAAGTAAAAAAATGATATAATTATATCATAGTATAAGTAAATAAGTATTTTCAGAAATATTAATTAAGTGTTATTATTTTGATAAGTCATAAATAATTAATTACTTTTTTATGATTAATTTAATAATTTAAAACAAAATTTATTTCCATAAAATAAATTTATAAATTAATATTTTTATATCCTATGATTTTATGATAATTTTATGTGACATTATTTAAATTTTCAAAGTTCTATAAAATTAGTTATAATTTTAAAATCTATATTTTCCAAGTAAATGATGATTTTAATTAAAAATTAAATTATTCACATTTAATTTTTTTTATAAAATGGAGTTTATTTTTGATTTCTAAACCTCAAAAAATGGTTAGGTTAGGTTTTTGGTATTTTTTCGAAATACATTAATATTTTGATGAATAGTGAAATACGGTAATTTACTCTATATATACATTATAAGTTAAGTAAACTACTCATTTATTAATAGATGTTTTAAGCACCATTTGTTGGAACTAACACGATCTAGTAACTATATTTAGTCTCAATAATCAACCTAATTTCTTATCTTTATCAAAATAAAAAACTAATGAATTAAATAATGAGAAAACACCCCTCTCCTCCACTATAAATACAAATGCTCACACCCTCTTCCCCTCACACCTCTTATGCATTGAGGCTTGAAACAAAATATACCCAAAAGGCTTCCCTAGCCCCTACCTCACGTCTTGGAGCTCTTGGTCTCATTAAAAGATCATTCCTTGGTGCCTTGAGGAGGATATAAGAAAGAGAATTCAAGAGGTAAATGCTCCCTATTTTTCTTTTAATTTCTCTTAAATTTCATTTATTCTCTTATTATATCTTCACCAACCTTTATAAAAATGGAATTAAAACTAAAATTCCTTAAATATACTATAATTTTATCATGTTAATTTAATATCCATAATTAAAATACTCCCTCTCACTCTGTTATTATAAAAATGAAATCATCGCCCGTGATGTGTCAATTTACTGACATCATGGGCGATGCACTTTCATTTTCCTTTAACACTTAAAGTATTTTAGTAAAACCCATTTATTATTTTAAAACCTATTTTATTTTTTATTATAAATCCCTATTTATGTTTTTTAACTAATATTTATACAAAATACTAAATGAGAAAACAAAACAAGTTTTTGTGATAAAAAAACCGCCAAAATTAACCTAAGATGATCATCATTAGATTTTATCTAATGATTCATCCTCAAGATATATAAAAAAATATAAGATAATTTAAAATTTTATAACATCATTGAAAACATATAATAACAATTCTAGACATTTTTTCTCATTTTACATGAACTTCCATTCATTAATAGATGTGAACCAATCATGAAAGCAAAGAAAACGAATGCTCATAAATGATGAAAATAAACACTATAACTCATAAAAAGTCCCATAAATGAACTTAATAAATACATAATTAAACATATTCATATATAAAAGGTTCTATAATTTTTAATTAAATAATATAATGTGATTATATAGGATATTAAAGTGAATAAACCTTTCATAAACAAGGTTAGGGGAATTCTTGATCCCAATTCTATTTCTTTGGGTTTTCCCAATTTCACACAATTTTAAGCATGGATATTTTATAAAAAAATTATCCATAATTATATTACATTTTATGATTTTTACATTATTTCTAATTTAGTTTATGAAAACATAATGTTTACCAAATGAACTCTTCTTTAAAAAAAACACCCCATTTACTTCTCTAGATTGTTTCTTCTTCATTCAAGGTTGATGATTCAAGTGGATTATTCCCTATTTTATTTGGGAACCTAATGTTTAATAATTTTTTCTTTATGAAATTAAATTCATTCCTTTATATATGTTATTTTATGTTTGATATTGATATATACTCTATTTATCGTGCATTATAATCTAAATTTTGTGATGTGACAGATGCACCTAGAATAATATAGCCCAAAGTAAATGTTATAATGTGATAGGTGCACCCAAAATTATACAGATCTTAAATGAATTAGGTGATGTTATTTATCTCATGAGAAAGGATAAATATTCATGAAAATGATGTTATCTTTTTTCACAACTATGTGTGGTAGTTGACCACTAATACTTGATGTTTTATTTTGTCACATTTCCACATTCCACGGCTCTTCATAATGCTTCATCTCATGATTATGATCAAATTATTATGTTATTATGATAAATATTACGCTGAAACCATGTTATACTATTTCATGTTCTAATATATCCACTTAATAATATTTTATCTTACCCCTATTTGATATATATCCTCATGTGATTTCTTGTACTAAGGAAAACTCAAGGGCCAATAATAAGTTAGAGAAGAGGGAAATTCATAAATGTTTATGATTTATTTTGTAAGTGTTATATATAGTCCTATTTTTTCCAAGATAATAAACCTTTGTATCATGGACATGTAATTATTTTTTTTATCATTAAAATTATGTAATAGTAATGTAAAAAAAGATAGTTCCTTATTGGAACACCCTAAAATAAGAAATAAAACATGTAAATAAACATATTGAAAATCATTTTTCTTGAATAAAAACATTGATGGAATTTAATAAAATATTTAGAGTGCATAAAATAACATTCAAAAAAAATAGGCCATTAGACTATGCAATTTAACTATTTTTTCATAGGAAAACCCCACCCAAACATGGTAAAACATTGACAAAAAAACTAGATATCATATAAATTATTAATTAAGTTTAGAAACACATTCAAATAATCAAGAATTCATGGAACTCTTTAATAAAATGGAAATGAATGAAAACTCCTACTCAAAAAATGAAACCATCTTACCTTTGGAAAAAATCACAAAACTTGGTTTCCAAATATGTATAACCAACCATAGAAACCAAAAACCCCAATTTAAACAACCATTGAACCAAAAAATCATGAAACCATGACCACTAGTGTTATAGAATAAGGGTAAATTGGAAGAAAAAAATAGGATAAGTAAGGAGAAGATCCAACCACTTGATCCAAGTATGAAAACACTAAGAAATCACATAAAATAGAATATGTAGGTTCTTATAAGGTGGGATAGATAGGCCCATGGGAGGTTCCTAGGTCCTAAAAGTTTGAATGGAGAAGATTTTTGGAGAATAATCAAAGAAAAATAAGGAAAAGACCAAAATTTCCAAACCCAATATGGTCACATGGTTTATTCACCTGCTCAAACAAACCAAGTGGAGAAACTATGATCGCCACTATCAAAAAATAAACTAGACACACAGTTACTACTTCATAGTTTCTAAAACCATGATCCCAACCATGTGTCCCTGTTTTTTTATATTTTCATCAGAGCACAAGGCCATCCCTCTACCTGGTGGTAGTGAGATACTTTTTGTTACCCCGCATTCCCACTTTTCAAATTCTGATTATAGTAATCAATTTCATCAGTGATGCCTACTCCTTGATTGAAATAAAATAATGGGATATCGGTTCGTCTTTCGATAAATTCCACCTTGGATATCCTTGAATAGTTGAGGTCTCACTCATATATTTGAGTCATGTTCATGAAACTTTTTTTCATTGTCATCTCTAGGTGGATGTTGGTTAATTATTCCACTTCTTTTAGAATATGATAGAAACATTCGGACATAGTAGATGAAAATGTTATGAATGTAAATGTACATATGGATATTGGGTGTGTTGGGAATCTATAAGGTCTTCTACTTTTTAAGATGGAGGCATCTCATGTGTGGGTAATATTAGACATGGAACCCAAGACATCATGTGTTGACCAAGAGGTATTTGACCCTAGGGGTGTATGTATTCTAAAATTTTTTACCCCAATAATGACTTTTTTTTGCATGGGGTATAAGGATTCTAGAATAGGGAATTATTTCTATGTCTTATCGAGATATATAAAAACGTCTTATTGAGACAAATTGGGTCACAAGCTTAATGTCTCATGGAGATAGATCAAAACATACTGTTGATATGGATTGGGTTGTTAAGGGTTTCCCTATGTAGATAATTTCACACTAGAATGCACTGAGTGTTACCCTAAGAGGGAATATTTCACACTTATATGATGGTGGTACTGATCATTATAGTTGTTTCATACAAATCCTATTTAAGATATAGGGATAAAAACCTAGTTAGTTTGATGTTGCAGTTTAAGGTAGTGTGATAGGACTGATCCATGCAGTTTAACATTGTGCAATAAGTATGCTTGTGTTGGAAAGGAGTGTCAATGAGGGATAGTGTGGGGATTATAGGTGAAATATACCTATTGTAAGAAGATGAATATTTAGATAATGTAGTGGGGATTGTGTGTGGAATATACTAGGTTGCTTCTATAGATCATCAATGATATGAATGAGTGTCATTCATTGGAGTGGCCCAAGTGCACTTATGGAGCATCAATGGTGTGAATGGGGCTTGAACTTGGGAGAAAAATAGGTTCTTCTATTTCTAATAAATGATTGAAATGGGGATTACACATGGGATCGGCCCAATTGATGCTATACATAAGTGATGATGTGAACGAGTCTTACATGATGGAGCAACCTAGGTGTTATTATGGGGAAAATGATCTGAATGGGGATTATGTGTGGGAGCAGCCCAGATGATACTATGGAGCAGTGATGATGTGATTATGGCTTACATGTGGGAGTGGTCAAGGTGGAAGGGTATCGTCTCATGCATATCACACGAGTCATCTCATGCATCTAATTTTAGGAATATTTTAATTATCACATAGAGAATCCTATGTTCATTTCATATGTAAAGGATATAGTTTAGCATCATGAGAAAGGATGTGTTGTGTAGGGATTATGAATTAATCCTCATATACATTATTCCTCATGTTTGGTCAAGAGGGAATCCCTTGTTCCTAGAGTAGGTTTAAGATTCAATTAAATTTCATGTGAAAGTATGTGGTGTATGGGGATTATGCATTGAGTTTCTTGTTCTATCTTCTTTATGTTGGGTCAAGAGGGAATCTCAACCAAGTGATTGATTAAGGGTTATTATTGGGGATTACACCTGATGAGGCATCCCATGAGGTATTACTATGAGAAGAAATGAAACATGTGGGGATTAAACTCTAGGCATTACCAACCATCATTCTCATTTCATTACATTACAAAATCTTGAATTTCTGATGGTTCAATAGATATGATTAGGGATTACACCTAAGAGGGAAGTCCATGAGGTATTTTTTTATCTTATCATGGTAATTACATGAGTTATCTATTGCTTGAAAAAGAAGTCATCTCATTTTTTTCATAGGAGTCATCATATTCTCATCATCCAGGGTATTTTATAGTTTAACTTTATGTAGTGAGGACTAAGGGGGTCATATCATGATCTTGGCATAAGGAATCTTACTTTTGACACATAAAGAATCTTATGTTTACTATAGGAGTCATATTATGCATGAAATATTGGGTTTACTGTAGGTTAACATTATTTAGAAAGGAATACATGGTAGAAGATACCTATAAATGGATGGTGTGGGACTTATGTAAGAGAAATCATCACTTGTTCAATCTAAAATAAGAGTTAGGTGATTGAGATTATAGATTTTTTTGAGTGTTTTTTTGATTCAAGGTACTCAAGTAATCAAAGATGAGAATCTCAACTCGTGACCTAATAAAGGAACCATGAGAAGGATATAGAATCAATTAATTTCATAGAGTGTGAAAGAATATCTATACTCGTGGTATTATGTAGTGGTTCATGCTGTGTTCAAATAGTGTTATGAAAAAACATTATAAATTTCATTTGGAATCACTAATGCTCCAAAAAATCCATGGCCTTAATGATTAAATTCATTAGGTATTTTGTCAACAAATTTTTGGAATTATTTATTGATGATATTCTTATATAATATAAAAGTAAGGATGAATATGAGGAGAATTTGAATACTATATTGTGGATTTTTATAGGACCTAATCCTATATAATAGATTATAGAAAAAATTTAAACCATTTTGTGTCATATGAAATACATGCAATGTCGGTAGAAAATCACTGCGTATAATCAATAATGTGATCTATAATTTATGGTTGGAGATAAATTCTTCCATCTCATATCTCCGTGTAATAATTTCATTAGGTTTTGGAATAAGGTAAACATTATTCCGAGATACATTAACCCCTTTGTGATCTTTGATTGCATCAGAGTGGTGGCCCCTCAACTTGCACTCACGCCTAATGTATATCAAGTAAATAATGTGTTCCATATATCCCAATTTATAAAATACATAATAACCCCTCAAATTTTGTGAATCCATAGGTTGTGGAATTAGATTATTACATTTTATATGTTGAGAAACCAGTGATGATATTAGATCATAGAGACAATGTTTAATAAAACAACACAACTCACCCGGTCAATGTGTCAGGGAAGAACCAAAAGTTTAATGAAGATACATGAGAATGTAAAGAGGTGATGAAATAAAAGTAACATCATATATTTTAGTATATTAAATTGAAATTTCAAAGGAATAGTTTCTAAAGGGAGGAATAATATAACGACTATAACATTTATAAATGAAATTCCCATTGTTATTGAATTAAATGCCCCATTATGTAATGTGGTTAAAAAAAACAAATTCACTAATTTGGTTATTTCCTTTCAGATTTGAAATAATGTTAAGCTTCACGACCATTTATAATATACCTAATGAATAATGATAATATGATTTATATATATATATAGGGTTATGATAATGTCATATTGTCACATAAAAAATAAGTGACGACCTTGATTAGTAGGATCGTACCATATAATTCCCATTTATCAAAGCTTCCAACAGAGATAAAATCACTAGGCTTTATCTTTTACCAATTTCAAGATGAGATCCAACAACAAAAGCATGATACAAATCATTTACGGGGGAAGTTCAAGCAATTTCTATCATGACCCAAACCATGTTCATCGAACAACGGTAATACAATATCAACATTGCACACCTTACCCTTAGTGCATTCACTTGTGTAATAAGTTGTTATGCATCTCAACCCTCACAAAAAAAATTGGTATATTTTTATTTCAATAATTTTTATATTTATTCATTATTTTTTGAAATTTATAATTGATTATGTAATCATTTTAAAATAAATAAAATTTTAATACAACATAATTGGAATTGTATTATCTGTTAATATGTAATTTCAAATAAGAAATTCCTTTTGAATAATTAATTAATATTTGAAATAAATTATATTTTAGTGAAATATTTTTTTAAATAGTATATATTAAATATATAAGATAATATAATTTTACAATGTAAAATTATATTTTTTATTAGAGTCATGATACTGTTATTGTCAAAAAACAAGTATTTTTCAATAAATATGGATTTTATTTTAAAATTTTATTTCTCAGATTTAGAGATTTATTTTTATAAAATAAATATTATTTTGATAATAATCAAATTTAGATTATCTAACGGTGAATTTTTCATAATTTTATTAGATAAATAAATTTTATGGTAAAAATTAAATACGGAATAAACATAATATGAATATTATGACATCATAATGACCAAAAAAAAGATTTAATATGTTCTATAAAAGTTATCTGTATATAAATTAATATTTCCAATTTAAAATAATAATTTTATGAGTTAATTTTATTATTTTGAAAAATCATTTATGATTCCTCCAATACATATATTATATTTTAATGTTTTAAAATAAATTATTTGAAAACATGACTCACTTCCACAACAAAAATAATATTATTTTACTTTTCTTTTTCATGTATTAATAGAATAAAAAAAATCTACTCATGGAACAACTATTTTAGGGTATGTGTTTTTTGATTACTTTACTTTACATAGTCAAAAACCTATGTTTGAAAAATAATAAAAACCCACACAAGATCTCATTCATCTTCACTAAAAACCATTATATCATGACTATTATCTTCCCTTTAATATAAAATTACCTCACATGGTTCCTCAATATCTCAATAAGATCTTCCCAAACGTCATGAAATAAACTATCAAGGTAAATGATCCTCTTCTCATCCCCGATATTCAGGAACCTTTTTTATATAATGACTTTTTTCTTCTAATACTTTTTATTGGATATGATTTTCCACATCCCTATTACATACCTTATGATTTAAAAATGATGATATACCCATTTAACCCTCTTCAATAAATATCAAGATTCATTATGTACCCTAGTTATGCCACTTAAATTATCCCGTGATTTTTTCATGCCAAACCTTTTTAATATGAATACCATCGCCATTTATACTCAAGGGTATTCATTTGGACATAAATATCCTAAATTTATTAGGTAATCAAATTTATTTTTTCCAAAATCATTAATCTTGTAATTAAATTTTATTAAATATGATTCTATGTTGTATGATCTATAAAGAGTACGTAAGGATGTTCATGATATGAAAGCGACAAGTGAACCAAGAATTATACAATACTATAATGCATAGAGTAAATTTTTACTCTCATGATGTATAATGCATGGGATTATGGAGTAAACCTAATCTATCATGGTAATTTTTCAACCATTTTATGATGTCTTTGAATTTATCATTAACACATGTTCACGATTGCATGTGTAATGTCATTCCCACATTCTCATGTTCCATTTACACTATCATGTCCAATCATGCCTCATTGTTGATGATTATGATTCTCATACCTTTTAAGTCACATTTAGTTCAATAATTACTCTTATATTATACGTTCATCATGTTATATTTTTTTATTCCATTATGAGTATTTATATATCACCCCATTCTTATGTATGTCCCTAGGTTATCCCATACAATTTTAAATGAGGAATGGAATATCTAAAGCATGTTAAGGATGTTTTTAATAATGTTATTATGTCCATATATCATATTGATGTTATATGTACCTAATCTCACAAAGAAACTTGGATCCTCAATCTTATAAATTGAACTAAGTGTGATTTTATATAATAAATAATGAAATTATTTTTATTAAAGACAAGGGTTTTCATTCATAATTTTTTATATACATTTCCTTTAAAATTTATTCCATATAGTTTTATAAGTTTCTCCTTTTTTATTTAAATGTATTCTCTTGTTATTTTTTATTTTTTTTGTTAGTTAAGTGAAATATTATAAAGAATGCCAACAACCACTGGTATGGGAAATATAATTATGTCCCTAATGAGATGCCTAACCTAATTGGAATAGAAGTTATACATCTTGTGATCGTGACTAATGATCTGTCTAGAGTTTCCATTAACAATAGGAATATTGTTGAATTTCAAAACACATAAAAGAAGAAACGGATGAAGTCTTATATATGTTCAAGTGTTAAAGTATATAAATAAAATAAGATTAAATTTATTTCATTTAAAAATGTTGGAAGAGGAATGATGGAAAATTCTTTAGATGAACTAAAAGATACACTATGTGTATAAAAAAATGGTAAAAATAAAATAACTTCAAAATAAAAATTTAGAGACTCATTAACAAGATACAAATAAATAAATTTTAACCAAATTAAACTCAAACATTTCAATTTCAAAGATGTGGGGAACTTGGTCATTATCCTAGTCCATGCCATAATCTAAGGATTAATTCCAAAGGGACTATGTTTTTAAAATCATTGATGTTAAAGGATTTAAGTGTTTATGTGTTGAAACATGATATTCATGTGGTTGAAGTATTTTTATCAAATGTACTATGGTTACAAGAATCATGAATCTTTTAAAAATAATTATAAAATAGTTTTTCATAAAGGATTTTCAAGAATATATTGAATGTTACTAAAGACCTAGAAATGAGTTTTAACTATTAGGTGATATTTTACGGATAAAATATGCTTGATTAAAATTTAATGTTTAATATGTTATTGATTTAGAGGTAATTATTGTTAAATAAATTCATTTGATTTTGTGGAAAATAATGATATAGATAAAAAACATAGAGGGAAAAAATGTGACTATATGACTATTTTACTTTTTGAAAATATTCATCATATTCATGAGAATGTTGTTGGATTAAGGTGAATTATTAATATTATTATCATACTTGTTTTTTCATAGTTATTTCAAAAGATTAACCCAGAAGTTGGGTGATAACCTGTTTCATTATATAAGGACACATGTATTAATCCAAATACGGAAGAGAGATAAGGGTGTAATGCCTAAAACTATCTAATATTATTTACTGGTTAGAATGAAATTTTTTTACATAATTGATTCGATGGATAAATATTAAGTTGATTTTCAAAAACATATTTTAGGATCATATCTGTTTGATTTTTTATGGATTTGAGGTGATTAATGGTATTTTAGGAAATTTTTTATTAGGTTGAGGTATATATAAACTTTATTTATAACTATTTATTTAAAATGAAAGATTATTTGTGAAAAAAATAATTAAATCCTTGAATATTGATTTTATTTAGGATGTATTGTTAATTTTTTATGGAATAATTTAAGTTGATCTTTGGATTTGGATATTAATATGATGTTGTATTCATTTTGTGAATTATCTTACCCTGTGATAACCTTATTTGTTTTTGGTTAAGATCTAAAGAAAATAGTAATATCTTTGTTTTATTATGTGGAATAATGTTATCCATTAGAATTTTATTTTAGTTCTGACAGCATAAAAATTCATCTTGAATACTCATCAACTGGAATAATAGAAGGTATTTTGGTAAAATTTTATTAAAGGATGAAATTATACTTTTCAAGTAATTTTGTTTTCTTATTTTCTTAATATAAATGATAAAAGGATCCCATAACATTAGTAAAAGGTCCTTGAAATAAAATTTTATTCATCTTTGATAAATCAATGGTCTCTTTTATCTTTTAAAAAAATTAACATTATATCTTAAATGGTTCTTCTTTTAAAATCTAGGTTTTCACTTCCCCCCAGTTTTATCTTTATTTAAAAAACTAATATTTTTTAATTAATATGACTATATACTTCCCTTTACCACTTTTTAGGAGATTGTTTTTGTAACACCCCCGGTAAATAAAGAATATGTCATTTTCACATTTATCCATATTTGTGAATAAAATATTAATATTAATTTAAAGGGGACACTATGCTCGATGGCGTACCCAATACGCAACAATGAGTTTCTTGGGAATCTTACGTTGCACTCTAATAATAAAATAATATTATTTTAAATGGTAGTTAACGCCTAGCCGTTGTAATGGCGAGAATGAACAGAACTAACTAAAAAATGATTATATATGTTTGTCAAATATTTTTACTCTTTACAATAAATGTTAGAGGATTAAAAATGCGAATGAATCCAATTTTATGCGTAAACATTCTAATATTCTTTAAATGGTCAATTAATTGCCTTTTGATGGAGAACCTCTTTTAAATCCTCATTTTGAAAATTTTAGGTGTTATATTTGACAAAATAAAATTCTTCTTTAGAATCAAGACATCAAAATTTACTTTTTGTAAATTTTTGGTATTTTTCCGATAAAGTTCATTTTTAATGAATAGTGAAAAATGTTGTATTTTAATTCAAAACATTTTTTTAATCTAATTTATTTATATGATTAGATTATATTTTGAATTGGTTTTAAAGTTCAATTAGAATATATTTTTACCATTTAATCCAATATTGGTTGTTGGAATTAATTTCACTTTGAAATTGGACTTAAACTAGTGTCAATCTTTTGATAATTATTGTTTCATAAAAAACGCTATTTTCTCTCACATAGGGAATTAATTATTAAATTAATTAATGTAACTTATATGTTTTTAATTTTTTAAAATAGACATCATTTTTGAATTCGGAATATCAAATATAGATTAGGGTGATGTTTTGGTATTTTTCTGAAAAACTTCAATTTTTGATGAATAGTGAAACCACTAAGTGGTACTTAAAAAACTGATTTTTTGTTTAAATGAAATTTTACTACCTCTGTGTTTTGAATTTCTAAAATCCAACATACACGTTTTTCATTAAGAAGTAAAATTTGGTTCAATGGGATTAAAATAATTTTTTGGTGAATAGTAACTTTTAAGTTTTTAATCGCGATTAGAGATAATTACTATAGTTTAAGGTAAAAATAATGTTTTAATAATATGAAATGACCTATACACATGTCCTACCCTTATTGTATGTGTCATGTACGACCAGGAAAACTCATGGGTCGATTTTTGGGACCCCATGGAGCCACTTGGGTAAGATAATGACATTAATGCCTTTTATTTAAAGTAAAAGTAAAAATGTCACAAACATGAGTTGTTTTACTAAAATAATTGTTACATGGGTTTATACAAGTCAGGTTTTTTACTATAAATATTAATTAGAAAGATAAAAAGATTTAGTACATCATGATATTTTTTAATGATTTTTAGACATTAAATAAATTAAATTATTTATGACACCATGATGATGCAGCGATTACCTCATTATTTAACGATTTAAATAAAATGAAAATATAATGTAAAATATAAGACTTAAACTTGTCAAAAACATATTGTATGGGTGGATTTAGAACTCTTATAACCTTATCCTAGAAATATATAATTTTGGGACCTCTAAAATCCGAAAATCATATTATAATAAAGTATTCTTTTATAACATTTCAATAATGGCCCTCCTCTCCCCTTATAAAAGGCCCCCACCTCTACCACCTTACCCACACTTCCAATGCCTTTGGATTGGCCAAACCCTGCCCATTTCATCTCTCCACATCCCTCTTTTAATAATTTATGCCTCACTTTGGGCCAAATCCTTTCCAAGGAAGCCTTTGAGCTTAAATCAAAGAGAGTTACCCGTTTTAAAGGTAGTGTTTTCTCTTTTGTTCTTATGTATTATTTTGCTTCTCCGACCCCCTAAACTATTTTTATTATTTTCTTTTGTAACAAAACCAGTATCTTAAATATACTAGAATGTTTTTATGTGAAGTATTTGAGCTATACATATACACACCTTCGTCTAATGGTTAAATAACATATTGTTTATGTGGTTGGTGATTTTCTGCCTTACGAAATGATGATTGTTCAATATTCTTTTAACAACTTTAAAGGTGGACATTATGATGTAACTGTATTTTATATATGATATATATGGTATTTATGTTAACTATATGCTTCTTTATTATATATTTAAAACATACCTTTATTTTCTTTCATGTTGTTCAAATGCGATAATTTCATATGAGGAAGTGTGGACTACCACCCCCTCAAGTGATGTGACTCGTTAATGCAATACATGGAATGTATAAAGAATGAAATTAATGAACATATGTGACCTATATAACATATATATTATAATGTAATTATAATATATATATATATATATCTCATTTATTTTTAATTCCATTAATATTACAAAAAAATGAAAGTAGCATTCATGCGTACGTACGGCCTACCGTCTCCATGAACGACGCTTTTAATTTTTATCTCCAAATATTATGGAATAGTATAAAATTAATATGTAATGGATATATATGATATTTTAGTCATTAATAATATTCTGTAAATGATTTAATTGTAACTACATGGGAAATCATTTTCAAACAAGTTCATTTTTTTACTCATGTACCAAACATCGACAAAAACATCTGATATAAACTAACATTATTAAACAATTATTATAACATTATAATATGTGATATGAACTGAATAATAATCTTTAAATGAGGTCCTTAAGAAATTATAAATTGACCAAAGATTATTATTCAGTAATATAAAGAAAAGAACAAGACAAGTCGGACTTGAGGTAAGGGATCCGACCTCTCGCTTTCTTTTCAAGTACCTTCTTTTATGTCATTTCATTTATGCTCCATGTTCTTATGTTGAAGGATGTTATTTTATATTAAACATACTGTAATTTGTATTTTTATATGATGATATACCGCCTCTTACTATCATCAATTCTTTTTTTTAGAATTTTTAAGTGGCGATGTTAGGCTGCCGAGTTTTAGTAAGGGATTTTTCATCTCACTTTTATTCCCGTTAGATTTATGCTACATTTGCCACCATTTCCTTTGAGTGGTATATGTACTGCCAATTATTCTAATCTTTGTGTAGTATACTTTCGTTTATTAGTATTTACATCAATGTTGTATTGTCCTTCATTCATGGGGTGTATGTTTTGAAAGATACCCAAGTCGGTAAGGGAACCTTTCACCCTCCTCTTTTTAAAAGACTTATTTTGTTATGTATTCTAATTCACATACTATTAAGTTGGGATATGTTATTATATATCCTTATTAATGTAAATTTTATGTACAAGTGATGAGATACCCTTTTTATCTCTCATCAACTATTTTTCTGAATTTTGAAGTGACGTCGTTAGGCTGTTGAATTTTTGCAAAGGAACTTCTTAACCCAATTTTGATTCTTTGGGATAAACTTGTACTCCATGAATATGTTGTTCTATGAATATGTGTGATTGTTCTCAAATTGTTTCACACTTAATATCCACTTATATTTGGTGTATTTGTTTTTCACACATAATTATGTAATTGATTTATCTTTAATCCAAGGATACCATCTTTGGAAGGGACATCGTCTCAATCTCCTTTCATTGAGGCATATTTTGTTTTATACACAAATTTCTTTTATGCGGTGTATAAACCCCTCTAACTTTTACATTTATTCAAAATGAATATTTTTTATATGAAGCATTTACTAAATGACCAAAGGGAATGTTTTGGTCGTACGTATGCGGCGACAATGACTTCTCTGCCGCCGTGACCATTATATTAGTTTCGGCTTCCTCTACAAGCCATACCATTTTTTTAAAAGAAAAATAAATACCATGTTTTACTTTTCATTTATTTTGGTATTGAAATTTTTTTTCATAATGTTTTTTATATCAATGTGTTGTATTGATATCTTGTGATTGAAATGTGGAAATGTTATGTTTTATTTTATGTATGTATTATGTGGTACGATTATGTTATGGTTCTTGGGAATTGTTATGAAGACGGGTGGTTCTGTGATAAAATAAGGGTGGGTGAGACCGATATAGCACTCTAATGCATTGGGTAATGCAAAGGAGTTAAACGTTAAGGTTTCTCCGAAGAGATTTAGGGAATATACTTTGATGGGTATTCCAAACGTAACCAAGAGGGTTACTCCCTACATAAGAATGTTATCAATTCCTCAAGTTACCTTAATGTCTTATGATTTCTATGATTTATTCATGATTTTATGAGGTATGTTAAAGTGCTTATGTTTTATGGGTAAAGTATGATTTCATTCTTATGTATATATGAACTCATGTTTCCTTTCCATATTTTTATAACCCTTATTGAGCTTTTTATGCTCATCCAAATATTTTGAAATGTTTTTCACAGGTCAACGGAAAGGTGCAGGATATGATGATAGTGTCAAGGAAGTGTCAAGAAAGAATCCATGTTTTATTTTAAATATGTTCCCGTTGATGGGAAAAGAAAAATACAATCTTTTATGTAACCACTTTGTTTAAATGTGGAATGTAATTCATGATTTATGATCTAATTATCTAAAACTCTAAAACTAAAAAGATACTCAATGTGAATTATTAATTTAATTCTATATTAAGTAAGGTTTAAGGCTGGGGCCTTATAGTTGGTATCAGAGGTCGGTTTAGACAACTTTAGGGATTAAGAGTTTTTGTTAGACACATGATTAGTCCCTATATCTATTATTTCAGTTAAATCCTTGTTTTATTTATTTTTTTCTGGTCAAGTAAAGTCAGTTACGAATTGAAGGAGAAGGATCTCAAATGACATTACTATATCTTCCTGATGACATGCTTGCAATAATTTTACAAAGTCATGTTCAAATGATTGTGAAACTCTATCTAGTATACAACTCACTTGCAAGCAGTTGTTTGAGATATCAAAAACCTCCACTATACCTCATTATCACCATGGATCATGGTTTGTATTTAGACAAATACTATTTTCACAATATTCTCATATTTTCAAGAAAGGTAAATATTATCAAGGTATTTTCAAATATTTTACCTTATCATAAGAATTTGAAGCATATTATGATTTTAAAAATGGTGCTGAGGAAGGAAACCCTTGAGCAACCTATTTATATTTTCTTTTAATATATAGTCTCTTTGCACATACTTATGGTATTTTAAAAGGACCAATAATAGAAAGTTTCAACTCAAATTCTGTCCGACTATTTTATAGAAATCATGTTTTATAAGATGTTTTGGAATTATATGTCATACATGATTATTTTCCAAAACTGTTTTTTTGTGAACACCCATATGACCCATGTTGTACAAGGTGTATTTGGATGGAGGAAGAAAATGATTTTTAAGGATCTCTAAATCATTGTTGTAATGCATGGTACTTCTACCTACGTGAGCAAGATGACGAGGAAACTGAGTGGACGCCATGATCAAGGTATGATGTTATTCATTTTGGAAATCATTTTATTTTATCTTATGGTGGTGAAATAAGACTTCAAGAATTAAGATGTTGAGATCGTAACAAATTTGGATGAAAATGAGAGGTATAAGGAAAATATTGAGGTTAAAACATGTTAGGGTTATTTTTGGAGTTTTATAAAAAGGACAACACGCAGACAGTGTGACAACCCGTCGCGTCAGACAAAGCTGTGGGAATAGAACCCACAACCAAAGTGCGACTGGTATTTATCGCCTACAACTGGACTACGTGAAGTCCCTTGTTAGTATAACTTATTATTTTTAGTTAGATGATTTTATGAATTAAGAGTAAGTTTATTTTAGGTTATCTATGGAAATTATTAACCTATCATGGAGGATATGTGATTAGGTTAATTACTTTTC
The DNA here is from genome assembly GCA_963277665.1 of Viscum album. Classification (NCBI taxonomy): domain Eukaryota; kingdom Viridiplantae; phylum Streptophyta; class Magnoliopsida; order Santalales; family Viscaceae; genus Viscum; species Viscum album. Next base: position 1,822,921,604 of record OY728132.1, read on the forward strand.
AATATGAGACTTTAAGAGCAACTGATGTTATTTGGATATAAGTGTTAATTTGTAACTTGGAAGACTATGTGATTAAATCCTTCAAATATTTGGGTTTCAATCTTAGTTTGGTTTACTTTGATGAATTTTATGGACAAATTGTTTATTGAGTGGTCTTTGTTGAACTTTGGGTATTGTTTGAAAATTTTTGGAGATTAAGAATAGATTTTTACCCTTTTTTGGTATTATCTGATCTCATACTAACATTTTAGGTTTTAGTTTTGGTTAAGGTCTAAATACATGGGATGTATATAGTTATCTATTGTGGATTAGGTGATTCTCTAGTAGTTTATTATAGCTCTCTTAATGTAAACAAGTCTTCCTAAATACTCATCATTTGGGGAAAGTACGAGTTTGTGTAAGAAATATAGTAAAATTTCAAAGTCAACATGAAAAGTATGTATGTTTCCTTAAGATAAAAAATAAATTCCTCATTGAAAAGTAACTTAAACCAAAAAATTTGTCTATTAACTTTTCCTACGGGGGAATCGAATACCGTTTAACCCACCACAAGTATGTGATTTTCTTGTGGTTAACTTTCTCCTAAATATGTTTTCTATCACTTTCCCTCAGAACATGACCCTTTGTTTTTTCCTCCATATCCATGTTTTCCTACATGGAATCCTTGTATGGGTTAACTCGAGTGACCTTTTTACTTCTCTTTCCTTATTTTAAAGTGATTGTTTTACTGACTCTTGTTCCGATGTGGGATTTTCAATGAAGTTTCCAAGCCCAATTTTAAAATTGAGAGGACGAAATTCCCAAAAGGGGGGAAGGATGTAACACCCCAGGTAAATAAAGAATATGAAAATTTCAAATTTATCCATATTTGTGAATAAAATATTAATATTAATTTAAAGGGGACGCTATGCTCGATGTCGTACCCAATACGTAACAACAAGTTTCTTGGGAATCTTACGTTGCACTCTAATAATAAAATAATATTATTTTAAATGGTAGTTAAGGCCTAGCCGTTGTAATGGCAGGAATGAACATAACTAACTACAAAATTATTATTTATGTTTGTCAAATATTTTTACTCTTTTCAATAAATGTTAGAGGATTAAAAATGTGAATTAATCCAATTTTAAGCGAAAACATTCTAATATTCTTTAAAAGGTCGATTAACCGCCTTTTGATGGAGAACCTCTTTTAAATCCACCTTTTTACAATTTTATGTGTTATATTTGACAAAATAAAATTCTTCTTTAGAATCGGGACATCAAAATTTACTTTGTGTAAATTTTTGGTATTTTTCCGACAAAGTTCATTTTTTAATGAATAGTGAAAAATGTTGTATTTTAATTCAAAACCTTTTTTAATCTAATTTATTTATATGATTAGATTATATTTTTAATTGTTTTTAAAGTTCAATTAGAATATATTTTTACCATTTAATCCATTAGTGGTCGTTGAAATTAATTTCACTTTGAAATTGGACTTAAACTAGTGTCAATCTTTTGATACTTATTGTTTCATAAAAACACACTATTTGCTCTGACAGCGGGAATTAATTATTAAATTAATTAATTTAACTTATATGTTTTGAATTTTGTAAAATAAACATCATTTTTGAATTCAGAATATCAAATATAGCTTAGGGTGAAGTTTTTGTATTTTTCTGAAAAACATCAATTTTTGATGAATAGTGAAACAACTAAGAGGTACTTAAAAAACCGATTTTTCGATTAATTGAAATTTTACCACCTCTGTGTTTTGAATTTCAAAAATCTGACAAACACGGTTTTCATTAAGAAGTAAAATGTGGTTCAATGGGATTAAAATAATTTTTTGGTGAATAGTAACTTTTAAGTTTTTAATCGCGATTAGAGATAATTAGTGTAGTTTAAGGTAAAAATAATGTTTTAATAATATGAAATCACCTAGACACATATCCTACCATTATTGGATGTGTCATGGCCGACCAAGACAACCCATGGGTCGATTTTTGGGATCCCATGGAGCCACTTGGGTACGATAATGACATTAATGCCTTTTATTCAAAGTAAAAGTAAAAATGTAACAAACATGAGTTGTTTTACTAAAACAATTTTTACATGGGGTTATACAAGTAAGATTTTTTAATATAAATAGTAATTAGAAAGATAAAAAAATTTACTACATCATGATATTTTTTATTATTTTTATACATTAAATAAATAAAATTATTTATGACATCACGATGATGCATCGATTACCTTATTATCTAACAATTTAAATAAAATGAAAATATAATGTAAAATATAAGCACTACAATTTTCAAAAACCTATTGGATGGGTGGATTTAGAACTATTATAACCTTATCCTCTAAATATATAATTTTGGGACCTTTAAAATCCGAAAATCATATTATAATAAATTATTCTTTTATAACTTTCCAAGAGTGGCCCTCCTCTCCTATTATAAAAGGCCCCAACCTCTACCACATTACCCACACTTCCAAAGACTTTGGCTCGGCCAAAACCTGCCCATTTAATCTCTCCACATCCCTCTCTTCATCAGTGAAGCCTCACTTTGGAAAGACCATTTCCAAGGAAGCCTTTGAGCTTAAATCAAATAGAGTTACCCGTTTTAAAGGTAGTGTTTTCTCTTGTGTTCTTATGTTTTATTTTGCTTATCCAACCCCATAAACTCTTTTTATTCTTTTCTTTTGTAACAAAACCTGTATCTTAAATATACTAGGATGTTTTTATGTGAAGTATTCGAGCTAAAATTACACACACCTTCGTCTAATGGTTAAAGAACATGAAATTTCTGTGGTTGGCGATCTTGTGCCTCACGAAACGATGATTGTTCAATATTCTTTTAACACCTTTAAAGGTTGGCATTATGATGTAACTGTATTTTATATATGATATATATGGTATTTATGTTTACTATATTCTTATGTATTTTATATTTAAAACATACCTTTATTTTTTTTCATGTTGTACAAATGTGATAATTTCATATGAGAAAGTGTGGACTACCGCCCCCTCAAGTGATGTGACTCGTTAATGCAATACATGGAATGTATAAAGAATGAAATTAATGAACATATGTGACCTATATAACATATATATTATAATTTAATTATAATATATATATATATATATCTCATTTATTTTTAATTCCATTAATATGACAAAAAAATGAAAGTAGCGTTCATGCGTACGTACGACCTACCGTCTCCATGAACGACGCTTTTCATTTTTTATCTCCAAATGTTATGGAATAGTATAAAATGAATATTTAATGGATATATATGATATTTTAATCATTAATAATGTTCTGTAAATGATTTAATTATAACTACATTGGGCAATCATTTTCAAACAAGTTTATTTTTTTACTCATGTACCAAACATCGGCAAAAACATCTGATATGAACTAACATTATTAAACAATTATTATAACATTATAATATGTGATATGAACTGAATAATAATCTTTAAAGGAGGTCCTTAAGAAATTATAAATTGAACAATTTTTATTATTCAGTAATATAAAGAAATGAACAAGACAAGTCGGACTTGAGGTAAGGGATCTGACCTCTCGTTTTCTTTTCAAGTACCCTCTTTTATGTCATTTAATTTATGCTCCATGTTCTTATGTTGGAGGATGTTATTTTATATTAAACATACTGTAATTTGTATTTTTATATGATGAGATACCCCCTCTTACTCTCATCAATTCTTTTTTTTTAGAATTTTTAAGTGGCGCCGTTAGGCTGCAGAATTTTTGTAAGGGATTTTTCATCTCACTTTTATTCTCGTGAGATTTATGCTACATTTTCCACCATTTCCTTTGAGTGGTATATGTAATTACCATTATTCTACTCTTTGTGTAATATAATTTCATTTATGAGTATTTACATCAATGTTGTATTGTCCTTCTTTCATGGGGTGTATGTTTTGAAAGATACCCAAGTCGGCAGGGGAACATTTCACCCTCCTCTTTTTAAAAGACTTATTTTGTTATGTCTTTTAATTCAAATACTATTAAGTTAGGATATGTTCTTATATATCCTTATTAATGTAAATTTAATGTCCAAGTGATGAGATACCCTTTTTATCTCTCATCAACTATTTTTCTAAATTTCGAAGTGACGCCGTTAGGCTGTCAAATATTTGCAAGGGAACTTCTTAACCCAATTTTGATTCTTTGGGATAAACTTATACTCCTTGAATATGTTGTTCTATGAATATGTGTGATTGTCCTCTGATTGTTTTACACTTAATATCCACTTATATTTGGCGTATTCGTTAGTCACACATAATTATGTAATTGATTTATCCTTAATCCAAGGATACCATCTTTGTAAGGGACATCGTCTCAATCTCCTTTCATTGAGGCATATTTTGTTTTATACACAAATTTCTTTTATATGGTGTATAAACCCCTTTGACTTTTACGTTTATTCAAAATGAATCTTTTTTATACGAATCATTTACTAAACAACAAAAGGGAATGTTTTATTGTACGTATGCGGCGACAAAGACTTCTCTGCCGCTGTGACCCTTATTTGAGTTTTGGCTTCCTCTACAAGCCATACCGTTTTTTTAAAAGAAAAATAAATACCATGTTTTACTTTCCTTTTATTTTGGTATTGAAAATTGTTTTCTTAATGTTTTTATATCAATGTGTTGTATTGATATCTTGTGATTGAAATGTGGAAATGTTATGTTTCATTTATGCATGTATTAGGTGGTACGATTATGTTATGGTCCTTGGGAATTGTTATGAAGACAGGTGGTTCTGTGATAAACTAAGGGCGGGTGAGCCCGATATAGCACTCCAATGCATTGGGTAATGCGAAGGAGTTAAACATTGAGGTTTCTCTGAAGAGATTTAGGGAATATATTGTGATGGGTATTCCAAACGTAACCATGAGGGTTACTCCCTACGTAAGAATGTTATGAATGCCTCAAGCTACCTTAATGTCTTATGATTTCTATGATTTATTCATTATTCGATGAGGTTTGTTAAAGTGCTTATGTTTTATGGGTAAAGTATGATTTCATTATTATGTATATATGAACTCATGTTTCCTTTCCATATTTTTATAACCCTTACTATGCTTTTTATGCTCATCCCAAGATTTTTAAATGTTTTTCACAAGTCAACAGAAAGGTTCATGATATGATGATAGTGTCAAGGAAGTGTCAAGAAAGAATCCATGTTTTATTTTAAATATGTTCCCGTTGATGGGAAAAAACGAATACTATCTTTTATGTAACCACTTTGTTTAAATGTGGAATGTAATTCATGATTTATGATCTAATTCTCTAAAACTCTAAACCTGAAAAGATCCACAATGTGAATTATTCATTTGATTCAATATTAAGTAAGGTTTAAGGCTGGGGACTTATAGTTGGTATCAGAGGTCGGTTTAGACAACTTTAGGGATTAAGAGTTTTTGTTAGACACATGATTAGTACCTATATCTATTATTTCAGTTAAATCCTTGTTTTATAACTTTTTTTCAGGTCAAGTAAAGTCGGTTACGAATGGAAGGAGAAGGATCTCAAATGACATTCCTATCTCTTCCTTATGACATGCTTGCAATAATTATTATAAAGTCATGTTTGGATGATTGTGAAACTTTTTCTAGCATACAACTCACTTGAAAGCAGTTGTTTGAGATATCAAGCACCTCCACTATACCTCGTTATCATCGTGGGTGATGGGTTGTATTTAGACAAATATTATTTTCACAATATTCTCATATTTTCAAGAAAGGTAAATATTATCAAGGTATTTTCAAATATTTTACCTTATCACAAGAATTTGAAACATATTATGATTTTAAAAATGGTGCTATGGAAGGAGACCCCTGCGCAACCTATATATATTTTCTTTTAAAATATAGTCTCTCAGCACATACTTATGGTATTTTAAAAGGACTAACAATAGAAAGTTTCAACTCAAATTCCGTCCGACTATTTTATAGAAATCATGTTTTATCAGATGTTTTGGAATTATATGTCATACATGATTATTTTCCAAAACTGTTTTTTTTTGAACACCCATATGACCCATGTTGTACAAGGTGTATTTGGATGGAGGAAGCAAATGATTTTGAAGGATCTCTAAATCATTGTTGTAATGCATGGTACTTCTACATACGTGAGAAATATTATGATGAAACCAAGTGGATTCCATGATCAAGGTATGATGTTATTCATTTTGGAAATCGTTTTATTTTATCTTATGGTGGTGAAATAAGACTTCAAGAATTAAGATATTGAGATCGTAACGAATTTGGATGAAAATGTGAGGTATAAGGAAAATATTGAGGTTAAAACATGTTAGGGTTATTTTTGGAGTTTTATAAAAAGGACAACACATAGACAGTGTGACAACCCATCGCGTCGGACAAAGCTGTGGGAATCGAACCCACAACCAAAGTGCGACTGGTATTTATCGCCTACCACTGGACTATGTGAAGTCCCTTGTTAGTATAACTTATTATTTTTAGTTAGATGATTTTATTAATTAATAGTAAGTTTATTTTGGGTTATCTATGGAAATTATTAACCTATCATGGAGGATATGTGATTAGGTTAATTACTTTTTAATATGATACTTTAAGAGAAACTGATGTTATTTGGAGATAAGTGTTAATTTGTAACTTGGAAGACTATGTGATTAAATCCTTCAAATATTTGGGTTTCAATCTTAGTTTGGTTTACATTGAAGAATTTTATGGACAAATTGTTTATTGAATGGTCTTTTTTGAACTTTGGGTATTGTTTGACAAATTTTGGAGATTAAGAATAGATTTTTTTATCCTTTTTTGGTATTATTTGATCTCATACTAACCTTTTAGGTTTTAGTTTTGGTTAAGGTCTAAATACATGGGATGTATATAGTTCTCTTTTTTATATTAGGTGATTCTCTAGTAGTTTATTATAGCTCTCTTAATGTAAACAAGTCTTCCTAAATACTCATCATTTGGGGAAAGTACGAGTTTGGGTAAGAAATCTAGTAAAATTTGAAAGTCAACATGAAAAGTAAGTATGTTTCCTTAAGATCAAAAATAAATTCATCAATGAAAAGAAAATTAAAACAAAAATTTTTTCTGTTAACTTTTCCTATGGGGGAATCAAATACCATTTAACCCACCACAAGTATGTGATTTTCTTATGGTTAACTTTCTCCTAAACATGTTTTCTATCACTCTCCCTCAGAACATGACCCTTTGTTTTTTCCTCCATATTTATGTTTTCCTACATGGAATCGTAGTATGGGTTAACTCGGGTGACCTTTGTACTTGTCTTTCTTTATTTAAAAGTGATTTTTTTTACTGACTCTTGTTCCGATGAGGGATTTTCAATGAAGTTTCCAAGACCAATTTTAAAATTGCGAGGATGCAATTCCCAAAAGGGGGGAAGGATGTAACACCCCAGGTAAATAAAGAATAGTACATTTTCACATTTATCCATATTTGTTAATAAAATATTAATATTACTTTAAAGGGGATGCTATGCTCGATGGCGTACCCAATACGCAACAACGAGTTTCTTGGGAATCTTAGGTTGCACTCTAATAATAAAATAATATTATTTTAAATGGTAGTTAACGCCTAGCCGTTGTAATGGCGGGAATGAACAGAACTAACTACAAAATGATTATATATGTTTTTCAAATAGTTTTACTCTTTTCAATAAATTTTAGTGGATTAAAAATGCAAATGAATCCAATTTTAAGCGAAAACATTCTAATATTCTTTAAAAGGTCGATTAACCACCTTTTGATGGCGAACCTCTTTTAAATACACATTTTGAAACTTTTATGTGTTATATTTTACAAAATAAAATTCTTCTTTAGAATTGGGACATCAAAATTTACTTTGTGTAAATTTTTGGTATTTTTCCGATAAAGTTCAATTTTTAATGAATAGTGAAAAATGTTGTATTTTAATTCAAAACCTTTTTGTAATCTAATTTATTTATATGATTAGATTATCTTTTGAATTGGTTTTAAAGTTCAATTAGAATATATTTTTACCATTTAATCCAATAGTGGTCGTTGGAATTACTTTCACTTTGAAATTGGACATAAATTAGTGTCAATCTTTTGATACTTATTGTTTCATAAAAACACGCTATTTTCTCTGACAGCGGGAATTAATTATTATATTAATTAATGTAACTTATATGTTTTTAATTTTGTAAAATAGAAATCTTTTTTGAATTCGGAATATCAAATATATCTTAGGGTAAATTTTTGGTATTTTTCTAAAAAACTTCAATTTTTGATGAATAGTGAAACCACTAAGTGGTACTTAAAAAACTGATTTTTCGTTTAAATGAAATTTTACCACCTCTGTGTTTTGAATTTCAAAAATCCAACATACACGGTTGTCATTAGGAAGTAAAATGTGGTTCAATGGGATTAAAATAATTTTTTGTGAATAGTAACTTTTAAGTTTTTAATCACGATTAGGGATAATTAGTGTAGTTTAAGGTAAAAATAATTTTTTAATAATATGAAATGACCTAGACACATGTCCTACACTTATTGGATGTGTCATTTACAACCAATACAACCCATGTGTCGGTTTTCGGGACCCCATGGATCCACTTGTGTACGATAAGGACATTAATGCCTTTTATTTAAAGTAAAAGTAAAAATGTCACAAACATGAGTTGTTTTACTAAAACAATTTTTACATGGGGTAATACAAGTCAGAGTTTTTACTATAAATAGTCATTAGAAAGAAACAAATATTTACTACATCATGATATTTTTTTATGATTTTTAGACATTAAATAAATTAAATTATTTATGACACCATGATGATGCAGCGATTACCTCATTATTTAACAATTTAAATAAAATGAAAATATAATGTAAAATATAAGACCTACACTTGTCAAAAACCTATTGTATGGGTGGATTTCGAACTATTATAACCTTATCCTTGAAATATATAATTTTGGGACCTTTAAAACTTGAAAGGCATATTATAATAAAGTATTCTTTTATAACTTTCCAAGAGTGCCCCTCCTCTCCTCTTATAAAAGGCCACCACCTCTACCACCTTACCCACACTTAAAAAGCCTTTGGCTCGGCCAAACCCTGCCCATTTCATCTCTCCACATCCCTCTATTCATCATTTAAGCCTCAATTTGGGCATAATCTTTTCCAAGGAATCCTTTGAGCTTAAATCATAGAGAGTTGCCCATTTTAAAGGTAGTGTTTTCTCTTGTGTTCTTATGTTTTATTTTTCTTCTCCAACCCCATAATCTCTTTTTATTCTTTTCTTTTGTAACAACACCAGTATATTAAATATACTAGCATGTTATTATGTGATGTATCTGAGCTACACTTACACACACCTTTTTCTAATTGTTAAAGAACATGTTGTTTCTGTGGTTGGCGATTTTTTGCCTCACGAAATGATGATTGTTCAATATTCTTTTAACACCTTTAAAGGTGGCCATTATGATGTCACTATATTTTATATATGATATATATGGTATTTATGTTTACTATATTCTTATGTATTTTATATTTAAAACATACCTTTATTTTTTTCATGTTGTGCAAATGCGATAATTTCATATGAGGAAGTGTGGACTACCGCCCCCTCAAGTGATGTGACTGGTTAATGCAATACATGGAATGTATAAAGAATTAAATTAATGAACATATGTGACCTATATAACATATATATTATAATGGAATTATAATATATATATATATATATCTCAATTATTTTTACTTCCATTAATATGACAAAAAATGAAAGTAGCGTTCATGCGTACGTACGGCCTACCGTCCCCATGAATAGTGCCTTTCATTTTTTATCTCCAAATGTTATGGAATAGTATAAAATGAATATTTACTGGATATATATTATATTTTAATCATTAATACAATTCTGTAAATTATTTACTTATTACTACATGGGCAATCATTTTCAAACCAGTTCATTTTTTTTACTCATGTTCCAAACATCGGAAAAAACATCTGATATGAACTAACATTATTGAACAGTTATTATAACATTATAATATGTGATATGAACTGAATAATAATCATTAAAGTAGTTCCTTAAGAAATTATAAATCGACCAAAGTTTATTATTCAAGAATATAATGAAACGAACAAGACAAGTCGTACTCGAGGTAAGGGATCCGACTGCTCGCTTTCTTTTCAAGTACCCTATTTTATGTCCTTTCATTTATGCTCCATGTTCTTATGTTGGAGGATGTTATTTTATATTAAACATACTGTAATTTTTATTTTTATATGATGAGATACCCCCTCTTACTCTCATCAATTCTTTTTTTTAGAATTTTTAAGTGGCGCCTTTAGGATGCCGAGTTTTCGTAAGGTATTTTTCATCTCACTTTTATTCCCGTGAGATTTATGCTACATTTGACACCATTTACATTGAGTGGTATATACACTTCACATTATTCTACTCTTTGTGTAATATAATTTCGTTTCTGAGTATTTACATCAATGTTGTATTTTCCTTCTTTCATGGGGTGTATGTTTTGAAAGATACCCAAATCGGTAAGGGAACATTTCACCCTCCTCTTTTTAAAAGACTTCTTTTGTTATGTCTTTTAATTCACATACTATTAAGTTGGGATATGTTCTTATATATCCTTATTAATGTAAATTTTATGTCCAAGTGATGAGATACCCTTTTTACCTCTCATCAACTCTTTTTCTAAATTTTGAAGTGACGCCGTTAGGCTGTCGAATTTTTGCAAGGGAACTTCTTAACCCAATTTTGATTCTTTGGGATAAACTTATACTCCTTGAATATGTCATTCTATGAATATGTGTGATTTTCCTCTGATTGTTTTACACTTAATATCCACTTATATTTGGTGTATTCTTTTTTCACACATAATTATGTAATTTATTTATCCTTAATCCAAGGATACCATCTTTGTAAGGGACATCGTCTCAATCTCCTTTCATTGAGGCATATTTTGTTTTATACACAAATTTCTTTTATACGGTGTATAAACCCATTTGACATTTACGTTTATCCAAAATGAATCTTTTTTATACGAATCATTTACTAAATGACAAAAGGGAATTTTTTTGTCGTACATATGTGGTGACAACGACTTCTCTGCCACCGTGACCATTATTTGAGTTTCGGCTTCCTCTACAAGCCATACCATTTTTTAAAAGAAAAATAAATACCATGTTTTACTTTTCATTTTTTCTGGTATTGAAAATGGTTTTCATAATGTTTTTTATATCAATGTTTTGTATTGATATCTTGTGATTGAAATGCGGAAATGTTATGTTTCCTTTATGCATGTATTATGTGGTACGATTATGTTATGGTTCTTGGAAATTTTTATGAAGACAGGTGGTTCCGTGATAAACTAAGGGCGGGTGTTCCCAATATATATCTCCAATGCATTGGGTAACACGAAGGAGTTAAATGTTAAGATTTCTCCGAAGAGATTTAGGAAATATACTGTGATGGGTATTCCAAACGTAACCAAGATGGTTACTCCCTACGTAATAATGTTATGAATTCATCAAGTTACCTTAATGTCTTATTATTTCTATGATTTATTAATAATTTGATGAGGTATGTTAAAGTGATTATGTTTTATGGGTAAAGTATGATTTCATTCTTATGTATATATGAACTCATGTTTCCTTTCCATATTTTTATAACCCTTACTAAGCTTTTTATGCTCATCCCAAGTTTTTGAAATCTTTTTCACATGTCAAGGGAAAGGTTCATGATATGATGATAGTGTTAAGGAAGTGTCAAGAAAGAATCCAAGTTTTATTTTAAATATGTTCTCGTTGATGGGAAAAATGAATACTATCTTTTATTTAACCACTTTGTTTAAATGTGGAATGTAATTCATGATTTATGATCTAATTCTATAAAAATCTAAACCTAAAAACATCCTCAATGTGAATTATTCATTTAATTCAATATTAAGTAAGGTTTATGGTGGGGGCCTTATGGTTATTTTAACCAATTTTATGATTTATGTTTTCCGCAAAGAAATTTTCAAATTTAAAACCATTGATTGCATATCCTAAGTTAAAATTGTAAGGGAAAAATTATTTAAGGTGGTTAGAACATAAAACCCTGGTATTTTAAAATAACAAAATGTTTAATAGCGTATACAATGCACAATAATGAGTTTAAACAAACAGCGATATACTATTAAAATATTTTTATTTAAATGTGATTGTTATATCCTTATTGTGTAATTTAGTGGTATGAATAGGAATAAAAACATTTTTAAAATTAATTATGAAGGTTAAATAAAATATATTGATAAATAAGAACTTAATTATTGGTAATTTCAGTATGGGCTTCGAAAATATATTTTCTCAAAAAAATTATTTTATTTATTTTCGTGAACAAATAAAAAACTTAATTTTTTCCACTGTTAAAATATTTATTTTCATAAATTAACTTAATTTTTTTATTCAAATTTTAAAATTATCTTATGATTAATTTCTGTGATTTTTCTAAAATTTTAAATTTTTTAATAACTAGTGAAAAAATATCATTTTTTATTGAAAATAACATTTTCATTTAAATAATTTTCAATGTTATATTTAGTTATTAAATGAATTAAAAGTAAACATAGTTCCATTATTTTATTATTAAAATAATTTAGGTCATTGGAATCAATTTTATATTGATTTTAGCAGAATTTGTTTTTACTTATGGAAAATTTTCCATTGGAAAACAGTTTTTTCATCATATATGTGGATCTAATTTAATATTAAAATATAAAAAATATAAGAATTCAGTTTCTTAAAATAGATTAAATATTTTTAACAATAATAATTAATTGTATATAATAATGTAAAATTAACCTTTTTATAATGAATTTTAAAAAAAGTAAAAATTAATTACTGTGGTTGTGGTTAAAATGGATCTACCGGGGGTTGAACTAAAATGATAATGGTTAAATTGACTTAAAACTATTACAAATAATAATATATAGAAATATTTAAACATTATATCATATATGGTTCCATAATAATTCATTTATGATCCTTTTTTTATGTTTAAAATGTGGGGAAAATGATTTTTTTTTTCAAAAAATCCAATTGTGTCATCTCCCAGACTTATAAAAGAGAATCCCCAATCTAATACTATTTACACTTAAAACCCTATTTTATAAACAAATTCCTACCAAGATAACATATTTACTTTTATACCCACATCATAGAGAAATTGTCTTATTAGGAATCTAATATAGAGAGGCTTGAGTTATAATCCAAAAATAGGTGGATTAAAGAAGAGGTATTGTTCTTAGTCGAGAATATTTTCTCTATTTCCACTTACACATCCTTAAAATATTACTAAATCATGATGATATAATAAAATTATTATATAAAATATTCTAATATGTTATTTTGTATTTTCCATAAATTAAATTTATCACCTATATAATCAAATGGGAAATGAAACCATCGTTTATATGTATAGAAGATTATAGCCTTACGAACCGATGTAATTAATTTTCTATCATCACCTCTCATGGAAATTGATGATTATAGATTTTATATTTATATTTTTTATTAATTAAATATTAATTATTCTATAAAATTAATATATCATATAATTTCTTACCTTAACATCTATGGAAGAATGATAATTTAATTCGTGTATATGTAAGACTACTGCCTCACGAAGAAATGTGATTAGTTTTTCATTACCATGTAACATTTATGATATATGTATGTGTATTTAAAGAAATAATATGATATTTATTATATAATTAGCATTTTTAAATAAAAAATAACACTTACCTTCTTTCCTATTATGATCATTGAAAAATGGAAACATTACACATGCGTACGTATGACCTATAGTTTACATCATTATAATATAGTTTATTTTAACAAAAATAATTCATGTTTATTTTTAAAATAATAATTTAGGTAAAAATTATAATTATTTCCTGGTTATTATTCTTTATATTATGGAAAAATGGCCTTGTTGACCATTGTTAACACACCAATTCGGTTTTGAAAATTGAATTGAGCATCATCAAAAAAACCCAACATAAACATAACTAATTAAGTAATTAAATATATCATTAAAGTAAATAATGTAAATATTTTTTTTAAAATTCATTAAACCTATAAAATATTCTTATGAAGAATATTATAAAAGTTTATTATATATGACATAATTTATATACATGATAAGTCTGGACTCAAGGTAAAAGATTTCTTGTCTCACTTAATCTTCCATGAGAAATTTTCCATATATGACAATTATTTATTTTTTGTAGTGAATAAACTGAACCATTGAATAATATATCATGATTATGTTTTCTTCTTGGTATTTAAATTTTCATTTGATGAAACTTTTTCTATAGGGGTTATGATTCAAAAGTTACTAAAGTGGTAAGTGTTTATTTCAGAATCTCATTATTATTTAGGATTATTTATGTTTTAGACTCCCTTGGAATAATTTTTTAATATTTATATCATAAATAAAATATATTTTATTATCCTATATTTATTCACAAACATTTCAAGAAATAGTTAAACTTTCTACTCTTTGTCACTTAAAATGATTGAGAAATTGTTTTAACAAAATGTGTCCTTATTTATCACATCTATCAAAGATTTGTTTTCTTCTATATCCATGATTTCTAAAAATATTTTCAATAATGTTTTAACATTCTATAAATGATTTATTAAAAAAATTACCCATGTTTCAGTTTCTAAAAAATTGTTTGAAATAAATCTTCACATCATTTTATGAACGCAGTACTTTTAAACCTTTCTATGACACTATGAAAGAAATATTTTTCAACCTATAAGGAATATATGGAATTACTCGACATCATGAAAACTAAATTATTTAATGTATCCTTTATAATATTCCAAGTTTATTTTTATTGAAATTTTTTTCTTTAATATTTTGGATTTTTTTCATTTTGATGAAGTGGTTATAATTGGAAATGGTATTTTCCCTAATAAATATTCTATATTATCTTTTAAAAGCTTTTTTATCAACTAAAAAACATTATATGTTATATATTCCTTTTAAATTATTTATATATTTTTATCACATATATACCTAGCTTATTCTTCCTTACTTTGAAAGGTATTACATGCCATATGTTCACATCTCAAATTCATTTATTATGAAATTTCTGTTTATTAAGATATGAGATGAGATTATCAAACCCATTTTTTTGTAGTTATTTATTATGTTTATGAATTATTATTGATTTATATTCTTTGGATCATATAATCATGAACATGTTATGATGGTTTCACCAAGATAACACTCCAATACATTGGGTAAAGCATTTGTTTCATGATATTTCATATATGGGATTAGGGAATAAACATAATCCATTATGAGACTTTTACCACCACAGGATATTGTCTTGGAATTAATCCCTAACTCATGTTTATGTCATGTTTTACATTAATTCCACACTTCTTATATTTCCTTTATCTTATGATAGCATATTATTTATGTTATGATTTCATGTGAATACTCTTGATCATTAACTTTTATAATATCATGTTATAATTTTGACACACAAGTTATTCTCCCTTATCATGTTTATTCCCTTTATAGTGTTTTTATCTCATCACGTTATTTTGTGCATTACCCGTGTAATCCCATTCATCTTAGAAGCTTCAAATGATTTAGGATATCATTATGGAGAATAAAATAGATAAAGTTCTATTTTAGTCTCAATTTGATGTATTGTGAACCAACTCTTCTAAATAAACTATGTTTCATGATCTTTGGGTTGTAATTTATAGATGTTTATATTAAAAATTGTGTAATAATATATGTCATTTTTTTGGGTTTTTATAATGAGATTAGGTATCTATTTCCTTATTGTGCAATGACTCAAGGGTCATTTTAAACAAGCTAAAAACTGAGATGGTATGCTTTTTGGGTGATGAGATGAGACCCTTTTGATAAATGATAAAGGTAGAGAAATAAACATTTTATTATATGAGGCAATGAGTGATTGAGTTTCTAAAAGAATTTGTTTAGAAAAATTGAGGATCTCTACAGGTGTGGTGTGATAGTCATTAGTGAAATTTCATATCTATGACTTATATTCCACTATGAGTTGGGATCCGAGTGTCAACTAGTAATTTGTGACATTATCGATTTTTAAATATATACAATATGTATTAGATGTTTTTTTGATGATTGTCCAAGAATTTTATATTTAATGGTATGGATCACTAAGATAACTTGGAACCTTAGATAAAGGATCAATCAATCAGGATATTATGAATGAGTCTTGTGAGTATAAGTGTTCAAATGATATTGCAATGTGGGAAGGTCAATGATCATAGAGTGATGTAATGGTAAATACTATAATGGGGATTGAATTATAGGATTATTATCGGTCAAACCCTTAATATGAGTAATTTTGATGCTCATTAGGGTTAACATGTTTGGTGGACACAACCCAGATTAGGTTGATGTTTTGTGTCAGTTCTTAGATGCAAGAAAATATTATGTGTTTTGTAAGTAAACTATACAT
Organism: Viscum album; assembly: GCA_963277665.1. Taxonomy (NCBI): domain Eukaryota; kingdom Viridiplantae; phylum Streptophyta; class Magnoliopsida; order Santalales; family Viscaceae; genus Viscum; species Viscum album. The sequence goes on from OY728132.1 coordinate 1,822,938,140, forward strand.
CGATTTGGGTGGTAATTTTTAAGAATCATGTAGAATTATTATATTTGGTAGATGATGGATATATTTGTGGAATAAGTGTTTTTCATGATGACCGAATGTGGGTTTAAGAAAAGAGGTTAGTGTGTTTATTAGGCCCATTCAATTTCATTACTCACAGATAGTATGATTTCAATTACATAAATATCCATGAATGTCACTGAGATAAAGAAATCATTATGGAGATAGTAAATTTAATTAGTGAGGTGATGTTCGACCCATCAATGTTACTTATGAAATCAGAAGAGAAAATTACTTACTTGAGTTGTTCACATGTGAGAAATATAATGGTTTAGATGAGGATCAATTCTCATATTTTAAATAATGATAAGTATATAGGATAGACCAGAGAAAGTGGGGTCTAGGGAAAGGATAAATCACTTGTTTATGTGTAGCGGGGTATATTGTTTCAAATAGGAAACATGTGATAGTGAGTATTCATAAGATATTAGTGAGAAAAAGAAGTAATGGGAAATGCATTAGGAGGATTCATGAGGATAAGAATTGTTATGGTGGGGAGTTTATAATGACCGAAACTAATGACTATAAACAAATTCAAAGAATGATGAGTCCCAATAATAGTGTAACCAATGAAATTTTAAATATTGGATTTCCTAGTAAGAACTAAAACATATGGTAATGTTTTAAATGATTGAAAATAGATTTTGTATAAGGTCCCATGCCTTTAACAAGCCATAATCATGTGTTTAATATCACAGATTTCAAATTATTACATTCGTATTATATTTTATGTTTATATTGTTAATAATTAGCAAAAACCATAGTTATCTAACCAATATAATACAAATTTACCATTCTAATCAATGTCCATTTTTCATACAAAAATATAACTCCTAAATTTAAACATTTTATTTCATTCAAATATATTTTTCTTCATTTAAAAATGATCTATCTTAATTAGTTGATATCCCTTGATATAAATCATACACATCATAAGGCCCTATGAATAACATTTATAAACTTGGGATGAGAAAATAATAATTAGCAACATATATAAAAAGGAACATGACTAATTATTCAATTTCAAAAACATTGAAACCAATTAGAAACATTTCCCTTTCTACATAAAAAACATTGATCTCAAATATTCTTTTACATACTCTTGAAATAATATTTATTTCCAAAAGTTTTCCACAAAATATTTCATAAAACATTTTGAAAGAAATATAATAATCATGAATATTTCATTGAAAACATGAGAACCGATGAAATAAAATTCTTGAAAAACATAAATTTCAATCTAAAAATGACTATAAACATTATTAAAACATAAGCTCATTTTCATAACTTTTCAAATAAAAATATTTCATTAAAAACTTTTTTATAAGAATATAAAAGTCATTTATGTTCCTTGAGAAATCATATTCATAAAATCATTACAACAACCCCTACAAATGGAATAATATTTTAATGAATTACAACAGATCTCTTGGGAGTAACATAAATCACATTAACTCCATCACTTTACCAAATTAGTTAGAGATCTATATCATGGTCCCCCATAATCATTAAATATCTTAGGCTCACCCATTATCATAAACGTTTTAAAAGAAATATATAATGATTAAAAGCACATATAAGATTGGATCCCCGTTATAAAAACTTTTGAAATATTCTTTTGAACCCATATGAATAATCACCTTTTATTATCTTGTAAAAATAAGGAAAAATATCCTTTTTTCCTTTGAAAAATATAAATAAAAATTATTAGAAGAATGGGAAATATGATATGAATTGAAAAATCATGAAAAATTAGGGAGGATATTTCTTAAATAATAACATTCATAAGTATGAAAAATTTAATCTAATATTTATATGTAAAAAACATGCCTTTAAAACATCAAAAAATAACCTCTATTAAGGATTCTAAAAAGTTACCTTTTCTGACCACTATAAGAAATGAAATAGACTGTTAAAAATGAACTTTTACAATATTTTATGTATAAATAATAATATTCTTGAAACATTTTAAATAAAATATATTTATAAGAATTTTTTTTAAAATGAATAACATTAAAACAATGTTTTAATTGAAATCCATTACTTAGTTTCCCAATTTGCCCCATATGTCTTTTAATTTCCTACTCTTTTGATTAAGTTTAATTCTTATAAAGGAGAGGTTTATTGTGACTATAGGGAGTTTTAGGGATGTGGGATAATAATTATATGGGGTATAGTTTTGAGAGAAACCCGAACATGAGTGGTGTTTTGAAAATGTTGAAGTTGGTTCCTTTTGATAGGAAAAAATCAATGGCATTTTGGCATTTGTTTCAATATTTAAGGGCCATGAATGTAATTTTAAAAATTCTAAATGGACCATAAATGGACTATGAATGAAAATCCTAAAAATTTATCATAAAAATGAGTTAATATTGATTTATTTTATTTTATATTTATTTAAAAATAACTTTTAAACATTAAGTACCATTTAAGGTCATTTTTATGACTATTCACAAAATTTGGCATTATACATATCAAGAAAACAATGGAATTAAAATTAAAAAAATACATAATACAATATCCTTCATAATTATTTATAAAATTCATGGAATACACTAAATAATCTAGATCATGTCATTTTTATTACCTTTAAAATCAATAACTTGATTTTCTCTAATTTTTATAAATAATGCATTAATGAAGTATAAGCATATTTGAAATGTATACTATATTTAAAATTTAAAAATAAATTAAAAACCTGAATAAAATTTGTACCATATTTATAGTCATATAGTTTCATTAATATTGTATATTTTATCTTATCCTAACCATGAGAACCTGTTTAAGATATTAAATGAGTGAAAATGAAATATCTGTAAGAATAATTTTATTAATATAAAAGAGGAATTCGTATTCATTTAAATTGAATTGAAAATGGATCAAAATTGACCATGGACAAGTTTGTGGTTTATCGAGACTCATTCAACCATTTGTTGATATTTTTTTTGGTATTATCACATAGTTTAACCTTAATTAATTATTTTTCACATTACTATGGAAAAAATAAGTACTTAGGTAAATAATTTATATGGAAATAAATGAAAGGGATAAATTTAAATGATTTGACACATGAAATTAAAAATATGAAATTTATTTTACAATATTCAATTTCTTGAATTGGTAAAAATTATTTCTAATATATGAATGAAAAATAGGTTTTATAAAAATACATTTTTTACACATAAAAGGAATTTACACCACTTTCAATTATAATGAAGATTCCAATGTAACGAATTTTATTATGTTTAATAAAATGAAACTTATAAATTTAAAATATCAAAAACCCTATGAAAATTCAAATTACTTTGATTGGGAAAAAATATAAAATAAGTCATTCAAAATTTTTATTTTTCACTATTCAATAAAAAATAAACCTTTTCATAAAAATACAAAATATTTATATTAAGATCATTTTTAAATGATGATTTCCAAAATTAAGTCCATTTTATTAAATAAAATTTCTAAAAATGGTATACATTAATTATAATATTGATGTACAAAATGAAATAAAACCCATTTTAAAATATCATGTATTTTTAAAATGAATATATACTCATTCTTTATATAGTAACCAGCACTAGATTAATGTTAATTTATTTTTTTAAATATATGGTCTTTGTATTTCATTAAATTAATCCATTGGTAGTGAATACCTTAATTTAATTGTATTAAAAATACATTGTGTGCATAAATTTGTTTTCTAAAAATTATATTCTTTAATCTTATATGAATTTATTTAAAATAGAGTGCTTATTTTCTAGTAATTAATTAATAAATTTTTTATGGACATTTTTTTTTAAAAAAAATTATAATTTGGATACTCTTTTTCATATATTCTAATCGAACAGCTTGGTCATGCCAGTCATATTCAAATAATAATATTTCAATAGTATATCACAATCTATTTTAATCCTTGTATTGCGTGTGGTACACTAAATCAAACATGGTTTTGTTTTTAGAACTAAAATATAAGGGTTTTAAATTTCCCCCAATAAATAAATTCAATCCTTACAATTTTTAATTTTTCTTACAAAAAATAGTGAAACATGACATAATAAATAAAATTAAATTGGAATTATATCATGATAATTAATTTTGAAGTTAGTTAAATATTTCTAAAACTAAACATTTGAATCAGTTTACATAATCATAAATTTATAGTAGCATAATAAGACTCCATAGATTTATATTACTCACTTTTTTGTTTTAGAATTCTGTTCACCATCAAGATTGGTAATATGAGAAAATATACAGGACTTTTTTTCAAAATTACATCATTCATTTGTGCATTGATCTATTTTCACATCCAATTCATATCATATTCTAAATGTTGTATAACCATGATTAATTTTTCATTATTAAAGTGCTAAAATTAACTTTCAATTGATCTCAAGATCCACAAAAGGACAAAAATTTATTTATATTGTTTTTGTCTATAAAAAAAACCAAAATCATTATCACGTGTTAAGATAATATCCAATATAAATGAACCATTATATGAATAAATAATAATTATTGATCAAATCATATAATATAACATAAAAATTTAAACTTAATTCATTTAATACATAACTAACCCTAAAAATGTTGAAAATATTCTAGACTAAAATTTAAAGCCAAATATTAGAATGATTTTAATATATATGTTCATACAAGAAAAAATAGAAGGGGTGGAATTAAATACAACAATGGTTTTTTGGTGATAAAATTGGATGACTACGATATGAAAACCAATAAAGAAATTTGGTTCATAAAGGTCTAGTGTTTCATGAAAGATTTTTGTTCCTAAAACCCAAGTCAGAGTGATACAAAACACTAACATCTATGAAGATAGATATTCTTAATACAACATATCTCTTGATTCTCCCGGTGTGTATAAATACACCATTGTTCTCTCATTTTATGTGGATTTGAACTTTAAACTTCCAACCGAATCATTTAGCTCATGAAACTCTAACCTTAGTGCACCCAAAGAAAAATGGGTTTTCATAGGTAGTAATCCTTCATAAATAACCTTTGATGGGTCCTCCAAACCATAAAATCTTGATCAATATTACATTATTGAAAATCATGTCCATAAAGAGAACCCTTAAATCTAGAGTCATGTGCTTTTCACAACTTACAACTCCATAAGACCTCTATATTTGAAACCCTTTATATAAGTACCCATAGTTTAAACTTAAGCAAAACACACATGTATGATGAAAGTATCTACTACAATCCCCTAGAACATCATGAAATCGACTCCAAAGTCCCTTTCAGGATTCCTTTTTTTTAAATAGCTTTATGAATGTAAATTGGTCAATTAATCCATACCAATTTGAATGATATTCACTCATGCTAACACTATATGCATAACCAGTATCAAGGATCCTCATGCCTAAGCTTATCATATAGATCTTGGGTTGGATAGTTCTCTTTTTTTCTTCTCATAAGCATGAGAACCCTTATATTAGTACCCTTATATTCTATCTGAAATGGGAATTGTCAATGACACTTTATTTCTAAAAGAATCTATGCAGTGGATATGTAAGTCCCAACCATGGAATCATCAAAGGAAAATGACCATCTCCCCCCATTGATGAACATATGCAGGATACCTATATATTTCTCTCCTTTCATCCTCATTAGTACTGGTTATCTTAGTGTGTATTCCCTAACAATGTTCAGGATACCAAACATTAAACAATATAGAACCAATGTTATTATTACACAATGTTAAAATGAAATATAACATCTTTATTATAAGATGTTTCATTATTGTCTTACCCTATGTGGCTATCATGGGATGACCTATGTGGTGAGAACAAATGCCTCGTGTGATAAAAATGAGATGCCTCATGTGATGATAATGAGATGACCACCCCATAACCAAGGTATCTTCTATAAATAATCCTTATAATATCCCTTTTCGTCACTCAATTAATGGTGTAAGAATCCTTACCACATGATGTTAAACTATATAGTGTGTCCACGTATAATGAACCTAAATTATGTAATCAAACTACATGTATTTTGATCCATATTTTCTAATGGGATACATAAGACACCCCTCTATGGTTTGATACCATTATCCAAAGAATTGTGTCTCCCATTCAAATGTAGCTAATTATAGGTGGATTCACTATATCCAAAACTATAATCTAAACCTCATATACCCTTCCCTTAGGGAGCCATGAAATCCATAGAATGATTATATTTATAGACTACACCAAACCTCCCAAAAATTCAAAGTCCCCAATATTTTGGTGTCTCCAAAGGATACTAACATGTGCCCCACCTAGGACATAGAAAGCATATAAGGGAAGAATTCTTCCACTTGAATTTTAATCTTTGAGTATCTCCCATTTGACTTTAAACCATGATAAACCCATCTCAGTTATAAATATATGGTTATCTTAGTACATGAAAAGCATATTGGGAGTGTCCCACCACTATAATTTAAATATATGATTGTATTCAGTTAGTTTTAAAACTATGATCCCCCAAATGCATCAAAATTATATCTTTAAGTGATTATACTAGGATTCCTTAGCTTATGATCATAAAAACACAATTTATGATCATATGATTTCTTTTTCTATACCGTTGTGACAATCCTAGGGTTCTATATCATTTGATAGGAATGTGATGCCTTATGCAATGAGCTCAAGAAGCCTATGTCCTGAGAATAAAATCACTTATTCCTTATCTATGTATTGAGACTAGGACTATAATTCATATGAATAGCATGAGATGTATTTGGTGATATGACTAATAATCCTATTTAATGATCATAGGATATCTCTACACTTTCATTAGATGATGAGCCTAAAATCTTACCCAGTCTGATGAGAACATTATATCCTACATGATGAGACTAGGAATCATTAGGTGTTGATAATATGTTTCCTAGAATTATGAGTGTCATATACCTCATACGATGAATGTGAGATTACTTGTTTGATATTAACAACATTCTTGAGGTAATGATCCTTTAATGTTTTATTTGTTGAGCATAATTTCCTCATGAAAACCATAGGATGCAACATGTTTTTCACCAGATATTCCTTATGTCAGGAGCATAATCTTCCCTCATATACTCAAACAAGGAATACTTTTATAGATTCTCAATACACAGAACATCATCAAAATCTACAACCATTGGTAGTATCTCTTTAATAAGAGTAAGAAATAAAATTAGCAATTTTAAACTAGAAGATGGGAAATTGAATGATATTTATGAACATGAATTAGATCTATAAGGGAGATCCATGCTAGGAAATAGGCTCCAATGCTAAATCCATAGAAGAGGGAGATACCACCCCATCACCCCATTCTGATCAAGGACTTGACATCATTCACTGTGGGGGTGAAGATAATCTTCCTTTGCAATGTGGGAATGCATGAAAATGAGGATAAATACCAGTATTATGATGCTTCCCCATGCATGAAGAACAGTCCAATGAAAGCATTAGAAAATAAAATGGTGAATTATACTTAGATATCTTCCTCGACCACATGGAGTAGATTTAGAAGCATTTAATATCACTAATTCTACACATTATATGTTTTAATCCATTATAATCCACTTGGGAGAGGATGAATAGTTTTGAGAGGATTCATAATCGAATTCACCATACATGTACAGATAGTTGAATATATTTTTCATATAGGACACCAGCTACCAGCCATTGAAAATGTCCTACCACCAAAAAGTGTGGGGGAAATGTCTATTCAAGTAGAAATCTTTAACCAATATGCATATGTTATAGTGGACACCTTTACCATTAATCTTGGGTGTCCTAACCCTATATATTCCTCATAGCTCATCCAACAGAGGGTTATCACCACCCTCATATGGAAGTATGAGGAGGATGGAGTTATCCTCACGTGGTTTATGGATCATGAACAATTGGGGGTTACAACACTGTAATGCCACCATCATCAAAAAGTATATTTTTATGAGTAAATACACACCCCTTACCAAAATAAAACATTTTGAGAGCCTATAACTAGGAAAAAATGACCATTATATCCCCTAATTCAAAGAGGTAGGTGATATTTTGGATGCACCTATTGTATTCACCACCTATGAATCAACATGGAGGGATTACACCACTAGAAATCATTAACAATGTAGGGAAAATTTATAAGTAAGAGAATAGGTCAATTTCAACTCTAACATACTAGATAATTTTTAAAATGCACAAAACCTATGAAAGGGTCCATCCAACAACCAGTCAATATTATATACCACATCTAAATCTCATGGGACCCCTTCTGCCAATGATATATCCCCTAGCATCTTTGACTCTATGTAGGGGGAATATCTTTACAGGGTTGGGAACAATACCCATTCCAGACCATAAGAGGGATGGGTAGAATATCCCAAACATATGCACTATTAATAAACATTACGAGGTACTAAACTATGAATATGAATTTCACAATGGAGGTCATCCTAGTTCCAAATAATTCCAATTCTGTAAAGTTCCTTCAAGAGGAAAAATAACAGATAGCCACAATGGATTCCCAACCTGCAGTGAAAACTATAACACAGGTGAGATAACCCCATACAACCCACAATAGATTGTGCTCATGGAGTACCCATGTTACTATCATATAAAGGGTCAGGTACATCAACGTTATGTCACCCTTGAAATTTCAGATTCTAAGGAAATCAATGATTCAAGGGACATGCCTCTTCCTCCACTGCTAGTGTTGAATGTATTATCCTATCAATTAAAGATTACCATCCCAAATATGAGGATTATAAGGTCCCCAAATAACTCCATAATTAATTTTAGATGAAAGATGTATTATATTTCTTTTATTGAAACTAGGTGCATACCTCCATTCAACCCTTTATCTCCCACCACCCCACCTCAATAATGGAAATATGGGAGACTTTGGGATTTGGTATGAAATCCTATGATAAAATAAAACACCCCATCAAACCAAAAGCATATAATAAACATCTATAATATCCCAAAGAGGTGACCATATAATCCATATAAATGAAATAAAATATTTTATTACAATTCATTCCTAAAACCATCTAGGTTTAATGTTTTATAGAATTAGTTAAAAACATTAACTAACAAAACCTATGTTCATTGTATCAATCTGAAAATTTTTCATTCTATACAAAACTATATAATCAATAATGATTCAAAAAAATCTCTGAAAATTATCCACATTAGGAATTATTCTATAAATTTTACTCCTTTCCTATCATCATAAACTTGGGAAATAGAATAATTAGAAAAGGGTGATCTTAGATGCTCATCCATGGTAAACATAAGTGATAAAATTAGAATATAATTAATGAGAATAAATGAGAATATAGGTATAATAAACATTTATATTAATCTTATACCCAATAAATGATCGATTATAAATCATGGAATAAGGCTTGGAATAAGATGAGACATGAAAAAAATCAATAAATAAGAGTCAACAAACATAATCTATTATAACATAACATAGTCATGAGAATAAGGATAAAATTGTAGAAAATGTTTCAAATATGGTACAAACATTATAATATGAAAATATTATTTTCATGATCCACACCATCACTTCCCATGCTTACAAACAACAAAACTTTGCTCATGAATACTTTAACTAATGAGTTATAAAATTTTAACCAATTCATTAGACGGAGATATATAACCCCGCCCATCATTCATCAATACCTATTAATGCCACCTGAAATTCATTCACTTATCACTTCATAAAGAACCCATGGAAATAAAATGGGGTTTAAAAATCTATAAAATTAAAATCATTCAATTTTTTAATCATAAAAAACCAATGAAAAAATGTGTTTCATTAAACACATCATAAATTACCAATATAATGAAATTGGTTTTAATATTCACTTCAAATATACTCAAATAATAAAATTTTTATTAATTACATCAATAATAAAAAAATGATAAACCCCAAGAAAATAAATGTACATACAATGAAATCAAGTAACATTATAGGTAGATACCTTCAAATAAAGATAATAAATTATATGGTTTTTACACTATAGAGATATGTGGTATATTTTTAAGAAAATAATTTCCCTAATTAATTGATGAATGGGATATAGGTTAACACCATTAAGTAATGTGAATTAGAAATAAGATATTAGTAAAGAAAATTCATCTGGTTAAAAGTTATTAGTATACACAATAGACGATTAGGAAAGAAAAAAGATGTAATTGATCACTACCCAAAATATAATGACATTACATAGGCCATCCAGAGAAAAAATATGAATGGTATCATTTGAATAATTCACTATATCATTTATAATATATTTCAAAGAATAATAAAATATATGAAATATAATTTTTTTATTATTTATAAAACATATTTTGTAAATATTATGTATTCTTGATCTATTAAAAGTACATTAAAATAATTATTTCTAAAAAAACTTAGAGAAAAATAATTTCATTGGAATCCATGAAAACACAAAATGGAAATATTCATATAAAATGAAAAAGGGTGAAGAATGAAAAGTTCACATGTAAGTTTTAAAATGATAATATTTTAATATACTGATTAAAATTCCCATACAAAAAACATTAATATTTATTTAAAACTTTTAATAGAAGGTCGAGTATTAAAAAATTAACTTAATCAGTTATTGAAAAAAATATAAGGGTTCATTCAAAATAATTTAATGAATATGAATATGGAAAAGGGAGGGTCCTGACTAAAAATAAGATACATGGCTAGTTTCTCTTACAAGAAACAATTTGAATAACATATGAGTCAAAAGGAAATTAAAATTTGAGGGTACATATAAAAAACTAAGAATATCCAATGAAAATGATGATGGTATTTGAAATATTAAAGATTCCCTTGATGAATTATCTTTCTGAAACAATATTGATTTTGAAAATAATATTTAAAATCAAACCCTTATGGTTGGAGTAAAATTTTGATCAAAAGACCATTCAACATTGGTATATTTTCAAGCGAATTAAATTTAATAAAAGTAAATGATATGGCTATTCACACCCCATGAACATGGAAAAATACATCATTAATAAATAATCATAATTAATTAAATTTATCAAGGTGAAAATTAAGAAAAAAGTCTTCTTAAATTAAACATGATACAAATAACCCCCTTATAACCTTATACACTTTCGATTTAGAATCCCTTGAGGGATATTATTACAAAGGAAACATTAAATACAAATAATAATGAGAGGATCAGGATAAAAAAATATTATAGGGGAGTAGATACACCATTACAATTCAAACATAGTGTATAATAAGAAATTTTTCTCAATAGTTGAAAATTTGAGGCAAGAAACACGTACCTCAATTCATTCTTAGTCGAAATGCATTATATCATCCTCAATTCATGGATTTTCTTCTTTTGAAATGGGGTTAGGAATTTAAGGGATTTTATTTTTAGGACACTAAAACACCTTTAAGGTGTCAAATAATTTTTATTATAAGGTAAGGTAGAGTTTGGGACAAACTAAACGGGTTGTGGTGTGTGGGGAACTGTAGAGAGGAACACCCTTTTTATAAGTGAAAAGGGATTCCATTTCGGTAAATACCCAACAAAAATTATAATGGGAAGTAAATATCAAGGAATTTAGATACAAAACGTGTAAATAAGAGAGAGTGTAAGTGAAAAGGCCGATCAAGGCCTCAACTACCCATTCCCTTATGTGTTTTAAACATGTTTGTGGTATTTCTATCTTGGATAAACCCTTTTTAGCACTTATTATTTTCATCAACATAACTGTTTTCAAAAAAATTAATTCATACTATATTCTTGAAAATATAATGTTCCTTAATAATAAATTTGGATATAATGATTGAAAATTTGAAATGTGTTTTATTATATTAATTTAAAATAATTTATAAAAATTCATTTTAAATTTCTAAATGTTTGATAAATTTAAAAAAATTATAAAAAATATATATTTAGTAAAAAATTGTAAAATATGGGTTATAAATTTTTTTAAAATTAAATAGTCACTTATGAAAGATATATTTATGCTTAGAAAAAGGTTTCATGAATTTCCAATTCATACATCAATAAAAACAATATCATAAAAGTCCACTAATTTATAAAGGCAACATTTTTCACTATTCATTAGAAAATAATTATTTTGAGAAATATCAAAAAATTATTCATATGTTAATATTATTGTAATAATTTATATTTTTTTCCAAATTTATAATCTAAAATGTCAAAAATTTAACTTTAAAATAAAGTCATAAAATATTTTATGAAAAACTATTTTTATAGGAAATTTTTTTGGTATATTTAATATTATTAAAAAATAAATTCTTATCATAAATATATAAAACATATAAAATATCCATTTAATAAGATAAATTTTAGTAAAAAATAACTTATCAGCTTCTTAGCCACACTTATAGAAACAATATTAAAACATACCTTTACTTCATTAGTTGGTTAGATTTTTTTGTGCCCACTTATTTAATGAATACAATACATTGGTCAATATATATTTTAATTAAATAATTTTTAGTCTATTTTAATGTTTTTGGAATTTGGAACAATATATTAACCAAATATTTTGATTAAGGAATTTACATAGTGAAATATCAGGTCGTTTTATTCCCCCCACTTGAATAAATTACATCTTCAAAATTTTAAGTGTTAATTTCTTAAAACATATGTGATTCCATGAATATAGATTAAATTTAGAATATTTTTTCATCATCGTTATCCTGGGTTTGACTAGTTAAATAATATCATTCCTAATAATATGAATATAACTAATGTTGAGTTTCTCTTAATCCATTTATTCTAAATGTCCCAATACAACGAGATATATTTTTTTCAAATTGATTTTAATGACATCCATATATTAATAAATGATATTCAGTGGAAATTTAAATGTGATTTTCCATTCTTGTAATTTACCATTGTAAAGAGAGTCAATCCAAGACTAATATCACATCAAATTTTATTTATGTAAGGATAATAATATTTTAATGGAAACACTTTATTGTAAACATATTTTAGAGAGGAATTATATAATTAGAAACTAAAAGGTTTTATTAATAATTTAGAATCTATCAATTAGGGTGGATATTAGACTTCCATTGAAAAAAAATATATGATTAAAGAAGTTAGTTGAATAAGATATAAATACAACACTCTCATCTCATGAGTGTATAGTCATGTTTGTCCCTCCAAAATTCCTTCATAAATCACGTAAAAGGTGGTGGTTTCATTTTCCTTCCCTTATGTTGGAATTTTTTAGTGCATATCATTATTTTTGGCCATTGGATTAGGGAATTGACTTAAATAATGTCCAAGTTCCCCACATTTGATATATTTAACTGTCATTTTAAAATTATGATGAACACTTTTTGTTTTCATCATGTCCACAGACATTATCACTTTTCCTCAACAATTAGTTTTTCTATAACCTCCTTTTCCACACATAAAATTTCTATTGGTAAGACATCCCCCCTTTGTTATTTTTACCACATTTTTTAAACAATGTAATTTAACATTCATTCCTCCATCATCTTCATCATCTGAACTTCTAACTAACTCTACCATTCTATTCCTTGGAGTTTTTAGATGCTCTAGTAATTTTTCATCTATAATTATAACTCATTATTTCCTATTTGGTATAATCAAAATAATTCTAAATCTGAATCTTGTCTAGTTAGATTTATCATTGAAACATTCTCAGCATTGTCCATGGTGAATAGTTTTATCTTGGTTCATTCGATCTTCATAGATCACTTAAACAAAAAGGAGTTAATAATGTGATGAACTGTAATATAATACCATGAAAACTTCATCCTCAAAATTTCTTAATTTTGAAAATTATTATATCAACATTTAGTTCAACATAAATTTTTTTTGGTTGAATCTTGGTTTCATTTGGTTGGGTTCTACCATCCTTCTTATCCTAATTTCTAACCATAATTAATCCCTCAAACTAACATGTGAATAGAAGTTTATTAACCAAAACATATCACTCCATATTTTTTGACCAGGTGTTCAGTTTTGTCATTTTGTTGTTCAATGGGTGGTGATAGAGTTAGTACCCAATACATAATATTTTGGGTTATTATCCCTAGTAAAATCTATTCTAGAGCCTACATCCACATTTAATATCCATACATGGATGTTATTTCATGGAAAATAATAAAATATCACCTTAACAAAAAATATTAGATGTTAAATAATATATAGAATAAAAATTTGAACTTATCCCTAGGGTTTTTAATAACTTTATCTTATCCTAATCCTCAATATATTAACTTTACCAACCAAAAGTGTTATTTATAAGTTTGAAATTTTAATAAACCATAACATTTCTACATTTGTAGAAATTTATAACTTCGATTTTATCCTTAATCAATATCATTATAATCTCCAATGTTATATAAACCATTATATTAATCCAACTATAGTAGCACACATATTTTAACATCTCATCAATATAAATTAAAGAAAATATTTCATTAAAAAACAGTCCCAAGACCTTTTAAGTTATGTTTTTTATTGAATTGGGAAAAAATATTAACTAATAAGACCCATTTTATTTGTGTCAATTGAAAACTTTCCCCTATATATATGAAACTACTTAACCTATAATGAGTCTTTAACACATCCAAAATATTAATCACATAATGAGATATTCTATACAGTTTATCCATTCCCCAACTTCATAATATGGGGAAATGGAAACATAAGAAAGGGGTGAGATCATATGAATAGTTTGGGTAAACATTATAGATAATGATCAAATATCCTTAATTTGTGCAAGATAAAAAATGGGTATAATCAAGATATATAAGAAAATTAAACCTCCAATTAATAATTAATATGGGGGAAGAATGATCTAATCCCCATGATTGAACGAAGGTTGGAAAAATACCTAAGGGGGAGGAAAATTATTCTTTCCTTATTTCTTAAACAAGTTTTATTATGTTTTCCCTGATGATTGTTCTAGATTTACAATTAATTGTGATTTAATTTTTACAATCCATCAGATTCAATTAATAGGGCCCATATTCATTACCATATATAGGATAAATAATATAGAAAATATAGATTTTAAGGTCTAACTAGAAAAAAATAGGAGAAGGAATTAATTCACCCAACGACGAACAATTCATATGTTCCAATTTCATTATATATAAAAGGTTGTGGTTATTTTCAGTTATCTGGGTTCTACTAGATGGTTATCCAAGTGAAATTCAAGAACCAATATCCTCTTCCACAAATAAATTATTTAATTGATAAGCTGAGGTGAGCTAAGTGGTTCTCCATGATTGATGTAATATCTAGATATCATCATATACGGCTGAGGTCATCTATTTTTAATCAAACTAAATTATGGATAATTTAATATTGTTCAATTTAAAAATCTCAGAATAAAAAAAATGTAAACATTGATTGAATAATACATTAATCTCATGATTTAAATAATACATCACACAGACGGTCATATAACCCAAATAAATAAATGTTTAGAGTCTTAGAGATTAGTTTGATATACATATTAATTTACTACACATTATAACCTTTCACAATAACCACTTTACTCCATACCCTTCCTAGAAATCTCACATGATACAATCATCTTCCTAACCTGGGTATTTGAAATATAAGATTGGGCTGATATTCAAAATTCTGTAAGGGAAAGAAATATTATAAAGTTCTAGATAATGAAACTGAAGGAGAAAATGATAGTGATATAAATAATATAAAATAAGACAAAAAACATGCATAGTAATCATAAAAATTTATGAAGAAACCTAAGATCATAATATGATCGTTAAGGATCCATTAAATAAATGACCTGAATTAAATAAAAATATCAATAATCATAAAATATGTGAACATGATATCAAAGTTCATAATAAATCAAAAATAAGACATGATAATGAAAACTTTGCATAAAATGGTAAAAAACATGAAAAGGATACACAATCATAAACATGGGATTTCTTATCCATATGTACCTGGATACTGTCCAACTTATTCAGAAGTAAAATTTCAAGTATAGCTTAACACCTTCCCATTCACCCTTTGTAAACCAGGATACTTTCTAACCGATTCACACATAAAATTGTGAGTAGATATAAACATTGTCACACTCACTATTTATGAACCTAGTGACTTTATAATCAATTGACATGTAAAATTGTGAGTAAATATTAACTCAATTACACACACCCTTTTTTAACTTAGTGACTTTCTAAACTATTCACATGTAAAAAAATTATTAGATATTAACGCCTATATATTAAACATTTTTAAACCTAGTAAATCACTAACATATTCACATATAAAATTATGTGTTTAATGTAATTATATAACACTAAGCCTTTATGATCATACCAACGTTCTAACCTATTCACATATAAAATATTGTGTAGATAATAGCATCATCACACTCACCATTAATAACCTATAAAAAACTAACATGTTCACATGTAAAATTTTGAGTAGAGCTTAATTCCATCAGAATCACCCTTAAAGAAACTATAGACCTACTAAAATGTTCACATAAACTTTTTATCTCATCATATATAAAAAATTTCTCAATGCATTGTAAGGAGAAATAGATCCCACCCTTCTCATAATCCATTCATTTTTATGCCACTTGAAAGTCTAACATTTATCTTCTCATAATGAACACTTGGAAAATGAATGTGTTTCTAAAAACATTCAAAAACATCACATAAAATAAACTAAATAAATCATAGAATATCATAACTCTCGTTTTATAAAATAAAACATGTCATAATAACATATAAATGGTGGTAAAAACATCACATATTGAAAAATAAACCATGGAGAGTAAATATTACTAAAAATAAAAACGTTTTCACAAAAACATTTTGAAACCTTGAAATGAAAATTACTTTCAAAAACATTTTCTTGAAGGTAAATAGAATAATTTTGAAAACCTTATTATATATAGTACAAAACAAATCCTTGAAAATTTATAAAGGTTGCAAGAAGGATAAGTGAAAATACTTTAGAAATATTTACATTTAGGATAATCTCTAATATTCTTAACTTCAAATATAAATGAAATTTTAAATAAAATAAGTTAAAATAATTTTTTAAATTTTAATTTAAAAAAAATCTTTATTAATTTAGTCTTAAAAAATAAATAATTTTCAATAAAAATCAAAATGCTTTGGAAAATTTTACTTTTTAAAAAATAAAATTAAATAATAGAAATTTAAAATAGAAATAATGCTTTCAATAAAAGAAATTGAAATACTTTGACAACTACTTAATTTTAAATAGAATATTAAATAACAAAAAACCTGAAATGTATATAAAAGTATTAAAACTAAAATGTGGAATATATGATAATACTTTTATTTTGGAAAGGATGACAAAAACCTTTTGAGAATTTTGAAATAATCTCTTTGAAGATCAAGATTTCATGGAATATTTTAAAACTACCAATTTAGAATAATGAAAATAGAAATTTAATTTTACCAATTCATTTTAGGAGACCATAAATTATATATTATTTAAAATTAATGGGCATAAAAATTACCCAAATGGGTTATCAGATTTGATATTTCTCATTTTTTAGAAGGAAGTTGGAAATATATCCTTATAGATGGTATAACATTTAAATAAAAAATATTTATATATAATGACCACTAAATTAATCATTGAATAAAATTAATTAAGATTTAATTAATGATATAATAAATCATATAGGAAATATACACACCACTTAATTGAAAATGGAAGTGTAATACAAATAATGTCTCAATAATTGTTAAATGGTGATAAAAATACCTTACCTTGTTTATTTTATTAGTTTATGACACTCTAAACACCTGAAAAACATTGATTTCTAACATAATAAACCATTTCATAACCTTATTCATAAATATTACCTTTTATAATTATTATTATCATATTTAATTATCACAAGTAAATTAATTACTTATAGCATATTATGACCACCAAGTGTTAACAACACTAACTGTTTTGTGAAAGATTAATATTTTTGAAATAATTACACATAATTTGATATCAAGATCATTATTTATATTTCATATATGTTTCCACAATATATAACATGTATTTATTTTAAATTTTCTTATTTAATTCCATATTTGTTTCAGTTACATTGTGTGGAAATGGAATGAGTGTTGGATTATTTATGTGAATTTAAAGAAGGAAAATGACACATTAATAAAATTTTAAAAAATAATATAATATTTCCATAAAAATACTCAGAGAATTATTTTATAAATACATTAATATAATATTATTTTCATGTTCCCATAATATGATTTTAAGGCATTATTCATGAAGTTGGTTAAACTAACACAAACCTGAATGAAATTTTACTCAATTGGGGACTTTGGTCAAGTAGGTGACATAACATAATTATAACATAATTATGAGGAAATTATTTTTATTTTTTCATTATTTGGAACCATATTTTAATTTTTTTGATAATTTATGAAAATATAAATGAAAAAAGAAAAATCATTTCATCATGGATGTCGTAATCTGCCTATAGGCACAATTAGGGTTTCAGTTTCTCAACACATGACAGGTGGTAAAGGTGGATATTAAATTAATATTTTAGAATCATAAATATGTAATATATATCATATACCTTCCATGGATATAGTTAGAAAAATAAACGGCATTTCTCTGTGGAGGCAAAAGTCTATGAAATGCGCTAATAATGTCCTTTTGTTTTTCTAAATGCTTAAAAATGAATAAATAAACATTGTACCACTAATATAAAACTATTTCAATATAATAATGATACTGAAATAATAATATTAGTATTTATGAATATATTTTAAATATTAATATTAAGAATAAATACATAAGGGGAGAAATCACTTACGTTTTACACTTGATTATTTCCCATGAAATTTAAGGTATTTGAAAAACTATAAGAGAACGGGTCATTATGATTTTACAGTAGGATTATAGGAATATTAGAATTGAATATTTTCAATTATTAACTCTAATTATAGTTGTTTATTTTAACAGGTGTAAGTAATCCCATTTTTTAAGAGGAAGAACCAATTTTGGAAACACCATTTATAATTTAATAATGTCAAGATACTATTTCAAGGTTAGTGGATCCAATGTTTTGAAATTATTAATTTTGGGGTATAATTTGATCTATAAAGGAATGAAAAAATATCCTCACCCATGTTATATACATAATATATAGTTTTTATAAATAATTTTTTACATTTTACTTTTATTACTTTTAAATTAGGTATCTATTTTTAACAATGAGATTTTATATTTTTGAAACATAGAACATAACCCATATAAATTTTTTTATCATGATAGAACTAAAATTATCAAAAATTCACCCTAATTAAATTTTAACCATTATAAAATTAACCAGAAAATAAAAACTGATAATATGTAGAATAACAGTTTTAGTAGAAAATTGATATTTTGACCATTATAGATTCTTAATCTTATTTAGTATTGATTAAAAACTAATGAGTTAAAATAAATTTATATATGTGTTTATAAATAATATTATACTCATTATTACATTTTTTACTATTTAATTATTTCATATAAATTCCTTGATATTAATAATGTAATAATTTGAAATAATTTTTTCATCATTATCATGGTAATTTGAATCAATCCTAATATTATATATTTTATAACTAAAATAATATGCGAAATAAAATAATATAAAAATTATTTTCTAAAATATATCAATAATTTTATAAAATCAACTTTATATTCATAGAGAAATTAATCTTAACTCTATCATGTATAACATGTAAAAATCTATTTTTAAAAGATTATTTTTAAGAAAAAAATATTTATGATTAAGATAGAGTTATAAATTCCATTGATTCTAATAAAGATATAATAATTAGTATAATCAAAAAATATTTAGTTAAAAATAAAAAAATTGAAATCTTTATTTCATCATGTTATAATCAATTAAACAAAATATTCCAACAAATCATTTTCATTAAAAATTTACATTAATTTTTGAAATGTTGAGAATGGGTTTATAAACTAAAAATAGTATTTCATGAAAATTTATTCTAATTTATAATATATAATTTTTTAGTAACAAGGTTTGAAAAACATTTATTGTGTTTATATAGTAAATAATTTCCCAAAAATGAAAACATTAGTCGGTATTTTCAATATTTACCTAAAAATTGATTATTTTTTGAAATTCCAAACAATTTATCATAAAGGAAATAACTATTAATGGTTTTCAGTATTAAATCATAATAATTTTTTACCTTTTAAATTAAATAACTATTAATGTTTTTCCATATTAGTGTTTATTATAGATTCATTAATATCATATTATTATTATATTGTGATTTTTTTTGTGTATTGAGTGGCATAAGTTATAGAAAATAGTATGTGTTTTAAAGTACCCAAAATATCAAATCGTTACATTCTTTCCCAATAAATAAATTTCATCCTCATAATTTTTAATTATAATTTACTAAAGTAATAAGATAAATCATATATGAGAAACTAATTATATATCTTCTACTAATATATAAACATTATTTCCCTTGGTATGACTAGGAAATTTCTTCTCCCAAATATACATCTTAGGACTTCATAAGGATATAACTTTCACAATTACACTACCTTGAACTTGATTCAAAAAAATACTAAAACCCAAAATTTTATGATAATATCAAAATAAATTAATGTATGAGAATATAAAAGTTAAATCCAAATATTAATTATAACAAATCTTTCATTTATTACACAATTAAACATGATTTATTACATAAAATTACACTTAAGAAAACTCTGAGGATTGAGAGGTATAGTGTATTAGGAAATTAGGAACATTACATAACAACTTAAAACACAAAATACAACATCCTTATTGAAAAATTCGTTTACATTACCAACTCATTCCTACGTAATTAAAATTGCATGGGATAACCTAAAGACATAATAAGAAAGGGGTGAGCTATAAAGCCCGGTGATGGAGTAAACAAGGCATAACATGAATGTAAAATACATATTAATAAATAGAAATATCGATGTATAGTAAAAGAAACATGAAAATAAAGGTATGATATAGCATGATTATCATAACGTGGAAATGTGACAATGGCATACAACATGATATTAGCATTATCCAAGGATCAATGGACATAGATGAGAATGAGTAAACCCTCATTTCACATGAATTAGCATTATTAAACCCTATGTAACTTGAATTATCGTGATTAAACCCTCATTTCACATGTATTATCATGATACTAAACAATACCCAATGCATTTTAGTGCTATCAGGGTGCACCCTTTATAGACATTTCATTTCATGCATAAGTGTTCCACATGGATCATATATCATGAAATCATTCAACATCATAAGTTATTCCATGATTATGGATTGTGGAATACATACATTTAACTAAAATTAAATATGTATATGTTTATAAATATTAATACCCTTGATTGATAAATGGGTTTGGTATTCACTACACAATGATTTGGGCTTTGAAAATCACAGTGCAATATTGGCAGCATAACGGCATGACATTAAAATCCATAAAAATGGTTGATGAGAGATAAAGGGGTATCTCATAATTTTTAACTGAAATTTAATGTAAGGGGGTCATATATATATACATTTCACAACACATTTATTTTGGAAGTAGAGGGTGAAACATAATAAAGAAACTTTAAGAAAGATGAGAAATGAAATAACTCTTACGAAATTTCAGCATGGTAACAAGTGTATGTGGGAGGGACTAATGAGAGTGAAATAGGTCTCCCACCATTAAAACTAGATAAGGTAAGTATGGGTGAGGTGTGAAATCATACCACCAACATTTTTAATTGAAAATAAAATGGTATATCAACATAAAGAAACTTGGACAAAAATGAGAAAGGAAGAAATCTCTTACGAAATTTGGGCATGGTAACAGGTATACATGGGAGGGATTAATGAGAGATAAAGAGATCTCTAATTATTAAAAAATAATGAGGGAATTATTGGGTAGGTTCGAAATCATACCCCAACTTTTTTGATTGAAAATAAAAGGGTATAACAACATAAAGAAAATTGAATGAAAATGATAAAGGAAGGAAAGTGAGGATCCCTTATGAAATTTTGGCATGGTAATGAGTGTACATAAGGGTTAAAAAGAGGGATAAATGACTTTGAAAGGGGATACCATAATTTATAAAATAAATTTTAAGTAAGGATATATTTAGTAACATATCCCAACAGAGGAATAAAATAAATTAAAATACATAACATGAAAAGAATACTTGATAAAAGAAGACGATGGAGGATCCCTTATAAAATTTCGGCATAGTAACAGGTGTGATTAAAAGATCATTGTGGGATTTATGAGAGTGAGAGGATTATATAATCATCTATAAATCAAATAGAACTTATAGGGGTCATGTATCATCATATCCCAACATTTAAATATAGAACTTAGAAAAAATTATGTAAAAGAGTAGCATGAATGGAAATTAGAAGAGTGAAATCCCTTATGGAGTTTCTGCATAGTAATGGCTCAGTAAAGAATCAAAATGGGGGAGTATAAATGATACCTCATTGAAAGAACCTAAATTTTATAGTTAAGTAATTATTAAAAATTAATTTCAAAATAGGCAATTGAAATTAAAAGAACTACTCGCAAAGAAGGTGCTTGAATTCAAAGGGGATGAGAGGAATCCCTTACTTGAATGTGTGATCCCAAAGGCTTGGGATAGGCTTCTTGGAAGCTTGGGAGTGACTTGGGAGGGCTCTAGGAAGTATAGGGAATAGTTTGGTTCATATCCAAATGGTCTAAGTAATGATGAATGGGAAATTGGGTGGGTTTATATAGGAAATGAGAAGGAATTATTTATTATTTAGGTTTTGGTCACAACACATAACACTAATCAAAATCAACAACCATAACATCGATTTTTCCCATGTTTTCTATAAAAGGGGAGTGGAGTAAAATATATTATAATACCAAGGTCCAAACAAATTAAAATATTAGGCTTGCTTTCGTGGAGGTGAGTTACACTCTCAAAGAAATAATTTTAAAATGGTAAAATATTTTATAAGTCTTGGAGGGTCCACTAAGGCTTTATAAAATTAATAAAAAAAAATATAAAATCAAAATACTTTATAGTTAAAACATATATTTTCCTAATATAACTTTTATAGTATTTCATTGCATCACTATTGGGTCATTATGTTGTCATAAAACACATTATATATTTATTTGGTATTTAATTTTTACCCACAAATTATACTACCTCATAAAATTATTAAAAATACACCGTTGGATAATTTCAACATCCTAATTAATAAAATATATATTTTATCTAAATAATTTTCTAAATATGTGAATTTTAAATTTTAAAATAAAAACCGTCATTTATTGAAAATTGATGAGTTTTGACAAAAATAATTTCCAAACCTTAATAAAAGTTACATTTGACTTGATAAAAATTATATGATCATTTATACTTGATCAAAATAATATAATAGTAATATTTTATTAAAATATTATTTATTTCATAAAAAATTAATAAATCAAAATAAATTCTTTAATTAAAAAAACAATTTCAGTTTTATCATATAAAAATATAATTCTTATCAAACTGAATAATTAATCATTTATAGAGTAAAAACAATAAGGAATAAATATAATCATCACTTATAATTAAAAAGAGTGTTCTTATGAAACTATTATAATAACATTATCAATAAAAAATTAGTTTTATATAATAATTTATATATTTCTAAAAAGTATCATTTTACCTGAAAAATCAATCTATCTAATTCATTATATTTTTAAGAAAAACTATTCTCATAAAAGAATTGATAGAATCAGACTTATTATTTATAAAAAGGGATCAAACAGTATGTAACTAATACTTTGTTACATAAAATCATACAACACCAGCATAATACCTATGGGTAAGGTGTGGGATGGTGACAGATTCTTGGGGCAGCTTAGATAACATCGTCTCGGTGGTAATCCCTATTAACTTCAACTTCTCATGTAGGTGATTCCATTCATGGTCAATTTGTTGAATATATTCTTGGGAATCGTCAAGCGTTAATGCCAATGATGCTACCTCCTTTATAAGATCTGAAAAATGAGCTTTGTATGGCTCGAGTCTACTGGATGATGACATCTTATCCTTTGGAATTTTTATTCATGAATGTTCGTGTCATTACACACTTCCCCCCTTAAAAAATATCTCCCTATAAATTTACTTTTCCCACACTAAAACATATGTGGGTAACCCCAACTTATCACTTCCTCTGATTCCCACATCGCTTCTTCAAACATGTGTTTTCTCCACAACACTTTCACGAGGGGAATTGTCTTATTTCGTAGACCTTTTTTCATAGGATCCAAGATCATCACCAGATTATCTTCATAGGAGAGGTCATTCTCTAAGGGTACCACCTTTGGATTGAGTAAATGTGATGGGTCATATATATACTTCTTCAAGAGTGACACAAGGAATATGTCATGTACCAGATATAGGTTCAGTGGGAGTGTTAGTCGATAAGACACTGCTCCAATGCAATCAAGGATCTCCAAAGGGCCGATATACCTTGGACTAAGCTTTCCCTTCTTCCAAAATACCATAACTCTATTCCACGCTGATATGAAAAGGAGTACCATGTCTCCAACATCAAAATCCATGTCTCATCTATGATTATCATCATATCTCTTTTGTTGATTATAAGAAGCATTAATGTATTGCTAGATGGTATTAACCTTCTCTACCGCTTCTTTGACCATTTCAGGACCTAAGAGTTTTCACTCCCCAACTTCATCTCATCATGCTGGTGTTCTACACCTCTTTCTATAAAGGGCTTCATAAAGATCTGTAAGTATTCTTGTGTGGAAACTGTTATTGTAAGAGAACTCAACCAGAGGAATATGTTGATCCCATCCCCCTTTGAATTCCATTAAGAATGATCTCAAAATATCCTCAAGTTTTTGGATACGCTACTCAGATTGAACATTAGTTTGAGGATGATAAGTCATACTGAAGTTCAGCTCAGTATTCATAGTGTTTTGGAGACGCTTATAGAAAATAGAGTTAAATCTTGGATCTCAATCATATATAATCGATAGTGGTACTCTATGAAGCCTTAACACTTCTCTGATGTATATCTGTACCCGTTGATCCAATGAGAAATCCTCTCAAATGAAAATAAAGTGTGCAGTATTTGTAAGACGTTCCACAACCACACATTATAATTGTTTCCATTGGATGTCTTTATAAGTCCAGTGAAAAATACATGGTGATGTTCTCCCATTTCCATGTGGGTATGGGTAATGGTTACATTATCCCCTTAGACTTTTTCCTCTCATCCTTCACTTTCTGAAATACCAGGCACTTTGATGTGTACTCAATGATTTTCTTCTTCATGTTATCCCACCAGTAATTCTCTTTGATATCTCGATACATCTTTGTGTTTCTTGGGTTAATGGATAAATTTGAACTATGTGCATAATTCAATAGTTCATTCTTTAACTCTGAATTTGATTGAAAATAAAGTCTTGACCCAAATCTTAAAATTCCTTGTTCATTAACATTAAACTATGAGGATTTACATTTTTTGATAGTTTCCACATTCCTATGAATTCCCACATCATCTTTTCGAAAATCCTTTAATCATTCCAAAATATATGGTTCATCAATAATTTGTGAAATGATTGATGATGTTCCCTTATTTATTATTCTCATGTCCATCTTCATCAAATCTAAGAATATTGAATCTTTTTTAATTCTCATCAATGATATAATCACTGGATCCTTTTTACTTAGATCTCCTACCACTTTATTCGCTTTCCCCGGATGGTAGTGAATTGAGCAGTCATAGTCTTTGATTTTCTTTAACCATCTTCATTGGTGTATATTCACGTCTTTCTGTGTGAATATATACTTGAGGATTTTGTTATCTATATATATTCCACACTTCTCCCCAAAGAGATAATGTTGCCAAAATTTTAAAGTGAATATTACTGTAGCCAACTCCAGATCATGTGTTGGATAGTTTTTCTCATGAAATTTCAATTTCCTTGAAGAATAGGTAATGAATTTTCATTTTTCATCAACACACATCCTAGGCCCTTATTCAAAGAACCACTGAATACCCTGAAAAGTTCTCCACTTATGGGGAGTGTGAGAATTGGCGCAGTGATAAGCCTCCTTTTCAACTCCTTGAATCTCTATTTGCATTCATAGCTCCAAGAAAACATTACTCACTTTAGAGTTAGATTTCTAAGAGGGTTTGAAAATCATGATAAATGTCTCACAAATTGGGGATAATATCCAGCTAACCTAAGGAAGCTGTGGATATCCATCACAGATATTGGCCTCATCCATCCCTTAATTGCATTTTTCTGGGAGGGATCCATAGATATCCCACTGCGTGTGATGATATGACCCAAGTATGAGAGATCTTTCAACCAGAACTCATTGGTTGCTTACTTTTCATAGACCTTATCCTTTCGCCAAGTCTTGAGTATAGTTCTTAGATACTCATCATGATTATCCTTGGTTTTTGAGTATATTAGAATATAATCTATAAATACTACCACAAATTTGTAGAGGTAATATGAAAAGACTCTATTCATGAAGTCCAAGAAGATTACTAGAGAATTAGTGAGTCTGAAAGGAATTACTATGAATTCATAGAACTCGTACCTTGTACGAAAATAATTCTTGGGTATATCCTCCTTCTTCACCCTTACTTTGTAATATATTGACCATATATCCAACTTGGATGAGTATTATGTTCCACATAGCTGATCAAACAATTAATTAATTCTTGAAAGAGAATAATTGTTCTTTATCATGATTTTTTTGAGCTCACGATAATAATTGAAAAGGCACATTTCCCCATCCGTCTTCTTGACAATGAGTACTGGTGTACCCCATGGTGAAGCACTTAAGTGTATAAACCCTTTACCCAGATTCTCTTATAGTTGTTTATTTAGCTCCTCAAGCTCCATAAATATCATTATATAAAGAGTCTTAGATATTGGAAAATCCCCAGGTATAAGATCAATAAAAAATTCAACATCTCTTCTAGGAGAAAGACTAGGAAATTACTTGGGAAACACATCACCAAATTCCCTCACAATAATCATTTCTTCAAAGATGGTTTCTTCTTTATACTCAATCATCTATGAAAGATATGCATTCTGGTAGGGCAGTACTATCCACACTTAAATTGTTGGTGATAAAGAAGATTCATACTCCTACTTGCACTTGTATAGAATTGGGGGTTTATTTTCCATATAGAGAATTATTTCCCTCTCATGGAAATTTATGTTGGATCTATATAGGGAAATCCAATCCATGCTAAGAATCGCATAAAATTACACTAGAGGGAGTATGAAGAGATTATTTGGGGAGTTCAATCCAAAAATTGTTACAGTAAAAAAGTGGTCAATCTTGCATTCAGGGGTAACAAAAAAGCCAGAGGCATATCATGAAAGCCTTGTAAAGTTTCCCTTGTATGATCTGATGGATTCATTTTCATTTTTCATGAGGGAAAGGAAATCCCTTTCCATCTTAAGACAGAGGATGTAAGGAAAATATATATCGAAAAACATTTTTTGGAAATCCTTTCATTCCCACACCCCGATCTCTTCCTCGGTATTTGTATTTTTTATCAGTGTCCACCATTGAAGAGATTCACCCTCCATATAATATGCATCCAGAAGAACCATTTCTTGTTCATAACATTGAAGGATGGTGAACATCCTATTAATGGATTTGATCCATTGTTCAAAGATTGAGGGATCATATGATCCATTGAAAGTAATAGACCTTTGTCTCATAAAGCTCTTGATTGCAGCATGTTATTTCTTGGGGGGAGGGGGTGAATGATCCAATTGACCCATGTTTCTATTAAAAAATTGATTTAACTGAGAGAGTATTGTGACAAATCTTGCAATTTCCACTACCATTAGATTGTGCTTCTCATTAGAAAAGTCATAACATTGATCTTCACATCAGTTGTTACCTTGATTCCTCTTATTACCAGCCATTGGCTAAGATAAAAGGAGAGTTATGGGTAACACATAAAACAGAATCCAATGAAAAAAGGTGATAAATTATAAATTACATTTATTTCCTTAACTTATGAATTTATAGGGTTCAGTATATGTTATTCATGATCTACTTCCCAATATATACTCATAGGGGCATTTTTGTATTCCATTTATAATGTTTCATACTAAGATTGGGAATTTACATAATCATATCCCCTGGGATTGTCTATACAAGAGTACAACAAGGCCTATTGTCATGCACCAATTCTCATTCATGTCTAGCTCAAAATGGTGTTTATGGTTTTTACCCCTAGATACATATGTGCCAGCGCCACCTCTACTTGTTTGTATCCAAACAGGGATTTATTTTATCGATAAACCACGTACTATATACTCACCAAAATTTAGGGATATTTTTCTTATAATGAGTATTATACTTAAGGATTTAACTAGGTTTTTCTAATCCTAATCCAAAAAATAACTGAACTTATCCACAGATACCAACTAAAAAAACCTGGTCTTTATTACACACTTAAACATTATTTATTACATAAATATGAACATAAGAAAACTCCGAGGATCAAGAGGTATAGTGTCTTGGGAAATTTGGAACATTACATAACAACTTAAACCATAAAATAAAAAATCTGTATTGAAAAAATCATTTACATTACCATCTAATTCCTTGTTAATTATCATTTCATGGAATAACCTGAATACATACATAAGAAAAGGGTGATCTATAAAGCCCAGTAAGGGAGTAAACAATGCATAACATGAAGAATACAATATATGTTTGGAAATAGGAGTATCGATGGATAATAAGACAAAAATGTACATTAAGGCATGACATATCATGATTATAATAATATCAAAATGTGTAAATGACATACAACATGATATTATCATGATCCAAATCTCAATTCACATGGATTCGGATGAGTAAACCCTCATTGCACATGAATTAACCTGAGTAAACCCTCGTTGAACTTGAATTATCATGAGTAAACCCTCGTTTCACTTTAATTAGAATGCATAAACCCTCATATCACATGGAGTGTCATGAAACTAAACATCATATAATGCATTGGAGCTCTATTAGGGAACACCCTTTATAAACATTTCATTTCAAGCATAAGTGTGACACATGGATCATATAACATGGAATCATTAAACATCATAAGTTATTCCAAGATTCAAGAATGTGGAATACATAAATTTAAGTAACATTATATATTTTTATGTTCATAAATGTGAATACCCTTGATTGATTAATCGGTTTGGGATTCACTGCACAATGATTTTGTCTTGGAAAATCGCGGTGCAATTTCGGCAGCATAACGACGTGACATAAATAATAAAAAATATGGTTGATGAGAGACAAAGGGGTATATAATAATATGTAAAAGAAATAGACATTAATGGGGGTGGTCATATAGATACATGTACCAACACACAAAATTTGGAAATAGAGGGTGTAACATTATAATGACACTTGAAGAAAGAGGAGAAATGGAATAATTCTTACGAAATTTCGGAATGGTAACGGGTGGACATGGGAGAGATTAATGAGATATAAAGATGTATCTAATCATTCAAAAAAATTAGGTAAGTATGGGGGAGGTGAAAAATCAAACCCCAAAATTTTTAATTGAAAATGAAAGTGTATAACAACATAAAAAACTTGGACAAAAATGTGAAAGGAAGAAATCCCTTATGAAATTTCGATATGGTAATGGGTGTACATGGGAGAGATTAATGAGATATAAAGTGATATATAATCATTAAAAAATAATGAGGGAAATATTATGGAGGGAAAAATAATAGCCCCAATATTTTAAATTCTAAATAAAAGGGTATAACAACTTGAATAAACTTGGATATAAAGGAGAATGTAAAGAAAGTGAGGATCCCTTACGAAAATTCAACATGGTAACGAGTGTACATAAGGGTTCATAAGAGGGATAAATGAGACTGAAAGAGGATATTATCATTTATAAAACAATTTTAATGTAATAAGGTATTTAGTAACAGATCCCAAAATAGTAATAAATGAAATTAAATTACATAACATGAAAAGAATGCTTGATAAAGGAGGAGGATGGAAGATCCCTTACAGAATTTTGGCATAGCAACGGGTGTGCTTAAAGGATCATAGGGCGGTTGATGAGAGTGAAATGATTATCTCTTCATATATACATCAAATGTTCAGTTTTGGGGTCATGGAAAATCATATCTTGACATATAAATATAGAACTTAGAAATCATAATGTAAAAGAGTAGCTTGAATGGAAATGAGAAGAGTGAAATCCCTTTTGGAATTTTGGCATAGTAATGGCTTAGGAAAGGGTTCAAATGGGAGAGGAAAAATGGTCCCTAATTTAAATAACATCAACTTAATAGTGAGGTAATTATTAGAAACTAATTTCAATATAAAAAATTGAAATTAAAAGAACTACTCCAAAAGAAGGTGCTTTAATTCAAAGGGGAGGAGAGGAATCCCTTACTTGGAAGTGTGGTCCCAAAGGCTTGGGAGAGGCTTCATGGGAGCTTGGTAGAGCCTTATGAGGGCTCTAGGGAGTATAGAACCAAGGCTGGTTGAGCTAAAAATGGTTTTCGGGAAGAATAATGGGAGATTGGGAGGGTTTATATAGGAAAGGAAAGAGAATTCTTTATTATTTAGGTTTTGGACACTGCACATTAAACTAATCAAAACCACAAACCATCCTAGGGGTTTTTTCCCATGGTTTCTAACATATGGGAGTATAATAGAATCTTTTATAATACCAGGGTCCTAAAAAATTACAATATTGGTCCTGCTTATGTGGAAGTGAGTCATACTCTCAAGTAAATCATTTTAAAAGGTTAAAATATTTTATATGTCTTGGAGGGTCCACTAAGGCATTATAATATTAATCAACAAATTCTAAAATCATAATATTTTACAGTTAAAACATATATTGGTATAATTTCTCTTTTATATTATTTTATTACTTCACTATTGGGTCATTGTGATTTCATAAATTACATTATATATTTATTAGGTATTTAATTTTTACCTAAAAATTTTTCTGTCTCATAAAATTATGAAAAATTAACCATTGCATAATTTCAACATCCTGATTTCAAAAAATATATATTTATTTTATCTAAATAATTTTTTAAATATGTAAATTTTCTATTTTAAAATAAAAACATTCATTTATTGAAAATTGACACGTTTTGACAAAAACAATTTCATTACCTTAATAAAAGTTAAATTTGACTTCATAAAAATTATATAATCATTTATTTTTAATAAAAATTATATTATAATAATATTTTATTAAAATATTATTTATTCCAAAAATACATTATTCAATCAAAATAAATTATTTAATTAAAAAATATAATTTCTGTTTTATTGTATAAAAATATTATTCTTATCAAACTAAATACATAATCATTTATAGAGTAAAAACAATAAGGAATAAAAATAATCATCACTTATAATTAAAAGGATTGTTCTTATAACACTATTATAATAAAATTATTAATAAAACATTAGTTTAATATAAAAATTTATATATTTATAAAAAATTATCATTTTACCTGAAAACTCAATTTATCTAATTAATTATATTTTTAACAAAAAATATTCTTATAAGAGAATTGATGGAATAAGAATTTTTTTTATAAAAATGTATTACACAATAAGTAACTAATTCCTTGTTACATAACCCATTAGAACACCCTCATAAGACCTAAGGGTAAGGTGTGTGATGGTGAAAAACTCTTGGGGTGGCATAGATAACATTGCATGGGTGGTAATCTCTATTAACTTCCACTTCTCTTGTATGTGATTCTATTCAAGATTAATATATTGAATCTCGGATTGGGCATGGTAAAGAGTGAATCCCAATGACTCCACCTCCTTTATGAGCTCTGAAAAATGAGCTTCTTATGGATAATTTCCACTGGATGAGTACATCCTCTCCTTTTACTTTGTCGAAAGGATTATTTTTAAAAACCTTAAACTTATACCCATCATGTGATCACTATTTACCATCTATATTATCAACAGTAATAGTACATAATAGTATTTTAAACCCAAATAATAAAATATAAGAGTGCATGTGTTTTCTCTATCCATAATATATTTAATTAAATAAAATAAATGGATTTTTTATTCATGAAGGTTTGGTTCGTTACATAAATTCCCCAATTACACATTCATTTTAACCTATGATACTTTCATTTCAAATATAACATACTTGATTAATCACATAACTCTCTTAATTCTTCTTATGTTTCCTTGAGTTGGGTTATGTTACACACCACAAATTAAATAGGAAATCTATCCTTCATTTTGGTTTGTGAAGAGAATATGATCAACTTAAGAAAATACCTTGGGAGTACCTATCATGGTGTGCAGTCTTAGGCAAACTAATCATGCATCAGTTTGATGATAGAGTCAATTCCCAACCAACCCTTTTTGTGTTTATTACCCCAAGGTGCATATGTATCACAGCTTCATCCACTTTCCAATATCCCAATATGGATGTATTTCTATGAAAACCACTTAATCTGTGATTTACGAATATTTTAGGATATATTCCTATAAATATTCTCATCTATATGGTTTTCCATAAGGTTATATAAACCTAACACTAAAGGTAGCCAAAATAATATTCAAATATAACTAAACTCTTCTCTAAAATTACTAAACCCTTCTCTGATACCAACTAAAGTGACTGAATGTAAACATGTATTAAATAATACATTAAACTCGTGATTTAAAAAATATATCTCTAAAACAGTCACATCACTCAAAGACGAAAAGGTTCAGTATCTTATAGATTCTCTATATTAACATCTTAATTTACTACACTTATGAACATTTCCCTATAATCATTCTCCTCGAGATGCTTTCTACATATCTCACATGATATAATCACCTTCGTAACCTTGATATTAGAAACATATGAAATGGGTGAGCTCAAATTCTTTTTAATGAAAAAGAAACTTGAAAAAGGATTCCATCATAAAAATGAAAGATGATATGATAAGGATATAAAAAACATAATCCTAGATAAAAAGACAACAGATATAATAAAAAAGAAATATAGAGTAATATAAGATCATAATAATATCATTAAATAACCACAAATGAAATTACCTAGATTAAAAACATATATCAAAAATCTTAAAAAATTTGAGAATGATATTAAAATGTGGAATACATTAAAAATAATATATTACAATAAAAACATGTCATAAAATTATAAAAAACCTGAAAAAGGGGTCATAATAAATAAAATAGGATTTATTATCCTTGTAAACTTGTATACTCGACAACATGTTCCCATGTAAAATTATGTGTACATCTTAACACCTTCATACTCACCCTTTTTTAACCATGTGACTTGTAAACCTATTCAGATGTAAAATTATGTGTAGAGCATAACTCCATCAATCACACCATTTTTAACCTAGATACTTGGTAACCTACTGACATGTAAATTTTTTAGAATATATTAATGTCATCACACTCACCCTTTAAGAACTAAGTGATTTGAGAACCTGTTCACATATAAAATTGTAAGTAGATTTTAATGCCTTGACACTCACCCTTTGTGGACCTTTCTACTTTCTAACCTGTTCACACATAAAATTTAGTGTATATCATTACACCATTACACTCACGCTTTATAAACCTTGAAACAAGAAAAAATTTTCATATATAAAATTGTGATTTGATCTTTAGACCATCACACTCACCCGTTTTGAACCTATAAACTTGAAAATCTATTCACCCATAAAAATTCTTAATGGATATTAATTCTATCACAATCACCCAGGAAACCTAGAGACTTCCTCAAATGTTCACATATCATTTTTATCTCATGAAATATAATCCTTTTCCTAATTAAATGGAGGTAGATATAAGTTCCACACTTCTAATAATCAAAACATTTGTGTTCCACTTGAAAAAAAAACATTCATCATCTCATAAATAACCAATGTAAAAAAGAATGGGTTTCTTAAAACATTCATAAACATTACATAATATTAACTTAATAAATCATATAATATAGAAACACTCATTTTCAAAATAAATATTTTCATAATAACAAATAAAGGGTAATTAAAACACTACTTCATAAAAATAAACTTCAAAATTGATATGTGAAAATACTTTGAAAACGTATACTATTAAGAGAATAATAAATAATGTAATCCTGAAAAACACAAAAAAAATTCAATAAAATAAGTGAAAATACATTCAAAACTTTTAATTTTAAAATTAATATATAATAATTTAATATTGAAAAATATGTAATATTTTAAATAAAATAAGTTTAAATATTTTAGTAACATTTACTTTTAAAAAGAGTATTTAATAATGGAAACTTGAAATTGAAAAAACGTTTTCAATAAAAGAAGTGAAAATAATTTGAAAACATTAACATCTAAAATGAATCTTTTATAATGGAAACATGAAAATACATATGAGTAATAAAAATATAATTTTGAGTGGATGTTAAATCTTTTATTTTGAAATGATTGAAAAAACATTTTAACATTTTGAAATAACCTTGTTGAAAACTCACATTTCCTAGGATATTTTAAAATGTTGAATTCTAAATAAGGAAATTGAAAATTAATGATTTAAAAATATATCCATAAGATAATAGAATTATATATTCTTTATAAAAAATTATTATAAAAATTTCATAGATGAGTTATCATATTTGAAAGGTCTTGATGTTTTCAAAGAAATTTGATAATAAATCCTTAAGTCTTATAATGATTTAAATCCAAACTCTTGAAAGATAATGAGAATGAAATTTAACATGAAAATATATGAATGAAGAATTAATATTGAATATAATATATCATATTGGTATTATACGCACCACTTAAACTAAAATAGGTGTGTAATATAAACAATGTCTCAATGAAGGGAAAATTGAGATTAAAATATCTTACATACTTTCATAGATTAGATGATGAAACTCTAAACTTCTATAAAAATAAATAGAGGGATTAATATACTATTTCATATCCTTACACAAAAATATTAACCTTTTATAATCCTAATTATAATTATTTTTCATTACTGTGTTAATTATTTATGTTCTATTTTGACCATCGGTTGTTAATAAATTTAACTGTTTTGGGAGTGTTTGATAATTTTGATATCATTACCCAAAATTTGTGATAAATTTAATAATTTTTATATCATCTAATGTTATATAATATCTAAAATATATTTCTTTAAAAAAATATTCCATTACATATTTTTTTGAGTAATAATACATGAAAATGGAATCGTTGTTGTCTTATTTCGTTCATTTTAGAGAACCAAAATGAAAATTTAATAATAAGTTAAACACATAATATAATATTTAAGAACCATATAATAGTCATTATTTTTTAAATATATTATTATACTATTAATTTTTCCTATAGTCATCCTTAATCATATTTTATTGCATTGTTCACATTAGTGGTTAAACCGACAAAAACTTGAACAAGCTTTAACTCGGTTAGAAACTATTGTTAAGAAGGTGATATAATATCATTAAAAAATAATAATGATGATATTATTTTAATTTTTTCAAGATTTAAAAACAAAAAAAAAATAGAAAATTTGGGAAAATCTAAATGAAAAACGAAAAATATTTTATCATCGAGGTGGTAATTTACACATATGCATGATCAGTGTTTCTGTTTCTCAACAAAGGAGGGGGTGAAGGTGGATATTAAATTTACATTTCAGAATCATAATTTTATAATCTATGTAATATTTATTCATCACTACCACCATTAATATCATCCATTATAAGTTCCGATGAAAAAAATGGTGTCACTTTCTAGAGGCGGTCATCTACACAATGCACTAATGATGATATATTATTTCCCTATGTGGATAAAAATGGATAAATAATGGTAATAACACTAATATAACAACATATAATTTTAATAATTATTCTCAATTGATCGTATAGTTATGGTGATAGGATATTAGTATGATTAAGAATAATAAAAAACATAAGTGGATAAGACACTGACAATGTATAATTGATTTTCCCTTAGAAGTTCCATAAATAATATAGGGATTGGGACAAATATGAATGATCATGGGATTATATTTGTGGTATAGTGTTTTGGGTCTATTAAAAAGTTATATTTTCAATTATAAATTATAAATATAGGTGTTTATTTGAAAGAGTGTAAGTGATTCCATTTTATAATAGAGAAAAAGGTCACTTTAGGATACAACCTTTAAAATTTAACACTTCTATGACACTATCCTAAAGTCAATGGTTCCAAATTTTATTAAAAATAATGATTTTAGGGTTTATTTGGATCAAAAAGGAGTAACCATGTGTTTCCACACCTGTTTTAACCATGATTTAGAGTTTTTATGTATATGTTTTTACATTTTACTTTTTTACATTTAAAATATGTAACTAGTTATAAACTATGTGATTTTATGTTTTGTTAAGTATATAAAAAACAAAAATAAAAAATTTTGGGCTATATATAACTAAATTTGATCTTTATTTAATCAAATTCAATTTTTATCTTTTATAAAATTAACTTTTCAATTAAAATAGATAATACATAGAAAACGAGTTTTAGTAGAAAAACAACAATTTAACCATTATGGATTCTTAATCTTATTTAGTATTAATTAAAAATTAAATTAGTGTTAATATATTTATTTATATGTTTATACATCATATTAGATCCATTATTTAATGTTTTCAATTAAATTATTTTATTTAAATTCCTTGATATTAATAAAATAAATATTCTAAAATAGTTTCTACATCATTACAGTGATGATTAGAATTAATCCTAATAAAATACATTTTATACCAAAAATTTAATTTTTCTATTTTAAATTATATGAAAAAAATTATCACAAATATAAAAATCATTTATCAATTAAACTTTCTACAATTGGGGAAATTAATCATAACTTTAGCATGTGTAATGTGTAAAAACACATTTTTTATCTTTATTTTTAAGAACAAATATTTATGGTTTGGATAGAATTATCAATTACATTAATTACAATGAATTAAAAAAAATATAATTCAAGGAGTATCATTTAAAAAAAATCAAAACAATCATTTTATCAGGTTTTAATTAACTAGAGAAAATAGTCAAAACAATTTTAATTAAAATGCATCATAAATTTTCAAGATGTTTAGCGTGGGGTTATAAATTCAAAATAGTATTTTAAAATTACTTTTTATACCTTATAATATATAAATTTATAATTAAATACGATAAAATAAAAATTTATATATATAATAAAATAATTTCTTAAAAGTTACAACATTAATTTGTTTTTTCACTATTCACTTGAAAATTGATTATTTTGGAAAAATATCAAAAATTATTCATAACATAATTTTGTTTTATGTAATTAAAACATATATTTTGAATTATCACTTTTAAATTCAAACATTTTAAAATATATATTTTTAAAATAAAATATATAATATAAATAAAAACAATTTTACTGAAAATATCCTTTTTAATATTAACTCATATTAATAATTTAAATTATAAAGTAGAAACTATTAATTTTATATCATAATAATGTTTATTATAGCTTTATTAATAACAACATATTACTATGTTTTGGATTTTTTACAGTTTTTTAACTGTATGGAACAATTTATAGAATATAGTATGTATTTTCAAGGATCCAAAATCTTGAGTTGTTACAAACACAATATTAATGTTTATGGACTTCATGAATAAGGTATTCCTTCTATAACTAGATTAATTCATGGTATTTTCTTAAATTATGTTATGTTTTAGTCCTATATGTGGGGAGATCATGCTTTAAATTTTGTATTTTTCTTGGGAACACTATGTTTTTATAATCTATATTCCAAACTCTCAAAGTGTCTTCTCCAATTAGTGGAACCTTATTCTTAGGGAATGTGATATTAGAGGAAGTCATACCAATAAAACATGAGAAGATTAAGTCCATGATTTCTTGAGAATGTCCAAAGAAAATTTTCACTATTCATTTCTTCCTGGGTTTAACAAGATATTATATTATATTTTTTAAGACGTATCCCTAATCAAGAGTCGGTGATAGCCCTAACTAAGAAGGGGGTAATGTTCAAGTGGTTTTACTCTTATTTGGAATTCTTTCAAGTGATGAAGTAGAATTTTAAAATAATATCAATATTGATCTTACTTAAAATGAGTAATATTTATGCCTTACATTTTAATGCATTGAGGGATGGTCTTGCATCAATTTTGATGTAGGATAGGAATGTAGTCTCTTATCCATACAAAATAGTTGAAACCACATATGAAAAGGTAATTAAGGCATGATCTTGAGCATACAAAAATCGTGAACACACCGAGATAATGAAATCACTTCCTTTTAAATGAGAGGTTCATGGAGTATACTAAGAATATGTTCCTCTGATATATATTTTACTAGAAAGACCTAAAAACTTAGATAGAGAATTCAGTTGGAGTGTCTCTTGTGCTTCAGCTTTGAGATGACATATACCTCTAGGAAGGATAATGATGTGGATGTTGTTGCTTTTAGGAAGACTTTGTATCAGGTAGTTTTCAAGGAAAATATAATGTGAAGATGTTGATTCCCTTCTCTAAAATGTATCGTGATTTTCAAAAGTACTAGGATGGGGATAACCTTATAACCTTGACTATTAATGAATGGTTTCAGAGGGATTTCAAACACCCTAAACATAATGGAGTTACAACTCCATAACTTGATTAAACCTAGAATATATATATATAATTTAAATGAATATAAAAAGAATAATTAGAAATTTTTACCTTTACCCTTATCGATTCTGCATATCCCTGCTTCAAGCATGTGTTTTCTAAAGAACAATGATAAGGAGACGAAAGAATCCTTAATCTCGAGCTATATATGAATTATAATAATCTTTCAATTCATGGAAAGGATCTCCCTAAATTAATGGACTACTAGATCCTTATGTTAAAATTATATAGAGAAATTAGATCTCAATGATGGTATTATTTTTTGGATTTCTAATCTGATCCTCAACATAATGGAATCAAAAAACATCCATAAGGAATGAACATATTTATATGGGCCTAACAAAACCTCAATTGGTCGGTTAATATAAAATAAAACATTTCATAAAAATTCCCCATGTTTCAATACTTTGAAATGACAGATAAATTGTTTGATATATTTTTTAATGCTTAAACCATCATGTTGGACATTCAAGCTACTCGTAATCATCATGAAATGATGAATAACTGATAGTGATAACCAAATAAGATTAATAGGATTAACTCTCATACATTATCATATAATGTGATAATACCAAGAATGAACCACCGTTGTATTGTTTCTTACGATATATTACATTTCACACAAGGATATATCACAACATGGTCTTAAACACCATGTTATGGTGTTACTTTAGTGAAAAAATACAACAATATCCCACTTTCAAAAAATCCTCATAGAATTGATGCATTTTTACTTTATGTCACATAATATGTAACATCATGTGAAAACTTATAAAAACTCTTTTTAGATAATACCAAAACTCCTTTTAGAGAATTTATCAATCATCTTTACCAAATTTCACATTGTATGTAACAATTTGTAAATATATATATAGAGGTCTCCTACAAGATATCCTCAAAAACACTTTTGGGGTAGCTCTCAATGTCATATAAACTTGATCCTCATTCATATTGTAACGCACTGATATTTTATGAGAAAGATATTTTCTTTATGTCTTATGTTATACACAACATCAAAGGAATCTTTCACTACACAAAATAGTAGCTTGGCTTGCGTTATACGCAAGAGCATCCTTCTTTGATAGCGTGTGTTGTACGCAATCTCGAGTTTCACTAAACAAGGATATATTATTATAATATTATTATGGACTAGCCGTTATGAATAGTATTATCTAAATTTTTAATTTTATAACATTATTATTCATCTTACACATTTTCTAAAACATTTTATGTGAACAAAATAATTTTTTTGGTTAAAATAAGTATTTTTCAAAAAAATGCAGTTTTGCTTCCTTTTGATGGAGCACCAACATTAAATCTAGTTTTTGACATTTTTATAAGTTAAATTTGACAAAATAAAATTATTCTTTGGAATAAAAATATAAAAATTTACTTTGGATAAAATTTTCATATTATTATGATAACTTCCATATTTTAATGAATTGTAAAAACACGCTATATTTTAATTAAAAACAACTTTTTTAATCGTAATAATTTGTATGGTTAAATTATAATATTTAATGGTTTTAAAGTATAAATATAATATATTTTAACCATTTAATATAATTTATTTCATTACCATTAATTTTTCATTGAATTCATAGGTAAAAACAATTCAATTATTGGCAATGTTTTAACTTTTAAAACCCGTTTTCTTAACAACGGGATTAATTTTTAAATTAATAACTAAAACTTATGTGTTTTGAATTTTGAAAAATGGATTCAATATTTGGATTCAGTGGGTAAAAATTATGTTAATATGTTACTTTTATTTTTTTGATATTATGAATAATAACTACGGTAATTTTTACTTGTTGTAGTTAAAGATAACTCGGGTAATTAAGGGTAAAAATAAGATTATAAAATTACCCTAACACCTACAAAAATTCTATTGTATGACTAAAGGTCGACCCTTATCACCTAAGGGTCGGAATAAATTCATTTTATGGACTTCTTACCATTAAAATAATTTAATTATTATTAAAACCAAAGAAAGTGACAAATGTCACTCTCTTAAATCTTCTAAGTATACTAAATTTACTTTAGTAATAAACTACATGAAACTTCAAACACGAATATTCTATAGAAAGCTAATAACATTATCTACATCATTTAAATTTATTTTTAATTTTTAGGGATTAAATAATTATCATTAAGTATGACACAATAGTGATGTTGAAATTATTTTATTGATTGAATAATCAAATAAATGATTTTAAATGTACTAAAATAAATATTATATGAACTATTTAATGTGCTACAATAATTTTATAGATAAATATGAAATGTTCTGAATCTATTACTTCTTTTAGTTTGAACATATATTCTTTTTATATGTTATTTAAATTCAAATAAATCAATAGTGTCAAAATTGACACTATTGTTATTTTATAAAAATTACATATTATAAAATTGTTTAAAAATCACAAAAATATTTAAAAATTATAATTTAAAATTTATATGGTCTAAAATGTAATAAAGTATACAATTATGAATAATTCAGAACATATAAGTAATTATTTATAATGATTTAAAATTTATAATATTATTACCACAAATAAAAGTTAATAGATTATATAAGGATAAATCAAGTTGATAATGTTTAAAATAAATTCCTAACTTGTCTGAATTATATTTTTTTTATGGGATTACAACCTTATCTCATCTAATATTCATATTTGAGTCATTTTTGGATGTTTTTAAGTGGGGTTAGAATTTATTATAAATTAATATTTCTTATAATTCCAAAGGTTCCCTTCTCCTCCCTTATAAAAGGGCACCTCTTCCCTCTCCTCCTCAAACCACTTTGAGCATTCATGCTCTGAAAACCCATGCCAATTTATCTTATCCACTTCTATATAAACATACTAGAGGTCCTGGTATTCTTCAAAGACCATCTTTAGTGTCCTAAGAGGAGGTTAAGAAGTGGCGTGTCAAAGAAGAGGTAATATCCTTTACTGATTCTTTCCATTTTATTTCTTCTTCAACTTCATCTTATTTATTTGTTTCAAAATAAATTAATAACATCAGTATCACTAATATATTTATATGTTATTATAAATATTATACAAACCTATTTTACCTTTTATCCATCCTATGGAAAATGAAATCACCGCGCATGCGTACGTACATAATACCATCTCCACTCCGTGGTGTAATCTGTTTTCCACCACCACCTTACATGGATGGGTATAATGGTTTAAATAATAACTATATATGATTATTATAACATTATACTAATTCTGAGAAATTCCATCTTCCACTCCAATACCATTCGATAGTTATGGGAACGATATCATCACTCGTGTGTACGTACGGCCTACCGTCTCCACGATGTGATGCGACTCATTCTACAAGATCATCATTGAATAATTATTATATAAATGAATTGAATTAATATATATGATATATATTACACTAATAAAAATTTTTAAATAAGGTATTTATAACCTAGAAAGAGTTATAAAAATTTATTCGACAGGACATGCATAAGAACATAAAGCAATGAAAACCTGAATAACAAGTAGAAATGAAATATTACAAATAAGAAGATAAGAATATGGCCATGTATGATATCATAACAATTAATATGATTATTTAATAAGTAAATTACATTATTTAAATCATTATACAGGAGGTTAGGATACATACGAAGCATATCAGACCTAAGGTAATGTAAAATCTCACAATCTCATTTTTATCCGAGATAGTTTATACTTTAGAATTTACTGGGGAATATTTATCATCCACATCCATGTTTACTAAATATTTAATATTATTTCTATCCTCCTAAAATTTTTTAAATCTAATTTTACCCATTGGTGAATTTTTAGTAATAGATATGAAAGGAATCTTTTGTCATTTTTAATACGAGATACTTTTTGACTTTTTTGGCCAAAGTACAAGACGAATGTTTTTTTAACTTACACAGTATGAATGGATTTTTATGATTCCATAGAACATTTTTTCCATGATGCTTACTTTAAAAAATTTTATGTTTATTTTTCATTAAATTCTTTTATTTTAAAATGTTATGACATGTTAAGAATGGAAAAATGTTTTTGAACTAAAAAGGATATTTTCTTCAAGAATGGAGTTCAAGTGCTTTATCAAAATTATTTTCCATCTAAGATAATATAGGGCTCTATTTCTATCCCTATTATTACATTGATTTGATTATTTTGTGTTGGAATTTTTTTATGAAGTCCTTTATCTTATATGAATTGTTTTATGATGTCACGATGTTTAAGAATCCAATTTTTAATACATGGGTTATGCTATGATGTATGATTTATGATTTTGTGGAACACATAAGAATAGTTTCATTATGAGATGGGTGGGACCTATATCTCCCTCCAATGAATTGGGTAAAGATTTATATCTCATGAGATAAACATGGCTGGAACGGAAAGTTAATCTGGTTCAGTGATACAGGACTGAAACGAGGAGTGAAATCAGTTCAAAAATGGACTTTGTCCACTAAGATAGTCTTGGAAACGAGTCTTGACTAATAAGAAATAATTTTCTATGATTATGTGTGTATGCCACAAAGTTTCAT
The DNA here is from genome assembly GCA_963277665.1 of Viscum album. Classification (NCBI taxonomy): domain Eukaryota; kingdom Viridiplantae; phylum Streptophyta; class Magnoliopsida; order Santalales; family Viscaceae; genus Viscum; species Viscum album. The sequence continues at coordinate 1,822,981,572 of OY728132.1, forward strand.
GTCATATGTTATGATCATTAGGATTACATTTCACAACTATGTTTTATTCCATGTTATGATATTATGATCTCTTTTGCAGGTTAATATATTAAAAATGTTATGTTCTTATGAATAGATATGATTGATATTTCTTTTGTTTATCCTTACTGAGCAATGAGATCACCCTTTTGTATGTTTTCTTGTCCCCGGGTTAGGAAGTAGGGTACTAAGTAGGATATTCCAAAAGGAACTCTAGATATGATGAAATAAATGGGAGACAATGCAGATGCTTTATGAACCAGTTGTTTATGTTTCCACGTTTCCAAATAAACTATACCTATATGGTCCTACCATGGCTTTGTTATATGTTGTAATAAGTATGCTTCAATTCTGAAGTAATAACAATTTATGTAAAGTATGGGTCGTTATATTTGGTATGATAAGAAAGGTATAGTAAACCTTTGGAAACTATGATGTGAAAGACTTAGTAAGAACCCTAAGGATATGTCTAAGCATATAACATTATCTTAGTATTTTAGAAATGGCCATAAATAACCTATTATAAGACCTAAAGTGTGAAATTTTATTACTGATTATGTGGTTTTCCTAATGTAATTAGTGTTTCTCACACTATGCTTCTTGGTTTTAGTCAATGGATGGAACTCGATGGAAACGTGTTAGTGCTGAATGCGACAGAAAATTCAATGATTGTCCCCCTAATAAACCAAACGTTATGGGAGATGGAATGAAAAATCTTGTATCCATTCTCACACAACTTTCTCAAGCTATGAATCATGCATGAATTCCAAACGAGCAAAGGAAGGAGAAGCATTCTTTTGAATCCTTCATGAGGCAGCGTCCACCTTCATTCAGTGGGTCTTCTAATCAATTAGTGGCTGAATAATGGATTAGTGCCACTGAAAATATATTTTTAGTTCTACAATGTTATGAACATGACAAAGTCTTCTTAGCAGTGTATCCTTTGGAAGGTGAAGTTGATCAATGGTGTAATATTATCAAGAATATGAGGCATAGGGATGAAATTGAGTCCATGGAATGGGACAAGTTCAAGAACATATTTTTCAATAAGTACTTCCCTCATATTCTTCGAAAAAATATGGAGAAGGAGTTTCTTGAACTGAAGCAAAAGCATGATGAATCAGTTGGTACCTACGAAGCAAATTTTACAAGACTTTTAAGGTACACATATGGAATTATTATCCAACCTGAGAGTAAGATAGATTGATTATTTAGTGGCTTAAAACCACTTCTTCGAAGGTCATTATCCATAAGGGACTTCAATAGCTACGAAGAAAATTGTTCGATGTTATCTCAAGGATGATATAGAGATTGGAGTAACCCATCAATCATATGGGTTTGATAAGAAGAGGAAAATGGAATTCAAATTAAAATCTAAAGACCACACTGAAAAGAAGATGAGTTTTCCTTTTTTCTCAAATTTTGGAAAGAAACATGGAGGTAATTGTCTTAAAGGGACAAGAAAATGTTTTAAGTGTGGAAAAGAAGGTCATCGGGCAATTGAATGTCGAAATAATTGGAAGAAGATGTCTAATGATGCGAACAATGAAAGTGATACACATAATGCACCTCCAACACTTCAATGTTTCAAGTCCAAGGAGATGGGTCATTATGCCAATCAATGCCTAAATCCAAGGGTTTTTTATGCTGATTGACGTCAACAAACTCTTAAGGACAAAGGCAAAAAAAAGTCACATGCAATTACAATGGGCGATGTGGAGTACGATAACGAAGTGGTGAAAGGTACACTTACCATCAAATATAAAGTAGAAAATGATTTATTTTATTCTCGATCCACCCACCTGATTATTTCTGAAGAAATTTCTAAGGGAATCTATGTATTACCACAACAATTAGATGTTGAGTTAGCTGTGACAACTCCTAATTTCACAACAGTCACATCAAAAGTTTACAATTCTTCTCCGGTTGATGTTTATGGAAAAGTGATTCCTGCAAATCTTATGATCCTTCCTATAGTGGAATTTGATGTGATTCTTGTCATGGATTGTCTTTCTTTGTACCGAGCTCATATCAATTGACAAAGAAGGGAAATCACATTTAATATTCCCGATCAATCTATGATCATCTATCAATCCAAGGATGAATATAACCTTCCAGTGGAAATTTCTTCCATCTTATGGGTCTTGATTATAATAAATGAATGTTATTTAACTCAAATAGTTGGGGAGAAACTCACAATTAAAAATATGCCCATTGTATGGGTGTTTGATGATGTATTTACAGAGGAATTGTAAGGTCTTCCACCAAATCATGAAGTTGAGTTTTCAATAGAACTCATACCGGGTGCTATGCCTATTTCAAAGACACCTTATAGATTGGACCCAATTGAGTTGCAGGAATTGAAGAAGAAACCCCAAGAGATTCTTGATAAAGGATTCATATTCCCTAGTGCATCACCTTGGGGTGCAACTGTTCAGTTTTCTAAGAAGAAAGATCGATCAATGAGACTCTACATTTATTATTGAGAACTTAAAAAGAACACTATCAAGAACAAAAACCCTCTCCCATGCATTGATGACATATTTGACCAACTACATGGAGCTCAATACTTTTCCAAGATTGATCATTGTCAAGGGTATCATCAATTAAGGGTCAAAAGGGAGGATATACCAAAGACGTATTTCCGTACAAGGTATGGGCACTATGAATTTATAGTGATTCCATTTGGTCTTACTAATGCCTCTGTTATCTTTATGGATCTAATGAATAGAGTCTTTAGAGACTATCTGGATCAGTTTGTGGTAGTCTTTATAGAATATATTCTTGTCTATTCAATGAACAAGGAAGAACATGAAGATCACTTGAGAATTGTATTAAAGACCCTAAGAAATGAGAATATTTCTGCCAAATTTACCAAGTGTGAATTTTGGCTTCAAAAAGTTTCATATTTGGGTCACATAATCTCAAAAGAGGGGATATCTGGGGATCTAGAAAAAACAAAGGTTATCGAAAGATGGTTGAGACCAACAATAGTAACTGAGATCTGAAGTTTTCTTGTCTTGGCTGGATATTATCGATGTTTTTTGAAATATTTTTAAAGGTTATCTAATCCACTCACTAGTTTGACTCGAAAAGGAGTTAAGTTCGTTTGGATGGAGGAGTGTGAAGAAAATTTCAAGGAGTTAAAACTAAGGTTATCCAGTGCACCTGTGCTCACACTGCCTTGTAGTGGAGAAAGGTTTGTGATCTACAGTGATGCATCCAAGAAGGTATTTGGGTGTGTTCTCATGAAAAATGATATTGCAATAGCTTATGCCTCATGAAAATTGAAAATCCATGAGAAAAATTACCCAATTTGGAGTTATCTGCGGTAATCTTTGCATTAAAGATTTAGAGGCATTAACTTTATGGTGAAAGTTGTGATATTTATACTGATCATAAAAGTTTAAAGTATATTTTTCACAAAAAAGGAGCTGAATATGCGCCAAAGAATATGGTTGGAGTTGATTAAGGATTATGACTACTCAATTCATTATCACCCTATGAAAGAAAACAAGGTGGCAGATGCATTAAGTCAGCAAGACCATGCTAGCTTATCCATGATGAGGATCTCAAAAGATCCAATATTCATGGATTTACAAAGGATAGATCTTGAAATTATAATGGAAGGGGGAAAATCTTATCTTTCTCAAATGAATGTTCAACCATCTATATATATGAATATTAAAGAGGTGTAGAAAGAAGATGTAGAGTTACAAAAGAAGGTGAGAAATGTTCCTGAATTTCACATTGATTGTGATGAAATAATAAGGGTCATGAATTGGGTTTGTGTTCCTCGTATCCCAAAATTAGAGAAGGAGATGTTGGATGAGGCTCATAGTTCTTCATTCTCTATTCATCCTGGAAGCAAGAAGATGTATAGGGTCCTGAAAGAGTACTTCTGGTGGGATTACATGAAAAGAGATGTTGCTGAATATGTCTCTCGATGCTCGGTTTGTCAGAATGTTAAAGCTGAGGGACAGAAGTCTAAGGGGATGTTACAACCATTACCCATACACGAATGGAAATGGGAAAACATCACTATGGACTTTTTCACCCAACTTCTTAAAACATATAAAGGAAATAATGCTATCTGGGTCACAGTTGATCATCTTATGAAGTCGGCACACTTCATTTCTATTAGAGAAGATTTCTCTCTAGATCATCTTTCCAGTATATATTAAAAGGAAGTGGTAAGATTGCATGGAGTACCACTTTACATTATATATGATCAGGATCCAAGGTTTACCTTGAAGTTTTGGCGAAGTCTTCATCATACTCTAGATACTGAGTTGAGTTTCATCACTTCTTATCATCCTCAGACAGACGGTCAGTCTGAGAGAACAATTCAAACTCTAGAAGACATGTTCAGAGCTTCCTCTATGGATTTAAAAATGGGTTGGGATCAACACCTACCTTTGGTGGAATTTTCTTATAATAATAGATTTCACTCCTGTATTCAGATGGCTCCTTATGAAGCTCTCTATGGAAAGAAATTCCAAACTCCAACTTGATGGGATGAAGTTGGGGAAATAAAGCAATTAGGACCTGATCTTTTCGATGAGATGGCAGAAAAGGTCCAATCTATTCAACAACACATAAGATCATCTCAGAATCGAAAAAAAAGTTATGCTGACAACCGAAGAAAAGACCTAGAGTTTGAAGTGGGTGATAAAGTGTTCTTACGAATATCTCCGTGGAAGAGAGTAATGAGAATTAGAAAGAAGGGAAAGTTGAGCCCTAGGTATATCGGTCCTTTTCAAATACTGGATCGTGTTGGGAAGGTACATACCTGATCCTTCACATGTACTAAGCTCAGAAGTTGTACTGCTGGAGCAAGATCTTTCTTATGAAGAACGACTGATAGAGATTCTGGATCATAGCGAAAAACTTCTACGGAACAAGACCACTCACTTGGTAAAAGTTTTATGGAGGAACCACGTATTAGAAGAAGCTACATGGGAGCTTGAGGATATGATGAGGGAGAGGTATCCTCATCTGTTTCTTACGAAGTGACGAATTTCGAGGGCGAAATTCATTTTAACGGGGGGTAGAATGTAACACCCTGATATTTTATGAGAAATATTTTTTTATGTCTTATGTTATACGTAACATCAAAGGAATCTTTCACTACACACAACACTATCTTAGTTTGCATTATATGCAAGAGCAACCTTCCTCGATAGTGTGTGTTGTACACAATATCGAGTTTCACTAAACAATAATATATTGTTATAATATTATTATGAACTAGCTGTTATGAATAGTATTAACTAAATTTTGAGTTTTATAACATAATTATTAATCTTACACATTTTCTAAAATATTCTATGTGAACAAAAAAAATTCGGGTAAAATTAGTATTTTTCAAAAAATGCAGTTTTGCCGCCTTTTGATGGCGCACTAACTTTAAATATAGTTTTTGATATTTTTATAAGTTCAATTTGACAAAATAAAATTATTCTTTGGAATCAAAATATAAAAATTTACTTTGGATAAATTTTTCATATTATTCTGATAACTTTTATATTTTAATGAATAGTAAAACACGCTATATTTTAATTAAAAATAACTTTTTTCATGGAAATAGTTTATATGGTTAAATTATAATATTGAATAGTTTTAAAGTATAAATATAATATATTTTTACCATTTAATATAATGTATGTCATTACCATTAATTTTACATTGAATTCATAGGTAAAAACATTTCAATCTTTGGAAATGTTTTAACTTTTAAAACCCGTTTTCTTAACAACCAGATTAACTTTTAAATTAATTACTGCAACTTATGTGTTTTGAATTTTGAAAAATGGATTCCATATTTGGATTTAGTGGGTCCAAATTATGTTAATAGGTTACTTTTATTTTTTTGATATTATGAATAGTAACTACGGTAATTTTTATTTACTGTAGTTAAAGGTAAATCGGGTAATTAAGGGTAAAAATAAGATTATAAAATTACGCTAACATCTGCGAGAATTATATTGGATGACCAAAAGTATACCCTTATCACCTAAGGGTCTGAATAAATTCATTTTATGACCTTTTTACCATTAAAATAATTTAATTATTATTAAAACCAAAGAAAGTGACAACATGTCACTCTCTTAAATCTTATAAGTATAGTAATTTTAATTTAGTAATAAAATTCATTAAACTTCAAACATGAATAGTATAGAGAAATATAATGAAATTATCTACATCATGTGAATTAATTTATAAATTTTAGGGCTTAAATAATTGTCATTAATTATGACACAATAGTTATGTTGAAATTATTTTATTGATTGAATTATCAAATAAATGATTTTAAAATTTTTAAAATAAATATTATATGAACTATTTAATGTGATCCACTAATTTTATAGATAAATATGAACTGTTATGAATCTATTAAATCTTTTAGTTAGAACATATCTTCTATGTATATTTTATATAAATTCAAATAAATGAATAGTGTCAAAATTGACAATATTGTTATTTTATAATAATTATATATTATAAAATTATTTAAAAATCACAAAAATATTTAAAAATTATAAATTAAAATTTATATGGTCTAAAATGTAATAACATATACAATTATGGAGAATTAACAACATATAAGAAATTATTTATAATGATTTAAAATTTAGAAAATTATTACCACAAATAAAATTTAATAGATTATATTAGGATAAATCAAGTTGATAATGTTTAAAATAAATTCCAAACTTGTATAAATATTATTGGATGATGATATTACAAACCTATATCATCTAATATTAGTATTTGAGTCATTTTTGGAGGTTTTTATGTGGTTTTGTAATTTATTATAAATTAATATTTCTTATAATTCCAAAGGTGCCCCTCTCCTCCCTTATAAAAGGGAACCTCCTCCCTCTCCTCCTCACACCACTTTGAGCATTAAAGATCAGAAAAACCCTGCCAATTTCTCTTATTCACTTCCCTATAAACATACTAGAGGTCCTAGTCTTCTTCAAAGACCAACTTTAGTTCCCTAAGAGGAGGTTAAGAAGTGGCGCATCAAAGTAGAGGTAATATCCTTACCAATTCTTTCCATTTTATTTCTTCTTATACTTCTTCTTATTTATTTGTTTCATCATAAATTAATAACATCAGTATCACTCATATACTTATATGTTATTATAAATATTAAACAACCCTATTTCACATTCTATCCATCCTATGGAAAATGAAATCACAGCGCGTGCGTACGTACGGAATACCGTCTCCACACCATGGTGTAAACTATTTTCCACCACCACCTTACATGGATGGGTATAATGGTGTAAAGAATAACTATATATGATTATTATAACATGATACTAATTCTGAGACATTCTATCTTCCACTCCAATACCATTCAATAGTTATGGAAACGATATCATCGCTCATGCATACGTACGGCCTACCGTGTCCACAATGTGATGCGACTCGTTCTACATGATCTTCATTGAATAATGATTATATAAATAAATTGAATGAATATATATGATATATATTAAACTAATACCATTCTGTAAATAAGGTATCTATAACCTAGAAAGAGTAATAAAAATTTATTCGACAAGACATGCATAAGATCATAAAGCAATGAATGCCTGAATAACAAGTAGTAATGAAATATTACTTATAAGAAGATAAGAATATGACCATGTATGATATCATAACAATGAATATTATTATGTAATAAGCCAATGATATTATTTGAATCATTATACAGGAGGTTTGGATACGTATGAAGTATATCGGACCTAAGGTAAAGAAAAATCTCGCAATCTCATTTTTATTCGAGATTGTTTATACTTTAGAATTTACTGGGGAATATTTATCATCCACATACATGTTTCCTCAATATGTAATATTATTTCTATCCTTCTACAATTTTTTAAATCCAATTTTACTTATTGGTGAATTTTTAGTAAAAGATATGAATGGAATATTTTTCTATTTTCAGTACGAGATACTTTTTGACTTTTTCAGCCAAAGTACGAGAAGAATTTTTTTTAACTTATATGGAATTAATGGATTTTTAGGATTCCATAGAATGTTATTTCCATGAATCTTCCTTTAAAAAATTTCAAGTTTATTTTTAATTAACATATTTTAGTTAAAAATGTTATGATATGTTAAGAAAGAAATTTTTTTTTGAAGTAGAAAGGATATATTCCTCAAGAATGGAGTTCAAGTGTTTTATCAAAATTATTTTCAATATAAGATAATATAGGGTTCTGTTTTAATCCCAATTATTACATTGATTTTATTATGTTTTGATGGTATTATTTTTATGAAGTCCTTTATCTTATATGAATTGTTTTATGTTTTCACGATGTTTAAGTGTCACATACAAGACATATTTTAAAGGTATTTTTCATTTAATTTACATCCTTTCTTTGTTTTGGGGGTTTCCCTAGGTTTTAGGGAGGAATAGATGAGTATTCATGAATTGGGCCAAGCCGTGAGGCCAATTCCAGATTAAAAAATAAATTTTGTATCTTTTATAACTTTTTCATTTTTCAATATTTTTCATCCATTCAAATTCCTAATTGACCTACCCTAACCTATTAACACCACCAAGGTAATTTGGAGCTTTTAGAAATTCATAACCAGGGGTTATTTGGGTTTTTGTCTAAGGGGTTGGGCCTGCCCGAAAGCCCAATTCCTGTTTTAAAAATAAAATTTGATTTTGTTATAACATATTCAATATTTGGGCTTTTTCGGTGATTCCAAGTCTCAATCAAGACCAAGTAACCCATCCGCGCGCCGGAACTCTCTCCCACCCATTTGGAACTCTGTAGAATCGCGATTTTGTGCCGATCTTCATAGGGTTCCTCAAATCGCCCAGATTTGAAGAGGTAAAGTATTTCTTTCATAACTATCTCAATTCTCAATCTTTTTCCTCCATTCCAGTTCCTAAATGAGATAACACATCTTGTTCGAACGTACCCTAAATTTGGGCTCTTTTAAATTTCAGATACTCGAGTTTTGGAGTGATTACTTAAAGATACTTCAAGTAAATGAGCCCTTTTCTTTCCTCTTTCAAATTACTTTGGGTTTAACTCATTGTTCTTAGGGTTTCTTAGGTTATAATTGAGTTTACTAATGTCCAGAAACTAGGATTTCGAACCTAGGGTTTAACTTTGGGCTTTCTTGGCCAATTTGTGTGGTTTTAGGTTTAATCTAGTTCTCTCTTGGTGCGGCGGGGGTGCGATTTGATTTCGCACGGAGATCCAAGGGGTTTTGTTAATTTGGTAGGTGATTCCATTGTGTGTGCCATTTTTGTGAATTAGCTTGCAGTTTTCATGGTACTCTAATGTTTATTTCACTTGAATGTTTCTGTAAAAATTGGTTTTAGTTGCATTTATAATGCAATTGAATTTTAAGTTCCAATTTTTGGTGAAATTGAGGGTTTTCCATTCAAATCTTTTATTGGTTCATTTTGGGATGCCCCATAACTGAATTTTTGGTTTCATTAAAGGGTTTTGAACTGCAATTTGGTTTTAATATCTTACAAGTGTTATCATAGTGTGAAAGGTGGATATCTTAAAGAGTTTTGGCTGCAAAACAATGTGATGTTTTGAGAGGTTGTTTTATTGGAAATAAAATTATTTTATTGTGTGTTTAAATGGTATAAAATGTGTGTAGCTACTGTACAATTTGTTTGTGACCAGTAGTGATATTTTATATGAAAACGGAGGTGTGTTGTTTGCTGAAATTGTTTGAGCACAAAAGGGGAAGCCCGGGTACTTAGGTGGGGCGGATTTGTACTAGTACGGCTAGTGGATCGGATGGGTTTTGTCTCTGTTCCACTTAGCATCTGGATAATGACAACTCTAACTAAACTATTTGGATGATGATTGGGGACCACTAGGTTATGGGTATGTTCCCTACTAGTGGCTCGTGCACGAGAACGGATTTTTCTATGGTTACTCTACACCGAGGTACGAGGTACATAGGGCCCGAGACAACCTAGTGCTTAGGGGTGTTCCTAATTTCGATGCTCATAGAATTTGTGGTATTTACCCTTGTTGTGGGTTATTTTTGGCAGTACATTACAGTAGCTCACATGTCTATTAAATGTGCTAACATTCTGAAATTCTCGGATTGAAAACTTTTTTCATTTGAAAGTTGCATTTCTTTGAATTTTAACACTGTTTCACCTTGTGTATTAAAATTACTTGTTTTGTTCACATTGTATTGAATACTCTTTGGAATCAACTGGTGGTATCCTATTGGGCTTATGCTCACACCCTACTTACACCCCTTGGGTGTAAGTAGACCTGCTCATGCATGACTCAGGTAAAGGGAAGGCTAAGGGTGATGGCGGTTTGGGATGTTAGTCCCCATCGTTGGGGCGGAGTTGCGGGGACGGCTTGCGGGTGATGATCCCCTTGTCGTGTGGAGTCCATGGGGATGTCTTTATGTTGTCATTATTTGTTTTTAGACCACTTGTAGTGTATTTAAACTTATGTATTCAGATCTGGTTTTGTTAAGAATTGTTTAGCATGAAAATTTCAGATTTTAATAATTGATTGTTTTTTTATGATTTATGCTGTCATACTCGGGTAAATCATTCCCAAACCAGATTTGTTTGATACCCGGGCACTTGTGCCAGCCCGTGGGGATAGGGAACACCCTTCGGGCCTTTCCACGGGCTAGGTTTGGTGTCGTTAATGGTGGCGACCAGATCCGGTTCGTGACAAAATGGTATCAGAGGAGGTTAATGTTTTTGGGTTATATTGTTATTTTGACATGAGTTGGGATAGACAGGAGCTAGGACTGTCGGGGCTCGGGGTATTGGTTGTGAGTAGGGTGCCGGGCCCGCACCTCTCATGGCAGACCTTGAGTCACTAGAGGATGTTGGAATTTACTGATTTACTTCACTTCCAGGTGAGACGTGTGGGCTGCAGACCACATGTGGACATCAGGCAGATGTGGAGTAGTTGTTTATTTTATTACAAGAATGTGTTTAGTTTGTTTATATTTGATGTATTTGATTACAATTTTCAGAATTGTTGTATTGACTATTTGTTTTGTGACTGTTGCATTTTGTAGCAACATGCCTCCCCGGAAAGCTCCCACGCACCCACAGGAGGAAGCTGGAGAGAATTCTCCCACGCCGATTGATCAGAGGCTAGTCGAGGTCGTGGTCCGGGCTGTCCAGGCTCTAGGATATGGACCAGCTCCAGCTCCAGCTCCTGTTAGAGAGGATTATACTGGTCCTAGAAAGGACAAGGCCCAGGAGTTCCTGAAAAATAATCCTCCAACTTTCCGAGGAAGCTCAGAACCCCAGGAAGCAGAAGAATGGCTCGAGAAGATCGAGCGTATGTTTGAGTTCCTGGAAACACCCGAGGAGCTCAGGGTGAAGTGTGCCTCCTTTCTGTTGGAGGGTCCCAGCCGTAAATGGTGGGAGTCAGTGCTTCAGTCTGGGAAGAATGAGCAGATGCGCTGGAGAGATTTCAAGGCTGTCTTCAATGAACAGTATTGCCCCGAGGTGTTGGCTTATGCCAGGTCTAGAGAGTTCATGGAACTTGTTCAGGGGAATCTATCTGTGATGGAGTATGCCAACCGTTTCGCTGAATTGGTTCGGTATGCTCCAGAAATTGTCTCTAATGAACAAGCGAAGGCCCAGAGGTTTGAGAAAGGCTTGCGACCATAGATATACTCACATGTGTTCTTGTTTAAGCTGAGGACCTATGCTGAAGTTGTTGATCGGGTGTGCATGGTGGATATTGATAGGAAAGGCAGGGCTGGTTTCTATGGTTCAGTATCAGTAGTGGGTAGTGGCTGCTCCTCAGAGAAGAAAAGGAAGAGGGAGGATCATGTGAAGAGAGGAGGGGGCAGTTCAGGCCACTCTTCCAGGCAGTTTTCTTCTGCGGCTTCTGATGCGAGATCGGTCGTGTGCCACCAATGTGGGAGGCCTGGGCATATCCGACCAACATGTCCTCTTCCTCCGAAGCCTTGTTACCAGTGTGGAGGTATAGGGCATTTGCAGCGCTTCTGCGGTGTGGCACGTCCACTCCCAAGTGGGGCAGGGTCAGTGGCTTCAAAAGGAGTGCCAGCACAGTCCGAGCCGTCGAGGACTGGGGGATCTCGATTTGGTGGTCGTGGTGGTAGGGCTGGATCATCTTCTGGGCAAAGCCAGTTCAGGTCACAACCACATACTAGCGGTCGTCCTTAGGCAGATACTGAACATCTCCATGCAGTGGATCAGTCACCAGCAGGATCAGAGGCGGGACCGTTGATAGTTCGAGGTGCCGTTCTGATCGCATATTCTATAGCTACTTCTCTTTTTGATACTGGTGCCTCTGTTTCATTCATTTCTGGACATTTTGTGGACATGCTGAATTTTCCAACTGAGTTGATGTCTTTTGCGATGGAGTTGGTGACACCATTGGGAAAGAAGAAGGAGCAGGGCCTGAGGTGCCCCTCGTGTGCACTTTCTGTGTCAGGGGTCGAGATGAAGTGGGACCTCTTGGTCTTAGATATGGACCTTTTTGATGTCATACTCGGGATGGATTGGCTAGTAAACTTCCAGGCACACATCGATTGCTATAGACGGTGGGTGAGTTTCACATCACCTGATGGGAGTTGTCAGGTTTTTCATGGAGAATGGGATCCACGATCAAGTCGCGCAGGGCCTCCACGCCCAGAGTTGGGAAGTTTTATCTTCCAGTTATCTTCGATTGTGCTAGAGGATGGTCTTTCCCCTGAAGGTGCACTACCTCATGTAGTGAATGAGTTTCCCGAGGTATTCCCTGATGATTTTTCTGGTTTTCCCCCAGAGCGGGATGTGGAGTTTTCGATTGATCTGGCGTCGGGAACACAGCCGATATCTCTTCCCTCCTATCGCATGGCCCCCACCGAGTTGAGGGAATTAAAGATACAGCTGGACGACTTAGAATCCAAAGGATTCATTCGCCCGAGCGTCTCTCCTTGGGCCGCTCCTGTGTTGTTTGCAAAAAAGGCTGATGGATCCCTCCGGTTGTGCATTGACTACCGGAAGCTGAATAAGGTAACAATTAAAAACAAATACCCTTTGCCCAGAATAGATGATTTGTTTGATCAGTTGAAGGGGGCAAAGTGGTTCTCAAAGATAGACCTGCGTTCAGGGTATCATCAACTCAGGGTGAAGGAGTCAGATATCCCCAAGACAGCCTTCCGAAGCAGGTACGGCCACTTTGAGTATTTGGTCATGCCCTTCGGATTGACCAATGCTCCAGCGGTATTTATGGCACTAATGAATAGGGTGTTCCATCAGTATCTCGATTCCTTTGTTGTGGTGTTCGTGGATGACATTCTGGTATACTCTTGCTCTGAGGAGGAACACGAACATCACTTGAGGATCGTTTTGGGTACATTACGAGATCATCGCCTCTATGCAAAGTTGTCAAAGTGCACTTTCTGGATCAGAGAGGTGAGATTTCTGGGGCATGTGATCTCAGAGCATGGAGTTTCAGTGGACCCTAAGAAAATTAGTGCAGTCATGTCATGGGAGAAACCGAAGAATGTGTTTGAGATCAGGAGTTTTCTTGGCTTGGCCGGTTATTACAGGCGATTCGTTCGGGATTTCTCTCGGCTTGCTTCACCGATGACTTCCCTCACCCGGAAAGGGGTGAAGTTTGTATGGGGTCCAGAATGTCAGGCATCGTTCGAGGAGCTGAAGAGGCGGCTGACTACCGCCCCCGTGCTGATTTTTCCAGAGGCTGGAAAGGGATATGTGGTCTATTGTGATGCTTCAGGTATGGGTCTTGGGTGTGTGCTTATGCAAGATGATCATGTGGTCGCGTATGGATCTCACCAACTTCGACCACATGAAAAGAACTACCCAACCCATGACTTGGAGTTGGAAGCGGTGATGCATGCTTTGAAGACTTGGCGTCACTACCTCTTTGGGGAAAAGTTTGTGGTAGACTCTGATCACAAAAGCTTGGCTTATATCCTCTCGCAGAAGGACCTCAACTTGAGGAAACGTCGCTGGATCGAGTACTTGTAGGGGTTTGACTTTGACATTGTCTATACCCCAGGCAAGGGTAATGTAGTGGCCGATGCTTTGAGCAGAAGAGTTCCAGTGCAGGCTTTGAGGAAGTCTAGTGATGAGTGGGCATTGATGGGTCTCTTTTCTCAGATGCATGTGGAGGCCAGGGAATACAGTGGAGGGGCATTCTTGGCAAGTGTCCAGTTGACTCCTCTATTAGAGTTGATTCAGTAGGAACAGCCCAGTGATGATCTTTTTCAGTGGTCTAAGAAGTTCCTTCATGGTGGGGAGACATCCTCTGATTGGTCGTCATCTCCCGAGGGCATCTTGTGCTTCAAGGGCCATTCAGTAGTGCCATTATCTCTACGGAAGGTGGTGATGCAAGATAGCCACCAGTCTCAGTGGGATGTCCATCCGGGTTCCACCAAGATGTATTATGATGTTCGTCGGCAGTTTTGGTGGCCTGGTATGAGACGGGACATAGCAGACTTTGTTTCGAAATGCTACACATGTCAGCAGGTGAAAGCAGAGCACCAAAGGCCATCCGGTTTGCTCCAACCACTACCCATTCCTACCTGGAAGTGGGAAGAGGTTTCCATGGACTTCATTGTTGGCTTACCTCGTACACCTCGGGGTAAGAATGCTATTTGGGTGGTGATTGATCGTCTGACCAAATCAGCCCACTTCATTCTGATTAAAGATACAACTAAAGTAGATGAGTTGGGCCATTTGTATCTTCAAGAAGTGGTGAGACTCCATGGTGTACCATCAGCTGTTGTCTCGGATAGAGACCCCCGATTCACTTCTCGATTTTGGGAAGCCCTTCAGAAGTCCTTGGGGTCTCAGATTAAGATGAGCACAGCATACCACCCACAGACGGATGGTCAGACAGAGCGGGCGAATCAGATATTGGAGGACATGCTTCGTGCATGTGTCCTGGACTTTGGAGGTTCTTGGGATATCCATTTGGGATTGGTAGAGTTTGCTTATAATAATAGTTACCAATCCACGATTCGAATGGCCCCTTTTGAGGCGCTCTATGGTCGGCCTTGTCGGTCCCCCCTATGTTGGGCTGAGGTAGGAGAGACTTCACTGTTGGGGTCGAGCCTTGTGCAGGAGACTTCTGAGAAGGTAAAGTTGATCAGGCAGCGCTTATTGACAGCTCAGAGTCGTCATAAATCTTATGCTGACCGGAGGCGTCGAGACCTAGAGTTTTCTGTGGGTGACAGGGTATTCTTAAAAGTGGCCCCTCGTTTGGGCCATCGTCGATTGGGGAAGCAAGGTAAGCTGATGCCATGGTATGTCGGACCCTTTGAGATCACCGAGCATATTGGTAAGGTGGCATACAGGTTGGCCTTACCTTCTCAGTTGACATCTATCCATGATGTCTTCCACATCTCCCAGTTGAAGAAATACAATCCAGATCCATCCCATGTGTTGAGTTGGGAAGAACTAGAGATAGAGCCTGACTTATCTATCGTTGAGAGGCCAGTGAAAATAGTGGACTCCTAGGAGAAGATACTTCAAGGAAAGTCTATTCCTTTAGTCCGGGTTTTATGGCAGCATGGGAATGATACACATGAGACATGGGAGCGAAAGTCATGGGTCAAGGAAGAGTACCCATTCTTATTTTCCAACCGAGATTCATGTTGACTTTCCGGGGCGGAAAGTCCTTCATGGTGGGGAGAATTGTCACATACAAGACATATTTTAAAGGTATTTTTAATTTAATTTACATCCTTTTTTTGTTTTGGGGGTTTCCCTAGGTTTTAGGGAGGAATAGATGAGTATTCATGAATTGGGCCAAGCCGTGAGCCCAATTCCAGATTAAAAAATAAATTGTGTATCTTTTATAACTTTTTCATTTTTCAATATTTTTCATCCATTCAAATTCCTAATTTACCTACCCTAACCTATTAACACCACCAAGGTAATTTGGAGCTTTTAGAAATTCATAACTAGGGGTTATTTGGGTTTTTGTCTAAGGGGTTGGGCCTGCCCGAAAGCCCAATTCCTGTTTTAAAAATAAAATTTGATTTTGTTATAACTTATTCAATATTTGGGCTTTTTCGGTGATTCTAAGTCTCACTCAAGACCAAGTAACCCAGACGCACGCCTGAACTCTCTCCCACCCATTTGGAGCTCTGTAGAATCGCGATTTTGTGCCGATCTGCATAGGGTTCCTCAAATCGCCCAGATTTGAAGAGGTAAAGTATTTCTTTCATAACTCTCTCAATTCTCAATATTTTTCCTCCATTCTAGTTCCTAAATGAGATAATACATCTTTTCCGAACGTACCCTAAATTTGGGCTCTTTTAAATTTCATATACTCGAGTTTTGGAGTGATTAATTAAAGATACTTCAAGTAAATGATCCCTTTTCTTTCCTCTTTCAAATTACTTTGGGTTTAACTCATTGTTCTTAGGGTTTCTTAGGTTATAATTGAGTTTACTAATTTCCAGAAACTAGGATTTTTAACCTAGGGTTTAACTTTGGGCTTTCTTGGCCAATTTGTGTGGTTTTAGGTTTAATCTAGTTCTCTCTTGGTGCGGCGGGGGTGCGATTTGATTTCGCACGGAGATTCAAGGGGTTTTGTTAATTTGGTAGGTGATTCCATTGTGTGTGCAATTTTTGTGAATTATATTGCTGTTTTCATGGTACTCTAAAGTTTATTTCACTTTAATGTTTCTGTAAAAATTGGTTTTAGTTTCATTTACAATGCAATTGAATTTTAAGTTCCAATTTTTGGTGAAATTGAGGGTTTTCCATTCAAATCTTTTATTGGTTCATTTTGGGATGCCCCATAACTGAATTTTTGGTTTCATTAAAGGGTTTTGAACTGCAATTTGGTTTTAATATCTTACAAGTGTTATCATAGTGTGAAAGGTGGATATCTTAAAGATCTTTGGGTGAAAAACAATGTGATGTTTTGAGAGGTTGTTTTATTGGAAATAAAATTATTTTATTGTGTGTTTTAAATGGTATAAAATGTGTGTAGCTACTGTACAATTTGTTTGTGACCAGTAGTGATATTTTATATGAAAATGGATGTGTGTTGTTTGCTGAAATTGTTTGAGCACAAAAGGGGAAGCCCGGGTACTTAGGTGGGGCGGATTTGTACTAGTACGGCTAGTGGATCGGATGGGTTTTGTCCCTGTTCCACTTAGCATCTGGATAACGACAACTCTAACTAAACTATTTGGATGATGATTGGGGACCACTAGGTTATGGGTATGTTCCCTACTAGTGGGTCGTGCACGAGAACGGATTTTTCTATGGTTACTCTACACCGAGGTACGAGGTACATAGGGCCCGAGACAACCTAGTGCTTAGGGGTGTTCCTGATTTTGATGCTCATAGAATTTGTGGTATTTACCCTTGTTGTGGGTTTTTTTTGGCAGTACATTACAGTAGCTCACATGTCTATTAAATGTGCTAACATTCTGAAATTCTCGGATTGAAAACTGTTTTCATTTGAAAGTTGCATTTCTTTGAATTTTAACGCTGTTTCACCTTGTGTATTAAAATTGCTTGTTTTGTTCACATTGTATTGCATACTCTTTGGAATCAACTGGTGGTATCCTATTGGGCTTAGGCTCACACCCTAATTACACCCCTTGGGTGTAAGTAGACCTGCTCATGCATGACTCAGGTAAAGGGAAGGCTAAGGGTGATGGCGGTTCGGGATGTTAGTCCCCATCGTTGGGGCGGAGTTGCGGGGACGGCTTGCGGGTGATGATCCCCTTGTCGTGTGGAGTCCATGGGGATGTCTTTATGTTGTCATTATTTGTTTTTAGACCACTTGTAGTGTATTTAAACTTATGTATTCAGATCTGGTTTTGTTAAGAATTGTTTATCATGAAAATTTCAGATTTTAATACTTGATTGTTTTTTTATGATTTATGCTGTCATACTCGGGTAAATCGTTCCCAAACCAGATTTGTTTGATACCCGGGCACTTGTGCCAGCCCGTGGGGATAGGGAACACCCTTCGGGCCTTGCCACGGGCCAGGTTTGGTGTCGTTAATGGTGGCGACCAGATCCAGTTCGTGACATTAAGAATCGCATTTTTATTACATGGGTTATGCTATGATGTATGATTTATAATTTTGTGGCACACATAAGAATGGTTTCATATGAGATGGGTGGGACCTATATCTCCCACCAATGCATTGGGTAAATATTTATATCTCCTGAGATATACATGGATGGAATTATAAGTTAATCTGGTTCAGTGATACAGGACTGAAACGAGGAGTGAACTCAGTTCAGAAATGGACTTTTTCCACTAAGATAGTATTGGTAATGAGTCTTGACTAATAAGAAATGATTTTATATGATTATGTGTGTATGCCACAAAGTTTTATGTTATATGTTATGATCACTGGTATTACATTTTCCTACTATGATTTATCCCATGTTATGATATTATGATCTCTTTTGCAAGTTAAGATATTCAAAATGTTATGTTCTTATGAATATGATATGATCGATATTTGTTTTGTTTACCATTACTGAACATTTGAGCTCACCCTTTTGTTTGTTTTATTTTCCCCAGGTCAGGAAGAAGGGTACTAAGTAGGATATTCCAAAAGGGACTCTAGATATGATGAAATAAATGGGAGACAATGTAGATTCTTTATGAACCAGTTGTTTATGTTTCTCAGTTTCTAAAGACACTATATCTATACGGTCCTACCACGACTTTGTTATATGTTGTAATAATTATGCTTCAATTCTGAAGTAATAACGATATATGTAAATTATGGGTCATTATACATGTGATGAAAAAGTTGTGGATTAAAAATTGTTACTTATGACTTTTCCATTTCTTTGGTTTTGAAAATAACAAAGGTGGAGAAGTTTTATAGAAAGGGGGAGAATATATCACAAAGGGAGAGAATATGATCCTTAGGGGGATTTTTTATCCAAAGGGGGAATTAATCATCTTCATCATCATATTCAGATGAGTCATAAACTCAAATGGATATGAGGATTTATAATTAAAACTAAATACAAAGAACCTATTAAAAAATAGATGTTATGTTTTTCAAAGATATATTTTTCATTTATGTTCTAGGATACTTATTTCCAAAAAGGGGGTGATTTTCAAGTAAAAAATTTTACTTATGATTTTTCTATTCCTTTTGTTTTGGAAATAACCAACTCTTCCTTAAAAAACATGATTACTAGCTTTTCATGTCCAAAGTATTTTAGAATGTTTTTGCAGAAAACATAAAATTTTAATATACTTGTAATTAGATCTAAAGTATTCATGAATATAAAATAATATTCTTCATTACTATTGTAAAAAATGAGTATGGATCTGATATTCATCAGAGTCAACATTATCATATATAATATAAGTCTCTGTGTCTTTTATTTCACACTGACATAGTCTTTATAATTGTTCTGATAAGAGAACTGATAAACATCGGGTTTACACTCATAAATATTATTATAATAACATTTTTAAATAATTCCATCAGATAGAATAAGTTTAAATTTAGAATTCAAAAAAAATTGTATGGAAAACTATTTACACTGTAATGGTGTAAATTAATAAAGTTTTAGATAGCCAATTTTGAAATATCTGTTAAGTTTTGGGTGTCCTAGTCATTGCAATAAACTTAGTGAAATATGAATGTTTGTAGAAATATGAATGTTGTGAAGGTTTCCTACAAATACATGGTTATTAAAAGAGTTTGGATTGAATCAATTTTTAATGTTTCTATAGTGTTGGTCGATTTCATTTTTTCAAGAGCTCTGAAGGTTAAAAGGTGTGAACGACTTGTTCTTATTCTTTTTTAGCTCTTTTAAGAGTTTTTTGTTTTTAAGGGAACCTTGTTAGGTGGTACCTTTAAGAATTATTTTTCATTTTAATCATGAATTTAGTCTATGTTTATGATCGAGGATTGTTGGGATAACAAGATAATGAATATTATCTTCTGATTGAGGGATTTTGGGGATAGCAATACAGAGGTGATCCATCAAATCAAGGGTTTTCTAGGATAGGTAGATTAAGAATCTGATATTTTTATGAAGGTATTTTCTTTCTAAAGAAATATAGACTTTATTGTTAGTATAAAATAAGGGATACCTTTAGACTATGTTTATGGCTACCTTACACTTAAGGTTAAAAGTGATCTATTTTTAACTATTGTAAGTCATTCTTACATTGTTATATATATTACATGATTTGTTTCTTATAACATTCAATTTTTTCTCTTCTTGTTTGTAATTATTTTATCGTAATGTATCTGAATATGATAAACATTAAACTGTAAATTAGATCTTCTAAGAATCTGATTTGTTTTATTTTTTATAACTGAATATTATGTGATTAAAATTTTTATATTATGATATATTGAAATAAATTCTGATTATGATACATCGGTAATCAGACTGAGGGCCAAGTCTAAATCTAATATTTTAGTTAGAGGTTTGTGAATTTATTTTCTTTAATATGTTTTAAACTAATGTATTCAAAACTAAAATTCAACCCCCACTTGTAAATTGATCTATCAAGAACATATTATTTCAATCCAAATATCAATATAACTCATATTGATATCCAAAAAAAGAGTGACCCCATGAGAATTTATAGTATTCAAAGCAATTATGAATCCTTAAATTTATAAATGTAAGAAAATATTATCTTCTTAGAAATCATCAATGATACTCAATATACAAATGGATATACCATGATCTCTCTCAAATGAAATAATAAATAGAGATATGTCCACCAACTATATCATATGCACATACGGATTTATATATTATCCCTTTACCCAGGACATTCAGTGATTATGGAACCTGGAGTATTCCTATCCCATATAGCATACTCACATGTTCTTGATTCTCTAACTATACAATAACATGTTCAATTAACACATCACATTTCATTCATTTTAGTAGATGATCATATCACATCCCCACACCAAAATAAATAATCATTTGATGTGTACTTTCTAGGTATTGTGATACACTTCCCAGTCTATATTGGTCATGAATCTAGATGTCATGATTATTATATGATAGGACAGATCCCATTTTTTTCAAACTCCAATAGATGAAATGATTAACAACCTACCCACTCAACCTCTCATTAGTAAAGAATCAAGGATTTCATAATAAATGTACCAAATTATTAAGGTTAGCATGCTAAGTATCTCTCCATTCTTGAGTAGTTGGAACTCCATGTATGAACCAATAACCCCTAGAATACCAAAGATATAGTATAAGAAACCCCATGTGGTATACTCTCAGGTTCATTAAGCATGAAAACCCCATTTTTATCTCATGATCATATTGTGTATCTTGATCCTAGACTACTACTCATTCTAAAATTAAAATTTCATCACAACCTATAATACTCCAGGAAGAACATTGTTTTGGTATAAACTAAAGTGTTATTTTGAGAGGTTAATTATCATTTCAATTCATGATATATATATACATATATATGCATTAAATGTGAAAAAATGTTAAACTGGATATTTCCATTTAGTATAAAATGATATATTTACATTAAAAAACTCCTATAATAAATTTAACAAAACCATAAATAAACACATTTTCAACATATCCCATATGCTTGACATCTAGATCAACCTTATGTTTACTATGTTTTTAGGATTTTAATTAAACTCAATACATCTCTTTATAATTCTTAATAAATCACTATATAACCATCTAATAAAACCCTCCCTATAAAATTTTTAGTAGGAAACATCTATGAAAAATCTAGTTTGGATAATAATAATACTTAAGAATATTGTTCATAATATTTGGCTATGAAGAAAAAAAATTGGTCTCAATAAACACTAAAAGGAGATAAAAAAGAAAAATATAGAAAAATGGATTCCACAACCATGAGTTATGAAATGACAATATAAAAGTCTAAACCTAAAAACAAAATAAGATGACATCAAAACAAAGTCTCTAGGTGACTATATTTCACCACCATCTCTATCCTATACAAATAAGACAACATCTAATAGAATCTAGTGAACTACATAACATAATTACCATTACACATGTCTTAAAAAACCCGATATACATATGTAAAAATGCATATGGATGGTGTGAGTAAAATACTAAGTAGGATCCCACCCTTAATCAATAAAATTTCAATCACATTGAAACCTTTAGTTATTGTTTTAAAACAAATCTTGCATATAATGAAATCTCAATTGAAAAAAACATTTTGTAATCTACACCATTTACATGGAAAAATAATTTCAATTCACATAAACTAGGATTATTTTTAGTATATGATAGACATTATAATGGAATAAACAATTGTATCCATGTAAATAACACACGATAAAAATGTGAGAAATCTAAAAAAAACAAAACCATCATGTATAAAACCAAAACAAGTGGTCTCCTGTCTATAAGGATATATACGTGGAAGCATTAAGGAATACAAAACTAGGAATACTATTAATCCAACTAAAATCATGTCTTACCACAGTCTATCAATATCATAGGAATATCTCCTAGTGGTTCCATACTAACTATGGTTTTCATATGTTCATAACCTAATGCACTCCATGTTCCCAATATTATACGTTTTCTTAAAACATTTTAAAAACCATACTCATAATTTAAAAGCATCACATTAAAGAATAACTTATATCATGTTAAAAAATCCATTTTCAACTAAAATGACATCTTTGAAACATTTTATCAACCACTTAAAGTGTATAAAATATCTTTAAATTAAAACCCCTTTAAAGACACTTTTCCATCCCTCCCAAGATGCATGTCACAAAAATCATATTTGATATCAAAAAAATAAATTCAAAAAACCAAACCAAATTAATTTAGAAAAACATTATGTGATTCACAGGTTTGTAGCATTGTATAGATACACCGACCACACCAATAGAGGAAAACTATTCACCTTTGATAATGTCGATTGGAAATAAGGACATCAGGTCCTTAAAAACCAATATCCCCAATAAAAAATATCAATTACCCATAAAAACCATCAGATGTAGAAATTACTTCCTATTTAGGTTCCAATAGAATAAAAGGAAAGGAAATTAATGAGATATATATAAATTGGTGAGAGATTGGATGAACAATGGAACATATAGTGATGATATTAACCAAGAGAGTAGGGGAATCACTAAGGATCCAAGGATATAACTCTATAGAGTGCTGGGGAGAGGTTAGGTCATCCGTTATATATATTTGTAGAGGATTATAATTAAAAATATTAATGAAAATATGGATAAATTAAAAAATTATGAGGTTCAGATCCGGGTGCACAGTTAGGCTGCATGGTTTAATAAACTGTATATGAACCATGTGATGGCCTCTATCCTTTCAAAATCATATCGGATAGTTTCTTGGGAAAATCCAAATAGTTTCATAAACCATTATCAATATGTGTGACATCCATAAGACCATATCCCAAACACAACATAGTTTATTTTAATGATGCAAAGATTGGAAAAACCATGCTCAAACTTTGAAAAAAACCACTAGTATTCACAATTCTATATCACATGGTTAGTATAAATTGTTCCCCTAAAGTGTGTGCCTAGAATGGTTTTTCAAAAATAGTAAATTTTTAACCTAAATCCCTCAAAAACCTCTTAAAATTCATAATAGATAAACCAATCTAAAATTAAAATATACTTGTGAACCATAGCATGTCACAATTCTACCCAACATAAAATAATTCTCCCCCCAAAAATCATATAAGATTAACATATTGAAGAAGTAGAAGACCATTTCTTCATCATTAATGATTCTTTCTCCCTTGTATCATGGTTATACCATATGCACTACCATAGTATGAAAACCAAATGAATTGTTTTATCATGAATTACCTTATCTTGTGGTCCAAAATCTGAACCTATTGTTCAACCATGGATATTATGGGATCAAGAACAACATCTCCCATTTAGTCACATAATAAGGGTCTGTTTGATACCCTCATAGTATGAAGCATGAAACATATCATGAATCAATTTGATGTGGGGTGGAAATTCCAAATGATAAGCCACATTTCCAATACGTTCAATGATCTCAAAAATTCCAGCAAATCTTGAATCCAAGTTTCCCTGATTACTCAATGGATCAAATCTGAAGTGAGTTAAGACTCTAAGAAAGACTTTATAACCAACCTCAAACTCCAACAGATGATGACAATGGTCTGCATAGTATTTTTTTTGACTCTGAGTAATCTCTGACATATTCCTAATCAACTGTACATTTTATTCATCTACTCAATAGGGCCCAATACAATAAATGATTATTCTCCCATTTCATCCTAACACAATGGATATTTACATGGCCACCAATATAATGATTTAAAAATAACAATTTTAAATCAAATTTTGAAAACTATTATTATTTGAAAATTCAACCAAAGGTAGATGCCTCTCCCATTAACCACCAAAATCAAGAACACAAGCCACAAGCATTTCCATAATAATTTGAATGGATCACTCAGTCTTCTAATCCCTATGAGGGTGATATGTCATGATTAATTTCAACTTGGTACCCACTGCCTCTGAAAAATGTTTACAAAACCTAGATGTAATCTGAGGATCTTGTTTGAAACAACATAGAATGGAACCCCATAGAGTTTCACAGTCTTATGAATATACAAGAACCCATGATCATATATCTTAATTGCCTCCTTAATTAGAATGAAATGATATAATTTTATAATTCTATCAACTCTCACCCAAATCACATCCTTCCCACTACGATTTCCTCGTAAACCACTGATGAAGTCGATATATATCTCATACCACTTCCAAACATGAATGGGTAATGGTTACAATAAATTAGAAGGTATATAGTTCTCTAACTTTATATTATTTAATGTAATACATCATTAAATAAACTCTAAAGTTTATTTCTTAGTCCTTGGGCCATGATACCAACATCTAATATCACGATAAAACTATGTAGTTCAAGTTTGTGTGGACTAACAATACAATTTTCCATTATCCATAAATTCATGCCTCATAGGTATTAAAATAACCATTCTTCCTCAGAAACACAATGCACCATCGGGAGACCTAGACTAATCACTTAAGGCATTCCCATTAAAATGTATTCCAAACAAGCACTAACATTCTAGATCTATTACCTATTAAGCTGAAATAGATCATCAAATGATGAGTCATCCTTTATAGAAGATAAGAAAACCTTTCAACTTGCCTCATCCTTTACCAATATCATCATAATAAATAAACCCATAAAATACCACTTTTCCACTCATTACATAAAGGGTAAAGTCGGGAACATCTTGATTAATGCATCGACAACCACTTTCTATTTTCCATATATATATACAATATAAAAAACAAAATCATTAATATAATCAACCTAGTGCCTATGTAACAAGTTTATATCCCTATGAATAAAAATATACTACATCTACTATGATCTTAGTAACATATATATTGATACCCAAAGAGATAGTTGAACTAGGTTTTGAGAGTGTGCATTATAGATTTTAATTCATGGTCATGGGTAAGATATTTTTTCTTGTGAGTTCATAATTTGGCATGATCTATAGGCCACCACTTCTTTACCCTGCATTAAGACACACCCCAATTATGCATCTAAGGCATCACAAAATACATCAAAGCCCAAGTTCTAGAACAATCATAACTAGAGATTAACTTTACTTTTAATTCATAAAAATATCTCTGAAATTTATTATTCCACTCAAACAAAACCACCTTTCACATTAATTCTATCATCGTAGATTCAAGATTAGAGAAATCCGGAAAAACCACCAGTAATAACTTGTTAATACCATGAAGCTCTGAATATCATGCACATTTTGGGGTTTCTCCCATGAAATTACTACCTAAATATTTTTAGGATACATTGAAATTCCACTCTCAAATATTACAAGACACAAAAATGTCAATTATAGGGTCCAAAATTCATGTTTAAAAATCTTTTAGTATATGATATTATCCTTCAATATTCAAGGGTTGAAATAAAAATTATTCCTATGTTAATAATCTGAATTAGTGTATACCAAAATGTCATAAAAACAATAATGTAAGAGTCTCATAACTAATGAATGATCTTGTTAATCAATGGAATAAATACTAAATGTGTGTTAGTGACACCAAATGGGATAACTAGAAACTCAAAATTATCATACCGGCTTCTAACATTGTCTTAGGTATATCCTATTACTATAATTATAAACGATGATACCTTGATTACATATCATTATTTAAAAACCATCAGGATCCTTGGAGTTGGAAAAAGAGACTTCCAATCCAAGGAAATTGTTATTTGTTCTAAATAGTCACTAGATTACACTTTCAATAATCAACACAATGTACGGGGATTCCATTTTATTTATTTTTAAAGAGAAATATAGAATAACAAGTTGAAACACAAGAAATAATAAATCCTATTGCCTCAAGATCTTCAATATGAGATTAAAGCTTTATTAACTCGGCAGGTGACATGTGATGAGATGGAATATGCATGGGAAACATCCTAGGGAGCTGGTTAATAGGGTACTTGACCTCTCTCAAGGGATATCAACTAAGGAAATCAAAAGGGAAGACCCAAGGGTATGCACTCACAATAGAAAGAATAAAACTTCTCATAAATTGATCAAAGATATCAAAGAACATCTCTGAGAACAGGTATGAGATCACTATAGAATAAGAAACAACAGTCCTTGCACTCCCTAATCTAGAATCCCACTCACCCTGAAAGACATAAGGGAATCCATTGGGTGATAGAAACTAAATTTGATGATGGTAAGATTAACTATTATCCTTAACAATGATAATACAATCAATTATAATGATAAGGTCATAAATATTAAGATCATTATCTTGGAAGTCCTGAAAAAGATCAAGGTTAGTAATTGTCACCTAAAATGTGGGACATTCAAAACCTTGTTCCTTACTCTTTTAGAAAGGTATAGAAATATCCAACATGAATGACCTGAGATCCATGAATAATCCTAATATTTAAATCAACATAAATGATATATAATAATTATATTCTCCAATAAACAATAAAGACTTGACCATAATGAATGAAATGAACACCGTACCTCTCATGGTAGATGACATAGCTTCATATTCTTCTAGGGTGCACTCTATAGTATAAATACATCAAACCTTATATACTCCATAATCTTTATTTACTATGTGGGAATCTCCCTTTAAATTTGAATGAGGACCCGACCACAATTTTATAAATTATAACTAACAAGAGATCCTTTGGTAAGATTGGATCTATCTTTACTACATTTAGACATTCTTCTAAAAAAATTAAGATGAATGGATTTTCCACAACGATGTAGTGTACTTTGTTGTTTTATATAGTTAGTCTTGGTATAACTAGGACTCCCAAGTTGATATAAAACTACCTAATATTTTCCTAAATAGGCCCTATAAATTGTCCTAGATGTAAAATAAGCACCCTAATGCATCATTTTCCATCCATATGACAAGCCCTGGTTACCACTTTTAGCAACTAAATCTCCACATAAACTCATTTTCCCAACTATGTCTTCCCCTTCCATAAATAATTTAACAACCACCACAGAAAAGTTTGGTAGGAATAAGAGAATCACAATCGAACAAAAATTATCCCCTAAACCCATATCAATACCCTGATCTTTGGGTTAGTCTTTATAAACAAGATCTAGTTCTTGGTAAACCAACTAAAAAAGTGGCAAACCTTATAACTGAATGATCCCCTTTCTCCTCGGTTAGAAATTCCCAAGTCTTTTCCACTAACAAAATTTTAGGATAAAACTATTTCTTCAAGACCATATTGAAATAATTATAGGTAAGATCCTAATATAACTTATCTTATGCAATATAGTCCTTCCATTTTATTACATATCCTTTAAATATATAGGTGTAATCCCCACGTTAGAGTTCAAAATAGTTTTCAAAATGTTTAAGATCCTTTCAGCCCACTAGAGATACTATTAGGATTTTTGGGTCCCATTATCACCAGAGAATATGGGTGGATTCTTCTTGGGAAACTCTAATAAAGGATCCACTATTTATCCCTATATTTTAACACCTGTCAGACACATAGTCTAAACCTTGTGGATAAATTATTCCAGGAATGAAGGGACTGATGGAGGATTTACCTATAAAACTAGCCCCATAGCTTCCCCTCCTAAATATGAACGATATATTTTTAGACGAATTCTCTAACAAACACAAAAGGTTGTATCAAATTATCTTGTGTGAAAAAATCATAATCAAAGGATAACGAAAGAATCCATATCAAGTCTATTAAACAATAAGAACATAAAGCCACCGTGAATTCAATACAAATATAAAAAACATTATAAAATAGTAGTTTTATATAAATAAAACCCAAATAAATTTTATTTAAATAACCTCAAAACCCAATATCAAGCCTAAAGAAAATCTTTGACAACCCATGGTAACTCGATTTTAGGCATGGAAGTGAGCTAAGAAAGAACCCTTCAATGATTACTACTTGAATTCAGGTGTTCTTAACTCTTTTATTCCATGGACATGAAAAAAACTCTAGTAGATTCATCACACATCTAGTTTAATATTACCTCTGATACCATTGTTCGATTAAATAACCAATTTCGAAATGAAACAACACCCAAGCTAACTGACCATATGTTGTAGATCAACAAAAAAACAAAACTTATCTAAAGAATAACTCAAAGGGGATAAAAATCATATCATAACGAGGAAGAATGGATAACACAAACATGATAAAAACAATAATAATACAAAATTCTAAACCTGAAAATAAACCAGAAAAGATGAAAATATATTCTACAAGTGATTATTCGTCCCCACCACTGCAGACCTCTATGAAGACATCAACATCCACTAGAATCCAGATAATAATATAATTACATTCCCTTTAGTTTTTCTGATAAAACTATAACTACACACAACTAAATTAATATACAAGGTGTGAGTTAAATTCCCAGTAGGATACCACCATGATTCTATAAAATTTATATCATTATGAAACCATTAGTTCTAACATAAAAATTAAACTAGTTTATAGTGAAATTTCAAATGAAAAAAATTAAAAACGTTATTTAGTTTCTTTAAAGCATTTCATATCCCCAAAAACCAAGAACATTTAGATCATATGAAAGATGGTATAAAAGAATGAATTGATATATCCTTACAAATGAAACATGATAAACATATGATCAATAAAATATGAAACCATAACATCATGTATAAAACAAAGCACAAATTGGCTCTAACCAATGTAAATATGTACTCATACAACCAAATAAACACTAATCCAATCCTAATGTGGGTCCTAATGATATTGGATCCCACCATAGTCTATTCACATCACATGAATATCACTATTTCAGAAAACTCACTAATATTTTCATATATCCCTTACCAGATTCACCCAAGGTTATGAATGTG
Organism: Viscum album; assembly: GCA_963277665.1. NCBI lineage: Eukaryota > Viridiplantae > Streptophyta > Magnoliopsida > Santalales > Viscaceae > Viscum > Viscum album. Next base: position 1,823,011,002 of record OY728132.1, read on the forward strand.
TTATGTTTTTCATGAAAATTTAAAAAAATATCAAAAGTTTCCAAAACAATTCACATTAAAGCATCACTTCTCCCATGTTCAAAAATCATCATTCTTGTAAAAATAATCCTTGAGGAATTTCATCATACACATAAAGTGAATAAAATGTTTTTAATGTAAAATCCATTTAAAACACCCTTTTTTATGCCACCCAAGATGCATGTCACAAAAAAATTAATTTTTTACATGAAATCAATAAATTGTACAAAAAAATAATTTAAAATAACATTAATTCATTCATGGATTTTCACCATTAAATAGAGGCAACTACCACACCAATGGAGGAAAACTAGTCACCTTTGAGAACAGAGATTAGAAATGAAGATATCCAAAGCTCACATGGAGACATCCATAAAAAACACCATATATTATCCATCAAAACCACTTTATCTATCAATCATTGTCTAATTAGATTCCAATATAATAAGTGGTGATGAAATCAAGGAGAGATATAAAATAAGAGATGAGATCATATCAAAAAAATAATATACCTTGAAGAGTTCCACAAATATTGAAGTTAATCTCTAAGGATTTAAGGATAGAACTCTCTAGAGCACTAGGGAGAAGTTATTTTAGGTATAATAAACATTATTAGAAATTTATAACAAAAACAATGAAGGGTGTTGAGGTAAATTAAAACATTAAAAGGTTCATATTTATTTTCATGTTTAGTCCACATGGTTTAACAAAATATCTTCCATCCATTGGGTGTCCTTTATACTTTAAAACTTGAGTTGCATGGTTTCCAAGGGACAACTGCATGGTTTGACAAACTATGTTCAAGCCGTGCAATAGCCACTCGAAAAAATCCCTAACACTCACATGGTTTTGTCTAGGGACTCATATGGTTTTACAAATCTTGCTCAAATCATACAATACACCACTCTGACTCTCGTGAAATACCACATTGTTAGTACTAATTGTGTTCCTAAAATTTTCATTTGTCCACATTTTCCCAAAACTCCAAATATTAATCCTCTAATTACCAAAAACCTCTAGAACATTAAGAGAGATAAAAAATATTAAATTAAGTCATACATACAACACAAATTAAATCACATCAACTCTTTCAACTTAGTATTCCAAATAAATAACTCTAAAACATAAAATATTATTACTTTAATAACTTTCTTTACTAATTTGATCTCTCTTTATGTTTATCATTATTCCCATGTGTTTCTTGTTCCCATCATCAGGCCAAACTATGGACCTTCTTTCTAATGGTAGGTCATCGTTGGGATATACTGGTGACATTATGCATTTCAAATTCTCCAAGAAGATGGTAATTCAACTCATCCCTTAAGAGTTTTTAGTTTAAAGTTCAATAATATATTATATATTTAACAAATATTAGTGAAATAATTCTCGAGAAAAAAACTAGTTACAAACATGAGAGTCATCAATATTTACTATGCTTTAATGTAAACATCTCTATATATCAGACATTCTAAATATTTCATTTACTACTAGTTGATTTTTATATGGTATAAATCCACACATTCGACCACTCCAAAATTTATCACCATCTAGTAATGCATTAGATATCATGGAGCAGGGACCAATCCCATGATAGGGGGTTCTAATGTATCCACAAGAAGAAAATATGAACCCCAAAAGTTTGGTTTCACTAAATTTAACATGTCATACCTTTTAATTTTTTGTAACAATAATTGATGTGGTCTTGTTTATGGTTGTGAGTCCATGACAAACAATACACATTTTGAAGTTAGGAAACCAAGACTCTATTATCTTTTAGATTAGGGTTATACCAAAATTACTAATGTGGTAACTTTTATGTTTGATAAACCTTCACTAATTATGTACCTTTTAATTTCATACAACCAAGACCATGATGACTTATATTTTAATGTCAATATACTCTGATTCTATTTAAAGTATTCTAATTTCATCTCAAATGAACTATATGTTATGAATTTCATGGTTATGAAGCTAGGATATTTGGGTAAAAGAAACGAGAAAATGGTTATTAGGGGATTTACACATGAGAATACCATTCTACTTTATCCTATCTATTGGTAAATTGGAAGAAGAGGGTATGGTTGGGGATTAAACCTTGTAAGAGTCCCAACATATTTATGGTGCATTGATGGGGCATAGAGATGAGATATTCAATAAAGATATGGTTGTGGATCCCACCTAATAAGTAGAATACATATATTTATACACCCCTCATCAATTGGTGACCATACATGGAAGGTATATTGGACTCATGGGTGATATGAACCAATAGGGAAGGATTTGAACTTATAGTAGGTCAAAAGCCCATTTGAACATATGTGGGTCATTTAATGTACAAATAAAGTTACATGGATTCTTGAAAGATATGGAAATACGATTGGGGTAATTGAGATTAGCATCCTGATATAGGGGAGGTTCCATAAATTACCTAATAATAGGTACCCTCATTATCATGGGATTGTATGATATTTTAAACTCTAATGGCTAAATTGGTTTGGGATAAAAATTCATAGATGGTCTATTATGGGATTCTTAAACCCAATTATCAAGGAAGCACATGATAAAATGGGATTAACCCATAATTCCTAACACAAACATGTATTTTTGGAGCATGTTGAGTATTACTATGTAAATTGGTGAAAAATTAGATGACTTGGAAAAATTGGGTTCCCAGACAGGTGACCTAGGAAAATAAAGCACCCAGGCAGGTGACATGGGTGAATGGAGAACCTAGGAAAAAGAGGTGGGAAAATGGGGCACCCAAATATGGGAAATGGGTGAATGAGAACCCGATTACTTGACCAAGGAAACTTATTCATCTATTTATGTAACATATGCACAAGTGGAACATAGTAATATGAACTAGTGTTATTCAAGGAATGAATTCTCAAGAAAGGATCCACTTAAGGAGACCTTGGTGAATTTACACTTTGAAGGAGCTATACGCTATGTAAGGGAGATATTATGCGTTGGAAGGTATACTACTATAGAGCCTTGATTAAATGGTCACTTTTTTGGTTGTCTATAATAGATTGGAATTTTTATTTAAGGTCTCTCTGAAACTAGTAGAAATATTTGTTTTTGTGTGACAATTTTAACATTAGTTTTTACATGAATGATGTTAAAATGTACACTGTGATACTTTTAACATCATTCCTCAGTAAAAATGACCTTATAGATGTTTCATATTTAATTTCAACATAAATTTTCAATAAAACTGGTGTTAAATGTTAATCTATATTACTTTTAATATCGATTTTAGTAAAAATCAATTTTAAAATCCTTCAAAAAAATAAAAACAGGGGTTCCCTCATTATATCAATGAATTTATTTCTAAAACCCAAATATTTTCTATTTAAGAATCATTGAATATGATTCACCAACCTCAATATTCATCATTTGAAATATTTTTTTACTTATTTTTAATATATTATCATCTCTATTGAAACTATTTTTAATGTCCTTAGAAACATTCATCACACCAATCTATATTCTATTTATTTCATTCAAGTTACACCATCATCATATTTTGATATCTATTTTTAGGGTCATTATTTTATTTATTTCAGTCATATGTTCATCAATCATCATTTTTCATTATATTTTTCTTGGGTTTTGAGCCTGAATCTATTTATTTTTCATTTTAAATATTTATTATTCATTTTTGAAATATTTTATTTTTTTTATAAATTTAATTCAGTCATTTATTTGTTTTTAAATGTATCATTTTCAATTGTAATTTTGTTTGTCATATTTGTTTAAGAGTTTAATTTCATTTTGATTATTTTTTTTATTTTTTCTATACAATTTGTTTGTGATTGGAATTATTTGTATTAATAATTGATTACAATTAATAAATCATTATAGATTTTTTGAGTTAATCTTATTGATATTTAAATGATGATGTATGGAAATATTGATATTGAGTTGGGTGTTTTTTTAGGGGATTAATAGATCATATTAACAGCTAAGATCATTTATTATAAATACTTTGATTTTCATAAACTCATCTAAGGTAGGTGTACTAATTATTTCCTATTTGGTTTTATGATATTGAATGTTTAATTTATTGTACACTATATAGAAAATTAAATTATTCCAAATTGTATTATCTATTGATATTTCACTCTTAAATCTTCAACCATTGTTTAATAACTGATCAGGGATTTATGATTTTGGCCTTTATGACTAATTTATCATTTGTATAAAAAATAATTTTAAAAAAAATGAATTTAATTATGAGTTTTGTTATGTAGAAATGAAAAACTTAATTGAAATGATTGATTTTAAATAATGCTCAAATGTGGTTTTGTTCTTAGGTGTGTATTTGATTAATTATCTAACAATTTTTTTGAATAAAATTATTTCCTAAAAATATATTTTTTATGTGGTTTCCAATTTTATTTATAAAGGAATTAAACACTACATTATTTGATTATTTCTATATGAAAATATTTTTGAGTTTATTTGAGATCTCATTAGAGTATATTTACTCACCCCTAATGTTTATATTGTGTTGTGCATGATACTGTTATAGGTTATTATAATGGTAAAAGAATGGATTACTTAATCATTATTAATTAACCATTTCTAGTTATGTAGAAATATCAAAGAGTTGAATGAAGATGGTAAAAATTTCATGTTTTATTTAATTTGGTACTTTTATTATCATCCCTTTTCTACATCTCAACTTCTCAATTATTTATATATTATTTTTGATATTTATGATTTTTCCTTTTGAGTCTCTGGTCATTTGGATTTTTAGAGGTCCTTAGAGAAGTTGTAGTACTATAAACTGCACACTATAGTAATTCATTCCATTAAATATGGCTTTATATCATGAGTTGATTGTATGTAGATCTCATTAATCCCATCAATATTTATTCATCAAATTGGATAGATTTTTCTTCTTGATTTTAAAAGGGGTTTTATGTTGTGAATGTTAGGGGAAGTATTATATTAAATCCATGAGTAGTGACATACTCAGTGAATGTGGTCATCCCAGTTTTTAGTAGCGATTTTTTACAATTTTCCTCTGGTCTACTTTAACACTTTTTCATATACATTTCTATATTATTCAATACCAATGATGCCCAGTAGTGTCTACTATGTTTCTCACATTCTACATGGTGGATCCTTTTAGTTTATTTAAGCCTTGATCTTGGTTATTCACTATATGATCTCCATTTTTATAATCTCTTATGTTTTCATCCTCCTTATATAATGAATCCATGGTAGTGGAATCTACGATATATCTTCATTCTAAATTGGGTAAATCGATGATATTTGATGTAGGTGTCCAATTCATTTTTACTTATGATTAAATCTATAATTACTTATTATTTTCCTATGAATTTCAATATATTTAATGTTACCACTTACATTCAGGCTTTTATATCAAAGGATTCTTGAGTTCTTGAGTTTTTATTAAATGAAAAAACATTATTTTTCATGTCAATTTATCTTTAAATCTAATTAAAAATTTGAATCCTTATTTTGGAAGTTAAAATTCTTGGTTGAATATATTATGGTTGTAGCATTATAATACATATTCTATTTACTTCCAAAATAATGGAAAAGTGCTATTTTAAAAATCATGAATGTGTTTTGACATTTTGAGAAATGATTTGGAAATATGTATTTATTGAATAAATGTAAATATGGAATATAATTTTTATTTTTAAAAGTAGTTTCCATTAATTTAATCTTTAAATAATTATCCTATGGAATTCTAGAAAATTTTGATGATTTATTTCGTAATTAAAACCCATAGTACATGGCCCATTATCTGTGATGGAAACTATGGATGTATGCATGCTTGAAAACAATTTCCATATTGAGGGAGGTTAAACTTTATTTTATGATAGGATAAACATGATGTTACTGTATAGGTGTTTATATGTGTGAGGAAGAAAATTTTATATTTTATGAGTTGATAACATGTTATTATAATTAGTTTGAAATAATCATCATTTTTAGAACAAGAAAGGTAATATTGGGTATTTGTGAAGATTTATTTTGTGTATTAGTCTTCTAGTATACAAACTTTGATTCATTGATGACCATGTTACCTCTTTTATTTATTATATCCCTTGGGCACAAGGAATTTCAAGAGGTTGATATGTTTCTCAATGAATAGATATTTTTAGTTGTGAAAATGTATTTTGGTTTCTTCTTAGATTTTCCTTAAATTTGTTTTAAGTGAAATTTAAGAATATTTTTCTTAAATAAAAAATGAATTTTGGTTTTATTTATAAGAACCAAGGATTTTGTAAATAGGGTTTGTTTCAAATAAAAGTACTTTATAGATTTATTTAATGAGAAAACATAAAAAAAACTATTTGGATCCTTATTTAAAAAAATAATGTTATAGATTTTGTTTTTATAATATAAACATTGGGTTTGTGGGTGGATACCTACTAAGCAGTTTAGTTCATGAAAATATCAATATAGGGTTAGCAGGACGATCAGTTATCATGGATGATTATGGACCTCTTAGTTTTGGTATGGTGGAGGTGCATGTGGCATATCCTCACTTGTATATGGAGATCTGGTAGTAGGGGTTTATTTTATTTTTTTCATCTTGATTCCAACATTGCATTCATCTTCTTTATACTACCTTAGGGTAATTCCTTTCATTTACCTTATCTGTATTTGGTTTTTTTCCTATCATGTTGTGTACATTTTTATGATATTCTTTTACTTATAATATATCTAATGTTTCATTTATTCCCTATTATGGACATTTCCTAGTTTTATTATTTTTAGGGAAAAATGTTTTACCAAAAGGTAGTTCTTGGATTCCAAGGATCTTGTCACCAGCCCATAGTGATCAGTAACAACTCGCAAGCCTTCCGATGGTCCATTTAATTATCTCAATTTAGTGGTTACCAAGGTTTTTTCATGAAAAATTGGTACCAAAGTAGGTTAGTCTAGTAATTTTGGAAAGTACAATAAATAGATACAAGATTCATTAGAACTTCCGAGGAAGATCATGAATAGGTTCTTGATCACCAACATTCATGATGAGGCATGAGTTTCAAGGGTTGTTTGTGATGTGTGTGTTTTGAGATCAACCCTGGTTTTAGGTTTTTTAAAGAAATTTCATTTTTTATGAGTTCTTATAGAAACATGGAGAAAATCATTAGAATTTGGTGCCTATACGGGTTTATAAAACCATGTACAAGGAATATAACAAAAGTTAAATCCATTAGGAAAATTGTGGTGAGCATGTGGTTGTCCAGATCATGCTGTTAATCATTTCATTATCATGATTTTCTAGGATTTTCAATTTTCAATTTTCATATTTTTTTATTTTAAGATATATCGATTTTATTTTTCTTTGACTTATGTAGAATTTTTTCTCTCAAGGGTGTTTGTGTTATTTGGGATTAAATTGAAATGGAAATTTTAAATGGGAAATTCTAGAAGAAAAATTAAAATGTCATTATTTTTTATAAAAAAATTGTGAATACTTTAAAAATTATATTGGGATTTTAGTATTTTTTTAAAATCTTTTGTATTCAAAATGATGATATGTTTTTTGAAAGTCCATTAATTACTTTAGAAATAGGGATTTTTATAATTAGTTTCAATGTTTTCAAATGATTTTAAGAAAGATAAATTTAAATATTTTTAAGTTTTTAATTTGGAATTACTTTTCAAATGGGTGTTTTTGAACTATCTGAATGTTAGTTGTGTTTTACCAATAGTTGAATACATGTCTAGAATTTTATTATAAAAATTTTAATTTCCTTTTATTGAGTTTTTTTAATCTGTTAGGTAAAAAATTGTATTAAAAAATAGAAGAATATTCTAGAATAAGTTTTATTAAAAAAATTTGGTTCAAAGAGTTGAATTTCATATACTTATTATAAGAAATAAACATTGGTATTATTGTTTTTTTGTGAGTTTGGAAAAAAAATTATTTGAGGTTTACTTAAATTATGTTTTAGGATTGATTATGTATTTATGTTATATCTCATGGGATTTGAGTTTTGGAATTTTTTTGATGGATTTCATATTTTTATCTTTAGTGTTCACCCCCATTAAAATTTAATGGTCACTTTGGTTGATCAAGATCTTAATGGGATGGTTGTTTTATCTTCTCCAGTCATAGATTTTGGTTTTTTTCCACTCCTTCCCCGATATGAGGGTTTCATTTGAGAGTTATATAACCTAAATACAACTTGTTTCTTAAGTTAATGATATTCTCAGGAAGTAGTGGTATAGATATAGTATTTTTTGGTTATTTTCGTCTATCTTTTCATTCAGTAATCACTTATGGTTTTGTTCACAACCTTCATACTAGAGGGTCCAAGTATTAAGTGGTGAAAGTATATTATTCTGTATAATCCATAGAAGAATCATTCTTAAGAGGTTTACATGGATTTATTCATTCAGTAGTTCCTTTTTTATGTTTTTGTTTAGGTAGTTTTAGTTTTAATTTTATGTAATTTATTTTATTCTATTAATCTTGTGACATGAGGCATTATTTCTTGGTATTTTTTCAATTATTATTATAATGTTTTGAATTTTCTAAGTGGAATTGATGAATTATATATTTATAGTTTAAGGATCATGTTTATATGTATTATTTCACAATTTTTCATGTGTTTCATGTTTCAAGAATTTTTTTAAATGATTTAATGAAATTGAATCAATGGGTTTACATGAACTGGTTTGAAAAAAGAGATGAAGTACATAGGATATTGGGATATTTGAGGTGATTCATGATTGATTTGTATTCTTAAATATCCCATATGGGATTTTGGTTATATTGGTAATGATATTTCCTATAATATTGATTAGGCATATCTTTCCTTAGTTTGATGTGGGAATAATGTTCAGACATTAATTTTGAATAGTTATACATAAAAATGCTTGTGTAGGTGTTGAGGAAATCAGAAGGTGGGGTTAATTATGATTTGATATTGTGGTGGATTTACCATGATCCAATGTTCTATAATTATGGACTAGGGTTACCCTCACTTGACCTTAGTCTTAACCACGTAGTTAATTTTGATACATGATTCCTTGTGAGTATTTTTAAGTTTTTATCTGTTTTTGTCTTCTCGGATCTATTATTGGGTGTTCAACTTATGGATTCATTAGGTTAATGAGGGTTCTTTTCTAATGAAGTGATTAAGGAACTATCATCTCAATTATAAAGGAAGATCATAAAATGAAATATCTTTATATATTATCAATATTCAATAAATTTTTGTCCTCTATCAGTAATTTGGATGGGGTTTGTAGTTTGTCTGGAGACAATTCCATAATAGAATTAAAATATTGTAAGGAGACCACCATTACTTCATCTAACACATCTAAGAGTTATCTCACTCCATTTTTTAGGATCGATATGTGTATCTTAGTGGATCCAAAATAGAATCATGATTTCCCCTAACATTATATATTCTTTCATATTTTTCAATCAAGTAAGGATGTTAGAACTAAGATAATTATTTTGTTATCTATAACTCTACCCTACCATGATATTATGGTTACTCTTTAGTATCTAGTTAAACCACAATGGTTTAAATGGAAACCGAGTCATTTTTAATTTCCCTGTAGTTTAGAGTACGACCTAGTGGGTTTCTCTCCAGGGGGTGTTTGGGAGGTATCATGTTCAAGCCTCATTGATGGAATGTTTTTCTTTAAAAAAATGATTCAAGTTTTTAAAATTGGTAATAGCGTATTATTCTAGGAATTTGATTTAAAATGGAGATTAAAAATCCAAAAAAAAACAAAAGTATTGAATCTAAAATTTAAATTTTTATGATCAAATTTTCATCTTTTATTGGAAACAGACAAATATTTTTCTCTAAATTAATTATAATGTATTAAAGAGAATTTCATTTTTAAATGGTTTCAAATGATGGATTAACTAATATTTTAAAAACTTGTTATTTGAATTTTAAATTAATAAGGTAAAATTCTAAGATAAATAAAAAAACAAACTAGTTTAATGTATTTTCAAAATATCATTAAAGATGAAATTTTGGTTTGGTAAGATGATAATTAAATGAAATTTTGAAACATCAAAATAGGAATGATTTTATTTTGAAATTATAATGGTAAATAGGATTTCTAAAAACAAAATTTAGGATTTAAAATCTTCTTGGTTTTGGGAGGATATTGGAAAAGATCATATGAAATAAAATTACGTCAAATTGAGATTCATTGTGGTTAGAGGGTATGATCTTATGATCATTGGTCATACTGAGATTTCTTCATTGTTATCTTTTGACTTCTATAAAGTGTATTTTTTTATTTAATATTTAAGTTTTTTTTGAGTTTTTAGAGTTTATTGGGTTTTAATTTGGTGTATAGGTTTGGAATTTGTTTCTCATTTACCATTTTTCTTGAGTTGTGAGTTTATTTTCCTCCTTGATAAACCATTTTCCATGAGAATTTATAGGGATAGAAAGTTCTATATTGGGGAAAATATACACATCCTAACCATTCTTATTTTTTTTATTTTTTTTTTATTTTTACTTTGGTTCCTTTTGGGTATCTGATTTCTGGGATTCTGTTAGGGCCTAGGAGAGACTTCATTGCTAAAAACGGTAGACTACGGTCATTCAATCTATGAAAGGTGGTTTCACACCATGAACTTATTGTACATAGATATAATCAATATAAACTTTATTTATTTTCAATTTTTTGGGTGGAATCTATTTACAATGTGGAAATGGGTTTCACATTTTAAATGTATGGGGTTAAAGTACATTCATACAGTAAATGTGGTCAACAATGTTTTTAATAGTACACCTTCATATCTTTTCCCGTTCTTGAGTTTAACCCTATCTGGGGTCCCTCTCACTCTAATTTGATTCATAAAACTCCAAGAAACAACTCCTTAGTTACACTCCTATTTTCTGGATCCTTTGATTATATTCAAGTATTTGGGTTGGTGCTTCATGGTAATATCTTCTCTCATATTATATCTTCTTTTTCTATTCTCCTTATCCTTAGAATCTATATAAGATGAATCTAAGATATGGGGTTATACATTATTGAGATAAATTTATTTCATAGGGGGTTTTTGTATCCCTCTTAGTTTTATAAGTATTATTAGCATGTTTCATACTAGATTACCTACATGTTAATTGAAATAATATATATTTCAAGTAAGTATCCCATGAACTTAACTATGATTAATTATTTTCATCTTATGGATTTAAAATATTTTATGTCCCCACATATATTGATGTAGAGATATATAAGGATTATTTCTTTCTTTAGTTTCAACAAATGAAAAAAATAGAGTTTCCATGTTACTTGATCTTAAAATATATTTTAAAGTTTTAATCCTAATTTATTAAATAAAAATTCCCAATTTATTCTTTGATGGATACATATTAATATTTTATATGATGTTGATTTCCAAAATAATAGAAAAGTTTTGTTTTATAATCCTCAAGCATTTTTATCCTTTTTTGATAAATTTATTGAAAATATGTATTTATTGTAGAAATCAAACGAAGGATTATGGTTTTACTTTTCCAAAGGGTGGTTCAATTCTTTTATCCTTTAAAAATAATCCCAATTATTGGTTATAACTTTTAATAATTTATTTAGAAATGAAAACATTTTGGAAATTCACATTTATATATGATAAAAACTATAGATGTTTTCATTATTTCAATAAATTTCTCTATCTAGGGAAGTTGAAATGTTTTGTTATTATTGGACAAAAAGGATGTTCTTATCTCTGTGATTAGAGGTATGAGAAAGATAAATGATTGTTTTGTGATATGGTTATTTTTAATGATAATTACTTTGAAATGTTCAAATCATTTTTATATTTCATGGGAATACCAATTTGGATAGTTGGTAAGTCTAGGTACACATGAACAACAATGAGAAATTATGCCCTTACTAGTATCTCAAGGTGGTGAAAAAGGTCGGACTATGGTATATTACCCTTTGGTTGTGCCAGGTAGGGTAAGACCGAGTGTTTAGGTGGGTTGATTAGTTGGTAGTTTCTTTATGAGGTGTGGGCTTGGCATTACTGATGTCCAACTTATTTATGTTCTAGATTATTTTCCTTAAAAACCTAGGATTCTTTTATGACAAAATTCTTTCCAAAGTATGGAAATTTTTCAATTGGGAAATAATATTTTTGTTTCTATCATGGTTTTCCTAAAGGATATTTTAACTGTAATTTATGAATGATTATTTTATAGAAAACTGAATAGTTGTATTATTTAGAAAGAAACTAAAATTTTTCGAAATAGGGATTTTTTCAAAGGAATGTACTTTATATTTTTTTAATGAGATAACAAAAAAAGTATTATGAATACTTATTATAAAAATAGAAATTAATTTTTTTTTATTTTAAAGGTTTTTATATCTGTTTGGATATAAATGTGACCTACTAGGTTATTTAGATCATGCGTATATCATTATAGGTTTAGAAGGATTCTTCGATTTAGTGGATAATTAGGAATCACTTAGTTTGGGTATAGTGGAGGTACATGTGGTAAAACCTCACTTACATAATGATAATTGGTTACAATGGTTTATTTTGTTTTCTTCATCTTGTTGACACCCTTTCTTTCATTTTCTTTGTACTACCATTATTGTATTCCTTTAATTTCAATTAATTTTATCTGGGTCTGTTATGTTATTCTACATACTTATTCCAAATATTTTTTTCTAATGATTTTATATAGGGTATTTTTTATTCCCCATAATTGGCATGTCATAGATATTTTATTTTATGGTTGAAATTATTTATTAAGGATGTTTCTTGAGGTCTGAGAACTTTTGGCCAAATCATGAAGATTAGGAACACATTTTAGGCATGACCAGAGTCTGAATTGGGTGCTTAGTTTAAGGGTGACTCAGGTTGGTTCATGACATGCTTCATGTTGTTTTATATCATACATTAGATTGATTCATTGTGTTTCTTCTAATTTAATTTTTATCATTAAATCAAATTTATATTTCATATAGATAAATATATTATTATCGTACAAATCATTACTCATGTGTTTTTTAAAATTTAAAATTTCTTACTTTTACAATTTTTTATTAAATATTTATTAATAAATAGTTAATTAATTATTTTCATTATAGGTTTATTTGTTTTACATTTATTTATTTATATATAGTTTATATGTTTAAATATTTTAATATAGTTTCCGATTATAATGTAATTTAAAGTGATTGATAGATCATAATTAGAAAATTTTACAATGAACCAGTGACTAATATATAAAAATAGATGAATATTAATTATAATTTTTTAAATGAAATTTCAAAAACAATGATATTGTTTTTGGTTTATATATTAAGTGTTATATTATGATAAGTTTATTATCTAGAGAAATCAAAGCCTATTGGATTTTATAGGGTTTTAAAAAAATTTATAAAAATTGGATCTATCATTATTAAATAACGAAAAATTTAACATCTAATGTTGATGAAACATTTCAGGAAGGGATAGAGGAACATCTTGATGGATTAATTCATTATATAGGCCTCAAAACCGTTGAAAAATTGGAAACTATTAAATGATTGTACGAGGATGCTATGAAACCAATATTCTCAAGTTAAACTAGATTTATAGTTTTAACATAAGTAAAAAAGATTAATTAAATTTAAATAAATAAATGTATGGAGTGATAATATTTTATACTTTTAAAAGAGATACAGCTAGAAGGAAACATGATTACATATTCTTATTATGATGCAAAAAAAATTATTCCTAATGGTCTTAAAGTATAATAAAGATATATGATTTACACAATGACTGTGTGTTTTATCATGAGGAATATGAAAGTTTATGATAATATCATAAATAGTGGAAATCATAATATAAAAGGGATGAAAAATTTTACTCTAATTCATTCTTAAGAGCAGGAAACAAATATCCTTCTCAAGTAATTTTAAATATTCCAATAATTTTTTGGAAGTTTATATTTGAAAATTAAAATGAAACAAATATTTTAGGATGTCATAAAGATGACAATATGTCTTATGGATACATATATCACCCTATTGACTAGCCATAATGGATGATATTTGATAAAATATTTACTGATTTTGAAATTGAACTTAGAAATATCACAATGGGACTATGCATAGATGGAAAAAAACTATATATAAGAATTACTAATTAACATTTTTCATGACATATTATTTCAGTATTTTAAAACCTTTCACTATATATATATATGTATATATATATATATGAATAAAAAATTGGTTGATTTTGATGATTTATGGACCAAAACATCATGGAAATGATTTTTATGTTCATCTATCGCTATTGATTGATGGATTGAAATTTTTGTAGGAAATGGGTTTTATAGTATTTTATTCATACAATAAAGAATATGGGATTATATTTACTATGATATTGTTCACTATAAATTGTTTTCTTAAATATAGAAAGTTATCGGGACATAGTGTTAAGGGATAAAATTCTTGTCCAAATTTTATAGAAGATGTGTCTTATTATTAATTATACAATAAAAGAAAAAAACTGTATATGGGATATAAAATAATTTTGGGAATTGATCGTCCATATCAAATATTGAATTGGTTATTTAATAGTTTACAAGATTATAATATCCACCCCAAAAAAATTTTAACTAAAGAATATTATAAAAATGTGAAGACATAAATCTTACATTTGAAAAGAAAGAAGTTATTGTCACAAAAAATACATAGATTAAAGGTTACATATTATTTGATCAACCTTATTTAGGTATTTTTAGAGTTAAAACATAATATTTATGTTTTTTATACTGAGAAAAACATATTTTTCAGTTTTATTTAAACCTTTTAAAACATAAAGGGAAAGAAAAATGATGTATTTCACGAAACATTAAACATAATTTCCAAGGGAATTCACTTGGAGCTGTCTCCCTCTAAGAAATTAAATAAATATATTTACCTCTATCATATCACATGTTAAACAAGAGTCAGATGATGAATCTTTTTCAATGTATAAATGATATTATAGTACCAAATGCGTATTAATATAATGTGAATAATTTTTTGTGATTGAAGGATTTGAAATTAATATGTATGAAACCTCATGAAAATCATGTCTTGGTGTTTTCTTTTAGTTTCACTGCATGGATTATTGCTTATACCTATTTTAATGTTTTTCATCAAGTCACTTTTAAAATTCTCTTTATAGAAAATGCATGGATCCAAATTTCATACATGTGTTGGAGAATAAAGATTCTATCATTATTTGATAACTAGATATATATATTTCACCATAATTAATTGATATAATGTTTTATCAGGTGACTCATATAGTTCGAGTTTTAATAATATTTGGGCCTCTTTATTTAAAAGGGATGTATATTTTTAAAAATATATATGGATATTTTTAAGGGATATATTAAAAATCCACATCGACTAGAGGCCTCTATTTGTTCAATAAATTATATTTCAATAGGTTATTTAGTTATATACTGATTATTTATATGAATTAGATCATGTTGTTCTCTTAATATCTTCTAATCTTATAGTCGATAGTGATGGTAAAGGGACTCATGGATTAATGTTCACGTTAATTTTTCATGATGAACCAACGTAGGAATATTTATATATTTTTAACAAAACCGATTAGGTTTCACCATATATATCATAAATGTTTTCCAAACTGAAGGTATGATATCAAAAAAAATCAGTGAATGAACATAAAAATACATTTTATTCATATTTTAATAATAAATTTCATACTAATTTATCTAAATTAGAAATATTGAAATGGTTATTATGGGGACCATGTGCCAATGTTATCACATAGTGTAGTTTTGATATTAATAGATACACATTTTACATAAAAAATCAAGATGAAGAAATTTCCATTGAAAATATTGGAGTAATATTCATCACAGAAGAAAAAAAAAATTCAAGTAAAAAATAAACAAAACCAATTTCTATATCAATGAAATATTTTAGAGTTATTGAGGATATATTGGAAATTAATTATAATTAGTTTATGTTATAAATTTTTAAGTGTAACTGGGATGATATAAATAGTACACTGAAACATAATTATTATTGAGTTTCACTCATCAATTTGAAAATATTTAATTACAAAGAGAGTCCATTCATCATGGTGAAACATGAAAAGAAACAAATTTATATTACTAAACCATTAAATAACAATTTTTTATCTTTTTGAAGGGAAGAGAATTCATTTAGGTGGAAATGATGATAATGATGAAGATATGAAACTATTTATGGTTTTTTCCACTTTTATATGAATACATAATGAAATAAAGGAATGAAATATAGACATAGTCCATACTATATGAAATGATCAAGTTAAAAGGATATGGGAAAACACCATGTTACTCCTCTAGTTATTCAGATAAATATCTATTTTCTATAATTTTTATAAAACATACACTTGAAAAAACATTTTTTTTTTAAATTTGATATTTATATCCATAGATATCAATAATTTATCTATTTTTTGCATTGTTTATATATCCATTGTTTCTAGTTAAAAAAAGTGATTGAAGTATCTTGCATATTTATTTTTAGTGAAATTAACATATAAAAACATTTTTTGCCACTAATATATTGAAATATATAAATTTGGAACATTTCTTAAATTTTATGAATTATTTTTTAAATTTATTAATTTTAGTTGAATATTTTTTAGTAAAGAAGAATATCATCATTATTTTTTTATTATACATAAACATATAATGACAATTTTTTTACTATGATATTTTTTATTCATTTTTTAGATATTCACTGTTCATCAAATGTATTAATTTACATAATAGATAATTTTTTTCAATTAATAAAAATCATTTTTACAAACTCTAATAATATATTAATTATAATAATATATAGGTAAAAAATATCATTATATTCATCTATTTAAATGATTGGCATAGAGGCATAGGAACATTTACTAAGGTATCTGCATGTTTTTTCAAATAAATAAAAATTTAATTTTTTAATTATTTAGTGAATGTAAAATTTTATTTGTTAAAATTATTTGCAATACTACTAGTGAGCCTCCTGTAGTGGAATATTCATATACTCTAAATAACATTATTCCTAGAGTTGGTAGATGTGGTATTACACATTTATTAAAAATTTAACTTGCACATGAAAGGAATATGATATATAATAAATTTGATGGTAAAAAAACATATATATATCAAATGTGAAGGCTTTTATTAGTTTTTTGGGTATGTATATTTTTTTCTTGATTAATATTTTATATCATAAATGTAGTCTCATTTAAAGGATGAGGAAAGAGTATCTTTGGGTGTTTTTCATGGTAAAAAACTCAACAAGTTTATTTTTATTCAATTCATCAAATATTATATATTTGATATTACTAATATTGAATATATTCAATTACAAATATTATATGAATTTAAAAAAATGAAAGAAATTAATAAATTGTGTCTATATTTTCTATAGTTAAATGGGGATATTTTAAACGAAACTAAAAAAACTATGTTTTTGGGAAGTCACATAATGAAATCCCATACCTCAAGGGTATGTTTTTAGATGAAAAAAAGGAATGAATTTGTCGTCAACTGATATGATGAATCATTTTAAGTATGTTAATTATTTTTTTATATGATTATGGAATACCAAAACAGAAAATTCTATATTATTTAATAAAATCAAAATCAAAAAAATCTGAAGAAATTTTTTTACAAAAAAACTATTTTTAAATTGAAAACAATATCTTCAGATATGTCAAGGATCCTTATCATATTAGGAGACAAAAATCCTTTATTTTCAACACCATCAGCCAAATAATTTTCTTCATTATATACAAGAGTGATGATATAATTCATGGTTGGAAGAGAGTCCTTCTAATTGATCCAGCAAGATGAAATCTTCCATGAAAGGTGCAGAGTTCCATTTTTGAAAGTTTTCATAATAGGTGTGTAATCACATTCAAGCCCCAAGTTGAACTATCCTCACCATTTTTCTATTTTAAACACATTGATTATGTTTAAAATTTCGGCATCAAGAGATGTAGAGACTCCACATAGACCATAAATGCATCCCATAGTGTATCGATTGTGGTTTATAAGAATCTCACCATAACCATAAGGGAAGATATTTCATATAAATTATGCAACAATGTCACATTTGATCTGGCTAGAAAATTTAGTAAACCATATGACTTCAAATGAACTATAAGGGGGTTCATAATTAACTATAATCCCAAATCCTTAAGCATCATCATATCATGAATATAGTTATTTCAATCTCCATTTTGAAGTGTATTCGAACTTCTAACAATAACCATAATTCGAATCAGAGCTGATTGAAGAAAGAAACCATTATTTTCGTGGATAAATTTGTTCTGGATGGGTTATATCATAAGAATTACTTCAATTATGTCCACATGAAAGAGTTTGAGAAACTATTGGGATACATTAAACCTCATATAAATAGATAAATGATCCTAGATGTTTGCTATCAAAGAAATTTGAACATAAAAAAATTAGTCAGTTCCTTCTACAATATAGCGTCCTTCATGCAATCCCTATACTGACTGAATTGGAAACATCTCAAGAATAGCGTGATTCCAACATAGTAAAGTTATTCATCGGTAGGTGTCCTAGAATGAACCACCCTCTATGTGGGGGAGGATCTGATGGAAGGATCCATATTTTATTCAGTCCTCTATCCCAACTGATCATATGCACCTTTATATCCTCGTGATAGAAGTGTATAGAGGAAATCCTCCCATTAAAGTCATTTTTAAATATTATTATGTCATCAATATTAAAATAAAATTTATTTAAAATTCATGGTCACTATTTTAGAAGGAATTATATCCAAGGAATTATTTTTTTCTCTTTAATCAGCACATTTATATCAAGTGATGGGTTAGGAGTTATTAAGTGAATAAGAATTGGAATACCTATCCAGTTTTCTGACTAGAAATTGAGAAATGAAGTAGTATTGACCAACTCATGGGAGTTAATTGAAATTTTCCAAAAGGAAAACTTGAGGGTAAGCCATATATAGAAGTCCATATTGTTTAAATTTCTTATTTGACACAACCTAAAAATATGGATCTCAAAAAGGCAATCATCTCTAAATTCTCATTGATAAGCCTCCATATAAAGTGAGCCTAAAAATATTAATTTAATTTTTTTATATTTTTAATTACATACCCTCTATGATAATGGGGTTGACAACACTTCTTCCTTGGAATAGTGACAACCCTTCTCTTAAGGATACCTTTGATCCATGCAATTTTTTTGATAGAAATGGTGATATTCTTAATAACGGAAGGTAGAAATTTATCAACCATAAATGATTAAACAAATTTCAACATTATAACATCTATAAAAGGATATCCCAACCTTCTAATGAAAGCATTTTTTTTTCAAGAGTGAAACTAGTTTCTTATCTTGATCACAATATAAGATAAATGAATTACATAAGGTTTTCCCAAAAAACATAGTGAAACCAAGATAAGTCAAAAGGAGAAAAAATTATTTCATTCATACCACATTGATAATATCCACTTTTCTAGTTACATGAACATTCTTCCCGAAAAATAAGAATGATTGTTTTCCAACTGATCTCTTGACCTGATAAATTTTCTCAATGAAGGATAGAAATATTTATATTCATAAGGTTTATTTTGTATCCTTAAGTGAAAAGGAAGATATCCTTAGTATACAATAAATGATTGGGGGAATCTTAACCTCTGATTAATCTGATGGGTTTGATTTTGTTTTAGTCAACCTTGTTGAGTAGAATCCGTCTTAAATAATAAAAAATAGAGAAAATCATGGTTTGAGAGGATCACCTTACCTGACACCTCTTGATTATGTGAGGTAGCAGTTAAGAGATCCATTCATATGTACTGAGATATGCGATGATCACATCAGTATTTTAAACCATTTGATAAATGTATCATCAAAACTAATTAGAATGTTGTAAACCAAACCTCAATATTACATATAAAAATATTTTTTGACATCATGTTTAAGAGAAATTTTATTTTCCATGATGGCTTTCTTGAGAAGGATAACAAATTCAAAAGTAGTGATAAGGTAATCTTGGTTTGTTTTACTATTAAAGAATCTAAACTAATTTGGAAAAACAAAACTTTTCACAATGTTAGAAATCTTGTTAGTAAAAAATTTTCCTATGCTTTTATAGATCATGTTGAAAATATCCATAAGCCTGAAAAGATAAATCACATTCGAATTATACACTTTAGGAAAGAGGGAAAGGAATTTAGTATTGATTCCCCATATCAGTTTACCACCATTGAAAAAATTATTGAAAATTCACAAAACATCATAATGAATAATCTCCTAAAAGGTATGAGAGATGGAGTTGGAGAACCCATCTGGAATGGAGGAGCTACAAAAATTTAGACCAAAGAGGAATTCATTTATCTCAAATTCAAAGGGGTTACAACAAGACTTATATTATTCTCATGATTGAAAATACTAGGTATTATATATTCTATTATGTCAATGCTTGTTTTGTTACCTTTAAAAAGGTTCTTGTAGCTGGATAAAATGATAAGTAATGTCCTTTCAATTTTCAAAACACTCCATAATATCTTTGAGAAAAACCAAGGGCCTATTGATTTTTCAAAACCCTTAAAGAGGGTTAAAAAATCCCATAACCATCATAAACCCATTTAATTTAGAAATCCTATATCTACAAACATTTCTTGAGATTTAATAGGTCATTGATATCATCAGTGGTCACATTTTCATGCTCAATACCTTTGGAAAAATTACTACTTGAGTTATAATCTAGAATGAATTGAACAAATGTTTCAACATGAACAATGTTTTCATCAATATGAATAAATAAATATCTTCTTTAAATTTTAATCTTTTTATTATTAAATTAATACTTTAAAACACAAGAAAAAGAATCAACTTTGTAATTGAAAGAGCTCCATTTATCTTGAAACAGTTTTTTACAACAACGATGTAAAGTCCAAACTTTATTGAACATGAATGGAAAGGGTGGTTTAACCTCTTTAGTGAAAATATTTGTTAAAATTGTATGTTGGTCTAAGTTTATTCTTGGAAGTTTGGTTTAGTAAATGGAAGCCAAAATATAAAGCGCTACATCATTGATAAATATCATCTCGGTTTTTTGGCCACTATTTTATTAAAATGATTTCTTTTTGAATTATATTTGGCACCTAACAAGTTTATTTCGTAGAGTATACTACTTCCAATATATTCCCTAAGTTATTTCCTTGAAGTAAAGGAGTTAAACATATATAACTTTTCATCTGGATTAAGTATGGAATTAAAGTCTCTATTTGAAGTCCATGTGCCATTTATTGAGAAAATAGAAACCTGAAGGTTCTTCCATAATTACCATATTTTTTTATTATTTGAAATCATAAATGTAAGTAAAAAGTTTTTAAATACCATATATTTAAAAAAAAATGTAACCATATGTTCTATGGAGTTGATATATGTGATCCAATCCCCACTCAAATGACTAAAGCACAAATTCTTTCAATGGAAATGTTGCACTGATTTGTGTGTATGAGCCGGTAGCACAAATTTTCAAGAGATATTATCCATTAAGGGAGAATTATATATAGTTTAGATAGACCTAGAAGATCATGAGTATAATTATTAATAAAAATAATAAGATATTTTAATTTTTCTGGGTTGGCATGGCCCTTGAAGTTCCAGACGAATATATTTATTTATACGTGTGTTCGGGTATTGAACTCCCTTTTTTAATAATTCATGAATTATATTTCTACCTAATTTCTATGTATGATAAGCCTTTTCACCTCAGTATATATAATTTCAACATCCTACTTATGTAAATATTCTGGAATATTACTATTCTTATCCTTCTTTTGAGATGGGGTTTTCTCAACATTTGGATTCTATTCTATAGGTTCAGGACACTTAGATTTCACGAGTATTAAATTATCCATAAATTTTGATCAAATTATGCTTTAAATAAATATAATTTTCCTTAATTTCATGATCTATATATATGGAATTATTATTTTCTACACTATTATAAGATTTGGGTTCTATTAATGATAAGTGAACAACACCATTTAAATTATCCTATATATGGTGGGATATGTTCTTAGAATTGCCAACATGATCACTATTTCCATGTGATACTGCATGAAGTATATTGAAAACAATCTCTTTATATTTTTCAGAGTGGACTGGAAACATAGTGAGATGAATCTTAGAAAGATTCATAGAATATTGAGTTTCATGAACAATTGAAATGTTATCTGGAACATCAAATTCACTATGAATACCAGGTATTTATGTTCGATAATGGGGAGGTGAATCTAACCTATTTTCATAGTTTTTATTCTTAGTTTCATTGTGGAAATAAAGGAAAAGATTCCACATGTCTTGAGAAATTTCAAAATCCATGTTGATGTTTTCAGTACTCCTTGATACACTATTTTTCACAATATTTAATGTGGGGGCAGTGCATATGATCAATTCCTAAGGTGGTGTAATCATCTTCTTTCTCCACAAGAACATCACATGACTTTTTGCATACATTCAATAAATCATGGATATTTTATTGTTTAGATTTTACCCATTTCTCATAATTATTTTTACTTTTCAAGGGATCAACCTTCTCCAATGCAAAAGACTTGTCTTTTTTGTTTCTCTTGAAATATTTCCATGCATTATTATTAGCATAAGATTTTACCTATTTTTGAATTTCCCTATAATTTACAATAGTGATTCCAATAACACTAAAAACGTCTTAAAGGAACTAGTTTTCTTATTCTTCACCTTAACAACATATCTTTATTCATTAGATCTAAAATTGATTACATATTAAATCTTAGAGTATGGGTTCTATTTAAATAGGTTCATGGAACAAAATCAAAGATCTCCGTTGATGTTATTCTAGTCCACCATCAAGGGGATACCTATAAAAGAGGAAAGATAATTTATAATTTTAGGGTGTTATACATCCTAGAAAAAATAATGTAGCCTAACCACTATTTTTCTAGAAGAATTATTTTGGTCAAAGGGATTGAAATTGATACCCCACTCTAAGATTCTTATCACTTCAAGCATCATATATTAGTTATCAATGTTCCAAAATGAGTTAAAATCTTATTTTCTAATAATGAAAAATTCAAAATGTTTGAAAATGAAAAAAGGTAAATTATAATATAGATCCATCTTTAAAAAGTAGCTAACAAAATTAAAATAAATAAATTTTTATTTTTCATTAAAAAATAGTGTTTTTAAATTTATTTCACTAATATAACATTTTTATATATCATTTCAGGATGATCTTTAGAAGAAAGAAATAAAAGGGAATTTTATCCCTAATGGTAGGATGGATATTATGACTACTTATTTCAGAGAACACCTTATTCATGTAAGAATATGTGACACTTGTGTCATTATAAATAATTTCTTTGGACATCCTAGTATGCATTAGAGGTAATCAAAATTGGATTCCTTGAAGGATAATGATAAATAAATATTATTATCAATGGGGGTAAAATTAAACTAGATGTGTAGACAAGGTTTGAAGAAATGATGATACTCACACAACTGGTGCAGCTTCCTAACCCAAATCCTCTACCTCCTCATTCATACTCGAATGTGTATTATGAATTTTATGCTAGATATCCCCTTGTAAATTTAATAGTACATATAATATGATATATTTTTATGGATTATATATATCATCATCCTAGGAAATTAGTTTATGTTTGAGTAAAGGTATGTTATATTATTGACCTAAAATCTCTAGCGTTGTTGCCTACAGAAGAGGATTCCAGAGTTAAAGATAGTTTTGGTAATTTTTTATTTGGCTGACAAGCCTTCTTTATCACCTAACATATATGGTATATTTTTTATTTACATTTAATTTTAAATTAATTTTTATTTTTTCTTATATATAACTTATATATAATTATCTAAACTCAAAATAAATATTTCAAAAGAAACAAAAGTATCAGTAACCAACACCTTCACATACTTCTATGGTTCCTTATTAGATAAAAATATTATCTCATATTTTTTCTATATTAGAGCCCTATTATGATTTATTGATGACTTTTGATATATATGGGAGATAAAATTCATTAAAAATAATTAAAAAATAATATTTGATCTTATTTTTTTCCTAGATCACCACACCCATGTTGGAGTTTCTAGCCATCTTGGTAAATTTTAATCTTAGTTTCTGTTTATTTAATAAAATACAACTTTCAATGGATGGCTTTATTAGTTATCTTACTAGGTATATACGAACCCTTTTTATTCAAAATTATATCATTGTATTTTATGGTTTTATGTATCCATAATATAATTCTACTAATTTATATATCTGAGTAAAGAATATATAGTTAATTATATATATGAAAAATAAGAAAATATATCTATTTGGTGTTGGTTTCTTATATTCCTTAGAAGTTAAGTACTATGATATAATTATGAACTAATATTCATTACAACATCATTAATTTTTTAATTTTTATATAATATTTTTTACTCTATTTTAGGTGTATTTTTTCCACATGGATTCATGATATATTAGTTTTCCTCTTTACTAGGTTGTCCTCATAAAGATTTTAGTAAATTATGAAATAAGAAATTTTATTCTATTTTATATATTCTTTAATCATAAAAATTATTCTTATTTACGTTTTGGTTGTTTATATATAAAAATATAGGACATGGGAAGAGTTTAATAATGACTACTTATCGATAAAGGGTCTAAAAATATTAAATATCTGAATGTGCAGGTAAATAATTTTTATATTTCATAATATTTGTTTTATTATTCATATATATATATATATATATATTCTTACTTTCAAGGTAATTCTTCATAACCATATTTTCACTATCAAAAAATAAATTTGTAATGTGTTTATTATGTTTTAAGATTCATGTTTGAGATTATCATGATTGGGATGATCATAGATTTTTTCACGGTTTTTTCTATTAAAATTATTTTATTTTAAATAATAATGTTGTATTTGATAATTTTATAAAATTCAGGGATTTTTTACTATTTCAATGATGTTTCCTTCTACATTGATGATGAAATTACATACCTTTGAAAAAAATTAAAACTTTTTTTAGGTATGATTAATTTGTAGATAAGTTCCATGAATATTTTTTTCATTTGATTAAAGTAAAAACATTGAGTATTGTGTGATGGTTTATGTTTGTTTCTCATACTTTTTGATATTTTCTATACTAAAAATCATGTAACATTTTTTAGGGAATGGATGTTTTCTATTTAAAACAAATCAATATATCAAAAATTGGTTTTATCAAAAGACAATGTTAACAGTTAATATATAAATCTCAAAATCCAATGTTTGTTCTAGTCATGTGACAACACCATTTTTGGGATATATTGGATGACTAGAGTTGTGACCTGATATTTGACGAACACCTCTTGGGGTGGGTACTTCTCATTGGTCTTGCTTATAACCAGGGTAAAGTGATCTTTAAATGATCATATCAATTAAAGTATAAAAATAACCATTCCCTTAATTTATTATTATTTAAAATAAGTTGATTCCTAAGCATAATTAAAGGTGATATTTGATGTGATTATCATAGATTTATGGAAATTAGGTACTTTTAGGACTTATCCTTCATGATTTTTGACACTTTTTTTATTTACCCTTGGTGTGATGAATTTTTTTGTTATAAGTGTCTTTATATAATCAGTGTGAGTTCGAATACAATGTTACCATCTGTAACCACTTGAGGCCCCTAGATTCATTAAGTAGTGTTCATGATGTGGGTGTGAGTAGAGTTTGGTGGATAGCATGATGTAGATCCAAGTGATACATTTCACATGAATGTTGTATATACATGCTATGGGGGAACCTATTTTGAAATGATCACATGATGTTTTGATAGAATGCAGTTTAATATGGGTTGTACAAATATATGGATTCTCCCCCTTTGAATTTTTTTTACATTCTAAAATAATTGGTGGGACTCTTCCTTTATTGAAATTTGAGTTCCAATAAATCCCCACCTCCTTAGAATTGTATTTTATACAAATGAATAAGATTTAATTATAAGGAAAATAAGACTCTGGTATTAATAAGGATCGATGTTTATGCGCTCATGTGGAATGAGTGGTCGCTCACTTGGATTTTATGGGCTCTATCCAGCATGCATGTTTGTAATTTTTTAGTCTGCCAGATCAGGTATGGTACATGTTTTTCACCTATAAATATTAGGGAATTTCCTTCATCAATTTTTCTAAAATAACTTGATGAATCATAAGGAATTTACTCCCCTTTTAAATAAACTATTTTTGTTTTGTTTTATAATTCTTGAGTGCCACTTTTGTTATAGTTTAAGGAGTGAGTAACATAGTGTGGAGTCGGAAACATATGATGGGGAATGGTTAGTAGGGTTCACTCTACCTATGTGAGAGAGAAAATAATGAATTGAAAAGTAGAATAGTCTATATAGATGCCTTTAATCATGAAAAATGAGTCACTATGCATCATGGGATAAGTGGAAAGTGATTTAGAAAATCAATACTTAGTTAAATTTTCACCCACTAATTTTCTAGACTTTTCTCAAGATCTTGTTAATGTATGCCATTTTATATTTTAACACATTTCATAGTACATATAATTTTATTAAATTCTACTATATGAAATTGTATAAGCATAAATTAATCTCTATACTAAGGATATTACAACTTGCATCAAATAAATTCACAAGTTCATTGATCTAAGTTCAATATCTATAATTAAAATATATCATCAATAACTTTCAAGTATTCATGGGATAGCTATAATCAACTATCCACCATAAAATAACATTACTATATATGTTTTTAGAATCCCTTATAATGAATTGGCTCTAGAAATAGATTCTAATATTCCTACCATATAAATAATTTCACCCTGAGGCATTTTTCAAAAAAAACATTTCCCTCAAATTACAGATCAATAATGAAATTATCAATGTGTACTTTTATTACCGATCTCATTCCACAAAACAATGAGTAATGATCCTCAAGAACATGATCATGTCACCTAAACATTTGCTTCCATCAAGTTATCCTCTTTAAAGATTCAATGGAATGGGTGGAGGATTCATTATGAAATCCTCCCTAGGAGAAAATTCTCCAAAGAGTCATCATGGTCTTACTAGAAGAAATTGAGATGCATTGAGTTTGAGAAATATTTATAAGAAATGGGAATTTATGAGGCCATTTTTAATTTTCAATTATCATTATACCATCATCTCAATATCATTCATAAGTTCGTTACTCAGCAGTGCTAAAAATCTAAACCCTTTACCAACAATATAGGGATGGTTGTGTAAGCCTATTGGATAATCAAAGGAGTCCCTATTATAAATGATATGTCTGAAGAGTTTCTATGATCCCACAATTCATAAAAAATATTGAAATAGAGACCCACATCATTGAGGGATATATTTAATATAATCAAATATAATAATAAGATAGGAGTTTATCAATATCTCAATATCCCTTTTGATGCTTATATAAAAATATTTCAGTGTCCTAGGGATCAAAACCTGAAGAAAAAGAAAAACTAATTTTTTAACTCTACACGCTGGTGTAAAATTGAATACTTAATGGAATATTTAAAGAGTTTGTTAATAATAGTGCCGAGTTAACAAATGAAGTCATTAATAAGCTTAAATATTATATTGGTATGAATTTTGGTGATGTTTCTCAGAAGTTGGATATTACAAACTCAAGATGCTCACACTTGGTTAAGGATTACCACCCTAATAGTGGTTATGAAATTATAATCATTAATGAATTACCATAATGTATGATGTTTTATTTATTATTATTAAGGTTTCGAGATGTAAAAGTCAAAGTGTAATGAGAAGATAGTGGGGTTGTTTCTTCTTGAAGAACTTGGAGAGATAGATTCAGTGCAGCATCTCTTAAATGTGATGATTTTTAATGATTAGATCATCAATGTAAAATAGAAAGTTATCGTACATAATAAACTATATATAATATATTTAGAGTGATTGAGAGTGCCTTATAATTTGTGGATGAGGTTCTAAGATGTTTGGAGGATGTACATAAGTTATTTTGTGTCGTTTAAGAAATATTGACAAGTTTGGATATCATAACGTTAAAACAACCTTCATCATAAGTTTGAGATAAAGTGGTTATAAGGTTGAGATAACCATTAAGGTTGAGATCGACTAATCAAAAGGGTGAGACAAGTTCCTCATATGCTTGATGTGAATCTTCATAATGTTATGTTAGTTGATTCATAATGTATACTATGATTTCATAAGATAGAAATCATATGTTTCTATTCACCATGTGAAAAAACAAAAGATACACCAAACCTTATGAAATAAATTTAAATCCTTATAAGGTATAGATACATGAATAAATAGATAACTCATGGACTCCATAATGGAAGTGTAAATGTGTATGTGTATCGAAGCATGGGTGAATACTAATATATGGGGATCAAGAGTTAGAGATCAACATAATGGGATCTATCACTAAACCACTATGTAAAAGGATTGGGTATATGAGGATCGATGTATAGGTGAATCTTTATATATGTGTAAATCTAGTTATAAGACATCAAAAAATAAGGATACCAACTTAATGGGATTCACATCATAGTTATCAACATAAGGTGATCCATATAATATAACTGTTTATCCATATGTGAAAATTGAGAATTCAAAAATGAATTATTCTAGATAATGAGAATAAAATCATATGATGGATTATCCCAATATTTTTTGATTCGAATATCATGACCACACTAAGATGATTACTACTCAAGATGATATTAAAGGAATAATTGTTGAGGAAGTTTCTTGATTTTGATATGAGTTCCCCACCATAGAGAAGAAATCCGCATCATTGCAACATTAGTTCCATGCACTTGTGGATAATTCAAATGAGTTTAAATGAATTGATTTTGTGGAATTTAAAAAAGATAAATTTCTAATGTATTTTTCAAATAATTTAATGGAATTTTAATGAGTTTAAATGGAATATTTAAATCAGTATTCTATTGATTAAATTAATAGATAAGATCACTGATGCTTCTGAAGATTAAGGAGTTTACAAAATTCAATTTTGGAAAATAATATTCCGGATTACATAAAGAATATATGTGCAATAAAGAAAAAAGAAACTGGTAAGAGAGATCATGAATACCATGTGAGTTTCTATTGAAGGTAAATATATAGAAACATGGT
Organism: Viscum album; assembly: GCA_963277665.1. Classification (NCBI taxonomy): domain Eukaryota; kingdom Viridiplantae; phylum Streptophyta; class Magnoliopsida; order Santalales; family Viscaceae; genus Viscum; species Viscum album. The sequence continues at coordinate 1,823,040,233 of OY728132.1, forward strand.
ACACTATAGTATCAAGGATATAACGAAACCGATTTCATGAATATTAATAAAAAACACAAGCATTCAAAAGTATTTAGAATACTGAGGAAGAACTTAATCATTATACATTTGAAGTGAATGTATGAGGCTAGTAGTTCTAATCATAATTATCAGCATCTTATATAATTCAATGGGGTATATATGAGTAGGCCATTTGATCATGATTGTTTATGGAAGAAGATCAACATCAAGTGGCTTAGAATCATCCTAAAGTAGAATGAGGTCTTTATTATTTTTGATCATCCCTTATAGTGGAATGTTTTACTCTTTAATGGGACTCTAGGGAAAAAATAGGGGACTCAGTTTTAATAAGAATAGGGTGGTCCTTCGTGTAATAGCTTTGGAATATATTGGAATAACATGTGATATAGCGGACTACCCAATCACAGTAAAGAGTATGATTCTCTAGATAGACCTTGTAAATCCTTGTTTGTTATTCCTTCATTATTTTGGTTTCATATAATCTAATAGTGAGTAATTTATATTTATACAGTCATGACATTAACTAGTATAAGAGATTAAATCAAAAGGTATAAGACATGAAAATATACCATTGATTCACCCCCCCCCCCCTCCATTGGTCCAACCTAACATGGAATCTATAATTAGAAGAAAAAAAGTGTTACCTCTTATGATCCAAGAAATTTTTAAGTATTTATAATCTAAAATATTTGAACATTCTATTTATCAGTACATTAAATGCTAAAAACAACCATAGTTTGAGTAACAAGATGTTACCTTACCTCATATAGCTTTGCCTATAAGTAATATATGTATAAATAGTGGGGTATCCACGCATTTCTATGGGTGATCCAATGAATCTTTTTTAAAATAAAAATATCTAAGTATATGGAAAATCAAAAAATTCCATTTTGATATATCTTTTAAAAAAAATATATATATATATACATAATTCATGGGGCTTCAAACTACCTAAGAAATTTGGAACCAACAAGAGAGCATTTATGAGGCAAATATAAAGGTTAACGAAGCCAAGTTAAAAGTATTGGATGTTAATATTTCAATATATTAACATTTCATATGATGAGAATATTTATGAATATGTTGGAAGGTTTAATATGATTGTAATAAATAATTGGATCTTTAGTGATAATTAGGATGACTGAATCATTATTAAAAAATAGATGAGAGACATTCCATATTAGATTGACTCAAAAGTTTCTTCTTTATATGATAGAGAAGACCTGACATGTCACGAACCAGGTCGGGCCGTCATCCAACCCGGCGCCCGACCCAGTCCGTGACATGGCCCGGAGGGAGTTCCCGATCCCCAAGGGCTGGAAACTAGTGTCGGGCATCAAAAAAACTAGTTGGGAATGGTTTGGCCCATAACAAGGTAAATAAACATAAACTGAACAAGCATATAAATAAAGGAAAAATAAACTGAACAACTTAGCAGCGGAGAAAGGAAATTAAAGAAGCGACATGACATACCTTAAGTGACCTCATGGGTCAACGCGAAGCGTAAACCACACTCTCCCAACAGCGACCCAAAGCTAAAACCTGCAACTGAAAAGTATAGTAGGCGTGAGCGCCGAGATGCTCAGTAGGAATGCCAAAAAAATAACCATGTCCTATGCCCCTGCCTTTAGTAAGAAATCCAATCATGCCAGTTTGAAAAATAAGATATAATAAAATAGTGTTTTCCTTCTTTTCAAATTCAAGTAACGAGTTTGCATTACCAAGTAAAGCATTTCACTTCCAAATGGGTTTCAAGCATGCATTAATGTTTCAAATGAAAAGAAACCAGTTTGGATTAAAATATGGTTTTCGCAAAAAAAAGAATCAAGTATGAAACAACTGAAAAGAAAGTTACATCACAAGCAGCATGTCACAAATGAGCACCGTGGACAAACCCTATAGGCAGTTAGAATAAGTGGGAACCTAGAGACCTCATACCTCGGTGAAATGTGGCTTAGAAGACCACGACCCTCAGAAAATGTGTCTTAGAAGGTCACGACCCTCATAAATTCATTTGTTTAGTTAGTGTTGTTGCGTCAATCCTGCTAGACAAACCAGGATGAACCCCTACCATGTCATCTAGCGTACTAGTCCTGGTCACCCACCAAGATACCCGGGTTTCCCATTGTGCTCTATTTCAAGTGGTGGTGAGTTTTTCTTTATCATGCAAACATATATGAACATAACATTTTCTTTATCAAAAACTCATTCAAACTCTCACCATCATTCTCCCTCCTTAAGCGCATTCCCCCTCTTTCATGTCACACAATGCATATACTTTAACGTTAGGCACATCATAACACTTTCAACATATAAATCATTTTCTAAAAACAAAGGGGGCGTACTTCAAGAGAGGTTTTTTTTCTTTTTCATAAAACATTCTTAAGGTTCCAAACAGGCTTTATTACATAAGGTAATACTTTTTACAATTAACCGGCCAAAAGGCCAAAAACCTTTGGAAATACACATTACCAATTCAAAACCACTTAGGAAATCAATTTTTTCACGAAAAGGTCACTTAAGATCGATAGCATTTGAAATACACTTCAATTTTCAAAACAAATGCATAATCATTTCTAGAAACCGTAACCTAATTTCATAGAATGTGAATATAGCGTAAATGTAAAACATATTTTTAAAACACGCAAGAAATTATGAATCCCAAATTAAAGGCATAGGCAGAGAGAACCAACCTCAAACATGTCGTTACTTGTCGATGGCCACTCGAACCGACACTTGGCGCACACACGCACATGCATATATATATATATATATATATATATATATATATATATATATATATATATTCACCCCTAGCTGCATTGCACATATTCCCCGCGCCATAAGAGAATATGTACAAAGAGGGAATATATATATATTCCTTACCTTATGCATGTACGTGTAGGCGTTCCTGACACCCGCAACTTGAAACCACCGTAGCGATGTCCAACGCACTACATAAATAATTTAATAAAGAAAATTTCAAACACTTAAACAACCCATAAAACTTTTCAAAACATCCAGGGTTTACACAAATAACACCCTCATATTTAAGTATGAAAACCCACTTTACAACCAAACATACAAAAAAATAAATTAGAACATACTTTCCAAATCATAAATGAATTTACAATAAAAATTGATACATGCACAACAAGACACAAACAAAAACCCCAAATTCCATTTTGAAAATTAAAGATCATTAAAATCCCTTTGAAAACTCCATCTGCAACAACCTCACAATTAAATTAACCAACTGCATAATTAAAATGACCATTTTTTCGATTAAGCAAACCGTTAGAAAATTTCATAAACAGTTTTCAAAATGCATCAAATGACTCAAAATTCCAAAGACTTGATAAAATATTCTTTCATGACTACACGAATATAGACGCTACACTAGAACACCAATTGCACCCTTGCACATGGAATAAAATTAACTTCACAATTTATAAAACAATTATAAAAAAACTGTTTGAGGCTCTTGTATCAAAACCACACCCAAAGCCAACTTCATCAACCAAGCACGCGTTGAGACCACACCAAAACACTAACTGCATCCTTTACACACTTTGATAAACCAACAATACATTTAATAAAATAGAGATAAGAAGCTTGACTTGGGTTTTTCAAATAAAACACACTTATTTAATAAAATTATACTACTAACTAATACCCATTAAAACTCAAACAATATGGGATTCACAGCATGCAAACTAACAAGTAAAATTCTAAATCAATTAAATTCACAAGACAATTTATCAAATAATAATTTTATGGGGAACCGCCTACTACGGTGTAAGCCAACATCACCAATTTGGTGCGCAAAGTCCACCGCACCTCAATCACACTCCAAAACCAAATCCAATCAAACCCTAAAACAATAATAGGACCAGATAAAATCAAAACTGAACCCTAAAACAAGACATCAAACAAAAGCAACAAGATCAGACAAAACCCCATATGAAACCCTAATCAAAAATCGACAGGATGCATGAAACAATCAACAGAAATTAAACGCACCTATAGTAGGAGATTCGGAAGCTAACCAATGACAATGGAGGGGTGTTGGAAGAACACCGCACCGGAAAAAAGGTTGGAAAAAGGGGTTGGCACGGGTCTGGTGGTGTGGGGGCAGGAGCGCCGGAGAAGAGAAGGGAAGAGGTCGGGGGCCGCGCGGGCGGCGGTCGGCGACTGCAACAGGGGCGGCATGTGCGGTTGCAGAAGAGGTCGGAGGAGGTCGAGAGGCTGGCTGGGTGGTGGGAGGCCGATGGCAACAGGGTCGGCACGGCTTCAGCGAAGGGAGGGCGGCGTGAGGCTGGTCCAGCGAAGGGAGGGCAGCTGAAGGGGGTTCGCCGGAGAAGGAGGGGCGTGCCGGCTAGGGTTTGCGAGGGGGTAGGGTCGCGAGCTGGGAGAAGAGAGGAGGGGGAAGGGGCGCTATGCACGACGTACAGGGAGGAAGACAGCAAGGAGAAAAAAAACAAGAAAAGGAAGGAAAGAAAAAAAATAAAAGAAAAGAGTGAAATAAGATAAGAAATAAAATAAAAGAAAAAAACAATAAAACAAATAAAAATTTAATAAATAATAATAATAATAAACTTAATAAGGATTTTTTAAAAAAATTCCAATAATAATAATAATAATAACTTAATATTAATTATTATAAATTAAACAATAATATTATTATTATTTTTAATCATAATAAAAATTATAATAAATTTAATATGACATTAATAAACTTAATATACTTAACAAAATTAATGGAGAGTTAATAATAATAGCTTAATTATAATTACACTATATTAATAAACTTGGTGAGCATAATAATAATAATTATTATTATTATTATTATTATTATTATTATTATTATTATGTTTATTAAAATACATCATTAAAATCATTTTATTTATCCATATTAAACATGAGGCAGGCCGCACGGTGACCAGGGAAAAGCCGCACAGCTTTGAAAACGCCCTGCCCATGCACTGGATGTGTCAAGGGCAAAGAATTAATTCGTCAACAAAATGCAAAAAATTTAAAACAGGATTGATCCGTAGTTTGATGTAAAATTTCAAAGTCTGATAAAATAATAAAACCATATTAATTTAAAAGTTCGTGTGTGAAAATTGTCCCCACCAAAAAAACTTTCTACCCCCAGAAAGTTGCCCAGTCGAATGAGGAATCAAACTCGAGTTAGAAACAGGACTAGACCCACAAAAACATGAACTCGGTGTGACTTTTCACTCCACCAGTCACACCCGACCAACTCTGAGGGAAAATGAAAAGAGAAGAACCATCAGGAACGATGAGGGTTCTCTCCGCCACAAGAACCTGACTAGCACAACCAACATTGAGACTCTCAGCATGAGTTAACTCTGGAACTGCTAACTTGATCCAAGAGGAAACTTCCACACAGACCAAACCTCAAAGAAGGCATGATAGGATTCATGGTGGGTCTCCCCACCATTTAAGAACTGACCAGCTAAAGCCAATTAGCACAGACTAATACAAGAAACCCAGCACAAACCGACCCATGAAATCTCTGCATAAACCAGACCCCCACCACATGGGGTCATCGACGAAAGACCCCAAACCGAGTAGCGGACCAAACCCCTATTCATTATCTCCCAAGACGCATATGTCTCCAAAATGAGCACATCCTAAAACAAGAACGTGTTACCAATGGATCTAGACACATGAGAGGTACAAACTTCAAGACACATATTTGAGGAGGCACGACTACTAGAATTACAAGAAAAAGAGATCACCACGCCTTATTACAACCAAGGTGGGGTATGTGAAGAACAAAGACCGCAACGAGAAAAAGAGACCTTTACGCCTCTTACAGCAAAAATAGAACCTTCAAAGACAGGAGAGCTACAACAGGGAAATTTAGACCGTCCGCATTTCAGCATTGGAGACGAAAATTAAACCAAGGTGACCCACACCCAATGATTCCTGACTGCGTGAAAGGCTTCGTTCCGAGACCTGCGGCTGGAGCTCTGATGTCTTGAAGCATCTACTGCCCCGCAGTCAGGAGCTGACATCCTTCGGTCGAGACTCTGGCTGACGATGCCGCTAGTGGAACCCCTCCAACTGTCCCAAATGGCCACACTGACGGCAGGCCTTCGGAGGATGATGACAAGGCGGATTAAAGTACCCAAACTGATCACACTAGAAGCAGACAAGGGGGGTGGTCCAACTAATAGGATATGGAATTGACAAGAAGACTTATCTGAGACAGGTTACTCCGATTCGCTCTCATCACCGGATGGGGAACCTTTCCGAACACCAGAAAGAAATGGTCCTGGAACCCTGGATGAAGACCCCACACAATAGAAACTTTAACTGATTACACGACGCTACCTTGGGAAAAAATGGAATCAACCCCTTGGCATGTCCCACGTAGGCCTTCCCTGCTCGTTGGCCTTACTCAACACCCAATAGTTCTGCCACTTTCTTCGCCTTCACTTCCTTGGGTATAAACCATCTGACGAGAGTCATCTTTAACACCTTCCAAGACATACCATCATGCAACGACGCTGGGATTATTTCCTCCACCAATCCAAAGTTGCACCTTCAAACGAACCCAAACTAACACGGACTCTCATGGTTTGGGGAGTTTCCAATAACCTGGTAACACCAATAATTTCACCAAGCCAGTCCGCTACCTTCGATAGATCACAATCACCACATAAGCTGGACAATAACTATACCGACCCATACTTTACATACATTGTTAATACTTCAAAATTGAAGCACACTTATTACAACATATGACAAAACCACAAAGGCACGTATAGGTATAGTGTCTTTAAAAACTGGGAAACATAAACAACTGGTTCATAAATCTTCTACAGTGTCTCCCATTTATTTCATCATATCTAGGGTCCCTTTTAGCATATTCTACTTAATATCCATCTTCCTGACCTGGGGAAAAGAAAACATAAAAGGGTGAGCTCAAATGCTCAGCAAGGAAAAATAAAGGAAATAAAAATCATATCATATCTTTTTGAAAATAATAACCTGCAAAAGAGATCATAATATATTAACATGGAATAAATCATAGAAGTGAAAATGAGATCCCCATAATCATAACATGAAACTTGAAACTTTGTGGCATGCACACATAATCATGGAACATCATTTATTGTTAGTCGTGACTCATTGCCAAGACTATCTTAGTGGACAAAGTCCCTTTCTGAACCGAGTCACCCTCGTTTCAGTCCTGTTTCACTGAACCGATATAACCTACCGTTCTGTCCATGTCTATCTCATGAGATATAAAATCTTTACCCAATGCATTGGAGGGAGATATAGGTCCCACCCATCTCATAATGAATCCTTTCTTATGTGTGCCACATAATCATAAACCATACATCATAGCGTAACCCATGTAATAAAAATGGAATTCTTAAACAACATGACATCATAAAACAATTCATATAAGATAAAGGAATTCATAAAAATACTTCCATCACAACATAATCAAATCCATGTAATAATAGGGATAAAAACAGAACCCTTTTATTATCTTAGATGGAAAATAGTTTTGATAAAATACTTGAACTCCATTTTTGAGGAAAATATCCTTTCTACTTCAAAAACATTTTTCCTTTCATAACATGTCATACGACTTTAAAATAAAAGAAGTTGATTAAAACTAAACTTGACAACTTATAAAGGAATATTCTTGGAAATAATGTTTTAAAAATCCATTCTTGCCGTATAAGTTAAAAAAACATTCTTCGTATTTTTGTCGGAAAAGTCAAAAAGTACCTCGTACGAAAAAACGACAAAAGATTCCTTTCATATTCTTTACTAAAAACTCACCGAAGGGTAAAATTGGATTTAAAGAATTGTAGGTGGATGGAAATAATATTACATGTTGAGTAAACATGGATGTGGATGATAAAATACACCCCAGTAAATACCAAAGTATAAACAATCTCGGATAAAAATGAGATTGTGATATTTTCCCTTACCTTAGGTCCGATTTGCTTTGTACGTGTCTGAAGCTCCTGTATAATGGTTTAAATAATGTTATTGACTTATTCCAGAATCATACATATTGATATGATATCATATATTGTCATATTGTTAGCTTCTTGTTAGTAATATTTCATTGTTACTTGTTACTCGGGTCCTTATTGCCTTTTGTTCTTATGCGTGTTTTGCCGAATAAATTATTATTTTCTTTTAAGCTTATAGATAACTTATATCCAGAATGGTATTAGTGTAACATATATCATATTTATTCATTCAATTCATTTATATAATTACTATGTAATGATGATCATGTAGAACGAGTCGCATCACATCGTGGAGACGGTATTCTGTATGTACGCACGAGTGATGATATCATTCCTATGATCGTGGAACTGTATTGGAGTATATATATATTATTTCAGTATCAATAATACTTTATAATAATCATAAATAGTTACTCATTACACCATTATACCCATCCTTGTAAGGTGATGGTGGAAAATAGATTACACCACGGCGTGGAGACGGTATTCCGTACGTACGCACGCGCGGTGATTTCATTTTTTCCATAGGATGGATAGAATGTGAATTAGGTTTGTTTCATATTTATAATTATATATAAGTATTTAAGTAATACTGATGTTATTACTTTATCATGAAACAACTAAATAAGAATAAGTTGAATAAGAAAGAAATTGAAAAGATCGGTACTGGATATTACCTCTTCTTTGGAACGCCTCTTTGAATCCTCCACTTAGGGAACTAAGATTGGTCTTTGAAGAAGACCAGGACCTCTAGGATTATTCTAGGGAAGTGGAGAGGAGAAAATGTCAGGGGTTGGCCGAGCTTGAGTGCTCAAATTGGTGTGAGGAGGAGGGGGAGGAGGAGGTGCCCTTTTATAAGGGAGGAGAGGGGCACCTTAGGAATATCTCAAAATATTATTTTATATTAAAGTCAAAATCGGTTTATAATGGTTCCAAAGGGTCTTATTTAGAAGCTAAAGTGGGGATGGGTCTAAATCCTATCAACTAATAGGATTTAGACAAGTTTAGGGTATTATTTTAACCTTATCAATTAGATTTAACTCTAAGTTAAATAATTAAACTTTTACCATGTCTTTTTGTTTTCTTTCACTATATGGTTAATACACTTACTATAACATACCAAACGAACCCCAAATTGTTTAGTATTAATATATATATCCTTATCTAAGTCATTTGGCCGAACCTTAGATTTTTAGGAATAAAATAACAATTAATAATATTTTATTTTATTTAAAAACTATTTTGTGTCAATTTTGACACTATTTGATATATGATTTTTGTGAAAGTCATAACAGAATTATATGTTCAAACCAAGTTGATTAAATCAACACTAATATATCATAGTAACCTAGAAAATTAGTGTAATTCATAAAAAGTCTCAAATTACATTTATTTTGGTGTTTATAACATCAATTATGTCAATATTTCATTAATAAGATAATTACTGCATCATCATTGTGTCATAAATAAATTAAATTATTTAATGTCTAAAAATTACAAATAAAATACCATTATGTAGGAAATATTTTTATCTTTATAATGAATATTTATAGTTGAATTTATCTTATGTATAACCCCATATTAAAAATGATTTACTTATTAAACTTTGATTTTAACTATTTTAACCATTCTTTAAATAAATTAATAATAAATGTCCTAATCTAACCCAAGTGGGCCTAAATGGTCATATTTTTTTCCTAAGTTTGTTTTTGGTCGAATTAAACTTATCCAATAGAATTAGGACATGTGTTAGGGTAATAGTAATATCATATTTACCCTTAGTTACCCTATTTACTATTAACCGCGGTAAAAAAAATAAAAAGTTATTATTCACCAAAAAATTATTTTTAACTCATTGAACCACATTTTACTTACTGATAACAACTGTGTCTGTCGGATTTTCGAAATTTCATTCACAGAAGCGGTAAAATTAAGTTTTATGCAAAATTCAGTTTTTAACCTACCACTTAGTGGTTTCACTATTCATCAAAAATTGAAAGTTTTCAGAAAAATACCAAAATTTCACCCTAGGCTAATTTCGGTATTCCGAATCCAAAAATGAAGTCCATTTTGAAAAATAAAATTTATAAAATTTCAAAAAGTGGTTATTACTATTCATAACAGCTAGTTTTAATAATATTTTAATAGCATATCGTTGTTTAGTGAAACTCGGTATTGCGTACGACGCAAGCTATCGAGGAAGGTCGTGATTGTGTGTAAAGTAAGCCAAGCAAGTGTGTAGTGAAAGATTCCTTTGATCATATATAAAAACAAAATATTACTCACAAAAATCTCGGGTGTTACATTTTACCCCCCTTAAAAAGAATTTCGCCCTCGAAATTTGTCACTTTGTAACAAACAGATGAGGATACTTCTCCCTCATCATATCCTCAAGCTCCCATGTAGCTTCTTCAAATTTGTGGTTCCTCCATAAAACTTTCACCAAGCGAGTGGTCTTGTTTCGTAGGACTTTTTCGCTACGATCCAGAATCTCTATCGGCTGTCCTTCATAAGAAAGATCTTGCTCCAGCGGTACAACTTCTGAGCTGAGTACATGTGAAGGATCTGGTATGTACTTTCTCAGGAGAGATACATGGAACACATCGTGAACTTGAGAGAGATTCAGTGGAAGCGCCAATCGGTAAGCTACCTTCCCAACACGATCCAGTATTTCGAAAGGACCGATATATCTAGGGCTCAACTTCCCCTTCTTTCCAAATATCATAACCCTCTTCCAGGGAGATATTCGTAAGAACACTTTATCACCCACTTCAAACTCTATGTCTTTTCTTCGGTTGTCGGCATAACTTTTCTATCGACTCTGAGCTGCTCTTATGTGTTGTTGAATAGATCTGACCTTTTCTGCCATTTCATCAACGAGATCAGGTCCTAATAGCTTTATTCCCCAACTTCATCCCAGCAAGTTGGAGTCCTGCATTTCTTTCCATAGAGAGCTTCATAAGGAGCCATCTGAATACTGGAGTGAAAGCTATTATTATAAGAAAATTCCACCAAAGGTAGGTGTTGATCCCAACCTCCTTTGAAATCCATAGAGCAAGCTCTCAACATATCTTCTAGGGTTTGAATTGTTCTTTCAGACTGACCGTCTGTCTGGGGATGATAAGCAGTGCTGAAACTCAACTCTATATCCAGAGTATGCTAAAGACTTCGCCAGAACTTCGAGGTAAATCTCGGATCCAGATCAGATATAATATAAAGTGGTACTCCATGCAATCTTACCACTTCCTTTACATATATCCTGGAAAGCTGATCTAGATAGAAATCCTCTCTAATAGCAATGAAGTGTGCAGACTTTGTAAGATGATCAACTATGACCCAAATAGCATTATTGCCTTTGGATGTTTTAGGAAGTCCTGTGACAAAGTCCATAGTGATGTTTTCCCATTTCCATTCGGGTATGGGTAATGGTTGTAACATCCCCTTAGACTTCTATCTCTCAGCTTTAACTTGTTGACAAACCAAGCATCGAGAGACATATTTAGCAGCATCTCTTTTCATGCCATCCCACCAGAAGTACTCCTTCAGGTCCCTATACATCTTCGTGCTTCCAGGATGAATAGAGAATGATGAACTATGAGCCTCATCCAGCAGCTCCTTTAATTCGGGGATGGGAGGAACACAAACCCGATTCCTGAACTTTATTATCCCATCACAATCAAGGTTGAATTCAGGAACATTTCTCACCTACTTTTGTAACTCGACAACTTCTTTCTGTGCCTCTTTAATCTTCACATGTATAGATGGTTGAACATTCATTTGAGAAAGATAAGATTTTTCCCCTTCCATTATAATTCCAAGATCCATCCTTTGTAAATCCATAAATATTGGATCTTTTGTGATCCTCATCATGGATAAACTAGCATGGTCTTGTCGACTTAATGCATCTGCCACCTTGTTTGCTTTCCCAGGGTGGTAATGGATTGAGCAGTCGTAATCCTTAATCAGCTCCAACCATCTTCTTTGACGCATATTCAACTCATTTTGTTTGAAAATATTCTTTAAACTTTTATGATCAGTATAAATATCACACCTTTCACCATAAAGGTAATGCCTCCAAATCTTTAATGCAAATATTACCGAAGCCAACTCCAAATCATGCGTTGGGTAATTTTTCTCATGGATTTTCAACTGTCATGAGGCATAAGCTATCACCATATCATTTTGCATAAGAACACACCCCAATCCCTTCTTGGATGCATCACTATAGATCACAAACCTTTCTCCACTACAAGGCAGTGTGAGCACAGGTGCACTGGATAACCTTCTTTTCAACTCCTTAAAATTCTCTTCACATTCCTCTGTCCAAACAAACATAACTCCTTTCCGAGTCAACTTGGTGAGTGGATTAGATAATCGTGAAAAATCTTTTACAAAACGTCGATAATATCCAACCAAACCAAGAAAACTTCGGATCTCAATTACTGTTGTTGGTCTTGACAATCTTTCGATAACCTCTGTTTTTGCTGGATCCACAGATATCCCCTCTTTTGAGATTATGTGACCCAAAAATGCAACTTTTTGAAGCCAAAATTCACACTTGGTAAATTTGACATAAAGCTTCTCCTTTCTCATGGTCTTCAATATAATTCTCAAGTGATCTTCATGCTCTTCCTTGCGCTTTGAATAGACAAGAATATCGTCTATAAAGACTACCACAAATTGATCAGGATAGTCTCTAAAAACTCTATTCATTAGATCCATGAAGATAGCAGGGGCATTAGTAAGACCAAATGGCATCACTATAAATTCATAGTGTCCATACCTTGTACGGAAAGCCGTCTTTGGTATATCCTCCCTTTTGACCCTTAATTGATGATACCCTGAACGAAGATCAATCTTGGAAAAGTATTGAGCTCCGCGTAGTTGGTCAAATAATACATCAATGCATGGGAGAGGATATTTGTTCTTGATAGTGATCTTGTTAAGTTCTCGATAATCAATGCAGAGTCTCATTGATCCATCTTTCTTCTTAACAAATAGAATAGGTGCTCCCCAAGGTGACGCACTAGGGTGTATGAATCCCTTATCAAGATTCTCTTGGAGTTTCTTCTTCAATTCCTGCAACTCAATTGGGGATATTCTATAAGGTGTCTTTGAAATTGGCAAAGCACCTGGTACGAGTTCTATTGAAAACTCAACTTCACGATTTGGTGGAAGACCCAGTAATTCCTCTGGAAAGACATCATCAAACTCCCGTACAATGGGCATATTCTTAATCGTGAGTTTCTCACCAACCATTTGAGATAAATAACCTTCATTTAGTGGAATCAATACCCATAAGATGGAAGAAATTTTCACTGGAAGGTTATGTTCATCCTTGCATTGATAGATGATCGTAGATTGATCTGGAATATGAAATGTGACTTCCCTTCTTTGGCAATTGATATGAGCTCCATATAGAGAAAGCCAATCCATGCCAAGAATCACATAAAATTCCACTAAAGGAAGGATCACAAGATTTGCAGGAAGCACTTTCCCACAAACTTTGATCGGAGAAGAATTATAAACTTTTGATGCGACTGTTGTGACATTAGGTGTTGTCACAGCTAACTCAACATCTAATTGTTGAGGTAATACGGTGATACCCTTAGAAAATTTTTCAGAAATAAAAGAGTGGGTGGATCCAGAATCAAATAAAACATTTGCTACTTTAGAGTGGATGGTAAGTGTACCTTTCACCACTTCGTTATCGTACTCTACATCGTTGATAGAAATTGCATGTGACTTTCCTTTGTCTTTAGCCTTATGATTTTGTTGACGTCGACCATCATCATCAACCCTTGGATTTGGGCATTGGTTGGCATAATGCCCCATCTTCTTGCACTTGAAACATTGAAGTGTAGTAGGTTCATTCTGTGTATCCCTTCCTTTGTTTGCGTCATTAGACATCTTCTTCCTATTATCGCGGCATTCAAATGCCCGATGACCTTCCTTTCCACATTTAAAACATTTACTTGTCCCTTTAAGACAACTCCCTCCATGTTTCTTTCCACACTTTGAGCATAAGGGAAAGCTCATCTTCTTTTCAGTGTGCTCTTTTGATTTTCCTTTGAATTCCATCTTCCTCTTCTTATCAAACCCATGTGACTGATGGGTTACTCCAATCTCCATCTCGACTTTGAGAGCACATCGAACGATTTCCTCGTAGCTATTGAAGTCCCTTATGGCTAATGCCCTTCGAAGACTTGGTTTTAAGCCACTAAAGAATCGATCGATCTTACTCTCAGGTTGGATAATAATACCAAAAGCGTACCTTGCAAGTCTTGTAAAATTTGCTTCATAGGTACAAACAGATTCATCATCCCTTTGCTTCAGTTCAAGAAACTCTTTCTCTATCTTTTTTCGGAGAATACGAGGGAAGTACTTATTGAAAAATAAGTTCTTGAACTCGTCCCATTCCATAGACTCAATTTCATCCCTTTGCCTCGTATTCTTAATAAGATTCCACCATTGATCAGCATCTCCTTCTAAACGATACACTGCTAGGATGACTTTATCATGTTCAGAACATTGAAGAACTGAAAATATCTTTTCAGTAGTACTGATCCATTGTTCAGCAACTAATGGATCAGTAGACCCGCTGAAAGAAGGTGGACGCTGCCTCATGAAGGATTCAACAGAATGTTGCTCCTTCCTTTGCTCGTTTGGAAGTCCTGCATGATTCATAGCTTGAGAAAGTTGTCTGAGCATGGCTAGAAGATTTTTCATTCCAGCTCCCATATCGTTTGGTTTCTCAGGGGGACAATCATTGCATTTCCCATCGCATTCCTCATTAACACAATTCCTTTGGGTTCCAGCCATTGACTAAAACCAAGAAGAATAGTGTGAGAATCACTAATTATAATAGAAAAACCACATAATCAAGGATAAAATTTCACACTTAAGGTCTTATCCTAGGGTATTCATGGCCATTTCAAAAACACTAAGATTGTGTTCTATGCTTAGACTTATCCTTATGGTTCTTACTAAGGCTTTCACATCCTAGTTTCCAAAGGTTGACTATACCTTTACTCTGATACCAACTATAGCGACCCATAATTTACATACATTTTTAATACTTCAAAATTGAAGCACACTTATTACAACATATGACAAAACAACAAAGGACTGTATAGGTATAGTGTCTTTAGAAACTGGGAAACATAAACAACTGGTTCATAAATCTTCTACAGTGTCTCTCATTTATTTCATCATATCTAGGGTCCCTTTTAGCATATTCTACTTAATATACATCTTCCTAACCTGGGGAAAAGAAAACATAAAAGGGTGAGCTCAAATGCTCAGCAAGGGAAAATAAAGGAAATAAAAATCATATCATATCTTTTTGAAAATCATAACCTGCAAAAGAGATCATAATATCTTAACATGGAATAAATCATAGAAGTGAAAATGAGAGCCCCATAATCATAACATGAAACTTGAAACTTTGTGGCATGCACACATAATCATGGAACATCATTTCTTATTAGTCATGACTCATTGCCAAGACTATCTTAGTGGACAAAGTCCCTTTCTGAACCGAGTCACCCTCGTTTCAGTCCTGTTTCACTGAACCGGTATAACCTACCATTCCATCCATGTCTATCTCATGAGATATAAAATCTTTACCCAATGCATTGGAGGGAGATATAGGTCCCACCCATCTCATAATGAATCCTTTCTTATGTGTGCCACATAATCATAAACCATACATCATAGCGTAACCCATGTAATAAAAATGGAATTCTTAAACAACATGACATCATAAAAAAATTCATATAAGATAAAGGAATTCATAAAAATATTTCCATCACAACATAATCAAATCCATGTAATAATTGGGATAAAAACAGAACCCTTTTATTATCTTAGATGGAAAATAGTTTTGATAAAATACTTGAACTCCATTCTTGAGGAAAATATCCTTTCTACTTCAAAAACATTTTTCCTTTCATAACATCTCATATGACTTTAAAATAAAAGAAGTTGATTAAAAATAAACTTCAAAACTTAAAAAGGAAGATTCTTGGAAATAATTTTTTAAAAATCCATTCTTGCCGTATAAGTTAAAAAAACATTCTTCGTACTTTTGTCGGAAAAGTCAAAAAGTACCTCGTACGAAAAAATGACAAAAGATTCCTTTCATATTCTTTACTAAAAACTCACCGAAGGGTAAAATTGGCTTTAAAAAATTGTAGGTGGATGGAAATAATATTACATATTGATTAAACATGGATGTGGATGATAAAATACACCCCAGTAAATACCAAAGTATAAACAATCTCGGATAAAAATGAGATTGTGGTATTTTCCCTTACCTTAGGTCCGATTTGCTTTGTACATGTCCGAATCTCCTGTATAATGGTTTAAATAATGTTATTGACTTATTCCAGAATCATACATATTGATATGATATCATATATGGTCATATTCTTAGCTTCTTGTTAGTAATATTTCATTGTTACTTGTTACTCGGGTCCTTATTGCCTTTTGTTCTTATGCGTGTTTTGCCGAATAAATTATTATTTTATTTTAAGGTTATAGATACCTTATATCCAAAATGGTATTATTGTAACATATATCATATTTATTCATTCATTTCATTTATATAATTACTATGTAATGATGATCATGTAGAACGAGTCGCATCACATCTTGGAGACGGTATTCCGTACGTACGTACGAGTGATGATATCGTTCCTATGATCATGGAACTGTATTGGAGTATATATATATTATTTAAGTATCAATATTAATTTATAATAATCATAAATAGTTACTCATTACACCATTATACCCATCCTTGTAAGGTGATGCTGGAAAATAGATTACACCACGGCGTGGAGACGGTATTCCGTACGTACGCACGCGCGGTGATTTCATTTTTTCCGTAGGATGGATAGAAGGTGAATTAGGGTTGTTTCATATTTATAATAACATATCAGTATGTAAGTAATACTGATGTTATTACTTTATCATGAAACAACTAAAGAAGAAGAAGTTGAAGAAGAAAGAAATTGAAAAGATCGGTAATGGATATTACATCTTCTTTGGAACGCCTCTTTGAATCCTCCACTTAGGGAACTAAGATTGGTCTTTGAAGAAGACCAGGACCTCTAGGATTATTCTAGGGAAGTGGAGAGGAGAAAATGGCAGGGGTTGTCCTAGCTTGAGTGCTCAAATTGGTGTGAGGAGGAGGGGGAGGAGGAGGAGGTGCCCTTTTATAAGGGAGGAGAGGGGCACCTTAGGAATATCTCAAAATATTATTTTATATTAAAGTCAAAATTAGTTTATAATGGTTCCAAAGGGTCTTATTTCGAAGGTAAAGTGGGGATGGGTCTAAATCCTATCAACAAATAGGATTTAGACAAGTTTAGTGTATTATTTTAACCTTATCAATTAGATTTAACTCTAAGTTAAATAATTTAACTTTTACTGTGTCTTTTTGTTTTCTTTCACTATATGGTTAATACACTTACTATAACATGCCCAACAAACCCCAAATTGTTTATTATTAATATATATATCCTTATCTAAGTCATTTGGCCGAACCTTAGATTTTTAGTAATAAAATTACAATTAATAATATAATATTTGATTTAAAAACTATTTTGTGTCAATTTTGACACTATTTGATATATGATTTTTTTGAAAGTCATAACAGAATTATATGTTCGAACCAAGTTGATTAAATCAACAATAATATATCATAGTAACCTAGAAAATTAGTGTAATTCATAAAAAGTCTCAAATTACATTTATTTTGGTGTTTATAACATCAATTATGTCCATATTTCATTAATAAGATAATTACTGCATCATCATTGTGTCATAAATAAATTAAATTATTTAATGTCTAAAAATTACAAATAAAATACCATTATGTAGGAAATCTTTTTAGTGTTATAATGAATATTTATAGTCGAATTTATCTTATTTATAACTCCATATTAAAAATGATTTACTTATTAAACTTTGATTTTAACTATTTTAACCCTTCTTTAAATAAATTAATAATAAATGTCCTAATCTAACCCAAGTGGGCCTAAATGGTCATATTTTATTCCTAAGTTTGTTTTTGGTCGAATTAAACTTATCCAATAGAATTAGGACATGTGTTAGGGTAATAGTAATATCATATTTACCCTTAGTTACCCAATTTACTATTAACCGCGGTAAAAAAAATAAAAAATTACTATTCACCAAAAAATTATTTTTATCTCATTGAACCATATTTTACTTACTGATATCAACCGTGTCTGTCAGATTTTCGAAATTCCATTCACAGAAGCGGTAAAATTAAGTTTTATGCAAAATTCAGTTTTTAACCTACCACTTAGTGGTTTCACTATTCATCAAAAATTGAAAGTTTTCAGAAAAATACCGAAATTTCACCCTAGGATAATTTCGGTATTCTGAATCCAAAACTGAAGTCCATTTTGAAAAATAAAATTTATAATATTTCAAAAAGTGGTTATTACTCTTCATAACGGCTAGTTTTAATAATATTTTAATAGCATATCGTTGTTTAGTGAAACTCGGTATTGCATAGGACGCAAGCTATCGAGGAAGGTCGTGATTGCGTGTAAAGTAATCCAAGCAAGTGTGTAGTGAAATATTCCTTTGATCATATATAAAAACAAAATATTACCCATAAAAATCTCGGGTGTTACATTCTACCCCCCTTAAAAAGAATTTCGCCCTCGAAATTCGTCACTTTTTAACAAACAGATGAGGATACTTCTCCCTCATCATATCCTCAAGCTCCCATGTAGCTTCTTCAAGTTGGTGGTTCCTCCATAAAACTTTCACCAAACGAGTGGTCTTGTTTCGTAGGACTTTTTTGCTACGATCCAGAATCTCTATCGGCTGTTCTTCATAAGAAAGATCTTGCTCCAGCGGTACAACTTCTGAGCTGAGTACATGTGAAGGATCTAGTATGTACTTTCTCAGGAAAGATACATGGAACACATCGTGAACTTGAGAGAGATTCGGTGGAAGCGCCAATCGGTAAGCTACCTTCCCAACACGATCCAGTATTTCTAAATGACCGATATATCTAGGGCTCAACTTCCCCTTCTTTCCAAATCTCATAACCCTCTTCCAGGGAGATATTCGTAAGAACACTTTATCACCCACTTCAAACTCTAGGTCTATTCTTCGGTTGTCGGCATAACTTTTCTGTCGACTCTGAGCTGCTCTTATGTGTTGTTGAATAGATCTGACCTTTTCTGCCATTTCATCAACGAGATCAGGTCCTAATAGCTTTCTTTCCCCAACATCATCCCAGCAAGTTGGAGTCCTGCATTTCTATCCATAGAGAGCTTCATAAGGAGCCATCTGAATACTGGAGTGAAAGCTATTATTATAAGAAAATTCCACCAAAGGTAGGTGTTGATCCCAAACTCCTTTGAAATCCATAGAGCAAGCTCTCAACATATCTTCTTGGGTTTGAATTGTTCTTTCAGACTGACCATCTGTCTGGGGATGATAAGCAGTGCTGAAACTCAACTCTGTATCCAGAGTATGTTGAAGACTTCTCCAGAACTTCAAGGTAAATCTCGGATCCCGATCAGATATAATAGAAAGTGGTACTCCATGCAATCTTACCACTTCCTTTACATATATCCTGGCAAGCTGATCTAGAGAGAAATCCTCTCTAATAGCAATGAAGTGTGCAGACTTTGTAAGACGATCAACTATGACCCAAATAGCATTATTGCCTTTGGATGTTTTAGGAAGTCCTGTGACAAAGTCCATAGTGATGTTTTCCCATTTCCATTCGGGTATGGGTAATGGTTGTAACATCCCCTTAGAATTTTGTCTCTCAGCTTTAACTTGTTGACAAACCAAGCATCGAGAGACATATTCAGCAACATCTTTTTTCATGCCATCCCACCAGAAGTACTCCTTTAGGTCCCTATACATCTTCATGCTTCCAAGATGAATAGAGAATGATGAACTATGAGCCTCATCCAGAAACTCCTTCTTTAATTCGGGGATGGGAGGAACACAAACCCGATTCCTGAACTTTATTATCCCATCATAATCAAGGTTGAATTCAGGAACATTTCTCACCTTCTTTTTTAACTCGACATCTTCTTTCTGTGCCTCTTTAATCTTCACATGTATAGATGGTAGAACATTCATTTGAGAAAGATAAGGTTTTCCCCCTTCCATTATAATTCCAAGATCCATCCTTTGTAAATCCATAAATATTGGATCTTTTGTGATCCTCATCATGGATAAACTAGCATGGTCTTGTCGACTTAATGGATCTGCCACCTTGTTTGCTTTCCCAGGGTGGTAATGGATTGAGCAGTCGTAATCCTTAATCAGCTCCAACCATCTTCTTTGACGCATATTCAACTCATTTTGTGTGAAAATATACTTTAAACTTTTATGATCAGTATAAATATCACACCTTTCACCATAAAGGTAATGCCTCCAAATCTTTAATGCAAAGATTACCACAGCCAACTCCAAATCATGTGTTGGGTAATTTTGCTCATGGATTTTCAACTGTCGTGAGGCATAAGCTATCACCATATCATTTTGCATAAGAACACACCCCAATCCCTTCTTGGATGCATCACTATAGATCACAAACCTTTCTCCACTACAAGGCAGTGTGAGCTCAGGTGCACTGGATAACCTTCTTTTCAACTCCTTGAAATTCTCTTCACATTCCTCTGTCCAAACAAACTTAACTCCTTTCCGAGTCAACTTGTTGAGTGGATTAGATAATCGTGAAAATCTTTTACAAAATGTCGATAATATCCAGCCAAACCAAGAAAACTTCGGATCTCAGTTACTGTTGTTGGTCTTGACCATCTTTCAATAACCTCTGTTTTTGCTAGATCCACAGATATCCCCTCTTTTGAGATTATGTGACCCAAAAATGCAACTTTTTGAAGCCAAAATTCACACTTGGTAAATTTGGCATAAAGATTCTCCTTTATCACGGTCTTCAATATAATTCTCAAGTGATCTTCATGCTCTTCCTTGCGCTTTGAATAGACAAGAATATCGTCTATAAAGACTACCAAAAATTGATCAAGATAGTCTCTAAAGACTCTATTCATTAGATCCATGAAGATAGCAGGGGTATTAGTAAGACCAAATGGTATCACTATAAATTCATAGTGTCTATACCTTGTACAGAAAGCCATCTTTGGTATATCCTCCCTTTTGACCCTTAATTGATGATACCCTGAACGAAGATCAATCTTGGAAAAGTATTGAGCTCCGCGTAGTTGGTCAAATAAGTCATCAATGCGTGGGAGAGGATATTTGTTCTTGATAGTGATCTTGTTAAGTTCTCGATAATCAATGCAGAGTCTCATTGATCCATCTTTCTTCTTAACAAATAGAACAGGTGCTCCCCAAGGTGACGCACTAGGGCGTATGAATCCCTTATCAAGATTCTCTTGGAGTTGCTTCTTCAATTCCTGCAACTCAATTGGGGATATTCTATAAGGTGTCTTTTAAATTGGCAAAGCACCTGGTACGAGTTCTATTGAAAACTCAACTTCACGATTTGGTGGAAGACCCGGTAATTCCTCCGGAAAGACATCATCAAACTCCTGTACAATGGGCATATTCTTAATCGTGAGTTTCTCACCAACCATTTGAGATAAATAACCTTCATTTAGTGGAATCAATACCCATAAGATGGAAGAAATTTCCACTGGAAGGTTATGTTCATCCTTGCATTGATAGACGATCGTAGATTGATCTGGAATATGAAATGTGACTTCCTTTCTTTGGCAATTGATATGAGCTCCATGTAGAGAAAGCCAATCCATGCCAAGAATCACATCAAATTCCACTAAAGGAAGGATCACAAGATTTGCAGGAAGCACTTTCCCACAAACTTCGATCGGAGAAGAATTATAAACTTTTGATGCGACTGTTGTGCCATTAGGTGTTGTCACAGCTAACTCAACATCTAATTGTTGAGGTAATACGGTGATACCCTTAGAAAATTTTTCAGAAATAAAAGAGTGGGTGGATCCAGAATCAAATAAAACATTTGCTACTTTAGAGTTGATGGTAAGTGTACCTTTCACCACTTCGTTATCGTACTCCACATCGCTGATAGAAATTGCATGTGACTTTCCTTTGTCTTTAGCCTTAAGATTTTGTTGACGTCGACCATCATCATCAACCCTTGGATTTGGGCATTGGTTGGCATAATGCCCCATCTCCTTGCACTTGAAACATTGAAGTGTAGTAGGTTCATTCTGTGTATCCCTTCCTTTGTTTGCGTAATTAGACATCTTCTTCCCATTATCGCGGCATTCAAATGCTCTATGACCTTCCTTTCCACATTTAAAACATTTACTTGTCCCTTTAAGAAAACTCCCTCCATGTTTCTTTCCACACTTTGAGCATAAGGGAAAGCTAATCTTCTTTTCAGTGTGCTCTTTTGACTTTCCTTTGAATTCCATCTTCCTCTTCTTATCAAACCCATGTGACTGATGGGTTACTCCAATCTCCATCTCGACTTTGAGAGCACATCGAACGATTTCCTCGTAGCTATTGAAGTCCCTTATGGCTAACGCCCTTCGAAGACTTGGTTTTAAGCCACTAAAGAATCGATCGATCTTACTCTCAGGTTGGATAATAATACCAGAAGCGTACCTTGCAAGTCTTGTAAAATTTGCTTCATAGGTAGAAATAGATTCATCATCCCTTTGCTTCAGTTCAAGAAACTCTTTCTCCATCTTTTTTCGGAGAATACGAGGGAAGTACTTATTGAAAAATAAGTACTTGAACTCGTCCCATTCCATAGAGTCAATTTCACCCCTTTGCCTCGTATTCTTAATATGATTCCACCATTGATCAGCATCTCCTTACAAACGATACACTACTAGGATGACTTTATCATGTTCAGAACATTGAAGAACTGAAAATATATTTTCAGTAGTACTAATCCATTGTTCAGCAACTAATGGATCAGTAGACCCGCTGAAAGAAGGTGGACGCTGCCTCATGAAGGATTCAACAGAATGTTGCTCCTTCCTTTGCTCGTTTGGAAGTCATGCATGATTCATAGCTTGAGAAAGTTGTGTGAGCATGGATACAAGATTTTGCATTCCAGCTCCCATATCGTTTGCTTGCTCAGGGGGACAATCATTGCATTTCCCATCGCATTCCGCATTAACACGGTTCCTTCAGGTTCCATCCATTGACTAAAACCAAGAAGAATAGTGTGAGAAGCACTAATTATAATAGGAAAACCACATAATCAAGGATAAAATATCACACTTAAGGTCTTATCCTAGGGTATTCATGGCCATTTCTAAAACACTAAGATTGTGTTCTACGCTTAGACTTATCCTTATGGTTCTTACTGAGGCTTTCACATCCTAGTTTCCAAAGGTTGACTATACCTTTCCGCTGATACCAACTATAGCGACCCATACTTTACATACATTGTTAATACTTCAAAATTGAAGCACACTTATTACAACATATGACAAAACCAAAAAGGACCGTATAGGTATAGTGTCTTTAGAAAATGGGAAACATAAACAACTGGTTCATAAATCTTCTACAGTGTCTCCCATTTATTTCATCACATCTAGGGTCCCTTTTAGCATATTCTACTTAATATGCATCTTCCTGACCTGGGGAAAAGAAAAAATAAAAGGGTGAGCTCAAATGCTCAGCAAGGGAAAATAAAGGAAATAAAAATCATATCATATCTTTTTGAAAATCATAACCTGCAAAAGAGATCATAATATCTTAACATGGAATAAATCATAGAAGTGAAAATGAGATCCCCATAATCATAACATGAAACTTGATACTTTGTGGCATGCACACATAATCATGGAACATCATTTCTTGTTAGTCATGACTCATTGCCAAGACTATCTTAGTGGACAAAGTCCCTTTCTGAACCGAGTCACCCTCGTTTCAGTCCTGTTTCACTGAACCGGTATAACCTACCGTTCCAGCCATGTCTATCTCTTGAGATATAAAATCTTTACCCAATGCATTGGAGGGAGATATAGGTCCCACCCATCTCATAATGAATCCTTTCTTATGTGTGCCACATAATCATAAACCATACATCATAGCGTAACCCATGTAATAAAAATGGAATTCTTAAACAACATGACATCATAAAACAATTCATATAAGATAAAGGAATTCATAAAAATATTTCCATCACAACATAATCAATTCCATGTAATAATAGGGATAAAAACAGAACCCTTTTATTATCTTAGATGGAAAATAGTTTTGATAAAATACTTGAACTCTATTCTTGAGGAAAATATCATTTCTACTTCAGAAATATTTTTCCTTTCATAACATGTCATACGACTTTAAAATAAAAGAAGATGATTAAAAATAAACTTGAAAACTTATAAAGGAGGATTCTTGGAAATAATGTTTTAAAAATCCATTCTTGCCGTATAAGTTAAAAGAAACATTCTTCGTACTTTTGTCGGAAAAGTCAAAAAGTACCTCGTACGAAAAAACGACAAAAGATTCCTTTCATATTCTTTACTAAAAACTCACCGAAGGGTAAAATTGGATTTAAACAATTGTAGGTGGATGGAAATAATATTACATATTGAGTAAACATGGATGTGGATGATAAAATACACCCCAGTAAATACCAAAGTATAAACAATCTCGGATAAAAATGAGATTGTGATATTTTCCCTTACCTCAGGTCTGATTTCCTTTGTACGTGTCCGAAGCTCCTGTATAATGGTTTAAATATTGTTATTGACTTATTCCAGAATCATACATATTGATATGATATCATATATGGTCATATTCTTAGCTTCTTGTTAGTAATATTTCATTGTTACTTGTTACTCGGGTCCTTATCGCCTTTTGTTCTTATGCGTGTTTTGCCGAATAAATTATTATTTTCTTTTAAGGTTATAGATAACTTATATCCAGAATGGTATTAGTGTAACATATATCATATTTATTCATTCAATTCATTTATATAATTACTATGTAATGATGATCATGTAGAACGAGTCGCATCACATCGTGGAGACGGTATTTCGTACGTACGTACGAGTGATGATATCGTTCCTATGATCATGGAACTGTATTGGAGTATATATATATTATTTAAGTATCAATATTACTTTATAATAATCATAAATAGTTACTCATTACACCATTATACCCATCCTTGTAAGGTGATGGTGGAAAATAGATTACACCACGGCGTGGAGACGGTATTCCGTACGTACGCACGCGCGGTGATTTCATTTTTTCCGTAGGATAGATAGAAGGTGAATTAGAGTTGTTTCATATTTATAATAACATATCAGTATGTAAGTAATAATGATGTTATTACTTTATCCTGAATCAACTAAATAAGAAGAAGTTGAAGAAGAGAGAAATTGAAAAGATCGGTAATGGATATTACCTCTTCTTTGGAACGCCTCTTTGAATCCTCCACTTAGGGAACTAAAATTGGTATTTGAAGAAGACCAGGACCTCTAGGATTATTCTAGGGCAGTGGAGAGGATAAAATGGCAGGGGTTGGCCGAGCTTGAGTGCTCAAATTGGTGGGAGGAGGAGGGGGAGGAGGAGGTGCCCTTTTATAAGGGAGGAGAGGGGCACCTTAGGAATATCTCAAAATATTATTTTATATTAAAGTCAAAATCGGTTTATAATGGTTCCAAAGGGTCTTATTTCGAAGCTAAAGTGGGTATGGGTCGAAATAATATCAACCAATAGGATTTAGACAAGTTTAGGGTATTATTTTAACCTTATAAATTAGATTTAACTCTAAGTTAAATAATTTAACTTTTACCGTGTCTTTTTGTTTTCTTTCACTATATGGTTAATACACTTACTATAACATGCCAAACTTACCCCCAAATTGTTTATTATTAATATATATATCCTTATCTAAGTCATTTGGCTGAACCTTAGATTTTTAGGAATAAAATAACAATTAATAATGTAATATTTGATTTAAAAACTATTTTGTGTCAATTTTGACACTATTTGATATATGATTTTTGTGAAAGTCATAACAGAATTATATGTTCGAAACAAGTTGATTAAATCAACACTAATATATCATACTAACCTATAAAATTAGTGTAATTCATAAAAAGTCTCAAATTACAAGTATTTTGGTGTTTATAACATCAATTATGTCAATATTTCATTAATAAGATAATTACTGCATCATCATTGTGTCATAAATAAATTAAATTATTTAATGTCTAAAAATTACAAATAAAATACCATTATGTAGGAAATATTTTTATCTTTATAATGAATATTTATAGTCGAATTTATCTTATGTATAACCCCATATTAAAAATGATTTACTTATTAAACTTTGATTTTAACTATTTTAACCCTTCTTTAAATAAATTAATAATAAATGTCCTAATCTAACCCAAGTGGGCCTAAATGGTCATATTTTATTTCTAAGTTTGTTTTTGGTCGAATTAAACTTATCCTATAGAATTAGGACATGTGTTAGGGTAATAGTAATATCATATTTACCCTTAGTTACCCTATTTACTATTAACCGCGGTAAAAAAAATAAAAAGTTACTATTCACCAAAAAATTATTTTTATCTCATTGAACCACATTTTACTTACTGATATCAACCGTGTCTGTCGGATTTTCGAAATTCGATTCACAGAAGCGGTAAAATTAAGTTTTATGCAAAATTCAATTTTTAACCTACCACTTAGTGGTTTCACTATTCATCAAAAATTTAAATTTTTCAGAAAAATAACAAAATTTCACCCTAGGCTAATTTCGGTATTCCAAATCCAAAAATGAAGTCCATTTGGAAAAATAAAATTTATAAAATTTCAAAAAGTGGTTATTACTATTCATAACGGCTAGTTTTAATAATATTTTAATAGCATATCGTTGTTTAGTGAAACTCGGTATTGCGTACGACGCAAGCTATCGAGGAAGGTCGTGATTGCGTGTAAAGTAAGCCAAGCAAGTGTGTAGTGAAAGATTCCTTTGATCATATATAAAAACAAAATATTACTCATAAATATCTCGGGTGTTACATTCTACCCCCCTTAAAAAGAATTTGGCCCTCGAAATTCGTCACTTTGTAACAAACAGATGAGGATAGTTCTCCCTCATCATATCCTCAAGCTCCCATGTAGCTTCTTCAAGTTACTGGTTCCTCCATAAAACTTTCACCAAGCGAGTGGTCTTGTTTCGTAGGACTTTTTCGCTACGATCCAGAATCTCTATCGGCTATTCTTCATAAGAAAGATCTTGCTCCAGCGGTACAACTTCTGAGCTGAGTACATGTGAAGGATCTGGTATGTACTTTCTCAGGAGAGATACATGGAACACATCGTGAACTTGAGAGAGATTCGGTGGAAGCGCCAATCGGTAAGCTACCTTCCCAACACGATCCAGTATTTCGAAAGGACCGATATATCTAGGGCTCAACTTCCCCTTCTTTCCAAATCTCATAAACCTCTTCCAGGGAGATATTCTTAAGAACACTTTATCACCTACTTCAAACTCTAAGTCTTTTCTTCGGTTGTCGGCATAACTTTTCTGTCGACTCTTAGCTGCTCTTATGTGTTGTTGAATAGATCTGACCTTTTCTGCCATTTCATCAATGAGATCAGGTCCTAATAGCTTTCTTTCCCCAACTTCATCCCAACAAGTTGGAGTCCTGCATTTCTTTCCATAGAGAGCTTCATAAGGAGCCATCTGAATAATGGAGTGAAAGTTATTATTATAAGAAAATTCCACCAAAGGTAGGTGTTGATCCCAACCTCTTTTGAAATCCATAGAGCAAGCTCTCAACATATCTTCTAGGGTTTGAATTGTTCTTTCAGACTGACCGTCTGTCTGGGGATGATAAGCAGTGCTGAAACTCAACTTTGTATCCAAAGTATGCTGAAGACTTCTCCAGAACTTCAAGGTAAATCTCGGATCCCGATCAGATATAATAGAAAGTGGTACTCCATGCAATCTTACCACTTCCTTTACATATATCCTGGAAAGCTGATCTAGAGAGAAATTCTCTCTAATAGCAATGAAGTGTGCAGACTTTGTAAGACGATCAACTATGACCCAAATAGCATTATTGCCTTTGGATGTTTTCGGAAGTCCTGTGACAAAGTCCATAGTGATGTTTTCCCATTTCCATTCGGGTATGGGTAATGGTTGTAACATCCCCTTAGACTTTTGTCTCTCAGCTTTAACTTGTTGACAAACCAAGCATCGAGAGACATATTCAGAAACATCTCTTTTCATGCCATCGCACCAGAAGTACTCCTTCAGGTCCCTATACATCTTCGTGCTTCTAGGATGAATAGATAATGACGAACTATGAGCCTCATCCAGCAGCTCCTTCTTTAATTCGGGGATGGGAGGAACACAAACCCGATTCCTGAACTTTATTAACCCATCACAATCAAGGTTGAATTCAGGAACATTTCTCACCTTCTTTTGTAAATCGACATCTTATTTCTGTGCCTCTTTAATCTTCACATGTATAGATGGTTGAACATTCATTTGAGAAAGATAAGATTTTTCCCCTTCCATTATAATTCCAAGATCCATCCTTTGTAAATCCATAAATATTGGATCTTTTGTGATCCTCATCATGGATAAACTAGCATGGTCTTGTCGACTTAATGCATCTGCCACCTTGTTTTCTTTCCCAGGGTGGTAATGGATTGAGCATTCGTAATCCTTAATCAGCTCCAACCATCTTCTTTGACGCATATTCAACTAATTTTGTGTGAAAATATACTTTAAACTTTTATGATCAGTATAAATATCACACCTTTCACCATAAAGGTAATGCCTCCAAATCTTTAATGCAAAGATTACCGCAGCCAACTCCAAATCATGTGTTGGGTAATTTTGCTCATGGATTTTCAACTGTCGTGAGGCATAAGCTATCACCATATCATTTTGCATAAGAACACACCCCAATCCTTTCTTGGATGCATCACTATAGACCACAAACCTTTCTCCACTACAAGGCAGTGTGAGCACAGGTGCACTGGATAACCTTCTTTTCAACTCCTTGAAATTCTCTTCACATTCCTCTGTCCAAACAAACTTAACTCCTTTCCGAGTCAACTTGGTGAGTGGATTAGATAATCGTGAAAAATCTTTAACAAAACGTCGATAATATCCAGCCAAACCAAGAAAACTTCGTATCTCAGTTACTGTTGTTGGTCTTGACCATCTTTCGATAACCTCTGTTTTTGCTGGATCCACAGATATCCCCTCTTTTGAGATTATGTGACCCAAAAATGCAACTTTTTGAAGCCAAAATTCACACTTGGTAAATTTGGCATAAAGCTTCTCCTTTCTCAGGGTCTTCAATATAATTCTCAAGTGATCTTCATGCTCTTCCTTGCGCTTTGAATAGACAAGAATATCGTCTATAAAGACTACCACAAATTGATCGAGATAGTCTCTAAAGACTCTATTCATTAGATCCATGAAGATAGCAGGGGCATTAGTAAGACCAAATGGAATCACTATAAATTCATAGTGTCCATACCTTGTACGGAAAGCCGTCTTTGGTATATCCTCCCTTTTTACCCTTAATTAATGATACCCTGAACGAAGATCAATCTTGGAAAAGTATTGAGCTCCGCGTAGTTGGTCAAATAAGTCATCAATGCATGGGAGATGATATTTGTTCTTGATAGTGATCTTGTTAAGTTCTCGATAATCAATGCAGAGTCTCATTGATCCATCTTTCTTCTTAACAAATAGAATAGGTGCTCCCCAAGGTGACGCACTAGGGCGTATGAATCCCTTATCAAGATTCTCTTGGAGTTGCTTCTTCAATTCCTGCAACTCAATTGGGGCCATTCTATAAGGTGTCTTCGAAATTGGCAAAGCACCTGGTACGAGTTCTATTGAAAACTCAACTTCACGATTTGGTGGAAGACCCGGTAATTCCTCCGGAAAGACATCATCAAACTCCCGTACAATGGGCATATTCTTAATCGTGAGTTTCTCACCAACCATTTGAGATAAATAACCTTCATTTAGTGGAATCAATACCCATAAGATGGAAGAAATTTCCACTGGAAGGTTATGTTCATCCTTGCATTGATAGAAGTTCGTAGATTGATCTGGAATATGAAATGTGACTTCCCTTCTTTGGCAATTGATATGCGCTCCATGTAGAGAAAGCCAATCCATTCCAAGAATCACATCACATTCCACTAAAGGAAGGATCACAAGATTTGCAGGAAGCACTTTCCCACAAACTTCGATCGGAGAAGAATTATAAACTTTTGATGCGACTGTTGTGCCATTAGGTGTTGTCACAGCTAACTCAACATCTAATTGTTGAGGTAATATGGTGATACCCTTAGAAAATTTTTCAGAAATAAAAGAGTGGGTGGATCCAGAACCAAATAAAACATTTGCTACTTTAGAGTGGATGGTAAGTGTACCTTTCACCACTTCGTTATCATACTCCACATCGCTGATAGAAATTGCATGTGACTTTCCATTGTCTTTAGCCTTAAGATTTTGTTGACGTCGACCATCATCATCAACCCTTGGATTTGGGCATTGGTTGGCATAATGCCCCATCTCCTTCCACTTGAAACATTGAATTGTAGTAGGTTCATTCTGTGTATCCCTTCCTTTGTTTGCGTCATTAGACATCTTCTTCCCATTATCGCGGCATTCAAATGCCCGATGACCTTCCTTTCCACATTTAAAACATTTACTTGTCCCTTTAAGACAACTCCATCCATGTTTCTTTCCACATGTTGAGCATAAGGGAAAGATCATCTTCTTTTCAGTGTACTCTTTTGATTTTCCTTTGAATTCCATCTTCCTCTTCTTATCAAACCCATGTGACTGATGGGTTACTCCAATCTCCATCTAGACTTTGAGAGCACATCGAACGATTTCCTCGTAGCTATTGAAGTCCCTTATGGCTAACACCCTTCGAAGACTTGGTTTTAATCCACTAAAGAATCGATCGATCTTACTCTCAGGTTGGATAATAATACCAGAAGCGTACCTTGCAAGTCTTGTAAAATTTGCTTCATAGGTACCAACAGATTCATCATCCCTTTGCTTCAGTTCAAGAAACTCTTTCTCCATCTTTTTTCGGAGAATACGAGGGAAGTACTTATTGAAAAATAAGTTCTTGAACTCGTCCCATTCCATAGACTCAATTTCATCCCTTTGCCTCGTATTCTTAATAAGATTCCACCATTGATCAACATCTCCTTCCAAACGATACACTGCTAGGATGACTTTATCATGTTCAGAACATTGAAGAACTGAAAATATCTTTTTAGTAGTACTAATCCATTGTACAGCAACTAATGGATCAGTAGACCCGCTGAAAGAAGGTAGACGCTGCCTCATGAAGGATTCAACAGAATGTTGCTCCTTCCTTTTCTCGTTTGGAAGTCCTGCATGATTCATAGCTTGAGAAAGTTGTGTGAGCATGGCTACAAGATTTTGCATTCCAGCTCCCATATCGTTTGGTTGCTCAGGGGGACAATCATTGCATTGCCCATCGCATTCCGCATTAACACAATTCCTTCGGGTTCCAGCCATTGACTAAAACCAAGAAGAATAGTGTGAGAAGCACTAATTATAATAGGAAAACCACATAATCAAGGATAAAATTTCACACTTAAGGTCTTATCCTAGGGTATTCATGGCCATTTATAAAACACTAAGATTGTGTTCTATGCTTAGACTTATCCTTATGGTTCTTACTAAGGCTTTCACATCCTAGTTTCCAAAGGTTGACTATACCTTTCCTCTGATACCAACTATAGCGACCCATACTTTACATACATTGTTAATACTTCAAAATTGAAGCACACTTATTACAACATATGACAAAACCACAAAGGACCGTTTAGGTATAGTGTCTTTAGAAACTGGGAAACATAAACAACTGGTTCATAAATCTTCTACAGTGTCTCCCATTTATTTCATCATATCTAGGGTCCCTTTTAGCATACTCTACTTAATATCCATCTTCCTGACCTGGGGACAAGAAAACATAAAAGGGTGAGCTCAAATGCTCAGCAAGGGAAAATAAAGGAAATAAAAATCATATCATATCTTTTTGAAAATCATAACCTGCAAAAGAGATCATAATATCTTAACATGGAATAAATCATAGAAGTGAAAATGAGATCCCCATAATCATAACATGAAACTTGAAACTTTGTGTCATGCACACATAATCATGGAACATCATTTCTTGTTAGTCATGACTCATTGCCAAGACTATCTTAGTGGACAAAGTCCCTTTCTGAACCGAGTCACCCTCGTTTCAGTCCTGTTTCACTGAACCGGTATAACCTACCGTTCCAGCCATGTCTATCTCATGAGATATAAAATCTTTACCCAATGAATTGGAGGGAGATATAGGTCCCACCCATCTCATAATGAATCCTTTCTTATGTGTGCCACATAATCATAAACCATACATCATAGCGTAACCCATGTAATAAAAATGGAATTCTTAAACAACAGGACATCATAAAACAATTCATATAAGATAAAGGAATTCATAAAAATATTTCCATCACAACATAATCAAATCCATGTAATAATAGGGATAAAAACAGAACCCTTTTATTATCTTAGATGGAAAATAGTTTTGATAAAATACTTGAACTCCATTATTGAGGAAAATATCCTTTCTACTTCAAAAACATTTTTCCTTTCATAACATGTCATACGACTTTAAAATAAAAGAAGTTGATTAAAAATAAACTTGAAAACTTATAAAGGAATATTCTTGGAAATAATGTTTTAAAAATCCATTCTTGCCGTATAAGTTAAAAAAACATTCTTCGTACTTTTGTCGGAAAAGTCAAAAAGTACCTCGTATGAAAAAACGACAAAAGATTCCTTTCATATTCTTTACTAAAAACTCACCGAAGGGTAAAATTGGCTTTAAACAATTGTAGGTGGATGGAAATAATATTACATATTGAGTAAAAATGGATGTGGATGATAAAATACACCCCAGTAAATACCAAAGTATAAACAATCTTGGATAAAAATGAGATTGTGATATTTTCCCTTACCTTAGGTCCGATTTGCTTTGTACATGTCCGAAGCTCCTGTATAATGGTTTAAATAATGTTATTGACTTATTCCAGAATCATACATATTGATATGATATCATATATGTTTATATTCTTAGCTTCTTGTTAGTAATATTTCATTGTTACATGTTACTCGGGGCCTTATTGCCCTTTGTTTTTATGCGTGTTTTGCCGAATAAATTATTATTTTCTTTTAAGGTTATAGATACTTTATATCCAGAATGGTATTAGTGTAACATATATCATATTTATTCATTCAATTCATTTATATAATTACTATGTAATGATGATCATGTAGAACGAGTCGCATCACATCGTGGAGACGGTATTCCGTACGTACGCACGAGTGATGATATCGTTCCTATGATCGTGGAACTGTATTGGAGTATATATATATATTATTTTAGTATCAATATTACTTTATAATAATCATAAATAGTTACTCATTACACCATTATACCCATCCTTGTAAGGTGATGGTGGAAAATAGATTACACCACGGCGTGGAGACGGTATTCCGTACGTACGCACGCGCGGTGATTTCATTTTTTCTGTAGGATGGATAGAAGGTGAATTAGGGTTGTTTCAAATTTATAATAACATATCAGTATGTAAGTAATACTTATGTTATTACTTTATCATGAAACAACTAATGAAGAATAAGTTGAAAAAGAAAGAAATTGAAAAGATCGGTAATGGATATTACCTCTTCTTTGGAACGCCTCTTTGAATCCCCCACTTAGGGAACTAATATTGGTCTTTGAAGAAGACCAGGACCTCTAGTATTATTCTAGGGAAGTGGAGAGGAGAAAATTTCAGGGTTTGGCCGAGCTTGAGTGCTCAAATTGTTGTGAGGAGGAGGGGGAGGAGGTGCCCTTTTATAAGGGAGGAGAGGGGCACCTTAGGAATATCTCAAAATATTATTTTATATTAAAGCCAAAATCGGTTTATAATGGTTTCAAAGGGTCTTATTTCGAAGCTAAAGTGGGGATGGGTCGAAATCCTATCAAAAAATAGGATTTAAACAAGTTTAGGGTATTATTTTAACCTTATCAATTAGATTTAACTCTAAGTTAAATAATTTAACTTTTACCGTGTCTTTTTGTTTTCTTTCACTATATGGTTAATACACTTACTATAACATGCCAAACGAACCCCAAATTGTTTATTATTAATATATATATCCTTATATAAGTCATTCGGCCGAACCTTAGATTTTTAGAAATAAAATAACAATTAATAATATAATATTTGATTTAAAAACTATTTTGTGTCAATTTTGACACTATTTGATATATGATTTTTGTGAAAGTCATAACAGAATTATATGTTCGAACCAAGTTGATTAAATAAACACTAATATATCATAGTAACCTAGAAAATTTGTGGAATTCATAAAAAGTCTCAAATTACATTTATTTTGGTGTTTATAACATCAATTATGTCAATATTTCATTAATAAGATAATTACTGCATCATCATTGTGTCATAAATAAATTAAATTATTTAATGTCTAAAAATTACAAATAAAATACCATTATGTAGGAAATCTTTTTATCTTTATAATTTATATTTATAGTAGAATTTATCTTATGTATAACCCCATATTAAAAATTATTTACTTATTAAACTTTGATTTTAACTATTTTAACCCTTCTTTAAATAAATTAATAATAAATGTCCTAATCTAACCCAAGTGGGCCTAAATGGTCATATTTTATTCCTAAGTTTGTTTTTGGTTGAATGAAACTTATCCAATAGAATTAGGACATGTGTTAGGGTAATAGTAATATCATATTTACCCTTAGTTACCCTATTTACTATTAACCGCGGTAAAAAAAAATAAAAAGTTACTATTCACTAAAAAAATTATTTTTATCTCATTGAACCACATTTTACATACTGATATCAACCATGTGTATCGGATTTTCGAAATTCCATTCACAGAAGCGGTAAAATTAAGTTTTATGCAAAATTCAGTTTTTAACCTACCACTTAGTGGTTTCACTATTCATCAAAAATTGAAAGTTTTCAGAAAAATACCAAATTTTCACACTAGGATAATTTCGGTATTCCGAATCCAAAAATGAAGTCCATTTTGAAAAATAAAATTTATAAAATTTCAAAAAGTGGTTATTACTATTCATAACGGCTAGTTTTAATAATATTTTAATAGCATATCGTTGTTTAGTGAAACTCAGTATTGCGTACGACGTAAGCTATCAAGGAAGGTCGTGATTACGTGTAAAGTAAGCCAAGAAAGTGTGTAGTGAAATATTCCTTTGATGATACATAAAAACAAAATATTACTCATAAAAATCTCGGGTGTTACAATAACCGAAAAGAATTCAATTCCACCACTCCGCTATGAGTCTGGGTAGAACCAAAAACTAGAAGTCACTCACTAGAACCTTCTGGGAATTTTCTGGGTGGCATACTCAAAAACAAGGGGCACAAATCCAAATCAAAACTCATCATAAATCAAAATTCCACACCTCAATCACAAACGAAAGCTCAAACTCAAATCACTATTCCAACCACAATTCAGTACGTCAAAACCAAGAACTCACGAAAAAGAATACCCAACACAAAAACAGAACGCTAAACAATTTCTCACTCACTTTTCTAAACATTTGAAAAACCCTTTTTGAAAACCATCTTTCATCAAACAAAACAACTTAAATATCCACCATCGGTATCCCATGAAGTCTCACACATACATATCCCTGTGCTAGCTCAAGCACCCATCCACTCACATCACCAATTCCCCACTTGCCACATGTGTACCTCAATGTATGTGATCACTCATAGGAATACCAATAGTAAATTCAAGACAATTGTAATTTCCAGTCATATTATTGACAGCTTTAAGCAGGTTCATGGATTTCTTGGAAAGAACTAGCTGCCAGACTCCCTCGGGTCTGTCGGGTGGCCTTAGTGCTTCAGACGCTTCATCAAGCGCCTCCCAAAACACCTATTCATTCCCCTGAGCCACTGTGACAAGGTTAGTGTGCTCAGAGGCTTTGCCCAAGAGGACATTCTTGGAAAGGCTCCTGCGGCCCTGATCTTGTTTTTCCACCCAATCCTTGAAGACATAGCAGTTTTCTATGGGATGGCTGATCATCCTGTGAGATGGGCAGTCTCGAGGATGCTCTTTTTTACCAGAAGAAGCAAAGAGGACAGAGTCCTTGATGTGAAACCCCTTTTAGGCTTGTAAAGCAAGGAAGAGGACTAGGAAGTGGTACATAAGCACAAGCAATCGGAGTTGGCAGGTGCATTCTAGTAGTGAAAGCTCAATCCTACACAGTAAATGAAAGAGCACTAGCGTGAAAGGTAGTCTATCTACTTTATAAGACGGATATCTTACTCTACCCAACATCTATCTATTATATGTCTTATGGAGCCTACCTCAATGAATTAAGAAAGTTAGCAGGTGAATCAAAAAGTGTAAGAGTGAAGCAGTCAAACAGGAAAGTCAGAAAGCTCGCCGCAAGGTCTAAGCGTGTATTCACTCCTCCCTTCTAGTCTAATCTAGTTCTATTCTATAATCCAGTTGAGAGAAGCATGTCCGGAAGGAACGAGTGTAACGAGAATCAGAACGAGCAGAAGACTTTCTACGAGAGGTAAAAGTGGTGAGGCGGTCAGTCAATCGGCTTGATAGTTAGTGTTGTTTTGGAAGTTTCCCTTTTTACCTATTTCATTAGGCTGGATACATTAGAAGCTAGTTCTCAATTTGAAGCAATCTCCGAGTTTCCAATTAGGGTAGCACAAATAACCGCTCCAAAGAAAAGGGCTAGGTTGGAACACTTTCTTTTTTCTCCTTCGGAAGCATCAAAGAAGACTTCGTTAGAATTGCGGCAAACATCGTGATCAGCATTTTCTACACCTAGCGTCGTGGGCGTGGATACCTGATGAACGCTGTCGAGGAGATCCCCTTGAATGAAATCGGGTATACTCGCCCACCAAAAAAAGAATCCAACTTTCAAGAATCAGATGAAGAGGCGTATTCTCTAGTCTGGACCCTGGTTCCCTTTGAATCTAG
Source organism: Viscum album (assembly GCA_963277665.1). Lineage (NCBI taxonomy): Eukaryota > Viridiplantae > Streptophyta > Magnoliopsida > Santalales > Viscaceae > Viscum > Viscum album. The sequence continues at coordinate 1,823,077,412 of OY728132.1, forward strand.
CAATTGGTTGGTCTCAGTGAAAGGCTCGGTCCGTATCGAGGAATGATTCATCGGAGGCGAGTAAGATGACCGACTACTTCTAGCCCGAAACTGGAAAGGTCAAATCTCCCACTTCGTCCAATTCCTTTTCATCAAGTCCGTCAGCAGCCTTTCTCTCTTCCGACCTATCAAGGTAACAACTTGGCTGGCCGCCCGAACAAGACCCCAGTCGTCATACCAGCATCCGATCCTCCAATTCCAAATTCCCCAAGCCTCGAGGGAACAGACCTATGAAAGCCTTTCGCTAGGGACTGACTTTGTTTGATAGCTTCACTTCGCGAGTCGGGAATTTCATCATTTATTAAAAACTGCTAGCGTTGACAAGAGATGAGCTAAAGAGGTGGCCGGGCAGTTGACCAGACCCTACCACATAGAGACAGCAAGCAAGAGCTGTGCCGGCTTATCCCGAAAATGATGAAATTCCCCAAATGCTACTACCTCTTTGCTAAGCACAGGAATGCTTGATCGAGAAAAGCAAGAAAAGAAGCAGCAGGATACGGAATATGAAGGGGCTTACGGTCCACGCATTAAAGCGCTGATTTTTGGTCTGAAAAAGTGACTGTTTTAACACCGATTTGATAAGATGACAAAATGACTCTCTTTTCATCTTGTATGCTCCCAAACTCAAATACCTTAATCGTAGGTGTCGCTGCCTAGAGACAGTCTAACCTGATTCTTCCCCATCCAACAATAAAGCAAAGAGCAAGGATGAGTCCCTGTGGGGCAACCAGCAAAGGCCACACCAACCCTAAGGATCTAGGGTTTTCATTGACCAGCGATCAGAAAGCGGTCAAAGTCAGGTCAGACCGAGCTGGTTGAGCAGCAGGAGGAGAATAGGTCTAATCTCAGGTAAACCACAGTCGGAGTCATAAGGAAAGTCTCAGTTGGACAGGGAGCACCCACCGGTCAAGCCATTTCTTGATCTTTCACAGCAGGCAATGTCAGACGGTAGTTTAAAAAGAGCTTCAGAAGGCTGGCCAGCACAAGAGAAAGCAGAAGGATAGCTAGAGAAGTGGTGGATTGATTCAAAAAGTGGTATCAATAAAAACAGGGAACACGCCCAGTATAAGGCTTTGCGGGGACCTGTTCGGAGTACTCAGTGGTGAGGAAAGCAGTAGCTTGCTTTCGACCTAAGAGGGAAGCACAAGTGGAAGATCGACTGGAAGAGAGAGGACAGAGGAAGCTTACTCCACCATCGGTGGAAGGGACCGGATCCTGATGAAACAACTTTTTCCTTGTGTTACCTAACTAAAGAGCTCCCAAGGCCACCTGATTCGGAGTAGAACACTCCTATTTACACTTCGATTCCACCCACTGATCCAGCTAAGGCCCGCAACCAAAGAGGAGAAAAGGCCTTGCACCGGTAATGCTACCACACAGGTTTTGAGGCGAGTTTCGAAATCTTTGATGAGTGTAGCAGCTTCACAAGCTTGGAGCTGGAGTCATTGATCTGTTTGGCAAGTTTGCCTATAGATGTATACAATAAAAGGCCTGCAAGTTCTGAAAGTTCTGACTTCGTGTTCTTGACCTACTTGTCTATGAGTCTTGGCGGGAAGACTCAAATCAGTGGGAGCGCTCATCTCGCATTCTCCGATGAAGGATAACGATTCGCTCGTCAAGCTGAGTGGCTGGGTTACGAGTTTGGGTTTTTAGGCGAGGAAGAAAGGCCAATACTAGCCAATTCTGAGTTCCTTTTGACTCAAGAAGGTTTCGCATCGATGTGCTCGAGAAGTGCGGTAGGAGCAGTGCCCTTGTAGAGTCGACAGCATAGTTCCAGTGCCAGCCGAGTTGGTTAAGCTGGGTTACAGGTCTCATGCTTCGAGTTGAGGCAATCCAGAGACAAGAACGATTTGGTTCCAGAGGTCATGCTTTGTCTTTGCCAAGTTGAATCAAGCAGTTTGACTGCACGCAGGTTTGGCTTTTTAGGTGAGTTCCGTGCATCCGTAGCAGCAGGGGTCAGACCCGGATTAGAGATGAGATAGAAGCACCCCCAACCCCCTTCTTTGTCCTTCCTTCGAGTAGGTCCGCTCACTGGAAAGTTAGGTCAACAAAAAAGTTCCATCCTGCCGTAGAACAGCCGAAAAGCGAACTGATTGCTTTCTTAGCAGCTACTTGGCTAAACAGGACTCCCTTCTAGCCTTCCTTCAAGCTGCCCCGCTGAAAGAATATATATAGTAGAGTAGAGACTACAGGAGTGAACGCAACCGGTTTGAGAAAGAGGTTGGCTTCGAAGTCGGTGGAGGTTCCCTTACCGAGAAGTTGAGACCAAGCCCTGAAAGGGAGTAGGAACCCTGGAGGGGGTTTCCATTTAGTTCACTTACAGACGCTATTTTGAGGCAAGAAAGGGATGGACAAGGAAATCGATGATCATTCAATCATACATTGAATCAATGGACATTGAAACTCGGAATAGTAGTTCGTTGAGAAAGAACATTCACCTGACTCAGGCCCAAAACAGGCCTGATCCTAGGAAAGCCGTCCTAGAAGCGTCAAGAAGGCCCTTTCTTTTGAACCATGAATTCGGGATGAAGATAGTCAATTTGGCAATCTCATCTGAGACTTCAAGCCTCCGTCCTAGAAGAGAGAGATTGACCATCTGGCTTTGAGTCTTCCGTAGTGCAATGAAAGCCTTCTTTGTTCTATCCACCTTGCTTTGATTCAATCGTAGGATAGTAGGATATTTGATCCGAGGCTTCATTATCCTTCGCGGATTTATCCTACGCTAGGCATGTAGTTCAATAGAGTAGGCTAGTTAGATTTTCCTGCCTAAAAGCACAAATAAAGGCATTCAATGCATAACATAAATAGAGGCATTCCTTTTCTATGGGATCGGGAATCCTTCCCCCGAATATTGAGAATTGTTCCCGAGAATCATTTCGAAAGAGCCTCTGTCGGTGTTGGCCTTCCAATGCTGATGGATGTAGGAGATGTCTGATGTGAGAAGTCGGACGCCGTCCCTCGGTCATCCTGAGATGATCGTTTAGGAGAGTTGAATCTAAAGCATTATCTCTTTTTCTTGCGTAGTAACATTATCATGAATAATATGTTGACCAGCGCATTAGAAAGGGTGCCTATAGTTTCATGGTTTGAAAGCGGCTAAAAGAACTCCTTTTAAGGGTCGTTTTAGTCATCTCCGGTCATCTATCAGTGGAGACTAGCGTTGCGGCTGACCTGTTTGCAAAGTCGGTGTTGAGATGAAAGCGTTCATCGGGCATTCTGTTCACTACGCTTTTTTTTAAAAGCAGTGTGGGGTGTGCCTCCAACAACAGTATGGAGGTGTGCCTCAAAAACATGATCTACTTCCTGTGATGGTCTCACTGACTCGTTCAGGCCTACCCCGGATCATTCCTCCTTTTCATAGATGGATAATATTAAGGAAGGATGGTTGGGCGGATCGCTGGGGAAGGTGGTATCTAAAGAGGCCCGGCTCCCGAGCGGAGAAGCGTCAGTCAAGAGCTCAGGTGGATGATTCTCATCGAGATGACCATGTCATGAACTGGATTTGAACCAGCACCTCTGGAAGCAGACAGAAAGAGAAGGCAGCGGGAAAGACGGGAGCACGAACGAGGGAGCAATGGATCGAGTCAATAGGAATCGGGGAGGAAAAGTGCCCCGAAACCCTTATAGCGAGCCAAAAGGAAAAAAGGAAAGAAGGGCATAGATTGAGACAGAAGGATCCAAAGCTACCTTTCGAATAGCAGCTCACCCACTCGAGCCACTGGATGAGTCTTCCCTTGGATGATAGTGATCTCTAGGAGTAGCTCGTGATCCTCAGAGAATAAGCTCGTACCATAATCACCTCACTTCGGTGGAAGTAGGAGATCCTTCGGCTGAACTTGCCCCCTGAGCCAATCCACTAGTCTTCCCTTCCCATACGGGGGTTGAGTGCTTTCCAGCCACCCAAGCAGAACTCGAAGGCTAGTCGATCGGAAAGGTCCGGTCGCGTCATCAAAGTAATGAGTCGACCCCATACCATAAGATCTTAATAAAAGAGTTTCGACTCTCTTAATAGGATAGTTCAGTCTATAAGATCTGAATAAGGTAGTTCCGTCTGCCCTTGAGCGAGGCCTTAGGACGGCCAAGAAGTCGAAAGCCTGCTCCTCCCAGATACAGAAGCGTCTTTCTATTTTTTATAAGATTGACGCTTCTGCGAATGAATGGTGGAGAGACCGTCAGTTGTTGTACGACAGAGTCAGGCGGCGGCCATAGCATAGACAGCGGAGAGGCGTCTACGGTCCCTCACTCAGTACCTATTGGCAAATGAAAAAGCTTAAGATTTAGATAGCAAGGATTTCGATTTGGAAACTTGGACATCTAAGTCGGCTAGGATCCACTGAGACTCTTCATCGACCCTACTATCTGCCATGACGATCTCGTTACCGAGAATAAGAGCATAGGCTTTGAATACCTCATTCATTTGGGTAAACTCTATCCGCTGCAACCCACACCACACCATCCAATGATGAGATAGGCTAAAGAGTGGCCACGAGGCATGGTAACCTAATCGAATGGTTGACCGGAAGTCAAGAGAATCTGTTTGGCCCGCTTAGTGAATAGTGAATGGCCGGCTGGTGAGAAAGCACTTGATTTTGCCCAAGGATAGAGTGAAGCACAACCAACTGATGCAAGGCTATCGCCAAAGAATGAGGCCGTCATCTGGTAAATGACCAATCTTGGACATTCTAACTAAGGGACGGAACTTTCAATCAAAACGAAAAACTATAAGAGAAAAAACACTGAAACCCTCTGACCTTCCTCATTTCTTTCTTTGGTGATAAGTTCAGTCAAGTCCCATCACACTCAAGGAGACGCAATACAGACATCGCCCAGTCGTGATAGGGTCTCAAACTTGCTTCATGTAGAATGCCTATAATAAACAACCTTTCTTTACCGGCGCCCGCAGCTGACGAGGAAACCCGGATATGAATGAGACCATGGGAACCCAAGGAAAGTGAGCCCATAAAACAGGAAAGTCCCAACTTTTTCCACTCATTTATGTCAATGTCATTCATAATCCCGGCTTCTTACGTTACGGTGGATCAAAAGCAAAATCAAAGGATAGAACACCTTTGTGGCCCACAGAGCACAAGAGAGCTTCCAACCCAGGAGACCACTCAAGACGTAAATGCCGAGCGTAGGGAGAGAAAGCACGAACTTCTTTTCCGTCCTAGCCCCTCACTCTGTCCCCGATTGGCTTCGGATAAGACAAGGTTCAGAATGAGGCCCTATGTTTCGATAAGGCAAGGAGAGGAAGCTCTAACTGCTCGTCCCCTCATACGATGATAGAGGGGGTTACAGTCCCTCCTGTGAGACTCCAATCGTAAACCCAAAGAAAAACCCTATTGGATTCAGTCATTCCTTAGTTGCCTTCGATTCGTCGTGCGATTCGTCGAGGGCTTTTCCTTCTATTCGTGGAGGGAAATCGCTTCACGGATGGCGAGATTGTTAAGCGGAAAGAAAGAGGGATTTTCTCTATTCATTCTCTCTGTGGATTATCGTTCCGGCTTGCTGAGACTCGCTCCCCTAGCAGCACTATTCAATTAGCTACTGACTTAAGGTAGCTTGCTCATGAAACTCCTGTTGACACATCGGGCGAGGTGATTTATATGCTCGACCATAGGGAGAGGAAAGAGATTTTGGACTTGTGGCAGAAAGGTTTCAGAATTCCTTTCTTTCCTTCTAGCTCTAGTGTGCCTAGGTTCCCTCGAATCCCAGTAAGAGGAAGAACGTCAGCCTGATTGTCTTACTGAACTGATTGTCTACCATTCAAATAGGATCCCAGAATCAAAACCTTGCTAAACAGGGGACACCACCCCTTTTATCTGGATCTGGCTTTCCTGGCTAAGTATTCACTGATTCAAAAACCGGAATCTGCTCTGAGATCCCCCCCTTCCACTATGGAATCCAGTTCGAAAGTCAAGCCATAAAATATAGGGTTTCGGAAACCCACTACTTATTGAACCTCCCAGTGGGAAAAGGCTTCTAATCTATTGTTTGTACCAGTATCGTCATCCCAACATTCGAATTCTCCAGAAGCGGGAGAAGGCCTCTAATCAACATCAACATTGATTGTACCCCAAAGGAAGGCCAGACGAACTTCTTACACGTAGAATTCATAATCGTATGATTCAGATACCCGAAAAATGAACAACAGATACCCAGGAAAGACAGATCAGGATAAAAGAAGAGAGGCGATGTTCTCACTAAAGGGCGGATCTATCTATATAAGCAATTCCCCATCTTGGGGTTCAGACTTGAAAGATTTGTGTCGAAGGGCGTTCCACACAGGCAGACGATTCGTGAACATCGAAAAAATCCATAGTTTCGTCTGATTAGAATCGTCTGATTCTGGTACTAGAAAAATGCACAGAGACTCAGACTAGCAACTGGTGGGCTCACCTCGATGTAATGGCAGGATAGACGCGGTTGCCTGTCTCGGAGTTAGCGAGGGCACCTCAATCAATGAGAGTTGAAGTTCTTGCACGTGGAAATTCCTAAAAGAAAGGATTCCGAAAGCACGGGACTTGGCTGCTTGGCCTGCCATTAAGAAAGAAGAAACCTTTTATCATCCCGATCGGGCTATCCGGGGAGGTGCCCTCTATTGGGCAAGGAATGCACGACTTGTTAGCTCAGCTTGGATCAGGAGGGGTAAAGGCCTTCTATTAAAGATATTAAAGAAGCGATTCTCTTACTAGTATGGGCCCCGCCCAAAGTCAGAGCTAGTTCTTGCACGAAATATCATGCTACTAGAAGCTCGTCCTACAGACGGTGCCGGGATCTGCCTACTAGCTCCAGCTCCAGAGGGAAGATCACATAGAGGATTCGGAAAGCACTGGGACCAGTCCTGAATTTCATTTCATTAATAAAGCCCAGGTTTTAAAATCTAGTAAAGGAATTCTGAAACCTACCGGTCAAGCCAACTCACTTTCCTTATCAAGCTAGCAGTCACCTTAAGGGATCCCGCTTATTGACATAGACAACCGAGTCTCTTAAAAAAGAAGTTGGGGGGCTGGTACAGAGGAAGAAAAAAGTGGGATCAGTAAGAGCCTCATTGGCTAAGCAAAATAAAGCTGGTTTTTCATCCTCAAACCAAAGCGAAACGACGATAGGAGACCAAGTCGGATTTCCTTTTTTTGGTTGGATTAGAGCCTATCGTAGCTTGTTTTGACCTGCACTTTGAATGAAGAAAAGGACGCACCACTCCACTCTGCCTTCCGTAAAGAGCAGAAGCACGGAAAAGGGAAGGAGAACGTGGAACATCGACTAAAGGTGGGTTCGCCTTCAACACCTTTGAGGTCTTTGGTCCAGGCCTGATTTTGCAAGAGTTCGGGTGAAAAACAAAGGAGAGAATACAAAGACTGAGGCCACATCTAGAAAGCAAAAAATCGTCACTAATGGAGCTTCCGGAGAAAGAGCGGAAAGGCAAGTGTGGATTGACTAGCTCGACTTCCTTCATTTTTCCTCACTTGCTGTCCTCTCACTCACTTTCAAAAGTGTGACATTCAATGAAGCCAGAGAATGTTCGCCTTTTGATTGAGTTTCCGAACGAAGTGGTTGGCCGACGAATGTGTGGAGCCTGATAGCTCACTCAAGTGTGGGTGGACCACCTTACCGGGTGAGAAGTAAGGTTTAGTATCCTAAACAGAAATAAGTCGACTCTCGTTCGGGCTACTGAAATGAACCAAAGGCTGTTGACTCCAAAGACCGAGGTTTGGTTTTGATTCCTGAAGAGCACCCTAGCTCATAAAGGTGACAAAGGTTCATCGACTAGAAGGGTGGGTCGATAAGACGACAGAGAAGATAGCTCACCTAGTACTACCTTTCTCGAAGGAGTGAGAGAAAAGTACTCATATGGTAGAGTACTTTTTCAACCACTACGTAGTATTTCTTACTCGCTGGTTGTACCATTCAGCGGCTCTTATTCGGTTTGGATGTAACTTGATTGGCTCCCTCCATGATTGTCTGGTTCGAATTGACCAAGTGTGACAACATTAGATGATGACTCCTTGCTAGTTGCATTATCCTGACTTTTATCGGACCCATGTGACGGTCAAAGGAGAGCGGTAGCTCGGCTCGACTGATAGGGATAGGGGAACCTCTCGACTGAACCCCGAACTCGGACCTGTGTCAGAATCCACGGGACTAAGTTGACTGCAACCTTTTTTGAATGCCGGACCAACGTCTCAGTCGGAGGGAGGACTACCTGACCAACCAAGACACCCGAGATACTGAACTGGAGTTTCGGTCTCGTTCCCATCCTTTCGTATGCCCGGACCAAGACCATGTTTGATCGAACTGGAGTCACGGTTTCCATCCTTCATCTACCTAAATGCTGATGAGAAAAGAGGATATGACTGGTTAGAGGCCCACAAACGGATAGCTTTCCAATCCCTATTCGACTATGAATTCCTGAATCTTCAACTGCTTAGCCCAAATTCCCGGCTTCCCTACAGAATGTTGGAATTGGATTGAGGTATCCTATTGAGAGCTTGGCTAAAGTTGAAAACCATGGTGATTTCAAGCCAGAACCACTCGGCTCAGTTCAAAAGTCTAACCGGCCGATGGGAGCATCACCGCCAAAGCCTACTGGAGCTGTAGCAATAAAGGATTCCACCCCTGCTGTACATGACCTTCCCACGTCTTGCTGTTCTGCATCCTCTCACTCTCCTATAATGGATCTGTAAAATGCTTTCTCCCTCTCTTTCACACCTGATGGTGATGAAGGGTGATAACTCGTGCATTGTTAACCCACTCAAGCTTCGATTGCTGTACGAGTCACAACCACCTTGGCGAAATGGAGTGCCATCCGGATGACTGATTGCAGAAGCTGATGTGTCTGACCTTTTTTTCTGAGTTCCATAAGGAGCGGGCAGTGAAGGCTCGTGAGGGATACGACCGCGTAGACAAGTCAGGTGACAGGTTGCTTGCAAGGCCCTCAAGTCCTTGTGCTTTTTTCCTTATTTGGCCTAGTTTTATGGCGGGGAATAGTCACAGTAGTGTTGATTGATTTGCTCATAATCCCTTTTCCAGGGTCTTTTTGACTTCATCCTCCCACTCTAGCTAGGAAAGATTTGGTTACTAAAGCACCGATGACACTGCTGGTAAATGCTTTGTTTAGCGGGGCTATTTATTGCTTTCTTCATTCTCGAATTCTCTAAGCGAGTGTCGAAATCGACATTTGACTCAAACGGTCTCATTTTCAGTCTTTCAACACCTCCTCTGCCGAAGAGTCGAGATTTGATTAGATAAAGGATCCTGCAGCAAAAGCAGAACCAAAGAGAGATGGAGTTTTCGAGATGCTTGTCCCAATCTCAGTCTCTCTCAGCCACCCCCGAAGCTGAATGAATGGGGGTGGAGTGAACCATTAGGTAGCTCCACAATGTAAGAGTGGCTAGTAGGTCTGGTAACACCTCTGAAGGTACTTCGGCGGAATTATGATCCATGGGGAACCTGCTGTAACATAAAGATTTGACTATTTTTTCTTTAAAAGAGGATTTTATCCTCAAAAGCTTTTTACTTTGCTGACTCGTAGACCGCACCCGGAATGACATTGTTTGATTCCATCTCGTGTGAAACCGAATTTCATGTCGTGCCTTGACCTCTCCTGACGCCTTCAGGGCAACGAAGATTGACAGCCATGACTCCCCTTGAATTCCCTCCCTTCACCTCCTCCGCTGGGGAAAGCTGCTCCTTGCCTGTATAGTGTGTGGTAGGGAATGATCTTAGTCAGAGGCCCTTCCGATGATGGTCAGTCTCACACGATCTGGTATACCTCGGATCATTCCAGCCTATCACAGACATGTGATTCGGCGAAGGGATGATCGAGCCGATAAACTTTTCCAGCTTTATTTATCCGGGTTGTCTCGATGGATCAAACTTGCTAAGCCTGTAAGCAAAGTAACGTTTGAGTCAATCATAACTCCCTTAAAGGATGTGGACAGTTTAAAGGAGGTGTTATCCCTAATGAAAGAGAAGTTTAGGGACCTTGGATTTCCCAAATTCCCCTTGAGAAAGGGTGACGTTGGGAACCTACTTGGAAAAGCACTCCAATGGATGGTCGTCAGTTTCTTAAAGGTTGGTCTCGGACCACCCGAGAGAAACTCGATCTACCCATGCCCGGTGCTCATGCTCCTATCAATATCTTTTCAAATTTGAAGCATGAGATCGCTGCTTTTGAATGGAATGTTAATAAAATACATTCCATACAAGATGGAGTGTTTTCACCTGGTATTCTATTCTCTAAACGAACTTTGTTCGCGTTGTCACGCCATTATATTCTTTGGTTGGCAGCGGAAATGTGCTACCCTGAGAGGAAAAGACCTTTCAGGCGCTATGCCATTCTGGGTGACGATGTCATCATTGCAGATGAGCAGGTGGCTCTCCAATACCGGCTGTTATTAGATAGAATGGGAGTTTCCATTTCACTATCTAAATCTCTAATATCTGATAATGGGACTCTCGAGTTTGCTAAGAGATTTTGGACAAAGAATGCCCAAGTGGACATCTCGCCTATCTCTATGCAAGCTCTTCTAATGTGTCGGTCTACCATTGGTCTATGTCAACTCAAGACTCAATAAAATCTGACTTATTGTTATGTTTCGTCTTGGAGGGGCAGGATACAGGGTACGATCTCGCATGATGTCGACTCAATCTAAGCGTTGGGAAAGACTTTGTGTGGCTATTGGAAAACCATCCGGGTCACATCAACTACCTATTGAGTGGTGGATTGGTCGGGGAAAACCGATCAATCCCTATTTGAAGGGAATCATAGTTGATTATCTCCGATACGATATAAAATATTATTATTATATATAAATATAATAAATATCATAAATCAATATATATTGATTTATGCAAGCCCGCAGATCGGGATGATATCCTGATTTTAAGAGGTTATTTAATTCTACGCTCGTTCTGAACCGGGTTGGTCAACAATTTTAAGAGTTTGCTTCTACACGGAAACGAATACTTTCGAGAAGACCGGGAAGAGGGGAAAAAAAGAAAGTCTAAGCGCATATGGCACGAAAAGGAAATCCGATTTCGGTAAGATGCTAGCTTCCTCTTAGTTAGGTTAGTTAGGCGCCTGGCCGAAGGTTGAAAGAATGATTCGGAGTCAGAGGAAGGGGGCAGCATTCAACCTTTCCTCTATCTATGATTGGGAATTCCTCCAGTGAGTAGAAGTCCCCGTTTATCCGGCTCGTTCTTTTCTTGGTTCCCTTTCCTTGAGTCAGTTTCAACCCGTGATCTACTTTCTTCCAGGCAAGAAGGGGGCAGTTATACCTTTATTGGTCTTCTATCTCGAAAAAGGAACTTCCCTCAAGCCTGTTCTAAGGGCATCTCTCTTATTTATAGTAGGAGGTTTGCTATGTCCACACCCGATTCTATTACCAAATCCGTTGTCTATCCTAATTGGTTGTACCCCTCTGAGCTTGAATATGAGCTAAAAGAAGTTTGATCTTCCCGTTGTTAGTACTAGTTCGATTTCAGATTTCGAAATCGAATTCATACTTATAGAAAGAAAACTACATTGGATTTGATACATGAAAACAACCGGAAAGAGAAAGACCTATTACTAAATGTTAACGAAGGCGACCAAGCTAAGCTACGCAACCAGGTTCGGAACCCTTTTTTTACATTGACTCATCCGTATAACGGGATACGATCCCCTAGAAAGGGTAGACCTGGGAACTGAAGGGATCCTCCGTATTGAATTGAAGAAAGTCAGCCCCGTGGGCAAGGAAGGTTCACCAACTCTTTCACCCTTGAGCGGACTGAGATCATCATGATCAGGGTTGAGAAAACCGGTCTTTTTGGCTTTTGCTTTTCCAACTGGTCTAGTAGATAAAGAAGGCTTGCTGTCGGACTCATCTGATGCAGCTGACAGAGCGAACTCGGTGAATTGAAGTAGGCGTTCTGCCAATAGTTCAGTGATTAGTTGGAGCTACTTTAAAGATCAACCCGGAGGAAAGTCTTTGGTTTTGGCATCAAGCAGTTGAGTTCGAGCATTGGTCTCTCCATCCGGGTGGGATCAATTCTTCAACCAGCTTGTCTGATCAATCGGAAGAAACAAAATAAGAATTAGAATGAGATTTCAGATCAATTGGAAATAGACAATGAAAACTCAATTGCAGTTCCTGGAGGCGCAGGACGAACTTCTCCCTGGGAATGGAGGGAAGCGGTTTCAGAATTCCATACCGAACCGAGCTAACAGGTTTGACAATAAGGGGTTGTTCGAAAAGAGGTTGGTGACAAATAGGTTGCTAATAGGACTAGGAGGAAGAAGAAAGACCCATTCTGGTAGCAAGCCTTTATGCTACACAATCAGTTGGGGACTTTGTAAACCTGCTAATAGTAATAGCCGAGGTTTAGGCCTTGAGGAAGGAAAGAATGGAAGGAGGGGGGGGGGTTGACCGTAAAAAACATCAGATGCGAAGGCATAGGTAAAGGTGGAGGGTTGGTGTGGCACGTAAGGCCCAGTCCCGCTTGAAGTATCACCCACAATTGTATTTGATTGAGTTTAGGTAGCGGAGGTGGAGACAGTTGAACTAGAGCCTGTTGATTGAGATCGATATTGAGATTCCGCGAGGACATAAGCAGGGATAGCAGGAGCGGGAGTCAATTGGTCGGGTAACAAAATAGACAGTCAAAGAGAGTCCACAAACGGAACTCAGAAAAGCCGATAGAAGCACTCATTCTTAACTAGAAATATCTCTATGTCTGTATGGGGGGCATACTCATCCAGATAGACGGGATGATAGAAAGAAAAGACTAGAGAGAAGACGCAATCAGCCTTGAAGATTTGATTTATAGAATCAACCCTGCCTCAGCCTATGAGGGGATCCCGAGCCTTACCTCCTTCATTGACTGGGAGCTCTCCTAAGCTTTCTTTCTTCACTACTTATAAGGGGTGTACTTTCTTCAGTCTATCCGAACCGAAGACGCACTGAACTTCTCAGACCAGACTAAGGCAGGCGATTGCGCCCGGAATGAATTCTTTTGAACCATAGGATTAGGAAGAAATATAGGGCTACAGACGTAGAAGACTTACCGAATCTAGTCCTAATCATGTATTTTGAGGGTGCCTTTTTTCTTTTCATGGTGGAATTCGGGTATCAATACGTTTTCTAGAAACTGAATCTTCTTAACTGACCTTACTGTCAGGAAAGCGACCGAGAGGGACTAAAGGGTTGATATTGGTTCGAATCCAATTCGTGAGATAGCAGTAAAGGCTTCGGGGAAGATCAAAGATTCGATCGTGCACTATACCCCCCCCCCCACACAACCAATCACTCAATGATTGAAACAATCGTCTTAATACACCGCTAAGAATAAAACAATCAACTGCATTCGACCCGCTTCAAGCAAGAAAGTTGGTCTATCGAAGGTGAGTTGGAAGAGGTTGAAGGTCAAAGCCATTAAAAGCTACACTCTCATGGAAAAAAGACGTAGCGAAACAACAGAATGAATGGCTGCGAGCCAGCAGGGTAGGGCACCAGCTCTATGAAGCTTATTATATACGTATTAAGGGGTGGAGCTTTCATACGCCTTTCAGTCGAGTGAGTGGATCAAATCTTCCATCCTAATACTGTGGTAGCGGAGGCGGGGAGAACCAGCAAAGAAAGATCCGGGAGGCTAGATCTTGAGATGTTCTAGAGCTGGGACCTTAAGATACAGACTACGACGGAAACTTATACTAATACAAACCAATAAACCCCAATTCCAATCAGAGAGCCCGACTGACCGAAATAACCGGACAGAGACGGAGTGAAATAACCTGATGGAACAGACAGGGGAGATAGGAAGGTTGACGGGTCAGATATCGAGGGACTAGAAAAGAAATACATGATGGAGGGTTCGAGCACCATTTACTTAGCCATTGACGAGCCAATTGATTGTTTGCTGGTTCCGGTGCTTGGTTGTAAGAGTGCGGAGCTAAGGGAGAAAGAACCAGCGTTTACTGAAGCAGTGGCTACCTTAGGAACTCAAGGGAGTCTTAGAAAGCTTCGGAGCCAGACTAGCAGGGCTTATTCCCGGGAATTCGAAAGCAGTCACATACCATCTCATTCAATTGTCTGACTTTTTTTTTACTTGAACTTGAAGCTTTAAGTTCAGAGATCAGAATCTGGAATTTCGATCGATATCAACTGCCCGGTCCTCTGTCCTTGGGCGCCTTGATTCTATAGTCCTGTCCTATTAGTAAGAGGCGGAGAACCCTTGTTTAGTGGGAAAGTCCCAAGCTCTAACTCCAATTACTACAAGAATAGGGGGCTCAAATCCGGGTGGGGAAATTCATCTATAAAAAGCAAATCCCATTCCGGGCTCATCGACATCTTGAAACCTTGCAAGTCAACACGAGGAAATAGAGTCTAAAAGAGGGCGGCTTGACTCGCGCTTAGCGCTTGTTTGGCACCTTGCATTCGATGCCATTATGGGATTCACCCCTTCGACACCTTCCACCAGCATTGGATTCTATTTGTTGTATATGAATGGTTGTATATGAATGGATCCAGAGGGTTCTCTCATTGAAGGAAGCCAACCTGTGGAAACTCATACGCGGCAAGGGAATCCATATTAGTAGTCCCTTAGGCTGATTCAAACATCCCTCCGAACTAGCGGGTGCCGCTAAGAAGCGATTCTTTCAAAATCTCTCTGCAAGACGAGAAAGCCCTCTTTTACATCCCCTAGACAAATGAATAGGAAATGCTACAACCCATTGTTGTTCTTTTGACGATGAACCACTCCGGTACAACAAGCTAAAGTTACCTCTACGCTTCGTCCCCGGTGCGTAGGGCCGATCCCCGTGTGCTAGAGGGAGGACCGGAAAGTTTGTGTGAAGCATATAGTAGGTTTTTGTCTTGTTTAGGCATTTGGTGTCCTCTCTGCCGGCCTGCTTAGCGATAGAGCCATCTTCTTTGTGGTCAGTGAGGAGGACAGGACAATCCCCCACTCTGGCGGTTTCTTTCTTTACAACCGGATTATACCCCGTCCGGTCCTATTTCAAACAAAAGAAGCAAAGAAGGGAAATCTTCGTAAAGGCAGCAAGGGGTGTCGCCTTCAAATTGAGTAGTGAGTCTTATTTCTACTCGACTTTTGTAATCGAAACTCTAATCGAAAGTAGACTCAAGCCTAACCCTTTATGTATGTGAATTTTCCGAATCTAGTTCTAAATACTGGACTGATCTTTCTCCGCTTCAAAGAGGGTCTATTTATTTAGATAAAGATAGACAGGAACTAAGTAATAAGAACCCAAAGGCTTACTCCCATTTCTTTCTACTTTACTCTATCTATGAAGGAATTCGTTCATAGAATGCTTTTTGATTGCACTACTTGTTGAAAACAACCGTATGGGATAGACCCGGCGGAGGAGATTGTACCAAAGGAGACCCGTTTTACCGATCGTTTGGTTGGGTGTGTCCTTAGTCACCCCCGAGAAGCCATACCCTTAGGAAGCTTACCCAACTCATCGCTTAACTCCCAAGAAAGGAAGACAACCCCAGTCAATCGTGCATAATGGAAGAGGAAACATTCTCTAAAAGCCGGCGGTTTCTTTGTGCTAAGAATGGATACTTCTTGGTGTTTGCCGGAATTCCGACTTGGGAATACCTTTGACCGATTGCCTGCCCCTTCATTATGATTAGTAAGATGGGGAAAAGCGGAAGAGGAAGAAGAACCTTTCAGAACCTACTCAAAACTAAGAGGGGATTTTCTAAAAATCCCCGAAGCGATAGGACAAGTCATGGTGATCAATGGGGAAGGCGCATTGCCCTCGAGCTCGGTGAATCATGCACCTGAAGAACCACGAAAGGAGGAACATACTTCGGAATACTTGGAGTAGAGGGAAATGATGTCAAGCGGATCGGAAGAAGCCCGAAGAATCAAACAAAGAATTCATGAATGCAATGAAGCAAGCATGGAGGGGCATCCAATCAAGTACCCACATTCCGATTACCAATCATGGATGAGCCTCCTCTACGGATGCAAAGAACTCCTGCACCTTATTTCATGAATGGGAAATCTCGAAAGCGATTCGCTTATGAATCTCCTATTGAAGAGTTATACTATGATCGCTCTGTGGTCCCCATGGAGAAGCCTCTCGGAAAGATGGAGATTGAGGCAATGATACAAGCTGCAGTAGAGCAGACCAATACGGGAGGAAACTGAGATTCAAGGATTTTGCCGACATCCAGATGTAGCTCTGCCGGAAGGGTTCAAGATACCGAAGTTTAGTAAATACAATGGGGTCGGCGACCCATATCATCACTTGCTGTCCTTCTGTGGGGATTGCCGAGGCCTTGATTCCCAGTCTGGGTTATTTATCCACCTTTATCAGAAGTCATTAGAAGGGGAAGCACTCAAGTGGAACTCATCTCTCCCCCTTGATGCTCTACGTAGTTTTGACGATGTGATTGACAGATTCACCGGCCAGTAGTTGCACTAGGTGGAACATCCCCCAATCTCTGTGATCTGGTGAATGAAAAAATGCAGCCCGGTTTTTAATTCATTACCTTTGTGAACCGATGGAGGAATTTAGCAGCTAAAGAAAAATGGAACATAAAAGAGGAAGATGCAGTACAAATGGTTATCGATAACCAGCATGGGCCCATCAAGGAAGCGATGGTGCTAAGAGATTTCCGAACATTCCCTCAACTGTTTGAACGCATGCAGAGGAGTATAAAAGACGGGTCTATCACTTTCCTCAGGAACAGTTCTAATGGGGGAGAAGGCAAGCCGAATAATACCCTAAGAACCCAGCAGCCAACTCAAGAGGTTACCATCACTCCGGATCAAATGAATGCGGTTCAAGCACAGCAGAATGCACAGAGACAACAGAGCACCCGGAATCAGCAAGCCATCCAGGGGGCCGGGGTCGTCCCCCAACCCACTCAAAAACCTCCTACCACCGCAAAACCCAGCGCAAGCTCCGCCCAGACCCGCTTATAACAACGCTGCGCCTCCGGCCAATTATGATCCTCAGTAGCAACAAGGTGCTCCCAAGCGACCCTGGGGACCCAATAGAGCTCACTACCCGCCATTACCCCTATCCATTCCTACCCTATTCTCCATCCTTCTGGCCTCGGAAAGACCCGAACCTTCCGGTTTTTTGCTATATAAAAGCTTTCCAACCAAGCCGAGATGTTCGCCTCGATGCGGTAGATAAGTGGATAGGTTCGCGATAGGAGAACTGGCCCTTTACTTGCATGGGATAGCGAAGCCGCTCCAATCCACTCGCAAAAACCACATTCTGAGACTCAACTAAAATGTTGTAGCATTGATTGAGCGAAGCCGCTCTGCAATAGTGAAGGAGCGGCTTGTCTGTCTCATGGCAGGCAATTGACTTTTTGCTGTCTACTTTATAAGCTCCTTTTTGCATGTGCTCTACTGTATCTGCCGCAGGTCTTATCAGCTTATGTACTAAGCGAAGCCACCTTCGGCCCTGAGCTCTCATCAAAGCCGCCCTCGCCCCTATCTCTAAAGGGGCTTACGAACGAGCGGAGTATTCCGAAAGTATGCGCTTCTCGGTGACGATATCATCATCGGTGATCGCCAGGTGGCTACTGCATATCGGGAAGTCATGGACCAGCTCGGAGTCAGTATATCCAAAGCGAAAAGTCTGATTTATGAGTCTGGGGGTCTTGAGTTTGCGAAGAAATTTCGCATCCTCGACCGTGATTTGTCTCCCGTTAGTGTGAAAATGCTACGGGCTGCTCGTCATTCTGTGGCTTGGATTCCAGTGTGTAAGAATGTTGGTGTCTCCTCTATTCAAGTCTCTATGAGACTTTTCGGAGCTGGTTATCGAAGATATTCTTCTCGACCAGAACACATCAATCCTAACTACAACAGGCACTGGTTCCGTCATGTGTTAGTGGCGTTATCGCCTGGTGGGATATGCCCAATGCCATTAGAGTTTTGGCTTGGATTCCCGGAAGGTTTGGTGATTTCACCTTATCAGATGGGTATGGTTAGGCAAATGCTTCTCGACTCGTGTAATCCAGATTGGGACTTCATGCAGCGCATGGCATCAGATCTCAGTCATCAGTTAGATGATGACACGATATTCTTCACATATCTGGTTTACCATTGGGTGCATTCTGCGTTAGAGTACGAGAAGTGGTATATCCGTGCAAAAATAGATTTCTCTGTTACGGCGTTGGATGTCTTTTGACACCCTCCATCCTCCTTGTTCTACCCCGTCCTGACAGAACTAGAACATAGGTAATGTTAACCGCCAACAAGAGGAGCTGGTGCAGTAGTGGGAGTAATTGGATCTCTTCTTGATGATGGACAAGGTTTCTTCATTTACAGTGAGCAAGGTCGTTGACTTCCTTGATTCATGCTCAGTCCCCCTTCTTTCTTTCATAACCTTACCGGGAATACTAGGGAACAGAACCGCTGGAACCCATGGTTCATAAAGACGGAGCGGGGATCCATATACTAAACCCGACTCCCTTGATCAATTTCCATGGGTGAAGCTTCTGGGAAAGAGCCAGGAAAATTCTGATAAGAGAAGAGGGCACGGTGGCTATATAGGAAACCTTAGGAATCACTCTAAGCCAGAAGATGGTTCAGGAGGCGGCGGAGGATCTCTGGAAACCCATTGATGGAAGAATCTAAAAGGTTGGGCCCTTTCTGTATACAATTAGCATCGGTGAAGGACAAAGACTTGGCCTTCAGAAATGGTACATGGCCGTGACAAATATTTCATTTTGAAGGAGTGGAAGGGAGGGAAGATAAGAGGAGGGAAGGGGTCCAGGGGATTCTCGTTCTTGCCCGAACCGGAAGGGTAAAAAAATATCAAACACTTTGCTTTGCCAATAGGCCCTGACGAGAAGATTGACTTAAGATTCCGTTTGGTCGCTCAGCTATCTCACCTAGGCAGTGAAGGAAGGGCGGTATGGGGACGGTTTCGCCTTTGCAACGCTCGAGTGCTTTAGCCAGGCATCACTCGCGGAAGCGAAATCATCAACTTCGGAAGACTTTCGAGAGCTTATACTGCAAATCTAGCTTGAGGACTAGTGGAAAATAGCATAAAGAGGGGGTTCGGGCTATCAGGCATGAGAAAGGTAATGTACGCTGGCCGGTCTTTTTAGTTGCGGAATCGCCAACGTCCGCTAAGGGTCAGAGCTGGACTCGTCGTGAAACAAATTATGAGAGAAAAGCCTGGACTACCCTGCTCGCTCAATGCGCGAAAAAATCTCTTTGCGCTTCTCGAGTGAGTTGAGCTTACGAGCCCTTTCTTTCAAAGATAGCAAGCAACCTTGCTCTGTGGCTCTATCATCAACTGAATCGCCCATCTCATCTGTGGTGACTGAATCCACTATTGGCTAAATCCGAAGAGTTAAAGGACCCACACCTTCCCTTCCGGAAGGCCCTACAAATGAACAGACCCCAACAGAAACCTCCTAACGAGCAGCTACATATGGGCTAGGATCAACTGCTGCGGATGAAAGAGCTCTTGTTTATCTTTCTTTGGCTGATACTGACACTGATGCTTATCCTTTAGCTGAATCTCCAGTTGAACTGATGCCCTAGTCGACCACTTTTGAGGAAGGCGCTACCTTGCAAGGTCGCTGACTTCACGCCTTTAGGGAGGCAGTAGCTTACCTTGAACCAGTCCCGGGGGCGAGGATAGCAGCGGAGCTAGGTGCATCGTGTGGTGATACAAATACGTATGTCCCCTTCCGAATCCCTATCACGGTCGCGCGGGACCGACCGACCCACTTACTCAACCGAGTGAACGGATGGAACTACTGATGCTATTGGATTTACCGGTACTGGATCGGCTGCTTATGCACCTGCTGGAGGGGGAAGGTCAATCAATAGCATCGACTGGCACCGACTGGATGGACTTTTCTACTGCTTAGTCAATCGCATCAACGGTTCTTCTACTGATGCTGAAACTGGGTGAACTACAGGTACTTACTGAAACTACTCGTGCGGGGAGCTGCTACTGATAATGCGCCTCCGCCTTCTGCTTGCTGGGTTGAGTGGGAGGCTCTCACGCACTCCTATGTATGGATTTCAAGTTCGTTCTTCCCCACCCAGCGTAGAAACCCCCTAACCATCTAGGGGCGCTCCTGCGCCCTTACTAGTAAAGGGGGTCTGAGGTTCAGGATATGAAATAGAGCAACTTGACGTAACAGAAAAAAGCGTAAACCGAGTTGAATCATAAGATCGAGTTTCATCCCCAACTGAGGAAATGTAATTGTCAAGCTCGGTAACCTGTGGCTACCTCAGGACTATCTGACTACACGGATTACACTGACAGTTATAGTTAGAAAACCTATAGCGCTTAACTGCGCGAAGTAGTCATTGGAAACAGTGCCTGATTGAATCCTGCCTGTTCCAGGCTTTGAAACTACTTGATTTAGGAGTCGGCTAATCAATTACAGCTAAAAGTAGCAATTTACGCCAAAAAGACGGGGTTTATTGAACTTGTGAAGATTCAACACTAGCTCTACGAGTGGAAAACGTCAGTGACTCCGTTCGCTTTGCTGCTCACCCTGGTTCGCTAGGAGCTCTTCTTGCACAACAATGAAGTTTCTCTATACTAAAAAAGTCGTACCCTGGTGGGCGCAGAGTCAAATTACTCAAACATAGCATAGAAAATATATACCTGGCATTTGTGTTTGCAGTACAAAAGCTCAGACACTATCTCCTTGAACATACCGTTCGGCTCATATCGAAAGCAGATCCGCTCAAGTATTAGCTTTCGAGCCTTTCTTAAAGGATAAGTACCAAGATTATCCAAATGGTCCATGATGTTTCCCTAATGTTGTAAGGCAAAGGACAAGCGTTGGCTGATTTCTTGGCAGCTCATCCAGCCTCAGATGACACTCCTTTGTCAGATGATCTACCTGATGAAGAAGTTTTATATGCTCAAGTTCAGTTCCCCTGGGAGATGTACTTCGATGGTTCATCCAGGAGCGGGGGCAGGGACGAAAGCAGAGCTAGTGGTGTCCAAGTTCGAGAACCAGTAGTAGATTGAGTTCCAGATAGAGATTATGTTTCTCCAATAGAAGAACCTGTTTTAACGTAACAACACCGCCAACCGCTAGAGAGGCAGTTCGAGATGCAGCTAACTAAGAGTAGCGGATTCAGTTGTTTATCTTGAACCAGTCAATGTATCAGTCGCAGCATTCCTTCCAGGAGTAGCCAGGGTTTATTTTTAAGTTGATCCAGCACTCCTTATCCGAGTCACTTACCCC
The DNA here is from genome assembly GCA_963277665.1 of Viscum album. Lineage (NCBI taxonomy): Eukaryota > Viridiplantae > Streptophyta > Magnoliopsida > Santalales > Viscaceae > Viscum > Viscum album. The sequence goes on from OY728132.1 coordinate 1,823,098,657, forward strand.
TCACTCAAGTTTTAGTGGCTATTGCTTTGTAAGCATCCGAACCAATTATAGTCTCAGTTAATGATGCCAGTGAACCAGCACAAATTGATCGAGTTTACCTATAATGGGACGCATCTCTTCCTAGCCCTATTGAGTGACTTTCTTCCAGGATAGCTGGATTGAAAACCTAGCTCTATCTATAACTATAAGTATAAAGCCCGTCCCTCCATTCCATCCGCACGTCTGGAATGAGATGATCTAAGTTCTAAGTGCCGACCTTTCTATCCTACTCGCTAGGTTCTTTGTTTTTGTCATTCCTATCCGACTAGTAGGAAGCTAGTAGTCTATGAAACTAAGAGAATAGATAGAGCGTCAAGCGCAACCTATCATCCTTCTTCCTTCGACCACTTCACCAGGGATTGGAATCCTGTACTTAGACCTGTGGCTTGAAAGAAGAGCTTCTATGCCCATTATAACGATATCTAAAGTTTCTAGTAATGGTTACTACCCTTTCTAATCACATGCCTTAAAAGGTCTGTGAACCGTCCTAGGAATAACATACCGAAACAAGGAAGACGCTCCTGAACGCCCACCCCTGAGAGCCAACAAGCCCGGTCACTCTGGCAAGGCAACTCCTAAGCTAGGCCTCAATCTTTAGCTGGAGCTGGTTCTTTAGCTTCCCTTTTCGTTGAGTGTGAAGAATAAGAAGAAGACTCAGCGGAACCCCAAGATCTGGAACTAGATCCCATGTCACTCCACCAATAAAAGAAGATTCATGCATGACAGCCAATCCCTTGAACTGAACTCCTCTGACAGGCAATCCCGCTCACTCCTCTCCTATCTTTGAGTCAATCCCTCCAGCTTGAAAGGGGAAAAGGTTCAAGATTCGTCGACCAGGTTCAAAACCAAAGGGGAAGGTTCAAAGCTCGTACTCATCCCAAGCCATGCAGCGGATAAAAAGAGCTCCAGACAGGGAATGAATTATTCTTCTCCCCCCTCCCTTCGTGATATCTTCCCGCCTCCCTCGGGCTAGACTATCATGTGACCTCGTACCTCGCTTACTAGCTGATCGAACGAATAGGAGACGTGAAAGATAGATTCACTACACAAATCCATCCCCCCGGCCCAGCTCCTCTCCAGAAGGCTTTCTCAAGGGCAATCTCAATATCCATTCCCTGGCCGCAGGCTGCCCCATCTTCTTTCTTTCCACCCCCAGCCCAAAGAAAGGGAATGACCGGTCTCTCTTGCTGTGGTATCAACGATTACCTAAAGAAGGTCTTAGAAGAGGTAGTTCGTCTCCAGGTGATGGGCTAGGTTTAAGAATCCTGTCTCTCCGGCTCGGCATCGACCAGATCTTTCTATCAGGATTTCTATCTATCCACCAGGGCTTCTGTAGCCAAGCCGACAAGGCATTCTATTCCCACTTCATCTATCTGGACATTGCGGTCAAGTTGCCGCCCGGTTTGCTTTCGCTTGACTCTCTTTACTACTAAACTTAGTGAGACGGAAGTTGATTGTTGGTTTTGATTCCTGCTGACCTAATACCCTTCGACGATTATCCGCTGTCTTCCGATCAAGACCGGAAGAAGGTAGGTCAGCTCGATCTAGCTATCCAGTTTCGGATTGGACGGGGATGAAGCTAGTCTTTTCTCTGGCATGGATAGGCTGGCGAAAAAGCAAGAGAGGTAGAAGCTCCTTTCTCTAGACTTTGACGCGGGTACGCAGGACAGCGAATCCAACAAAGCCAAATGTGCTTTCAAATCAAAGTGTAAAGGAAGCGGGAAGGCTAGCTAGACGGCTACGATGTTGAGAGGAAGTGTGCTGAAATGCGAGGTTGACTAATACGAAATCGACGTTCTCGAGGCCAATCAGGTGATCTAAACGATCGTTGAAATGCCAATAACGAGGCTGAAGAGGGGCGCTTCCCTTCAAGGTTGGATTATCCGATCCGAGGAGCAAATGAAATTGTTGATCAGATCATGAAGGCCTCACTCGAAAGATTGAATTGAAGGCCATCTTTATATAGCCTATCCGTCTCATCTTCGAGGTCCTCTTTGCCGCGCTCCTAACCTGTGGGGAAAGGGTAGAAGAAGGTCTTGTCAATGGAAGGTTGGAAAAGGAACGGGGCTGCTGAACCTTCGGATGGAATAGCTGGACAAGAGGAGAGCCTTGAGTGCTTCCACTTGATCGGATGAAGGGATAAAGACGACCGACTCTCGATAAGAGGTTTCGGAAGGGATGCTTCCATTTCCGGTTCGGGGGATTCAACTGATAGAGATGCAGATGGATCGGATTCACTCGCCTTGAGGCGTTGAAAGACATAGAGAAGAAAGGCTGACATACAGGTCCGGCCCCAGCAAATGGAGATGAAGGGACTGGAGGAGAACAAGAGCTGGGGAGCTAGCTAGGTATTCCCTTCGAGGGTGAGATGGGATGAGATCAGTTCGCAGCTTCCTTTCTCCGGTAGCGATGAGGTCTTGCAGAGCCTCGACTGCCTCACGCGACGGATAGAGCAGCGGGCTCCAATGCTGCTAGCTGGTGAGCTTGCCCTGGGCTCGCAGCAGGGGATAGGGAGTAAGAGGGATGCTTATTGACATCATTATTACGGTAGGTATCCGGATATGGACTTTGGTCGATGGTTCCCAAATAGATGGCTTTGGGTCAGATGCAGCTACAGGTGTTCCAGTTGGCTCATATTCAGTCGTTTGGGTCACTTCCCATTGCTTTCGATAGCTAGATATGCTTTACCGGGGCCTCCGGTGATGCTAATGGGAGTTCAAGAGGTGGAGCAAAGAGGTTAGCTGGTCACTAGCTGCTTGCTATCATAGAACCGGGCCTTCCATTGGGCCCGGATACAGCTATAGAGTGAGCTTCCCCTTCCTTCCCTTTCAGAGATAGCCAGCTGGGGACGCTGATTGCCTTTGTTGTCGTTATGTTGGTCGAACGAACTTATTCAGGATTTGAGTCGTGAATTACGGGGAGCCTTTCACTCTACTGTTTACCGCCAGTAGTAGATCGTTATCATTACGAGAGATGAAAAAAAACGGCCGCTTTTCGAAATCCATTTTGATTCAACAAATCCGGTCCCATCCTCTGGGAAACTTGGTTCCACTCACTCCATTCCCATCCGACATTCCGTATGCAACCCTGTCAATATTGATTCGAACGAAATTCTTGCTCCAGAATCCCGCTCCTAATGACCCAACTTTCTCCCGGCCCATGCTTCATCTAAATGAGATCCCAAAAGAGGGTCTGACGGAGAGAACCACAGGTAGGTGGACAGGGGTCGGACCAAGGTTCCTCCCGCCCACACGTCGATTCCAACGTTTTGCAAAGCTGTTCGAGAAGAGCTGACTGACTTATGAGCAAACAAAAAAGGCGAGCGCTCCTGCACGAGCCCTGCAATCTTTCTAAAGCGCTAACGAGCAAGAAAAGGCCCCTTACTATAGATAGGGCGTTAGCGCCCCTTATTGAAAACTCAAGGAAATCCTTTTTATATATGTATTTTATTAATGCGCTCAAGCATGCAAAGAAAGTCGGCCTTACCTTCTATTATATTAGTAAAGGGCGTTTAGGCTTTACTAAGAGTTTTCTATAGGGCTTGGAGGAAACCGCCTGATCATGTCTGTAGTCGTTGCTCTGCCTCTAAAGGCAAAGTCTAAGTAGAGTCAAAAGACAGCTTTCTCCAGACCGCAATCCGTTTTTGACCGAGCAGCGATTGCAAAAGAGAGTTGACAAGGACTAGAAGGACTAGCTAGCTTATTCACTTTAAGACCCTGACCTTCGCTTGCTTGCACGACCGAGCGCCGTCATCCCATCCGGTAGTGAGGATAGAACTATATACTTTATCCCAAAACAGAGTAAGGGATTGTTAGGTTATTCTATTCTACATTCGCTGATTCGTAAATCCATACATAGCGCTTTCCATCCTTTCGGGAAGAAGTATTACTACAATAGCGGTGATTTCCGTGCTTTAAAGTAAAGTATCATGGCAGTCGACTCAGTCTTGTCCATTCCCATTAGTGGTGTTCGAATCGGTGCTGGTAGGTTGAAAGGAAAGCTTCCTTCAGGAGGGATGGATAGGTTTACGAAGACGCTCGACGTAACCGACTTCCTTTAGTCTCTTTCCTGTTGAAGCGCTTAATCCAATAGTA